>JAHFWI010000026.1:5000000-7500000 GCA_028554975.1 Himalopsyche kuldschensis
GGAATACCGTGAGAAAAATAACAATGTATTCTATTTCTACAGGAATAATTTTATATGTTTGTTGATGGCTATTTTGGCTTATGCCTTCGTTAGATCCGACTATGTAGAATTAAAATACGTTGTTATTTTTCTCACTGTATTATAATGGAGTTCTACCAAGTAAATGCCAACTCAATCAATAACCCTATTTTTATTTATATCACAAAAGTTTGAAGCTATGGTTATTTATTTATTTAAGAAAAAGCAAATCATGGCATTACAGCTGACGCCAATGCGCCATGGATTTGACAAATATAAATACATGCATATATATATATATACATACATACATGTAAATATATAATAAAAATCACAAATTAATTAAAAATTAAAAATAAGATGAAAATTACAATAGTCATAAAAAAACAGAGGAAAAAATATTATTAATATCACATTAGAAATTTTCAAGGCAGTCAACCGAATGAGTTCTGACAAAATCAACTTTTATTCATAAAATATAGTATTCGTCTGAACTCACTCACGTCAATATGAAATATGTCGACATCCGAAGCAATGCCGTTTAAAATTGTTAAAGCTCTTCCCAGTGACATTCCCATTGGCAGACTGGTTCTACCCCTTGGAAGAACAAACAACTCATGTTCACGATTCCTCAAAAAATTATCAGGGACATTCAATTTAACATTCTCAAGAATGGTGGAATTCTCATTTTGGCCTCGGATAAGTCGAAAGAAATATGTGGCCAGGTACATTTCTCTTCGAGTATTCAAACTATTGAACGTGAGCATGCCTAAAAGAAAATCGGTTGGATAAAGCCATGGGTAGTATCCGTATGTCCTCAAATAGAGAATTCTCAAAAACTTCTTCTGAACCCTCTCCACCATAAAAACATATTTCACACCTCTTGGGGCCCAAACAATCGATCCACTCTCAAGCCGGCTTCGAACTAAAGAATTATACATAAGTATCAATTTTTTTACTCCTGGAAAGTCTTTGGTAGTACGGAGGATAAAGCCCAACATTTTCAATGCTTTATTACAAGTAGTCTTAATGTGATTATTGAATGTAAGTTTGCTCTCAAATTGTACGCCAAGATCTTTAACTGATGAAATCCGCGAGAGAATTCGGCCATTCATTGAATACCGACAAAATAATACTCGTGATCCCCTTGTAAACGATAAAAGATTGCATTTATCAATATTAAAATCGAGTTTGTTACATCTTCCCCATTCTATTATATTGTCTATATCAGACTGGAGACGGTGACAATCATCCAAGGTGACAACCCTTAAAAAAAGCTTCAAATCATCAGCGAATAATAAGAACTTTGAATTTTTTATGACTTTTACGATATCATTTATAAATATAGTGAACAGCATTGGCCCCAAGTTCGAGCCTTGTGGAACACCAGAATACGTGGAGAACGGTGGCGATTCAAAGAGCCCATACGTTACGTATTGTTTCCTGTTCCGAAAATAACTCGCAAAAAGCCTAACAAAGCCGTCAGACAAACCGATTAGTTGGAGTTTTTCCAAAAGTATGTCATGATCGACCCTGTCAAACGCCTTCGCGAAGTCATTGTAAGAACAGTCAACTTGTATTCCTTTATCTAATGCCGTCGCCACGTAATCCGTGAACACCATCAAGTTTGTATCGGTTGATCTCCCGGCTCTAAATCCATGCTGTTCACCTATTATAAATGGTTCAATTCTTTTAAGTATCATGTGATGCATGATCATCTCTAAAACCTTTGCTGGCGCTGAGAGAACAGCCACTGGTCTATAATTTTCGACTGATGATTCTGCACCACTCTTAAAAATTGGCGTAATCTTAGATATTTTCCATTTTTCGGGAAAAATTCCTGATTTCATTACAAGGTTAAATATATAGGACAACGGACTCTTGATGAGGTCAATACATCCTTTTAAAAAACACGTTGGGACCCTGTCAGGACCAAGTGAACGAGTGTTTTTAAGTTTCTTAACAAAATATACAATATCCGCTTCATCGATCTGCAATGCATCAATAAAAAGATCTCATCTACAAATAAAAAACAAACGCATCCAAGCACTTTGTGTATTTGAAATATTTTTGTTAGCTGTTCTGCAAAATGAAAAATTCAGGCGTACGGCTGTATTTTACTGGATGAGTGATATGAATCTTCAACGTAACACATTCTCTTATCTAGAAAACTTGTCTTTTAGACACAATATGTTGAACCATCTAGACACCTGCTCAAAATCTTTAAAGTTTTTTTTATATTAATAAAATTGTCTCTCCAGTCAGCAACATACTGGAATCCAAATTAAGCACGAATTTTATTTCTCTTGTTAAAGAACTTTGAGAGAGTTTTTAGTACAGTTTACTATTTCTATTTATTTTGTGTTACCCAATATTGCTGAGAGCTTTTTGAAAAAGTATCGAAGTGCACTTCAGCTCCATAACTTCATTGCTTATATAATCAAAAAAATCAATTTGATAAAATTTCAAAAAACCTACAAGTATATTTATCAGATTCATTTTTGTCGTTATTAAATATAAACAATTTTTGCTAAATACTGCAACAAATTCAAAATGATTGCTCATTCATTGTTTATTAATGCTTATAGTATAACAAAACCTGGAATAACTAATTTCTTATGGAAAAATTATGACTACTAATTATTTGGTAAATTTCTAATTCGATTAATGGTCAGTTATAAATTCTTAAAACGGTCAGTAATAAACACTTAAAACGGTCAGTTAAAAATAATAAATGGTCAGTTAAAATAAAAAAAACATGTTATAAATTTGCCTCTTACGACCATATTTCATAAAATTCACAAGCTGTCAAACTAAAACTTTTGTCAAACTAAATCATTTTTTTTTAAATAACTGACCATTTAAATTAAATACTAACCATTTTTAATAAATAACTAACCATTAAAATACATTACTGACCGTTTTATTTAATAACTGAAAACATTCACACTGATACAATGACAACTGACTGTTTATAATATTAACTGACCATTTATTTATTTAACTGACCAAAACTAGAATTAGTCAATGACCCATTAAATTCATGCCAAAAATTATCTGCTCAAATGCGTAATGCATCGAATCATATTTTAAAATTCATAGTTTATGTCTATGAAAGATCTTGATTAAAACAACCTTTATAAGCTACCGAAGAAGCAGTGCAAATCAAATCTATCAGAAAATCGTATCTGTGTGATTGTAGAGCTCACACGTGTATATCGTCGCTATTAAATCTGTGCTTTGAAAATGTACAACGCAACAATGAAACAAAAAAAGTATAGAAACAATATTCGCTCGCTAAGAAGGCTTATATCACATCATTGCGTCAAATTAATCTGAAGGCGTATTTTAATAAAAACAGATTTTCTAGGATACTGCGAACCATATTACTTGTTTATGTTAACATCATATAGCTTTTAGAACAATATAAGTAAGACTTTACTTGTGTCTTAAAAAATAACCTAACAAAATCCAATAAAATTATTCTGTGCTTTATATTTTAAAATAACACAATGTCAGTGTTTAGTCATTATTTATAATCTGTATAAACAACACAAAACTCTCAAAAAAAGATACATGATAAATATTTATTGCAATTAATAATCAAACCATATTTAATCATAGCTTAATTTATATGGTGTTAATGAGGTACAATTATATCGTGAGCATAAATTATTGTATGAAAAATATGACAAAACGCGAAGGGGGGATTTATTTATTTTTACTTTATTATCTAAATCTTTTAAATTATATGATGTATTTGTCTAATGATCAGTAGAAAAGAGTTATTCGAAATACCGTAAAGTTCGACATTCAATGGATTACATCTGTAATTAATGTAGATTTTGGAGTATTTTATCATTCATCTCTAAGATAAAAAAAAAACATCATTATGTATTCATTCAGCTGAAAGTCAGATCTTGATTACGGTAATGGCATGTCATTTCCCGTCAAACATTTAAAATTATTTGGCGACGTACTTAACTTAACCTAATTGAAAACAAAGTTGATAAAGTAGCGACAATGCTTTCAAGTTAATGAGAAAAATCGTTATTACTTGACTTTGATTGAATACTTAAGTATAACATTGTCAAAGTAATCACTGATACCGTTAATTTTCAAATTTAGAAAACTTCGCATTTTGTTTTGAGTCAGTAAATTTACTATGAAAGAAATTATTATTGCCATATCTTTCATTTACAAGGAAGAAAAGTTAAATTTTTAATTCCAATTGAAAAAGCTTGTTTGCTTTATTTTCCCTGACACAAGTAGTTTCCTGGATATGGTAGGAAAAATACAGTAAAAAAGCGAAACAGGATTAAATATGTAACATGATTTATTGATAGCTTTTAACTATCGTTATTAGAACTCACTATTTTGTACAATAAGTGCGTAGAAGATTTTTAATACTTAAATAATTACAATAATTTATTTCAAAAAAAATCGTATTCTTGTTATGACGATATGTTTTTAATCGCGTACAAATTTATTTAATTTACGTGTATTTCAGGTCATTGTGTTAAACAATTCACAAAATATCACAGGAAAGCGATAGCAAATATATAATAATTAATTTCATTTACATTTTCAAATCTCATTTTTTCGCAATATAAAGATTTGCCAGCTCTGTGCCAATAATAAATTACAAATAATTGTGAATCCTAAGTACAAAACCAACATATTAGCAATTCAAAGCTCGGCCAAATAAAAATAGTTTAATTTTTCTCAGATGTGCCGGCCACTTTTTCATATTTGACAGTTTCAGCTATTTACATACACATGTATGTAGATCCAGTAAACACGAGACACACTAGCGTAATACAAAAAAAATATGTTTAGTGCGATAGAAAAACCGTAACAAATGTGTCCTGCTAGAAGTTCATTCATGCACCTGGCTATGATGCATGAACGCCAAGGCCATGGATTATCTGTAAAGCCAATTAAATAGATAAAATAGAAAGTCGGTTGAGACATGAAATATAAATATGTATAATCAATTTGATTGATAATTACATATATTATTAAATTTAACAAAAACACAATAAAAGATGAAGAATAGCAGTTTTTGTGTTTTTATAAATACGAAAAAATCGTAATAATTTAATTGAAATGTGGGATTATAAGAATTAAAATATATTTTCACGTACATCGGCCATTTTTTAAATTTTACTTCCGTTAATGGCAGCCTTTCTGGGTGTCGTTATTATTAATGTCCATGTTATTAAATATTTTAACGGTCTTAAATAATGAAACGCCTTTTTTAATGGCCTCACCGATAAAGCAGATTATTATTTTGATTTGCAACATCGCATTTTGCAAAGTCTTACAGATTCGCAAATTTTCTCGTAAAATTCTTAATAAACGTTTAGAGGAGATAGCTTTATGTGTTATTTTATTATTGTGTTGCCCTAATTGGAATATAAAGAACCAGCGATGTTTATATTGAGAGTGATGGTTTTTACGAAATAAACGATGAAATTTTTTTGAAAAATATTGTTTTTGAACATAAAAATGTAGAGCTGGCGATTTGTCTTCATCATTAATTCATTGAAACTAATTAACTTCAAAACTTTTGCTAATTCATCCAAATTATCTACTTGTATAATGATATATAAGCGATACAAAATATTTACTACGCATTGGTTCAAGTTAATTTGCACACTTGAAATGCATTAACATACCGAAAGGTGAAACCCGGGTCGTTAGTGACTCATGTCAAAGTACGAAATTAAAAGGATTGAAATTCTATCAAGCACCTTCGGTCGAAATCCTCAATAATGCAAACAACATTTTAATACACTGAATATTTGTTAATAAATCAGTACTCGTGGTTCATAATTCTCTTTTTAGACGATATTGCCTTTCCATATATTAAATGCTCTTTATATATTACTAATATTGGAACCCGGCTTCGCTCGGACCAGTTTGGGGTTATATTCAGCTCGGCGCGTAAATTCAGACCGGCCAAGTTGAAACAACTTTTTTCAAAATTCAAAAGTCTAGGTCAATTAAAATGGAATTAAAATGAACATTTCAGACTGGCATTGACATTTCACAGCCCTTTTCATATATTGACAGCCCCATCCTCGCCCATTAAAATGTCCACATTCAAGGAAAAAATCTAATTTGCTGTCAAAGAAATGTCAAATAATACCTTCACGTAAATAAAAACATTATTATATTAATAAAAGCCGGGAAAAGTTCAGTGGAAGACTAATTTATTACATTTTGACTAAATGTCTTCGCCGATAAAAAATCAAATATATTTTCTTTCATATTCGTTTTTATGGCAACTTAATGACCAACAATGCAAAAGGGAATAACAGACCCACAGACATACATACGCCGTTTCGGTTTTATATATTTACTACTCGATACTCGAGTAATTGGAGTCTCTACACACACATTGATAACGAAACAAATTTACCGTCGAAACTTTCGCGAGCGAAATCAATTCGATTGTTTGAACTTGCAACAACAATGCAAAAGGGAATTACAGACATACATCCCCCGTTTCGGTTTTATATATATTATTATATTATATACAGTCACTCGCCAATCGCTTTCCTTCCTTCCATAACATGCCGGCACTGCTTAATTCTACCCAGTACATCCTATTGATAAAACTCGATGGTCGAGAAGGACGTTGGAATTCCATTGATGGCAAATAGAAGCAAGCAAGGTGAAAACGCTTCAGAGATATCCTTAACACGTGTGCTGGTCAGTTCCAACGTATCTAAATAATCAATTACCTAACAACAAGCTGCCTAAACAACTCGCCAATCTCCGACCTCTCGAATTCAAAATCAAACCACCTTCCCTTCAATACCCGATCCATCTATTTTCGAAGCTAGGCTCACTTTATACAATTATTCGTATTAGAAACAATGAGTTGTTGTATTTGGTTTTTACTTGGTGCAGCTGTCAATAATATGAAATATATTTGTGTCGTATGGCTTCATGTAGCTTTTTTCTAAAATGTTTGAATGACATGTTTATTGTACTGTATTTATATGTTTGAACAACGTTTCATATGCCGCGGATAAGCACGAAATAATTAACATTTTTATGCGGTTCTTTAATAAATAGGCATATTATATTCAAATGAAGTTATTAGGTCTAAAAACATTAACGAAATAGTAAAAATGCAATCGCGTGACAGCCATTGTTTCGCATGCTATGAGGTTTTCCAACAAGCAGTCGGTTTACCCGAAGAACATATTTGTTGATTTCAACTAGAGTTTCTATCCGCATAAAGTTAATTTTTATAAAATGATTGTCATGTAGCGGCGCAAAGTTTTTTCAGCACTGCAACTATTCTGTAATATTATTGGCTATGTGGGAAAACAAAAACATGCTTACTTTTTTTCGTGACGATAAAAGTTTCATTTTGCCCGAAGCATTTTTTTATTATTACATTTTCATCGCATTCAACAGTATTCCCGTGCAGCTTTTTACGCTAGATAAAAAAAAAGTTTTCAAGCACTTGGCTGTATATTTTTCTTATTAAATTTTAAATAAATTGACTTCAAGCATCAGAAGTTTTCTTTCTTTGCATATAACTCTACATTGTGTTTCAAATACCGGCAATATCAAATATATTCTTATAATACAATAATAATGGTATTTTACTCCGACAAAGAAACAATATTTACACTTTTTTATAAAATCATTTCTGCTCCAAATTATACTAATAATATAACATTTAAGAAACTCGATCGTTTAATCCCTTTCTTTCAGAAAAGACTCAAATAAAATGATGACAGTAGATTAAATTAGTGGATGCTCTAAGGATTTTGTTTTGCAAGTGTGGCTAAGCGTTCGTATCCACAAATCAAAATTTATACCTAAGTTTTCAATCGATTTAATTAGATTTTTATCATGTATGGATTATCGGAATATTTTCGGAATGAAGTTACTCAATATGATATATTGTGGGTACATAAAATGAAGTATACATCATCGCTATCTACAGTGCTAAAGTATTTCCATTGATTTTTTTTCTTTTCCGGTCAATCTTTTTAATTTATTTTATCAAATATCGTCAATTGAAATTATCTCTTGCTTAGGTCATAATAAATACTGCAAATTTTTAAAACCCGGCATTTTCGCATGGATATCTAGTAGTTCTATTAGTACCCTTCTGGTATCCTGGTAATATAAGTAAATTAGAGTAAACTTCACTAGGTGTCTTTTATTACAATTTATTCATAATAATTAGATAAATATACATATTTTATTTTGAATTAACCCTATTGCTCAACGTGATGTTCGATTTTTAATAATGGGAATAGTTTTTACGGCTTTTTCATTTTATTTTGCTAAATTCTCTTGTTGATATTATGTCAGTCTAGTTTGCCTTAAAATTGTTGATTGAGCAGGCATTTACTTAGTAGAACTCCATTATAATACGGTAAGAAAAATAAAAATGTATTTTAGTTCTACATAAATTATTTTATATATTAGTTGATAGCTATTTCGGCTTACGCCTTCGTCAGAACTAGTTATGACGAAGGCGTAAGCCGAAATAGCTATCAACAAATATATAAAATAATTTATGTAGAACTAAAATACATTGTTATTTTTCTTACCGTACCTCAAAATTGTATTTTTCCAAATAGATTATTTAGATATAACATTATTTTGTTAACTATAAAAATTTAACATAAGAACAAGAAGAAACTTTTGATGAACCGTCTTCTGAATGAGTTCAAGATTAATTAACGCGGACGTAAGTAATGAACGCGAACGGAGCTTAAAGCTCTGACGATCGAGAGATTTTTTCACTGACCTGAAACCGATGATTCGTAAGAAGTTAAAGTTGCCCCCCTCATCAAGAAGTTGAGCAGAAAGTTGATGGAGCGAGTACGTTAATTACAATATTGCCAGAGGCTGCGATCAGAGATCCTAGGCAATCTATCTGGCATAAGCAAACACAGCCTTCTCCCGCTTGCCGTACATAAACCCCAGAATAACTTCACAAATCCAAAGAAAATGTTTACGTTTGTGTTGGTATCGCATAATCTTGTAAGATTTATGGCTATAGTGTTTGTGTGCAAACAACAATATGCATATGAATGAATTTTATGACATAGCATAAGTAGTAAACCATTTTTAAACCTTTCCCTATAAACATTTCGGCTATCTTACAATATTATTAGAGTTTAATTACAATAAAAATTGGTGTCTGTAAAGTCGGTTTACGGACGATAGTTTAACGTGACAACGTCATAAGAAAACATTGATGAAATGATTGCATACTTTTGTGAATAAAATGGAATCATTTTTATTGAATTATCATTATTTTGTATGGATACGAAGAAGGAGTGAAATGAAATCTACAATTTTTTATTGATATATTTTATTCGCACTCATTAATTCAAGGATTAATTACCTTTATTGCCGCAATTGTTGTTGTAATATAAACAATGAAAACCACATCAACATTTCATTTCACTTTATAAACAGTTGTAAACAGATCACGTGTAGGTACTGTAGGTGTATAAGTTGTGTGCTGCCGCTGTCTCTTTTCTACTCAGACGCATCGACCAATCGAGTGGAAGAGAGATAGATGCGGCACAATCCGAACGGTAGGCCGATCGTGCCTCTCTATCGCTTATCCGCGCTCTCGTTCGCACGCTTGCCTTCAGCGTAACGCGACAAACGGGACAATGAGTCATGTTTTTTCGTGCGTGCAGCGGGCGTTCATCGATTTATAAGACGTTGTCACGTCAAAAATTACTCCCTTTCTATTAAAGTGTGGATAATATTTTATTGCTTAAATTGTGTTCTGAAACACATGTCTTAAGATCAACTAAAATACAACTATTTTACGACATACCTGCATATTTCATGTCAATTTTTCATTTTATTTCATTCCCCAATATATTCCCATGTTAGTTATTATTCACAAATTAATTTCATTATTAATAAACACTTTAATATGCAATAGCTTATTGTACGTTAACTGAGAGAAACATACACTGTAATTCTATACAAATGAATTAATTTTATAAGAAGCTTTGATTTATGATGATAGTTTCGTGAATGGAAATCATCACGCACCTTTGTACGAATACATTTCGTTGGTAATTTTGATTAAATTTTCGGTAATAAAACTTATTGCAAATAATTCTCGGTATTATTCCGCTAAAGTCAGATTAAATAATGTTGTATCGTCTGGCACGATACAACTGCGAAAATATAGACACTTTTCCTTAGTAAGGTACATAGATCTTACGTACGAATGTTGAACAATATTAAAAGGAAAGTGTCAGGAATTTTGAAAGGGGTACATGAAGATTGCTCTGATACGCGCAGACGGAAGTACAAATTGTAGAGATTTCAAATTAAATGAATTCGTCTTGATTAATCATGCACTGGTCAAAGATTCAGCCATCTTCTAAACGTCCAGAATTATCTATTACTTAATTAAAAGCATCACAAAGGCGATTCCGTTTAATTTAAATTGATTGTTGAAATATGTTTTAAATTATTTTTATTATTTTTTTTAATGTACATTTTTTGTCACGTGTGTATAGCGAATTTGAATTGTTTAAATTTTGTACTTTTCCATGAGTATTGTCGCTAACGACACGGGTTTCACCTTTCGGCATCTTTAGGCATTTCAAGTGCACGGATGTACTTGAACTGATAGAAAACTGGTAGTTCAAGTACATCCGGGCACTTGAAATGTCTGAAGATGCCGAAAGGCGAACCCCGGGTCTTTATCGACAAAACTTATGGAAAAGTACCAAATTCAAACAATTCAAATTTGATATTGAAATTCCATCAAGCACCCTCAGTCGAAATCCTTAACATATATAGCAGATCAAATCAAGTACATATATATGTATTTAAAGTATCTTATAATAAAAACAGTATTGTATCCCGACACACTACTACATATATATTAAAATACATGAAACGCAATATATAAAATAGTTGCACTAAACGCTGGTTTAATATAGCGACTACTGCAATAAGGAATTTTGCATGTAACTATTTTTGAATCTCGTTGATTATTAAAATTTGATGAAATAGTCCGTTCAACATTGTTCATTCTTAGTTTCAATTTTATTACTTACAAAAAACATAATATAAAATAGCACTGTGGGTTAAGATGAGAGATAACTGATAACTTTATTTTTAAATAAATATCTATGCCAATATAATAGGCCAGAATTTTTTAATATTTTTACTAATCTCTCAAAATCCACTCTCAAAACAAAACTAAAATCATGGAAAACATAAAGAACTTGGCTAATTATATAATATATCTTATAAAAGTGGAAAGCTTCCTTTGTACTTCCTATTTCTATTGAAGATTTTTTAACAAAGAGAAAACACGACTTTTTTGGGATACGGATTAGTTAATTAATAAAATATTGATGTTAAATTTCATAACTATGAAACACACTTATTGTACGGTAGGAAAATAACAATGTATTTTATTTCTACAAAAATATTTTGTTAACTTTTTACGTCCATAGTATTGTTTAATATACTTTATTATATCCTTCTTACCCTTTTCATCATTTTGCATTGTTTTTGCAATAGCCCTACCCCTATACACAATAACACAAAACGACCAATTCAGTGTCTGAAAGTGCGCTCTATAGTAATGCAAAATGCGGCTGTGTGAAGCGTATACAATCAAACATTTTCGCCTCCATATTGCTAAAAAGTTTTAATTTTTCTTTCAAAAAGCTTGTTCTATATTCAAATTTCGAACCGAACCCAAACTGACGTTTAGCAACTTCTTAGTACTGTGATAAATATAAAAGTATTATCACAATATGATTGATGGAGATTTGGGTTAATTTACTAATGGTAATATTAATAATCGGATAAGTATTTTTTTTAAAATTAAATGCGATATCTTTTAAAAGTTATTCATAAAGTTCCGTTTTGAATTAATGTCTCATGTTATGGTATGTGAAAGAAGAAACCCGGTCATGACTGACAAATCAAATGAAGATTCACTTAAATTTCATCAATCAACTTCAATCAAAATAGTTTTCCTTTCCTGACACAATAAAAATATTACATTTGTTTCTTTCAACAATTTATTTAATTAAGTATGAGAAGTTTTAGTAGTGGACCTAATGTGCTGTGTTTTAAAATGTCTAGACTGTAAATGTACGTGAGATTATAAATTTCAACACCAATTTTGTTATAATGAAGTTCATTTTTCACAAATTCTTTTAACACGAAAACTATTTCACCTCCCATGGTTTCGTTTTAAACGATCTCTACTGTATATTTGAATTGGAATAAGACACCGCACGCCGTGGCGTTCAAAAATTTTCATTGAATTTTTACTGCATTGCCCACTTTTGAGAATGAGTTCATTACAGTTTTCGTTCTAAACGATTGAAATAACAACAGACAGACAATAGATTTCTAAGCAATCTTTCGTGAAAATATTTTCCTAACTTAATCTCATAAATGATTTATTCAATTATTCTAGTGCACGCAAGGCATGCATTTATCTTTTGTTTTACGTTTTGATTCAAATAATCTTATTTTTTGAACGTTTTTAATAATTCTATCATAATACATATATGTAGTGTGAATTCATAATAAGTGACATACGCAAAAACGCAGAAAACAACAGATTGACACGTCCGACAAAGAACGCAGTAGGTTATTAATTCACTTCTGGTAATATTTGTCTCACTATTTTATAGTTTTGTTGACAAAATTCAAAGACATCTGTATAAAAATCTGTGAAAGTTCTTAGAGTTATAAGAGTTGCCTGCTTTAAAAAGCCGTCCACTATCTGTAACATTTGTATTAAAGTGACGGAAATAAACGTATTGCAACATTTCGACATCCTAATTGGTGGTAGTGCCATCAATGATCATCGTACCGTATTGTAGGCTTTTCTTTATTGTGTCATTTTGCAACAACCCCTCAATTTAACCCTGAGTTTTTTTCCGACGTTCGTCGCCATACATTTACTCAAAATGCTGATTCTTTTGACAAGATCGAAGAAAACGACTATTTTTATTTTGAGTGATTCAGAGTTAAAGTTTTTTTTTATTTTCAACAAATAAATAACACGGTTCACTGTGCATTGTGTAAAACAATACAAATGTCAGAAAATCTATTGTTTTTAATATTTACCTCCGAAATTTCAATTCTAAATGATCGGTACATATAATATTTTATCATCCATACATATAATATTTATCATATAATTTCATGAAAATTTTAATATATTTAAAACATTTAACGACAGATATTCATTTATTTTCCGATATACATATTTTGTGGTATTTTAATTAAATAAAAATTACATTTATACTTTTCTGCTCGTTTCGACCTTAATAATACATCCAGTAGAGCGTAGACCAACTCTTAATCAATATGGTAGTGTTATTTATTCCTTAAAACAAAATCATTCTAAGATATTTTCTACCAACGCTTTTATTGATTTCATTGTCTGAATCAAATTTGCTATGTATTTTTTTAAAACTTCAGTTAATATTATGTTAGTAATTCGATATGACTCTGTTATTAGTGAGTGTAAGTATCAGTTTAACCAATATTGATTTATAAGTATACGTGTTCCAATAATCGGTAGTAAAAGTTTATTTCTACGTTGCTTATTTATCCACTCTTTGTAAAAGCAGGATTGGACAGGAAATATGGAAACAATAAAAAGAATCATTCTCTTTCGTCTCTCATTTCACATCCTAAATGCTTCCTGCTTAGAACAAACCCGAGACAATATTGCTTTAACGGATACAGCTCATAACATTCAATTTAAGTAGACTATAAACCCAGACATTTGAATAGGGATTCGATAGTATTCAAACAAATATATTTTTTTGTAAAAGTGCTTTTGAATTTAGTTTAATTCTTTATTGAGTTTAAATTTGTATAAATACTGTGTTTTATCTATAATAATATTTTAAATGTTTGCGTTTTTATTTGCAATCAAATCAACAGTTCATTTGAAAATGTTTGCGTTGAGTAAAGCTAATCTACAACTATTGTGTTTTTTTATATAAATATAATGCCTTTACACAAATACTTGACATTGAACACGTACGATTTATTATTTTATCAAGTGCTCTTTTGCATAAGTTATAATTGTATTAACATAGTGTGTCTCAATCACTTTTCTAAGCAAAATTAAATTAAAAGATGCCTGTGCGAAATTATATTTGTTTATTATTGATGACCTCAAATCATTTATAAAAAAAAATCATTTTATTCAATATTTATCTCAAGAGTGCTTCTATTTACTTAACAGTTGTAAAACGTTCTAGGTATTTTCGTTATAATTAATGATGCGTGAAGATATACTTCTGAGATAATGTCAAAGTCAATAAAAAGCCCTACAGTTTGTTGCGGTGGTTAAGTTACCAACATACTTAGCAATCTTTTAAACAAAGATCTGTCTGTATGCCGACTACTCTCCGACTGTTGTTTCAGACAAGAGCTTTTGAGGGGTGCTTTTAAAGCTTTTTACTCGCGTCTTAAATGTCTTCGAAACTTTTCTAAAATAGTAGTTTTTCTTGTAAAAAGCTTTATTCAAAATAACGAACAAAACAGCTTCTGCACTTAACATTCTTAAGTTCTGTTTTTCCATGGTCATTACATTAATCTTTTTTTAAGAAACATGCACGAAATAGAAATAATTCTACAGAAAAATATGTATGATTGCATTTACAAAGCTGTGAGCTGTAAATGACAATTTTTTTTATCAGGTTAACATTTTTTTACTTTATTCTTCTATTCCTTATAATATATAAAAAAAAATCTTTTATTTGATTGTATAACATTAAGATTTATACACAGAAAGAATATAAAAGGATGAAAAAATACTTTTTAAAAGCATAGAAATAATAGCAATGAATAAAAAATTGATAATATTTATACCGAGATAGCCACACTATCCAGTTCTTTAAGAAAGTGTGACAGGTTCCGTCAAGAATGGTTAAACAAGGAACACGGTGAAAGGAGGGGTGAGGTTTCTCTTCACAAAGTCATAGACAAGTGAGAAATAATATATTTTTAAAAAACTGAGAACACAAAAACCCTTTTGATAAACAAAAACACGATTAGTTTGGGAAACTTATTCCACGGAACTGATACAATCGCTTTCTTCCAATCCCTTGAATTTTTAAGTCATTGCGTTCGTAGAAATTAAATTTCACCTTAGGAAATACATTTTGATGAATTGAAGAACTTCGGTAAAATCTGAGAAAAGTTCTGAAAACGAAACCACGAAATCTGTTTCCACAGAGACAAACTTCTTTTCCGACGAAACGACAGCGGAAACACGGTCCCGACTAATGCTGCGAGATGAAACTCTCAAGGGACTCTTAGCACAACTACCGAAAATGAAAAAGACACCACCCTTAATACCCAAAGGCATGTATTTAATGGGTCAGTAACTAATTCATGTTTTGGTCAGTTAAATAAATAAATGGTCAGTGAAAAATCAAAATGGTCAGTTAATATTATAAACGGTCAGTTGTCATTGTATCAGTGTGAATGTGGTCAGTTATTAAATAAAACGGTCAGTAATGTATTTTAATGGTTAGTTGTTTATTAAAAACGGTTAGTATTTAATTTATATAGTCAGTTATTTAAAAAAAAAATGATAAGTTTTAGTTTGACAGCTTGTGAATTTTATCAAATATGGTCGTAAGAGGCAAATTTATGACTTGGTATATGAAAAATAAGCGCATGAAATGAAATAATTTCTGAAGTTCAAGTATTTGAAAGCAGATAATATTATTTTAATAAGTGTAAAGTTTACGATATTATTTGAAATGTTTTGTTTTTAATTGTTAGAATAATTATAATAGAAAATCACAAAGAATACTTTTTGACAACTTTGTATGAAATCGAGTTGTTTAATTTAAAAGAGCAAAAATGCAACCATAAAATATCAACTAATAATATTTCCAGATAGAGGCAATCACATAATTTAATTATTTGCTTAAAATAAAAAGAATAATTTTATTACAGGCTACTAATTATAAACAAATTCTACAGCCATAAACAATATTCTTCAGCGTACAAAAATCATTTCAGTTCGTTTCAGAGGATCACTTATCCACAGATGAATGCATTTAAGTTTGAATTAGAAGTGAAAGATTTCATGATTTTTTTTATGTATATTTCACCTTACTATGCGTTTAAAAATTCCGAAATAAATTCAGTACTCATACAATAATCAGAAATATTCTTTTCAGATTTAATCATATTGATTTAACATTTTATAATAATCCACAAGAACTCAGACAAAAAAATATTGGCCAGTATGTAAAAAAAAATGATTTTCAAAATATTGACAGCTTAGGTTCCCTCTGTCCCCATAATATTATATTTTTGTATTTTATGGTTGCGCTTTTGCTATTAAAAATTTAAGCTATCGGCTGAATATTACACAGTGAATTAGCGAAAACTAAAATCCAAACCTAAAACGCTACATATATAAATATGCAAACAAATGTAAAATTGTCTGTGGTAATATTTTCAAAATTGTGTCTTCTTGTTTATTTGTCATTTTGACAGATATGGTATTATCTGACATATGACGTATGTCTTACGATGAAATGATATTATGACTTGATTTTTGATGTTTCAATTTTAAGATTGCCAGCTAGGATATGAACACCATATATTTTTAATGTTATATGCTATAATATAACTTATATCCCTCGTTTTAAGATGACTGACCCTTTAACAGAAAATTATTGGCCATTTTACAATAAAAAACCGACCCAAAATTAATTATTTACCGACCATTTATATTGTTTAACTGACCATTTATTATTTTTAACTGACTATTTTAGGTATTTATTACTGTCCGTTTTAAGTATTTATTACTGACTATTTATCGAATTAGAAACTGACCAAATAATTAATATTCATACCCAAAAAGGATTCTTTTTGCGACTTTAAGGTAAGCGGAAAGCTAGTGGTACGTTCCCCGCTAGAAATCTCATCTCCATGTTTTGTGAGACGAATCAACGGCTTAAAGAATCACAGCAACAGATTGTCTACGCGCTCATTGACTCATGTAATTATAGTTCTCTTGTCCTCTCTTCATATCTGATTTTTACATTCTACACACGGTCAATCTCTGCATTTAAAAAGATATTTGTGAAAATTGAGAGATAACGAATTTAATTCCATTGATGTATTGATTTCGTTTCCACTTAACTCGCATCTAATAAGTAAATTTAATACGGTTTCAATATTTCACTTAACTTAACTTAATTTACTTAACGTAAAAAAACACTGACGCACTGAAAAGCATACATTGAACAAAATACTTTCTACGAAAAGAAAAAAATGTGTCGTTGAAGTTTCTAAGAAACATTCTCAGGGCTATAAATATTTTTTCAATGTGATATGAAGTTCGTCGTTAAAAAATCTAAATACATTTAGAGCACTCCTCTCACCCTGATAGTGTAGTCAAAGATATGTAAGTCTCCCTCTCACTTGTTTTTAGCCGCGTAAGTCTGTTTCGTTTACGGCCGCAAAGCAATGTTAATCTCATATGCTCTGAAAGGCTACATACGTACACTCAGGTAACCAATTATTATTTTTTTAAATATAAGATTTTTCAACCAGCTCTATATTGAATCCAAGAAGAAATTTATCCTTATAGATTTTTTTTATATACTATATATAATAGACACACCGTACGTTTTTATTGGCAGGTTTTTGATAATTGTATATAACAAAAAATTAAAACACTTGTTAAATATATTCTCATGAAATTAACGGTGTGGATTTGATGTAAACAAATAATACCTAAGTTGCAACGAAGATTATTTATTCTAGATCGCTTAACATGATTGGATAAACTAATGGATAACAAACCTTAACCCTCACGAATTCTTGCCAGAATTTGTAATTTTATTTCGTTTCAATTCTTTTGTTTTATATCCATAATATCACAATTAAATTTGAATAGTTTTTCTTCAGAATTTATCATGTGGTGTTATTTAAATTGATGTCTTTTATAAGCCATATTATCACATTTTAATGGCTTATTATGTATTATATCATAATCAATTACATAGAGCTTATCGTGTCTAAGTCTACCTCCAATGTTCTAGAAACATACTACCCTATTGAACTGCAACCGTTTTCCATCATAAGGTGATTACAATCAATAATAATAATGAGTCTATGCTTTTAAACGGTCAAAAGTTTTAACTTCTGTTAAAATTTATGATTTTATAATAAAAATGCATAATTTTGCGTCTTAGCTTTAAGCCAACCAACTTGAAACATTTAAGTTTAGTATTTAAATAATTAGAAAACTACGAAAGTTGCCGTTTTTCATACTTTTTCGCTATTTTCTTAATTTACGGTCACTGTAATGTACATATTGTGTATGAGTGGAATACACCTGAGTATTTTCCCAACGGATTCTCATCTCCACCCACCCAAATCCTCAGCTAGAAAGCTCCCGGTTTTCCATTGCGAACCTACAGAGGATCGATATAAAAGCTGTCATAGACTAGATTTCAATTTTTATTTCTTCGCTTCATGAATAAAAATAAAACGAGATTAATAAATTTCCCTATCAATACCCTGTTAATTTTTCTCCTAGATCCAAATTCTTGATTGTAAATATTCTTTAGTAAAGCATTCTGCTTACGCGAAATAACAAACGCAATTTTAAAACATTTTCTTATTAAGTAATGAACTTTGTCTTTTGAGATGTGAATAATTGAATATATTTTTTTTAATGAATTCCTATGAGTAGATATGTAGATAACTTGTCAGCATTTTTTTTTTTTATATTAACTTTACTAAACAATTCTTTAGATCAATGACTACTTATTCAAAAAAAAATTAATAGCTACCGAGACATTTTAAATACGCAACATATTTCTGTAAAGCTGTTTAAATAAAAATTTCATTTGACATTCACATATTGCCAGACAGGGCTCTATTGCGGCCACATCTACTCCCAATGTGAAGCGTATGTCATCTTAATGTAGATTATTTTAACATACGTTATTTTACGAGAAGTTTGTTACTCAGTTACTTACACTCCATCTTAGTAGAACGAGTAAGTATAGAAATTCAAGTAAAACAATATCTGCAGTTGAAAAAATAATTACATAATCTCCTATTCTTCCCGAAGTGGTTTTGTATAAATAAACATACTTTAACATAGTGATAATATCATACCTATAGACTCCAATTCAAGTATCTCGTCCATTTTTCAAGTACTCGATACTCGAGTAATTTTTAAATTACTCGAGTAAAACTCGTAGTAGGAGTAGTTTTTTGTACTGCGGGAATAAAAACAACAAACTTTTGAACCAAATTAAAATTTGAGACGTTTTATCCTCAATTATTTTGGAAACACATATTTTATAAATTGCCCTAGCGATCAGATGAACCCGGTTTCAAGTCCCAGCAAGGTCAGATGTTTTCAATTGAAAAAGAGATATTGGACATGGGTGTATGTAAGTTTTCGTCGAGTTGTTCTTGACTGATTCATTATTTATCATCGAGTTCATCTAGTATGAATGTCGCAATTAAAAATATTTGGCTCATTGGCATTAGCTGTAATGCCAAATATTTCATTACATTTAAAAAAAAAATAAGCCTATTTATTTATTTATAATCTATTTATATGTATATACACAAATTAATAATAAATATTTTTGTACATTGATACTACTCGAGTATACTCGAGTACTCGAGTATTTTTAAATTTTACTACTCGTACTCGAGTAGTTGAGATGTCGAGTAATTGGAGTCTCTAATCATAACTCATGTTATGTATAGTCCGTTTTCCCAATTCTTTTCGTAATCTTTTGCGTTGAAGCATGAGATTGCTGAACCGTTTTGGTCAGTTCTTATTGCTGTGAGGTGAATATTTTGGAATGTTCTTCTCAAAGATAAAAAGAAGAGTTTGGAATGATAACGAAACAACAAATAAAGTGAACTGTTAGCTCTGAATTCACATCCGTTAGCTCTAAGACAGAAGAACAACGGAAGTTGTTTCGAAGAAATTCTACGAGCAATGAGATATGTCTACGGTACACATATATCTATACTATTTGTTGCCTTTTCTGGACATGTCCACAGTATTGATAGCAGACGGAAAACAAAATAAATCTGCCAAGGTTATGTACATTTTATTAATTGTTACTTTTAAGTTTTAAATTTGAGAATCAATAGTTAATGTCATCGTCACGAAACAATATTTTTAAGAAATATGTATGTAAACTGGCAGATAAAAGTTTGCCTTCCCTGGTCGAGAAAAAACTATCACAGATATCCGATATTATAATGTATGATTCTACGATATATAAATAGAATGAATATACTTTTAGGTAAATAAGTATGTATGTATGAAATCATCGTAGAACCCGCATCAAAGATATTTTACTTTTATATGAAATATCATGATGGAAATGATCAAATTTCTAGATCGATTTTCATAGATTTCTGTATTTCAATAGAATTTAAGATATAAAGTTTTCATGCTTACATGAAAATGTCTATATAAACTCTTTACAATATGAGAATAATGAAAAAAAAGTTCATCGAAATAGTTTTCATATTTGATATTAATAATAGAAATGTGATTTCCTTCATTAAAATATATGCAGTATAAATATGTATAAATCGACGTATTGACATTCAAATGAATTCATAAAAATCTGTTTGTCATTTTTTTTATTTTTATCTCATAAACGGACAAAAAGAGTCCGAATTCGAGGCACAATAATTGTAAACATGATAAATAAATCTTGTTTAATATTTTCAGTTGGAATATTTTCTCATAGATGCTTTTCACCTACGGCGCAATGTGATTTTTCCTGGCTCGTGTCTCTTTAACAGTAGCTTTTCTTTGCCGTTCATAATTAAAGCATTCTTTAGACAGAATTTTTTAGAAAGTCAATACTTAGCAAACTATCTTAGATGCGGGAAAACTAGTGGTATATAAAAAAAAGTCTTATTCTGTACCCACCGTAGCAAGAAACATAACCAGGAAACTAGGGGCTGTTTCGTCGCCTCTACATAAAGTTTCAGTAGGAAAGTAAAATTTTGATTCGAAGTAAAAAAAACATTTTTCGTTATATTATATCAAGAAACATTTTTATAAAGTAATAATTTTGAATATGTACCACTTGTACGTACATACATATGTACAACAAAGAGCCCCGGAATATATCACGTTCACTACACGCTCACTATTTCATAAAAACAGTGGGAAAACCATAAATTTATTTTAATACATTTTAACTGGCTAAAATATTTCAGTGGTTGTATATTATAAATAAACTTAATAATTCTGAAAATAAATCGGTTATTTAAACTTTAAAGCGCTCTGCGTGAAAGTGTATTTTGAATTACACTGTAGCAAAATCCTCTTACTGAATCTGCTTGCAGCTAGCAGTAGAGCTTAATTGTATCAAAAACTAAAACACGGACAATTTTTGTGCCCGAGCTACTACTGATAAATTTTCATTAATACTTGGAACGTTTAGAACTTATCTACCACAGTTTCCTTTCCAACTAAAGCCAGAATTGCTTTATAGTAAGTATATGGTTGGTTAAATTAATATATTATCAATGAAAACTTTTACATCTCTACGAACACATACTTTTAAATGTGTCTTATGTCTGCTTCAACTTTTCTAAATAGTAATATTGTCTTCTAACATAAACACGTTTCGACGAATTAAACACACACAGTGAATATAACTAAAGCTACTTAAAGTCTTCCGGAAAATTATTTAAAGTTAAAAGATTCGTCCGTTTATAAAATGAAAATTCCAAACTGAATGTTTCTATAAACAAAGATACTTTTAGTAGATTAGACTTTTTTGATTACATACTTCTTATTTGAACTTCATCACAAAAAAAAACAATGAACCGATTATGTGAATTATATGTATATTATACTGACATAAGTATGTATAGCTTGATATACAACAAATTATTGTTCAGAAATTTATTCATTGTTTGAAACGTCCCAAATCCTGAAAATGTTATTAAAATTTTATTTATTTTTTCAACATTTACTTTTGAAAGTTAAAACTAAATTAAATACATTGTGAGCTTTCGATAAATCTTTGTTAATGATTTTTAAAATTTTATTTTATTTCAAGAAGCTGAAAAGTCTTTTTTTTAATTTGTTGATTCTAGAGTCAGCTTACAATTTAAGCCAACACTATTTTGTATGAACGTATTTGCAAAAACCTGCTACAACGTACGCCTGTGGCTATTTAATGACGTGCTTGCACAAATGCATTTCGTCTCCTTTTCTCTTATCTGACTAGGTAAGATATTTTAGTTTTTTTATCAGTTGAATTCAAAAAATATTACCAAACTTATAAACTACAAGCTCTGTAAATTTTGTTACGCAATCTTAAATTATATAAAAATTTTAATTGAGAATCAAAACAAGCTTTCTTGAAAGCCATATATGCTTTAACTTGTTTCAAATTCTATTATTTTTTTACGAGTTGACATTCAGAGCTTAATTTATTTTCGATCACAAAAAAATAGCGTTTTTTAGACAAAGGTTCAACATACACAAAGTTTGCAAAAATCTGTATATAGGGTCCAGAGTTTTTCATTATAACCACTACCTATTATACTTTTCGCCTACATATTTACAGTCAATTCGCAAAAGTTTTCCTATTTTCTTTTTCAGATTTTTTCGGAGAAAAAAAATATTTTCTCTATTCAAATTATTTTCACTATTCATAATACCAATTTTATTTGTAGTAAATACATATATTGTCGATGTACCAACAGCCTTAAAATAACTCACAGGTAAAGCTTTCAATACTCCTTAACTTTTGAAAGCCTTCCAAAATGGGGAAAACTACATTCAATAGGTGAACTATTAGTTTTCTACTTCAAAGTTGTAATAACTGGACAATAGTTATGAATATGAAAATTTATATAGAAAACCCCAACAGTCTTGAACTGTTGAGAAATTTTTGGCTTAGTAAGCAATACTAATTAATATCAACATTTCAATAAAATTTGATATTCAGAACAGTACAATTATCCTCTATCCTGTATATTTATTTTAATCAATAATAACATACAAACAACGAAGAATGTTTATGATTGAAAAGAATGACTAGTTAAGGGCATTCATTTGAAATAAATTTTGTCATTCCTAGAGTAATATATAACGTTCATCATAATAATGTTTTATCAACAACGAAACATAATTTATTACATGATCAATAAAATGTCAAAAGAACATACATATTTTTATTTTTGATACAATATATAATAGAGTTTATAAATTCTCTCTTTTTGGTTGACTTTGTTTTTTTCATTTTTCATTCAAACAATGAGTTAAACGTAATCAAATATTTAATTTACAAAGGCACGCTTTATTTAAAGATTTAAACTATCCATAAAAACATAATGTAAATACTTCTCAGCATGTCATTTTTTCAGTTGACACACAATTATTTTCCTTAAAAATAAAAAAATATAATTGTGTTAAATTATAATACTACATTGTGATTCCAATACAGCGTGATCAGAATTCTTCGCTAAAATAAAACTTAGAAATTTACAAACCTTGTCTGCTACCACTTTAGAGAATGGTGAATCATTTTCATTGATTGTGTTTAAACAATAACAACTGCCAAAATGCTGCTTATTGAATTTGTCGTTCCAGACTGTTTTTATATTAGAATTTGAGTAAAGACGATTCTAATGTAATATTTTTCACGCCATTCTTTATTGGAAAATTCCATAAAATACGTAAGATTATTTTCCATTCACAGACTTACTGCTTTTGTGAGTAAAACATCTTTTAAACAGAATAAATAATCCGTCGTATGATTCGATTTAGATTAAATTGTGTGTAAAGTTGAACCATTAATAATATATTGATTAAAGTGTTTAGTCAAAAATAGTTTATTTCGAAAGCTTTATATCAATAAAATACCAATCCTGATTTCATATACTATAACAGAGTTAATTCAATTTGTTTCAAAACAGTGTATGAAAATTTACTCAATTACAACTCAGATTACTTTCTAGGAAGGTCTAATTACAAAACACCCAATAAATACCTGGAGGATAATAACTAAAACATGGTCATATTTAATAGCCATTCGTGATTGCCAAATTAAGCCGTCACGTTGGATACTGAGCAAATCGTGTGTCAAGGTGTTTCCATTAAAACGGTTGTCACAAAACGAAAATTCTTCATATATTATTTAACTATGCAAGTATTTATTTTATCACCTTTTCAATCTGTGTAGTAGTGGCACTGTGGTTTATTTCAGTTGGCATCAATGATACCGATGACGTGTCAAATATGTACTTAGTGAAATTTTTTTGAAAGTCATTCGATGTCATATAATCGATCTACATCCAGTGGTGCTCATGTGCGGCCACCAACAGCTTCATAGTAAATATCGGTTTTTAAGATGCTTTATGGTTCGTGCGTGGATCGCTGTTACACAGAGATTAAAGTGTACCCGCTGTTCGCATGTTCATTCGTGAAACCTATAAAAAGTTTCATATGGTTGTGGGCTTTCACTGTAACCCAACAATCTCTTGCCTGCAGAATTATGTCAAGAAGGCATCAAAGAATCGATATAGAACGAGAGCTATTCTTTTCGATGACCCTCTCTAGGTAGAGGCGAAATATTAAGCTGACTTCTTCAACTGTAGCCATCGCGCCTTTCTGTCGGCAGCGATTGGAAGGGAATGCAAACAAACAAAATAAAACACTAAGAGACGAAGGAGACTGGAAGAACTTTGGCGCTGACACGCACGCAGAACTTGATGTTCCGTCAAATAGATATCAAAAAAATTGGTATTTAAAAAAAAGTGTTTTTAAAAATTAATTTCTCAACAAAGACCCAAATTAAATGTTTTTATGCATTTTCATGGTCGTTATCTAGAAAAAATGTTATTAAAGCATGAAATATGTAGAACAGCGGTCAAATATAAAACAACAGACTCAAAACAAAAATTTGGTGCGGCCACTAGGCATTTCCGTAGGGTCCTGATACTCCCGATTTTTACAATGCAGCCAATGTACAATTTTAAGTGAAAACCACTGATCTTTTTCATTTTCTGTCTGCCAGTTTGAGACATATATAAATGTGTTGAAGCCGAATCAAATACTCGTATGAATTAAGTTATTAAAAGATCTTGCCAATTGTTTATAATATAATTCACTAGAACTGATTTGCAATTATTATTAGTGTCAGATAAGTCATCATTTGAAAATAATTATACTAAGCAACCTTGAGCTTAATCGGACATGAAATCAATGCTCAATTATTTTCATTGTTTGAAATATTATCTAAAATCAACATCATCTGCGAATGAATACATCAGTAATGAGTTAACTGTTATAGTACTGCGAACGTTGCAGCAACACAGCAAAGCATCATTATTATGGATTATCTGGCACAGGTAGCTTAGCGGTGGATATCAAAGATATTTATCCATTCAAATTAACGAGGATTATGTATGTAGGTGTGATAATAATAATTAATTAGTTCAATACTGCTGAATGTGAAATACACAAACGCTTAAATTCTTTGAAAAATTAAAACCCAGCAGTAATTATAGTGAAAATCTTATGTTTTATGGATGTTAATCGAGTATGCAGATGATAATAATATATGACTAACGCAATTTGAAGGTGAAGATTTAAAAGTTCGACAGCTTCAAAAAACAATCTTTAGTAAAAATTGAGATGTAATCTAAAAATATCTATAATTTACTCAAACATTATTATTATATAAATAAATAATTAAATATTTTCCCTACTTATTCCACAATTAATTTATTAAGATCATAATCGGTTTCGCTCGCGAAAGGTGAAAGTAGTCCTGATCTTAGTAAAATATTTTTTGGAATAAGTACATTTTTTTAATACGTTTTAATATTATTGCATTGAATAACTGTTTCACCTTGGAAACAAGTAAAATTCAGCTCGTACTAGCTTTCCATGATATCAAATAAACGAGCACCTCTTGGGTTATTGCATCCGAAACACTCCCGACAATCATTGAAATAGTTAAACGCTGCTGCATTACATGATAAGCCAAATAAAACTAGAAACTAATCCGTAGTGAACAATCAAATTCGAGAACTATTAAGAGATAGTTTTAGTAATGGAGTGTTTATATACCAATATCATCTCTGCACTTAACTAAAAACGCGAAGGCGATATTAAAGTGATTTCTTACAATCTTGTTTTAAGTTATTATTGAAATAAAATTGAATTTTAATTCTTTGATATTCTCAAAGATTGTGCTACAAAAAGTGATTCGTGTTTCGTCTCTTTATATGTTTCACCACACTCAATCAAACTAAATTTCATATGTAAGCAAATAATAATTATTTTTGGATTATCGATCGCTTTTTTATTCAAAGTTTATTATTGATATCAATATTGAAGGAAAGTCTTTTCCGTTTTCATATTTTAAGTAAATGTACCTTTATTTTAATCTGTTGTACCATTTTTTAATCCTCTCTCCACCCCTTCTTCTAAAATCCACCATGATATAACCTACGATAACCCCCATCTGATCATATCGTCATTTGGGGACTAACTTTCAAGCGTACTCAACCCATAACAGCACTCATACCTCTCGACCTAATAAGCTGTTTTCAATCTATCAATTTATATTTAATTACAGTAGCTTTCTTAATTAAGTTATTCTTCTAGTTATCTAGCCCTACAAGAAAAATCACTCGAATTTTTTTTTACCATTTTAATCACTGTTTGTTGAATGGAATGTTTTCAATCCTACACCTTATTCACGATCAATAATTATAACTGAGAGAGATACAAGTTGGTTTTTCTCACCACCACCCGTTGTGTATATGCAGCCAATGTTTCATGGCCGCCTTTCACAACGCTATCGACTTAGAAAAGGGAATTTACCCCTCACATTCATGGCCCGAGCAGATCTGCACTGAACCATGAACTAAAGTGCTTTAAAATATAAAATAATAATAAAATTAATTGGAGTGACTAGCTCAGCCACTGAAATCATTTTGATACAGAGTATCCTGTGTATAATCCGTATACTGAGAGCCATTCCGAGTACTAGTGAAGAATCGAGATTATGTCGATCCCCGAATAAATTTGCAATTTTTTCAAATGCAATGAAGTTAGCCTTAGTTGCAATCAAGTCAGCGTGGCCTATTGGGCCCGTGTGAGGACGGACCACAGCAAACAGTTCTGCTCGTCCGGAATTCGTGCCCACAAGTACAGTCCGGCCTTATAACCAACTGGCCCAGCGCGAAGAGTTTTGCATTGAACTTGCCATGGCCGGTAAGAAACTGGCTAGTCCAATGGAACCGTGTTAATGATTTAATTGCAAGCCTCCAAGGCACATCCAGGGAAAAATTGATACGTTTGACGCCCCTTGGAAGATGCAGTCCATCCTATCTGCCATGCTGTGACGACAATTGAGAGCACTAGCTTGCCAACGAATGAGCGGTAGGTGTGGCCTTCAGGTATCCCCTGGAGAGGAGGTACCGCTATCCGGATGCCTTCTATAGATGTGTTAATTCCCTTCATTAAAAGGGTAATTGCTCCACGTAACTGTGTGTGTGATAATCTGATAACTATTCCTTTGCTATCTCTCCCTTTTTTAATTACTTATAAAGACACCAGATCATATGAGCCCTTAAAAAAAGTGAGCCAAATGACATTTTTGGAAAAAAATGATTTAGATGCAGAATCATATTTTTCAGGCCTTAAAGTATCCTACAATGGCAGTGAGATATTATTAAAAACATGCTGGAAAAGTTTTTTTTTATATAAAATAAAGGCATGCGCTGAGCTGATACAAAAGATCATCATTTTTCTACTTGGCTCACTTCACTTCTCATGGGATCAAATGATATGTTGGCGGTGAATTAATCGCACCCTTTCACTATTTCAATCTTTATAACCCTGAAATATTTGTTTATGTTTATCGATTTATTAAGTTTCCACGTAATGTTAAAATATTAAGATATTTCTATAAAAAACGAAATAAAAACGTGATTTAACTTAAAAGTCCAATAGAAATGTATCACCTTTGGCTCACGTCACCTCTCAAGGGCTCATATATATATATATATTATTATCTTCCACATTGAAAGCAAAATGGGATTGAAAAAATGTCGATACCGTCTTTGATTCGCAAAAGGTGATGGCTGTTGTCCTTATCATCGATTCTTAGAGACATAAATCAATCGTACTTTCATCATTTAGATATAAGTCCTTCAAAAATAAATACATTTTGTATTCGAAATGACGTTCCGCCTATGCTCAGTTAGGTTTGCAAGCTTTGGCTTGAGAAGCCTGTGCTACAGATTGAAAACTGTGATAATAATTTGCGGTGACAAAACAATAGTGCAAAATAACACGTCGGTAAGCGGTTGTCGGGAAAACTTTAATGTTTCGCCCGTTGAAAAGGGTATTTTTCCATATCGACCCGGGGATTTGGTAGTGAAAAGTTTCCTTCTAGTTTAGAGCGGTTATGCGCGAGGCCTGGATCTGCCGGCAAATCTATCGTTTACGATACTTGAGCACGGTGTTTCTTACTAACCATCGTAATGATATTCAAATTTCTATGAATTTACCATAATTAAATACTGATATATTTACGTATAATTAATTTAAATTAAATTAATTTTGATCACTTCTTATGAAAATTATAGGCCATAAAACCCCTAGCGAATAGAATAATCGGCTGGCTTTGTACGCGAGTAGTCCACACGGTGTATTCAGTACAGACAATCTCTTGGATTGATTTTTCAATCAATACATACATAGATACATATGTCTGTAATATTAATATCCTCTTCCCTTACTGGCTTCAAGGTAACAAGCGATTAGCTCACCACTGGTTGTTTTCTAACCCTATTTTAAATCCTTGTCGCTTCCTTAAAAATACCTACATACTACAATTTCTAAAAAATTCCGACATAAATCGAGAAAAGTTAAATCTGGCTCAAAATTTTGTTACGTTTAAGCTTCAAAAATCACACGGAAATTCCTGAGTCGATAACTCGACGCTAAAAATTATAAGAATGTAAGAATTTATTTTGTGAACATTTTCCACTGTGTAATATTCTGCTTTGTATATTTTTAAAAGAGTATAGTCATTTTCTTGACAACTAGATATTTATCTAAAATGAATATTTTTTATAATAGTGAGTGTATCTCTGAAGATGAAATATTTTCATAACAGTATTCAATCTTTATTATTTAAATAATAAAAATAAAATTTTGATTGAAACCTTATTTAAAAATTCAGCAGCAATCATCGCTTTTATTTTTCTTTGAAAATGCTGTTTAAATTCAAAAATAGTAATATTTTTTTCATGGATTTTAATGATATAAAGATGTGATTGTTATGACTTTAGTATCAACACTCAAACAATACAAACAAAACATACTGACTGTGTTGAGAGTGTTACTAGTATTGAGTGTAATCCATGTATCCAGGTTGATGCTGTCGTTGTTGAAGTGATGTGCGGTGGGTCACTTCTGAGGGTTTGTTGCATTTATTTTCCTCCTAAGTGCCCACTTGAGTCATATGAACAAATTTTCAACTTTTTTTTGAACTTGTCAATGCGGAATTCTATTGCTATCATGATAATTTCAATTTGTATTCGTCGGCACCCGGAGTAGGATTTGAGTTTGCTTTTTTTTAAGCTGTGTGAATCTCAAACAGTTCTCACAGATTGAAAATGTGAAGGCAAGAGTCCTTGGACTTGGTACTGGCTGATGCAGATTGCTGTGCATCGGTGTACGCAAGTAATGACACTCTAGTCCTTGAGGACAGTTATCACCGAGCTGTAGTGGTTGAGTTCCATATTGCTTTTAAAAATAGAATATGCGCTTATCGTCGTGGGCGATACGTTGAGGACGAATATTACCCTGATATCTCTAATACTAGAGTTTCATGGAATTTTGTGCCAAGGTGACCTATTGCACATGTACAAAACGGGATACACAGCTTACATGTCTTCTTATGTAAATAATATGTTTCTATTCTGTTTCTTATTTTTGTATAATATGTAATGTAATTTTTATTAATTTGTCAAATGCATGGCGCATTGGCGCTTGCTGTAATGCCATGTATTTTATATAGTTTTTTGCCAATAAATAAAACGAATTTATTGGTATAATGGATTGGTCTTTAACAATAAATATTATACAAAAACTTTCATAGAAAGACTCGAAAATAAGAAGATTAACAAAGACTAGCACAACAGGTCAACAACAGCAACTTATGTAACTGTTCACTATTGAAGATCTTGATTCACGTTTTAGGTATAACATTGCCTTTGCGATATTACAACAACTTTTCTTCATTTAAATATGTGTGTATTCATAGTATACACCTATTCACGTTTAGAAATATATTTTTAGCAATAGATTGCGTTTCCACTACAAGATATAATTGCTTGTTAGTATTATTATTTTAAGCCAGAATATTATAACTGTGAGAAAACTATTTCCTAAGCTATTCTACGAAGACATTCATTAAAAATAGGATCTTCATCATAGATTAAAAAAAAATGTTCAGTTATGGTGTATCTTATTACTACCGGGTAAACTTAATACTTTCGTTTTGGCATTCTTTCTATCACACTGTCGAAATATCTGTCTCTTTGTATTTCAACGAATATCCCTTTACCTATTTACAATTTTTCTTCAACACGTCAATTTAAATGTACATAGTTCTTGGAATTATTCGGCAATTCAGGTATTTGAAAGGACCGTCAAAAAATTGATTTCATTATTTGAGGGTAAGATATTCAGTAGCTTTCTATCTAGTACATAAAAATAATAAATGTTTATTATTTTTTATCAGCCATAAAAATGAAAATTATATTAACTGGGGAGATAGATTGATACAAAACCATTAAGAAGATAAATCGTTTTATCCATAAGAATTTAATGTCAAAAACACTCAAATTGATACCATAATTCATTCATTTTTAAAGCCAATAAAAAAACAGTTGTACACGGTTTTTTTAGGAAATTTGTTAAAATATTTTAAATCTCACAATTTTTCTCGCTCCAAGATCTTTCTTTTATTTAAGGAAAGTTTTAATTATTTTTTGGAAAATTCACATTTACTTAGGAAGCACGTTAAAAAATAAATTGTATGTGCATATATTGTATTCACAAAACATGTAAAAAATAATTTTTCATTACGAAAAGCATTTTTATCGTGTTCTAAGCTAATATTTTTTTATTTAAATAGGCATATCTTTTCTGTACTAATTTCACATATTTTTGTAATCTTAAAGATAAAGATCTGGACTGGTTCCACGTAAGGCGAGGGTTTTTAGTTGATGTTGCTCTTAACTGATTTTCATAAAATATAATACATGTGGAAGTAGAGCAAAAAAATATGTTTTATTTATATATTATAAATCATATAATGCATTCCAATAAAATTTTGCAGCTAACACCTGAAAATTAATTAATAAGCCTATGATCTACAATTTTCAGTCAACCAGTGTCATAATTTCATACTATCAATAATGCAATGCAATTTCAAACTCCATTTAAAATTATTATTGGAGCCAATACAAATAAAAATTTACATTTTAAAATGAAGCCGAGCGATTAACGAGGACAATAAAAAAGGAAACCGTTTTTACTTACTATTATGAGTGACAGACATTGTTAAAATGTTATATTTTTTAAACATTCTATATTTTAGAATGGAAATCTGTTAAAACTTCATATTTCATGCAGGTTTTCGCATTTTAATTGGATGTCAAAGTTTTGAAATTTTAATTACGTAGCAATCAAGAAACCCGATGTTTTTGTTTATGTTTTTAAGGGTGGAATTATTTCGTTAGGTTTCCAAAGGTCGGCAAGTTCAGTTTTGAAATTTCCCGCTGGTTGGAATTATTTATAGAGGTTTAATGATTCCTTTGATGAAAAATGTAAAAAGATACGCACCTGCTTGTAGAAAAGCTTATGTAACGAAAAAAGCTTTTTGAAGAGTGACAAGGAAGAAATTGCGCTCATTGAAAATAACCCCATTCAGTTTTTGTGGGAAATATAGAAAACGGACAAGAAGCCATTACAATTTTTATTTATATTTTGTTTAAATTTAGCTGTTAAGCTGTTATTGAAAAAAAAAATTCCCTGTTGTTACTTCTTTACAATAATAAGGTTAACATATGTTATATTTATACATTTTATAAAACTATGTAAAATAAAATAAATTTCAGAGACATCACACTTACTATTGCAAAGGTAGCTTGAGCTATAATTATTATCAAATGTAAGAGGCGAAACACGTGTCACTGATAATAATCTAATGTAATAAGTTAAATTAAATTTTTAGTTACCGCCATAGCCATCGAAAGTATATAAAATGTTAGTGATTAAATTTTGCTAAGGAATTACTTCAATCATTTATTTCAAAAAAGTAAATGAATAAGAATGATTTATTAACCAAATGACATCTGACACCTCATAAATGATGTTGTTATGACTCTAATAACTAACCTGTTTTAAATTTCTTCATTTTGAAATACTTCTCTATTTTCAAGCATCCGTTCTGGGTAAAAAAAGAAAAAACATAATAAGTGCTGTATTACATTGGAATATCTTATATATAAAACCAAAACGGCGTATGTATGTCTGTGGGTCTGTAATTTTGTTTCGTTAATTCAATTACTCGAGTATCGAGTTTTGCATTGTTGTTGGTCATTAAGTTGCTATAAAAACGAATATGAAAGAAAATATGTTTGAATTTTTATCGGCGAAGACATTTAGTCAAAATGTAATAAATTAGTCTTCTACTGAACTTTTCCCGGTTTTTATTATTAATAATAATGTTTATTATTTACGTGAAGGTATTATTTGACATTTCTTTGACAGCAAATTAGATTTTTTCCTTGAATTTGGACATTTTAATGGGCGAGAATGAGGCTGTCATCAAATTAAATAAAAAGTTTGTGATTTTATTTTAACTCTATTTTGGATGTTAGATTTTGTGATATAATTATGTCAAATGATATAACATTAAATAATTATTGGTCGCTTAGTCCGAGCGACGCCGGGTAGCAATACAAGTTATTCATAAAATAAAGCCCACTCAAAACTGTCAAATAATCAACGATGATGATGATTTGCTTAGTTACATGTAAACTAATATTTTAAATCAAATAAACCTAAATTGTACGTAGTTGGATTTGTTTTATGAGAATTGTTTTTTATTATTGTTGTTTATTGACGGAGTAGTTGTCAGAAACTTTATCGATACGACTTGATAAAGAGATAAGTTTTGCAACTCAATCAATAAAACATTCCAAGTACAATATCCGAGTGAAAAATTTTCATAAATTTATGCGAAAACTTTCATTAATCCGAAATTTAAACAAGCTTTCCAGTTAACGTTTGCCAGCCACGCAAATAAAAGGATGATTAAACTTACGCAGAAGTGTAAATAAACTAAAAGCTGTGTGTTTTTAAAAGCTCGACGATGGATGATTCATGCAAAAATGTTTTATTTTCGCAGAAAAACGTTCAAATAAAGTAGTATTTATTTTTACCAGGAAGCAATTTAAAAAAACTACGATTATTTCAGTGGAATTCCAAAATTTCACTGTCACTTGCAACTAGCAATTTTCTTTAATTTATTACTTAATGGATTAGTGCTTGCTAATTTTCCGTGAATTGTTTGTTTGTTTTTGAGAATTGTTTAAGCAAATTTTACTAAACAAATATTTTAAAAAGAAAAGGCCACACATTTGTCTGCATTAAATTGAAATGTTTAGAATTTTTTGTAACATGTACGATAAAAATTGTTAATAAAATATTTTTCAGATTCACTAACCAGCTCAATTACTAGTAAAATAGTAATATTAAGTTTGTGTATCAATTAAAACAACTCATTTTAACCGATTCTGTTCATACTATAGTAAATTAATATATGCATAGAATATATAACTTCTACGTGGCAAGTTCTATTTTAAAATTTTGTTTAAATATATTAGAAAATTAACGGACATACGTAAAGCGATTGCTTTCTTTCTTAATGCTCTGTAGTTAACTATCAACATTACATAGAAAAAGAAAATTATTTTACTGGGAAATTTTTAAAGAACAGTTTGTCAAATATGTACTTATAAACATGTTTATAATTAGTATAAAATTTAAAATAACTTTGATGATTCCACGTCATACGTGGAATCCGACCCGCAAAGTTTTAAAAATTTCAGTCCGGCCCGTTTCTCGAAAATTCTGGTGACCCCTGACATAGAAGATCCAAATTAATAGATTTTTTAATACAGACGCAGCTCACCTATCATTTATTCAATATTTTTTGAATTACAAAGCATTACACAAAGCACTTATTCGCAACGATCACTATTTGAACGGATACTTCTACATCGATGAGACAAAAATAGACACAAAAACTATCAAAACATCGTTATCGAACGGGAATCTCTATTGCGTGTAAAACACTGGCTAATGACATCGATCGGCCCAGAGTAATCAACCTCGAGATTGATTAAACACACACATGCGGAGATATTTTCGTGAATGCGACTTATTTTGAAAAAAGAATCATTATTTGAAAGGTTTTTTCGAACGGCCGTATTGTATTTGTGAACACAAACGTCAGAGCAGAGCTGCTTTGCTGTGGTCCGTCCTCATACGACCCTAATAAGTCTCGCTAACTTAATATCGACCAAAGCCAACTTTGACGCTTCGATAAATTTGTAGCTTCATATGAGGAACTATATATTCTTGATTTATCGATAGATTCAACACGAAAAAGATTTTACCACACCGCTACAGCGGAGTCTCAGTGCTCGGATACACAGGATACTTTATATCAATTAAACGAAGTGGCTGAGCAAGTCGTTTTTTTTAAGCACTGAATCTGGCAAGTTTATTGTGTTTTCTTGGCTGTATAACTTTGTGTAATGTGGCCGTTAAAAAAGCAACAGCATACACAAAACGGGAGGTGGTGGGGCAGCCAACTTGTACGCACAATTATTTCAACAAAAGATTGAAATAACACCGTTGGTTTCAACGTAAGACCACACATAATTAAATTACAAAAACTTCTGAATGATTCGACTTTTGAACAAAATAATTATGTTTAATTGCCTGAATCAATCTTCATGCATCCTTTTTTATGTTTATAATTGGTAAGCATCACCTTTTATCATATCTTCAATAATTTCAGTATGAGTTTAAAAAACGAAATCATTCTCTTAACACATAAAATCAGAAACAAACATTGATTATAGCCATTTGAATGCATCCTTATATTGCTTCAATATATATTAAATAATAATTATCTTGAAAAAAGGTTTCTCGTGTAACTTCTTTTGATTTCCATTAAGCTTACAGCAGTTTCAATTGTTGAATGCTCATGTTGCTCCAATCTAGTCTGGATTATTGTATATAAAATTATGCGTCACTTGACAGTTTGATTCAAATATAAATTTCTTCATCAAAGTCAATTTATAAAGATGGCAAACCGTTGTCGGTGTTTTATTATGGTAATTCAATTTAAATGCTTTTATCTGGTGTTTTTTGTGATATTTCACAAAACATTTCTTCCTTTAAGCTAAGTAAAAACATTCAGACTTTCGTTCCATATAGATTCATAGCTCTTTTAAATAAATTGATTCATTTTTGACGTAGGGCTAGTAACTTATTTCTTTGTATTCCTATACCGTTTTGTTGTGCTCCATCAGGCTTGTACCAACAAAAGTCCCGCATGTGTATCGACAGCTAATCAACTTGAGGGGGTTGGAAGGCCTCCGCCTTCTGCTTCACTCGATGCTTACCACCCCAGATTTATCATTGTCAAATTAAATGATAAAATCGGAATAATGGCGGCCAGGAGTAGGTTTCGGGGGAAGACCTTTGATTGATTTCGTGCGCGAGCGATTTATGAGCTTTGCAGGCGAGCTTGAAATCGATGATTTTCCAACCCTCTACCCTCACTTACGAAAAAATTAGCACAACTCAAGGTTAGTTACGATGCAGAGAGTGAGTTACCGTTTTGACACAAAACTATTGTATTTTCTTATCTCACAAATTAACAAGTGTATTACTGGTGTTTAATATAATGTAACGTTTACGTTGCGTAAGAAACGTAGACTTTACTAAATATATTTTTAGAGTGCATTCAAGAATTTGTTGTAGCCCAAACTATCTTCATTTTGATTAGAGTAGAACTGGAAAGGGCAGAGATAGGACAGGGCTAGTGGTTAGTTAGTTGCTCTCACTATGCCTGCGTAAAGGATCGGATGGATGGGACGAAATTTTTAGACACCATAAACACGCATGCCTCCAAACCGAATTAATTGGAAAAATACTCCTCGCACGGCGCTTGAACCCGTGAAATCCATCACGGATGCCAACAACGTAAGACACTTCACTACGGACTCATCGGAAAAATCTACATTCAAATGATTATTTTTTATGATAAGTGAATTAGTATGATTAAAGTTCCGATTACACATTTTAGAGTAAATTTAATTTCAATGTTTATAGAGATAAAATCTATATTTAAATATATATTTGTGAATTTTGGTGAAATTTCTTAAAACTTAAATTACATAATGTAATTCTGATTCAATCTAATTACTCTTAGATAAAATTAAACTTAATTAAAATACATTGATTGTTTATGATTATGTAAATAATAAATAAAAGTTTTATCTTCGAAAGCTCCGCTGCTCGAAAGAGAACTTTTAAAAGCTCGTTCATGGAAGAGTTAGCTTTTGCGATGTCAAAAGGTAAACATAAACTCGGCCAATGATAAGTTGTTTCCCTTCCAGCGATACTGATTGTTGACAAATAATAAAGTTGGTGGATACTTTAAATACCCAGTGAAATATTCCAATACAAATTGAGCTTTTACATTTTTAGGTCGGGCATAAAATAAATACAAACTTTTACAGTTTACTGAATTATAAATTCATAAGAGTAAATATCTAAGACTGTCTTAATAGAGAATATTTAAATAAATATACATATTTCTTACACACACATTTTGTTTGGTTTTGCTCAGGGCGAGCATTTTCAATTGATGAAATACAAACAGGATCATTTATATCAAATTAAGAATGACAAGTAACTATGTAACTGTGACACAAGGTTCTTAAAGTTTGCTTAAGTAAAGTTTATTTCTTAAGCAAACTTTGCGATAGTAAGTCTAATCAAACATAAATGGAATCAAATTGACAACAAATTACCGCCGAAACCATCGAAAATAGGATCATTTACATCAAATTATGAATGACAAGACAAGGTTAAATAAACAATTTGTATAAGAAAAATGATATTTATTTTTTATAGATAATCAAACATAAATGGAATCAAATTGACAACGATTAAAATGTTGATAAGTAAATTTTCACTAATCGGTTATCATAAATTAATCTCTCATTAAAAACACATTAAGGGTTGTATTTAATAAATTTTAAAAACAACAACAATATCACATTTAACATTGTTTTTATTACAAATATCGAGTTCTCCTTCCTATAGATAAACTTATGTCTCAAAAGAAACTGCTAAATTTCTTGCATAATTCAGACATATCGTGAAATGGGCTCTTGTTCGTTCTTGATGAGCTGTTATAACATTACATTAAATATTCATAAATTATTACACATCACATTTTTTTCAATGTACATTTATTAATATGGATTCATATATTAATGATGGTGCATTTACTTTTCGGAGATATTGACATAAAAAGGAATATTATGATCAGAACCGATCCCAATAATATCCGAGATAAACAAAACTGTTCCTGAACATTTATAATATTGTGTAACCAATGCAAACAAATGCATTTTATTTTTACAGGTATAAAACCTTAGGTTTTAACAATAAACACTTTAAAGGTAACATACGTCCTCGATAACATTTTACTTAGTCGGAGTGATGTTTCACAAATAGTTTTCGAAGAAATATTGATTTGAATTTTCTGTGAATATCTTAGGTATGAAGGCAAAACACGTGTACCACTCTAGCATGTACACGAACTCATCATTCATTCACCATGTGCCTGGAAGCCTAGGGTGGGTCGTGGCTGCCTAAAAAGACTTTCACTAACACACCCGACTTCTCTCCAAAGAAGCCGAATACTTTAAAACCATTAACTGTTTTATGCGTAAATAAATGGTTACTTCATTTTATTTTCAGAGTAAAAGATATTGGTGTCAGATATCTATAAGCTGTTTTACGCCAGAAGTACTCTTCATTCCCATTTTGCTTTAGTAAAATTTGCTAATGAATTAGTCTTACTTAATTGAATTTAATTGTGGTTCACTTTTTTTACATAATCTGTAAGAGTTCCTTTAAATTAAAATTTTCAAAGAATGAACATCATTTATTTATAAATTATATTTTTACTGTCTATTAATTTTTATTTCTTATCAGTTGATAATAATTGTCTAAAAAATACTAATTAAATTGCGTTAAACTTTTAATTTTTAATACCTTTCGACCAAGAATTGATATTTCACATGTTCATAATGTGATTAAAAGAACCCCATCTTTTTAGATATTTGCAATAAATGAGTTTATTTTTCTTAATATATTTTTAATCAATTCATGATTTTCAACGTATTGAAGCTTAGTTCTAAAAACAGAGCGTAGAGTGACTGGCGAGTGGAGTTTAAGTAGAAGCTTTAGAGTAAAAGTTTGGCAAACACTGCTCTAAAATATCAACATATTATGCTTCATGGAATATGAAACTTTCCCTGAAGCTTTAGTTTCATATTATATTGTCCAATTTCGCATGTCCCTTGCAACGCAAAGGTGATCCAATATTACTAGTAATTTGACAAATTCCCAGCGAACAAGTCGTGAAACGGGTCATACTCAATTCTCTTTGGAGACCAATCGCCGAGAAATTCTCCAGTCTGAGATGAAATTGCATTCCACCTCACTACTGCTTAATTGGGTCTCTCAGATTTAGTTACCTATACCTAACAGGGAGCTATGGCATCACTTTCACAACTTCACCTACAGATATGCACATATATGTACATATATACAACATGCCATGTATATAAATGTAATGACTACAAAAAGAAATGTAAATATTTTCAAGAAAAAAAATACTTGATTTCGGTTCGATTTTATTTTGATATCTAAATATTGTTCTGCGCCACTGTATGTATGGATGAATATTCTCCGCCATGATAATGATTGAAAGTCTATCTGTTTACAAGTATTCGTTAACAAAATTTCCGACATAACGAACTCTTGCAAAACGAAACTTAGTAGAGATGGAATACGATATGTTTATAAAAGCTTTCCTTTTTCCGACAAGGGGGGCGTTCGAGTATCAGAGGATCCCACGCCTTATTAGGATAGCATTTCAAAGCTTTCTTCCCTCTCACTGGAAAACAATAAAATGAAATACCAGAAACAACAAACGTTGCCACAGTGAAAGACATCTTGTGGGCTTTGAACAATTGAAAAAATAAAACCACTCAGAGCCCTCGTATTGATAAATATATCAGGAAGCGCCAAACGATATCATTTTTCTCTACGCACAACAACTGAAATACGATTTATTTAGTTCAACCAAATTTGTTTAATGTATCCTAAATTTCCTTGAACACATTTCACTGCCTTTTAAATTCATTTGTATTGAATGTATTTTTGATATATTTTCAAATGTATTCCAAAAAGAAAATATTGATAAAAATCTGTTTGATTTAATAATGAAATATAAATTAATTTACCCTGTCGATGAAAATTCGTTTCATTATTTTTTTAATATCATTTAACTCTTACAACTTACAACGTAGTATAAAAAATCATTTACATTAATAATTAGTATTTTTAATTTAAAAAGAACTAAATTACAATCCAGATCTTTTTTCCCTTTCCTTATACTGCAATTTAAGTAATCTTCGAGATGAATTTGTGCAAGCGTCGTAAAAAAGACATCAAATTTAAATTAACGCACTCTTTTATTCTCTGTGTTAAATGGAAATTTTTCATCTTTTATATTTCTGACAAGGTATCTCAAATAATCACATTTGCAAAATGGAGGAAGATTAAGCTTTTAAGACGTATTAGTGAACCAAGGAAGTTACAAAACAGCTTTAAATAATCTTTCGTTTATCTCTTAACATTGTATTTTTATCCAAGAGCATAATTTTTAAATATTCAACTCTTTTTGAACCCCAGCTGTCAAAAAATATTTACATTTTAAACGCTTTTCGAAATTCAATTCATTTTTTTCCAATTTCAACGTTAAATGCATTGTTCTTTTATCTTATAAAAAGTAATTGGCAAAATGATGATTACGTTATTTAAAAAAGTGAAGTTTCCGAATGAGCCAACGTTCATTTATAAAGATTGTCAATTCAGTAAATATTTTTTTCCGACAAAAAATAGTTAACATGTTACAACTATTTATCATTGATATATAAACAAACTGCATATTGAGATTACACATTTTATAATCTTTACAATTCTATTTTTGCGGAAAACTTGTATTTTTTCCTATAGCTCACTGAAAACACAATAATGATTTTAATTTAAAGGCACGTAAGATAACAATAAAAATTATCAAATTATTGAAACACATAATATTTTCAAAATAAAAAAACTTTTATATACGTCGCAGATGCTAAAATTTCACTGGTAAAAAACATATTTCTGCCGTCGTATAAAGCAGTTCATGAAATCAATAAAACGTTTCGAAATAAAAGTTTATTATACCGGGGAAAAAATGATTCATTTACCTCTTTACCAGATTTATATTTTGGTTAGGTATAACGCCATCTTCAGAGCTATATTTTCTAACGCCCAAATAGCTTTTGACTACATTATATAATATTTTTTGATACTTACACTTCTTCTTAACATAAAATTTACGTTGATAATCCAAAGATTCATTTGATTTTAGTAATTTTACGTCGTGAGCTAAAATGAACTATTTATGATGAAAGCCCTCGCTGAAATCATGAGTACTGAAATTGTTTTAATCTTTACCAAAAATAAATTTAGTACCCCGATAAATCAGATAGATAGTTGTGAAACATAGTCAATATAAATTTTAACTTTTAATGTAAAGTAAATGCTAGTTATCTTGGTAGATACTATTTCTCAAGTGTTATATACAATATATTTAAAGATCTTGAAAATAAAAATTCTCTTTCTTTCTTCTGAAACGTGAACTTTTTTATATTTTTTTACATTAAGTATCTTAATAAAAAGAGTTTAAATCAATACTACCAACGCCATCGAAAATTCAAATTGAATCGTTCTTATTAATTAATATTTTTAATAAGCTCAAAAGAAGAAAGCACAATAAGACTATCATTTAAGTTTAATGCATATATTTGAATTTTTATTAACGAAACATTGTTCAAAATTATTCATAGTTTTTTTCATTGGACTAGACAGAAATAATTTAATTAAAACGATGCTTCTCGCAGCATTTTACAATTCAAATTCTACTCATGACTAATGTACCTATCCGTTTTCAAGACTCGTTATTGTGGGTACGAGCTATGTAAAATGACAGTGTTTGCAGTCGATGGTAATTTTTAAGTGGCTCGTTTGAATCTCTGTGAAACAATGTCTATTATGATAAACAGATCGCTATACGTGAGTGAGCCTCATATTTCATCGTCGCTTTACCCTGCAGAGAATTGAATATGTTAAAAGATTTTATAAATAGAAAAGTTTTCACTTCTTTCAACTGGAAGATTCAAGAATTCAGTTTGTATAATGGAAGTTTCCAGCTTAAGAAATATTAAACTGCAAGCTATTATACTTAAAAGAAAGCATAAACATCTGAACAAAACTGAAATACATTTTACCATGAAATAATTCGTCGCACTCGCTTGTAGTGCTTACAGGCTTGAATCGGCGAACGGAAAATTTAAGAAAATATTTTTTTAATTGCTTTTTACATTTCTCGAATAACGGGGCGTAGTGAGAGTGCTTGACAAATTCATGTTTTCGGTCATGACAGTCATTTGACAATGCTCGTGATGACCGAAACCGATCCTGATCATTTTCAGAATAAATGTGAGAGTAGTGTTATATAATGTGTTTTACTTTATAATACATAATTTTGACTGACATTTGAATCGTTTGAATTTTGTACTTTTCCATGAGTTCTATCAGTTATGACTTCAGTTCAAATTTATTCGTGCACCTAAAATGCTAGAAGATGCTAAAAAGTGAGTAGTTGTCTTTGTTGCAAAAATACTCATTTCTAATGACAAAAATAATGGCGGTCGTCTCTTTCAGTTAAATCTGAAATACAATCACAAAGCTGACGTTAAAGCACATATTAATGGAAATTAATTGCCAGCCTCTAGCAAAAATATAAACAGCCAATGTTCTGGCGATTGCGTGATGCCGAAACAGTTATCAGCTGTGTTAAATAATTCTTGTGAAGCCTTAATACGTCTCGTTATTATTTTACCCGGATAAAAAAGTATAATAACAGCTTTAAAATGATTGTTTTTGAAGCGTGTATGCACTGCCGGGTCATATTTCGTGTAATCTATTTTACAGTTTCCATGTTTCACTCGCTACGCTAAAAATAATTAAAATGGTTATATTGAATTATTTATGGGAGCTTTCGGCCAAACTATTTTAGGAAGCGAAAAAACTACTGGTAAAGTTACTTACTGTATGAATATGCAACATTACTGCTAGCCGACTCTTTGTTATATTGAACATAACAATCTATCCATAAAAAGATGACTATATAGTTTCAATTAACGATAGTGTATAAAAACTATATTATATAAACATTTACCGTGGATGTAGTGAGGTCTTTATAATTTTAAACCATGTCTGTTTTCAGTTGTGAAAAATATGGACTAATCATTGATGACTTCGATAGAATTTTATTGGTAATCGGTGAGTGTATGGCACATGCTTTTGGTGACAAATTCATGGTATGAGCGTGTTTGAAAATTTCAATAATATTCGAATAAATTTTGCACAACTTAGTAAATATATTTAAGGTGAGGTTATGCGTCTGCCGATATATTGAGGAAATGTTTTTACTTCCATAAGTCTTTTTTCTTAGTAAAATAATACGAATATTACAAAATTATTAAAAGTGCGTGCTGCTTCATATTAAGTCAGTCTATTTTTCTGGGAATTTCAGGTAGAATACATGAGATTGGAAGCTAAGACTCGTTGCTTAGATCGGACTAGTGGGAGGGGGAATTAAGACACCACAGATCTTCAAAGACAAATCCACCTATGAAATTACCGTGTCGGGATTCGAGCATGTGGACATCACGGCCAAAATAGACGAACGCCCATACTGCCCTTCCAAGGAAGAAGGCAGTAACTCGTTTCAAATTTCGTGAAATTGAATTGTGAATGCTATTCGCTAAATAACTTTGAAAGAGATATATGGTGCACACTCGTGCAGTATAATAACTAAAATACTGCTTTGTGAAAAAATGGACATCTTCTCAAAGTATAAGAATGTCTCAGCAAAAAGGCAGCAACTACGAGCAATTCCTGGTAAGAATTGAAAATTTTTAATGATTCCAAGACAATCATTCTCGTAAGGGGTTTTTCTTAAGTATTTTCCCCACACAAAGCCCCCAGCTGACAGAATCTTTTAGAAAGTCAATACTTAGCTAGCTTACATGCGGGAAAGGGAAACAAAGACTTAGTCTGTATCGACCTTAGCAATAAAAATAGCCAGGAAACTAGGAGCCCGCCTATCGGACTCCACATATAGTTTCAGCAGGAAAGTAAAGGTAGGGGGAAAAAAAGGCATCAACTATATTTTTCATAGACAAGAGGCAGTCAATGCAACTACTTATTGCTTTTTTACTACTAACCGCTTTTATATATTCTAAATGCTAAATTGCAATAATTTATAGAAGTTTTAAAATAAAAAGTAAACTTTGTTACAGCAGCACATTCACAGCGCGCTGTAGGTATTTATTCGCTTGCGGTTGACGTTTCCAATGCACTACTTATTCATAGTTTACATAAACAAAGCGGACGCTTGCCGCATTAACACAAAAAAAGTGTTAAATTCATTGTCTGTGTAAATTTTTACGTCGTGCAAAATCTGCAAAGCGCATCGGTCGCTACGCCAACGGAATTACAATGTGCTTATTTCGGGCTTTTGTCTAACTCTGCCTTATTTTATAACGCCGCGTCGTGTTGAATTTTCCAATACTCTGACCATTGGTGTAACTATAAAACTCGTCATATTTAGAGCATATTTTCTCTTTTAATTGAACCATTGAATACACAATTTTAATCAATAAAATATATGAGAGAAGTGAATATAGACACTTTTTACCCTTCACGACTATGTATATTCATACCTGCGCCACATAATTCAGATATGAATGGCTTGAAACGTGTTTATATGGTCCTACTACACATTCATGACAATATTTTTTAGATATTCACTATCGTTACTAAGACACAGTCAATTTTGCTCGATGTCTCTATTCACAGTGAATAGAGACGAGAGAGGGTGAATAGAGACAAAACAACAGATTGTAATGATCGGAATATATGAACCTCTATTCTATGAGTCTCTATTTGCCCCGTTTTACGGTACCTATTAACTAAAAAAATCCTGGCTTAATTTTATTTGCGTGTAATAAAAAAGAAGTTTATAAGGAGTCAAAAAGTACGGATGCACAGGAATCGAACTTAAATACGTTTCTTTCAATTTTGACCAATCATTTAGTTGGTTTGGTTTTGTCGTTCGAGAGATAGTATTATAGTCATTGTAAAGTATTATGGATAAATATTAAAAAATATATTGTATTCTTAGTAAAGTTGTGCTTAAGTGCAATCCTTGTTGTCTCTATTCACCCCGTTTTACGGTAACGAATATTAGTTGAATCTAGGACAAATGACAAGAAGAAAAGAATCAAATTCATTAAGGCACTTTCATAAACTATTATTATATTTTTTTTTCACTTCTTGCAACTTACAGAGCACGCAACCAAGTCTTGGGGATTATCTCCTCGGATTTTCCTACCCAAATTCTAAACACGTATAACGTTGTTACTCTGCGAAATACACTCTGTAATAAGATTGCTATACTGTAGTGGCAGGTGATGCTAGATAGAATGTCAAGAAACAGAGAGCTTAAAAAATATATTTCAACTCACTAAAGAGAGCAAATCAAATTAAAAACTATGCGTAAATATTTTGTTCTTCAATATTATTATGACATAGTTTTTGTTTTATTTTGGTATCGCGCCACCGTCAATCTTAAAGTCTAACGATGAAAGTTACTTGTATAAGATTCATCTTAGTTAAAATTGTTCTGACTATAGCGTGATGCTAAAATAGCTCTCAGTTATATTACGTAATCATGCTTGCGTAATGTATTTCTACATTATTATCATGGACCTATAATAGTTTCATATTCTGTTTGCTTTCGTACAACTAAGACATGATGTGATTGCTTAAATAAGTAATTATAAGGATCAACTTAAAAGGCATATAAGCTATGCAAAATGGCGAGTTTTATAGTTTCAACGCGGCTATGATTTTTGGTTTAAGAACGTGTTTGAATTATATCTTTCATCGCCATTCCACCAATGAGTAACATTTAATGAAATTGTAAACCTGTCATTATCATTTATGAATTTAATTTTGTCAAAAGATCATATATATGAGGTTGTCAATATTTATAGCCTATGATTTATTACATGACGAGCACATTTGTTAAATTTAACTTAATCTTCACGAGCATTAAAAACATAATAAATATGCATGTCCGTCGTAATGAAATGCTTATACATACATACATAGCATTCTAATTTTTAAAGTTTGTTGATATATTATTTTTTGAAGGTTCTTCGACTAAGCTTTTTATTCATTCGAGGAATTTTTATACCCTTTTCATGAAACACATTTCACAGCTTAACTATTCATTTTGTGGATATCGTTCATTTCTCTATTGAGATAATATGTTTAGGTTTTAAAGTCTATGGAGATGGATACAAGAAATAATGTTGCTTTGCTGTCAAAAAACCCAGAATACTGGGGTAAAAAATAACATCAATTTTATCTCATAATTATGTTTTTTAGCTGTGGTAAATTTTGTTCTGTTTAAGTCCGTGTTGTAGTGGTCAACGTCGATGGCTTCCGTGTCAAGTCCCAGTAATTCCATCCCTAAGTAAGGCGTTACGATAGCGACCAATTTGCCACAAGTCTTGTTCTAAACATGTTTTTTATATACTTTAACTCTCATCAAACTAAAGAATGGTTGAATGACAGAGTAACAAGCCGTTCTCGTAGAAAAAAAACTTCTTGAGGTATCGCCATTAGGAGGCCACATGCTCTACATTTGGAGTGGACATTTATTTACAATTATATATTCACATTTACTTAAACTCATTATATAAAATATACTTTTATATCAACAAATATATTAAGGCTCTACCTTTCCAAACGTGGCCGATTGATTTTTATATCAGCTCGTTTTTAAAACCATAGATATCGCTGTATTTTTTTTCAAGTTTCGTGGAATCTCTTACCGTCACGCAAGCAAAAACACTAAATTACAACAATGGACGACGAAAATAATCAAAAAAATTAAGTTTTTTCATCATTAGTATTACATTGTATGAGATAAAATAATAAAATTGAATCGTTCACTCCACGTTTGTGTGGAAATTTATGCAATGCATTTAATACGCCAGATAAATAAACTTAAGTCCAATCTTCGAATATAAAAATAGGAATTGAATGAAGAGCTGTCTTAGTCCATTTATACGACCGCTAGAAAAGCTCTGATACAAAACTTCTGCATGAATTGCATTGGCCATATATATCACTGCATTCATTATTTTTTTATTCGATATGCCAGATTGGCAAACTGATTTCGGAAACAATACGAAGTGTCGGAAGCTTTCAAAGCTTATTTTACTAACAAAATTCTATGGAATGGTTTTCCATGAACCGAGTGATTTATTTTCGTCTTGTCATCATCTATTACCACTATTTTCTCCAATCTGCACAGAATATGTATAGTTGTAAGTTCTTATAAATTCATGCATTTAAATTGCGCTTTTTCTGTGCAAAATATACATGCAAAATTGAATTGAATCTTTCAAAAACACCTACGATAGAAATAAATTATTACGTTGGATATTTTCAGAAATTTATATCCATTGAATGAAGACATATTCATACATATTTTTTGATACAGTTTACTTTTCTAAATATTTATTTCAATATTTGTTTTTCGGCGGCTGAGATTTTTATGTAAAATTTCTAATTTTTTTGTTCACTAAAAAACAAGTTCGGTAACTCCATTTTTCTTTTTCGGATTGAGAAAAAAGGGAAAAATGGACCACATAGAAGTAGTAGTTAACTTAACTGACTTACTACTCCCAGCTGATAGCTGCGATTATGGCATAGCTTAATAAAAACATTACATATTGCTTGGTTTTTTAATACAAATATATTATTCAATAAATTGAAAAAAAAATAATTGTTTGAAATTCTAGTCACTTGTGTATACAAGCAATCAAACCACAGACGGTTTTCGTGAATTGAAACAGAAAAGATAAAACCCACATTTATTTTAAATAAGACCATAGCTTGTTTTTAATTGAAACCTATTTTCAAAGTTTAGTTGAAAAGATGTTGTAATTCAAAATTATCTGTATTATTTATATTCAATATCTCATTTCATCATATTTCGGTACTTGATTTCGTATAAGTATTTTTGTTCTTAGGACTTAAGCGTTATTGGTTAATAATTTAAATATTTCTTAATATAGTTTTCAATTTAAGCCCTTTTCAGTATATTTAATTCGCTCTTATTTCTGATCTCATAATTATAATATGAATCATATTTTCATAACATTCTAAATATTCTTCATTATATTCGCAATTCGTAATTGTTATCAAAACAGTATTTTTTAAATTAAAAGCAAATGACACAGTGAAAACAAAGCAATGCATTTTAGTCGTACAACAATTGTAAAATACATAGCTCATAGCTATCGAAATGAAGCTGAAGAACTATCGTTCTGACCAGGGCGTATATCATATATATATCTTATATTTTTTGTACAACTGAAATACATTGCTTTTTTTTTCATTGTGTTATAATGGAGCTCCACCAATAAAATGCCATTTCAATAAATAAAACCAAATGGTTTTAAATTGCATTAGCTGCTGTAATGGGTCTTCGAAAACGATTCGAAACAAAAAAAATTGAGAATTTCGTGTTGATGAAATTTCAATATCAAATTTGAATCATTTGAATTTTGTACCTTTAATTAGTCAGTTCAAGTACAGCCGTGCACTTTAAATGCCTGAAGATGCCGTAATGTGGTCGACCAAACTCATGGAAAAGTACAAAATTCAAACAATTCAAATTTGATTATAAACAAGATTATGCATACTTATTATAATAATAGTATTAAACTTATACTCGCCATTTTATAAAAATAACAATATTAACTTACAATTAAACAGTTTTTTCGAAGCACTATGCTGATAAAAAATACCTTTCACAGGGAAAATAAGATCCTTTCACAAATACACTCTGTCGTGAAATACATATCGATCGCTCTTAGGAAGTAATCATTTTCCTTTCGTTAGTTCGGAGAAATAGCGACAGTCCGTTTAAATGTTTGCCTGTTTCAATAGCACTCTATCTCGTAGAGCCAAAACCTTTTTACCAATTAACTTGAGGCATGCGGTTAAATGGAATGCATATATTTATTTGCCAAATGGATAAATAGATTGTTGGGACGGCAAAACCGCCCTTCGTCCTAAGCAAATAAATTAGCCAAAAATCTACGTTCACCAACCTGCAGTCTAGACATTTTAAATTATTTCTGTAGATAAGGAGACTGGATTTATCATTCAAATAAGGCTCATGGTGACAATAGACGGCAATCCTATGTGACGTATCACAAAATTCACTGACGTGGAAAGCCTATATTTTGGACGTGTTAATAACTCAATCATCATGAATATATGTATGTTCTTTTCGTCAATAATAATATATCTTGCTTCAGCTTGCTTACTGAACCGATATAATATGTAACATTACAGTAGAATCTCGATTATACGGATTTTTCAAAATAATCATTTTTTTACCAATTTGCTGATTGAGAATACAAAGAAGATAACTACGAGGGAAGATTCTGAAGCTTTTCACTATTATGCTGTCGTCATGAAGAGTGTAGCTCAGGACAAGCTTCTATGTCTTAACAGTACTCGCGATTTGACAGCTTTAAAAATAGCAGCTAGTTAAAACCACTTAAATAATGTATTATTGAAGCTATATCTAGGCAAAGAAAAAATTTTCATACCGAATGTATGTAAATATATGTCTTTCCTTGACAATTAGTGATGTTTACTTATCCGAGCTACCTTCATTCCCAATAAGTCCGGATATTCGAGGTTCTTCTGTAACATGTACATAACTATATGTATGTACTTATTTTAACACATATTCAATGTTTAACATCTCAGATTGTATTAACATAATAAAATCCAAATTTGAACAGTTTGATTTCCTTCAATTCATTAAATGTTTTTTTTTCCATATATTTTATTTGAAAAATGAAAAGTTTCACAAAAATGATCTTATCTTTTTCTATAAAAGTATCATTTTGAATATAAATTTTATACGTAATTTGTATGAACTCATTTACTCTCATTTTTCTCAACGCCACTGTAATTATATGTTACATAATGATTTGTAGAAAATAAACAGCTTCTTTGTGTTGTTGTTGATTTATAAACTAATTTGTATTTCATTCAACAAAGGCTTCTTTTAAGTATCTGAAGGCATAAAACACTGTAATAGTTACGTCAGAACATTATCTAACTAGATTCTAATGTTACTGTGTCACTCTTCTCGAGACAATTTTTCTCTAATAGAAAATAATAAGTTTTACTCTGAAAAGCAGTTGATAATCGATTATTAAAATTCTATTATATATAACAATCAATATTTGTTCGCAAACTATGCGCTGTCATGCCGTTAATCCGATCGCAATGAAACTTTGACAAACTTTTTGCGCGGAGGTTTTTGGCATAGTAAAATTAGCTTACAGTAGGTTTTTTTAATATAAAAATCAATGTTTTTTCATATTTTATGTGCTGCCATACCGTTCATTTTGAAAATTTATTGTTGCACTTGGGCAAAGGTTATAGACATAGAACAATTAAATTTTAGTAGGTAGCGCGTGTGTCGTACCAAAGACAATCGACAAAAGACAAACAGCAATCGTCAAACGGCAAATGTCATCAATACCGATCAATGTTAGTGAAATTAAATCTAAAATATTGTGCACCCGAAAACACTTCAATAAACATAAACACTTTCTTTCTTTGAATGGCATTGCAACGCTTGCTGAGTTCCGGCTAGTGTAAGATAAAAAAAAATCAGGTGTTTTCAACGTAATTAAGGATTTTAACGGGAGGGAATTTCGCCTGGTTGTGAATATGACGGATTGTAAAAGAATAACATTTTACAATGACATGAACCACACAACATTCAATTTAATCATTGTAATATTCGCATTTAAACCTTGATAGAAAAAAATCTTATAATTTAATTTAATCCAAATAGCAATTAAATTTTCGAATTTTCGTTTTTTGTGTATACTGTTTTAATGAAAATTAATATTTCATATAAAATATACAATATTTGAACTATGTTCTAAAAATGAACTTGTGTCCATGAACTGTTTACAATAACTTAAATCACTAACCAAAAAGTTTGATGAATTTTATTGAACTTATTGTTTTAGTTTCATTTGATTAGGCGCACTGTAGTGCATTTTAAAAAGAAAATCTTCTTGCAGCCCTATCTACAATGCGCGTGAGGGATATTTTTTTGTTTTTTCTGATCGCTATTCAATTGTGAAGAGCATTCATAAAATCAAAAGGGCACCCAACGGAAAGTGGTGGGACAATTGATCAGTAATTTTGTAAAGGTGATTTCAAAGCGAAACTTTTTGTTTCACAATCAGTGTGACAGCAAAAAGTTCAAATAAAATCATCAGATTTAATCTTATATTAAAAATAAAATTCCACTAAGCTACCGCTATAAGATAGTTTTTTTGGTAATTATTGTTAGACAAGCATTTCTGTATACGATAAAAACCATAATAAATAGGATATTTTCCAGCAATTTATTTTAACAATATTACCGTTTTCGCTATACAAGCCAAGCTTTCAGCATATTTCAGTGTCCTTTTGTTTAAATAACAAAGAAAAATACTCTCCTAGAACAATTTCACACTAAAATAAAAATAGAATGACTACCATTATTAAAATTCGTTTATATGTTTAAGAAAGTGAATCGAAGTCTATTCAGTGTATATAATTGTATAATTGATATATTCGGTAAAGCTCTACAGCGAAAACTTGTATTCCATATTTCTCATTTGAATCTTGAATATTATGTTGAAAAATCGTAAATACGTATTTTGCAAGTTAAGCCCTTAAACAACAGCCTTATTTTTGTATTATTTTATATTTTTACAAAGCAAAATAAATTCGATGGTAAAGACGGAAAATAAATAATATTTCATCTGAGCGTTTACAACGCAAATTTTGACTAAGTGAATGCCTCAAATATGTAAAATACGAATGCTTCTGCGAAATATATTTTTCAGGGAGCGGTTAATGCAAAAAGTCTGAGTGGACTTTTTATAATTCTAGTACAAGGGGGTTGTAAAGTTCAATATCAAAAATATTAATCTTGGACAGTGGCTAGCTTAAAGCACAAAGCAAACATTTTTTTCGTAACTGATTCCTAGATATCTCTGTATATCCTTTTATCAAAAGCGTTTCACGCGTCTGTTTGAAAACACATAGCGCGTAATTCAAGTACTAAAATCGTGTAAGCTTTGAAGATTTAGTAGTTTAGCACAGGGCAAATTTTTTTGTTTCGAATACCACATATAAACTAAATTTACTAATGTAAATTTAAAGGTAGAAAACCAAAAATGTATTCAACTTTACTTATATAATTAGACTACCGTCATTATGAATAACTTTTATACAATCATATATTTATGTATATAAAGATTTGCCATTTTTACCAACTTTTGAAAGCATCAAAAAAATATGAAGTAATTCGAATTTGAAAAAAAACAAAAGTAGGAATTTTTAACTAATCTTCTATTTATTTATTTTTTTAAATTCAAACAATTCAAATTTGATAGCAACAAAACTCATGGAAAAGTACAAAATTCAAATTTTATATAGAAATTCCATCGAGCACCCTCAGTCGAAAACTTTAATCAACCTTCTATTTTTTATATAATGTGAAGTTCACTGGCTTATAATATTCTTAAAATCGTGGGTGTAGGGACATACGGGTGAAACAGCAAAAATGGCTGTTTTGAATTAAATATGGCATTGTCATGCTCAAATGCAGTTCTATAAGATATAAAAATATGAAACTTGTACGAAGAGGAGTTTACCAGATATTGCTCGGCTTTCCTGCAAATCCATAAGAACAAAGCTCAACATTGAAAATTGTTTTGCCATTTATCTCAGTTCGTTGTTTTTGAAGTTTCGCCCGTATGTCCCGACACCCACAAAATTATGTTGACTTGATAATATTAAAAACCAAAATTATCGGTAAAGAAGATTGTCTCGAATCGTTTCGGCACCATACCATCAGTGGGACTTTCTAAAATATTACATTATACAGACATCTTTTTTACTGAGAATTTTTATTATAAATTTAAATAGTCACTTTAAATGTATGCCAACAAACAACCCTCCACATAATACACGTCACAGATTATTTTTCTCTTTTTTCGAGACACAATTTGTGTTCATTCCAAGCTAGTTTATTGAATCATAATAAAAAAAAAAACAATAAATTTAATTAAATTTATGTTATAACTGAAGCCCGTTCGAATGCTTATTGTATTAAATTTACGACCCATCGTAATTATACTTGATTGACAAATTGTAAAGAAACCCCTGATTTTTGACTCAGATGTGAAATTCACTCAATTATTTTATGACAAGTTTATTAGTTTAAGATAATATCTACGAATAATTTTATTTCTTAATACCTCTACGTCCACCTAGTATTATGACAGTGGTTCTACGTTGAATGCGAGAAAACAGCACCACAGTTTGAAATAGCAAATTTGGATAAAATTTACGTCCTCTATCAAAATCTCTATCAAAATATCTCCAGACATTTTCTACGTCCTCCTATTTTTTGGACCAAATAAATTTGTTCGCGTATCTTTTTATTTATTAAAATTATATATCGTTAAAAACCGCAAATATTTATGTGCAAAAAAAATCCTTTACTCGTTTTGAAAAAGGTTTCACTTTGTATTTGATATTTCATTTCCTGCCCAATTTCTTTTACTCGGTTACCTCTCTTCACATCCTAATATTTCAACAATACGTACTTACTTTAATCCTGATATCCATCTCCTTATTCTAAGTTCATAACAGACTTTCGATATGTTGATGGGAACTATTTTGAATGAAAAAATCTTATATTTTCATTTTTGTTCATACAAAATGTTAAAATAAATTCAATCCCAACGCATCTCGATACCATACAAATTAGAAAAATCTAAGGTTACCTTCATAAAATATTTCGGCAGATTGCCATTTCTTTGCCGATGCGTAGATAAAATCATCACGTCTAATATGTATAAAATGACTTTTAATCCGAAGAATCAACGTACTTTTAAAAATATAAAAACGTGGAAAAAAGGTTGTAGACCCACCGTATAATTCATGTCTGTCCACAATGTGAAGCATATAGATTTCTGATTGAAGCTGTTTTACGAAACCAGTTTGTTATTCAGTCGCCCAATCTATCCATTTGGTCCACAAGATGAAAACTTGTGGACAACTCTACCGAAGAAGACGACGCTAACAACACGACTACGGACCCAAAACCTTTGGTATAGTTATTTGATAAAAAAAATCAAAAAAATTAAATTTCATCATTTTTATGAAAGATACTGAATTCTAATGATGATTAATTAAGATAAGGGCTTAAAAAAATAGTGTTTTTTTCTCATAGAGCCTACGTTTTCTTAGTTTTATTTGTACGATCTTTTTTATGGCCAGTTTTTATAAACTTTTCTTTATTCCACAACTTTACATTAAAAACTAATTTTAGTCGATTTCTTTTGTTCAACAGTAGAATCAATTAGTTATGTTTGAATTGTTTCAATTTCAATGAAATTACTGTACAGTTAGTTAATTAACTTAACTGTTTTGTGAATTTTATTTTCATTTGTGCAAAATTAAGAATTTATCATACGCTTAGTGAGTGAACGGACTCGTGTTAGTGAAAAAAGTCATTTCAGTAAGTGCGACCCTTAATAATGTCCAAAATTTACTAGCGCTAATTGTTGGAGATGTTTTACGGGTTCAGAGAAAACCTAACTCTTTTTGTGGCTGAATAATTTATTTGAGTAAAGTGTTTCTTAGCCCCAGAGCTTTAGCTTTGTGCTCAAATGGGTGGATTTAAGGCATTTTTTGCTATTTTTAATACCAAAGTAAAAAGTGTTGAAGATTTTCACTCTGAATAAATGAATTTTTATCTTGTTACGAAGCTGCTGACAGTTACACTTTTAGATACCTCTTTTTGACAGTTTTAGTTCAACGGAAGTATTATATTAACTCGCATAATACCATAATTGACGCTAACAAATGTTTATTTGGTTTTTTAATCGTGTCTAACCCCAATCTAAAAAAACTTATCTTAATAGATCATTTAAACAATATTTGTTTTTATGAGAACTAGTTGTTAGTCCACTGCTCTTTCGAAGAGGGATGCAGCTAGATCAAGACCTATAGTAAACTTTTCGCTGTTTTTGTATTCCATCTTTTTATCGGGTACGGGATAGAATACAATTTCAATTAAAATTATTGAAGAATCCATTTGTTTAATTATTTTCACTTAGGTTCAAATCAGAGGATATTAAAACTGTATAGAACGACGTCAACCACTCGTCTACTGGTCCGATTTTACTTAACTAAATATTCATCGGGCAATTTGCTTGTTTCAAGGAATGTTGATTTAAGCCTTTATAAAAAAAACTTTTAAGTATTAATATAAAGCTTGTATAATTTACATTGTTGACATATTTTTTTGAACTGTGACAAAAAAAGCTTTGAAAAAAAATTACAACGATTATTTGCATACGCATTCAAATTTACATAACGATAGTAACAGAGCTTGGCAAATAGTTTTAATGAAGAGAAAAAAGCGCCCAACAATAATTTATTTGCATTACAATTCAACACTAACCACTGTGATTGAAAACTTGAAAGTATTCATCTGCACTTGAAGTGAGAATTTTACAAAGTGGCAGAGGAGAGGTTTGGCTCACTCGTTTCGGCTTTTCTCGGAGGCTTTAAATGAAGCGAAAAGTGTCAGCGAAAATGTGCGACTTTCCTTTTATGATAAATGCCTTCTGTCGATGACGCTCGCAACTTTATAAATTATATATGTCTCGCGGCGCTTGCCTTAAGTGGAACATTACAATGACGGAAGTATGCGCCATTGTTTATTCTAGAAGAGTTTCTACGTTAAAAATAATCCTGAGAGCAGAATTTGTCATAATAATTAAACAAAATAGCAATTCATTTAATTTTAAAACACGATTCATTCATCACTAATTACGTAAGTCCTAATTTATCTTCAAGACAAAAAAATACTACAATTGAAATCTTCATGCCCATGTTACAGGGCTGATATTATTGAATTTTTATCTGACTTTCAGGGGAGTTAAAATAGTTTGATATCTGCTTTATCAAGTAGTGACATAGGTACATTCTTTAAAAGTTATATTCATATGTAAATAACAGTAGGTTATATCTATTGAATAAAAATGCATAAATGCACATGTTTTAAATGATGCATCCATATAATTTAATGATATATTTTAAAGTTCTGTTACGCTGTTATTTGTCAAACATTTATACTAAATGAATTTGTATATTCATGTGAATACGAGTTTTTAATTTTGCATTTTTTTTTAAATAAACATTGTTTTTATTGTAGAAAATCAATATTTTAAATAGATACATACTTCATTTTTAAGTAAATCATAATGCAAATGAAATCTTTATGCCAACAATAGTATTACTATATATATACATATAATATATTAACTATCAGGCTTTTAATAAAATCTCTTGAGATCAACTGGACTTGAACTCGGCACCGAATATTGTCGTAATGGAGCATTCATCAATTGGCTACAGTGGGCGTGTATCGAATAGTACATCCAGAGTACGGGTGTTTGAATAATTTTCTATACTCGGCTTAATGTATTTTACATTGTATTATAAATAATCTTGTGAGGAAAAAAATCATAACTGCCGTTTATATTACTATCAGCGTTATGAATTACCGTAAGGTAAATTAAATCGAAAAGCTATGCATACAAAGAGAACCAGAAATACATTTGGAAACCATTTGTTCCTAAATAAGCATACTTTTGATATCACTAAAAACTTTAAAATCCTGCATGTTATCAATAAATCTTTAAAACTCAATAAATTAGAAATCCTTGAAATAAACCGACATAAGTTTATTCTAGGCTGCAATTTATTAAACGATCAATTAGTGTTCGTTTCTTCACCTTTGTTATATCCGATTCATTAATCTAAGCTTATTGCATTTCTTCATTGTACACTTTATTTCTAAAAAAAAATATATATATTTTCCTTTGTTTGTTTTTAATTTGTAAGAATTGATATGGCTTTTATTCTGTTCACAGGAAACTATTTCGTTGGCTCAATTGAAATCATTACCGGGATTTCCATCTAATTATGGTTGACAGACATGCAGATTTATTTATTTTATTAAATGCACTCAATTTTGGGCTTTTACTTTCATATTTAATTGATTTTTGATGTATTAGTTTGCAGTACTAAGAGGTCTTCAACATTATATTTATAGTCTATTTTTCTTGTAATTTGCTTCAATTTATTTGCTTAGTTATTTTTCCAATTGTTTGTCATACCTTGTTTTTCATACTTAACTTTTGTATAAATATCACTGTTGTATTGTATTCCTTATCAGTTGACAATGCTCGCCATGAGCGAAACCGGTCCTGATAATCAAATAAACTTTAAGTGGAAAAAGTACTAAAAATTTATTTTTATTTTTATTTTTTTTAGAAATACATTTTATAAGAAAATCTATGAAGTTGACAATGAAAAATATGCCGTAAACTATGCGGTTATGCTTTATAAGACTATCTTATAGCCTTGTATTTTAACTTTGTCTGTAAACACTTCCGAAAATGAATATTTTCACATCGGCGCGATCGCCGCTGCCGGAAACCACTAAATCATAAAGCCTTATCGACGTCGCGACGCTCTAAAATAGCCTGTACAGCGGGTCCGGCGCCATCTGCTTACCCGTTCAAACTACAACTTCTTAACCAAGAACAAAGATTTTTACACGACCCAGCTAACAATAATTCCGCAAGGCGTTCTACCAGTGGCGTCAGTAAATAATTTAAGCGGGGTCTCGTTAAAAAAGATTTATTAAAAAGTAAAAAAGTGAGTAGTCGACTGTCTTTTAAAATTAGTTTATATTTATATACATACATATGTACTCCCCATCAATATGAGTGTAAATTTTGTTGTTTCGTTTTTAATATTTCGTTCGTATTAGAAAACTGAAAGATTGACGCATGATGCTATTAAATTTTTGTAGATTTTCTTTAAAATAATACAATAATTCTAGTTTCATAAATCATGCTTTATTTTTCTTTCTTTATTTTTCAAGGGATGAATAAAATAATTTATTCAGTGATCTTTGCTTTTTTCTAACATGTATATTTTTTCAATTAAAAATGCTTATTTGACAAATGCTTAAAAGTGTAAATTTTGTTCATATTAAAATTTATTTTTATAATAAATATTTTTTTGTTGTAATATAAATGATTTTTCGATATTTTTCTTTCTGTGTTGACTAAATTGATGTACTTTGTATTTCTTTTAATTACTAAGGCACGTGTTCTCATATATATCGACATTGTCATACCGATGAACACCGATAAATTAATTGACCTGAAAACTCCGCACAATGACTAAATCCTGTGGATCGTTGTGGCTTTCCATTAAGCTCGCTCCAGCTATTTCTTATCGTTAACCGTGCGGCGTCAGCCATAAGCCACCAAGGTCTCAGCCGGATCACCGGGGCTTAGCACATTCAAGACGAAGCTTGGGTTCCTCGGTTCGGGAAGAAAGAAAAGTGACTAATGGTGGTGAACCCGCGCCTCAAGAATGAGGTCATCAATGCAATTGGGTTCATTTTTGTGAAAATTTTAATCTTACTGATGATAGCGTCTTTACATGACAAATGCATGTTTGAAAATGTAATAAAACTATCGAAGTTCCTTGAATTTATATAAAAATGAGTAATTCCTTTGATATTACAAAATTATTAACAAAAATTAACTACCTACACATGAATCACTTTTAAAGTGTTGAGCGGGGTTGAGTTAAGGTAAGGAGCCAACAATATCATCTAATGTATGATAATCAGTTGATAATACACGTGATGAGTGTAACCGGTCCCGATCTTTATAAAATTAGATATGGAAATGGTACGGAAGCAAGTATTTTTTTAACCAACTTGTGACTATGTATTTCAATAACGGTATTGCCTTACCGGAATCGTTTGAGTGTATTATGTTTTTAGGATATTGAAATTGACGATTGTTTTAACACATATTGTGTAATCATGAGAGCAGTGTTAATGGGATGCCAGACAGCTACTTCTATAACTGACGTGAGAGTCCTTAACGGCAGGAGTTTTAGCACGTATATTCATTCATACACAGGTCAAACACAACCTTGCGTGTAGTCACGCCACATTTGGGCGTTCAGTTGGTCCTTGCAAAACTTGCAGTTTTAATCAAATTCCTGATCACAATTATGCATTTACTGCTAACAGTTAAATTTGTATGTATTAAATAATATACAGACGCTCCACTCATATAAATAAGTAGAAAAGTTTTATTAAACAATGTTTTGTCCGTATGATTTTTTATAACTATCATGTTTCGTATAAAATTTAAAATAACTTTGATTATTCCACGTAAAGTTATTGACACGAAATCTTTCGAACTTACTATCGCAAAGTTTGCTTAAGTAATACTCATTAACTTTGCGATAGTAAGTCTGAAGATGCTCTGAAAGAGGCGAAACACGTGTCACAGTTAGTTACACAATACGTGGAATAATCAAAGTTATTTTAAATTTTATATTAAAATGAACTTCCACAAAGTTACCGCCGAAACCATCGAAAATATCATGTTTCGAATTACCACGCATACAATCATGTAGAATCTCTAATCATAAACATAATATGATTCAATTCGAACCTAACCAAATATTTAAGTTCTAGTAGAATATCATATTAATAATACTACATTTCTAAGGCAACACAAAATGAATGGGATAGCTTTTTGTCTCGGCATTATGATACAGTCATATGAACAATGCATATATATCATCTTACTTCCATGTTATCTTTGATTATATTTTATTTTCGGATGACCCATTTCAATCAAACAGTGATTTGTCTTTTGTAGTTTGTCTTTATTACTCTGTAAATAAACATAAGGAAACAAACATATTCTTGGGAAGCGGTAGTGGCTCCTTATACATCTATTATTTAGCGGCTGTTAAATTTTAAAATAGCCCTTAGGGTCAATATTGTATTGCTTTAGGCAATAAATGTACACGTGTCTAAAATCTTCACCACTTTTATATCTTACAACGCGGATAGAAAAGAATTATTGAATGAAATATTGTATCTCAAGCTTTAAATTTTCTATGGCGCACGAAGTTATTTATGAAAGACTATCTCCAGTACCGTTGTCGGTACTGTAGAAAATATGTATCTGATGTTTCTAATACACTTTTTTGTCTGCTATTCCGGATGTGTAGTAATATTTCATTTCTTTTAAAATATGTATGAGTATTTTTTATCATTCAAACCTATTTTTTTACGATTATTCAATTCATATTTATGATATTGAAAGTTGGTCTTATACGTCAAACCGGTAGTTCATTCCAAAATAAAAGGTCAATCACAGCACCAAACAAGTTGGCTATTCTTGAAGATTCACAATAAAACAATATTCTTATCAATGAAGCTTTTAATGTGGTGGTTGTGATTTATTTTTACAATATTTTATTGATAAATTGGAGTCAAGATGTATGGTTTAAAGAAACTTCACTTGACCTATTCTCATCACTTTTTCCGATACATTAATCTTAAACTTTATTAGCCAGTTGTTTTTTTGTTTGGAGTGTCTCAGGAGTTCAAGACATTTTTAAATACGCAAAGAAAAAAATATAAAAAACGCGAAATCAATTTGAGGTCTGCTTGCACTCCGTATGACACCGTAGATTTAATAAAATATTAATCGTTTTCTTTATTAGCCACTAATTAGTGTGTAGGATCGGCGCAGGGGGTGCCCAGATCGACTCGCGCAGCTTTTACCTTTTCGCACGAAACGCTTCTTTACGTTTCGTTGACCGGACCAATAAAATTAGCCTTCGGTATAATCACAGCTTATGATTAATTGCCCAGAGCCTATTGCCGTTAATTGTCTTCTCAAACCAGAGATTCGAAACAGTTTGCACGCGAAACATTATTTATTTTACGGAAAGAAAAATAGCAATGTATTTTAATTCTACATAAATTATTTTATATATTTGTTGATAGCTATTTCGGCTTACGCCTTCGTCAGAACTATGTTTAAAACGTGTATTAGAGATAGCTTATATACCCTTTGCTAGACAGGGTGCCTCCTACATAATCTCTTTCTGTTGAAACCATACCTACGTCACATGAAAGAATTTAAATAAGTTTGATTTATTGGTCTAAAGTAAAGTAAAGTAATGAACATTCCCGTAAAAGAATGTCTTGAAATAATCCATGATTTATTAGAAAAATCAAAACTAAATCCTTTCGAATCTGAAGAGCTTTACTCTCTGATACAAGTGTGCACCGAGACTAATTATTTTTTATTTAACTCGGTATACTATCAACAAAACGACGGATTACCAATGGGATCGCCGCTAAGCCCATTGCTCGCTGAAATTTTTATGGATAATTTAGAACACAAAATTTTAGAAATAGATAACAAAAATATCGTGTATTACTACCGCTATGTAGATGATATTATAATTTGTTGGCAAGGCACGGATAGGCAGTTAGATATATTTCTAAACAAGGCTAACTTGATACACAAAAAAAAAAAATTTACACTAGAGATAGAGGTAGACCACTGCATTAACTTTCTAGACTTAACCATCACTAGAATAGAAAATCGACATAAATTTAAAATCTTTAGAAAACCAACCTTCTGTGATACTACTATTCACTCCAAATCACTTCATCCTTGGCAAATTAAACTATCTGCATACAATTCAATGATACACAGATTACTGGCTGTACCGATGAATCAGATAGATTATTATAACGAATTACATACTATAGAACAAATTGCGCGTAATAATGGCTATGAGAAAAAGGTGATAACAAACTTATTATATAAAAAACGTTTAAAACTAGCTAGAAAACTTATTTACCCTAACTTAATACAAGAAAACCGCTTCTTTAAATCAATTAACTACTTAGGGAGTATTAGTGAAAAAATTCACCACGAGATTAAAAATTCAGTAAATGTAGCATTTAAAGTCAATAATAACTTAGGTACACATCTTAAAAATAGTAAAGACAGGATTAATAAACTTGATAGAAGCGGTATATATAAGATGATTTGCGGTACATGTGATTTAGTATATGTCGGACAGACTGGTAGAAATATCCATTCGCGCAAACGAACATGTTAGATCCTTTAACAATGGAAAAACTGATTCACAATATGCAAATCACCTTATAGAATTAGCACATAATCCGAATTCGGTCCCGATTCGTTTACATTCCTGCAATAAGGGCCTAAAACTGAATGCATTGGAACAGCTTGAAATTAATAGATATAATCAGTCCAATGAAATTCTTAACGATCAGATCACAATTAATAGCTCACCTCTGTTAAAACCATTAACAAACAATAAACTTAAAACAATTTAAAATAGATGCACTTAGAAATTGCAGATTTTAAGTGGTTTCACACGATCAATAACCCAAAAATACCCAAATTATTGTTTCCCACCATTACTTTAGACCAATAAATCAAACTTATTTAAATTCTTTCATGTGACGTAGGTATGGTTTCAACAGAAAGAGATTATGTAGGAGGCACCCTGTCTAGCAAAGGGTATATAAGCTATCTCTAATACACGTTTTAAACATAGTTCTGACGAAGGCGTAAGCCGAAATAGCTATCAACAAATATATAAAATAATTTATGTAGAATTAAAATACATTGCTATTTTTCTTTCCGTATTATAATGGAGTTCTACCAAGTAAATGCCTACTCAATCAATAAATTATTTATTTTCATTTAGTAATTTTTTTTCACATGTTTTCTCATTGTGATTCTTGATTGTTTTGAATTTCAATTCGCTCTGACTTGTATGGTGCAGCGACGTTCGTGCGCCAAAATTAGCGCCCAATATTAATAATTTCAAAATTAAAAAAAAACATCTATTTTAAAAACTTAAAACAAATGTATAAAAATTATAAAAACACAAAAATTGCTTGAAAATTACGCCGAAAAATATAGCAAAATCTTTAAATAACAAGGCAATTATACACAAATATAAATAGTATAAAATACACATTAAAGACTTCAATTCAATAACATTAGAAATTCTTTTTAAGAATTCTCCTTTAATAGTATTAGGTGTATAAACACCGATATATTGTATGTTTTTTTCTCTCTAAAATCAAAATTTCAGATGGCGGAATGTCCTTATCTTATTTTATTTTTTTCAGTCGATAAAATTTTCTTGTATATGTTTTTAAGAGCATCAATGTATTCTTAATATGATGTAATTTTAGTTGAAAAGTTATCTTAGATAAGTAAATTACTTAATGAGCAGTCAACAATACAAAATAGTGTTATATTGCGCGCTAGTGTCGGCGCGCTCATACCGACGCGCTAATGTCGGGGTGTCGGGATAAATTAGAATATCCATTCAATGTTTTATTACGAATATGTCGGGTATTTGACTTTATAATTTTTAATTAAGCTTTAAATAATACTTAATACAAACCAAATAAACTTACCTTCCAAATAATCTTTCCGAGAGACATTTTTCATTTCATCCGTCAAAAGAATATTTCAATGAGTAGTAGCGCCAATTCAACTTTTCAACTTCGTCTATAGTTAGGGAGATATTATAAAAAAAAATTTTTTAGAAAAGGTTTTGATACTCAAGATAAAGAATATTGATTATTCAGGTTGAATAGCCTCTGAAAATAATATAAAGAGCAAACTTTCCGTTTCGTATCAAAGAAAAGCGAAAGGAAATTTCTCGGGAATTCTAAGCTGAAGAAGTAAGCTGCTGTAACTAATTTATTTTGTCTTCCCATTGTTGTGGTCAAATATTTGTATACAAGGCAGTTATTAAATTTCCATGAAGAAATAAAACGGAAATATTTCTTCACTTCAGTGGGCTATTTGGTCTCGGAAATAATTAAATAATCTGTATGAATCGTTAAAAATGTATCAGTTTTTAATGTTCTTTTCGACAATTCTTTCTGCGCGAATTATACGTATTAATTATTTATGAATAAATCATTAATAATTCATCTATACTATTGCAAATATAATTTGTTATACTGACTTTTGAGAGATTTGTTTATTATCTGTCTTTTGTAAAAAAAAGAGAGAAGTTGGGCCCCTTAATATCAAGCAGTTTTCGTTGTTATGTTAATATATAATTTTAATTGATATAACCTATAGGCATTTAATAAAAATATAATTATCTTACTGCCTCTTCATATACATATAATAATTGTTATGTTCTCAAAGGAAGCATAGTTTTCACGAATTGTTTTGTTATTTCAGACGGTAAAATGCATTTTTTTATAGTATCTTTTTATCAAATAGTCTTAACCAGATTCGCTTATTGTAATTTTATTAGTGCCGAGATTTTTCATAAAAAATTTAGCTTAACAAAAGATGTACGAAACAATATGATTTAAAGTACGAAAAGGATTTACAGGTTATCATACAAATTTTAAATAAATGAAATCAGATTATCTGCAATGAAAATGTTAACAATCTCTGAAATATATATAAATACAATGTATGTAATCAAAAAATTCACCACAAAAGCAACATTATAACTTTTAAGTCTGTACAAAGAAAATTAGATCAACCGAAACATTATAGAGAGATATGATTTAAAAATAAAATAATGGTGGTATGAGATGTAAATGACAGATCTGTATCAATTATTTCTTTCGGCTTAAATTGAACGAATTTTCCATTTGATTATTTCAACTCACTGCGTTTTATTCTTTGGGGAGTAATACGTTGGATTATTCTAGTTATTCCATCACTCCAATCAAGAAGACTGGATTTAACAGAAGCTCCGTACACTATAACAAAGCTCTCGCTCGCATCGCCATCTTGAAGAGTGAAAATCTTCAAGCAGCAATTTGTGATTCCGTTCACTTGGAGCAACTTCCTTTGGTATATACTCTTTCAAGGCATTCCTCCGTCTTTATTGCAGCCAATTAAATTAATTCTTGATGCAAGTTTCACGTTTACGTAAAAGAAAGCGTTCTTGATTTTCTTCATTTTTCGTATAAATCAGTGGCTTACCATATCAACTTCAAATTTCGTCATATATTAGTATATATTGTCGGTGGCTTTAATTTAATTTAAAGACTATCAATAATTAACACGTCTACTCTATATTCAAATTATTAGTTTATGTGTGCACTCACTGGAAGTACTTTATGTACCCAGTACTAACCAAACAAAAACCTAAAATAATTCTGAAATCTTTGCTACGTTTCATGCATCGTTACGTCTAAAAGCGTGAAGCGCGTGATGAAGAAAATCAAGACTGTTTTTCTAGTAGTGAATGTCTGCCGTTTTCTAGGAAAACAGACTACTTTAGAGGCAGAACGTGGAGAGAGTTGTCAGAGGCAGCAAGATATATATAATTAATATTTATAAAAACAAAGTTGTGTCGAACAAAACTTTATATATTTATACAAAAATACACATGCCTGGAGCTATAAGACATTTTAATGAAGTAGGGAAACAATTTAATTCATATAAGAAAATGAAAGTAGAATAAGAAGATAGAGTGAGTAAACTAAAAAGAAACTAGCGGAAAAATTTAAATTAGGATTTCACATGAAGTTGAAGCATTTTTTTTTATAAATTCATGTTTTGACCGTTTCAAAAAAATCTTCGCGCCACTGAAGTCAAACAAAACTAAACGTTTCTTTCTTGACTGCATGCAAGTTTGTTTCATGTGAATAATTATCTAAAACTCTCCTGTTACATTTGTATGTAAGATTATTTTCTTACTTCTTGTTACTTGAAAACTTAATTATTTTCTTCAGTGTATCGTATTTCAAGCAATTATCATCTCAAGCACAAATAAGCAATTATTACAGTTGAAACTATCTTACAATATTTATAAAGTAAATGTTGATGAGAATTTTTAAACTACAGTTGTTCCAAAACTAATCACTGATCTTTTCGTTTCTTAAGAAAACGTTTCAATCTCCGTAATCGAGCGATGCAGGACTTCTGTTTCTCAAACAAGGGTTTGTATTTCCAAAGATATGCAAACACACATTGATTTTTTAATTATTTCCTTCTCGCCCCGTTTTCAGTTTTGGGATACGAAAAGAAAGGAATTAAATCATCATACACATCCATTTTTTCATCAGGAATCTCAATTATGACACGGTGAAGAAGAGGAAAAATTTATAGTCCTACAGATATTATTTTTTATAAAATATTAGTATTGCTACCCGGCGTCGCTCGGACTAAGCGACCAATAATTATTTAATGTTATATCATTCGACATAATTATATCACAAAATCTAACATCCATAATAGAGTTAAAATAAAATCACAAACTTTATTTAATTTGATGACAGCCCCATTCTTTCATATTAAAATGTCCAAATTCAAGGAAAAAATCTAATTTGCTGTCAAATAATACCTTCACGTAAATAATAAACACTATTATTAATAATAAAAGCCGGGAAAAGTTCTGTAGAAGACTAATTTATTACATTTTGACTAAATGTCTTCGCCGATAAAAATTCTAAACATATTTTCTTTCATATTCGTTTTCATGGCAACTTGCAACAACAATACAAAAGGGAATTACAGACCCACATACATACATACGCCATTTCGGTTTTATATATAAGATTCGTAGAACTAAAATATTTATCTTTTTTTTCACCGTGTCTCATTTTTCCGTTTTTACTTATCCATAAAATGACTGTTCAATTTTGAGCTGTGCTTATAAATATTTATTTTTTAGCAAATACCGTGTTGCGCCAACTTGTTTTATATTTATGATGACATCAGATTTTTTTTTTAATCATTTTTTGTTGCCGAATGTGAGTTTTTTCAAATGATACAACATTTTTGGTAGAAATATCTTTATAATTGATCAGGTGGCTTTTGGCCGGAAGATGATCTGTCCAACAATAATGCAAATCGTTTGTATTTTCTATCGAATTTATTGAACATGTATTAATTACCCGGTTCGGGATCCTTGAATTTCAATAAGTTTAGAAGGCACTGACGAGTGAAACAAAGTGGCGATATTTTGTGTGTAGTGCCGTCATAAGGTTTTTTATTAAAATTTCCACCGCGAGCGTCGCTAAAATCTTTCGTGTAAATTAACTTTTTATGACAGCTTACGCGTAAACGCCATTTTGGCTTTGATAAAAATCGGTTTAAGTAAGCGACATGAAGCGGTGTTTGAAAGAAGCTTTTCTTTTAATTACGATAATGAAAGGCACTCAGCAATATTAACACATTTAGGCTCTTGGGCTCCGATGAAGCCACCACAAATTCAAATTACCTCGCAAAACAATGGTGAGTCTGTTTAAGAATACGGTTTATGACGCTCTGGATCTTTGGCGAAAATTAGCATACCTTTTATAATATACAATCCAAGCACCGTTTTTCGAAATAACAATTAGCTTAGAAAAGTTGCAAATGCTTGCTAATTGAGTGAAAGCTCCGCATTGAATTGTTTTAAATAACTCCATCGAAGAAGCAACGAGCTTATAACGATATTTTCTGAAACTGTGAGAAAGTACCAGCTGACTGATTCTTTTCAAAACAGATAATTCAAAATGGTGACTCCTTCGCCAATTAGTGAATGTTGGCCTCGGCGGAAACTTTCAATTAGAGCTTCGTTTGATTTGTTGGAAAGAAAACAATCATAATAATATAAAAAGTTCCTACGTCATGACAATAAATTCAATATTGTATCATTTTTTTTAGATATCGGTTATCCCCTGCGAATTTGCGATATATTTCATGAAATATTTACAGAAAACGAAATTGTGAGACAAGCAAATTGAAAATGTATGTCTATATCAAGAATGTCTAGATTGGATGCGTGTCAATTTGTAGTAGTGTGATGGCATGTTAGTTTATGGTTCGAATATTCAGATGCCACGATATTTCGCTGTGATCATTTATTTAAAAACTAGCATTTTCTACTTACATGTACGTCAATAATTTTGATTGACTCCACCGTTACGTGGCAGATTATAACAACTGTATCTGTAGTGATAGGAAACAATTATCGTTTGTAGACATATATTCTGAGATCTTCGTATTCTACTCTTCCAATCTCTTATAGAAATTATCAAAACTTTACAGTAGAATTTATACCACCATCACTGTGCGTCATCCGCTGAATTTTACAAACGTATTTTTATAATTTTGGTACCGTCTGCTAAGCAAGTGTAAATCATTTCTTCTTCCAATATTCGTATGGCTAAATGCATGGAATTTTAGATTTAATCGGTTAATTTATAATTAGTATATCGCTTGCGTATAAATGGATTAGCAGTGCATCATTGCACCTTTACAGTTGTGTATACATATATGCGAGTAGTATAAAAAAATATTATATCGAGTAATTTAAAAAAAAAAAAGTATCATTAGAAACAAACTTCGTTACAAATATGGACTCTGGATTGTGAGTGGAAGAACTGAAGATCATTCAACAGCTAATTTTGATTCGATTCAATTATGAACTGGCGTGAAGTTTGAAAATTATCTCAGATGTCCTTTGAAAGTACATATATATATATCGTAAAAAGTGGAAAAGAAGAATTTACTGCGAGAACGCGACTGCTGTGCCGATGAGATATCACAAAGATTAAGTTGATGAGTCTTTTGGTAAAATCTTGATGACAGCAAAAACAACGCAACGTTTTCTTTACTTTGTTCCTCGCAGTTGTTTCCATCACACAACAGGGGCGTGCTTTTTTCAGATGATAAGATTCTAAGCTGGTAAGATTTCCACCGAAGTCTTAAGTCCATTTTATAACAAAATGGGTGTTCCACAAACAACTATTCTAATTGTAGTATAGATGAGCACTTTAATATTTTAAGGGCATTGTGACAACGATTTTATTACTTAAATTAAATGTAAATGTATATGGCTTGTGATCTTCAGACATCGTTAACGTGCAATGAGTTCTAGATTTAAGCAACTTGTATAGTAAGCTGGTGTTTTTTTACAATTGACATGTCATTTTTACCGCTAATTCCATTGGTAATATTATTAAACAAACTAGTTTCTTTTCCTACACAGCATAGAGTTTTACTTCATGTTAGGCCCAGTTATTGACATTTCCCTTTGTCATCAGTTCAAAATCATGGGTAACGCTTGTAAATATATTTTCCAGTGAGATACAGTTTATCCCCGGTTTTTTAAATACAGCATGTGATCGTACCTTATCGTTTAAAAAAATATTTTAATTCCATTTTAATATTTTCCCTGAATAATAGTTTCGACGGATTAAGGATTAGCGAGGAAATGTAAGTCGGTTTTTTTTAATTTGGATATTTTTAAATCTTGTCATCGCTTACTGTTGATTATTGGTCATACTTATAACAATAGTATTCTTCTGAGAGCGAGTATTTTTAAAGCAAAGCTTTATGAACATCAATACTTCAAGTGCAAGTATTTATTTTTTGGTACCATAATTCTTTCAGAAACAGTCAATTGAATTTATAAAAATACAACTTCTTACACCATATATTCTTTAACAATTGCATTTTTAAAAATACATATGTTATATTAATGTTAGCACGCCACTCGAATAAATAAATGTTGGAGTGTCGTAAAAAGAAAACGACTGGCCGAATAAATCTACCCCAAATTTGCTGAAGTAGACTTTAACAACGGATGAAAGACACGACTTTTATCTTATATCGTGATTTAATGATTATGAACACTTCTCTTTTTTTTACTATGCATCTATCACATTTGTTATCAGGCATTATCATCAAAGTCGAAGCATGCGGAGTAATTAATGAACTAGTATCCTGTAGTATTTTCAGTATTTAGTTGAGGATTATATTTGCTGACTAATCGAGCTAGCTCACAATAAACACAAGAATTTTGACAGCTTGACAACACGCAAAAGTTTTACTTCTATGGCCATATTATTTTTTAAACTTATTTACAACCAGTTTAACAAGCGCCATTGCCGAATGATAGCAGCTTAGGCAATCTTTTACTGTGTTTTGTATCTTAATATAGAATCTATATTATAGATTAATATAATGAATGTTCCGTGTCGTATATTTTAATTTTCGAGATATGACTAAGAAAATCATAAACTAAATACTCTTCTATTCCTAACGGCTCATCTTTTAAAGGTGGTCAAGCAACACAACAATAATAAGTTATCGATAAAATACCTGTGTTTACATTGACAGTAGCCATGGGTTAAATAATGTTTTTTATTGAGTAATTTTAAAACTTTTTACTCTTTAATTGAAAAACGATTGATTTTTCGGACAAATGGTGGACTTATAATGAAAACAAATTCTTATTCAAAGTCGATTTTAATCCATCAGTTTATTACTAAAAATAAATATTTCAAGCCCTTTTCAATTTAGAATTTCTACAAGAATACAAATAAATCATGATCATTTATTATAGCGGCAACACTAACATATTCATGATCTACACTGCTACTATACAAATAATAACAACTTCTAAATTTGAAATTATACTTTCATTAATGATAGATAGATGGCTAATTATAGCATGCGTTTTTTAAATGTAATGTTGGTTATAAACAACGTTATCAATAAGCCGTATTTGATCTTTATTATCGAGACGAAGATTAAATATCAGTTGATAATAAATAGTCAAATTGCTGTATGGCTCATTGTTGGGCTATTTAAATTCTTAATCATATCAAAGTTGGTGACAGTTTTGATAAATTTTGGTTTCACTTTGGCTACATTTAGAGACAGTTAAATGTGATATTTCGTGTCGGGGTTTCATTGAATTGATTGCTTTAATTTTGTGAACCGTTAAAAAACACTGAATCATGATTAAAATGTACCAGGAGCGTGGTTTATGAGTTTCGACGACACACCAAGTTTGTATCCGGGAAACAAAAAGTAATCAGTATTACTTGCCTGACATTTTAAATTTCCCCCGAAACGAGCGAAAACAAATATCCTTATTAAATATTGACATGATGGATAACACAACCCTGTTATGCGGGGGTGAGAAGTTATGATTGTATATGGAGGATTTCCTCCGTTTTTTCTCTAGTTTGAAACGCGAGATTGAGTTGTTCTGTGAAGTTTATTGCTTATTCAGAATCCTTATCAGTGTTTATGTTATTTTCGGGTATTTTCAACGGAAAATCAGTTGATTATCCTCGCGATGAGCAAATCGGATCCTGATCATAATAATTTCTAGCGGAATTAATATGTACAAAAAAGGTTATATTATTTTTTGATATTATTCCTTTCCACCAAGTTTTAATAGTGACCACCTTGAAAGTGATAAATTTAGAAGTTGACAGGCAAATTATTTTCTGTTAACCTAACCTAACTACTCATTTTTGTAATACGAACGGCAATATTGCGTATAAATAGAGATTCGTATTTTTCGGATATAGTTTTGTAAATTTTAGCATTTAAGCGTTTTAGAACATAACAATTTTCAAATTTTAGCATCAAACTCCCTTCTATTTTTATGAAGAGTATTCAAATAATAAACAATTTCGATAATTATAGAACAATTCAAACATTTTTTATTATAAGAATACAAAATCTAATTAAAATGTATTTAAACTCAGCATGGAGCCATTGTCTACATATTCTTTTTTGAGATTTGTGCGACGATCGGTAACAATTATATTTTATTTTATTAAATACCTTTCAGTATACACACTGTTGACGGGACGCCAAATTGATTTTAGATCTGCACAACCAAACTCTTCATATTATCTGTGAATCGTCTAAAAAAGTGCTGATATCCTTCAAATTAATTAAATTTACATATGTATGTGTGTTACAAGTATCTATTCGTACATTTTAGGAATTTCGTATCCTATAAGCATATCGATGACTTAAAGAGTAAATTTTCTATCTTCGTTTTTGTCAATTGTGCAGGAGAGGTTAAAAACTGATTATTTTGGTATTTTCAAACCGATCGGGAAAATTTCAAATAGGACATTCAAACGATTTATTTGTACCACCGCTGAAAAACAGTGAATGAATGACAGGTGACAATAGAAAATGGCGGAATTGAATAATTATCAAAGTTTTCAAAATTTTTCTAAAACGTTTTTCCGATGCACTAAAATAAGTTTTGTTTTTAAAAGATTTACGGGACATGCATGTTGCATGATACAACAAGAAGGCATTGTTTAGTCATTTTCAGCCAAAAGTTAACAACATTATTCTTTGAGCCAACGATATGTGTGTTATAAGTTATAAGTAACTATTCGTATATTTTACGAATTTCGTATATATTAACATATATTTTGCATTAATGGCAAGATGTGCAAAATACGTGTCTCCACATATAATTCAACAACTGAGCACATATCACGGTTGCCCAAAACAAGCCCGGACGTCACGTTAGCTAGTTAACGTCAACATACGAAAAAGCAAGGGCGGGAAAACTCTGTTGCGAGTTGACGTATCGCGGCGCAAAGTGACCGCAGACCACTCTGGAAAGCCGCCCACCCTCACCGAGGCCAGCGACTGCAATTAATCTTCTGCTTCCGCGACGCAATTAAAGGCCCGAGTAATTTATGAATCTCACGTAATTTAACAAAAAGATTTTTCACTAATCGCACCAGTCAGACGGAAGTTTAAGCGGGCCGCTTCAAACCTTGTATTTTTCTTTCGACCCCGGTATCCGGCCTTGCATCTTTAAAAAAAATAACTCGCGCGGAAAAAAATGTTAAATTTGCATCGTTAATTAAAAATGATAAGGAATTAACATATTCTGGACAATTTTTGAAGACACGTATTATATTAAAATACAGTGAAGTTTTTTTTATCTCTAGTAAGTAATTAGTTTTATTTGCTTAATCGATGACAAGAAAGCTTTGCAAAACTTCCTTATAAAAAAGTGTATTTCAACTTATATTGAATTACGTTCTTTATTTTCGTGTACTAAAAATTTACAAGGTCACTCTAGTTATAAGATAAAGATTTAGGGATCAAAAACTTATAGCCCAAGTAAGTTAACAAGAACTGTTGTTGGTCTTTTTGATTTTATTATCGATGAAATCACTAGTATGGTGCTTGACTGTAAATTCTTGGTGGAAAAGCTTTATATGTTTAATTAAATAAAACCAAACGTTTGAACTAGCTCCATGTATGTTATAAAGATCATATCTGGTTTTGCTTATTTTGAGCATTATCATCTGATTAAAAAATATATCCAAGCAGGGGACTGATGGAAGAAATGTATCAACCAATTTGTACTAAAATTTATAGATATTCATACAAACTCTTAATATCTGAAATCTAATATTCTAAATAAATTTGCTTATGAACCGTTAAAATAAATTTTAAAAAAAATAAACACTGGCCACTTCAAATATCCTTATGTATTCAATAAAATTTTCGTAAAATTTCCCTCAAATAACTATTGATTTTATATCAAAATATGTAACTAGCATTAATTACAAACTTTATTTTTTTAATCGATACTTTAAATACGTCATAGGTTTTTGTAATGTCTTTTATTCTCGATTTGAAGAGTATCTGACTCATCATTATTATGATTTAATATTTTATATATTTATTTTATGACATTTTCCTCGGTATGGACCTCCATGGGTCCATATGATGCCTGTTACACACAGTACATGTCTGTTGCTGCGCACGAATTACGAAGCGCAGACAGAGAAAGCATGAGTATTGAGCGAATGTTTACAAGTGGCTCCGTCAATTATTGTGTAATACTGCTTGTTCAAAAAATATCTATTATTCTAGAAATTCAGCAATTTTATAGAAAACTTTTCGTGAAAACGGTCTTAGACTTTTTACATGTTGCAAATTCGCCCCATGAAAACTAGAATTGTCAAAAATTCGTTCGTGTATAGACATTTATTATTGACCTATATTTACAAATTTGCCAAAAATGAAATGACAATTTTATTTTTGTTATAAATAAAAGAGACGTATTCCATAAACCTCGACAGATTTTCTTAGTGTTACTTTTTATTATTTACTTTTCCGTGATTCATATCGAATGCTGTCCCAAAGAAAATGAGCGTGCTTTTTTTTTGTTCAATTCGACAAAGCTTTCCTTTGTTATGTATAACCTGATTTTCCAAACGTAATATATTTGCGGAAAATACAAATTCCCATCCCAAAAAATATGTGTTATGAAATACCCTTTCTCATTTCAAATTGTCATTTCCGCCCCAATTTGTATTTGTCTGAAGGAAGAGATACGTTTGTTATATTTTTCTTCTTCCAGACCTATCAACATCACTGATCGGCTTTTAATACATTTTCACTACCTTATTGGGCACTATTATTAAGGTTTTATCGATTCGTATTTTGTTTTTAATCCTCCTTTTTCCTTAGTTTTCCAACAGATACATTGGGAAATAGGGACATGTTTTTAATAATTAAGACTTTTTATGCAAGAGAGCAATCAACGTTTTTTTTAATGTTTTTTCAAACGGATTAACTATTTTAATAAACCATTTTCTAGACTGATCACGTCGCTATTGAGAAGGGTTTAACACAGGTCAGGGCAAACTTTTTGGCTGAATGACCACATTCGTTATTCAAAATGAACAAACGAGTCCGCAAGTAAAATATATATTTCTTTTAAATAAACATTATACATTGTCGTGAAAAAGTAATTCCAACTAAAAAGTGATTTTCTAATCATAAACCATTTTATGAGAAAACCGTTCTTTGTCTGGCTTAATCCATTGAGTACTAATTAATATTGTCAAAGATACGAGTATTTGAAAATAATGTAGTGATCATTTTCTTTTTGTAGCCAAGTCAAGTATATGATTCCTCTTTATATTCAACGCGAAGTAGATTAAACTCTACCGCCGTGGATTCTCAGTATACAGATACACAGGATACTTATTTTCACTTATACCAAGTGCCTGCGCAAGTCACTCTTTCCTACTTATTTTTCTTTTATTCGAAAACCACAGTACATTGTGAAAATATCAATATTAACTTGTACACCGAAGCATATATATTTATATGTGTGTGTGTGTGTGTGAATGAGTGTGTATTTCTAACGGAACTCAGTTGATAAATCGTTCTTTTCGAAGAGATCGAAGAGTAAAAGGATAAAGAAATATGGTAGAACTTATTGTTAGCTAATCGCACCCACTTTGTTCTGTATTAGAACTGAGTGGCTAGAACTAAAGAATGGAGTTTCAGACATACATTTCTTCGAGCACAAATCCATAAAATTAGTCTGAACTGTGACTTGAACTCTTGAGCACCGTAACCGAAACCTATGACGTTGAACTCTCCGTTTAAGACGTAACTAAGATAAGATTTCTGATGAAATAAGAGAGTGTAGAGAAACTATCGAACACTTTAAATGCACTTATAAATAAAAACACATCGACTTCTCAAATGAAAAAAAAAGAATGTTAATGACTCGCTAAATCGTCACAGGCATTTATGAGATACAACTTAAGCCTTAGAACAGTAATCGGCAACCTTTTGAGAGACTGTGTAAAAAAATTTCAGTTTTGAAAATTTCATTTGATAAGTGGGTAAATGTTAAAAATTACAATTTTACTTTCGCATAGTAAAATATATGTGTGTAAATACAAATTTATTTTATAAAATAAACATATATTTAAAAAAATATTAGTTTCCTTGGTTTTGAAATTGTTTTAGAAAGTTTTTCGATATTTTGAAAATATATGGTTAACTTGAATCGAAGTTAATGAATTGAGATTTGCTAGTCTAAACCTATTCCGCAGCGTATTCTGGACACATTTCATGTGGGTAAATCTTTGCTCACAAGAATACATGGAACCGAATGCTGATAATACAGCAAATCATTTTTTTTAATCATACAAATTCTTGTGGTAATGTCGCCGCATGATATTGTATCCATGTGATCGTTTCGAGATGCTGGTGAAAATCCTCTTCGAATCATAGAACTGAACATTTGAATTCAATGTATTCTAATTTGAGATTAATTATTCCCATTATATATTTAATTACTGGTATTTTCAACGAATAAATAAGTTCATAAAAAAAAATTAAAAAAAATATCATATATTCTTGGTGGGTAATTCAAAATGTTGTAGTGGGTAATTCAATTACCCGCGGGTAGTAGGTTACCGACCACTGCCTTAGAGAGTAGCAATTAAAGCCCTGTAAAAAAACAACATCCCTAAAAGGAACACCAAACGACCTCATCCTCCGTCGCTAGACCCTACGGACACATTATAATTGTCGAGAATAACTAGCGCTTCCATTCTAACACTGCTTTGTCAATAGCAGACGGATTGAGAAAACAAATTACTCGCGGCTAATCCAATTACAATTGAACCGCGAGTCATTCGAATCGTAGTGGGCAATCGACTCGAAGTATTCGATTCGCGTCTAATTAACTCATTCTCGTTGTCTAGGTTATTGTGAACAAGTCATCCCAAATGGATCGTTACTAAATGGTTGCCATAACAATGTTTGTCATAATAAGATTTTTGTTCAGCAAATGTCGTTTCAGTTTCATAATGTGACTGTGTTGCAAGACATTCAACTGACATTTATAACGTACGTACTTGAATCTCTGCGGAATATAATGTATCAAGGTTGGCTAACTTGTTTATTTTAGTTCTTCATTTAAAATATTAGAACTGTTTTTAAGAGAGAAACAATCGAACGATCTTGTACAATCATTTAATAAGTCAACGAATATAATAATTCTATTTTTATAACTTTTAATGTACTTTCGTCTAATTATATTTTAAAAAAATAGTAAATGACATTTTTCATATTCGATTTATTATCCTAATAAATCAAATGTGGAATAAGTATACAAAAACTGTTACTATTTTTTAATATAATGTCATTCTACCCAGTATCAACAGTAAACACATTATTTAAAACGACTTCAATTAAAAATTGACATGATTTTACGGCTGTTTTCATCTGAAACACACGTTTTATAATAATTTCACAAAGCAATGCATTCCTTAACAGAATAACCGGCCTTTTTATTGTATACTTATCGATCCAAACTATTATTATACTATTGTAACAAATTATTTTGTTTAATGCTGTTTTCTACATCACTTTAAATATACACCAATGTTCGATTCCTTCTTCTGTGATCACGACAATAACAGTATTCCGTTAAATTCTCGCTCTTCCAATTAAATTGTCAGCACAACCATTGCAATTTTCATTCAATGTCAATTTTCTTCAGGCTTAACAAAAGAGGATTTCTCATTTCCAATATTGATGTGAATATATGTCAAGAAAATGGTTCATAGAATGCGACAGCTTATTATAACAAATGTACGGGGAAATTGCGCTTTGCTCCGAGCCCCTTGCAATATGAATGAACGCTAAGCTAAACGATAAATGTCCATTCTTACTAAGAACTTTTCTGGAGAATTTACCATAGCTGTGGAGTCGGAGTCGTTGCGGCGTTTTGGCTGGAGTCGTTACTTGGAGTCGGAAATTTTGAAAAGTTTGAACTTTTTATTTTTGCATATATTATACATAATATGTCAAATTTGGCTATTGGCTGGATTGGTAGGGTTAATATTAAATTGAATACACATAAATAGGAAAATTAAGAACTTTTTTTAGTTGGAGTCGGAGTCGGAGTCGTGTTTTTGGTCAATGTTTGAGTCGGAGTCTTGGTTTTGGTAAATGCTGGAGTCGGAGTCAGACCTTTTTTACCGACTCCACAGCCCTGATTTTTTTACTTATTCCACACACCATTGTTTTAAGATCAGGACTGGTTTCACACATCTCGATCATTATCAATTGATATTATAAGGATGTGCTACAAATGATATTAACATATTTTATAGATGTATGCTGATCATTTTAAACAACATTTGGAGTGCGTTCCAACCACTGAATAGTGCGAGAGGGCTTTCAAATTGCTGTGTAGCCGCGCGCGTGCAACTTAAAGGGAGCACCATTGCTGCGTGGTTGACAGCAATAGATTATCAATCTCACTCTAATTCTCGTGACATCAACATTGGAAATAAAGACGTGACTTATCATTAAATGAATTACGGTTATTTGTCTGGACAAAGATTATTCGAAAATAATGAATTGAGAAAACGGCATTTGATGATAAATATAATTATTGGTAATTATGACTCATTCAACAAGCTGCACGAAATGCCTTTTAGTGCCACACAGATTTGATTCTTTTTCTTCTTCCTCTTAATATTCTTTTCTATACTATCTTTCCCTAACAATCTTCACAATAAATAATTAGTTTTGACTTTATGGATTTGTCTTATTTTTCTTGTCGCCTATTCATGAGAATACAAAATGTGGATGTCGGACGTGTTCCCAGCTCACGATTCAAATATAATATTATTATTGCCATTAGACCGACACAACGGTAAAGCAGCTTATAAGAGCATCTAATGACTGAATCTATAAATAAATTTTACTGAGTAATAATTCATGAAATTGTTGAGCTATTCGTTAACGAAAAATAATTGTATCGTGTTATATTATTATATCGTTTATATCTTATTATACAATTTTAATGGCTTGTCAACCATTATTAAGATATTTTTTGAAAAAAGAATGAATTTAATTGTGTATGAAATTACTTATGCTATGGAGATTCATCAGAGAATATATGTAGAATGAAAAGTAAAATAAATACGACGGTTGTCAGTTGCACCCTCTATGATTTAAAATTCTTACCAGTGTCTTAAGTCAAACTGAGCAATTATAGAGTATAAGTAGTTTAAAAAAAATAAGCATTTACGTATATCAAATCTGCCATATTATCTATATTAAAAACAAGTGCAAGAAATTATTTAATACTGGATGAATATTTCAATGCCGATATTTCAAAAATAGAACATCGTAGTTGAAACAATAGTCAATTGAATCGCAATACCATTTTTTTCATCTCACTCTCATTTGCAATGAGATGTAAAGTTTTGTTTTAAATTAAATTGAATTTAAAAAAAAAATTGTTTCAATCATCATTTTTATTTCGAATTATAAAACAGAAATAAGAATATGAAAACTTTGATTCGTTTAAATACATTACATACCTTTCAAGTCAAAAATATCAACAATAACGATATTATTTAATGTTTCCTACTCACATCCACTGATGCTCGAAGTAATATCGCTTAAAGAAACATTCTTGAACACTTGGTGCTATTATGTAAATCTTATAATAGTTTTTTTTTTTTGTTAATGGACTGCCTAAAAGTTATTCAAATACGCTTTGTGTCTAAGTTTAGTAAAAAGCGTCTATGGTTCAGTAGACTTTCAAAAACTCTATTCCTCGTTAAATTTTCATTACGTCTCGTAGAAAAGTAGATCTTGAAATTTGATGAATATTAAGTGTTTTTAATGAGTCTCAACTTTAACCTCTTCAAAGTAATCGCAATTTGGAAATCTACAAACTTCAAAACAACTTCTTTACACAAAACATGTTAGGTAACCGATTGAGACGTTATTTGAATATGAAAGTTAAAACTATTCAGTCATTTCAACGTTTCTTATAAATATTTATTTTATTTTGTTCTTAGAACCCAAATTTCAAAGATGAATGAGTACATACAATACGATAAAGGAATATCAAATTAATATAACAATTAAAAACGCTTCGGTGATAATGTCAATTGCCGTGAAAATTCGTTATATACAAATTTAATGTTTTTAAATAATACATAATACGAAAAAATCAAATCGTTCTATGTTACATTGCACATTAAGTATGCCGCTTTATTTTTATTTCTGGCTACTATATTTAAGCTACTTTGGAATTAATATAAAATTTAAAATAACTTTGATTATTCCACGTATTGTGCTACTAAATGTGACACGTGTTTCGCCTCTTTCAGAGGCATCTTCAGACTTACTATCGCAAAGTTTGCTTAAGTAATGAAACAAGATTGATTCTAACATTTTATATTATGAAATTACAAAATGGATTTCGGGTTTTTTTTCCTTCTAAAGTTTATTTTTATATTAAAATGAACTTCCACAAAGTTACCGCCGAAACCATCGAACGTAGTTGGAATTCCTCATACTCTCCAACGGAACGGTTGAAAACGGACATGGCTGAAAAATCCGTTACCAAATAGGATGAATGTCTAAACCTAGGCCCTAGACTAAAATACCTGTGACCATTTCTTGTGCGCACAACCTGTTTTTTTGAATTCTACTTTCCAAAAAAAATAAATATTAAATACACTAACATAAGTTGGCCTGTTTTATTCATTCAATTATTTTCTTTAAGCGAAAGCTTTCTTTTAAATCTAAGAATATAATTTGAAATAAGATCATAGCTATCTATTTTCAGATTACCATCAAACAATTTCATTTCACATTTCCTTCTTATTTCAAGAAATTATAAAATCTTCGTTAAAACATATAATCTATTTGAATAATTATGAATTATCGATAACTCTATCCTTTGCCAGTACGATTTTAAAATAATTGTTTTAATATCTTCACTATCATTTAGACCAGACGGTTTCACAACCCCTCTATAAGGTAAAAAAAGTATGTTAGTATAGTATGGCCTGAAAGCTCTACGTTTTATAACAATTAAAAGCTTCCCGGTCGCAGTTTCTTCCCGTAATTAAGAGGAATAATGTAGATCGCCGCACAAAAGCTCGCCGTACTTACCAACAGATGAGAACTTCATAAAACAAAGGCAGGTTAAAAGGTACTTGGTCTTTATCTCTGTTTTAAACAGTGTTGAAGAAAAAAGTTTTTGTCATTTCTACGATGGTCTATTGTAGTTTTTACAACGCACTCGAAAGGATTTTATCAATTTTACTTATTTAAGCTATTATTTATAATCTTACGAGTTATTAAATTTATATTTTACTGTATCAACTACTTTAAGCTATGAGGTGTTCATTAAAAATTGTATAAACAGACTTTTTAAGTATTATATTTTGTTTCTTTTAAGAATATTTTCGTTTCACTCTCTTGAAGCTCGAAGATCGATTTCAATATTGAAACATTGTTCTCTTCTTATTCGGGGCCGAGCTTGATAACCCTGACATCATTAAGTCTTTTAGCTTGCATGCTCCCAGTTTTTACGAGTCGCCAGTCGCAAGGGCTGTTCGGCTGATGAATTAACTGCCTGTTGAGGTGGACAACATCGGCAGAGAACTTGGTGCTTTGATTCTAATTTTTACTTTTTATTTAATTAATATGTTTCTGTTCAGTTTCATATATTTTTTTAATGTTATATTATATTTGTATTCTACTTGTCAGCTGTAATGCCATGTATTGTATTTTTATGTATTCCAATAAATAAATTGTGACTGTTCTTCGTACAAAAAATTTAAAAAAATCTTACTGACAGTCAAAAACAAAATAAATTAGCATGGCTTAAAAAGGTAAACAACAGAAAACATTAAGTATATTCAAATAAAAATATTTCTCACCTTTGCTAGCAAAATGTTAGCTTTTCACAGAGAGAAAAGTAATTTCAGAGCAACTATCTAAATAGCTAATTTGAATAAACTCGCGGCCAAAGATTGTTTGAAGAGGCGAATGCAAACAGAGTTAGCGTCACCTTAATTTTAATGACAAAGTTTATTATTCGAGACTTTCGAGAGTGTAGAGCGGGCACTTGTCGCCATTTACAAAATTAGCTTCGCATTTCACGAGACCTTTTATTATTCGCAGACTTCTTAAAAACTTTAAATATCTGCCAACACAGTTCAATATTCAATAATAAAGTTGGCGAGACTCGCAAGAAGTTATGTCACATTCGTTCTGGTCGAGTCATGATAAGTTTATGTTTGTTTGAGTTACCTACCATAAATCTATACGGAAATGTCAGTTGAATATTTGTAAGTAATAAGCACAGCTTCAGATGTTTTTACTTCTCTACGCTACCAATGTGGAGTATAATGATAATTTTGAATTATGCAGACCTAACTTAACCTTTTCCTATCGGAACTTAAAAAACATCCGATCAGGTGATGTGTAGTCACTACACTTTATGGAAAGGTGGCTTTTTTGCATATACATATGTAACTGAAAGTTATGTATTTTTATAGGAGTCGCTCATTCAAAGTCGTAATTCAAGTTGAAGTCAAAATGTAGTAATAGTTGATAAGTTCCCTGAAAACATGAAAAACGTCAGCGAATGACCGAATAATCCAACTCAAACGAAGATCCGAGAACTGCTTAACAGCGTATCGCTTCGTCGAGTAAGTGTGCGAGTGTCATTGTCACGACGCGACACATGAATGTGCCTCTCTTTCTTATGCGTTAGCGTATTTGATTTTCAATCGAGAAAATTGTAGAAAAATAAATTTGAGAAAATTGTTAAAAATTAAAATTGAATGGATAAAATCGTCATGGAACGAAGCAAGATTAGAAACTGTTCAGACAAGCAATTCAATACTTAAATTTAAAGAAGAAGATGTACTGACGCATCTCAATGATTCAGACAGATATGCCATTCGAATAAAAACGTTTGCAGTTTCCGGTGCGACTCGCATTTGCAATGACCATCAATTAACCACAGGGACAATCGCTACAAGTGTGTGGACTATATTTGGAAAATCCATGCTTTTCAGTCTTCTCACATAGACAGCTGTAGACTCTGACTTATATAACAATTCACTCGAGTGTGCGGCAGCCGTTGAAACTAACTAAATGTTCTCCCCCCCCTGACATAAGAAACCACCTACCTCATTCAGCCAACACGTTCAGGCTATATCAAAGTGTCATACCGTCATCATAATGTTTATTGCCTTAATCATGCCGAAACATTTGCGCTCTCAAGCAAAAAATATAATCATCAATTTTAGAAAGTTTTATGAAGAAGAAAAGAAGATGGATTGCTCTTAATTCCTTTAGATAAAGTAAAAGAACGGGTTGCCAAAATGACAGCTAAGAAACCACGGTATTACCAGCGTCGAAAAAATCCCCACTTTTAGGGAAAATATATTAATCCATATTTTTGAACTAACTTCATTTATATTGTTATTTTTTAAATAATGTTTTTTTAGGCACATTTAATAGAAAAATGACCGGTAGTTTAAATAGCTTTTTTTAAACATTTAACATAAATTTTTATGAGATCCTTTGGCAATCTTTTTTTTTGTGAGCGTCATTCAGGACATTCTCACAGCACCACTCTTTAGAGTGCATAAGTAGCGTGGTCAGTCTGTATGTGACCTGCTCACGCGTTGGAAGACATTCTGATTTATTTCCATACGCACCAGACAGAAAAAGACAAACACTTTCTTTTTTTGAGTGGCATTGCTAAGCTTGCTGAATACCGGTTAATAGTACCAAAAATCTAGACTCAGCAATTCTTATAAGAGCTATTTCAATTTATCGAAGATGTGAGTATTTACTACGCATTTAAGGAGCTGAGGAGAGGGTAATGATACAGTGGCAGATAAGAGCAAGAAGCGTGCGAAGAATAATTATTAAATATTGTTTCATAATTATTGTTACAATTGTAAAAAATTGTTACGTCGATTTCAATGAATATAAGTAATCGATGAGACATTTAATAACTTGTGTGACTTTATTATAGTAATAGTTTGAGTAGCACTGATGTGTGAGGTAAGGTTTTCCTGATCTACATTTGTCTTAAATAAAAAGATAACTTTCATAAATACTTTTTATTAACAAATCTTCTTTACATTACATTGAAGCATCACATTTTGTACATTTTATAAATAAAAAAAGCAATCATATGATTGCCAATTTTTTTACTGACAGTAAAATTAAATCACATATAATAGTATTTTAGGCATTCTCAAAATTACAGATCAATAAAATATATTATATATTTTTCAGTATCTAGTAAAATACCTTACAAAATAATATATCATACATTAATGGTGTATGCAAGTTACATAATAAATTTCAGATACAAAGTGGAATTAACTGCCTGTTGAGGTGGACAACATCGGCAGAGAACTTGGTGCTTTGATTCTAATTTTTACTTTTTATTTAATTAATATGTTTCTGTTCAGTTTCATATATTTTTTTAATGTTATATTATATTTGTATTCTACTTGTCAGCTGTAATGCCATGTATTGTATTTTTATGTATTCCAATAAATAAATTGTGACTGTTCTTCGTACAAAAAATTTAAAAAAATCTTACTGACAGTCAAAAACAAAATAAATTAGCATGGCTTAAAAAGGTAAACAACAGAAAACATTAAGTATATTCAAATAAAAATATTTCTCACCTTTGCTAGCAAAATGTTAGCTTTTCACAGAGAGAAAAGTAATTTCAGAGCAACTATCTAAATAGCTAATTTGAATAAACTCGCGGCCAAAGATTGTTTGAAGAGGCGAATGCAAACAGAGTTAGCGTCACCTTAATTTTAATGACAAAGTTTATTATTCGAGACTTTCGAGAGTGTAGAGCGGGCACTTGTCGCCATTTACAAAATTAGCTTCGCATTTCACGAGACCTTTTATTATTCGCAGACTTCTTAAAAACTTTAAATATCTGCCAACACAGTTCAATATTCAATAATAAAGTTGGCGAGACTCGCAAGAAGTTATGTCACATTCGTTCTGGTCGAGTCATGATAAGTTTATGTTTGTTTGAGTTACCTACCATAAATCTATACGGAAATGTCAGTTGAATATTTGTAAGTAATAAGCACAGCTTCAGATGTTTTTACTTCTCTACGCTACCAATGTGGAGTATAATGATAATTTTGAATTATGCAGACCTAACTTAACCTTTTCCTATCGGAACTTAAAAAACATCCGATCAGGTGATGTGTAGTCACTACACTTTATGGAAAGGTGGCTTTTTTGCATATACATATGTAACTGAAAGTTATGTATTTTTATAGGAGTCGCTCATTCAAAGTCGTAATTCAAGTTGAAGTCAAAATGTAGTAATAGTTGATAAGTTCCCTGAAAACATGAAAAACGTCAGCGAATGACCGAATAATCCAACTCAAACGAAGATCCGAGAACTGCTTAACAGCGTATCGCTTCGTCGAGTAAGTGTGCGAGTGTCATTGTCACGACGCGACACATGAATGTGCCTCTCTTTCTTATGCGTTAGCGTATTTGATTTTCAATCGAGAAAATTGTAGAAAAATAAATTTGAGAAAATTGTTAAAAATTAAAATTGAATGGATAAAATCGTCATGGAACGAAGCAAGATTAGAAACTGTTCAGACAAGCAATTCAATACTTAAATTTAAAGAAGAAGATGTACTGACGCATCTCAATGATTCAGACAGATATGCCATTCGAATAAAAAACGTTTGCAGTTTCCGGTGCGACTCGCATTTGCAATGACCATCAATTAACCACAGGGACAATCGCTACAAGTGTGTGGACTATATTTGGAAAATCCATGCTTTTCAGTCTTCTCACATAGACAGCTGTAGACTCTGACTTATATAACAATTCACTCGAGTGTGCGGCAGCCGTTGAAACTAACTAAATGTTCTCCCCCCCCTGACATAAGAAACCACCTACCTCATTCAGCCAACACGTTCAGGCTATATCAAAGTGTCATACCGTCATCATAATGTTTATTGCCTTAATCATGCCGAAACATTTGCGCTCTCAAGCAAAAAAATATAATCATCAATTTTAGAAAGTTTTATGAAGAAGAAAAGAAGATGGATTGCTCTTAATTCCTTTAGATAAAGTAAAAGAACGGGTTGCCAAAATGACAGCTAAGAAACCACGGTATTACCAGCGTCGAAAAAATCCCCACTTTTAGGGAAAATATATTAATCCATATTTTTGAACTAACTTCATTTATATTGTTATTTTTTAAATAATGTTTTTTTAGGCACATTTAATAGAAAAATGACCGGTAGTTTAAATAGCTTTTTTTAAACATTTAACATAAATTTTTATGAGATCCTTTGGCAATCTTTTTTTTTGTGAGCGTCATTCAGGACATTCTCACAGCACCACTCTTTAGAGTGCATAAGTAGCGTGGTCAGTCTGTATGTGACCTGCTCACGCGTTGGAAGACATTCTGATTTATTTCCATACGCACCAGACAGAAAAAAGACAAACACTTTTCTTTTTTTGAGTGGCATTGCTAAGCTTGCTGAATACCGGTTAATAGTACCAAAAATCTAGACTCAGCAATTCTTATAAGAGCTATTTCAATTTATCGAAGATGTGAGTATTTACTACGCATTTAAGGAGCTGAGGAGAGGGTAATGATACAGTGGCAGATAAGAGCAAGAAGCGTGCGAAGAATAATTATTAAATATTGTTTCATAATTATTGTTACAATTGTAAAAAATTGTTACGTCGATTTCAATGAATATAAGTAATCGATGAGACATTTAATAACTTGTGTGACTTTATTATAGTAATAGTTTGAGTAGCACTGATGTGTGAGGTAAGGTTTTCCTGATCTACATTTGTCTTAAATAAAAAGATAACTTTCATAAATACTTTTTATTAACAAATCTTCTTTACATTACATTGAAGCATCACATTTTGTACATTTTATAAATAAAAAAAGCAATCATATGATTGCCAATTTTTTTACTGACAGTAAAATTAAATCACATATAATAGTATTTTAGGCATTCTCAAAATTACAGATCAATAAAATATATTATATATTTTTCAGTATCTAGTAAAATACCTTACAAAATAATATATCATACATTAATGGTGTATGCAAGTTACATAATAAATTTCAGATACAAAGTGGAATCATTCATCCACTTTCTAAAAATACTTTGTTACAATGTTTCATGTCCTTTTTTATGTATACTTTTCAGAATAATTTGGAAAAATTTTATAATCTAATGTGATTATTTCAATGTATAACTGTTTTTAAAGGTAAATAATTTTGGTTTTTCAAGATACCATTTAAGATTTAAATTTTAAACAGATGTTAAATACTATAGTTAAAAATCACCAATGGATAAATCTCAAAACTTAATTGATATAAATTAGTTGCCAGGAATTAATAAATGTAATTTAAAGCATGCATGGTTTTTGTGAGCTATTAAAATCACCAATGAATAAATCTCAAAACTTAATTGATATAAAATAGTTGCCAGGAATTCATAAATTTAATTGAAAGCATGAATGGTTTTTGTGAGCTATTCATCTATAAAAAAACTTAATGGGAGTCTTTTTATATAAAACAAAGTAATCTTTTATACTAAAAATTTCAAATATTTCTATAATCCATCTAAATTATTCAATATCTCCCAATGAATAAAATGTGTCGTAACTTGGACTTAATTAAAATATAATATCGTGAACTATAAAAACACAATATGGAAAATATCTACGTTAAATTAAATCAAGTCAACGTAAAAAAAAAATCTTAGATGAATGAAAATAATATGTATGTATAGAAAGATACCATCTATTGGAAGGTCAGTTCAAAATGTGAAAACACATAAAATGGGTACTATATTATAATTTCCTTTTAGTACTAAGTGTGTAAAAAATATTCTGGGATATGTATTTTTAATAACAACATTACAATACTAAGTTTAATAGCTACAACATTTTATGACAACTTTATTGCATAAGGCATAATGAAATGTAAATATTGAGCAATATAGTGAAATATGAAGAAAATAAATTTAGTATAGTATGTAATTAAATTGTATTTTAATGAACTGTGTAAATCTGATTTAGTCAAGAGCAGATAAGGTTAAAATGCAGTTTAACAAAAGCTTTTTCCAAGTGTTAAATAAAATATTATGAAAATTGCAAAACCATTAGACAATGAAAATGAAAACTAAGATAATAATAAATTCTCATAGAAAGAAGTGTTCTTCATTTATTGTATTTTGAATCAATTGTTAACATTTTAATATAATGCACGTTTTATTCAATTAAGTTGATTTCAAATTCTTTAGTTGATATTTTACATAATATCACAATTTTTAATACGTTTTTAAATGTATACAAAATAATGTATACAAATGTCAAAAACAAATGGTTTTTAAGAATCTTACACAATTAAAAAAACCAAGTCAATTCCTAATACCTCCACGTCACTTTTATTGCATGAACAATAATAAAGATAATAATACATTCCACATAAAATTTATTATCAAAATTAAAATTATCAGGACCGGTTTCGCTCATGGCGAGCATTGTCATTCTTAAAAAAACAAAAAATTAGCTCTGTTAAATGTAAGCTCTAGTTTGGTGACTAATGATCCTGCTGTTAAGAAACAGTAGGTGAAATTAAGTTACTTAGTAGTTTCAGAAAAGATTTCAAGGAAAATTGATAAAAATCTTTTTAAGGTAACGTTTTACAATTCTTTCAATCTCGGAAATGTTTTAGTAAATTCTAAAGATAAAATCAATATTCTCAACCAAAGTGGGATCTATTTACTTGATTGCGAATCCTGTGGAGCCAGATATATTGCTCAAACGGGAAGAACTTTTAATACCAGATTTCGTAAATTCGCCTGTTCACGTAGAGGGAATGAATTATCTTCATTTGGAAACCATTTGTTCCTAAATAAGCATTCTTTTGATATCACTAAAAACTTTAAAATCCTGCATGTTCTCAATAAATCTTTAAAACTCGATAAATTAGAAATCCTTGAAATAAACCGACATAAATTTATTCCAGCCTGCAATTTATCAAACGATCAGTTAGTCTTCGTTTCTTCACCTTTGTTATATCCGATTCATTAATCTAAGCTTATTGTATTTCTTCCTTGTACACTTTTATTTCTAAAAAAAAAAAAAATATTTTCCTTTGTTTGTTTTTAATTTGTAAGAATTGATATGGCTTTTATTCTGTTCACAGGAAACAATTTCGTTGGCTCAATTGAAATTCTTACCGGGATTTCCATCTAATTATGGTTAACAGACATGCAGACTTATTTATTTTATTAAATGCACTCATTTTTGGGATTTTACTTTGTTAATGATAATTCATATTTAATTGATTTTTGATGTATTAGTTTGCATTGCTAAGAGGTCTTCAACATTTTGTTTATAGTATATTTTCCTTGTTATTTGCTTCCATTTATTTGCTTAGTGTTTTACCAATTGTTAGTCATACCTTGTTTTTCATACTTAACTTTTGTATAAATATCACTGTTTTATTGTATTCCTTATCAGTTGACAATGCTCGCCATGAGCGAAACCGATCCTGATCAAATAAATTTTATGTGGAAAAAGTACTAAAAATGTATTATTATTTTTATTATAATGCCTTTCCACTAAGTATTGACAGTGAACACCTTAAAAGTGGCATGAACAATATTCTGTCCTGAAAATAAACACATGTTTTTATAATTAAAGCCTGTTCACCCTGGCTACCTTTATTAGTAATAAAAAGAACCAAAATGATCTAAAAATACTTCAATGTCATATAATGAGGTATTATTTCAATTAAAATTATAAAACAAGAATTCAGATAATCATAAAAAAGCAACAAAATATAAAACCAAAAAAAACATAATTTGTAATAATTGCAAGTCACTGCAAAAAAAATAAAAAAAACATTGAAAACAAAATAATATTTGCAACTAAATAAAAATAAATATCGATACTGCAATATGTCAATAAAATGATGACCCCATTTTTGGCAGACAATATTTGTACACTACAGCTGTTGCCACAACAAATTTTAGAGTTTTTATTTGAGGATATTACCCAAGACTTTCTCTTAGGTATTTTAACAATTAATAATTTGATCGCGAGAAATGTAGCTGACCACATATTTCTTTTGGCTTACACAATGACAAAATATCAAACTTTTGTTCCAGATCATCATCGAATTGTTTGTTCTTTTAGTGCAAAACCAGTCGGGATGCCGCTTAATTTTTTTTCAACAGAATTGCTTTGGATTTTGGCATATTCCCTGTATTCAATCAAAGTAGATTTTGTCGGGACTTTCTCAGTTTACTTTCTTGTCAACTTCCAATGATAAACTTTACTATGTTTCAATTATTTGCAAATAAATAAATGTCGAAAAATTGATAGTCAATGTCATGCAATAAGTCATATCGGCAATGTGAAAGTAATTTACAAAAAAAATTATATTCATCGTATACATCTTTTATAATCACGCATTTTTGAAAACTGAGGTTGCATGATTAATATTAAATAAATTGCAACTCTGTTTTCGCTTCTTGAAATTTCTTAACATATGACCCATGCAGTATCATTGATGGTAAATTTCTATGCGACTGTGAAATCAAAAATGCAGAAATTAAAAAAATACACATGAAATGTTATATATGTCAACAAAAAATAATTTTTATTCACATGTATTTTACTTTAGTTAGCATTGCTAGGCAAGCTGTTACAGTGTGCGTGTTGTTTAGATTCTGAATACTTATAAATATTGGGTGTCACTTTTATGTGTAAAATCTGATTTAGAATTTTTGCCTGTACTATATTTATTTACAAACAATTTTATATCAAAATTACAAAAAGAAAAAATTACGAAATTTTATTTGATACAATGGTATGTAATCTTACAGAAAATATTTATCTATCGGTAGAGAATATTTAAAACTACATGCAATATTTTTATATTTACAAAAAAATACATTTTTACTACTACATACTTGCTTTCAAAATTATCAACACTGTGTTATAAGGTTTGTCTATAAAAGATGCCACATAATCTTGGATGTTTTGTGACCACTATGTACCGTATTCACATTTTTTAACAAAAACTCTTATAAATGAAGACTGTTCCCAACATAAAGTAGAGTTCCATACGTTTCAATATAATTCTGGGTTGTTGAGACATTAGGGATAACTATCTTAAAGCAATATTGTATAATAGATTACACTATGTTTGCAAGCCTGCCTTAGTTTGACTAAATATTAAAATTGCTGCGATTAAATTATGAGTGAGAAAATAAAAAATCAAAAGTAAAATCATCTTTGCTCATTTGAAACTCCATTGAAACTAAACTTAAGTTTACAAATATTTTCAAAGTAAAACACCTAAAATTGCAGAAGATAAAAATTGTTACTTTATAAGTTTCCAGCATATACCCCCTAGAGTCCCTATAGTACTCAATAAAAAATATAACGACCAACTCTCAGTCCATTGCACAACGCTCGGAACCTGTCATTCAGAAATGTTAAAAAGGTAAGTAATAATCGGTTTTATAAAAATACTTTTCGCTAAAATAAAAATACATGCAATTTTTTCCATCACTAATATTACACCAGCGAAATACGAGCAGATTTCATGCTGGATAACGTCATTAGATCGGTTTGAATAACTTTTTCAGATATCTGACTAGTAAAGCACCAAAATATACAAATATAAAGCAATTCACATACAGCAACATGTGACTGGCATTTCACTGTGGTAAATTATTTATTATTGATAAAATATATAAATGGCATGCAGAGATCATTCATCGCTTTGCTCAAAGAAGTCGTCAGAACTTAAATAAATACACATCCGTGGTTAAATTCATACATGGAAATATTATATTAAGGCATCATTCACAAGAGTGTTAAAAAAAAAGAATACAAATATGTTTTATTCAGCTTTTAAATACAGCATATCAAAGCTTCTGATTATATTCCAGTACTTGGAATAGTGCAATAGCTTCAACCATTTTTGATGCAGAACTTTTGAGTGGCAATAAATATACCGTATGAAAGAAAGTATCTCCATTTACACAGGAGTTTAAAGAGTGTGAGATGAAATATACCAATACAGCAACTGTTGTGAATTAAGACAGGACCACACAAGACTGTGAACAAAAAAGACTTTGAAGCTCTCGAATGAACACCAATATTTAAGAATGATTGAAAAGTACCAACGCTACCCTTTCTAGACCTTTTTTAACACTCACGCAAATGACACTTAATACCTACGTATGTAAAAGATCAAGAATTCATATCAATATGAAAATGGGCGAAAGGGTCACACCCGGATGTGTAAAGAATTGTCTAAGTATAATTTGACACGCTCCAATGATTAGATAACACTATCTTCACGGAGGGCTTTCCCCAGACACGCTCGCGGCAGAAGATCAATCGATCGCCTCAATCGGCGTATCCATTCACAAATTGCTTGTCGCACGGCATACAGACATCATTCCCTTGGCAAATTTTAGGAGTTAAATCATACCGAAACCTTTGGCATAATTGATGGCTTTCACTAATCTGTCGTTCAGTTTTTCCTTAGTCTCATAGTCCGGTAACAGCAGAACATTAAAACAAGTGTGAGCCGTTGGCAATCTGTCGGAGTCGGGGCCGTGTTTGGCTATGATAAGTTTCAAGCGTATCAGCCCTCCGACGGGTACCCGATCGGACCCCGTGGTGAACTGAAGTAATTTTCTTTTGTCTTCCAATGGAAGGCTGTGGACGATTTCCCAGAAATTTTTAATGGTTTGAGATTCTGCTGTGTAGCCGCCTTCGTATTCGGTGGCCAACTCCAGTTCGTTAAAATCAAAGTTCTAGAAGACAAACATTATAAATCAATAAAGTAATTAATATAACAATAACAGTTTTCTGATAATTCTACTATCTTATTGTTTCAGGCATTGAAAAATAAAACAAACTGCTGTTAAATGTATATGTTACAGCGAAACTATAGTCTCAGTGAAAATATATTCACACTGGCATTTCAGTGAAAGCATATTCTTCTCCTAACTGTCATTGAAATTAAATTTGACAGCTGTCAAATAACCAATCAAATCGTCTGACCGCATTGTTGACACTTGCAACCTTATTCTTTGTGAGCGCGAATATTCTGGGCAAACCCTATCTTCATGTTTGTCTGTGTTTGCTGTTTTCTTTGGTTCTCTTTTTATAAAAGGGACTACTTGCTGATTTTGTTTCATTGTAGCAAACCAAAATTGTAGGCCAACAAATTTAGGACTTGGGCCAATATAATTTCCCTGATTGGGACCAGTGAAATCATATTGTCATACAAATCTATAACTTGATACATTTTCACAGGCCAAGACAGTGAAAATATATTCTTACAGTTTCACTGTAACATATAAATGTGGAAAAGTTATTTTACACAATAAAAATTTCACTCCCAATATAGACACATATGGAATCCTAATGGAGAATCTGAACACAGCTTATTTTCCAAGAATTGTTTGTAACTCAGTCACCGAATGCCTCTTTTCTGAAAACTAGTTGGATAATTGCCCTATATGTGAGTCAAAATAGTTTCGTCATATTTGATATTATTAAATATGATAGGTCGAGTATTTCCGTAAAAACTCTTGTTTACCAACAGTGCCTAGCAACAGAAAAGTATTCTTGCTGGTCAAGAGAATATCAAATGTATTTTTACGATTTATACATAAATTATCAATTATTTAGAAAAAATATGATGTGAGAATTAATAAGCGATCAATGAAACTTTACCTTGCTTCCACACACAAGTTGTTCAATCTCTTCAGGTCTGAACAAAAGAGAAAGTGGGCTTTCATCAGTCACCATCAAGAATCCTCTTCTGAATGCTTTAAATTGGCATTCAACAGATTTGTTAAGTAAAAAGTCCGCATATAAATCAATGAATTCCTGCAATCAGAGAGACAAGCGTCAGTTAAATATTTCAGCATTTCTAAGCAAACTTTTACCATGAAGTTAAATATGGATTTACATACCTGTTTATTATCTTGATCAACGAATACTTGATCACCGTTCTCTTTCAATTCGTGGAATATGTTTGTGCCGAACACGTCCTGATAACATATTCTAAATGTTTGTATAAATACGTCTCGCATGTCATCTCCTGTATACTCTAGCATATTTTTTAATCCATTGTAAAGTGTCTGAAATAAATAGATATTTTATACATAACTTGAAGTATTTGGTACGATATTAGCATATAAAAATAAAAGTCTTGATTATAGTTATATATTTTTAAACGCATAACAACAGGTTTGAAACTTTATACAGCAGTACTCACTGGATTCCAATCAGCTAAATCTTCAAATGAACCTTTCTTGCCCATGAGCTTTCTATACACAACCATTGGAAAATTGACAGCTAGTATAACATTGTTATAAATTGCCAATCCTAGTACAATACCGATCAGGGTAAATTGAGCTTCCGTTTCAAATGACGTCGGATTGAACCTGTAAATAAAGATTGCATCAGCCAAAATTGTTCAGTTTAAAATATTAATATAAAATACAATTGATATTAACCCTTTTAATACCCTAGAGCCGATATATCGGCTTTCATATAATCGCCAAAAATACCCTGTGCCGATATATGCCGGCTTTCTAAATGGTACATATATTTTTATGTACGTAACATAATTTGAGGTTAAAATGAGAAGTGTCATGACATAGGGTACCTAACCTTTGGATTTGAGCCATATACAGGTCCTACAGCCCCACAAAGCGTTGTTTTTTTAGGTGATGAAAAATGATGTAAGGAAAAAATCAAAAAATCACTAAAGAAATCTCCCCTAGTAAAATAGTAATTATAGAATAATAATATATGTAACGCAAAAGTTATAACTGATTATTTTTTTCTTTTGATGGTTCAGTATCCCTTCCAACACTCACTGCATGTTTTCTACGTCGCACGTCGCTAAGAATGCGTTTACAATCACCTCGGCGCGGGCGCGTCGATAATAATGGAAACCAAACAAACAGTTTATTATTTAGAACCCAGTGTCGCGAGCGCGTTTTTATATAAATGTTTCCTACAATTTTACTATAGAAGTAATGGTTACTGTTTTTATTTCGGAATTTGCAAAGGTTATATCCATCAATATTGATTGATATTGCGTAATTATCACGTGAATGCAGACATCACTAAACCATCAATAGGATTCAAATGCCTGATGGTTTAGATTTTTACACTAACAAAATGTATGGTTTGTAAGAAAAGCAACAAAAACGTATACATATTTGTTTTGTATTCGAAAAATAATATGATATAATTTTCAAGCAAACTACAATTATGTATAAATATATTTTTGCGCGCCCATGGTGTAAGTTCGAAGAAACATTGAAATACGTATTTGTCTCAAATGTTTTATAATTTTCGACCACCCATCAAACGCAACTTATGTATTTCATTTTATCTCTGTTCGTATTTATGCCACTCGAGTGCGTATGTGTTTCAAATGTTTTCGCCACCCGAGTACATACTATGTAAGTTAGTCCCAATGTTTTTTTATTATCGACCACCCATCGATGATATCTTGAGTTACTCGTCACTCGGGTGCGAAATTTTGTCGCGGTTTGTCGTGGTGCAGTCTGCTATTGTTTTTGTGACTGTGTTTTTAATTTGCCCTTTTTTCAATTATGCCTTCAAATAAAGATTGTGAAGAAAAATCCACAAATAAGAAAATGAGCCGATATCAATTTACTATTGATATAGTTGAAAAACTAAGTGAAGACTGGATAAAGGCCAAACAACAGAGTACGACTTCCAATCATTCTCCGATACGACAAGTCCAAAAACTACTTGATAAAAAAGAAAAAAACTGTGTCATTTGTAGTTGGAAAAATCGAAGAAGAAGAACAAGGACTGTTTGCTCAAAGTGTAATATAGGTGTTGATGGTACATGCTACCAAAAACATGTTTGTTGAAAAAAAAAAATTTTCAAAATTTAATTTTATATAAATAAAATAAGAAAAACCCACTTTTTTATTTTTTTTTGTTGTCTTTATCTATTCTTATGTGTTTACTTTTTTATGTGAAATGAAGTGTAAAACATTTATAAATTTCTAAGATATGCAAATATTATTTTGATTATTTTTATTTTCATTTCTTTTTCGTTTTAGCAAAAACATGGTAACATATAATAACTATGTAATGTTATTTCTCCATAGAATATAAAATATTTTACCAAAATGTCTTTGTTTTTAATACTTTTTCAAGAATTTACGAAAACACTTAAAAAACAGATATTTCCCAGGGTATTTTTGGAGAACCTATGAAAAAATATAGGGTATTAAAAGGGTTAAGAAAGTGAAGCGACATTTACCACATGGTAAGTGTGTCAGCTTGATGTGTGAACATTCCATAGTCAGGATTGAAAATCTCCTCCACGATCAATTGAAAGAATTCTTTACTGACACCGCCCTCGTCAACGCCTTGTTCCCCTTCAAATTCAACCACAAGCTGCTTTTTTAAATCAAGAACACGCTCCATTGCCACCATTTCTAGCTGAAAAAATATATAAATGATCACAACAATAAAATCAGACAAAAACGATCACAAAAATCATTACAGATAATATGGCTACCTCTATAAGAGCATCGTCAATCAAATGCTGTCTCCGCACTTTCAAGCGCAGGTATGGCATTGATGTTGCATTACCCACGACAGCTTGAAGCAAAGAAGCTCGCCTTTCTGAATACATTCTGATGCGATTGTCATAGTATAACCCCAACGATTTTGTTGCGGGAGTCAATATAAACGAATGTCTCATAAAGGAAAACTTGTGACCTGAAAGAATATACAATTATGATTCAATTTTACAAGTAACAGAATAAGATTTATTTGCCATAGATAATTCCCACAAAATATCCAATAAAGCAATTAGGAAATCCACCTTTTTCCTATTTACATATGTAAATACATATTTGAATTACGTCACTATTGTAAAAATAGACATACTCTTTTTATGCACAGGTGTGTTAGTCTTGTAATATGCAAAATCCTTGTCCATCTCGATGTTGTCACTCAATGTTTCATTGTAAAACTCTTCAAAAGGTATAAAGGGACGCCTCGAGTCTAGAACATTTATTTTAAGTTTAAGAGCTAAAGGGTCATCAGTGTGAGCCTGTTTTGATTGTTTGCCTCCGAATGAAGTCAAGTGATCTAACGCGTCCGCCAGAGGATCCAACTGTCGGGGCAACACAATCTCTTCTTCTCTCAGTGTATTGGACTCCATAACGCCAGCTAAGAGGTTTGCGTAATATAAAATCTGAAATAACACATTTATTACATCTAATACAAGGATGAAAATATGTGATTTAATCATTTACATAATAAATAAATATGCATGTACAAATGGATGAGATTAATGAGACTACATTACTAACGCAAGCAAAGAGAGTAGCCTTATACACATTACGCTTTCTAAGCATTAGTTAAGCAATGATTCCTCGTGTATTTAGCCCCCTTTGGTGAAAGAATGATAATTGACTTTTATATGATTTGGATTTCTCTTGGAAAAAATTGTATACCGGTAAATTATGAGCCAGCATTTAAAATTAAGCTAATGTATTTCAAACTAAACAGTTTAAATTATTTGTGCTTTTCAATCTGTGCTCATTCAAATTACCTTCATAACGCTCGTAGCCGATGTAACTCCCGGATCATCTTGGATATAATATTCTCTTGTGTATATTGTAGACATTACTCTAATTGTTATAAGCTGTTGTAGTGATTCTAATATATATCTTAAATTATCTTTGCATAGTGTGGCCCATTTCCTCGCCAATTTCGCCTGCCCTGTAAAGTTAAATTACACACAATTAGCTATCCATATGTTTATATGGGATTATCACCATCCATATGAATACTTTACCCACCTCTCGGTGAAAGATTCTTTGCAGCGTCACACAGAGAAGGCAAAGCCGTTTCTAAATAGTCCCCTGTCCCCAGGTTGGGAATTTCAAAGGAGATTAAAAAACAGTTGATCACATCATCTAAATCGTAGCGACTAGAAAATATTTTAAGATTAGTAGAAATGGTCTCTGATAGTGTTGTCAAAGCTGTTATTAAAGCTGAGCTGTACACGTGAAGAGGAACCTACAAACAAACACAATTTAAAACATTATTAGCAAATAAAAATTAATCACTTTTAAGGTGTTCACTGTCAATACTTGGTGGAATGGCATTATAATAAAAATAATAAAACATTTTTAGTACTTATTCCACATAAAATTTATTGGATCAGGACCGGTTTCGCTCATGGCGAGCATTGTCAACTGATTTTTTTTTTAAATAAAAATTACTTGAAACGAAAGAAATGAACAACAAACTATTTTATCTGAGAAGATCCTTTAGTTAATTTAGGAAAGCAATGCCCATGATTACTCGACCCAGATTTAGAAAGTTCTAAACTGTAGATCTCTAAAATAAATGAAAAAAAAACATTATACTTATATAATAATATAGATTAGTAAAATTACTTTTTTTAAGTGCTCGAATGCTCTCCTACATGATTCTAAATCTAATGGTGGATCAGCAACCAAATCGTCGTCTTTGTCTGGATCTTTTTCTTTTGATCTCCACGCCTCCTTCTCAGTTTTATTTTCTATAAAAATAAAAATTAATTCAATAGTGCTGTTTCTCATCAAACCTGTCAAAACTGAAAGAGATATGGTAAAAATCATCGCCAATTCAGACCAAAAGGTAAAATTTTTAGTAAGAATTTCAATTATATATAAAGCATCGAAAGATGTACGTAATTCGGTTGTCGGATTCGCTGGGATTAAATATTCTAATTACGTATGATACAAATAACTTTATTAAAAAAATAAAGAAACGTAGTTTACGTACATCATGATGGAAAATTTGAAATTATTTTTGAATTTTATTTTCGTAGAGCTGTGATTATATGAAAACGTTTTACAAATACCGAGAGAAACCGGGTGGAACCATTAACATGAAAATTTATTGAAATTTTCATTTTTGATTGAAAGTTATATTAAGCTCTGATTTCACAAAAGCGTTACATCAATATAGGAGGTAACTTCATAGAATATAAAAGAATAAATAAATAATAACCTGGTGGTATATTAGTATTGTCTTGTGACCGTGTGGCAGGGAAGCATTTTGCTAAGCACGAAGGTTGACTGAAGACTTCTCCGATAGCCCTGACTAAAAATTGAGGCGTCGTTTCCCAGCTGCTGCAAAGTTCGGCCATACTTTTTTCACTCAGGATAGTTGGTGGTTTAGGTTTAACGCCATCTGCAAAAAGTGGATGAATTTAAATAATAATGAAAAATTATTACATAATATATACTCAAAGAAATATTTAATCTATCAGAGAATAAGATGAATGGAGAGATGAATACATATATTTGTGTGAGACTACTGAAATTCGATTAGGTGCTCGATCACCATTCTACAATGGTAATTACATACGCTTCTGTACTGTGATACCGCTATGCTGCCAATCTCTAATTTAATATAATTTATTATAATTTATAATTTTTCAGTTATTGTGGTAATTAAATGGAAGAACCCACGAGCATCTGTGATTATAGCAAAGTAAATTGTAAATTATATTTGAACTACTATCGATTTAGTAGGAAAAGCAATGGCAAACTAAATCGATAGTTCAACCATTAAGAATTTAAATAGAATTTATAGCCATGAATTCTGTTTGAATATATCAAGAAAAACAGTATGAACTAAAACTGCTAAATATTATGAAAAATAATAATATGAGAATAAATGATTACTATTATAACTAGTTCCAGAATGATCACCCTGATCGTAGAGGGTGGAGGATGGTAGACTGTTCATTTTGCAGACAGAGGAAGTGCTCGCAACCTTCTCACTCGGAGACAAGACCTCGCCAGCAGTACTGGAACTGCACACACTATCACTGAAAGTAATAATGTAAAAAATCATCTATTTACACTGATATTTATTGGAATCCTGTAAAACTGAAAGATTATAAAATTCTTTCAATCAAAGATTTTTTAATAAAGATCAGGACCATTCCAATCATTTTATTAAAATTATTAAAGATTCCACCAAGAATTGACAATCAACACCTTGAAAGATATTGTATTAATCCATTATACCAAGGCTTAGTATTAATAGACTGAACCAATAATAATAACATTGAAAAATTTTACATAGAGAAGTCATAAGGTAACGATAAAAATCATTTACAATATTGATATTATCTATGTATGTTTTTTTAAGCAATATAAATTTAACTTAATTCAAAAAAATGGTTTTAATAAACTTACTCTGGGCAAGTAAAAATATGTGTTTGGGATCCGGTACTGGTTCTTGCTAATTTGTGTGGAGATGTCTCACAGAGTCGAGCTTCCTGAGAATACAACTGGATGGCCTGGGCAGCAGCTTCATTTGGGTTAATACTTCTGTTCTAAAATGATCACATAAAATATTTTCAGGTTCACAATAACGCCATTTTATTCAGCAATAATCTTCCATTCTGTGTTAACTCTACATCTTAAACGAACAAAGCAGTAACTCACATTTGCTCATTTTGCTAGAGAGAAATGGGAACTTGAAAAGTAATCGATTGAAAATGAATTGAAATCAGTATGGAAATAAATGCCTGAAAATAAATCAATTAGTTATTAATGTTCTTTCGATCTTCTGCAATATGGCCAAAAGTGAGATACTGCCATGCTCTTACAGGGTATTGAATTAACTATAAATGAAATTAAGATGCCAAATGAAATGCCAGTATAGTTGTAGGTTCAAATGTAAGTGTTTGTTGAATAATTAAAATTTAGTTCTGACATGGTATGATTTGCCAAAAATTTAGTATTTTTTTCATTATTCACTAAAACAACTTAGTTCTACCCACCAACTTTGAATTAAAAGCATTGCAATTTATAGTGGATTGTAAGTCAAAAATATCTATAACAATAATACTCAAAATTCATAAGGACATACTTCTCCACTAGAAGCACAATGCTGGTTTCCGCAGTTGGGATTCCCGCAGCCGTCAGTCAATTGATAAAAGTATCTCTCAATGAGTTTTTTCGCAGCTGCTCGTTTCATACCGCTCAGTTCAACTTCGTTAGAAGACACTATAAGTTGAATACAACGATTATTAATTAAGACGAAAATATTCATATCCAAAGACAAAATTTTGCATCAATACAAACCTTACAATATGTAAGTCAGGCATGGGCAACCTTTTCTAGGCCTGGGGCCAAATTATCATTCTGTCTCAGAGTCGAGGGCCGGACAATTTTTTTTTTTTTAACTATATCCGCTCCCAAGTTGGAGCATATGGACTCCTCACGGAGTTTACATCAACATATGTTTTTCTACGAGAACTGCTTGTTATCAAGTTGCTCAACCTCCCTTTTTTGAAGAGATTGGGTTATAAAAAAAGTTGATACTTCTTTTATATTTTTTATTTATATAATGAACGACATAATATTAATATTATATTCTGATTACAAAATTAAGTGTGGCAGAGTGTAAGATTGGCCTTGTACTTGAATTACGAGACTATCAATATTGGCGATGGTATTGCTTAAAGACAATCGCAAAGAATTTTCGAGGTTTTCATCTGTTATCCTCGTTCAAATTTTTAATTTAGTGTATCATCCTCGAAAAAAACTGTTCACACGTATACGTGCTGCCAAAAAGACAAATGATTTTTCTTACAAATGTGCGCGCGTAAATTTGTATATTTTCTTTTCCTCCAAATATGATTTATAAAAATCCGTCAAAGCAATGTTGTTAAATTGTGGTTTTAGCACTAAATCCCCCTGAAGCTCAATAAGTTCCATCTGTAAGTTTTCTGGCACATTATTTACATCTGCATCCATTGGATGAGCAAATATAGCTAATATGAAGTCTTTGTTTTGGAAGTCAGCAAACCTCACATTGCATCAAATTGCTCTATTAGCGCCTTCAGTTCATCTCCATAAGAATTATATATGATGTTTGTATGAGCTGATATCCTAAGAAATGGTTTTAAAAAAATTAAATCCCTCTCTGAAACTATTTCTTTCTCTATTACTTTGCATAGATGAATCAGGGCCAGACAAAATAGCTCGGCGGGACGGATCCGGCCCACAGGCCGGCGTTTGCCCATGTATGATGTAAGTGGTCTAGAAATACTCACACGTCTAAATGAATCAGAATCTTTAAAAAATATGAAAACCAGTTTCGATCATAATATGTAAATAACAAACGAATAATCCACTACTTTCAATCATTATCTTGACGATGAGTCATGAATATTAACCATAATCAGGTAGCTCTGATGATTTTTACCAAAATAAAAAATTTATAGAAATAAATACCAATAATTGTTTTAACACAAAATCGTATAAATATTTTAATGACCTTTGAAAGGGGGTTAGTTCACATTCACATATTGTTATGCATAAAAATCACTAAAATTTCTTGTGTGAAAAAAAATATTACCTTTCCTTGTTCCATGATAATTCCAAGAAGTCACTAACCTAACTATGAAGTATAGGACTTTGATATTATTTTAGTTTAGATATAACTGATTATCTCAGAATCAACATTTTCTGACTTAACGACTTCTGGCAGTAAAATTAAAAGCAAATTAAAATTTGCTATTGCAATGTGTTAGTTATTACTATAACACACAACATTCTTAGACAAAACCATATCACTGGTTGTATGGTAGAAATTTCAAACTTAACCTTGTATTCATCATTCAGAGTTTCATCAGATAGTGCTTACATTAAAGAAGTGATTGAAGAATTTCAAGGATTAAATCAAACAAACAAAGCTGCATACACTAATATATACACGAAATTGAACTATTAATTTATCTGGTTATGGTGTTAATATCATAGATACGGTTTTAAAAATTATAATGATTATTATTTACGAACTAGAGTAAATTCAAACACTCGATTTCTCTAGTCTATCGTTAGAATGATGAGCAATTGCTTAGAGTTGAGATTAAGTCATAAATAGAATAGCGAATAAGTCTTATATAAATTTCATTTGTTTACCGGACTCTAGATCAATTGGTTCTTCGGTCTCCACCGAAGGGCTGTCAATTGACGATGCTTCTTTGCTGCCCCTATAATCAAAATATTGTATTTTCTTTATGTTTATATGATTAAATATACCTGGTTAAAATATTGTATAAAATATTGGCACAAAAAAATATGTTTCTTCCCATTGTTTTAAAACACTATCTTCATGCAATGCCCAAAAATAAATATAATAGATAGGTGCCTACCGACCAATTATCAACATACATTGGCACATCTTTTGAAAAGCAGGTATCTGATAATGAGTGAGTGTTTTGAGCCACATATAACAGCTTGGAGGGCCGGACCCCAGGTTTATTTTTACTAGTATATGGCATTACCGATTTTTTAACACACAATCAAACAGTATCATTGCTACAATTATTCACGAGGGTTAATTATTATACAGTGTTAAGATACCACTCTTATCAGAGGAAATCAATTTAAGGATTGTTATTTAAGGAATTAAACCTACTCTGTTTAACCCTTTAACTACGAGATGCCGATATATCGGCATAACACTTTATGTCTCTCAACTACGATATGCTGATATATAGGCCGGGCCATAGAAAACTGCTCGTACGTTATACCAATACAGTTTTAAGTCGTCATTATGTAGGGAACACGTGTCTTCAACCCATACATTTGAAATTTGAATTAGTGGACATTACTATTTTTTGCGTGCTTTTGCCGAGGCGTAACGGGACACAGTTTTGATGCAAAAAATGCAAAACTTTACGACAGGCTACCTAAATTTAGAGAAGGATCTCTATTATTCTCCCTCTAGGCCAGTGGTTCTCGTGAGCGGCCACCAGAGGATTTTGCTGCAGCCACCAACAGCTTCATAGTTGATAATGATGTTTAATAAAAGTGGGTTTTTACAAGTTAATTTGTCAACAAAAGCATTAAAAATTAAATATTTTGTATGCATTAGGAATTGCTAGTTAGAAAAAACTCAACACATACATGTTAAGGTCTATTTGGAAAAAAAGATTAAACACAAAAATTTGGTGCGGCCACCAGACATTTCCGTAGGACCGCTGATGTTCCTAATATGCGGCCTCAACCAAATTTTACGTGAGAACCACTGCTCTAAGTGTTTTTATCGCCTTAGCAGCTTTTACGGTTTTAAGTCGCCATCACGTAAGGAACACGTGTCTCTACAACCCATACATTTGAAATTTGAATTAGTGGCCATTACTATTTTTTGCGTGTTTTTCCAGAGGCTTAACGGGACACAGTTTTGGTGCAAAAAATGCAAAACTTTACGACAGGCTATCCATGGTCCATCAAACCATGCTATATTTACGATAATTTTCTTTATTTATATGTATTTGCGCAAGTATTTTATAAGTCGAAAATTTCACTGTAATGTTCACATTTTAAGGCTAGTTTTTCGTGCTCATAAAATTGTTGTAAAATAAAATATGAATATTATTAAATTGCTTATAATTGGGAAATTTCACTTTTTAAATGAAAAAACACAAGTCATTGTGGCTTTGGATAAAATAATAAGAAATTCTTAGAGTCTAAACAGTCTAATAAACTCAGAGAAAATCATTTGCACATAAAATAATGATGAAATTCCATTTTAGTCACTGTTGTGTCAAAAACCATAAACATTGATATGCAAGGAAATCGGAGAAAAAAATATGAAAGAAACTCTTTAGATTTCCAAATTTCTTTCAAATACATTAATGAACACACTTGCTTACCTTCATTCATTGTTCTTGGGGCAATCAACTTATAAGAAGAATAACAAATGATGGTACAATTCAGTACAGATTAACTACTAAAAGTTTGACATATCTGACAATCGTTATAGACATTTAAGTCACTTAGTATTACTAGATGAAGTACGCATTCATTTAATAAAAAAAAACTGCACTGCCTGGTTGATTATGACCAGGACAACTGTGAAATTGGAACACAAATATTCTCTGAAATCTGACAAGAGACTGGCAGGAGCGACGCACGAATGTAGATGATACGACTGTTTTGACAAAAACAACTTAACCTCAAATCCTTTGTAATGAACCCGCAACTTAAATAGATCTAAACAATTGAGACGGTAAAAGAGAGCAGCACGTTCAGTTTCCAAACTTGCAAATCACTCGCAACGAAATAGGGAAAGACAAAGGACGTATTTTTCTCGTTCGTTAATAACACTCACCTCGAAGCTTCGTCAAAATCTTCGTTCGAGTTCATGGAACGAAACTTTCTTACAATCTAGTTTTATTATTAAAATGGTTATTAAAATAACTAATAAATTATTTTAACTATTGAACAAATGTCTATAATCACAACAAATATTTCCTATCTCGTATCGGACATGAGTTTTTTTCACGGCCATAGACGTTAGAAGAGTTGGCTATGCCTAGTTTTTGATTTTTGGGGATGCCATGCTATCAAAATGAATAGTAATCTGTAAGAACAATTCTTCGTAGGTAGGTACATGACAAATCCAAATTTAAAATATACCTACCTATGTACAGCATGTGTATAACTACCCGTATTAAGCATACTATGGATCAATATTGATATCATTTTTAGCACTAATCTTTATAAATAGTTAATGTTTATATTATTATACAATGGCTGTAAAATAAAAATAAAAAATATTATAATGCAAATAAACGCATAATATGCAAGTTGCATCATATAAAGAATATCAAATGTAATAAATCGAGGATGTTTCGTTATGAAATACTACAACCAATTATAATTGAATATCTGCAATTATACTTACTGGCAATACTGTATTTGCATGAACAGCTAAAATATCTTTCTGTTTTGTTTTTTTCATCATCGATTAAAAAGCATTTCGATTTTTTTATTCAAAATGATCTGATTACAATTGAATTGTGAAAGTATTATGTTTCTTGTATTTCATGGCTTCATTCTTTATGCCGTCAATGTAAAAAATACAATTATTACCATATATTTTTCTTTCATACCACCGATATTAAATTTTTTTGCAAACACATTTTTTCTCTGAACAGATATTTTTCCCAAATTGGTAATATCTGAGGCCACTCTACACTGTTATTTAAGAAGGTGCTGATTAAGAGCATTATTATCAATTTAACTTTTAAAAATATAGCTACTAAACGTTTTTAAAATGAACTATTTCTAAGCTAGACGGCAATAAAAAGTTTGATATTTGCAGCATATTATCATAGAGGTACATTTTTTTTTTAATTTTATTGAAACCGGAATAGATATACATATGGCTTGAAGTATTTATCAAACTACAATAATAAATAAATTTAACCGATTTAAGTGGCAAGTAAGACAGTAATAAATCATAAGGGATGTATCCTGTGATACCCAATATACTACCTTTATAACACGATGAAAAAGTAGAGCTCTCCCAAGTAAATTTCAATTTAACCTTTATATTTTATCAATACTGCTTCACATACTTTTTGTATTTTTAGATATTAGTCTATTATTAGAATATAATATTATAAAGTTTTCATACACTTTATGGCCATAAATAATAGCATAAAGAGCGTAGGTCATACTTATATCCATAGATAACATACTTATTATGTTTATCTATGATACTTATATCATAGATAGGATACTAATAAAAATATACCGTGTAATTTTTGTAAATTATCATAATAATTAAGTCTATTATGAGCTATTGCTTAAAATGAGATCTTCAAGAAACTTGTTTTACGTTTTAATATTACGTCTTGCAATATTTTGATTATGTGATATATTTATTCTAGTCATAAGTCGATGATGATATAAAAAAAACCTTAACAATATAGTTGCTGCCAATTAGTGTTGTTTTAGGAATTAGGATTAATGTAAAGGAAAATAAAAAAATCAATATAAAAACACGGTATATTACAAAAATATTTTTTTATTAATTTCTATTCTTTGTGCACTGTATTTACAAGCGACACATGTTCGACACATTTTACATTTTTGAGGTATCATAAAAAGAAAACGGAAAGTATTCACAACAATCTAGAGAAATGCTATCAAAATTATAACACAAATTCTTAAAGGCACGTATTGTAATGGCATAATCATGACCTATTGTTAAATAACAGATAACCCTTATTTGACTAAATACAAATTAAAAGTAGGTGAGAATTTTGTCATTCAATTATTTATAAGTAGGAAATGTTAAAAACAGATTTTTATACAACTTAAGTATGTTTATTTCGATGCATGGCAGTCATTTATTTCGTGCTTATATCAACATTTAAAAATAAGTTGCATGCATAAATGCAGCGTATGGTAATTGTTTTAAAAATAAAACCTAAACATACAATATTGTGACATAATTACAAAAATTATTATAATGCAGTTAGACTAGAGAAACTGTCGCAAAAGAGTGACACTGAGACCATTTTTTTACATGTTTCTACAGATAAACTATTTGGCGTAATATATCTAGCGATGACAAAACGCAATTTAAAAAAAAATTGGGATTTACCTTTGACCCTGCACATTCAAATTTAACACAATAATATATATTATCAGTGTTTACAGCACTAAGTTTTGGCAGTGGAACCTGGACACACTCTATGATGAATTTAACAATATAGTTGTTGATATTTGAATTACTTATATTAAAATAAGCACATACAATAGAAACAAAATATGCACTGTGTATGATCTTATTTGAAGAAATCAAATCAAAGAATGTTGCAGCAGAATATTGACCAACTTAAAAAGAATTCTGCTTTTTTAAGAAATACATACTACTTTTTGAAGAAAGCTATGTTTCAAGATTCCACTGTATTGTGTAAATAATATCAATAAAAGTTTAAGATTATGTTTTATGTTTGAAGTCCAACTGGATTGGTCATTGAATGTGTAAATGAAGTAAAAAATACTTGCCATTCATTTGTTTTTGAAAACATTTTCTCGAAATTATATTATTAATGAATAGACCTACCAACAGAATGACTTTGAGATAAAGTAAATTTATATTCAATGAATTAAATAATCAAACTATGAAGTGGAATACTTCTCTCATTAATACCATTTAAAAAATGTTTGCTGTTATTGAAATGAAAGAGAAATACTTAATTAATTTACATTTTATTCCTATTAAAAACTACAAATCTTTATTAGTTTTTTTTCTATTTTGAATTAATTATTAAAGTAAAGAGATCAAAAATGTATGAGCAGTATTAATAAATAGCTCTACAAAGTATACCTAGGCACAACCTGTTCAAGAAATATGTTAAAATTCTTTTATTTCTAACTAATCATTATAATACAAGATTAAATTATTTGTTCAATGGTTCCAATTGGAAAAGTAAATATATACCGATTCCCAAATAGGGTGCAATATTAGGGCAATATTGAAATACTGTAAAAAATATTATAAAGTGTGAAATAATTTTACAGCAAGCAGTGAAATATTTGGATCAACCATATTTTATATTACTGAAATATACAGCCTTTCTTCATAAATAATGAAAAAAGTTATTACTTATACTTATACCTATAAAAGGGTAAAAATTGTTTCTTCATTTTGGATAAATTGTAAAAATAGGCAAAATTGAGAAAATTTAATTACTTAATGAAATAATCTCTTATCCAAGGATTTTATCGCAATAAAATGATTCTAAACAACTGCAAGCAAAAAAGATGATGAGTCATTCAAAATTATTAGATTTCTGTATAAAACGTATTTTTCGGTATAAGCAAGATAATCGATTTTATAATACCAGTTAGAGTAAAATAGTCTTTTACTTATTCTATACATATGTAATTTGTCACATATACATATGAATAAAGTTTGTCAAAAAGTATAATCTGATGCACATTGAATTGTTCTTAATTCAAGTATTGTGAAAAATTTAATTTTAGGATAGCAGGAGTTATTTTTTTTGTCTCATTATAAATAGTTTTAAAAAGTCAACCAAGCATCCAGACATTGAAGAATAAATATAATTTATTTCATTTTTGCTACAACATTTCACACCACTGAATGAGAGGGCTAGAATCAATAGGTATGTTTAAATTGCAGAGAGCTATATCTATTGATATTCCATTTAATGAATTTGAAAGTATGTACTACAATATTTTTGCGAGTATTTTGTAAATAATGATTGTCAACCAGGTTTTATAAGTCTGTTATTAAAGAGAATAAGACACAATCTAAAAAATATTCAGTATGCCAGGAAACGTGAGTTTCCTATAATATCCATGCATTACTTACTTGAAACATTCTTTTCCATAAAAATTATAAGAACCTGTGATTTTGCATCCAATAAATAGAAGACAAATCAAATTTACTCTAATTAACTAATACGTCTAATCTAAGATTTTTTAGGACTCTGAAATTAAATATAATAAATAATAATTTTAAATCTTAGACACTTTGAGATCTAGTATTAGGATAATTACTATAATATTATTATCCCAATAATGACTCCTCTAATTACATTATTCTCAAACACAAGATATGAATTTTATTTAGATATATGAGTTTAATAAAATTATCACTGAGGAGCATTACAGGAATTTCGAATAGTAAAATAATTTAACTCAAATAAACTAATGCAATAAAATACAAATTTATGTCTACTTAACATATAATATTTTCTAAAATTGAAACTAGCTTCATGTCAAATGTCAAGACAATGGCAACCACTTTTTGAATAAAAACTATTTTAAAGGTACTCTACTATAATAGAACACACCTTTGAGTTGGTGCAAGATGAAACTTAACCTACAAAAAAAACAATGGCGGGCCTAACAAGATAATAAAAATATATCGATAACAGTAAACTGACAACAGCGGTATAAAATCTCGGTATAATTGTAAAAACACTCCATTGGAGCTTGGATGAAAATGGTTGTATTGTACCAAATTTATAATAAATAAGTTAGTGTTTTGCCAAGTCGACGTATAAAATTGACACAATTTATTATCTAATTGATATCAACATGACATACATATTGTTTATATGCCGATGTTATAAAGATAACTATAGATACAAATTCACTTTTCCAAAAATACTCGAATCAATCGGAATGTCAAAAATTTCCCATCGATGAGACAAGAAGTAAGTGAAGGTACATCATAGAACACAATGTTTTTGAGATGTTACAAATGATATATAAACATGCATGCCAGGACATTCAATAGATTTTACAATTTGATGAGTGCTTAATGGTGATGAATGCAGAGTGTGACAGCGATATGCAAATTTCAGATGAAAAGCAGCTTCTTACCAATATTGATTCAATTCTATCTTTTATTTCCTTCAGTTTTGGATGAAAATAAAATATACTACATACATAAAAAGATGTGGTATAAAAAAACACAAATAAATAAGTTACATGTGTACGATTAAAATAATCAATACCTGTTAACAGATATACAAAGTTTAATGAGATAGAATCATGAAATTTATACTTATAACTGCTTTAAAATTAGACAAAAATTGCTTCACTGAAACACTTTTTCCTATTTGACAATAAGCACTCAAAATTATCACCAGATTTTGGTTGACCGCAAAGCTAATTGAGATCATCCATACAAGTGGCGATGACATGCAGAATTGTTGTTTAAAATTGTACATCTTGTATGTCAGTGGGTGTTCCTGGTGGATCAGCGGGGTTCTTTTTGCAAGCAGCTTTTGTTGGTGTAGTTTCTCGAGTGACTAATTGTTCTACGAGGTATGCCACACGCTCAGCATCCGAATTCGAGGCCAAGGTTAGATTGCATACTGAATCAAGAGCGTCGTTCGCTTCACCGTTTATATTGGTTACACTTGCTCCTAGGCCACGAGCTGCAGCTAAAATGCAACCAGTTGCAGTCAGAGATGGGCTCACATGTAAGAAATCAGTTTCTGAAAAGAAAGAAAAATAAATTTTTATTAATATTTTTCGAAAACGTCATAAAATCCCATGAAGAGAAAATTTTGTGCATTTTTTTAATTGTTTTTTGTTGCTAAATTATTCATATAACATTTTAAAATTATTACACTAACCTATAAACTTGTGCCAGAATAATTAGATATCATCAATTGTTGGACCTTTGAATCAATGTTTAGTTAATTTAAGTTTAATATGTTTAATTTACATACAAAAAAAATTAAGATATCTTTTGATAGATTTCACACACCAGTTGATATTGCTTACGATGGACGAAACCGGTCCTGGTCTGTATCAAAATAAAATTATGTGGAAATAATCTTTAGAAGTATGTAGTGAAAGGTAAAATAAACATATCTTAGAGTTTTACTTTTAAAACGACACATGGCGTTTTAAGGCCGGTCAATCGAAGCAAGTTTAAAATTGGCTATAAAATATGTAGGTAATGAAAGATCAATAAAAAAATTAAATTCTCAGTTAGTTTGGATGTCATTTACATCCATGGAAAGGTGTTTCGGAATAGTGGCAGGTATTCCCAAGACAAAATGTGATAGTCTTGAGATGGATGCGAGCAGACGATCGGGTTTAGTAAAAATAATTGAGGTGTGCGGCGCACAGATGCTGGGAGACAGGTGGCTCGCGAGGGCGAAGCACCTTGCACCAAACGATCCCTCCGCGCACCGCCACTTTAGCCCCGTCCAATCAAAACATCACCGCGTGTTGCAATACCAACAAGTGGAATAAAATTCCTTTTTGTATCGTTCTCAATGTCGATATCCTTTCACTGATTTCATTCCAAATGACTTTATGAAAACAAATTTACGTAAGCTGTGGTATCAGGTTTTGTTAGTTTATTAATTCAAATTCGAACCTTATAAACCGATAGAAAATGATAAAACAACAGTTACTGAATTCGTTTATACAATACCCGAGAAAATAGCAAGTCGTTGAGAATTGAGCCCAAAAAGAAACGATGCGAACACGTGGATATATAATATTTAAATGTCATAGTGATAATTATGACGATTTCACGTAAGCAGTTTGCATGAAATTTGCTGTCGCTTCTCAAACTATTATCTTTTCGCTGTAATTAATTAATAAACTTATCAATTATTATAAGCTTTGCATAATTTACTTTCACCTACAAGCCAGTTTTCATGTTATACAATAAAGTGAATTTTATTTTTCTTTCCTCTCATTACTTCGACTAGTCAAAAGGTATTACGAACCTTCTTTTAATGTTTTCAAATAGGAACATCGAATCAATAAAAGACACAACTATCGAAAGTTCCATCTAAAAAGAATTTTTGTTTGACGTCTAATAAAGTGACAAAAGATAGATTCGTTGAGCTGTATGTATAGAACCATATGGCTTCCGTAAAAATAATATCAACTGATTACGTGGTGTAAAAAAAAGGTATTCAACCAAACTTAGTAATACTAAAATTCGAACATATCCGAGGTAAAGTTTGCTTTTTGCCAGGTGGTAGTTGGTTAACAAAAGCGATATTTTTTCAATGGAGTTGGAAAGGACAACTTGTCGAAGTCTTTCGTTCGAATTCAAGATAAAGAACATTTATTTTGGATCACTGCAGGGAGAGGAACCGGGCTGCGCGGCGCGAACACCTGTCGACCGGGGATTCAGCTACGGAATAATATACATATTTATATAAACGTTCGGCTTTTTTTAAAGTCAAAATTAATTAAAATTATATCTGCATATGCCACAAGCAGTGTTATTTTATATACTCAAAAACATCATTAATATCATTATCGACAATAATAGTTTCAAAATTAATTTCATCACAGCTTATCGTTTAATTCTCACTAAAGATATAATAGATATTTAGACATAAGCTACTTCATATTAATATTTTCTTTTGGAGGTTTATCGAACACTGAATTGTGTAGGTACTAACATTAGGAACCTAACTCGTAATAGGTACTTCATTAGGTTTGGCATTAATGTTCTTTTTTTAAATTATTGTCTATTCCGAAGATGTTCCAGATTAATTTTTTTTTAGGTCGATGAAAGTTAGAAATTACAGTTCATATAAACAATTGCTAGTATAAATAATTGAATAATATCGCCTTCGTTATTTTATACAAGGAATGATTTTATAATCGTACCTTATCACATAAATTGAAAACTATAAGACTAAACAAAATCAGTTTTCGAAGTATTATTATTAGAATACAAATAATTTGTCCTCTCTTTATAAGTACATGAACCGCAAGGGTGCAAAGAAAAGCGAGGGCGACGCTCCTACTTCTGGGGACCGCGTGTTTTGCCAAGACAATGACGTCCGAGGTGCAAAGGGGACCGCGGGGGGAAGAGCCTCAAGGCGACGACGCGGCAGCTGTTGTCGTTTCGCACCTGCCGCCCTCCTCGCACCTCATCCCGTGCCCGATCAACACATAACGAAAATTTTCTTTTAACCCGAGTGTTTTTTTTATAGACAAGTAATATTACATAAGATTACTTCCAAAGTTATGCCGTACAAATTTAGTTGACTGGTACAAATATCAATTTGTATTTGTATAAATATATTTAAAAAAAATAAAAATTGTAGCAGTTGTTGAAACTTGTTAAAAAATCTGAATCATTAATTCATACATTCGTACTTGTATTACAATAAAAAGTATACATTCAGCTCATCGTTATATTCACCTACTTTTTTTAACAGCTGATTAAATATTTGAAATGTGACAATTACGTTTATTTAAATGTTATATATGTAGCTCAAATAAAATGCAGATAATCTCTGCCATATGTGTGTATTTAAAAAGATAAATAAATTGGTCATTTCAAATTTTCGATATTCATTAAAATACTGCAAAAAAATTCAAAACGGATCGATTCGATTTTTTAAATAAATGACTGTATTTTTTTGGAATTTCCTTATATTAAAAAGATAAGATGATGAGTGTTTTGAAGTGTATTATAATAATTTATAGCGGTCGTAAAAAGAACTACGTATCTATTCAACGAAGAAGTTAGCGATACGGTTTGTAGACCCTAAGAAGCCGCGTGTCTTTTGACCATGTAATAATAAAATTGCTGGACAGTTGGTCATGTCGCTTAAGTATGAGGGCTGTAAGATATTAATTTAATAGATACAAGAAAAAATGGTCGCCAACCATGATCAAGAAGATTTTAAATAAATAACGTAATAAGTAATGTCTTTATAATCAGTTATTGTTTTTTTTAATCAAGCAGAAAAAATAGATAAACTAAAAAAAGGAGAACAGTTTGAAGATAAATTTTCTGTATTTTTTGTAAACTATTTATTAACTTTGAACCATCTTAGAATCTAATTCAATTTTCTTTTGTAAGGTAGTTTTATTACGCTAGCATATTGATATTGATACAGGCTGTATCATACAGCACCGTCTACAATGTATACTGAATTGAAATTGTTTAAAAAAATGTGTATTATCAGTAGTCCAATTCGAACTAGGGATGGAATCTATCAAATGTAGGATGTGGCTAATTTTACTATGTTTTGAACAAAACAGAAACATTGAAAAGGGAGACTTTATTGAGTTAAGTTTTCAGCAATTTTTAATCACAATCATTAGTATAATGGAACCAATAAAGATAAGATCAAAGTAAACTCACAGTCACAGTTATCTCGAAGTATTTTATATTTAAATGGATATGTTTATAAATGTCCAATAATGGAGCTATCTTAGTGTTGGCGATCTCTGTGAAATATTCACGTAAATATGTAAAAAAAGGGCAAACGGGGTCAGGCTTACAAGAACTGTTTTACTCCGTTTTCCCCTAAGTTTTCCATGCCCCCTTCCGCCTAACGGACAACAGGTTGATTTTCAGTTAGACGTAGTAAACAGTTAGGGCGTAGTAATGGTGAATATTTATTCCTAATTATGAATGGAAGAATTCAAAATTATACAGTTTTTTGATTGCGGTCAACGCCGCCGTTTCGTTTAACTGATAAAGATTCGTTTCATATATTGAACCTTTCTCCGGATATACAATTTAAAGGAATCAAATGCATTATTTGTCATAGAAAAACGAACATCACAACAAATATCAATAATATATTTTTAGACAAAACGGCGACAAAATAAAATGGACAAACACTTTTAGCTAGCATATTATTATAAATGATGATTATAAAAACAGCAAAATAAATAGATTAATGTGGAACCAAAGTAGAGTATCTTACGTATTCAATAGCTTTATTTATGTTTCAATGTATGTATGGATAGAACGACGAGACTATCGATGATGGCCAATCGTTTCATAACTATCTTTAAAGCAGTGGAAAGTTGGGAAAGAGTAAACAAATCATAGAGTTGCATGGTTTTCGATACAAATATAACCATTGCAAATTTCAAGACGTTAGTTCTAATGGTTCTATTGGTTACATTTAGAAGGAAAAAATAGCAGGCATCGCGAAGACATCGCTCTTTTGCACTCTCTTAACAATGCATATTTATTTGAATTTGTTTGTCTCCTTAACGACGGTCGTTGACTTCTCAGTTGAATATCTATGATTGCAGTGGTTGGGAATATAATCACTTCAGACGACGCGAGCTATACAAACACAATTTTAATAAATCACACTAGTTATTTATATATCTGAAAAGGTGTGTTGAAAAAATGCACATAATTCAAAAGTTGATAGAGAACAAGCAAGGGTTGAATACTGCACCTTGATTCATGCCATTTCAACCGCTTTAATTATAAATTTAAATTCTCTCTAGGCAGCCCGATTTTTAAATCCCATACATAGGCTAACCAGGAGCTAGTTTATTTAGACTTAACTGCATATCTTAAATAGATCCGCGGTATATTCTAATGAAATAATGCACAGTGATATATTATGTTAAGTGCAGATTACTAAAGTAGTAACTAACAAGACATAAAATTAGGTTCGGTGTTACATTAGATTCTTCCCCCTTTAAAAACTGTTTGACCAGCACAATAGTGTCCTCGATGATAATAGAAAACTAGTTTACTAGTTTATAATAGATTTTGAATATTTAAAAAAACCTCAGACTTTTACCGTCCTAACTCATTTCATACGGACAATTCGAATCACAGCAGAATTGTGCAATAGCGAGAAATAGGATTATATATTTTAATAATATTATATCGTTCAATGAATACAACAGTAGGACAAACTCAAAATTTTAGTTTAGAGATGATGGCTGTTTACTACAGCATGATCTTATACGTGTTGTATATACATATACTATCAATTAAGTTATAAGAGTACTATCAATACAACATTTCGGTAGCATATAATAGTTCAAGCCGCGTTTTTGACGATTTTTCTACTTTTGAATTGATCTAACGATAAAATATATCGCAGTGCAGATTGGGAAACAAAAATACCAAGAAAATGAGATTTTAAAATAAAGGTAGATTTGTACTACGAGTGATAAAAGACTAACAAATTATTTCAAGTTGAAAGTTCAGTAAAAAAATACACACTCACTTAGAGAAACCAGTTCTGTTTTTTGAATAAATTTGTGGAATATTTACTTTATGACTTTTGTTTTATAAAATAATTTGTTGTTAACGTGATTCGGAAACAAGAAATTCACATTAAAACGTAGTTTTATATGAATATACACAATAGAGTTTTTAAATATAAGGATTAATATTGAGTAAGCGAAAACAATTTGAATTATTACTAAGCACTCTATGGTTATACGTGTTTCTGAACACGGTGACATCCCTTGTCGCAGTGGGTACGAACACTTGGAGTTTTATTTCTCGTTCATAAGGGTTTGAATATAATGTCGTCTACTTCGCTTCAACGAAAGGGGTGGGTATAATAATGGGTTGATATCGAAAGTGGTGCTAAAGATGTTTGGTAGCACTCGATGTAGACTGGGTGTGGAATAACAGGATAAGTGTTTCCATATCAAAAACTTCAATACAATTAATTCAGATTACTTCATTGTCAATTAGCTTGTTTATTAAGTTTGACGGTGGGGTAAATAACATGGCAGTTCAAGACATATAACCGACATAATTAAACTTGTTCGACGATTATATATAATTATGAACGTAAGTAACATAAGAAAAGGTTGTAAAAACACTTATATTCAATAAATAATGATACGAAATACTATTTTCAAAACATTAAAATTTTGACGCAGTCAAACTCTCCGTATTCGCTAGATTACAGAAGAAGCAAATTTTGTTGATTTTTTTTACCGAATATCTTCTTAATTCATACAAGTTATTTTTCGCGCTTTAGAAAAGGTTTCAGCAGACAATGCTTCCAATGATATATTTTTCTTTGCTTTACTTTATTAATGTAAAAACTTTTGATATTTACAAATACACATAAGGTCTAAAAAGTCACATGATATAGTATAATGCATTGTAAATGCATAGAAATGGTAATCGGGAGATTTATTTGTTACGTATAAGTTATAGAAATTATTTTCGGTCCAATTCTCATCCATTTCTTTTTGTTCTCGCTTTGATAATAATACTTGCGATATTTGACGTCTTGAAAGGTACACTAACTTTAGGTAATAATGGTGGGTGTTACACAATAGAAAATAGCCTAGGCAGCTGCTTCGTCACAGTCCATTGTGATTTGAGAAACTTCTTAGGCATCTTGCAGTAATAACTTCAATGGGGAGAAGTTGGCAAACTTATAGGGAGAACAACAACGGTTCGATTTGACACTTATCGTAATAAAAATTCGCGAAAGGACCCCGTAGAAAAAAATTACGCCTGGCACAATGAAATGTAATCAACGATTGACGGCAGCTGCCGTGGAAATAAATCTCCAATCAAGTAGAAGGTGAAATATTTTTAAGATTTTACAGTTACAATTATGTTTATTTAGGGGACTTCATATAAGCAAGACTCTATTGTAGATAATTACAATATATCGTTTTTTTATACTTCCATTTCATACTCCCGAAAAAAGTGAGATGGCTTGATGCGACCTTTTATTGCAATGGAATCCAATAATTTAAATCAGTTATCATAGACAATAATGTGCCACATAGAATCAATTTAGATGGTGCATTCTAAAACTTGTAATTCTTAAATACAATACTCTTCTGGCGATTTCAAGAAGTTAACATACATACCAACTAATTGAATTAGTCTTTGGCTAAGTTATTCTTTTTTATTAGTTTACTAATATTATTCATAGCTATTTTTCTTATACATTAAATCAAAAAATAGGTTAAATCACTTTTAAAAACGTAAACACCTTGTGTTGCTATAGATTGTTTATGTTGTGATATCAACAGTTATTCAAATGGAAACAAGATCCCCGGTCGATAAGACAGGAAAGCTAGCAATTGACTACCGGCCACATGTCGACATGTGCTGAGCACCTCGTATCATTCACCTACAACCCTCGAAAATGCACTCATTTAACCCGTGACCACGGAAAACAGTTATTTTTAATTGAAAAGTGGACTAAATTTACTCTTTGCCATTATTTGAATTTGAAATATTATATGGATATACTGCTGCAAACACCTGAAAAATCCAGTTATTTTGCATCATAAAGGTTGTTTTTTGTTGCAAGGTTTGAAACACGCCTTGTCCTACCGTTGATGTCTCCGAAATTTTGTGGGGTAATTTACTGAATAACAACGGATGTCAGAAACGAAAGCATCGGATCACAAACCTATACATTTTTATTTACGGCACATCCTGAATTCTAAAGGAAGATGGTTTGATTGAATAAGACTCACCTTGCACCTGGAGGATTTGAAAGTTTTTACATATTACATGCAAGGACACGTTTGAAATGGATTGACGAACCGTTAGCTTAGATGAAAATAGATTGTTACTGTCTTCTTTGTAAATGAAATACATAAATATATTCATTTAAAAAAAAAAAATGAATATGTGCTGATGAAAACTGTTTTAATTATTGATATGCTTTTTATCGCCAAGACCACTTGCTGACTTAAAATCAATTATTATAACGAACGTAAATCTGACATAAAACTTTGCTGTGGATTTTTAGAATGTTTTGCATGTCTAAACATAAAGTAAAATGTCACATATTGAGTTGACAGTTAACACAATTATCGTGATGGTTTCTTATCCATTTTTATGTTTGGATAATTAAAACGAAAAACAAACAAGTAATTTAATATTTTGTTCTTGTTAGCAAATTATCCTTGAATTACGGTTAAAAAAAACACTGCGAACCATAACTATAATTAAACTGTGTTTTCGTATTTTTTATAATTTGTCGCATTTCTATAATATGAACGTTTCTTGTCGATATATTTCAGATGATATAACTAATGTAATATTGACAAATGAGTACTTGTATTATATTGTAGCGTTTCAAAAGTGTCATACCGTAGCCGGTTGGTTACCTGTTACAAAATTAAGGGATGCAAGGCGAAAACGCATGAGGCTTGCAATGGCAGACTTTCAATTTCTCCCGAGATGGCGAAGGTATTGTGCTTTGGCCTTTGTTAGAAGCCCCCAAGACTTGCCTGGTTTTGTACCAAAGAGGGTTGCTTTTTTCCCCTGCGACACAATACAAGCAACAATTACGGTGATATTTTATTATTTGCGAGTAGACGCGTATCGGATGAATTTACTTAGGTAGTTTGGGACACAAAAAATATTTCCTAATCTTATTGGAAAGGTAAAATGTGATTTATACATTTTATTGAATTCTTACGTTACAAAAATTGAGCGAATAATTGTTCAAGACGCTGTGATATAATCAATAATTTAAATTTCGAACTAAAACAATGTCACATTACATTTTTTGTTATAGGTCATTTACACAACAATTGAATGCTTACAAATTGGCTTATGAAATGCTTTCTTTCCGATGATTGGTATTTAATATTATTAAAATCGGAAGAACTATATATGGCGTAATTGACTTAAAATAATTGTATCTATTCCCATAGCGAGAACGGTTAATAGTTTTGAATCCGTTGCATAATAAGCAAGGCTTAGTTCATACTTATACTAATTGCAATCACTGTAGATTAATTTTTCAAGTGCATATCAGCAACGTCGCGAATAGTTTTTAAATACAAAGCAAACTTAAAAGCCATTTAAATTATGAAACTAAATCAGTTGACGGTAATGCCGATTGAACGAGTCATGCATAGTCAGCGTGCAGAAGTAAATTTACCTTGTGGCTCCCTATTAAAATGCACACAAGCTTTAGGTTTCTCAACCGGATCCGCCGGTTAATCTTCGGCCAAATTCATTTTCGATTCGTGGCCCGCGCTATTGTTAGTCGCGCATTTTATTTATGGCTCAGATTTATAATAATATATTAAATGTAAGAAGCGGGGTGCCTAGTCGACAGCTGCGGGAGATCCTCGCGACAAAGGGCCTCGCAGACTGGAAAACTCTTACAGCACCCGGCCTCGCAGCTCCTTAAGGGATCTCAGCGCCGCGACGACAATAAGTTGATAAGCTTCTTAGGGGGTGAACTGTGAACCAGCCAACAGTTTAGCGAACAATTCAATCCTCCTTCGTGGCGGACCGTTATTGCCCTTATTATAATTTATCTTGACGGATACTAGGTATAAGAAAAGGTCGCTCTATCTTAAGATGTGTTACCATGCCACGCGTCAAAAGCAGATGCAGACGTGACATTTGCGTTGCATTGTTAACAACAATTACACATTATAAAGGGCAAATGAAATGATTACTATACATAAATGTACGATAAATTTAACGTTTTACTGTCCAGACGTCTGAAGAGAACCATTCAAATATATATAAAAAAACATCTGAAAACGTTTCACGGATAACACATAGTTAGATATTCCAAGTAGGTACATAGTATTATGATATGTAATTTTATGTTGATACTATATATGTACATACAAATAAAGAAGATAGCACGAAATATATTACGACTTAGTCGATAAAAGTTTGATTGTGGAAAGTTCCGAAACAAAATTAAGAGACACAACAGGGGTTCCATCGATAATAACTTAGCAATCAAAAGGTTACCATATCAAGTTACGGCAAGATCATATTTTTTTACAATTAAACATTTGAAAATTAGGATTTATTGATGTCGGAGTGATATCGTTTAATCTTCCTTGGGTATATCAACAAATGCAAAACATGTTTTTGTTTGTTACAGCTAATTTTAATTGACAAATTTGTTCATTAATAATTACGATACTTTAAACATAAGTTACTGCCTTGTAATTGGTTATGAAGGGTGTAGCATTAAAAATGTACAGAGTTAGCATCTAGTATTTTCATTGGAAATAATAAGCGGCTGCATTTAAACAAGGGCGCAATAAATACGGACGAATCGAAATCGCGACAAAACTATTTAGTGGAACAATAAATAAAATTCATCACAAAAAAACCTGAAACAGCTGTGGAAATCCAACCCGCCGCAGTGGACCGTGGTTTGAATGGCGCGAGCCGATGCATTGCTACGCATTACTTTTTATCGTATTTAAAATGAGGTGAAGTAATAATAATGACTTTTGATATTGTTTCGTGTTTTTTGAATGGGTGAATGGACAATGGGGTGGAGGGAGGCGAGGGCAGGTGCTCTTGAGGGTGAACTTAGAGCCCTTTATGAAACACCTCTCGGTGACTATAATCGGGCACGTTGCAAAGCTTTCAGAGATCCTCAAAGTAGGGCACCCTCAAACGGGCACCGAATTCTTAAATTTATTATTGAACGTGCAGATTTATGAGCGAAAGACACCTTGATTTTACTGTCCGTGAACAGAAGTTTAACGTGAAAAATATATTCGATAATGAACTGTTGTTGATAATATTTAAACTAATACAAATCAATTAATATTTATATATATAACACGTGATTGTTTAATCTTAAGAAGTAGCAATTAAAGAAAAAACAGCCGGTTCTATCGATAAGATATCAATTTAACAATCAAAAGATTTCCATGTTATGTTACGTAAAGTACTATAGTATATATAATATTATTTAGACGTCACAGAAACTATACTCACACTTACTGTTTTGAAATGATCATAAAATACGCAAGCACACACGTCGTGTAAAAAAGCTCATTGACTAATGAGTAATGACTTAATAGAATATTTATTATCATGATTGTACCAAATCTGTATAGTCTACATAATATTGAGCAGTGTAGGTATTACGTATTATGTTTTTATTATTCTTAATTTTGTATATTACAACATTGCATCAAATATCGAGCTTTTGAGAAGTGCTGATGAAAGCACAGTGGCACTGAACATCTTGCAAACGAGAGGTCACGAACTCACGTGTGGACAGATGCATTTGAGCTTTCGCCAAAAACCAGATCGGATAAACCAAGTGCTTTTTCCAGTTTGACAGAAGGCTGGCTGTCCGTCCCATTCCTAGATAAACAAAACCTCCATAGGAGTAGCTTTATATAATAAAAAATGCAATTTATACAACATGCCGCGCACCTGGAGAGCTTTTAAGTATGACGTTGTTTTTTATTGACACGTAATAATAATTACAATAGGGTATTTACGACGGCGCGTCATGGAATTGGGAGCAGATTGCGATGGACATTATATGAAAATGGTAATTTTGAATCAATCTCTTCACGAAAAGGGTGTTAAACCAAAATATTTGAAACTAAACATGTGTACACATAAAATCGTCTTTATATATTTGTCAAGCCATTCATCACAATATTTATTATAAATAAGAAGATAAAATGCGTTTCGAAGTTTGTAAATAAATATATTCGGTAGTTACACAGATAAAACCCAAGAACAATCCTTCTGGTCAGTTCTGAAATAAGATGTTTCAATTTTAAATGAAAATATCTGCTCTGTTGTTGATTGATTGACTGTTGTCGATCAAGTACGTGTATTTCAATAGAATGTGGAATTGTTACTTAGATGGTTTCAATTTGAGGTGGTTGAATTCTAAATCATTTATTTGAATAAAATGCTCGTGCGAAATGAAGATAATAGACAGTTTCGTCGAGTTAAAAAACAATCAAATTTCACCACGCTCAAAAACAATAGAGGAAAAAATGTTCACCTCTAGCAATAAAATTTGAATATAAATTAACAATGTATTTGGTACTTCTGTACATATGTTTATGTTAAACCATAATATATAAGCTTTTGTATGACAATTTATTGATAATTTTTGAATACCAAGCGAAACATTAAAACACAGTGAAACTCGTTTGAGCTATGTTTTTAAGAAAATTGTATTTCAAAATTGTAGCAAATTTGGTGTTAACAATTAAGAAAACAAATGATAACATTCGTCTTTAACAGTAAATGGTGATGCGTAATCAATTAAATATTTGATTTTTATCTGCGCTATTAGTAAACTTGAATCGATGCAACGAAAACGTATTGATTTTGAATAAACTTTGTTATCAAAGGGTTTCGATTAAGCGCAGACGAAATTTCTAGAATATCAAAACAAAAGCAACGGTAATGTTCCAACAGGAAGTTGACAATTTTGACGTTATGATTATATTCAAAATATTTTCTTATCAAACCCATGCATTATAGAATGTGTCCAAATTATTATGAAATATTTATTGGTGGAGTTAGACTTTGTTTTATGATGCAAAACAATTATTACAGAATATTAGAAAATTGTCAATAAAGTAAATGGCCAATTTCGTAAAGTAGATAAGATTGTTTACGCACGAAGTAATTGCTTAATGCTACACTAGTCATTTTCGCCAAATTACCTAAGTTAATAAATAATACTAATATTTGAAATGAAAGGCTACAATAAAATAGAATCATGCTTTTGTTGAATTCCTTTTCCACGTTTCAAAATTATGACGAAATCAACATGATGTATCGAATGTCGCTATTAAATGACAAAATGTTTAAATGATGGTACAGCTACATACAATTGAATATCGATTTACGTGAACTGCGTCACAATATACCATAATTTTATGTAAATGTACAATAAATACGTAGATTACTTATACTGTTTTAAAAGGTGTATAATGTGGAATTAAACGTGTGTTATTTTCCCACAAGATATCGTTGTTTCCGCTTCATGAATAAACACGAATTCCACAAGCATGCGTGAATAAAATTCTTATAAATAATGCATATGCTAAGAGAAATAAAATAATGTGATGAACTATAGAATTAATTAATGCCTAATTGATTAAGTATGACCATTGACTTAATGTGATCGCCGTTCCCTTGTTTATGGTTGATCATACTATTGAAGTGTGGCACGTTAATTTGAAAATGGAACGTCCTCTTTAATGAGGGGAAATAAATTGCTGACGTGATCCATACGTATTTGAGGTTAGAATACCGACAGATGAAATAATTGAAGTCGTCGACCTGCCGGAAATTGGGGCACATTTGTCATTTTACCAATAAAACTGATATATAAGTCAAACACGAGCGGCATGGGCAGCTGTATAACTGATAGAGAAAAGCTTCAAATCTATTTTACACACTGGCAGACGCAGACGACTATTATGTTATTTCGAGTAAAAATATGTTGTATTTATTTTTAAGCGTCATCAGTGTCACCGTCTATTATTCGAAATTAGAATATTCTAAACATAAAAAAATATTTAAAAATGTTTCCCAGGTGGAAAGTGTTAGGTTTTTAGTATAATAAATACTTTCAACTTTTGATACTGCAATATCGATGTAAGTTTTTCAAATCATGTCCGCTTCCATTTATGGGTTTTATCAATAACGGTTTCGGTTTCAATTCATTCACAGTTCATTCAGCACGGATGAAATCAAAATAATATAAATTGAAGTCACATTTAAAAATAAATCTTAGAGCATCTACTTTCACTCACGTCATATTTGTCTACAGAATCCTTATGTCGTATAATTACTAATAACCGAACCGTTCGTTTACATAACATAATTTAAAAAAAATGAACGAATGTTTGTCAATTTTCTTACCGGTATAGCACAGTGCTGCCAACGTATGCGCATGTCTTCTCACAAGCGCAGGTGATGTGGCCCATTGTGCTCTTGCGATAACGTGCTCTACGAAGTCAAATGCTGTAACTGCAAAAGTCATCCACTGCAATCGGTGGAGGAGCAAGATTTCCCAATGCTGCAAAGAAAAATAAAAATGATAATTTATCAGCGGTTCTCAAAAAATTTCAGATAAGAAAAGATTGAGAACCAGTGGTAAATTTTTATTTTATCTATCGAGTTAAGTTGAAAGACATATAAATAATTACATATTTATATCGTCAAACGTCCCTTTGACTTTTGAACTAGCTCAAGTGTGAAAGATCACTGCTCGTATAAAAAGCTAGTTAGGTACTAATAATTTTCCGTACAAATAACAGATATTTTTGACGTGGGATTTCCTCCCGACCTCGCTAACACGAATGTCTCTTAAAGGGTCTTATTGCCGGTTAAAAGTATCATCAAAGGTCAGCCCTTACGAGGTAGAGAAAGAAGTCCACTAGCCTCAAACCATTCATTATGATATCACTTCCTCCAAAGGTTTTATTACCGTCGTCGAGACTTCCGGGGATCCGCCTATGGATCGCGACCTCTACTTATAAAATAAATAAAAACATGGGTGGCCAAATAGGCTTGTCACCAGAACACCATATATTCTGTGATTTCTAATTTATTCAATCATTTTTTTAATATCTATACTGAGATATTTTTAGACGTTTTAAAATTAAACTAATAGTAACAAAGATTAAAATCCTTTTCATATCAACAAAGGAGTCGATATTTTAAATATTAAAAGAATCCACTACTATAATAGATAATTCGTGTACGAATACATTGAATTATACATATGCGCATACAAAAATACATTTTTTTTCTTGAAATAATTTAATATTTTCCATTTGGATGGTTTGATATAATACTAGTGTACTTAATAAAATAGCATGATAAGGGTACAAATATTATAAAAAAAAAACAATTGCGAATTGCTCCGGTATGCCCCCTGTGACCCGAGACCCGCAAAACAAAAACCAGGACTTCAATTCGACGCGCCCCCTTGACTTTGTTTTGCTCAAGAAGGAGAGAAAATTTCTTCGCTAACAATTGAAAGGTTCACTGATATATTTATTATTACGTCAGCTCAAAGCAAAAGGGTTGTAATTATGTGCATTAACTGCTTTGTTGTCGTCTGGATTCACGTATAAGAATATTATATTTAAACACCGAGATGTAAAAAAAAATATGGTAATTATATGGTTCATTATAATTAGCTGTGTAAATTATACTACAGAGGTGTTAAATTTTTTCCCATTTTATGACTAATAACGGGCTATGTAATAAAACATAAAAAAAAATATTTCCTACATTTTCTATAGCACTTTGTTTGGTGATATGAATTTATATAAAACGTACATCTTCCATGGTACATATGAATATTCATTGCTGATTTTTAATCCGAAATAGTTAATCTCACGAAATATAATATATTGAAACTTGTTATGTAGTAACTTGTAACTTATATGTAGTTTCAATTCGTGACATCTACAGTTTGAAAAAACACAATGTAAGTCAGCCGAATGATATAGAATAGTGATACAAAAAAATATGTAGATATATAGCCAAGGAATATCTGAACAGATCAAACTTATATAATACTTTTAAAATGTGCACATCGTCAATGTTTATTAGAAAATCGATAATTGAAAGCAAGTTTATAGAATATTTTGATCGACCGCAGTTCGGAATCAAATAATATGCGGGTTTAATAATATATTAAAAGGAATTTAGTATCGCTATAAAGGTGGGAACAAAAAGGAAATGTTGCATAATAGTGGCGTAAGGAGTAGAAGAAGACAATACCACCCCCCTTGCACAAAATGCAAGCTGCAATTACATATTTCAATAAGAAATAGCCCCCAACTCGTTCATTAGACACAGACCGAGCGTGGCTTTTTAATAAACCTATCTGTTCCCATCGAATTATAAGGGCAAGTTTTTAGCGTCGCAAGTCACAATAGTACGAAGACAAGAGTCGGTTAGGGAGCCTTCTGTCGCAGGAGGTCACGCTCGCATGCCCTGGGAAAGAGGGGCACTTTTCTTTCTTACCGTTTGCCGACATATGGCCTATACAACGTAGATGACAAGATACGACCAGTAAAAGTGTTACGTAAGAAAATATTGAAAACACATTGTCACTCATTAATAATGCCGTTAAACACTTATACTACCATTAATAGCCAATAAAGAACAAGCAGACTCTTCTTTTATCTTTGTTTCAACTATTTTTTCTTCTTTATTGTATTGAAATACTTATGAAAACGAAATGAATAGTTCAAATAGAATCATATTTTGTGAGTCGGAAAATGAACTTTGTAGAATTACAATCCTGTGAGACAAAATAATTATATGTGTCATCTGAAACAATAGTAAATTTAGCTTTATTTACATTCAAATAGCTTTGTTACTTTTTTCCTGAATCTGATGTAAAGATTTACAAAAACAACTACGTAATGATACTAAAAGTGCCAGAATATTGTCTCACTATAATATATATAAGTATACCAATTCAATTTGTTGTAATTGTTTGTGTTCGTTTTAAATTATAATATACATTATATGTGCAATTCAAGTTGTATATTTGGATGTAATGCCTCGTGTATGATTCACGCGAGGCTAAAATCAAAACATCCGATAAATTTAATAAGTACAATGTCGATAGTGATGGATTGTGTAAGTTATGGGAATGAATTAATGAATTCAAAGTCGAGTATTCATTAATATGCAGAAGTTTGAATAGTTATACAATGTCTCACAAAATTCACGTACTTTACCATAAGGCAGCAAAGAGAATAATTTAATTCTACCGGTTAATTAAATACACGAGTTACTTCCAGGGTAAAAAAAAGATCCCACACTTAATTCCGCAATGGAAAATTATACAATGTTTAGTTTACAGGTATCTTTGGGACACCACCCTACCAGCATATGGCATGTAGATGAAAAAGATAGAACAAGGAGACCTCTGTGTGAAGCAGGGGGTGCCTCCGAAGACATAGAGCCGTGGGAAAGCCCCGCAGTGGGACTCCTGTCTGTCTAGCTGCGATGGCCCCCAAATTTGCACAATTAGGTGGGTAGCTAGGACTTGCAATGGAAAGATATCTAGGGGAAGGAATTAGAACACAATCACATTGCGATTACATGAAGAGTTTTAAGGGTGACATCTAAAGGAAGCGAAAAGAAAAGTAAAGTATAATAGTACAATGTTTATTAAATGGTATATTATGAACGGATGAATTGAGTCTATTCCGACACATTTTATATCACTTAACACAAATATAGATAAAGAAAGGTCTCGATGATTTACTTCCAATGTGAATGTACTCTAAAGCTGACTAATATTTTTCAATTTCGAAACATTTAAAATTCAAAACAGTGACTTGATTTCAACGAAAATTTTGGCGGTAAAAAATTCTAAGAAGAATAGCGATGATATAGAGGATAATTATAATAGGAGGCGAATTATTTATGTGGTTTATTTTAATTTCAGGCAGGTTTCGTTTAGTCAGTTTTAGACACCAGGCGAAAATGGGCCGTGATGCAGACATATTATGTCAAATATATACTGAACATATCTTATTTTTTTGAAAAGTTTGAATTTTGTACTCTTTATTTTTATTATCTTCTGACATTTCAAATGCACGAATAAACTTGAGCTGACGCGTATTACATAGCTTGTAATATCACAAAGTTTAAAGGATATTATAGGCAATCTAGTTAAATTAGCAAACGTTTTGATTTTAATGAAGTTCAATCAAATAGATAAATAATTGCATTGATACAATTCTAATTTCTGTATGTCTTTTAAGTAGCATCGTTATAAGGTGATTAAGAAGCTCATAATATGGGAATTATCCGAATTAGTGTTATTTTAAGAATTGGATTATTTTGATTGCTTAGATTTATTGATATTTAATTTCGTGTAAAGGATTCATTCGAAATAATAAATAATAATGAAAATGTATATTAATAAAACCATTTTCATATCTTCAGGTTTTTCGAGGCTGTTGTATGTTAAATCTTGAATATTAAAATACAACTAGAGTTCCGGAAGTAAAACCATAAATCAAATTCACCCTATAACAATTTTAGCAACAATAGACGCAGCCTGTGTAGACATCTCTGTATCCTGATTTGGTTGACCCGGATAAAGAGCTCTAGTTTAAATTGGAATACAAAAAAATCATTCAAATTATTGTTCCTCTTCCTACTTTAGTTTCGTGGGAATAAATTACCCCTAAAAGAGCGGGCATAAGAACTTCCCTGGAATTTATGCCAATGGATAATTTAATTTGCGTAACGTACTTTGAGCATTCTGCATATATTTTTCGCATGATATGATTGATAATAGCTGTATGGCTCAGTGCCAGTTTCCCATGAAACATATATTATATTAATCACTTTGAAGGTGTTCACTGTCAATACTTGGCGGAACACATTTTTAGTACTTATTCCACATAAAATGTATTGTTTCAGGGCCGGCTTCATAACTTGATTAGGTTTACTTATGTTGCTTAACTTTTGTATAAATATCACTGTTTCCTTGTATTTCTTATCGGTCGATAATGCTCGCCATGAGCGAAACCGGTGCTGATCCTATGAATTGTATGTGGAATCAGTACTAAAAATGTGTTATTATTTTTTACATTATATTAAGTTGAATCTATCTTATATCTACTATGATATAGTGATATATTCATATGAATGGAAACACTGAGGAATTGTGATAATGTTATGATACTTCAACTCCATCTTTCTCTAACCGTCTGTGATGAGAAGGCATAAGACCATTGGAGGGTAGGTTTTCACGTAGCTTCGTCCAAAGATCATTGAAAATGTGGATTTATTCTGACATTCTGTGAGATAAAAATAATAAAATATAAACAGCACTAATTTTTGATGTTATTTGCTCAGAAAAATATGATTTGGTATCTTGTTTTGGTTGAATGCTGTTTTATAGAAATGATATTCAATAATATGAGTAATGGATAGAAAACGAAATATTATCCCTATTGCACTGTGTCCATTGAGTTCAACCTGCCGATGAAAGGTGTTGTCGTAGGGAGTAGAATATAAATCGATTGACACATTTCGTGGGAAAATGAAATGAATCGCACATTGCGACATTAGGAAAGTCATTTTTACTGGCCGTAGAATATGTTACGATATTACAAATGGCGGCGATAATTAAGCGGAGTACGCAAGGTGCGAATTTACGATCAAAACTAACGCGAGCAATAATAATAATTCGAAACAGAAACAGGATATGACTTTAAATAATTAGGAGCATGAGAATTTATTCATTTTAATAAAGGACTGGCATAGCCATAGAACAGACCGCTCGGACACCTGTCGCTCCCTTTTTATTATCAGATAAGAAAATCGACAATGTTTGTAATATTTACTCGCGTAGAGAAATGAAAGACTTTACTGATAACTGGCACAGAATTTATCCTATAGCTATTTACTAGTTAGACTTCAGTGTTTCTTGCCTTTTCGTCTGATGGATAACTTTGCTCTTTTATTCCTGCAATCTCATACCGTAATTTCGTTTTTATTGAATATTCAATGTATTGTTCAATATTTGTTGGGAATCTAGCAGAGTATCAATTTTGCATACTAAGTAGCCAGAAAGTATGAAAGCACTATGCATATTGTAGGTAATTGAATATTAATAATTACTTATTAAATTATATATTAGAAGCTACCAGTTTACCTGCAATTAATTATATTTGAATATACCTGCTGTTGATTAATTGAGTAGGGGCTGAAATATCAAATGTGACTTATTTTCCAAGAAAAGCAGTCTATGAAGAGCAGTCGTAAGGAATAATAGTGATGAAGCGAGGCAATAATAGTATAATGTATATCCAAGAATTTTTCCTTCGAAGGAAGGCAGCGTTTAGCCGGTGTGGGGTTCTGAATTGGCCTGTTCAAACACCCTGAATCCTGCCGGAAGGGTCACGCGTTAGATCATTTTGAGACGATTTTTTTTTTTATTTATTTTGTCCACTTTCTTACAAGGAGCCGACAGAGCGGATCGCTCGTGCGGGTCGTTGTCATACATTATCATATCGGAAACCGGGTGTTTTGTTTTGACACGTGCGCGAATCTGCTATGCGCACGTGTTGTATTTACATAATTTGTTAATCTGAGACATTTAAAACAAAGCCTTTATACATATATCAAATAGTCATTTTAGTATAATGTTTTGGCATGGTAGATAAGTAAGATTGTCGCAGATGGCCGTAAATTATGCTATGCAAAATCCCATAAGAGCGGTAAAATAAAGCTAGTATGATACTAGTTCTATAAATATCGACATGATTAATAAACATGTCCATTCTATAATTTTGAAATAAATTTTTGTTTAATGAATATTGTTTCTAATTATCATTTTATTTGGCCAGAAGAAAGGGCATACTAGGAAAAGAAAGAGTTGATATCGAACTATTTCTATTTATTGCATAATTCCAACAATACAAGAGAAAGATGCAGTATATAAGTTGGAAATATAAGTTTTATATTATTAAAATATGTATATATAAATTAACGCATGTACACATTCACGGTACCGTGTTCACAAGACATTGTTCATTCAGAATCGCCCCAAGCTTAGATACTCACCTGTTGATACCAGGGCTGTATTATTACAATTCAATTATTAATTATATCAGTATTATAACTTTTCGTACACTATGAATAAAATGTATTACGAAGATAGACCGCAGATTTAAATGAAGATGATTTATTTTTTCTCTCTGTTCTGATGACTTTAATGTTTTCAACTTTACTATCTAACAATGTAGCTAATGTAGATATATACATAATTGTATATATATAGGTCAAGTGCATGGCGCATTGGCGTCAGCTGTAAAGCCATGTTTTGAATTTTTCCAATAAATAAATAAGATGATTTGCTTCGGTTTTATATATTGAACGAGATATGCCAAAACTCAATTGAAAGAAACAGCAATATCTAGCTATAATAATATCACTGATGAAGTGTATTGGAAAGAATAAATGTATAAGAAAAGAATATTCTACATCTACTACGGAAGTCATGCTGGTAGACGGTAGAGGAAGATATATGAAAATATATTTTCGCGTAAATATCGGAGAAAAAATAATTGATATTTAGTCTAATAAGTATACATGTCGTAACACGTCGAATCAAGGTAAACGTATAATAATTATCGTCTTAGTACATTATGATAATTATTCACCCGAAAGAAATGAAACTTTTAAATGATTTTGGAGACAACAAACGTAAGACATCCCTGTTCATGTGTGGACGCTGTGAGGCCAATTACTATCATGTACGGCATAATCAGTCGAGTTGAACCGGAAATAAGGGACAATTCTTTTGCGGTCACGTAAGGAACCACGGCGGAAGGAAACGATCCAAAGATAAAAAGATAATGTGAGCACACAAATTAACTACGATTAGTATATATGTATTAAAAACCTATACTACAAAGAATTGGGTGATCGAAAATGTTCGAACAGGAAATTAATATCTATTAATACTTCACACAATGATAGTAAAAAACAGTATTGTTTTACGTATTGTGAGGTTGCATTGTAGTATTCTCAATGAAAAGTTCCGATACGTTTTAAAATGTTTCGGTAGACAATAAAACAGACTGAAAACACGAAATAAATATTCACTTAAGTGGAGTAATTATTGTGTTGGTAATTAAATTATAGATGCAAATGACTCGTGTCGCGACTGCTTTAAATGGGTCATAGAGTTTTTAAGAAACAGTAGTTTTACGAAACAAAATGGGTAATAAGAAAAAAAAATGAAACAAGATTTAGTAATTATCAGAAAAGGCTATCGGTTCGAATGGAGGATAGAGAAGAAGAATTATTATTCAGCGAAGTTTAGTGTTAGAGGATACTGGCTTCAAAAATTTGTCTGCAGTAAGCAAATACAGACACCTTCATAGATAAAAACAACTACACGATTTGTTCCAGAGCTGTAAGTGAAATAATCAAGCAAACGGAATAAATAATATATTTTTTTAAGGATAACTTACCCGCAATTCGTCTTGGCTGATACTGTTATCGGTGTAGGAGCAGAGAAGACCAACGGGAAGCGGGACTCCTTGCCGGACCTTCGAAGCTAGCAGTAATGCGGCGGAGGCCAGGAGTTGGAGCTGATGTCTGGGTATTGCGATAGAGCAGAGAAACCGGTCCACATAGTTGACGGCCAGCGGAAACACCTGTTCTTCACACGACTGTTCTTCGCATACCTGAATGAATATACGAAAACTGTTAGTTTTAAATTCAATTTGAATGTTATGGAGGTTAATGGCATTGAATTTATATTTTAGATTTGGCATAAAACTATTTTAAATAATACAGCAATTCGCGCTTATATGATGAGTACCGTTTATTTTGTTCCAGTCGATCTATCAATTAAAATATATATGTTTATTAACACGCAATATTTTACGATCTAGAAAAAAATACTTTCAAATGAAACAAATGCTAATTAAACACAATACAATATTTTTTTAATAAGGAAATTAGTAATTATTTTTGTATATGAATGGGTAATTACAAAAAAAGAAAAGAACTTTTAGCAACATGTTTTTTAATATCTAATATTAACGCTGTAATAGAAATTATTGTTTTCGTGTGGATTCTTTTTGTATGCAAAATAATAATAACTACTGTAAATATTGCTTTGTTAGCATTATTTGGTAATGGTTTATTTTTTTATATTTCGTTAGAAAATGAATAGCGCGATCGATAATTGAGTTAGCTTTTGTAATAAAGTTTTTTTCGGATCGTCGTGGTTTGATCGATGTGCGCGACCTTCACAATATACATAGATAGATAACACGTGCGTTTTCAATGACGCCACAGGAAGAGAAAGCGCAACAGAGGAAGTGTTTACAGTAATGGCGTGAAGGTTCAAAGTTCCTGTAGATATTGAAGCGGATGTCTTGAAAGTTAAAATAGGTATGAGTAATAAGATTCCAAATAAATTCAATTCGGCAATCTATTTAATAGTTATTATTCGTCAATTAAAGTACATTATTCACTTCTGATGAACTTTAATATGGCTGTTATAAATCGATAAAGCTTTTAAGTCGCAGACTTTTATATATAATTGAGTAGTTAAGTAATCTGTAATCAAATTATTGCAAGCTCAAAAACACATAATTAAAAATGTGTTTCAGATTGATTTAATACGGATAAGATGTATCCGAATAACTACGGTATAATTTGCCAGTGTGTTGTACACGTGTTGCGTGTTTCTTTTTACATTAAGGTATGAATAATTTAAAAAATAACATCTCTGATATGATATTTAAATAAATTAATACTGACGTTATAAATCAAAGTATGGATGTCTCAGGGAAAGTTTAAAGGCTCAGATTAAAATTTAGTTATTAAAAACTACTCTTCCGACGCATGCGTATTATATGCAAGTCTTATGCTTTTTTTATAATAAATATATTTTTGGGTAAGTACCTGCTCACCAACTAACACAACTACATAAGAAAAAAAACAATGTAACGGCAAATTTTGATCACGTGGACAGCGCATGGTTTAGAAATGACAGTCAAGTTGTAAACAAAAGAATTACCATGCAATACCTCGTATATCGTAATGTATTCCAGAATACTGTATGGTTTATTTATCGTGTAAGTTCTAAAATAACTTGATACGAATTAAGAATTCATACATGGGACACTGGATAAAACGGAAGACAGTGCAATCTGTAATATTAATAATACTATCGGCAAATATGTAATGTTTTTTTTTCTGTTACGAGGTATTCTACAGGGCACGGCCGATATTGGCCTTGAGCAAAAACTGCATGTCGGAGAAATGGAATCCCCATTCCGATAGGGTTTGTCAACAATCTTAGGTTGGCAGTCATATTAATTATTATATAAATTCATAAAACTGTGATCCAAACAAAACTTGAAATACGATTAAGTGTTATAATAAATCACGTGTACAAATCGATATCCTATTTAATGTTTAGATTGTATATTTTTTATTATATGTTATTTTAGAAATATTTCGTCTGGTTCCATGATTTTTTGTGAAAATGTATGTGATGGTGTGTTTGTATAGAGTGGGTAAATTTTTCTGTACATTTTTAGATTCATTTTTGTAGTGATTAATAATTGCTGACTGAAGAACAAAAATTCACGTAATGTTAACGTCATCAATTGGATATTTCGATATAATATAATTCTTAGACTTCATCAAAAAGCTCGCAATAGTCTGTGTCAACCCTGAATCATATTTTTGGTCGGTTTGCCATTTTACGAAATATTTCTTCGTCAATAAAACTGAATCACATCTTTTGCAAAATTTTGTTTAATCATGTATGTACATAAACGAGATACTGGTATCTTTGAATGTTCACTTGCTACTGATAAATGAAACATTTGGTAATACCCGATACCCTTATATAAAAACGAACTCGCTGTGAGAAAGAAAGCTGATAAAACAAAACAACAAAACAAGCAATGCTGTCGATAACATGGAAAAATTGTAAACAAAGTTTACCTCGAGCATCCATGTGGTTACAACTTTTCGCATGAACGGCTGAATGTCATCCTGCACGTGTTTGAAATAGTCGCAGTTAGGCATTGACCCCTTTTCAAGAAAGAGTAAATTTGGTATAATCCGAGGGTCCGTACTGAACATGGGATCCACGGGTGCAAACAGGATCTCATGACTCGGTGGGATTTCCGGTAAAATCTGGTTGGTCTCCATATCCTCGCTGCACGACAAATCCATTATAAGATCAAGAGTTTATTTAATACACTAAAAAATGAGCTTATTATAAAATAATTTCACTAAATTGGTCTCACTTTATGGGAGAAAATAGTTATTGAAATGACACTTTGCTAAAAATCCTCTCAACACTTCGAATCACTAATAATGTTCAAAATAAACTCTCCAAAAGTTCGGTCACTTAACTAGTATAAAACACAACACTTCATAAATGGTTATGTTGACTGTTATGCAGAATCAAAAAATGCATAAAATAATAATACATTTATTATTGATACGAACGTAGGTAGGTTTTCACATTCATATCGTACTTGATATAAAAGCTGTCAATCAAAGGCGACAAAAATAATGATTTATATAATCAATGTGCGAAATTTTACAATGTTGTTGTTTACTTTTTGATAAAGTACTGCAGCGTGCGCAAAGCGGCGGCGCCGTGAACGAGCCGCGAACGAATGACGTTTGGGTTGCGATTCGTCCTAAAAAGTTTTGAATATCAGGGCAGCCCCTCTTTCGAACTTCAAACTGTATTCCCTGTGCAGGGCCGCTGCAAGGCATGCAGCGCTTATGTGCGAAAAATTATTACAAAAAGTATTTACAAAAAAGTTCGTTTTATCAAACACAAGCCTCATGGAAAAGTAAAAATATGGAAACGAATAAAAATAATCCAAAACCGTAATTCTTTAGAATCAATGTCGTATATTCTCTGTATTATTTTAACCCTTTAAACGCCAAGCCAATTCCATGGATTTTTGCTGTACGCCACCATTTTCACAAAATGATATGTGTTGCCTACTCGCACTTACTGATATTTAGCTATTCTCTTCTCACTCTGGTGCGCTTTATCAATCGAGCGATCATTGCGATAATAAGGTGCCAGCCTTAGTAACGTCTGTTTGCCCAACTTAAAATAAAAAGAAAACGGTTCAGCATATGGGTATTCTAACAATCACATTGCCTGCAAAATGTGTATCTGCATTATATTGCATTTAAAAATATTTAATTTATTCATTAATAAGCTAGTAATCGCGTTTGCGTGCCTGCACGCCGTGGCGTCTGAACGGTTAAAACTAAACAAATCTTATCTTATATTTAAAAATAAATTTTTATTTGTTTGCTTGTTCGTACTTTATGCGTCGTCATACCGTTCATCCGATTTCAATAAAACTAATGATTTGTTGTGTAGACGCCTTTGAAGGTTCTTGCGTTCTCAAATCGTTCATCCGATTACGATAAAACTTTGGAGGCTTGTTCTGTGGACGCCCACTAAAGTTTTTTCTTAACTCTCTATGTATATTTAAATGATTATTTTTTTCTCCCATATGCGATCCTTACCGTTAATCGTATTGCGATAAAACTTTGGTTATTTGTTGTGTGGACGCCAACGAAGGGTTTTAAATCAGTACAGCCATTTTATAATGAGAAAATTCGTCAAAGAAAGCCATCTTAAAGTTTACTGTAGGCTCCTTAGATACGCCATGTTTACTGAGATTTTAAAAACAACAGCCCAGAGCAAGCTTTGTGATCTGTGATTGGTTCTTAGCAAGATAGCTGGCCAATCGCTTGAATGGCTAGGACGGAAGTTGTTTTTTACTTCATAGTTCACGTTTGATATATGCGCCTTGGTTACGTCAAAAGATCGCAGGGTATTGTGAACAAAGTATTACTTTCGTTGCCAAATCATTTATTCCACTCAAACGACAAGCTATTGGTCCATCTACACCTACAGAACGAATGAAAAGGGCATCACGATCGTCTGAATTAGACGAGCAGCCGGAGAGAAGATTTAAAACCGTTTAAGCTCGCACTACTCAAGCCCGAAAGTCTGAAACAGAGAGCAACGGGAAGCAAGACTGGAAACCGAGATGGCACTGCTCAATTCAGACGAACAATTCAATACATAAATTAAAAGAGAAAATGTATTGTTGCCACGTATCCCAATGATTCATAAAGACATCTTTTTCGAGTGACATTGCAAAGCTTGCCAGGTACCGGCTAGTATATAATAAAATTTTAACGATTCATTATTTCTATGGCTTATTAGTGAATAAGATTTATATTTCGTTAGTTCTAAGTCGAGGCCATATTGTTTTTTACATTAGTTTACTTTCAATTTTGCGATTTAATGATTAAATATTTTTTTTACAATCCCTAATATTTGTATAAAATTCTTTCGAGCTTAAATATAATTTTAATATTTCCAATACAGTGGAACTCTGATCTTACGTTCCCGCATGAACCGTTTTCCCCCATGGTTCGTTCATTTTCTATAGTCCCGGCAAAACGTCCATAAGAGTTTCTTTCCCGTATTGATCGTTTCCTGCATGTATCGAATTTTTTTCACGGTCTCTTGGAAAACGTAGAATCGAGGTTTCACTGTAATTGTTACATAAAAAAATATTTCGCTGTTCTTGAAAAAAAACATCAACAATTTGATCAAATTGTGTTGATGCCATCAACCGCGGTTGATGACGCTACATTTATACATATTATGGAAATAATAATCAACGTTATTACACATTCCATTTATTACATTGAATTATTACTTTTAAATCGACCAAATAATATTTTAATACTGTATGTCTAATTTTGTAATTATTCTTTTAGATGGGGCATTATGACAACTAGCAAACCTCACCTTTTATATTTTTAACAGTACACCAATGAACCGGTGTGTAGGCAAATATTGGTCTACCCTTGGCCGCTCTTTAATACGGCCGCCCGTGTGCGCCACATTCACATTTTATATTACTACTGCGCCCCTGTACCTACCACTATTTTGCATTATCACCTGGAGCTTTGCACGTACCTGTTAACCATGGCACAATGTCGTAAAGGTATTGAAACCATTTAACTTTAGTTTTACAATATTTTGTTTGTGTTTTATATTGTTACTTTTGATATTGTAAATTACTAAAAGTGCATACAATTACAATGTTTGTGTCAGGTAATATCTCAATAAAGACAATATAAAGATTTTGTGTATTAATATATATTGCTTTTAGCCAATATATCAAAATTTATAATTTTTTCGATTACTGTGTTTATATAAATAAACATAGTAATAATGTATATATATGTATGTAAGTTTAATAGTTTTACTATTGTAATTGATTACGGCATCAGTATATAAATATGTATTCCTAAGCCAAAGCAAAAATCAAAAGTAATACTTTAATAATATGAATGAAATATTAAATATCGACAAACGCATATTTCTTTTGCAATGCGAGTATTTCCGTCTAGGAGGCCATTTTCTTCGAGAAAAATAATTCGCTGCCTCTAAGGGATTTTCTCCTTTAGTAGGATATAATTATCAAAAAAGAAAACATAGGAAATCTAGAGGAAGAACTAGAGCTCCTTTAATATTAGTATTTTTAGAAAATATCGGTACTAATAATGTCACTTAAAACGATTTTTCAAACGTTTATTAACAACATTCATTTGAAACTGTCAGGGACTGAACCTAAAAGTATTTCCGAAGTTTGAAACGAAAAAATATATTTTGCGCAACTCTGCACCTTAGATCCGCAGCCAACGTACAATATTTGATTGCGCTACGTAATAATGCCATGCGTAGGTATTTTATATTTCCCAAACATCTGCCTTTCCATTGGTTTATTCTTTACGCTACTACGGTGGGTATAGTTTTATAGTACACATAGTAAAAATCTACCGCTTCGGTCTGCTGAATACTCCACTTGCATCAATGCCACCAACAGCACAAGCACCTATATAAATAATGGACACCGTTTTATAAAAAAATATCATTCCACAAATTGTTCCATTTCTAATACGTCTTCAATTTCAAATTAGGAACTTTGACGAAATTCATAATAAAACTCAAAATTATTGCACATTACTATTATGTTCACACAGAGTACATAATATATTATACTGTTTCATTTGTTTTAAAGACAAAAAGACGGCATATTATTTCTCGTACTTCCATACATTGTAGTTTTTAAATGCAATCATTTTTTTCTTTGATTGTGAAAAAAATCAATAACAACTTTTTCATTTTAGTTTGTTGAAAAAAATTAACTCGTTATAATTTTCCATCATTTTTACATTTTGTGTCGTAACCGTCAATTCGTGTAGAATTTTTTTATATTTAAATAAATAAAATACGTATTTTTTTAACTTTAGTTTATAAATATCTATCAATAACGTTGATAGAAATTTATAAATAAAATTCGGGAGAATTTTATTCAATGTCATAAATATTCAACATCTATGAAAAAAAATATTAAATACTAGTAGGTGCAGAAGAAAGACAATAAAATAGGTTTATGAATATGTAGGTACCTATGGCTTTCTTCATTTCTTTAGTCAGTAATATACACATCGTTATACCTACAGATAGATTTCTAGTAACACCAATATGTATGAACATTCAGGTACACAGTACTGTTGAAGTATTAATTTTACAAAATAACCGGGCAGAACAGGGTACTACGACACAGCTTGTCAAACTGTGATATTCACGGAATTAATATATCTTTTATGACCTATAAATATTAATAATTAAATCGTAAAATGATTAGTTCATTTGTGCATGTGAGTTTTTATTAGCCCGTCCCACATTCATTACTCATTAGCAACGGTTTGAAGATTGATATGGATTACATATAAATTATAGTTGTTATATTCTTGCAGCCAAAAGTCACCTTGACAAATTGTTTCTTAATATGGTATATTCAGATTTTCAGTGTTGGTGATATTTGTTTTGGGCTACAGATACAAATAAATGAGGAGCGACACTTCGTCAAGAGTCATCAAATCATGGTACATGTACCATGATTTGATGAACAAATATATGTATAGGTACCAAGTTCACAACCTAGATTGATTTCCTTATATTTATGAGATTGCACTTCTGAACCTGCATCATTTTACTCTGAAAATATTAAATACATCATTCTAACACTCATTCCTTATAATCTAGTTATAAGGGTGGCATTGTCTGCAAATAGAATAACTTATTGGTTCCTTTACCTGGATCGATGTGCTACTTGAGAGCATGTTGTCTGTCATGGAGATGATTGGGCAATTCTCATATCTCTCTCATCAGAGGTCAAAGAGCGCACTCATACATGAATCAGGAAAATAGTTACATTTCGGTATTTTTCAGATTCAGAATTATATAATAGATTATTTATTTATTGATTTAAAAAAAAAAAAGCAAATCATGGCATTACAGCTGATGCCAATGCGCCATGTATTTGACAAATATAAATACGTGTATGTATTTATATATATATACATACATCATACATGTAAATACATAATATTAATCATTAATTAATTAAAAACAAGATGAAAACATTGTAGTCATAAAAACAGAGAAAAAAAATTATAAAATCATATTAGAAATTTTCAAAGATGTCAACCGAGTGAGTTCTGACAAAATCAACTTTTATTCATAAAATATAGTATTCGCCTGAACTCACTCACGTTTATGGTTTTTTCCCCTTTTAACACAACGAATGGAGGAATTTAGATTAGGTTAACCTCTTAAATAATCTTACGATAGTAAGTCTGAAGATGCTTTTCAAATAGATGAAACCAGGGCTTTTTTCCCATTTAACGCGGTGGAACGGCAGCACCTTTTTCCACAGATTTCAAAATCAATTAGACAAAATTTTACTTAAATGATATTTGAATATAATTTTATGAGGTAAAAAGCTTGACATGAAGTGAGTTTCGGCACCTTTTTTTTCAAAAAAAGTCCTGGATGAAACACGTGTCACTAATTTTTATACAATAAACCAATTTATTTTTTTGTAAATAATTTGGTTCAAAATATGTGTTTTATTATGTTCTATTAATTTTTAAGGTTTTGGGGTTCGCTAATATATTTCGGTAATGCTCGGGTGGAGCGAACCCATTATAAAAGATTTTCTATTCTATTGAAATGGGTGTCGTTGTGAGATTTTTTAATTCAAAATAGTATCCTATTTCAAATCATAAAATTAGTCCTTCATATACTTCATACTTTTATAGAATGACTTTAAATGACAAAACAGTGTACATTTTACCAGACGCTTTTACTTTACTACAAAGCTTGTTCTGATATTATATTTCAGCAAAAATTCTGCACCTGAAGATCATTAATTTGTGGATCCCCTATTTAAGGAAACTTTATAACACGAGCAAATGAAATACAAAAGATTATTTCACTAATGAAAACAGTTTGACTAACAGTGGTACCGCAATAATGTGAACCCTAAATTGCTTTTGGCGAGTAGAGAAAACCCATTACATATCAATATAGAAAAAAGTCTATAGGAATTAAGAATACACATGCACCTCACCTACCAAAGTAATATACCTGCAAATGTAATGCAAAATTTTACCCAATGATGTTATTAATATTGGCATACCAGATCAACGAAAAAGAATTTTCAACACAAAGTAGAATATCCTTCAAATTATTATTTAAATTAGATGGAAACACATTTCATTTTCCAATAAGTTGTTGATTTAATAAACACCAATTTAGTTTTTGGAACAGTAAGATACATTTCGAAGCATTAAATCAGTTTTGTTTGCGTAAAAGCCAGGGCAGAATCGGAGTCGTGGAGTCAGGGTTTTTTGGCCGGAGTCGGAGTGGTCGCGGCGTTTTGACCGGAGTCGGAAAGTTTGAACTTTTTATTTTTGCATATAATATGTCAAATTTGGCTATAGGCCGGATTTTTTGACTGATATCTAATCGAATACACCTAAATCGGAAAGGTAGGGAAAAAACGTGACGAAATTAATCGTTTTTTAGTCGGAGTCGTGTTTTTGGCCAATGTTGGAATCGGAAACGAAGTCGTGTTTTGGGTAAATGCTGGAGTCGGAGTCGTGATTTTTTTTAATGACTCCAAAGCCCTGGTAAAAGCATTCGAATTTTTTTCAATTTTATGGTTCACATAAAGTTGAAGTCCATTTTTCGTGAAGTTGATGGAATCATACAAGTATTACATAGGTACTGCTAAAATAGTAAGTAATTTTTATGTTAGTAATGTATAATATATCATAGGATTCGATATGACATGTTTGTAATAGGGGCGTGCGTGTTTCTAAATTGCGGTTTCCTGGCCACAGGTGATGCTGATTGATATTTAATTAAGGTCCAGTTTTCAGTAATGTGACATTATTTGATGGGAATTTTCGGAACGAGTGGTTTCTAGTGAAATTTGAATACATATCCCGTTTTATTTGATTAGCTACCTGGCTGTGAGAATAATGACCACCATCAACCATTCTTAATCGAGTTGTGTTTATTTAACATAATCAAACGAAACGAAATTATTAATATCAAAGACATTGTAAAAACCGATACCAATTTTTTTATTTTATTGTATTCTTGACTTGAATTTAAACTAGGAAAATCTGGGTGCCTAGCTGAAATATGGTAGGTATGCTGGCTAGTAAATTAACCAATTTTGAGAAGCTTTTTACTATGTGTCTGATGATGACCAAAGATGCAGTGTCTATTTGGTTGAAGAACGAGTAGTTCTATCAGAAAACTGACTTTATTAAGTGATTTATAAAGAAACTTTTAGTAGGGTAGGGATAGGCGTTTTTTTCGAAATTCCTGTAAACTTATATAACTCCAATGTAGCATCTCGAAAAAGGTTTGTTTATATTTGAAGCCAGGATGAAGTCCCTTATCATATGTACATATATTTATGTATCTCGTAAAAATGGAACATTAATTTCAATTATTTATTTCGAGACATCAGAGGAAAATTGTTATAAAAATGGTCAATTCCAATTTTCCATGGAAAAAGATCTACTGTATGTTGTTGTTTTGACGATTTTAAACAGAATTAATTCGGCTGTCGACATATTTTCCACGTGGTCATGCTTGAGTTCAGACGAGAACTATTTTTTTTGTTTATATATTTCAGTTGATTTTGTCGGAATTCACTCGGTTGACTTGGTTGACAATTTCTATTTAATATTTTTTCTAACATTGTTTTAATATGTTTTCACATTGCAAAAGCAATGAATTATTTAAATAAATGAACAATTATCTATTATTGTCGTGGAACTAAATTAAGCATGGAGATTTTTTACCTATTGTGAAATGAATCTTGCTCATTTTTTCGATGTGTCTGTCTTTTACGCCCTTTTGAATTGCATAGTTTGATGTCATCTCAACGCCATGTGACATCGGTGACGCAGTTACGAGTTGCGCAGTTACCTGTTTTATCTGTGGTCCTGCGCAGCTGCCGTCATCATCGCCGCAGCCACCTGGACTGACCACTTCAATAATTTGTTTTGTTTCAAGTCTGTAATTATTTACGAGTGTGGCTTGTTCGATTGCGATGGATTGTCGATGTCATGCGAGATACTAAAAGGGGGCAGTTTTATTTTATTGACGAGTTTGGGAATGTAATAATTCACATGAATTTTATCTTTACACCCAGCCCTTTCACAATGATCTGATAAAAATGACATGGATAATGAAACACGTAACAAAATATAATCAAAAGGTTTTTGCTTGTACTCCTATAATAAGACGATACACAAATCAAATGCATAATTTGAATTAAATAATATTATTCAGTAGAACCTCGATTATCCGGACTAATTGGGGATGAAGATAGTCCGGATAATCGAAAAAATCATAATTGACAGTAAAAGACAAGTATATTCAGTATAAATCATTTTTATTTGTTTAGATAAATACATAGTATCTTTAGATTAATAAATATTTTTTTATTGAAAAAATCAATTATTGATTTCTGCTTTAAGCTAGCTTTTCTTTTCGATGCTGCCAAATCACGAATACTTTTAAGACACATAACTTGTCTTGAATAGCACTCTTCTTGACTCTCAAGCTACTTCATGGCGACACCTAGACACTGAAAAGCTGTCGTCATTTGAATTTTTCAGGCCAGCCCGAGCTTGCTTTGACGGTGGGATCTTCATTTTAATCTAGTATTGAAAAATATTGCTTTTTCACATAGTAATGGACCAGATATTGGCTGTCCAGATGATCGTCTTTGCATGAACCACATAAAAAACACTCTTCAACTTCTTTATTTCGTGATGTTTTCATAACTTTACGCTCTGAGCTTCCATCTTCTGCCAAAACAATGGGTACTCTTCAAGATTTTTTCACTTTTTTTTATATCCGAGATCGTTGACGTTCCTGACACCATATTTATTAGACAAAAAACGTCCCGATTCACCCCGTTTCAAAGCATCGATTATATCCAATTTGTCTTTTATTGAAACTACGACACGTTTTCTTTTCGTTGACATATCGGTAATATTAAAAATAAATATGTATTTAAATCGTGATCAATTTTTCAAGAAACAAACGTTCAATGTGTATCGAATTTGGACGATGACTGATTCTTATTTTAATATAAAATTTAAAATAACTTTGATTATTCCACGTTTTGTGCTACTTACTGTGACATATGTTTCGCCTCTTTCAGAGGAATCTTCGGACTTACTATCACACATTTTTTACACAGGAGTTATTGTTAGAACAAATGCAACGATCAAAATATTAAGACTGCATTCCATCACGTACGCAAACAGTGGACGTAATTCGCCACGTGCATATCAGGAAATGTGTAATATTTTTGTTTATTTTGACCAATCCGGATATACGAGGATCTACTGTATTTGGATAGCAAAAATATCCATTGCCACACTATTTTGCAGATATGAATGATACATGAAGAACCCTCAAGCATTATAGGAAAAACAAAAATATGCTTTCAATATAAGACATTTGTTTAAAATCGACCGTGTCAAACAATATATTCGTGTAATTTAGAATGCCTGAAACGTTTGAAAAACGAAACCCAGGTCATTAGCGACAAAGCTCATGGAAAAGCACTGAATTCAAACGATTCAAATATAATTTATTCTTGACAAAATTTTGTTTTGATTTTATTAAAAAAATTCAGGCTTTCTAAGATCTTATCCGTCATAAACTGTATTAGTTGATCCATTTTCCTGAAAAAAGCTTTTTACTGAATGCGCAGAATATAAATATAATTTGATCCCATGTTTAAGAAATCCTACTCACTTTTGCTCAAAGTTTAGTTCAGTAAAAGGTGATTACTTTGGATTCAGGATCCTACATAATTAAAAGCATTGGAATTCAAACAAGCGACTAGAGAGAAACCGGCACCGATCATTGCTATAAGTGGGATGTTTGGTAATTTAGTAAAAAAATATCATTTGAATAACAGGCTCTATTGTAAAGAAATTAAGCTTACTTTCGAGGTTTGTGTATTTGATAAAGTTTTAGACCTTCACTGTCAGATGTCAGTAAAAATATCAAATATATAGCTTTGATAAAGAAATCACAGGTATACTAAATGGATAGCAGCTTTTGTTAAAATTACTGAAGTAGGTTTATCGATGGTCGGTATTTATTTCAAAAATCTTGGTTTTTGTGGAGAATACTAAAATATTGTGAAAAATAAATGTTTAAGCTTTACCTACTCTTTAACAGATGTCTCAAATTGTAATTATTGTTAGAAGCTAACATATTTACAAGCTTAAAAATTGGGGCTCAAAATACTTTTTCTGACCAAAGATTTTTCCTGGCGTCGAATAATTTATTACTTTTAATGTGCAAACTGACACTCTTTGATGGAAAGGCTTTATTATAATTTTTTAAACAAAAGTTTTTGTACTAGGTACTTCCACATATAATTTTCAAAAAGATCAACAAAATATTTTTTTTTTATAATAAATAAATTCGACTTTAAAAATTGAAATTGAACGTGCGAAGGATGCGTCAATATAATTTGTGTCCATTTAAATTGATTATATCTCAAAATTGCCTCAAATTGTATTTTTATACGACACCATTTTAAATATTTTTGCTAATATCTGAATACCCTATCACCTATCTGAACCTGCCCGTGGTACACTTGCTATACAAAATAATGGTATATACACGCCCTTGTTTTGACATGCTGATTAAATTCTACCTGTGCTTAATTTACATTCTTTTGAGGGTTAATAAGCAAGTATAAGATTACTCAGCCAGTCGTAAGAATAGATGGACCCGCAATTTATCAAAGTCGGCAGTGAGATGGGCTCCATCTGTTTGCGCCCCGCACCCCGCGCCCCGAACAGGCCGTTAACAGCTCAGACTCGCACCCTGCGAATAAGCTCGCGACTCCGCTGACGGAAAGCAAACATTACGGTAATCCGATTGAAGCCCTTTTCATATATGAGGCCAATATCTTGCCGAGTCAAGTTATACAAATGGCATCAGAAGATGACACTAAAACGGTTTGAGGAACTGACTTATTCTGAAAAAATAATAAGACGAAGAAGTTTATTTAGAAGATTTTTTTACTAATTCCACTTAGATTCAATAAAATCAGGACCGGTTTTACTCATCGCGACCATTTTTAAATGATCATACACCAAGTATTGACGGTGAACAAGTTAGAATTGAATACATTTCCCTAGCAGTTGATAAATTATTTGACAAAAATGGAAATATATTTAATTTTCTTTTTTAGGATTTCGACTGAGGGTGCTTGATGAAATTTCAATATCAAATTCAAACAATTCAATTTTGATGGAAATTTATGTTTACTTTCATTTCATTTTGCCATTTTTAAGAATAAAATCAAGCTATTTGTTTATGATAAAATCCATATTTTATACTCAGATTATATACAGTGAAAAACAATTATTAAAGAACCAGGGCTGTGGAGTCAGTGATAAAAAGTTCGACTCCGACTCCAGCATTTACCAAAAGCACGACTCCGACTCCAACATTGAACAAAAACACGACTCCGACTACAACTAAAATTTTTTAATATCAACCCTACCAATCCGGCCAATAGCCAAATTTGACAAATTACATGCAAAAATAAAAAGTTCAAACTGTTCAAAATTTCCGACTCCGAGTACGACTCCGGCCAAATCGCCGCGACGAATCCGACTCCGACTCCACAGCCCTGTTATAAACATTTTGAATGTTAATGTCGTATGATTTTCAAAACTAAAACAGATCAAATAATTCAGATCGGTGAGTATTAATGATCTTTGGTAAAGCGACGCACTGGTCATGATTCCGTGGAATATATAGATGTTGTTTGGGCATAACCTGATAACTACAAACTATTGAATTTACAGAAGGAATATTCAAACAAAAAATAAACTATATTAAATATAATTGAGCCCATTAATCATCGAAATAATAACCATTTTCAGGAGGTCAAATATTAATAGTAAAATTATATCATAAAGTACATATTCACTACACTTATCAAGTTATTCCCGAACTCCACCGATATATTATATCAGGGTTACAGATTTCTTTAAATATATGTTAGAACTAATTGAAATGAGGAGATTATATTTTGATTCGTTCTGGAAAATATGTTTTTTGAAACAATGTACTGTAATGGTGTATTTCACATGAATTTAAAATATCAAATAACTTCAGTATTTCAAAGTCCATGCTCGATAAGAATATGTATAGATATGACTTCTTAAATTCGTAAAAATATTGAAATATAAGGATTTTCCACCTGAATAACTGATATATTTTCGAGTATTTATACCTGCACGTAACGTCAAGTGAACACTCTTTTCGAACTAATATTTGTCATATTCTGTTGGTAACAATTTCTGGAGTGAGTAAGCGATAAGCTTGCTTGCCACGTTGTATTCTGGTGATATTCAATTATATTTATATATGTAGATTAAAGAATAACTTGATACAGGGCAAAAGAAAAATTCATACCATCAAAGCTGGAGAATACAAAGTTACCAGAAACGTCCAAAATCAGACACATGGATAGTGAGTGATACTGTTGATGTTAGTCTTCATTTAAATTTAAACATATATCGAATTATAAGATATAAGAACATTCACAAGAAAAGTTTGTCTGTTAATTCACTTTGAGATAGAAATAAGCAAATATTTAAATCACTGTCACCAGAATTGCAGAGGGTGAAAAAATACACCCCGGCTCGCGAGACGTTAAAACATTTTTCCTAAGAAGTTTCGTTTTGAGGCTGTGTCTAGTTCAAAGAAACTCCTCGAGAGGGCAGTCGCTGACGTTAACTTGACATTACTAACGACAACACATTTGCGTGAAAAACTTTTCGCATTTATCTTTGTTCTGAATCTTGCCGAATGCGTGAAACTCAAGATTCTGCCGACCCCAATTTTTTTCCTCGAATTATCCACGTCACGCGAATCTTGCCCATAAACAAGGCGGTTTACAATAGCTATTTCACGCGTCCGAAGAAAATATGTATTTGTTTGTTCAAGTCCGGTATATTGGATAAACTGTCGTTATAAGGAAAATGCCACAACCAAAACATATTTTCACTGTAAACTTGTTCTCCGTGTGGGTCATATAAAACGACAGTTGCAAGGTTTGTTCAGGTGATAAATGAATTGCCTGAATTATTGAAAATATTCAGTAACAAGCATTTTTTTATGTAATGTATTGTATTTTAGAAGTTTTTATTCTTTGAATAATACAATAAACTTTCTATTCTGTTTTATTTCAATTCTGTTATTGTTTGATATCGTTTTATTTATCCCGTTAGTTTTTTACGGATTTGAATCAAATTCCGGACATATTCATTTTTCAATCGAATTATTCGGTTTGGAGAGTTGTCTAAAATTTCCTCCCATACCCATCTGATCCTATAAACGGGACATAGTGAGAGCGATACACAGTAGTCTTGCAAAGTGCAATCCTTTCTAATCCTACTCTTTTTGACAAATAAAGGTTAAGCAACTGAATAACAAGCAGTTATTGTATAAAGATTTGTGTTGCTAAAACCCAAAAGGAGTCCATATACACTGGTAACAGACATGGCTAAAAAAATATCTTCTCAACATAATATTTGTCAAATAGATGATTTGACATGTAGAGTATTTATTTTTTGCAATAAATACATATACCACTTTCAATTACTGTATATCTTGAAAATTTTTGGTTTTACTATTATCATAAACTCGTCAAATCAATAAAAAGAATTCATAATATTTAATAAGGAGTTAACTTTTCATTGCTCAGAATGCACCTTGTTTTAGAGCTTTTTAACAGCAGTTTTACGACCGAAGAGTTTAATGCATGGAATATTTACGCAGCCAACGTGTTAAGCCAGAATCATTTAATAAGCAAAATTATGATTGCTGAATTGTTTACAAAAAATCGTGTTATTGATAAAATCTAGGTCGCTCGAATTAAAAAACATCTCAGTTGCTTTAGGCATTCATTATATTCTGCAAAATGTCGTCCAATGATGTAATTTTTCTATAGAAATGGAGTTTTATTGTACAAAGTGATCAGACAAAATATTTGCATTGTTATAATTCGTACATTTATTTCTCAGGCATAAATTCGATCAATGGGTAAAGATTTTGAAGAATCTGAAAAAAATATTACCGTTAAAATAAACCCCATGTTGATCCGCCGATAATTGTGATACCTTGTTCAAATTGACAAACAATACCTAAGATCTATTGGTCTTACCGATTACCTGAAATAAATGAATTTTGTTTCAAACTGATACCGAAGCGCATCTCTAAAGGTTCAGAATTACACGAGACAGTAGCTTGCGCTAGTGAATATAGTAATTAGATAATTGTTTTTGTTAAAAAATTATTGATTTTGAGTACAATATTAAGTAAGTCGTATTTAAAGTAAAGAAAACTTCCCCCAAGCAGAATATAATTATATTGTACCTACTGTCAATAAATCAAAACAATTCTTGTTATTATGAAATAATAAAGATGGCAGAAAATTTTAAATAACAAAGGCACCACATATTTTGAAAGCTGAATGTCAGATAAAATAAGCTAAATGATAAGATAAAAAATGAACTTCCACCAAGTTACCGCCGAATCCATCGAAAATATTAAATATTATTTATTAAAGTCACTCAAGATCAACTCGATTATCGAATTATCATAAATGAATGAGTTTATGTTTATGAACGAAACCGGTCCTGATAAAATATCTGACATATTTTTTATTTATTTAAATTTACAATGACAGTATTTTAAGTTAGTCGCTCAACCTCTCTTTTCAGAGATGGTAAAGATAGAAGGATAATTTAATTTGATATCCCAAATCCATAAACCATCCCACAAAAAATCATCCCATTGCTGGGTATTTTGGAGGGGAGCAATGCTAAATTTGACTTCTATTGAGATTTTTTTTAAGAATCCTAAACTATTCATTTAGAAGTATTTAAAACTCAATTTTCTTACCTATTTAGTGACCAAAATTGAGTTCAAGTTTTATGAATGTCGAAATCAATTGAAAAATCCATGTATTCCATTCGATGGATTGAGCTTGAAATCCCATTCGATTACGGCGACGATTTTTCACATTTATTTATTTTATTATTATATATTTTTATTCTTTTAGGAGATTGATATATTATTGCATGGAATACAATACGTTCCATTATCTGTTAGGTATAGACATGGGCTTGGCCGAGCAAAGAGAGGTCTTATAGAGGCAAGCAAGCCTTGGGGGAGTCCCGGCTCTTCCTCGCCGGTCGGCAAACAGTGACCTGCACCTCTTCCCGCCCACTTGTGCCCGCCAGCGCCGCCCATTCGGCTCCGGCTCGCGGCTGTTTGAACAACTAATGAGCGGCGTTTCAGCTCTTCATTTTGTCCTGACAAGCCGCCCACCCCTCCACTCTTCATTCCACTTTCATCCGCCTACGTCTGCTTTTCTTGGTCAAAGAGACACTTTACTAGGATCCATTGTTATGTTCTCAATCTTGCAACATATTTGCGTATAAATAAAAGGATCAAGCCAAAATTCTTGGAAACCGATTGAATAAAGCTTTTAGAGGGGATCCTGGCTGCGTTGGTTGAATGGTGTGGAGTAAAATGTGCAAGCCGAGGATTCTGACTTGAGAAGATTTATCGGAGTTGCTTAAATAATTGGATGGTGTTAACAAAGTAGAATGTATACTACTTTGTCTAGAATGTACGGTTTATTCCGGGGGTGGCCAAAGCGTCGATCGCCTATCTGATTTGTTCAAATCTCTGGTGTCCGTCACAAGAAGCGTGCGAGACAAGTCGTGTGACAGGGATAGCACGCTAAAATCTCGAAGTAAGCCGATTATCGACAAAAATCTCTTTCTAGAACCAGGGTCAAACAAGGGTTGGCAATTAGATTAATATAAGCTTTAAATTACTACTTTGAATGTTGGTCGATCGCCGCCAATAATTTCAAACGAAAGTCGATCGCGGGCAAAAAAGTCTGGCCACCCTTGGTTTATTCCAACATAACAGCTTATTATGGATCGAGTTATATTTATCACAATTGTAAATTGGAATGAAAAGTGTCGCATTGTTGATCGATTTAAGATTTTCCGAAAAGTAATGTGAACATTCTTACCAAACTGTGCTATTACCATCTTTTCTAATCTTAAAATCATCTGCCACATATGTACGTAAGTTAGGGCTCAAACAGGTTGGGCAACTGATATATTTGAAACCACTTATTAAAAACCTTTTAGTGTGTTTTTAAGTGGATAAGCGTCATCTCCTCCCACCAATAACGTCTATGCATTATACATACATATGTATAAAATGTTGTGTTTTTGACATTGTCAGTTATTCATATTTCTTGATATATTTATATACAAAACTGAAATAATAGTATACATATATTGTTATTGTAATTTTCCAGAATATTCGTTTGCAATAACACAATCAATGATTGTGAGCAATTCCATTTTCAAAAATCTTTATAAGAATTATGAATATCTACAATCATACACAGAATATACACAGTTTGCCAACCGTTGATTTATCATCACAGTTTGCTAAAACAAAACTGTGAATTTACTTTGGGTTAGGATTCTATCTTTGAAATGGGAATGTGAAGGTATGTTTTATTGATTCAATTCTAATATGTGACGTCATGCGAATATAATGAATTTAAAATATATTTTTTTGAATAATTTTTGGATAAAAAAACGGTCAAAAAGGTTTTTTCATTCGTAATGTTTTCAAGCCACTCAAGCAGATCAGTAGGGAATATAAATATTTGGTAAAAACAATAAATCAAATAATTCATATTTGTTTAATGAAGAAACGTTTTTCTTTCAAGGGTAAGTAAATAACTAAATACTATAGACAATTCATTTTAAGGATGACTGGAGTTTTCATGGAAAACCTTTTTGATGCCGGGAGGATCTTTTTGTAATATTTGACAAAACGCTATCTCATTCAAAGGTAATAATTTCATATATGAAATTGATAACTTAACTACTTCACTGTAACAAGAAGTGACACGTGTTTCGCCTATTTGAAAAGCATATTTACTGTTGGGTCTGTGGTCGATAATCAAAGACGTTGCCTTCGGTTACGAAGTTCCAGTCCAGGCGGCTTCATTTTCAATCAATTTTTTGTTTTCGAAGAGTTGGATGTCTTCAGTTACCTCTTATACTCATCCAATCCTGAAAACAGGACGTAGCGAGAGGGATTGGCTAACCACAAGCCGTATATTTTACATCGCGACTCTTTTCGTAAAAGTGAGTTTCACAAACAGTTATCATTGAAAAACTCATATTGAAAAAACTTCCACTAGGAGTCTCTTTGCTCCACATTGGGAGCGGAACTGGCTAAAAGATCTCGGTAACAATTCATTTTACATAATTACTCCATTTATTTCGAGGATCGGTATTTAGCTGTCGCAAGCATAAAATTAGATACATAATAATTTATATACGCGATATATGTATATCATATAAAATATTCTAAAATAATTATAATTCAAATATTATAACAATGGAACGTTCAATGGTTTAGTGCGAATGAATATATTTATTTGATAATAGGACATATGGCGCAATAAAATTTCTAATCAAAACATTACATGTATATTAATAAGAGCTGTGGAGTCGGAGTCATGGGGTCTGGGCTTTTCGGAAATTTTGAAAAGTTTGAACTTTTTATTTTTGCATATTTTATGTCAAATTCGGCTATTGGTCGGATTGGTAGGATTGATATTTAATTGACTACATATAAATAGGAAAATTAGGAAAAAAAAGTGACGATATTAAACTTTTTTTAGTCGGAGTCGGAGTCGTGTTTTTAGACAGTGTTGGAGTCGGAGTCATGCTTTTGGTAAATGGTGGAGTCGGAGTCGAACTTTTTTTAGCGACTCCACAGCCCTGATATTAATATATAACAACATATAAAATCGGAAAAAATATAATAAGTTTTATTTTTTCATGCTATTGTTAGTTAGTTACTAATGAAATGACAAAGTTATCAATATTATTGTTTCATAATACTAAGCTGCAATACAGAATATAATAAATTATATTATAATATAAAAGCACAAGTAATTATTTAGATTAAATCCAATTCACTTAAGAATGTCCCTTTGGGTCGCAGGTGCGTCTCGCGGCGTGTTTCATTTCCTTATAGAAAAGTTTCATCCTCAAATGGAATTATTTCATCGGCTTTTCTTTCTACACAGACTGTCACTTCACTTTTCTAAATTACAGTAACACACGTGTACACATTACTTTGTTTGATAATCGTTACACACATATTATATAAATATCAAATATATCAAATCAATTTAAATTACTTAATAATTCGAGGATTAAAGAAAACGATTCAAAGCGAAATTACAAAACTTTTAAGAGTCACTACGATCAATTTTCACAAAATATGCCTGCGATGAAAACCATGAAAAAAAAGTCTATATCATTGGCTTCCAAACTTAATGCCACTACGCCTGCCTTAAAATTGATTTTTCGCGCCTCCCCTAATTTTATTTCATATGGAATTTTAAGTGTATTTACAGGGCTGTAGAGTTGGAGTCGTGGAGTCGGAGGTTTTTGGCCGGAGTCGGAGTCGTCGCGGAGTTTCAGCCGGAGTCTTACTCGGAATCGGATTTTTTTAAAATTAGAATTTTTTTATTTTTGCATATAATATGTTAAATTTGGCTATTAGCAGGATAGGTTGGTTGATATATAATTGAATATACATAAATAGGAAAGGTAGGAAAAAGACGTGACGAAATTAATCTTTTTTTAGTCGCAGTCGTGTTTTTGGTCAATGTTGGAGTCGGAGTCGAAATTTTTTTAACGACACCACAGCCCTGGACTTTTTCATAATAAAACTTTTTTTATGCCAAGTTGTTTTGGCGCCTCCCGGCTTGGAACCCACTTGTATATAAAATAATGAGATATATCTTATTATTATTTCATAAAAAAATATTTAGGATTTTTTAAGACAAACATTTTGTTTTCTATATTATTATTTTCTTTCAATTAAGATTTACATGCTTTATAAATCACTTAAATTAATTAAAATCAATTGTTTTCATTGTGTGTCGTTTTATCATAGTTACTAAATAGAAAACAATTAATCATTTTATAGCCATGTTAATATAATCAATATTAATTAGTGCATGTTAATTAATATGTTAGTCCATTTTCTAAGTCCCTGTTATTTAAAAAAATCGTCATGTCCTTCATAAACTAACTACACTGATAAAAATAAAATGTATTAGGGGTTATGATTAATTGCAAAATCTTGTATTGTGACGAAGTATTGTACGAAATGATGATCAATTTGGATAGATTAATTTTAGCTTTAGCCCTAAAATTTTACATAACAATTAACTAAATGTCTTAAAGTTTACCCTAAAACAATAATTAAGACGCCGGCCATAAATCTTGAGGGGTTGCTCAAGGCTCGCAGTCTTATTTCTACATCCATATTCTTAACTTCCTCTTTGATCAAATCTACTTCAGAAATTAAAGCGTTCATTTTGAAACTTACGTTAGGTCATGTTCAAAACAAAGACATTTTATTTTACTGTGATCTGCTTTTCAAATTAAAATTAGAAAGTGAATAATTTTTAGATTTATTTATAGAACAAAATTCTAAACTTAAAAAAATGAATTATAATAATTACATAACTATGAAATAACAACATCATTGATTTTTTTTTGTTTTGATACTTTTGATTTTTGATTTTTGAAAATAGATGGTCCATTTTTTTTTCTTTCTATCTATATTGATTTATGATTTTTAACGTTTATCTATGGAGAACTTTGGTATGATTTTGTAGTATTTGTTACTCCTATTAAATGATTTAAAAAATATAAAATTTAAACTGTTTCTTAATATTGTAATAATTTAATGATGTATACAGTAATACATCATATTGTAGTTACACCATTCAGGAAATAAGTTAATCTTTGGTGTTATGACACAACCATTGTGGATATGTAAGGTACCCGCATAGTGTTTTTTCTTTTATGCTGAAAATTTCCATCTCAATAGGCAATGCATCGATCAGCCAAAAAGCCCTTGTGCCTCGGGCGTCAAATGACCTACGCGACAATCAAGTTGTGATAAAAAAGAGTTTTTGGCTTTGGTTACGACCACTTAGGCTAAAAACCGGGAGCATTCAAGTTTATAGCCTTAATGATACCAAGGTTATCAACTTGGTCCTAAAGAAGTAGAGATTTTTTTTTCAATATTGTAAGTAATATTATCTGTGAATATTATCACACAATAATATACAAATGAAAATAATTCTCACACAAGAATATGAGGCACAAATATACTTACGTGATTCATTATCCCCTTGGGATTGGCCTCCAGTGCAATGGATTGCATTATATTTGCAAGTGTGTTTTTATAAATGCGTTTACTGTTTTATGAGTCGCTACAAAAAGAATTTGGGGTGGGATACGGGGGTGAAAGACGTGACGCTGCGTGGGACACGTGACCTTGCTCTCCTAGCACGTGTGCGGTGCCATGATCGGAAAATTTGGTGCAATAATGTGATTAGAAGCATGTCTGGTAATTACATTCTACGAGTGGACTTGCACAGCCATGGGCACATGATTATCTTTGACGTTGTCTTCTACATTTGTCGTACGTTATTCAATAACTCACTACTACCGAACGCGAAAATTTATATGTGATATTTTTAGGTATGTGGAGTCGGAGTCATGGAGTCGGGGATTTTTGGCCGGAGTCGGAGTCGTCGCGGCGTTTTGGCCGCAGTCGCACTCGGAGTCGGAAATTTTGAAAAGTTTGAACTTTTTATTTTTGCATTTAATGTGTCAAATTTGGGTATTGGCCGGATTGGTAGGGTTGATATTTAATTGAATACACATATATAGGAAAATTAGGGGAAAAAACACGTGACGATATTAAACATTTTTTAGTCGGAGTCGTGTTTTTGGTCAATGTTAGAGTCGGAGTCGGAGTCGAACATTTTTTACCGACTCCACAGTCCTGGATATTTTATCAACTCAAACGTTTGATTTATTAATGATTTTAATAAAGGAAAATAATTTACTTTGAATGGGTTAGCTGTTGATTGTAAACTTACCGAATAACTACATTTAACGGTGTCTAATTTGAACGATAAGTTTACTGATTGAATTGGCATTAAATTGGTAGAACACCATTACAACACGGTGAAAAAACTGCCATTTATTTTATGTAAAACTAAAATACGTTGAAATTGTTTCACTGTTTTAAAAATTATGTGTCTCGGAATATTTAGTGAAAGCATATTTATTTTCTTTAATTTTTGATTTTGTTTTAAAAATTAAACATGGCGTTTTAGTAAAGATAAACTTATTTATAAAAAACATAAGAAATTTTATTATACTTATGAAACCATATTACATTTAATAAAATAGTGTTTATAAGCGTGTCTCAATATAATGAATGCCTTTTAAAAAAAATAATCTTGTTTTATTTTATCAATTGCCCAATGTTTTATACAAGAACAAATTACAGATCCTTCTCAATGCTGAAATCTGACTTTTTAACTTATATATTTAAATGTATTACCAGCACCATCTCGTGGACGTACATAAAGATCGCTTATATAATATTAAAGAGTATTTTTACGAAATAAAATATACTATTCGATTTTCGAAATATGATTCGAAATCGTCCAGCTTTATAGCCTAAGCATAAATTAAGTTTATTGAACCCTGAGGGTTAATTGCTTGATTATCATCTTGAGCCCCGTCTGTGCAGTGGCAAGTTAAATTGACGAGTGGGCGAAAAAAGACCACGCCAAACATTGCGAATCCAATCGGCGAGATGGCTTCAGTGGACGTCGTTCTGTGTCTCGCAGATGTCTGCTAGAAAACTAAAGTGCCAATAAAAACGACTACCGAAAACACACCCTCTCGGATTGTAAAGCTGTACAACAGGAATCGGCAACCTCGATCTTAAAAATGTTGACCAAAGATAGGTACATATTTTAAATACATAGTTCTGCCGTAAAAAATGGTGACAGTGAATTTGATGTGTAATTGAATAAAACGGGATTGTAAATATCAGAAGCAATTTATCAAGCTACTTTTATCAGAGTATCAATTTATATGCAAACCCAAAACAAATTTTTCACTACTTCAGGACCGGTTTCGCTAATCGCGATCATTATCAACTGAAGCGCTTTATTTGTTTAAAACAAGAAACCAAGAAGTGACACCTTAAAAGTGCGTATCGATTTATATAAAATTTTATAAATAGTTCGAGAGCAAATCAAAACACAAAAAATTACGATCATCAAAGGTTGTATATAATAGTAAATAATATTGAAAAAAAACTGAATCTTAATTTTACAGAGACTAGAAGCCAGACAAATATGATCGTTTGGGTTAAGCTTTAAGCTCTAACCACTAAACCTCACTGACGTCAACTTCTAATTTAATTCTTATGTATGAATCTCTACCTACATATATATTGTATCCATTTCAAGGTGAAAAACAATCCATCAAAATACATCAGATAAGAAAAAATACATACCTCCTATTGTATTCTTTATATTAATGTATCTTAGTATAATATATAAAACTGGAATTTATTTTAAAGAGCTTTTGTTTACCCTTCACGTATCTGTAGTAATTTAGTAAAAAAAAAGCATTGGCATCTTTGCTTTCCGCATTCAGAGAGGGCGCATCATCTATTCCGATAGCACCCGCACACCAAGAGTAACCGATCCCTGGCGTGGAAGATACTTGAGATCTGGTGAGACCAAGATAATACTTTCTTACAATGCGATCGTTAAGTAGTCAACAGTTTTATATTTGCGATATATTCTACAATTCTGAGTTTTAGAGCACGACAAGTTCAAGGCAAAACCATTAGGCAAGTTTTAAAGCTGGGGCGTGGCCAATAAGACGTGTATCACTTCTATGTGACTGCCTTGAGATGAATTCCAAAATAGCAGGACTATTAACTGTAGTCCGTCCTCACACGGGCCCAATGGGCCACCCTGACTTGATTGCTGCAAAGCTAACGTATCGGCATCATAACATGGAGTATGGAGTCCTCACTGGATACACAAAACTTAAAAGATCAGATTTGAATCATAATACTGGTAATACACAAGATACTTGATATAATTTTGATTTAAATGGCTGAGATGGTCACACTTTTTATGGTTAAAAGTTAGCCCCTTGAAGTTCTGCATTATTTTTATTGTTTACTGTTTATTTGTCAAAAATTAGACTTCTTAAGCGATATTTAATATACAAAGCAACATTAATTGTCTCGCAAAATAATCAAAACACCGAAACAGTGTAATTCGTGGGGTGTTTATCTTTCACAAATTCACCTATAATGGTGTATTCTGCCTCCATAATTTGTATAATCCTTCAATTTTGCCGCGAATCAAAGCGACATCAATTGCCTACATAAAACTGTATTGAAATATTACACCTTAAATACCTTAACTTTTAAATTATTTGAATTCAATTCGGTGTGTTCAGTAGTTCTTTTATTATTTCGAACACAGTTAATGTGTTTATTTTACTTTCGTTTTAGTTGTGAAGAAACTTTGAAGTAATCACTGTCGATCCTTTTTTGATATCCTCGAAACATGTATATACCATGGACACTTCTTTAAGGAAATAAACTACTCATTTATTCCAGATAGAGAGTAAACCATGCGCACAATTTATATGATTCAACTCAAGATATAAAATTGTACTTATCTTTGTGGCTATATTTATAATTTGTGAAAGTATTTGAAAATATATTTGAAGCCATCACGGCAAACAAACACGCAACAATCATGCTCAAGTTGTCCGAGTAGTGAGCTTTTTTAAACATATACAATTGTTGACACAAAAAGTTTCACGTATATATCTTTAAATAATAGTAGACTGTATAAGTTTGATTAATTTTGGTTTCAGATCACAAATTGGGACGATATCAGTAAGCGTGAAACGTTTTTAAAATATAATTAAGATGCTGTAATTCATGCGTGAAGTTCCCCATTTATTGAATTTATAAGTTTCACGACATTGCAGAATATACGAGCTTGTGGTATGAGGGTTAATAAAGTTATGAGTGTATTGTTGACGGGTGGGTGGGCTTGGAGATTCTGGTTGTTTCCAATACATTATGTCTCAGGTGCCGCGTCACTCATTCCTCGACAGCGAAAACTTTATCCTCCACAAACAACGCGAACTGGAGCAAACAAAAACAATCACCAAGTCCGGAAAAACATATCACATCAGCTACGTCGATAATGTTAGATTTAACACACAACTAATGGCCTCCAGTAGTCGCCGGAATCAACCAGTCTTATTTTTCACAGAGTGTTTTTTCAATTTAAGAATACGCTATTAAGATATTTAGACCACTGTATCGTCGATACTGCAATTATTAAACAATAAAAGTTAAATGTGCATTTAAAAATCAACCATTAAGCATCTTATAGAAGCAAAAATATCCAGTTGTTTTCAGAGGCAGGGGGGCAAAAGTTGTCCGCTTGTTATTTTGTATTTCGTATATATTAGCACACCAGTACAAGCCCATAGATATATGATTTTTCTAATTAAGGAAGGCATTGCCCCCCTGGGGTCCCTCAACAGAAGTGTTTTTTTGAAGAACTCATTGCAAAGCCTTTTTTTGGGGCTTTTAATGATAGATATATGAGGCCAAGAAAGGACTTGTAATCAACCAATCACTCTCACTGGAACCTCAACATACCCGTCTTTAGAACCGAATTTGAGAAAGGAAATTTATTTTTTTAATCATCAACGGCATCCGTATTGAAAAATTTGTGTATGAAAGAGTTCCTTACTAATTTCGAGACCGTTGATACCCAATAAACAAGCACTGAGAAATAATAATCCATACATATAAAATGAGTGATATTGACATATTTAAAGTGTGATCTTAATCCTTGTGGAAAGGACCTTTAATTAAAAGACTAAACATATGAGTTGTACACACTTCACAATTTATAAGTGATTGGTATTGTATTGGAAAGTATTGGAAAGTGAACTGGTTTTGCTAATATAAAATTTAAAATAACTTTGATTATTCCACGTATTAATACGTGGAATAATCAAAGTTATTTTAAATTTTATATTAAAATGAACTTCCACAAAGTTACCGCCGAAACCATCGAAAATATGGTTTTGCTAAGCTATTAATATTTTTCAACTTATGAATAAATTATCGTGTGTATTATATTTTTATATTGAACAATAAGATTATGTTCAATTTTTAATCAGAAGGGGTTCGGTTAGCAAAAACAGTAAAATATTTACTAATGTATATTTTTTTTCTGTCATAAATAACCATATTATGTATATCTCCGAAATACCAGGAAACATTACAAATCATAAATTGAAAGTTTAAAGTAAGGACTCGTCAATACATTCAGAGTGAGTAAGTTTTTCGTTTTTTTTACATTTAATATTAATAAGAATCTTTTCGTGAATTATTACACCCAATGATTAAAAAAGCCTGTGAGTTTCAATTGGAGTGCACGGTTGATAGTTGAATCCGCTGGGATCAGCCTGAATAAATGTCTCCCCTAAGGATTTGTGGGAACTGGCTATCCACCCCTCTTTTTGCAACGATGTTATAAATAACTGACTGATATAACAATTTTATAATGTCTTCAAATGCGTTACACTGTGGGAGTTTTTTGTTTGTAAAGATTCCATGATAATAATATTCATTAGATTTTAATATGTGTTTGGTATAATATAATATTTTCAATACGCGAGATATTCGTTTAAATATTACTACAAAGAAACTGCAACATACATTGCCATCAAGAAAATACATTGCCATCACCCATGTTCGTGAAAATAGGACAAAAAACAATTTACTTGGAGATATTTGAGCGCTGCTGTTGATACTTATAATTATTAATTTTTGACTCTTTTTCATCCTTGACCGAGCTAAGAGCAATACAATACTGATCGTTAATGCATTTTAAAGTGCAAGAAATAAACACAAATCTAAAATTAGTTATTTTATTTAATGCATTAATTACTAAGACTACATAGTCTCGATATTTAAAAAAAAATGTTTACTTTGTTAATACAGTGAAACTCCGATTCTACGTTTTTCAAGGGACCGTATAAAACAAACGATTAATGCGGGAAACGATGAATGAGGGAAAGTTTTATACGTGAACTAAATGCTGGGACTATAGAAAATAAACGCACGACACGGGAAAACGTATAATGCGAGAACGTAAGATCGAGGTTCCACTGTATAGAATATATATTATAGATGAACAAAGATCTCAATTAAATATATACACATATGTAAAAAATTTTGAATTAAAAAACGCTTTGAAATGAAAATGCCAGACTAAAAAAATAGCATTGCTATGATAGAGGAGTAAATTTTGCTTGCCAATCAGAAGACATTTGTGTGTAATACAAACTATTTGTATCTTTAGCATATACACATGATTTATATTGCAGTAGTGTCGTAGTTCGTGGATAGACCTTTGATATCAATTTCAAGATTTTTCCTGAGGAAATTGGAAATGAATGACGTTGTAAATATTCTCAACCATCATAATTATTAATAAAATAGCATTTTTTTATCTTATACATAATAAATTATAAGATAAGATTAAATATTAACAATAACAATTTTCTAGTCTATTGCATATTGAAATATGTTTTTATTGTATTTTTTTTTTCAAAACAGCGCAATATTTTAGCTATAAATAGTTGTATGAAAAATAGTGTAATTAAGTAAGTGACCGTCGAAAAATTTATGGAAGAAATGAATCTTAGATTTGATTCAAAACATTTTTAATTTGAAAGGAATGTCATTAGAGTAAACAAAAATATGTTCACAAAACCAATCATTAGAAAGCTCCGAAACTAAATTCATACTCTTAGGCCGTAACGTGCACCGGGCGTCAGCTTTCAAACACAGCTATACAAAACCAACCCCAAAACCTCCCTGCGCTCGGAAAGCTCTGGCGGGGGTAGTCCACAGCCCTCCTGGCCAATCGCGTTCTCATCCGCTCGAAGTGCCGGCTCTCCATTGGCTGAACCCCCTGTGGGGGATGCAGCGGACCCGCCTCTACCCTACCCGAGCCCTTATTGAATTAGGCTTATCATTTGATTGCGAATCGGCGCCGTGCTCGGTCTTCCTCTTTACCGTCGCAAAGTCTCGCGGCTAATTCGATATATCGCGGGTTTATTGAATTAACGCTTCGTCTTCGACTCCTGCCGACGCTCGGCGACGTTCGATTAATTTTATGATTCGATTTGAGCCCCCCTCGACGCTTTTGTCGCTACCTGTTCCGCGACCTACTCATTTCCGGTTAGCCTGATTGAGTTTCAATTATAATGTTATTTAATAAAAGATAACGCTGTATTTGTTTCGCGATTTCAATTGTTTTATTTTGACGGCAAAATAATAAGAACGAATACTCAAACTAAAAGGAACACTTTTAATTTTTTTTAAATATTCGCATAAATAGTACATAACGGACTCAGTTTCTTTGAAAATAATCAATTAACTTTGAAACAAACAAACATTAAAGTACCCGTCCGTAAATAAACTAAACGTCAAAAGTATTAAGTAGATTTCTCGAAACATTAGGTATTGACATTTAAACTAAAATATCAAATGTATTTGGAAATTACAATAAATTGAGTGTGAAAACTTTGGAAAAGTTCCAGCGGTAATTGGATTAAAAAACTTTTGTGAATTTATGATCAAATAATTAGCTTGATCGAGTGATTAAAGACAGTTTTTTTTATAATAATACAAATATATATTTTATCAAAGCTGTACACAATTTGGATTCTTTTTGCATTTGGAATTTCGGTTTGTGGAACATAAACTCATTGATTTGTAATCTTTACATTACATTGTTAAGCTTTAGAAAAAACATTTTTCAATTGTATTCGATTTGAGAAAAATAAATATCAAAGCCCAAAATCCGCGCGCAATATTGTCTAAGAGACGATAGACAAGGTGTTTAACAGTGAATTAAGTTTTGTTGAAAATAATTATAATCAGGAATTAATTATTAAAATTCGACAGTTTTAACAAGTACCAGTTTGAGGCAAATAATAGGTTTTGTGAAAAGCCCAGAGGCTTGATTCTCGTCCGAAAATAGCGTCGGCCCGTAGGACGGCCGTCGGGGCAGGCAGGAATCTGCAGGCGGCAGGAGGCACCGCAACCATTTTCCCCTGGGGGCCGGGGGGCGGGGGAGGTGGCGAGGGTGGTTGGGGCGGAATGGAGTACTCCTACGGGGTCCTCAGCCCCGCCGGCTTCGAGAGCGGCGACCTCACGGGCTGCGGGTACGCGGGCGAGCTGGCGTCCTGCGCCCAGGTCTCGCAGGCCTACAGGTCCTACTCCAGAGGATATGGCCAGCCAGCGCCGGCCCATGCACCAGCTCATTGCGCCAGGCCTCTTCCCGATGCACATCGTCCTCCCATCTTTCCACCAATTAATTTACAGCGTAAGTAGACATCATACCATTTTTTTAATATTTTTTTTTATACCATAAGTTATGTTAGATAAATACATTTAGAATTGTTAACTGTCATCGGTTCAAAATTAATGTAAGCTAAGCAGAACTGATCTTGATTCATTTGTATGGAGTCATCGCGTTATTCTAATGCTAAAATATTGTTATCCTCCGTGGCCAAGTGCAATAAGTTTAAACCGGGTAATCAAGTCTTGGCAAGTTCAATATTAAATTAAGATTTTTCAATTTGAATTTTAAATCTTTGACATATGTGTTTGTGGTGTCTTTTATTGTTGAGTTGATCACGAGGGACTCTAAAAGAATCGCTTGACTAGATCTCATATATGGTGCATTGACTGTATTGCCAATTGTTTTCAAAAAAATAGAACATTAGTTAAGAGAATTCTTTAACTTAAAAATAATACTTCTCCGTCATATTTTGAAGCATATTCTGTACCTTGATAATGATATAGTTTCATATCACCAATAATAGCAAGTAAGCAATACTAAATTGACTAAAATAAACATAGCATAGATACAGTTGTCGTTAACAACATGTTTGGAACATTATTTTCTCAATTTGGTTGGTATATTGCGATAAATTAGGCACATTATTCTAAGAAGACCTTTTTATTTTTTAATAATTTTCGTATATTTTCTCGGTATATTGAATACATAATTGGGTTATGTGGCAACAACCGTTTTATTTTTAAACAAAATTATAAAAGAGTCAATTCTCTTATATGATCTGTATATAATTTGACATCATACACCTAAATACATGTTTCTGTAATGATACCTAACAAAATTTATACAATTATGAAAATAATCTAATTATATAAAACAATATAGTCAATTTTTTTAAGCTGATTGACATTTTTGATTGTAATCAAAATGTAGGCATTAATTGCTTAAACATTCAAAATACCCACAGTTTTATAAATCTATTATTTTTCCAAATCTGGTTAGTAAATAAATTATAATTATGAATAACGGTATCAATGAAAGAGTAGATGCAGACTAAGCAATTTATTTAAACACATTATTTCATGCAGTTTTATTATATTTATTATGACATGAATATGATTTTTAAATGAAGCGGATGGAACTGAATAAAACATAGTTTACTGAATAATTTGAGAAAATATGATGTAATGAAATACATAATAATCATAAAATAATTTCTCTCCACTTTATTGTAATCTACCAATCACAATGAATGAATCTTATTTGAAGTATAGTTTACAAGTGCTGGTTACTTGTCATTGTTGAAAAAATCGTTTACATTGTTTTTCAAAATAATAAATGAATGAATTAGATATATTCTTGACACTGAATTTAGCCAATAAAAATAAAACAAATATGATATGGGCAATTTCAAAATAAAATGTATGAAGATAGGACTTACGCTGTCTACGGTTCGTAGGCATTTTTGCTACGCTTAAAGATTTGAAAAAAAAATGAAGAAACTTCTATTTCTTTTCATACTGTTTTTATTCGGTGTCTTATTGTTATATTGAACTAATTTTTTTTTTAAGATTCAGTTATTATATTTAAGAAAATACATTTATTCAGTAAGATTTTACATGGTAAGGTTTTAGTGTGACATTGAATTGAATAATCAATATTTGTAATCTTAATGATGAAAAAAAAAGTAAACGAGTTAAACCATGTCAATGCGATTAAAAATGAAGTTTGCAAAATAAACCAAATACATTTATTATGATATGTAAACTAAAAATAATATTTATATAATTGATAACTTACACATTAGCTTTAATTAATATTCGTCAATATATAGTGAATTAAACAATATAATTATAGTAAAATAGTTAAAAGTTTGAGTTAAACTAAAAATAATTTTTATCATTTGTTTTTGCTGATTTGATTTGTTTTATTTTTAATTTAATTTCATTAATCACTTTTAAGGTGTTCACTGTCAATACCGATTAAAAAGTATTATATTATAAATTGTTAAGACATGCTTTGTACTTATTCCACATTAAATTTATTCGATAAGGACCGGTTTCGCTTATTGCAAGCATTTTTAACTGGTGATTTTTTTTTTTTTTAAAAAAGTCAAAAAATTAATAAATATTCGTATTTATTTTGTTATGAAATCAAACAAAATAACAGCATCATAAAATTTCATGTGTTGATTAAGCGGAATATTAATTTGCTCTGTTAAAAGACTACCCACGCGATTATTTTGATGAGAAAATTTGGTTCCAAAAGGAAAGCGCTCTACATATATAGATATCGTTTCCAAGCCGCGGAAAAAATAAAAAAAAGATCCAACGATAAAACTGCATCAAAGTAATTGAAAGGCCCGCGTGGGGTAAGAGGGGCGCATTTACATGAGGGCGGCGGCGATGCTTGCGAGATGAGAGGGGTAGGCGGGTCGGCTCGAGCGGCTGGAACAAAAGGCAAGATGTCTCCCGCGGCCCCCCGCGCCCCCGTGAGCGATTGCGGCTCTAATTGGGTCTGACGGCCGCTCGAATCTTATACAGGGCGGCCCCCCGCCCTGCTACAGCCACCCTCGCTGCCTCATACCCGCCCATTGTATACGGCGCTTGTCTGCGTTACGTTCTTTCGCTGTAAAAGTCTAGATAAAAATAAACAAAAAATATTTACTTAAATCCTACTTTTATCCGTGATGCTACAATTGAGATAATGAATCGATCTACCTTCATATATATTACATTATATAACATAATACAAATAACAACTAAATTTAAATATTTAATAAAGTGGTAGTGGATCAAGCAATTAACAGAACAATTAGAAATACGTTCTCAAACGAATGCGATAAATCCATACTTTATTTTACTTGTAACCTTATATTAGATGTAAATATTAATTACAATAATCATATTAAAAACTAATAACACGTTTTTACTTATTCCACATTAGATTCATTATGATCAGGACCAGTTTTTCTTTGAATTATTTGCAAACTTGTTGGCAATTGTTTGTCATTTTTTCATAGTCTTGTAAAGATTCTGTAGAAATAACGCTGTTTTTTTGTATTTTTCATCAGTTGATAATTCTCGTGATGATTGACATCGATCCCGATTCTCATATAGCTAATGTGAAATATGGACAAAAAATGTGTTATTATTTTTTAATATAAAGCCATTCCACCATCTATCGACAGTGTACACCTTAAAAGAGAACAGTGATTATTATTATTAATCAGTTGGTCAATTTTGCGGCGTAAAGGAATTAAAGAGATTATAACAATGAAGCAGTATTTTTTATTCTTTTATCATTAAATTTATTTCGACCCATTTATTTTAACGGCTCATAAACTCTTCACCACTTGATAATCTGATTTTTTTTCTTGTAACTAACTTGTTCTAATATACCAGAAACTATTGACCACTTTACATGACAGGGGTCGATAATTGAAATGACGTGTTCAAGGGTTCATCAAATTCACAAAGAAAACTCTTCTTCAACTCATGAAGATTATATAAGTTATATCACATTTAAGCGAAGATACATTAAAAGCAATCACAGCATTTAAATATAATATAAATGCGTATCGCTATTTGATATTACTTTATTTAGTGTAAATCACATTCTCTCTCATTCTCGTATCGAAATTTTATTAATATTTGTTAATTGGATTACTTCAACGAAAAACTATCTCCACTAGTATAGCGACATATCAAGCTGTATTTTACAGGGTAATATCCAGTACCCAGCATGTGTTGCAACGCCACTCAAAAAAAGAAAGTGTTTCTGTTTTAATTGTTTTTACTGCATTTTGGATACAAAATATATATAGAGATAATTAAAAAACATTCGGAGGCGTCCACACAAAAAATCATAAAAGTTTTATCGCAATCGGAAGATAGACATTGGAACACATACGGAACAAATAAACATTCATTTTTATATATATGTATATAATAGATAATTAAATGACCTTCGTCGGCGTCCAAACAAAAAATCATTAAATTTTTATCGCAATCGGATGAACGGTATAGGAAAGCAAAAACCTTCATAGGCGTCCAAAAAACAAATGATCAAAGTTTTATCGCAATCTGACGAGCGTTATAGGAACGCATACGGGTCAAACAAATAATCAAACATTCATTTTTATATACATACATATATAGATTAATTATTACGTAATTTTTGTGACGATTTGACAAGTAAGTATTTATCAAAGGGACGGACAACATTCAAGTGTGAAAAAAAATCATACACGAAAGCTTTAAACAAACGCTGTTATATCGATTCGAATAAAAACGTTTATCTGTGTAGTACGAGCACTGTAACAAAGTTAGGCAAATGTGCGGCCGGAATGTTTCCCATACAAAGAGCAATGGACTGAAAAATACGTCAAGAACAGTAAACGCAAAGAACTCTCTTTTATGTCGCAAAGCTTTTGTGACCCTGCAAAAGTTTGCGATCCTGGCGAGTACATAAAATAGGTATGAAATTTGTTTTCAGTGAAATATATTTGTGAGATATTATTTATATTACGCTGTTAAGTCACCCCTCATATATATTTTAATAATAAATATTATTGTCGGTCCCTGTGGTCTAGTGGCAAGAGCTTTGTCCTAGCGATCTGGAGACCCGGGTTCAATTCCCGGCAAGGTCAGATTTTTTCAATTGAAAAAAAAGAGATCTTGGGCTGGGTGTATGTTATTTATCATTGATTTTGTGCACAACTGATTCATTACTTATCATCGAGTTAATCTCGTATGACTTTCACAATTAAGAATATTTGGCGCATTGGGGTAAGCTGTAATGCCAAATATTTTTTTTTTATATTCAAAAAAATAAATAAGAAATAAATAGATCGGCAGACTGTTTATTCTAATATGCGATAAGCGGAGTCCTTATACACTGCCATTTCAAGCAAGGTGTCAGTAAATGACTGAAAAACTTTTGAGAAAAATGACATAGTGTGTTTTTTGAAGTTTTAGTATTAAGAATTTATTAAAAGCGATTGATGCGAAAATTAACTAATTTCTTTGTGAAAAGGCAGTGAGAGTTTGAATTGACTGCATCTTTGCTAAGAAAACTACATTTAAAAGATTTTAATTATTATTATTATATTGCTCTAACACCATATATAGCTTTCAAAAGTATTTAGCAAATGACATTCATAGCTCAATTTCAGATTTGTTGCGAGTTTCTTCTTTCTTCCATGGGCAGTGCAGTATTCCAACGGTAGATATTTAAACAAAGTCTGGTTGTAATTCATTCGTCCATCTTCACCGCCAGTGAGAGTAAGATGAGAAAATGTGTAAATTCTTAATAAGCTCAGAAAAATAAGAATCGCTTAAAAAGTCATATTTATTTTTACTATATGTGGATCTTACAATAAAATCATTACGCATGGAAATCAACCGTATTTACTTTTTTTTGACTTAGCAAAAAATTGCCATGCTCTTTGTCATTTTTTTGTTTTTGATTGGAATAATTCGTTCGACTATGATAAGACAAATTTAAATGTTTTATTTAAACAATTGAAACGACCGAGAGTCGAGAATTCTACCGTTGGAGCATTAGAGAATACAGTTGTACGCTGGGAGCATAAAAGAATCATAAATAAATAAAATCTCTTCCTTATAAAAATAATTTTCTCAGTCAGTTGTGAGAAGAAAACCACTTGCAAAGAATAAAAATAAAAGGAGTCACTTTGGCAAAATGTATTCATAAATGTTGGAGAGACGACGGGCGACATTGTTTGGTGGGCGGAATATGTAAGCCCACCCTCACCCATTTTCACTCAGGAAATGTGGATGGATAGAGATGTAAACTGTATTTTTTACGAGGCAATTTTATTGTTTTTACAATGTCGCAGTACATCTATTGGAATGCGTTTTTAGAAATATATTTATTTTGTTTCAAATAAAATTCTGACATCGAACGAAAAAGGTTGAAATTTATTATTATGGATATGTACTAAGCTTATATGAATTTATATTTAAAGCTTTAAATATTATTTACTATTTTCACATAACCTAACGCCACAATAACGTTAAAATGGTAAAAATTAGATGTCTTCCAAGTTAGTTTGACTCAATCAACATTTTTCATTTCATTGTTTTCGTTCGCTTATTAAATATTGTAAAATAATGGTAAAGGCAGCCTCTCTTAGATTATAGTAAAATATTAGCACATACTTATATAAAAAAAAATCCGCAGCGTATAAAATGACACAAATGATAATTTAATATAGCATTTATTAATTTATAACAACGTAAAAGATTATATTTAAAAAAGAAATATTTATTACTGAAACTGCAGAGTATTTCACTATTTCATTAAAGTTAGAAATATACTAACGATTTACTAAATCTCTTTTAATAACAAGATATTTTCTTGCACCAGTTATTATCAGTTAACGAATATTTTTTTTTAAATGTTAATTAGTTGTTCAATTATTTTAGTACGCAAAAATTTGTTCTTAAAATTAAAATAAAAAACACACTTCAGCAAATAAGCTCAAAATGTGTTAATACCAAAATGCAGAATAATGATCAGAAACAATCGCAAGATGTTTTCAAATTTGGAATAATTCAGACAACCTATGTTATAAAATTTCACACCTCAACAATACGAACATTTGCTTTTCAGTTTCTGAATTTCTTTTACTGAAGTGAGGAAAATCTAGAAAATGAAAAATGGCTGGCAATTCGGTATGTAAATCTGTAGCCACTTTCCAGAAGGCTCGCTCCGTATTTTTCGTGACCATTCCTATAATATCAGCCATTAATAATCGGCGATCCTACGTGAAAGGGAGCAAATGATATACACACGAAACGGATTTGAAAGTATGCTATCATTTATTTGTCACAAAAACATTTTTTTTCTTCTTAAACCGCAATAGGATTGTTTATACAATTTAGGATTTCGACTGAAGGTACTTGATGAAATTTCAATATCAAATTTGAGTTGTTTGAATTTTGTTTTTTTCCATGGACTTTGTCGGTAAAAATCCGCTTTTCACCTTGTGGCATCTTCAGGCATTTCAAGTCAAGCTCATTCGTGCACTTAAAAAGCGATAAGGCGATACTCAGGTCGCTAGCGACAAAGCTTATAGAAAATAAGAGTAAATGAAATTGGTATGAGAGAATAAGGACATCGCAGGTTACAAGCATCCATACCAAAAATCAATTTAATGAAGTTGATGAGTCGGCTATCACCAGAATTTAAACATATCACTATTTATAATACATAATTATGTCTGATCCCAGCTTGTAGCAGATGGACACATCATAGAGTTTATCTCAAGATGATTTTTTTCTACGGGAACTGATTGTTACTCAGTTGCTCAACCTCACTTTTGAGCTACTACTCACTACGAAGAGAGTAGGGATTGAAAGGAAACGACGACTAGGACAGGTCTAGTGATTAGCCGATCGCTCTCTCTACGCGCCACTTTTTGGGATCGGAAACGTGAAAAAAGATTTTTAACAATACAAACATCCATTACCTTTGAACGGGATCGATTGAAAAAATCTGCTCGTACCGGGAATCGAACCCGGGCATTCCAATACGGAAGCCAACGAAGTTGACCCCTGCACCACGGACCGGGCCCAATTTTTGAATATCTACATTAAATGCTCCCTATTTTTAATTATAGAATTAAAATCAATTTTAAAAACACAGTACGTGCGCTTTAATCCTGAAATCTGTATCGATAATTGAATAGCTGAACATATGTTTTATGATTAAATAAACACTTTCTTCAACGAAATATCTTATTCCACCGCATAATTGACTGTGTTCCAAATCGAAATATTATTATCTTCGTTATAAATGACGTGAAAGAAGTGAAATGGCGCCCTTCATATTCTGCAAGACGGTCAATCATTTTTCCCTCTGGCAACATCAAATAGATTGAAATATAATATCTTTGGAAACTGGATCGCTTAGATTTCATGTTTATTATATGGGTGATCTGGATTTGGCACTCATACAATCTCGATCAATCACACTGTTCATTTCAAACTAGATAAAAAAGATTTCTTTACATTTAATGTACATACTTAATCATTCACTCTGAGATATGAATCATATTGAAGATTACTACTTCTTTTATACAAAAATATCATTTTTAAATTTAGATTAAATTCAAAATATGAACAACCATGCCCAGCAAATCTTTCTCAGCAACATGCCAGTTCTGGTCACATATTATGTAAGAAAATATTTACTTTTGAAAGGTACACAAGTTAAATAAATAACACACATTACATATATTATACTACTTTCACATATATTCTGATAAAGATGAGTACCGGTTTCACTAATCACGAGCATTGTCAACTAAATATAATCTGATACTTTCGATGAATTCGGCGGTAACTTTGTGAAAGTTCATCTTCTTCTATGTATATATATAAAATTTTATATATATAGAAGTTTGTCTGTCTGTATTTCCGCTATGGACTACTAAACCACTCGACCGATCGATGTGAAACTTTAAAAAATTATTAAGTACACTCCCGCAATGGTTTTTAGCCCACCAACCCCTCCTCCAAACCACCCCCCAACCTCCACCCCCCATTTTTTTTTTTAAATTTACGAATTTTTCGAGTTCACTCCTTCGAAGGTTTCTGGCATACCCCCCCATACGCCCCCCAAACCCCACCCCGCCAAACAACCTCCCTCCCCCCCAAAAATTGATATCGAATTGAAACGAAAAGCTGCAATGTCACAATTTTTTCAAAATGAACGAAATCAATAAATTGACTCAAATTGAATTGCATATTTGTGTAATGTCTTTCCTTCAAATTTATTTTATTTGCTGGCGTGGCAACGCGCGCAGGGTACAGCTAGTTTTATTATAAAATTTGATCTGATTGATTGCATCTCATTGGTTAATATTTTGTAATTGTTAACTTCATTAGTAGTATAATTATTTGTTTGCTTTATTTTGATTCTATAACCCTCCTTGCTTCCGGTAAAAAGGAAAAATACCAAATTCCATTTTGTAATTTTATCATTTTAAACTATTAGAATTAATTTGTTTTATTACTTACGCAAAATTTGCGATAGTAAGTCCGAAGATGCCTCTGAAAGAGGCGATTAACGTCAATAACACAATACGTGGAATAATCAAAGTTATTTTATATTAAATATAATCTGTTTTATTTATTTAAGTAATGCCTTAAACGCTTAAACCTACCACTAAAAAGTCAAGTGGGTACACATGATAGTTTATAATTCCATTTTCAAAATCAAATTAACAAAATGAATCTTTTTAAAGTCATGTAACAGATATTCAAAAAAATGCGTATTATGAAATTTTAACGCCACTGTTTACGCATGTTTATATCCACGATTCATTTACGCCACACATCCAACGCCACTTAAGTATTGTAGCAAGTGGCACCAGCTGGTTGAGTTAATCATATTAATTAATATGATAGTTGGGGAGTCAAGTTGGCGCATTAAGTCAGTGCGGCAATGAGGTAAGCCAGAAGGTGAGGTGGTATTTGGTTGAAGCGCCATTAATATTCACACAACAACCGTGATCAGTTCGGTTCGTTCATTGTTCGCCATTTCCCATTCGCCATTCCCCATTTACAATTCATGGCGAGCCATTTTCCTCGCTTCATTTGGCGGCGTGTATTCTCAGCACCCAGTACCGCCGTCATTTTCTAGTAATCCATAATCGTTCTCACTCTGTCAATTACTATGTAATTACAAAGATTTTAACCGCATTATTGATATCGAGTATTGAGAAAGGATCACCTTTAATGTGTTCACTGTCAATACTTTGTGGATTAGCATTATTTAAAAAAAATATAAATCTATTTTATATACTTATTCCACATTTAATTTATTCAGGATTGGTTTTGCTCATCGCGAGCATTTTCAACTGATAAGTGAAAAAATTATACAGTGCTATTTAAACAAATACTAAGCAATACTAATTATATGTATGACAAAATATTGGTTATGAAAATAATTCAATGAAAATAGCACGAAATACGCATAATTGGTATCAACTAATTTATAATTTAACTAGAGAAACGATGTACTAATGGCGAATTAAAATGACTAACTAAAAAGATAAAAAATAAACCACTTCTTTGAAAAACATATTGATCGACAATTTTTTTTTGTTGGTAAATTGGAGAGGTTCTCTATGATTTCCTTATATAATATTATAAAGTTCGATATTACCGACTGCATAAAATATAAGAATAATTGAAAATATTTTAGTTGCGTTACACGAGATAGATTAATAATAAGAATTCATTAATCAAAAAAAAATCAAGCACAATCTACCTAATTTTATCACAGTTATTGAAACAAATAAAGTCGAGTAATGAAAACCTGACGCATAAAATGAAATTGAAGTCTTAGGATGCATTACAAAAAGAGTGAAAAATTTCGTTCTATTTTACCACCAATTAACCAGCAAATTGATCGATAGCATAATTTTATTCACTTTCGAGTCATTAAATAGACTCTTTGATAGTCGTTAAATTTGAAGCTGTATTCATACTAATTTTATAATTACTTGACGTATAATTTATAGCTTGATAATTATTTTTCATGATTTTTTCAAAACCTAGCTAATTTTTATAGAAACGTAATATCAACTTACTGGTCATAAAAATCAAGACTAGTTTTTGGCTTTTCTGAATCGGATTTTTGAATTTGGCGACTACATTACATAGATGGAATAGAGTCTAACTTTAAATTCATTACAAAAAATCATAATATGTGTAATTGAAATAGCTACTATAATTTTCAGACCATCAATATTCTCTATTGAGTATTTCATTTTGAAAGGAATCAACCATACATATATTTATGTCTGAATTTTGCGAAAATAATAAAAATAAACAGTAAGCATTCAAAATGACGGTATTGAATCGAATCTAACCTAAGAAAATGCAGGGTATATTATTATATATGTATGTGTATAGTATTACCAACACTCAAGTAAAAGCTCCAATTGAGAAGACCTTCTAAGGTTGGCTATATACGAGGGACTATCTAGAGAGACTTGGTCTCGGAAAACTAAGTGACTAATCCAGGGATATTAAATATTTACGCAATTAAATCCCATTAAATGATAAAAATTAAGTAGATTTAATATCTCAGCCAAAGATTCGTAGAAACTCAAAATTGTAATTATTTCACTTAATTCTGTATTATTAGGAGAGCAGTAAAAACTAAAGTTAATGATTTATTTAATTGGTATTCCCATCGGAAGAACTCGTTTATAATACATAGTATTATATTATTTTGAAAAAAAGTGTATCGTATATTTTTTTCATGAATTATGCTGAACCGATTGATGTTCATGTAGGAAGATAAAGACATGGTTTTAAATTTTATTGATCATATTGAGCAAAATTAAAATGTGTTATGTGATCATTGCACGAGTTAATAATCCTTATTTTTAAAACATCAGTTTGCATTTCTTTACTATAAGACTTTATTATAAGAGCAGATACGGGAATTATGAATTCTTAAACTATAATGTATATGAGATTAACTTCTGCATAGCCTTTTTTTAATAAAATATAAAACAAGATTTGGAGTGAAGTTTTTTTGTACATGTACATAGGTATATAATGTTAATTAAGGGAATGAGTGAAAAAATATAAACATTGAAAGCTATTATACAAATCTTTGTATCATTGCTTATAAAAAATCTATCTAATAGAGATCCGTAGTAAATCATCTTTTATTTAGATTGAAATAATCGTTTCATTACCTATTTACTAAAAGATAAGGATTCTTTGAATAAATTATTTATTTGATATTATTTTTGTCTCAAATAAGGTTTAAGTCGCAATGATACGCAACTTTTAGAGAAAATAAAAAAAAAACAAAAAAATACTGCGGTCCTTGTGACAAACGTTTATTCTTATTATCATCAAAGTTCTTAGAATCCCTGCAACGGTATGTCACACAGCAGGGGTTGCAGAGAGAGAGAAATAAGGGGGAAGCCAAGAGTGTAGTAGGAGGGAAGATCGATATAAGAAGCTGCCGCCCTATCCTCTCGCCTCACCCCTCGCTCACTGGTGTGTCACAGGGAGGACATTCTTTGAGCGGCAAGCAAAAAATATGGCCACGCAAAATGGCTGACTCCGATATCCCGTTTTATTGTTTCTAACGCGAGCGTTTCCATTAAATTGATTATAAAAAAAGTGCCGCCTCACATGAATCTTCTAACTCGCAAAGCAGTTTTATGTTAATTATGAGTGAGTTCTTTGTTTTCATGCTTGAACAGTGGCGCACCTTTGCAAATGATGCGAAGCAAAAAATAAAGTTACATTTGCAAAATCACGTAGCATTTAATAATTCTTAATATAATATTCATCAAATGGGAATAACAGCCTAGACTTTTAGATAGCTAAGTATTTCAGCTTTACATATCGTCATCAGAATTATATTAAAACGGATTTGCCTGTATCCATACAAATTAATAAGAAACAAAATATATTATCTTATTACTTATAATATTTACTTTTAACACCAATTATGGAAGGTTATTTGTAATATTTAGCTAAAAACAAAAAAGTTCTACTAAGTAAATGTCAAATAATTTTTATGACTAGGGTTGTGCTGAAAACACCAAATATTATTATATGGGTTCACTTTATTCAAACAGCAGTATTATGTTAAAGTATTATTACAACCCTTTTGTACATGCTTTCCACTAATTTTTGAAGAAAATTGTATCCTTCTCTATCGTAATCTCTGTATTTATTTCGAATTTGCTGAAGAATATAAGTGTTCTATTTATATTTATCCGAAAAAATATTGTTGTTTCAACATTCTTTTTTAACAGGGTTTGTTACTAGATTTAAAGGTTTTATGAAGATCTCAGGATACAACAAGAACACGATTATTAATAATACATCGTTAAAAAATTCTTTTTATGATTTAAAGATATACAGTAACTGATAATTATTACAAAAATCATAGTTTCGATAATATTACATAAATATAGTCGTATTTGAAAATATTGCTGACTGTGTATGTATTAATCAATTATTGGTTTAAAGTAATTTTGTATTGGGAAGATTAGTTGAATAAAGCTTATTTTACAGCATGTTACAATAAAAAAATAACTTAATAATATGAAAGCAAATTGAGTCAGTATTTTTTGCAATACGATTGCAATAAAAATTCAAGGGTAATGTTTGAAACAGATATCAATAATGAGTTTTGAAAGAAAGACACTATATATTATATAGACAAAGCCGCGACATATCGTAAATGATTCATCACTTTTAGGGTGTTCACTGTCAATACTTGGTGGAAAGGCATTATAATAAAAATAATAATACATTTTTATTACTTTTTCCACATAAAATTTATTTGATCAGGGCCGGTTTCGCTCATGGCGAGCATTGTCAACTGATAAGAAATACAATACAACAGTGATATTTATACAAAAGTTAAGTAAGGTGTGACAAACAATTGGTAGAAAAACTAAGCAAATAAATGAAGCAAATAACAAGAAAAATAGACGAAAAATAAAAGGTTGAAGACTTCTTAGCAATGCAAACTAAAACATAATAAATTTATTCATAGCGAAACCGGTCCTGATCAAATAAATTTTATGTGTAAAAAGTACTAAAAATGTATTATTATTTTTATTGTAAATGATTCAGTTTATTCGTGAACTGATATTCAATATATATTACTATTAATGATTTTCTGTGATCAATATTTAGGTGAGGATTCGTAAATTGTTTTACATGAACTGCTACGGTATTATTTATGAAGTATTCAAGGTAATCGTATTGTGTCGTTACTGCGTGACATTCGTAGGCAAGAAATCAAGTTCCACTATCAGAAATCCAGCTCTTCCGACACGCACACCTTCGATAAGCCTGCCTTCCGAAGTTTATCTGCCCTGAGATATCCTGAATACGTCCGCCATAAGTTACGCTCCATCTTGGCTAATTAATTGCCATTGTTAATTCCCTTCCTACTTTGGATTTCGGGGACGTTTAATTCTGTAAATTGATGTTCCGCGAGTGAATAATTTACGGGCGGCTGGAAGTTTTACTCGTCGGGCGGGCGGGGCTGAAGGAGAGCGGGCGGCGCGGGGGGACTCGCGAAGGCGGACAGGGAGATTTTCTTTAGCAAGCGCGATTAATTAAATTCAATTTTGCTTGATTTAATATTTTATTCTCATAGTTCTTGAACGGGTCAGTTATGTGCATCTGGTAAATTATACGTGTTATGCTTAACTGAAGTTTTGATAGAAAATTGAAGATTATAACAGAATCCTTGTAGAGGTTTTCAAGGGCCAGGCCAGAAAGATTTAATGAGGGAAAACTTCAATTTTCTTTTACATCGATATTTTAATCGTCACGTTTGCGACATTTAGACGTATTTGTTTTTCTTTCTTCACATATTAACCCAAGCCTCCAACATGATACTAAATATTGCTTGTTTTTCACAGCAATCATTCCACTATTCGGAAAAATTATATAAAGAATTGGCTATTTTTTATATATATATATTAATTGAATTGGCATTTACTTGGTAGAATTCCATTTAAATACGGTGTAAAAAAAAAGCAATGTATTTTAATTCTACAGAAATTATTTTTTATATTTGTTCGGAACTATTTAGCTCTGACGATGGCGTAAGCCGAAATACAAATGTATAAAATAATTTCTGTAGAATTAAAATACATTTTTATTTTTTTCATCGTATTATTTATTATATATTATTTAAAATATGTAATTTATTCAAGTCTTTGACTATTAAAACTTGGATATATTGCTGTATTTATTTCAACAATATATTATTCCAAAGTAATATATTTATAGCACCGGTTCGAAACGAAAAGAAATTGAGAAATTCACATAATAATTAATATAATTATTGCAAACTTAAAAAAATCCTCCTTCTCCACTTTTCTTCCATATCGAGGGAAATTGGTTGACAAAAATTTCATTAGATTTATGTTATCATAGTTTCTACTATAAATTTTGAAAATATCATTAAAAAAAAAAAGCATTTTAGTATGTAAACATAGAATGACTTAAGACTAAATTTCGTCGGCGACATTCTGATAATTTCTTCAGGGCGCTACCAACCCTGTCCTCCCTTCTCATCCTCCTCTACTTACCCTAATGATATTCCTGCACTCTATGTAATGCGCACTTAAATCAAGTTTCCGTCGTAATACTCGATTGCCAAAGAGAGATGTCTTTGGATGTAAACACTGTAACCAGGTATTTTTGGCAAACACGTATCTACAAATGTATGTAAGCATCCAATATATCTACATTATGAGTTTTGGCATAATATATAATAGTAAATTTAATAAGAAATGTTCATTGTAAAGAAAATTATCTATACCGTTATCAATAAGTATACGAATACGACGATTTTTTCAGAAGAATAATATCGCTTTATTGATCTGTTCTCGATTAATCAACGTTGTTGTGATTTATTTATTTATTGGCAAAAAACTATATAAAATACATGGCATTACAGCAAGCGCCAATGCGCCATGCATTTGACAAATTACTAAAAATTACATTACATATTATTTACATAAGAACAAAAAACAAAATTAAGCTGTGTATCCCGTTGTACATATGCAATAGGTCACCTCGGCAAAAAATCAATGAAACTCTAGTATCAGAGATATCAGGATAATCTTCACCCTCAACGTATCGCCCACGACGATAAGCGCATATTCTCTTTTTAAAAGCTATAGGGAACTCAACCACTATATCTGGGTGATAACTGTCCTCAAGGACTAATCACTTGCGTACACCGATACACAGCAATCTGCATCAGCCAGTACCAAGTCCAGTGATATCTGAAAGATGACTTATTGGCAATTGCATTTTACATTTCAAAATTATTAGATTATTATTATTTTAGAAGACACTGTGTTTCACAAATATTCACAAATTGATATCGACATTTTTAGCGTATTAGCGTACTATACTAATTCTTCAATTATATATTTAGGCCAACGATTGGAAACATACTTAGTAGATTTCGCTAAAAGAACAGTGTATTTTTTCATGTTTTGTATTGGTATATTTTTAAGAGCACCGGGTGTCTAGAGATTGGTAGTAATCACTAATTTTTTGATACATTTGTTAGTTTCATATGCTATGAAAAAACAATCAAAAAATTATGTGATAATAGAAAAGAGATATTTATAATTATCTTTGTATTATTGCGAACCATTTTTTTAAAACTTAAATAACTATTCTTAAATAGAAATTAACTGTACTATAATTTTTGATTTTTGAGTCGTAAAGAGTTAAATTTGTGATTTATTTGCTCTATTTTTGTACAATATTAGTATTATACTATAATAGAATACTGTCTAATAAAAGACACACAATCTATTTAATCACATTTAAAACAATTCAAAATCTATTGTGAAATATCTACATATTTATCTATAAAGAAACACTGATAATGTTAAATAAGAAATGTTTTTTCAACATGAAAATCAAACAGTTTATGATCCATGATTATTTTGTATATGTGGCAGATATTTGAAAGGCTCCCCTGAAACATGACAAATCACATTAACGAATGGATTTTACTGAAGGTGGGATTTTTCATCAATGAAGTTTTTATCTGGATTACGACTAGCGAAACAATTGTCAGTAAATTGAAGGTTAATTAATGCAATATTTTTGGTTTGTTCTAGCTGGTCTTCCATATAAGATGTACGGTGGGCACGAAGCTTTAGCAGAGAAACGTAAACAACGAAGGATCAGAACGACGTTTACATCGGCACAATTGAAAGAGCTGGAGAGAGCATTTCAAGAGACGCATTATCCTGACATTTACACTCGCGAAGAAATTGCCATGAAGATCGACCTCACAGAAGCTCGCGTACAGGTCAGTTTTTATTTAACTTATAACATTGTATTGATTGTCGATACGACTACTGCTAATAATCACAGCAACAAAGATCTTATGTCAGTCTATGTTGACGGTATATATGTTACAGTGAAACTGTATCAAGTAATAGATTTGTATGACAACATGATGTCACTGGTCAAGATCATTGAAATTATTGGCCCAAGTCGATGATTTGCCGGCCTTAAATTTTGGTTTGCTTCAATGAAACAAAATCAGCAAACTCTTCATAAAAAGAGAACCAAAAAAAACACAGACAATCATTGGGCTGAAGATATGGCGGTCAAATTTAATTTCAATGACAGCTTGGAGAAGAATATATTTTCACTGAGAATACAGTTTCACTGTAACATATACACAACTTGTGTGTGTCTTATAACAATGTGGCCACTTCGGGTAAAAGAAACTTTACTAAACGTTTGCCGAATTTGAGTTATGTATGTCAGTAGATAGAATTTGTTTTTGTTACGTTGCGTGTCAAAAGGACATATCAATAGAAGTGGAAACGAAAATAGTTAATTAAGTGTCAATAAAATAACTAAACTATAAAAAAACATATTAGAATATATTAGGTAATCCCGGAATTAATGTCGTTTTTTACAGTAAAACTCAAATTTGATTTTTTAAATTTTTTTTTTTTTTTTTTAAACAAAGTAATTACCAGTGTTGTCTATGACTCTTTACCATCTATTTTCAAGATCTAAAATTTCTTTCTCATAAAAGGTCTTTGGTTTAGATTCGAAGAACTCCGAGAGACCTGATTTTAGTGCTTCAATATTGTTTGAAATTTTTTGTTCCTTAATTGCGTTTCTAAAGAACGAAACAAGTAATAGTCACTTGGTGCCAAGTCCGGTGAATAGGGCGGATGCAATAAAACCAAGGTCCTGGATTTTTTGTCGTGTAATATCGGCAACGTGCGGACGGGCATTGTCATGTTGAAGAATAAAATTCTTCTATTCATAAGAGCGGGTCTAATTTCTTGTAACTTTTTGTTTAATTTGTCCATCTGATCACAATAGAGAGCTGCAGTAACAGTTTGTCCTTGTTTTAACACTTCATAATAGGTCACGCCTTTCGAATCCCACCACACACACAATAGGGCTTTCTGAGGGCTTTTGTTAGCGCGTGAGGAACCCAAATGCCTTCTTTATGAACTTACCTCAGTTTCTCTAGATAGCGATGAGTATTCGATCGTGAAGTCCCGACCTTCTTGAATAATTGATCGATGGTCATTGTCGGATCTGCTTCAATTTCCGCCTTCAGGGCTGCTTCATCCAATTGACTGCGCTGTCCACTTCGAGGCTCATCTTTCAAATCGAGATTTCCCTAGCGAAATTTTCTGAACTATCGTTGGCGCTTGCTTACGTCCAGTATATCACCGTAAATCTCACAAATGGATTCCGTTGCTTCTGTTGCAGTTTTTTTTTGAAGGGAACAAAATCAGCATACAGCTTCTTAAATGTGTTTCCGAAGGACACGTCTCTACCATTTTTTGTAGATGGGGTAGAATTGTTTTTTTTTGTTTAAAAGACAGGTAAAGAATCATAGATAAGAAAAACAATAACACACGTCGTTACAAGGCAACAGACCCAAACACACTCGAGTCAAAGTTGCATATTAAAAAAACTACATTAATTCTGGGATACCTAATATTACGATTTTATATTTCAATAATAAATCAAAAAGATAAATGATCGCCATTAAAAATAATGAAAAGACAATTTGTATCAATTGAAAAAATGTTAACATTACATTTTTTGACTTCACTGCGGATTTTGGTTTACTAAAACCTGAAAAAAATTCAATTTGTCAAATTTTAATTATCGCATCATATTTATAAATCAAGACCGACCGATAGGTGTAATTCGTTTTTGATTGGTTGTGAACAATATATATTTTCGTACGATTCGAATAAATTTACCAAAAAAATTTACGAATATAGTTTATGTAAGACTGACGACGGAATTTAGATAAAATTTTCCGCAGAACTGTGATTATATTACAAATGCTGGGTGAAACTAGGTGGTAGTCTTTGCCGTATAACAAAAATACGTAAGAAGCATATGTACTATGTTTTGAAATTAACATTTAATTAATTAATACGAATAAAGCTTACGCGAGAGGGCTGTAAGATTACAAAATTTAATCATCACACACGGCAGAAAAATGATTTGTCTTCATTTGAACACGGTTTTCCCACGTGATACCACTTTATATACCCCTTCCCTCTCCTGCCACGCCGCGCCCTTCCACCATATCTGGTGCGCAACCTTGGCGGGTGTTGGTACCAGCTCTGGAAGCGAAGTGTACGCCGGCAGTGGCGCCCGGTGGAGATTAAAACGTATGGCTTTTATTGCTCTCAAAATTACTTTTAGAGTTCGGCGCGTCATTTTACGTAATTTGTGTTTGCCGAATTACGTGCGGCGCTGTTAATCTATGCGTGGGATGTTCGTGAAAATTATTTTATTACATACATACAAGAACATATAAATAAAATAATTATTCCTATCTCTTAAGTGCGAACAAAATCAGTAAAAAACAGAGATAAACATATAATTGGCCGAAGATGTCGTTTATTAAAACAGTAATCTAAATCGGTAGAGTTCAACGAAATAATATATGTAGATTATCTACCGGTTTTAATACTAGGTAATGATGAGTCAATTAATAATAATTCGTATTCTCTAATTAATATTAAATCAAAATACCAATCTGACTTAGGTACCTAATAGTTTATCAAAGATGATATATCGATGTATAAGATTCTTAAGCATGACTAAAATTGGATAATACACAACGCTTTAAATAAGTAGGCATTGCAATGTTATGTGTCTCATAATTACTTTCCACGATATCATATTGTAAAGATTCATAGAAATTTCAATTTTATCTATGCAATTACTAATTCAATTAATTGAACAATGTCAATATCAAAACATTATCTAACTAATCCTATAATTAAAAAAGGTTAAATTATTTTTACATACTACGATTCCAACTATAATCAAGTTCAAGTTAATCCGTGAGCTTGAAATGCTTGAAGATCCCCGAGAGCAAATCCTGGGTCGTTGATGACAAAAGTCGTGGAGAAGTACAAAATTCAAACGGTTGAAATAATACAATTTTTATGATTTCATTAGTCTTAAAACTTTCTAATTATGTATCAAAGACTCAAAGACACAATTTATTAAGTATTTATTAAATTTGAATGAAAAAATCTCTTCCATAAAACGCGCACGGAAAACCATGACAACACTTTACCAAAACAAGGAAACAAAAATATTAATAAAATATATACACATGAAACTGCCTTTTGTGATGCAGAAGATCATCTTGATTAAGTATTAAATGGTGCGATGATGAATTGGAAAACAAGAACCACTATAGAAGATAACTTCTATGACAATCACAGCTTTTTGTCACCAACGATATGAAATTAATATTCCTATTACAATTCACAACATTAGAGACAAAAAATGCTAGTGCAAATACCCTATAGGTTTTAAGGAAGATTATTTTCTATTATGTGAATTTGAGGAATGTCTTGATTGATCGGTGAAAAATTAGTGATATGGGATCGTTTAATTATATTTGGATCAAAGTAATCGATATTTTTTCTTCAAAATCGATACTTTTGTAAAGTTATTATTCGGATCATTGAGAATAATGAAAAACATTTAATAGCAATTTCGGCGGGCGAGACAAGGGTTGCCTTCAGACCAAGAGTCTGGATTATTAAACATTCATGCTTAACGGACCGCTCCTTCTCCGCTCACCTTTCTCGCTCAAGCATGTTTCTGCGAGTGATATAAAAATAAATGTCTATTATAAAATTAGCGGGTTGTTTCCCTCGGTTTCATTCCTGCCCCTGAAGGTGTCAGAAAAACAACATTAAACTGACGTAATTTGCAGAGAGCTTGACGTGCGGCAACACTCTCTGTTTGTTTTTAACAGACAATTGCCATGCAAGGTGAGAATAGACAATTTTAAAAAAAATATAAAATACTTATCAATCATCGGGTTGTATATGTTTTAAAGCTAAAAAAAAATCTTTATCAAAAATAAAGGAGAACAAATCTATCAAAAAATTTGAAGACAATACGCTCGATAAAGTTTGAGATGGTGTTCTTTTTCCTCTAACTATATCCACACTCAATGTGGAATATATGTACATATAGACTTTTTTATAAAGCTGGTTGTTATGCAGTAGCTTAACTGATTTTTTCCGATGAAGTCGTAGAAATGTTATTGAAGAATTAACCCTGACTCATATACATATAATAAAATTTAAAATGTTCGAAATTAGGATGTTTTTTACCGCTTACGGCCTGGGTTTTGTCTTTCGGCGTCTTTAAGCCTTTCAATTGTACAGATGAACTTGAACTGACAGTAACAGCTCAAAGTATTTTTTAGTCGAAATGCTCAATCATATAATATAATGAATATATGAAATGCTTTGTTGCATACAATGATATTGCGAAGAACATTTTTAAAATGATATTGTTGGTATAAAATTTAAAATAACTTTGATTATTCCACGTATTTTGTTACTAATTTTTGGACAAAATTGATTATAATATTTTAAATTGATAAAATTACAAAATGGAGTTTGAGATTTTTCGTTTTTACGGGAAGCAAGGAGGAGGTTATATTAGAATCAATTTTGCTTCATTACTTGAGCAAACTTGACGATAGTAAGTCCGAAGATGCCTCCAAAAGAGACGAAACACGTGTCACAATTAGTAACACAATACGTTGAATAATCAAAGTAATTTTAAATTGTATACGAACAATATCATTAAAAAAAATGTTCGTTATATCATTGTTTGCAATAAAGCATTTCATAAATTCATATGAGTGAGGATTTCGACTGAAAATACTTCAATATAAAATTTGGTACTTTTCTTTATCTTGGGCTTTGAACTTGAACTGTGAGTTAAGATATTTTTAATTTTATATTAAAATGAACTTCCCCAAAGTTACCGCCGAATCCATCGAAAGATATTTTTCGTATTGTTTGCTCTGTTTGTTTTCGGTACATTATTTTCTTGAGCTGTCGAAAAGCCACCTATTCCCATTTTATTATAACGAACAAATGAATTATTTTTGTTTTTTTTCCGCTACGGTATAAATTTTTCATGGCGAGCATATTGGTGCGGGGGGGTGGGGTGGATCCGCTGATATAAAGAGTAGAGGACTGTAAGCAGTAATTCACCATTACTCGACCTCTGATAATTAAAATTCGCGCTGTATCGGGGGTCCACTGCCCTCACATATCACAATTAGCTGATGGCGCGAGGATTTTGAACAAAACCCCGCCGTACGGAAAAATACGGAACTCTTTATTATCCGTACTGAATACAAACGAGCAATCCCCTGATTTAGTGAGGTATCTGTTTGAATCAGGGTTAATAAAAAGAAAAGGAAAACATATCGATGGCTTAAAGAGTAATATATAAAATAACTCCACTTTTGGCTGAAAATGACTTAATAATGCCATCTTGTTTTTTTTTCTAACCAAAACTTGTTGAAGTGTATCGGAAAAACATTTTTAGAAAATTTGATTGTCGTTCTAAAACCTACACTGATAATTATCCAACTCCGCCATTTTGTATAGTCACCTGTCATTTATTCATTGTTTTTCAGCGGTGGTACAAATAAATCGTTTGAAAGGGTTTTTTTTGTTTTTAACACCAAATTATACATTCTCAAAATAATCAGTTTTTACCCTCTCCTGCACAATAGATAAAAATGGAGATAGTAAATTTTCTCTTTAAGCCATCGATATGTTTATTTAAATCACGATAAGAAAAATCTATTAAAAGTATCATATGAAAGCAAAAATGATTGTTAGCGAGTCAATATGTCTTTTAACCGCTTCAGTACCAAGCAAAGTGGTCGCATTAATCACATCTACCGTCGAATTAAAAAAACTTTTTCCAACAAGATTGACTGATGACAGGAAGATCATTTTCTACAGACAGTGTATAGGTATCACTAGATATAAAAAGAAAAATATCATAAGAATTATTGCAAGAAGATTTTTTTAATATATTTTGCAATATTTGTACAGTATTCGTGACGTCCGTACGCGGCGGCTACCAGTGGTCTTACTGTACTGAAGTGGTTAACCTTCTGCACTGCCTTGTAAAGACGATATATTTAACTATATTTTACCATGTCCGCTCCCAGCTTTGCATATGGACTCCTCACAGAGTTTATCTCAAGATGATTTTTTTTCTCTCTCTACGCGCCGCTTTTTTTGGATCAGAAAGGTAGGAAGGGATTTTTAAGAATACAAACACCCATTGCCTAAAAGCAGAATCAATTTATCGACTGAGATAATTTGCTCGTATAGGGAGGGACTCGAGCCCGGGCAGTGCGTCACGAAGCCAACGACTGTTGAATATCTTTATTTTTAAATGTTTTCCATCTATCTTTAAAGCTGGGCAAAATTTGTATGAATAACAGAGTTTTTTTACCGCTGCAATACTCTTTGCTTGAAACATTGCGGATAAAAAATTGAAAAAAATATGCAGCTGTTTAAATATACTTAATTGCGATTATAATAAGCATGCATTTTAAAATACGTCTAAATTCTACATTTTAAATTGATAACGAGTGTGATTACGTTATCTCTAATCACAATATATGAAATAATCAGCAGCCAAAAGAAAATATATATTTAATGAGAAAATACACTGGCACTAGGTAGAATTCCCGCAGTAAAACAAAAATTATAAAAGAAACAATAGTGTGTGGAACATTTGAACAAGTGCCAGCCGCTCGTACATATTTTTATCATTAATTAAAAAAAACAAACAATTCATACAATGTGTCAACAATTATAGCATAAATAATGACAAAAAGATAGCTGCCAAGCCTCTTGTTTATTATAATATAAATAATTAATTGTTTTGATTTATGATATCATGAATATATTTGTTTGTATTTAATTGTATTAATACTACTTTAGAGATGTATATAATGGATTGGCATTCAGAGAATATCGCATGATTCTTGATTAAATATTGAAATCGTTTGAATAAGTTGAGTGAAAGGCTAAAATGAAAACTTAATATAAGGAAAAGCTCACATTGTAGTTGAATATGTCTTCTATATTATGAGCATAAACTTTACCACCGTACCGATAAAATAACTGCGTGTTTGCTTGTTACTTCATTTTACTATAAGTCACCATAAGAAATAAATAATTTATAATGCTAAAGAGTAAACGGAAATATTAACTAAGATTGAACGAAATATTTGAGTTTATACGAGAAATATTTGAATATAAATACAATCAAATCCTAACTAACAGTACAAAATAAAAATTCAGTACGTCGTCGAGTACAATGAAAATTTTAGAATAGTGTTGTACCCCTTTAAATAAATGTCATTAGTTATAAATTCAAAAACTTGAAATACATCAATTCTTTAATAAGAAGTCAGATAAAACCCACGAATTGTATTCGTCGGCGTTTCCATGTTTTTATCAGGTTATTAGTATTTACCAGGGCTGTGGAGTCGGTAAAAAAAGTCCGACTCTGACATTGACCAAAAACACGACTCCGACTCCGACTCCGACTAAAAAAATGTTAATATCGTCACTTTTTTCCCCTAATTTTCCTATTTATGTGTATTCAATTTAATATCAACCCTATCAATGCGGCCAAAAGCCAAATTTGACATATTAAAATGCAAAAATAAAAAGTTTAAGCTTTTCTAAATTTCCAACTTCGAGTACGACTCCGGCCACAACGCCGCGCCGACTCCGGACTCCACAGCCCTGGTATTTACGATACTACATTGAAAATACCCGATAATTATAATTTACCCACATAATTCATTGAAAGTCATTAAACTTCAAAATGTTCGCTGAGACATAATATCGATTACGTTAATAACAATTAAAATTAGTGATCTACGTGTTTATTTTTGAATATAAACGATACAAATTGTATACTACGCGACAGTTCAAGTTTATTCGTTCACTTGAAAAGCCTGAAAATGCTGAAAGGCGACACCCGGTCGTTTATAAGCTGTGATTATAAAATTATTTTATGCTAAGAATATTCTTAATCGACAATTTAGTATTCATTGTTTTTTTTATATTTCTCTAAATAAACGTTTACATTATTTTTCAAAGAATTTTATGTTAAGTTTCTACGTTGGTAAAGACCATCTATGGAATATTCAGCACGAATGAAAATCTTTCGTAATTATCACCGCGTTGTTCTCCAGCCCGCGGTTGATTAAAATTTTATGTTGGAGTGTTAATTTTTAGGGCGCTTAAAATAATTTTTAGTGCTCACTGCCACCCTTTCCGCTTTAAGGGATGGGTATCAATTATTATCACAAGCTATCTCTGAAACATAATAACAGTATGTTTTCATATTTGAAATTTTGCCCATTTAATATTTTCAAAATCGAATACCTTTTCTTTCAATTATTCATCATTTCAGTGAACATTTCATATATTCGACTGTTTATGGCCAAGAATGTTTTCAATTAGAATATATTACGGAGGAATAGTTTATGTTTCTAATCAATTCATCTCTGTATGGATATCGTAACATTACGATATTCTGTCGTTACTTTAATTGACGCTAATTTTAAAATAAAAAATAATTGTTGATTTGTTGCCAAGGCAATTGTTTTATGGAGGTTAAATTAACCAATAAATTAAATGTTAGCCAATAAATTGAATGTGCGCGTTGTCTTTCTAAACTTGGATACCCGATGCAAAGTTTACGGTAATGAATTTCAGCATGCAAAGTTATGTTCATATATCATATTATGAAGATATAATTCGAAAACAATGTGTCTCAAAAAAGTAATCACAACATCCAAAAGAATCGGTAATGTCTTTTGAATTAGACTATCAATCAGTTTTTGCTTTAGTTTTAACTGTATTGAAATTATGTTTAGAACACAGAAGATTTATAGCAGGCACAAAAAATAATTCTACTGTTGTTTTTAATGAATCTTTTTAATCAAAACGATTTCATATATTAAGTGGACTATATTTTATTTAGTATACATAAATATCATATAAATTAATGTTTACTTTGTCAGCTGTATGTAAAAAAAATGTGTTTTCTCGGTCGTAAACTAGAGAGAAGCTATTCGGGTACAGATATTTGTAGCGAAAAATCACCCGTATTTGGTTCAGACATGGATTGGACGAGGGAGATTTATTTTTTGAAATGAAGCCTTTTTGTAAGTTTAATATTTACGGTCCGGAATAGTAGGCGGGCAATGGACGTGGCGCATATGCTGCTAGCTACCGCCTATGTTTCCTATGTACAATACCGCCTATAGACAATCCCCGTCTCCTGATTTAGGGGACGCCGCGTATTTTTGCGTTTCGATATTTTCACTGAAGGTTTTTCGGATACGGAAAGTTTTTGAATTTATCTGCAAACAAAAAATAATATATGTCATCGTGAAGAAATTAAATATAAAATAGGTAAAAACATTTGTTTATTTCAATTAATTGATCCAGTCAATAATGAATGGTAAAATTATTATCATACCGGTAAATATCATAATAATATATCATGAAAATTGTTTTTTTTTTGTACGAATTCCACATATAATTTTTTGACATATGTAGATCAGGACAGATCCGCTCATCATCAGCATTATCAACAGATCATTTGATAATGCTAGTGCTGAGCGAAACCAGTCCAAAGATGTACTAAAAAAATGAAGAAGTAAAGTAATGAAGTGACAGTTGACACCTTAGATTTGTTACAATAAATTATCTCGTTCTTTTGTGAAGGCCTGCAAATACCTGTTTTAATAAGATGTAAAAAAGTGCATCAGATTAGTGGTTTTAATTTGATTTTAGTTTTGGTTAAAAAACTAATTATATGGCACGTTATTATTTGATATGGTTTATAATGTAACTTTTTTATATTTGGAAATGATGGCATGGTATGAATGATTTTCTTCGACTCAGATTTTAGCCGATACAATACATTTCTATTTTATGTTCATGTCATGTTGGTCTCATTCAAAATAATATAATGACACAGAAAATACAATTTGAAAAAGTTTTCAATTTTTGTTATAAGTAATAAAATAATTAAAATAATGTGCTCAACAAAAATTGATTAAGATTCTGTGTGATAAGTAGCGCTTCAGTATTCGTGTTCTGTGTGTATTGGTGCAATGGTAGGGTACAGGTAACTCTGCCTGTCGGAGACTGAAAAATAAAAAAAAATACTTGAAAAATTACCAGGTGGTGTTTAATATGGGAGTTTGTTTTTCCCTCCGTTTTCGTTGTCACAGGGATGGGGCAATTTAATCCATCAAGCTGCGGCGGGCCGAAGGCTTCGAAGGAGGGTGGGAGGGCAGGGGAGCTAGCGAGGAGGGACAGAGGAAAATGCTTAGCGTCGGCGATCCGTTGTAAAAAAATATCGGTAAACGCATGCGGAGCCATTCCGCCCAAGATTGATGGCACCACGGCGCGTATTTTGTTAATTAAAAGACTTTTTCTATATTTACAATGATGCACGAGTCGACCATCTTGCATTTTTCTGGATTGGTTTAATGTTTGAAATGGTTCTACAATAATTTCTCTATTCCGTAGTTATTATCAAACTTTGATAACACTACCAAAAGTTAACTTAAAGTATTTGCGGACAAAATCGTGCCAAAGTGTAGACGTAGCATTATACAAAATAAATTCGAATGTTTTACGAATGAACGAACAGAATTATGCGAACAGAGTATGTCTTTTGATTATTTGCAAGGATTTAATGATATTTAATTTCACCACTACGCATACACGGATAGCTTTGATAAATAAGATAAATCCTGATAGTAAAAAGAAAAAACAATGTTTTCTCCTAAAAAAATCTTAGCATTATGTCTTATATTTACGCTAAAATTCATTCTTTAGAAGGAGAAAATACTAACCAAATATCTACCCTAAAATATGCACTGCAGCTAACACTATTTATGATATACGCCAATGGTACTGATATGAAATTGAAATAAAATCACTTATTTTACTCTTTTCATAAAATAGCGATTCACTCTCTTTATGTTTTTTCAAACTTATATACCTAACACGTTTTGGTTACATTCAGTTGACAAATAGTATTGTGTATAAGTTGAAACTTATTTTATCATAAGATTTGTTATAAAGATTTTTTAAGAAGCAAAAAAACAGTATTCGTAGAAAAAGTAGCTTAAACGTGTTAAATTATTTATCAGAATACAACATAAAAAAAGATGTAATGAAACAATCTATTTTGAAAAATCAATTCATACTGCGATTCGCGTTCATGATCCGCAACCGAATTCAACGACTTTTATCACTCGGCTTCAGGCCCGAAAGAATTATAATTCAGAGTATCCATAATATGATTTAAGTATTTGATACATTTAGTACATTACGCAGTGAGTGTAATAAAAAAGTTAATTCGTTTGGAAAAGGGCACGCATATTTTGTTCTATTTTTACGCAGAAAATCAATGTCAATTTTTATCATTGGAAATATATCTGTGACTCACAATTTATCATTATTTTAAGATGCAAATAGACACGCCAAGAATTTATTGGTTTGCCCACATTTATCCCTGGGGTGGTCAGTAGCGCTTGTTGGCTAACTTGATTAGGATCGGGGCACCAGAAACAGTCTGCACAACTGCATGAATGGAACAACAAACACAAAGGGTACTAAATACTGGGGTATGAATACTTCCGTCTAAAATGATTTTTCTTTCGTTTTCTCATTCTTTTGTTTCGACAGAGGTTCCAAATTTGAATTTTTGACAGGAGGGTCTTGCTAAAGTCAGTAGATCCCACTAGAAATATTGATCTTTAAATTTATTATTATTATTTGTTGCCAAAAGGATATTTTTGGCAACAAATTTCATTTAGAACCTTTTCAAAATATGGTAACGAAATGTTGACGATGCGTTTATAACGTCTCTCTTCGAATTGCAATAGTTGTCACCGAGTTCATCTCAGGTTATTTCAAAAAATTTAAACATTATCACACATCGGCAAACCGTTGTATTGCCAAAAATTTTCATAAGGTCATAAAGTGTAGCAAGAAAAATATTGATACAATATGATCTATTGAAAAAAAATTAACATTTCAAAGTTTTCTTAATTCCAATAGACTCATTCATACGTCTGTAAAATTGATAAGACTTGCTTACAAGCCAATCATTATACAGATTGGTAGATATACTAGATATCAAAAATATTATACATACATTATAGGTTTGCACGGGCTCAGATTAACCCGAGGGCCCAAACATGGCAGGGTCAGGCCGAGTAACGAAGGTTTGGATTTAGACCCGGGCCGGGCTCGGGCCTTGGTATACAAAAAATAAATCCGATTATTCCGGATGTATACGCCATTATTGCATATCTAAATTACAAACATACTATTATAATTTGATGAGTAGATATTAAATTATTTTTAATTTTGAAACAACTGTCGGGCTCGGGTCGGGCCGGTCGGAGATTTACGGGTTCGGGCCGAGTGGAATTTTTAAATTTCGGCCCGTGCATACCACTAACATACATCACACACAACCCTGCGGATCCAAAAGCTTTCGTCCGAATGCATGCGTGAGACGCCAATGCACGCACCATTGTCAGAAATATTATTATTAGATCATTATTTTATATATTTTTATAATATTTTGAAATAAGTGAATCTAAGATAATTATTTAGAAACGCTACTAGCGTCACTGTCATCATCGGTAGCGTGGCCGAGCGGTCTAAGGCGCTGGTTTAAGGCACCAGTCTCTTCGGAGGCGTGGGTTCGAATCCCACCGCTATCATAATATTTTGAAGTTTTTTTTAATCATGTCTAAGTTGCTTATTTTCTATCTGTCTCTTTTCAATATAATTATGTTCATTTTTTAATTCAGAAAAAATATTGGATTTTTAAATAAAATCGATATATACCTTTTTCACATAGACATGGTGTATTTTAACAATTTGTGTACCTATTCAAAATACTTTCATAGTAAACTGACATGTGAATCTCAGATTTTTATTTACACTATTCGTAATTTCGATTGAGATTGCTTTCCGGTAATTATATCCCTTTTTATATAACATATCAATTTGACGCGCCACTTATATCGCATATCAATCACATAATACTTCCCGTGCCAGAGACACCAGCCGCCCTAGGACCATAGACTAATCGGATAATATCGGGATCCGATTCCCGCCATTTCGCTGTCAAGTTGTCGCGTGGCGCGCGCACGCCCCCTGGGACTTTCCCGCCAGAACGCTCTCTCGTCAAGTGTTCTCCCGACAGTGTTTTTATGGACGCGTTCAGTGTATCGTTACAAAGCTTTGTCGTAAAAGATGACAGGATTGACATTATACAAAAATAAAACTTGACAAATAAAACGCGCGTATTTTTCTAACAAACTTATTTATAGCCTCGTAAAAAATTTGTGTTCATAAATTTTGAATTGGCGAATCTTAAAAATGATTTGTTTAAAATTATTGCATTCTCTTCAGTAGAAGACAGGTACGGTAATTGCATTCCATTTTTAGGATAAACATAATATATTCAAAACAAATCTGCGATTTTCTTACGAAGTTTTGAAATTTGAATGACTATTTTTTTGGTACAGCTAAAATGGATATTATTGAACACATTCTACGCAATATGCCAGCCAATGTCGAGTGCGATGCGTTGCCTTCGCAACATATATTATCTTGGAACTGAAGAACAAGACATTCGAACACATTCAGAATTTTGTAGTGCTTTTTTTTAACATGCAAATATTTTCCCTCATTTCAAAATTAAGAATAAAATAAATCTTAGGTTGTATTGACAATTCAATAATGATCAATTCCAAGTCAAAATGATTAAATATTTTTCACGATTGTTGGTTTCTACATTTCCGGCTTGGAAATCGCACTTAATGGTGCTAGGTTCGCATTCTTGAATTTACTTTATATTGTCGTCACAGTTTTCCGAAAAACGGAGGAAGAATTTGTATATCAGTAAGTTCGAAATAAATTGTTATTTTAGTAATTGTGACGTCAGCACTAAACTGATCTATTAAAACAGACAAAACAAGTGATAATATTTTCACCCTCTTGCGATAGAAGTGGACAATTTGGACGCGGTTTCGCTAATCGGGCATGTAATGTCTGCCGTTCGTCGCGCGCGTCGAGTCCCACGTGCCGGGCCCAGTGGTGTGAGAGATTACACGTGTAATTCTGACAGCCGTATCGGTGTTATTGTTTGACGATGGGCGCGGATGGAAAAACTATTTTTGATGGTACTTGATTCACTACAAAAGGAATATTTATCGATGGGCTGAATAGATGTAATTTGACACATTTGTTTTTGAAATATGATATCGTATTACAATGTACCGGCTCATTTAAGAACAACACGAAAGGACTAGTCATACCAATGAGTGCTTATATACTGCTAAATAGCAATGCTACAGTGTGAAAATGTTGTTAGTATTATCAGTAAAAAAATAACAAGAAATTTATTTACTTATTCCACTGATGAAAAGATGATAACTTGAAAATGATCGCGATCAGTGAAACCGGATCTAATCATAATAAATTTTATGTGGAATAGGTTCGAGAAAAGTATTGTCAACGAACACCTTAAAAGTATTATCACTTTTCGCAGGCTTTCTAGTATTTAAGAAAATATTCAAACAATGCTTACGATTCCTCAAATCCTAAAAATGTTTGATACTCTCAAGCAACGGTCATCAAACTACGGCCCGCCAAAGATTTTCATCCAGCCCTTCAAAAATTCTCGATTTTTAATACTAAATTATTTAAATAAGATTTTTTTTTTTTAAATTTAACTACATATTTATTTCAAATCGTCAATTGGTATCTACAATATATGATGACAACGTATGAACCCATAAAATATAATAAATATTTTCTATCATAAAATTTCAATAGAAATTACATTTCTTTATATTATATAATTATATTAGAACATATAAATTAATATTCTAATTCGTTTCCAACACTAATATATTTTGTCATCCGGCCCGCCAAGTTTTTAAAAATTTCAATCCTTAACCGTTTCTCAAAAAGTCTGGTGACCCTTAGTCTCAAGAATGGCAGAATTCTTAAACTTTTAGACTTTTAGTCATTTCTAATATTTCAGTTACAAATAAAAGTTGAACTTTGGTTAGTTTATTAAATACAAATTTCGTAAGTCTATTAATATGCTGCTATCTGTGCGTGAAGTGTCGCGTTTACACTACCCCTACTTTTTTTCATGGATGAGATAGTGATCAGTTCTAATCGCAATTCTGGAGGGTCACGTTCCGCCGTATTAGCTGGCCATTATTGCAGTGCACTAAATTGACTTAACATTATCAATTCGGATGCCAATTTAACCATGTCCGTTTGATGTTCAAGCGTTTGGACAGTAGCGTGGGACCTGAAACAACCATATAATATACACATTATAAATAACAACTAGAAAGTCTTCTCAATTCAGTAACATGCATATCATACCCTTAGTAAAAAAATGTATTGTAAAAAAGAAAAGGACAATACGCCAATAAGGTATGCGTTTCATAAAAAATATAATGTTGACAATACATATTTATAAGAAAAAACACTTTACCGAGTTGATGAAAAGAGAAATATTATTAACATAGAAATTCATGAATCGTAAAGTTATTGAATCAAATTGCTTAAAATAAATTCTATAATTTTTTTTCGATGCTCATTAATGAATTGATGCATTGAGCAGTTCTTACAACTGGCGTCTCATATAACCGACGCGAAGAACAAGTTTTCATAAAAAAATATTTTCCTTATGTTTCCGGCTTCAAGCTTCAAGAAAGCAAGTAAGCTTAACTAGAAAATTTTGAGTATCGCTTTAAAAAATGGAATTTTTGGACCCCACATAATCGATTTATAAAACAATGTCACATTCTTGAAATTTGTAATGCTCATTTTCAATATGTAATAGAAAAAATCGACATTATTTCATTTTTATTTGAACATGATACTGTATTTATATTTAACACAAAACACGGTGCCAAAGACGTCAGCAAAGACGTCGTTCAGCAGTCGATCAAGAATGGATGGCAAATATTTTTGTTATATTATAGATTTGTGATACATAATTACACCATATTATGTGAAATATAATAAATCAGGAACGATGTAAGTGGATAAAATGGTGCTTTAACGAGTATTGTCCTTAACAGCTTTCAATTAGGCTGATTGCTTCGAATGGAGAATGGAGCAACATTAAAGCAGTAAAGGGGCTCTTAACGCTTAGCAATCTTAAGGCCAATGAGTCTGGCCCGGAAGATTCTGTTAGGAGGCTCCGCGGGCCAACACGCCAGGCCGAGCGTAGGCATAAGTTTACTGACAGATTTCTCATGCATGCAAGTAAATTCTACAAAATTTAATTTTCGATAAAAACAGTAAAACATTTTAACATGCTGGATTAGCCAACTTTTTATAATTTAAATCAACCGTTCGCTGGATATCTTCTCAGAAAAATATGTGCACTATTTTAGTTGTTGAAAAATTTTTCATGTTCTAATATTTTTGGACAGTCAGTCGTGATCTTGTGTTAATGACGGTTTCTAAGGCCACTCCCACATATTACCACCATATTTTTCGTATTGTGGAACGATTAGTATTTCTCAACTCCGCGATATTGATCTTAGTAGTTTAACATTATAAAAATATTGATTTTCATATGTATATTTATTTTAATAACCGTTCTTGGAAAAAAATAAAACAATGAAAATTAAGCTTCTGATTTAAAGTATTATAACGAATGTCTATAGTAATTATTAGGAACATTTTATAAGTGTACGTTCATGTAGGTATACACCGCATTCGTTAAATAATTATCATGATGATTATGTTACTATTATGACGTTCCGAATAAATCGTTTTTTGTAACATCGTTGATGAAACGAACAAATATGTTAGTAGTCAATTCAATCCTCGAAAACATTCGATGTGGAAAAAATTAAGAGGCTTAAAAGAAGAATATTAAGTATTTTTTAGTGTTATTTTAAATACGAAAATTTGATTTCATCCTCATTTTCAAAGATTTTTTTTCTACGGCATTTACATCACATTCACCATTTTTTAGATCTATTTTTTAAAGGGGAACGTTTTCTACAAATATATTTTTTGCTACATTTACAGTAAGAAAATCGATTTGTAGGTGAAGCATTTAAATGAAAGATTCTGCAAAAAAATATTCCTGGAAGAATAATAGTTATTGACGAACCTATATAAATTTCAAGCGGAGAATTATCTTCATAGCATACAATCCAAATAAGCCAACTAAATGAAGTATTCGTTATACCTATGTATGTATCATTTTATAAAACATCTGCTAAACACCGTGTAGAATGTAGTTGAAGCGGCTTTTAAATTTTACAACATAGGGATTGACCAATCTTTTGTTTGATAATCGAGAGGCGACGTTTTCAACTAAGTAACCAATAAAAAAATAAGGTACCAAAGACTACCCCGTAAGCTTGAGCGAATCAATGGTACACCATTTTAGGTATAAACCCGTCAGTTCGATGCCTTCCAGACAACAATACAAGACGATTAGAAAGAAACTTTTCCAAGGATTTGCAGTCGATTTTTGTATATATTTACTATTTTATACAAAATTATTGCTAAGGAATAAATATAAATGGTGCAAACGAAACGTGTTGATGGCATTCGTATTATTTTTAACTTCCTTATGTGTAATTTAACTAATATTTTTATCGTAATGTACCAACCATCCGATGGTCATACGAATGATCAGATAGAGTGTGCCAAGTCTTATGAACCAAAATTATTATTTTTAATAAAAAATACTTTGGTAGTTTTTAATTAATCATGTACTTCATCCAACCCTATTGAAGACTATCACGCACTAGACCATAAAATTTTTTTTTTTTTTGTAAATTCAACATTTTTTTAAGCCAGAGTAGCTTACCAGACATGAGAAAATTTTGTCAGAGTGGAGAAGGTTAAAGCAGAAGCAGGTCGCTTTGCTGGTTATATAAGAAAGAATAAAGGCTGGAAGGTGTTTCACTTCAGTAAGGGAGTGTCTGCTTTCCAAGATGAGTATTTATATAACTATGTTCCAGTGAATACAAACATTTGTATATTTTCTATGAAAAAAGCCTTATATAAAAGATATACATAGTTGTCTTCAGTGTCGAGCATATTAGATAGCTATTTAATATTTTTAGAATGATTGTATACGTGACGCAAAATAAATGACGTTAGATAAAGCAACTTAATAACGAACACTTATTTTGAGCCCTTGCTAATATAATGACACTGTATGTAACGAGTAAAGTTGATAAATTTAAAATGTTTATTAAAATTTTCTATAAACGGTTTGGAAACCAGATATCACTGCAAAATTCTTATTTGGGACGCTCGTATTTACTTACAAACGTTTTGAACACTGTGCCACTCTCGACTAACATCTATTTTTACTTACATGATCAGTTAAAGTATTTCTTATTCCGGAAAACGTGACTGTAGTATGCAGTTTTTCTTCATTTGATTTTAGTTATAAGATCGAATAGCCACACTGACTGGTCTTATCTACAGAACTCAAATATTGTAGAATTTTGAAAAATAACAGGCGAATGGAAAATTCTCTATCTGTTGAAGAATGAATTAATAATTTTGTTAAGTAACATAGTAACAAATATTGCGAATATTGCAAAGAGTGTACAAGTTCATAATATTGAGAGTGAACCCTTTTCATTCAGTTTAGAATCACTGCTCATACGAATGGCCAAGGCAAAGGGAGACAAGTAAGCCAGCTAAGTGGCAGTTGGTTGTTAACTGCTCTTTGTACAGCCGGTTGTCTATTATTTGGAGGCTTCGCCATGGCATGACTTGAATCGTTTCACCAATTTTCGTTGCTCCAGACGCGACTTTGGATGGAAAATTGTAGTTTTATGAACACATTCATTCAATACGTCTCCGACACATCTTTTATCTAAAATGTTAACAACGCAAAAATTTTATTTGTTTTTTAAAAATATTGATTTGAAAGTGTCATGTTTAACCGTTCAGTACTTTCAATACTCGACCATACCCCATAAATAATCTTTTAGTTTAAATAATATATTTACCCACAAAGACCGAGAATTGGTTGGGTTTGTTACAATTAATGAAACTGTGTTTTCTCTTCATCTTGATCTGTCATCTTTGTTATTCACTTGGCACTACGAAATTTGTAGCAAAATTGATGTAAAATGATATTAATAATTTTCAGTTTAATATCTATGGTATTTGTGCTTTTAATGTCTCAAGTATTTAGAAACGAAAAGTTTTACTGTAATGCCAAATATTGAAATTGATTTGATCACGAAGTCACATTTAAAAATGGAACATGCGTGTTTTTTATACTGTATTTTATTTTCATTTATTTACTTTAAAATTGCTAGATGGAGCAAATGATGTTTACAACTATTGGTTGACTATGTAGAGACATTTGTATTTACATCAAAAATATGTACGTGTATTTGTTTAGTCATATACTTTATATCATAGGATGAATCTTTTTAAAAGTATTTTATTTACATTTGTCTTGTCTACGAGTGTTCGTTGATCAGTCATAAGCTTCTCGGTATTCAAAGTCTTCTAACTAAAACACCCCACGCACTTGACTTTCGGTTAATTCACACATTAATATCTGAGGGAGTACCGTGTAAGGGAGAGTAGTGCGACACGACCCCCGGGAACTCTGCCTTCGTGAGAACACTCACCCCTTTGATGAGAAGATATACCATGAAATCTGAATCTCTCGCGTAATCATTGTCATTGTCGAAACAAATAAATGATAACGATATGAAAGCGGGAGATAAAAAAATACTCTATCTAATGCTGTCATATCATAATATTAGTATTATTAAAAAAAAAAATCATCAATACATCACCGATATACTTATTTTAAATCTATCAATATAACCGAGCCCTTATAGTTATTAGGGAAGCAATCGTACACAATGTTTCGGAACAGCTGTCCTACGGTGTAAAATTGGCGGAAAATTTAAATAAATGTATTGAACAAGATAGATATCAAATTGATGTTCAAATCTGTCAAAAAATAATCAGACTGTGATATCTTTTTGATCGTTTTAATTAGCAGCACGTTCAATGGAGGGAAGCACTGCTATCTGTGGCGAACAATCGAACAAAATCAATCAAAATCGAGCACACGCCTGGAATGATTTATTTCCTTGGTAGTAAATCGATGGGTAGTCAATCACTTCACCCCATTATGCCCTCAGGGGGTAATCTCTGTGCAAAACGTGAATCAGGAGAAATCAAGACTCGACCTATATCAATTGGGCACTGGGCAGTATCTGCAGACTCGTGTATTGAATAGTAAAATTAAGTTGAAGCATTGCATTTGTAATGAATATAGTGATGTATCATGTAATTCAAATGAGTACAATTATTTCATAATGGTATATGGATCGAGGATTTACATTTTCGTAGAAGGTTTTCACCACTACCTTAATTATGAATATATCAATATATGTAGACTTCACCACGATGCTTTCCTTTATCTTCTAGTCAATGTTTTTATAACTGGTTTTAGAAGTTACATTTTTTTTGTCTATTAAATTGATGTTGCATATAAAGGGTCTTTTTATAAGGACGCTAAGTTTTGAAATGTAAATAAAACAAGTTGTTTGTGAGATTTCGACAAAATTTTAATTTCATTTGTAAGTATATTTTACGGCATTAAATATGAAATAATAGCATCAAATGTCTGCCAATATCCATTCATTATAAAATGGGCCATGTCGCTAAAGTTGACTTTTTTGACAAATTTGGGTAAACTTCCAACTGCTCCAGAACCCAATCAGGCGTTGTCTGTGGTCGTTTACCTGAAGTTCCTTGGTTAGTTGGATTTTATACGGGTGCAGACATAAGGCCCGATTCAAAATTCGCCAAGTTGAAGTCGCAGAAAAGCCAAGTTCTTGTGAACAACGAGAAATAAGCTGCCTTGGGTTTTCCTGTACACTTTCACACACAGCAGCAATGTTTTCACCAGATATTGTATTTTGATGACGTACAGGTAGGTGTTGGCCGATTATTTACCAAACTGGTTTGACTCAAATTTGGCCACTAAACAATGAATAATCTACTCAGCAGGACAAAGTAACATATTTTGAGCGTCCCTATTGAAATACCCTTTATATTCGGAAACCGAGTTACATACAATTCTAAAATATTAGATTTATACGTGTGATACTGTGTAATTGATAAATTTGAACATATCTTTGATACGGTATTTTTAATAATAAGATAAGTTTTCGTGTATAAACATACATTTGATTTGTACTTTGTGTATATATTCATTCATCAAATTTCATTCATTAATTGAATGAAACCTTTTCTGACATGTTGACTTTAGATTTAATTTATGCGTTTTATGATAGAGCATGTAGATTTAATTTATTATTATTTTTATAATTGCCAGTAAAATTTTGATTACATTACGCAGGTAAATTTCTTTTTAAATAACGGTACAATATATAAGAAAGATTATAAAAAAACACCACTCAAAGGTTTGTAGTTGTACCCAAGATGTGGCTCTACATCAAATTCCACACATATCGTAATGTAAAATTTCCGCAAGCAGTACATTTTTGCCACTATTTCACTGACCACGGTGCTCTATGATGTCATAAACTTTCTAGACTGTAATTCAGTCAGTTATCATCTCATTAAGCTCGGCATTATAATAATTATAGCAGCCTGCATTATGCTTAATTGGTTCCTGCAGCTAATCCAGCTATCCGGCAATCAACCACGGCGTGGTGGCTCATTGAAACTATTCAACTAACTTGGGGCTTTTTTCTCTCCAGTTTTGAAACATTTTGTGTCAAAACTTACTTTTGTGTTATTAAATTATATTTTCATTGGGCGGTGGAAAGTCGTCGACTGCTCTTAAGTTGTTGAATACATTAAACAAATTAATTTGTTAATGGTTTGTAGTTTTACTAAATAATCAACAAAGGAAATTAGATCAATTGGAATTATATTCAGTATACTCAATTTAATATTGGGTCGTTGCATACTCATATTATGAATGAAATACTATTTATATATCAATGCTTATATTATTTAAAGATCATTTTGTCACATTAGCACTTTTAAAGGGATAGTGGAACAATCAATAGCATAATGTTTTCGATATACACCATAAATATTGATTGGAGGGATGGCATTATTGAAGTAATAAGTATTTGGCGACGCTTTATTTGTAACAGCCAGAAATAGTACTTTCAAGAAACACGTGTCACAGTAAGTAGCACAATACGTGGAATAATCAAAGTTATTTTATATTGCTAGAAATAGTTTTTGAAATAAAGGTTTTTAATGATACTGAATGTCTCACCATACATACACGATACAATTATTTCAACGTTAATGAGAGTTAAAACCCTAAAATTAGATTAAAGAAGAGGCTTCAAATATTGTTTTATAACTTAAATAAATGATCGATATTTCTATATAATATATATCTAACGAAAATATAATGTAATAAATTGACTTTAGAACAGAAAATAGTACTAGAAAAAATGAAACATAGTAATTCAGTGAAGCTGAGTTTATTGAATTCGTCTACAGTTAGTTTGATTTATGATGTCATGTTTGTGTGCACTTGCATTTTATTCTGATGCTTACACTTAAATGTTATTGAATAACACAGCGGTCGTCAAGTTATGGTGTAAATACAATTATAAAGAAAGATATAACCGAAAATACGACGCTAATTTAAATGTTTGCAGATTGCAAGTACGTTATTATAAAAGTCATGCTTTCAAATAGAATACATATTGATATTATGAAGTTTAAGTTAAGGGGGTTCCCCCATGTGACGGCGGGTTTTTTTAGCTTTTTATGGGATTTTTTTTGACGAAACTTATTATCGTAGAAGTTTGAAAAGTGAGTCAAAATATTTTCAGACTAAAATCTTCATCACAATGTGTGGTGCACCACTCCAAACACACCCATGTCGAAAAAAAGGTGGTTAACGGCCTCCATCCGACCGGCTGATTGGCTTATCAAAAATCAAAAAATCTAACGACGTTTTAATCTATAAAACTTTAAAAATCGTTTGAACTAGGATATTCTGGAAATGTGGAAAATTGAACAATTGACAAGTTTTTGGAAAAAAAAGTTCAAATTTCATGATTTTTTCGACTATTTGGTTACGTAAAAACAAAACTGCTAAGAATATTTTCACTATCCTAGTTCAAACGATGAAAAAACATGTTTTTAATCTACCATTAAAATTTCAAAGCAATCGGTGAACTCGTTCTTGAGATATCGTGGAGGTCAATTAGGAAAACGCAATTGAAAGTTCAAATACGATTTAAACTATGAAATCTTTACTCCCCATTAATCTGCTATGCCTGGTCCATAGATAATTCTTTCTTCTTCCTGTTTTAAGACTTTTGAAACTGCTTGCTTTAATTTTGGTTTGTTTCATAAATTGAAATTACATGTGTATTGAAAGTTCTCATGTAACAAGCCGAAGCGTCAAAATGTGACCGATTTCCCGCCTAAAAACAAGTGTAGTCTAACTGCAATAACTTTCCAACGACTTCAAATATTGTAAAATCACTTTACCAGCATATTCTACACGTGCTTAAGAATCATTCTATGCAAAAAAAAGATTGTTTCAAAAAATCACACGGGTTGACCCCCTTAAAGCACTGATCACTATACAATTTAGGTCTACTATTGTTGAATGTTTTTCCAAATAGCAACAGGCTAAAAAAACGTTTATCAAAAATATAATTTGTTTGCCAATTTAGTGAAAAAAATTCACGGTGAAAAAAGCTGATTGATTAAAAGAGATTTACAATTTTTTGTGTTGATAGCGTTCTAGACAGGAAAATAATTAATTATTTGCTAGCATCGCTTAGCTTTGTGATAATGTAACAAGTAGACACAATCGAATATGCCAAATGATCTATCCTACTAATTAATTTTGTTTTTACTGGAGCTGATGATTTAATAAATATACAAAGCACTCCGATTGAGAATCTGTGCTGCTGCATTTAATAGTGATATATCCATAAATAAGTGAATAGTTCCCGCAACAAGGAAAAGTTCGGTGGCACATCATTGCCATCTGTCGCAAAAGCTCCGAACGACAAAACGGGACATCTACGTGTTTTGATTCCGCTTCTGTCATCATATTAATATTTATTTTCCGCATATTTTTTTTGTTTCCTCACGCTTCGGTGCTCACTTGCATTTTATCATTTGAGAGTTATTATTGTTGCCGTCGTGTCGCTTGGTTAGTGCAACTTTGCGGGGAGCTTTTTTGATCCATCACAAGTGTATCTTTTATGATAGAGGTGATGACACGCAAAAATTTAATGGTTTTAGCTACTGTTGCATTGCAACAAGCCGTATGCATAAAAAAATGATTATGTAATATGAAGTAAAATTAGTCATGTATTAACACAATTCTGAAAAGAGGTCGATTGATTGCATTTCTTATGTCTACCCTTGAATGTATCATTTATAATAAACTTGAAATAAATAAAATAGTAAAATCACTGAAACAAACGAGACAAAAAGTGTGTATGTTGGACAAATGAATTTTACTTAAGTTTTCTCATTTCTTATGTATTATTCATTTTCTGCGAATCAGTTAACGCCGATCAGAATCTAATAATCCTGATTTGTTGGCTTAACTTTTCAGTTTTTTTTTATTAAACACTAGATAGGCATTACTGCGGACTTTAAAAAAATATTTTTGTAACCATTTGTTGATACGTTTCATCGCTGAAGGAAAATTTTCCAAAATTTAAAGAAAATATATATTATAAGGAAAAGTGAAACGGCGCCCCCGCCTGTTGGTTTACAATTAACTTTTGTTTGTGTTTAAGCTTCCAGTTTTACCACCGGCATCTTTGTTTGGCAAATTATTATTTAATGTTTCAATCACTTCATTAAATGTTATGGAATTGTAAGGAAAAAAAATTAAAACAAATAATGGTCATAATATAACGGCCAAGATGTGATTAGTAATATATATGTTACAGCGAAAGTGTATTATCAGTGATAATGTATTATCACTGGCATTTCAGTGAAATCATATTCTACTACATTTTCCATGTTCATTGTGTTATTATGATTAATCACGGGTGTCTTGGATAAAATATCATAATAATTTTTCTTCATTTCTGAACACATTTTTACGTAAAATTAACAGTCACAAAACACATGGACAGCTATCAACGCGAATAAACCGCTCTGAAGGTGTGTGCGAAACTTCGTCTTTGACCAATCATATAGCATTATAATATATTATACTCTCCGTGACCGTGACTAGTGAAAACACACTCATAAAAATTTATTTCTTTATATATTTTCACCGGCCAGATCAGTGAAAATATATTTTAACTAGTGATAATATAATATCACTGATAATACACTTTCGCTGTAACATATAAACAAATATGAGTTCGACTGACAATCAAAATCTTTATAATGTCCCAGTTCAGTTTTGTTTTAAATATAAACTCTTCTGTTTCCTCAGTCTTATTATATGTGGAGTATATTATTTTATACGTATTTGTTCTTAATGTGTATAATATGGTCTCATTGTGAAATGGTCGTACAGTATGTCATAAAAAGCTTCGTTTTTGCCGCGAAACCAACTGAATTCGATTTGACTCAGTATTTTCAAAAAAAAGTCTATTTATTGATCTATTTTCAGTATGTACGTTATTTTACTCATACCGATTTTGTACGGATATGGATCGTGGTAGTGGCCAATGTATAGTCTCGGCTTCGTAGCTTGTATAGGCTGAATTCTAGCAGTGCATTGGTATGATCGCATTGAAAATATCGGGAAACGTGTTTAAGCATTTATTACGTCAAAAACGTAGCGGCTTTCTTGGAATCTTCATTCAAAGCTGCTCAACGACTAACTCTAAAAAATGTTCACATAGCGGCACGCGTGCGTGGCCGCGCAGCAGTTTTGATATCGTCAAACACTAATTGATGAATTTTTCGACTAGATTAATAAATATTGCTTTAAATATCTAAAATATCCACATTATAGAGAAGCATCAATTTATAATACATGGTAATTACATTTCGTAAATCCATTTCCGCTCCCAAAGTCGAGCATATGTCCTCTCGTGGAGGTATCTCAATATATTATCTAAAATTTACGACAAGACTAGTGGTTAACTGATGTATTTTTAATTATGTAAAGCAAAATAAAAAAAAACTGTTTCATACCTAATAAGACATATGTATGCCGCGCATTTGTTAGATCGGTCTGCTAAAAAATTTTTCGCGCAGCTAACCTCTCGGCTTAGAGAGAACATCGAATTTAAGCTGTAATAAGTGTGTAAAAAATAGCGTAACCTTTCGCTTAGAATAGGCTCCGTTTTAAGCCCCATTTTACTGGTTCCATGACAAGACAGTTTTTTCATGTTCTGTTTTGTCCGGTTTCCCATTTTACTATAGCGAAAAAGAAGATAAATACTAAGACGTGAGTAGGTATATGTGGAGATGCTTTCTCATAGTAATGAAGATAACTTGATATCATCTGCACTGGAGCATATTGGACACCGTCTACAGTGGAAAAGTTTATTCGGGCGACACCCACCCCATCATCGCGTTGCCTTCGTGTGACAACAAAAAAGCGGCCAGTCAATCGAATTAGTATTAGCCGGGGGAAGAACGCGATTGCCCCAAAGGGCGGAGGGTGGCTCGGGAGTTAATCAAACGGATCGCCCTTCGCATGACCGCCACTGCTTTTCGCAGGGAAGGCGATCTGTGAAACAGAATATTATGCAATTCTACTCTAGCGTTACAGAACAATAAGTGCTTCATCATAAAATGAATAGCTTTATTATATTTCAGGAGGTAATTTTCCAAAGTGGTCAATTCCAAAAATATTTTTTTCAAATGCCAGTTTTAGATTAAACTTTTGGGACCTTTTTTATTCACATGGAAACGTTTGAATGCTTACGTATTATCCTTAATTTTTTAATTTAAACCATATTTTAAAAATATTGATAGTAAACATAAATTTATGAGGAAAAAGTAATGAAAATATCTCACATTCTCAGTTTTTCACCGAATGGATTTGACTACTTTTGAAAACTACCTCCTGATTTTCAGGTCTTGAAAAAAAAACGTTGAATTAAAGATACTTCTATCAATGACGTGTTGCTGAAATTGCTATTATAAATATTATATTATTCTTAAGGAACTGATTACAATTTAAATATAATTTTTAATCTATGACATAAAATGGTTACTTAGTTAATATACAAAGTCCATTTTTAAATGATTACCATTTCTGATATCTATTATTTAGATATTTGGAAAACATCAATTATGAGATTAATTTAAGGATTTCGGCTGAAGGTGCTTTATGGAATTTTAATATCAAATTTGAATCGAATGAACTTGTACTGACTCGTGAACTTGAAATGCCTGAATATGCTGAAAGGCGAAACCGGGACGTTAGCGATAAAACTCTTGGAAAAGTACAAAATTCAAACGATCAAAATTATGAGATTTCTTTAAATACTCATATACAGAATTGTTACTCACACAATAGAAGCTTCTGTTTTTATTCGAAATAACGTTACTAAAAAAGTGAAACATCTACATGTGCATCCAATTCTTGATGACTCCACTGCATACAAATGTGAATATATTATTCATTAGATTCAATAAAAAAAATCTTTCTACCCCAACTTGTTCCGTTGTAAACAAGCGATTGAGTTGTCGCAACATTGTTTAACTTATTCTTTGTTTAATTCGCCCCCTCTGCCACGATGCGTCCCCTCCGCTGCTAATCAACCCCAGCGCCGAACCAACGCAAAGTAAACACGACCTTATTCCCAGTTTTCTTATGTTAGAATTTCCTCTCCGGCTTGATCCTACATCGTTGCTTCATGGCAAGTAATAAACGTTATTCAAAAGCATGCGTTGTAAATGATCCAAGTTATAAATAAATGATCCAATATTGCATTTAATGACGGCACTGGTATTCAATTTACCCACGCAAAATAAATAATAAACGCTGAACCAAGATTTCACTTTCACAGAAAGAGAAATAAAGATCTTCTTATACATATTAGTTGACAACATTTTAAGATTGCATTGAAAAAAGTTTTTTGTAGTAATAGTCAGCTTTTGAATTATTTAGAGACAACTGTTTTTTTTATCTAGGTATTCGTAAAAAAGAACATCTTTGAAACTAAATTCATTTTTGAAATCATTGCTTAACTTTTTGTAGCTTTTTTTTTACACATATTTCTTCAAAATCGATAAACTAAGGGCCGTTGGTAAATTTGAATCATTTTCCGTTTTGTCTGTTACTACGAGACAGCGTTTGTCATCGCATTTTCAATGCTGTCATGAGCTAAGATAAAGTTTACCCCCAAAGAAAATATTCTTTTTCTTATAGAGATAAGACCATGAGGGTGAAAAATAGATTGTTAGACTCAGTTTGATAGACCTGCTTGCACCCTTCAGTTCAAATATTGTTTTGACATTTAATGTTTTTACGTTACCCACCTAAAAATAAAACCTTTCCAGTTTTCGATTAAAAATATTATACCAACATAGATTGTCAGTGGATACAATGTAGTTATATATGAATAAATAATTTAAACATTTAAATTTTTGCAAGCAAACATAAAGGAATCAATTACAATTTATATGTTTTTGATGTTGATCTCATATGAATTAATAGTATGTTAAAAAAATAGCCTACGATTATACATGTTTAACCTAGGGTATTCATGCCTGAACCCTTTTAATAATCACGGGATTGATTGAAGTTTCTTGTTTTACTTAATTATGTTTGTTTATAATTGCTGTAATTTTTTTGAATATATGTATGATGATATAAACAAATTTCTCGGATACACTGAGAAGCAAAGGATACCTCTCATAGTCCTCCATGTATGTATCTGTCAAAAGACTGCATCATATATGTATAACAGTAGCGTCCAAGCCCATTTCCAGAGAAAATAGTTTCCAGTTTTGGTAAACTTGAACACATGAATAATTAAACGAGGTAAATTGATGACATACACAAATTTTATGTTTAAGCGTATTACAAATGAGAAATTATTCAAACTTAAATAAAAGACACAGATGTAATACTTAAATTGTTTAAAAATAAATTTATAAATTCTGTAAACTTCTGTAAATTCTGTTAGCGTTATTTTGAAGTTTAGTGCTTTAAATTTACTCCTCACTTACCTTGATAGGATTTTCAAATTGCCGTGCTGTTTAAATTAAAATTGCTATCGTATTTGTACGCAAACTACTTTCTATTGAAAAGTCTCAATTTAGAAATTATTAAATGCTTAGCAATATTTAAGGTGGAGAACGGAAAATATTAAATCATAAATACATAGATAGGGATGATGAAACTACCCCTCTGAATATTTTTTCTAACAACAGGCGTTAAATCAAACATCTCGGGACAGGATTAGCGCCCACGGAACAATTACCAACCCCATGTTTTTTCTATTAAAGAACATTGGTATGAGGTGATGAATTGACATCCCTGTTTTGTTTCCCTACCATCACCGGAGCTTGTAATAATATTTAAAATATATCCCTATTTTTATATATATTTATAGGTAACTAGTGGCCCACCTCGACTTCGCTGGGTATTTATAATAAAAATTCCAAGCGAGGTCCAAATTTCATGGTGCTCGTAAACTACATTGGTTTGTTTTTTGTATAAAATTTATTTGAATCAAACGTAAAAAGATTATTTTACCACAGTTAATCAGATGCAAATCCGATGATAGCCAATCAAAAACGAATAACACACAAATCGGTCGTTTCTTTATAAATAAGATGTTTTAGCCGATTGTTGGTTGTCTGGTTTGCCACACTGATGTCCGTAATATCTAAACGCCATATCACCGATCAATATAATCAAGAAAATAAATGATACCTATTTCTAAAAAAAAACATTACTATTGAACCTGACCAAGGAGGCGTGTCCTGATTAGCCAGTATGATATCTGTAAGTGTTAAGGTCGTCATCGTGGCTAAAGAAATCACTCTCTAGAAAAAAACTGATTTTCGGATTGGATTTTCGACATAGGACAGTCCACAAATCTATATCAAACGGCAAACTATAAGCACTGACAAATTTAAATGGAAAGCTATAAAAGTTCACAGTAAATAAATACATATTTGTTAATTAAATAAAGTGTTTAATTATGGTAACTGTAAATTTACTTACTTTAATTAGTCGCCCGCCGCCAATCAACTGTCAAGTGATTTCTTGAATGACGCTAGGTGCAATGGCGATGGACAGACAACCAACCATATAAAGCTCTTTGTTTTAGGTATACGAATTTTCAGAATTTGTTTTTTACCAAAACGAAGAAAATCTAAGTTAGATTGCATTACTACTACTTTTTTGCTTTGTGACGAGCCTGCAAACCTGATAGGTATTCAACTCTAGCTATTTTTTAATATTTGTATTTATTAATACCCATTTCCTGTTATACTTAAGCATACACAACACCTTCACAAATATTACTCTTAAAGGTGCAGTGGAAAAAGATAATATTTAACCCATTGTTTACGTTGTGCACAAATTTGTGCGTAATTAGTATGGTAATTAAAAAGCTCCGTAAACAAAGTGTTAATATTCAAAATATTTTTCGGATTCTTATAAAGTAGCTTCGTTAAATATGAAGTCTTATAAATTAACGCTGATATATTGATATTGGATTTAAAAATATTTTCATAAATAAACGATTGGAACAAATTCAGCTATCTGATTCTAAAACGATTAATTTATAGCTGTATTTTAACTATCGATCTAAAAAGGAGGGTTTTGATATGTCGTGTTAATAACAAGCTTATCTGCTTCTCAAAGCTAAACTCTAAGTTCCTTTTGTACTCGAGCTTCCTGCTTAGTGAACAAGTGCGAAGTGCAAAGTGTAGCGCTTTGCTAACAGGTGGCGACAAACTCGGCGCTGTTTGCTCTGGCTGCTTTGGCGGGGGGTCGCGGGAGGTTGTGTTATTTGCTGCCTTAGCAAATAACACAACCGGCTATTTATTCGTATTTTGCGCCGCCGCACCTCTGCCTCGGGTTTTCTAATAAAATAAGTAGCGCTGTAAATAAGGGAGCAGAGCTTAATGGGGCGGAAGGGATGGCGAGCTTTTGTTACACTCGCGTGAAGCTTTTGCAACAGAATCTGGCAGCTTTCGCACATGCCACGCAAACGCCTCGGCTTCCAGAGCTGACACTGTCTCCTACAATACATTCACACACACCATAATTGCGATATGATTTATAAAGGAACAAATACATTTTTATATGTTTCACCTGAGATGATTAAATTCGAATAATATGGTTTCAACAAAATTATTCAATAAATAAGTTGAGATTAATTGAATAAAAAAATATCTTCATTATTTCTAAAAACGATCCATGTTACGGTTTTAACAAAAAGTCATTTGTTCCACTGAAAATGATAACTAATAAAATGGCAAAAACGATCACAAAAACATCTCTTTTGACACACATAATTTGTCAATAATCATTGCATATTAAATATAATTATGATTGTTATTCATTATCGCGATGTTTGAAATGCAATGGATATGGCATAATTTAAAGTGAACTGAATCACATTGAACATAAAAAACCCCAGTTTCGTCTTTCGGTATCTAAAGGTATTCAATTTCACCGATTAGGTATAATCTAAAATTTCATGATTAAAAAAAATGCTTAGTTTGAATACCATCTTTTTTATATCATGACTGTTCAATATAAAAGATTTTTTGAACGATGTTGATTAATTATGTAGTGCCTTGAGTATTTTTACAAAGGCAGCTTATGCATGTGGGGTACAATAATTATTATTCATTTATATAGTAAAACCGAGATTATACAGTTAACCTGCTGTTAAATAAACGATACTACAATGGAAAAGATTTGCATTATTTATAATGGACCAAACATCATTAAAACGACAGTTCGGTAGGAGGTTTGTTTGGATCGGCGAAAATGCTCTATCCCAAATACCCAACCCTTCGCCAAATTAGGGTCCGGCATTTCGATGGCTTCAAAAAAGGGCTGATATATAAAAAAGGGGTTAAGTGAATTGTAATTCGTTTAGCAAATGTTATGTTCGTTACGCTGGCGTTACACAACCTGTTATCGAAGTTGCTTTTTATAGCCGGGTATCATTTTAAATGAGTGTTTGATTTGAAAGGGTTAACTCATATATGATAATTAAACATAGTTGATGACAACAAAGAAAATAGATTTGAATATAGTATTTATTATTAACTTCAAATTTCATATTTGACAACGGCCCTCACTTGTCAACTAAAGTGTATGAAGAATAACTGGGTTACAGACAAGGCTATGGAGTCGTCACAAAAACTCCGACTCCAACATTGACCAAAAACACGATTCCGACTTCGACCATAAAAAGCTTAATTCCGTCACGTTTATTTTCTTACCATTCCTTTTATGTAAATTCAATTAAATATCAACCAACCAATCCTGCCAATTCTACCGCGACGACTTTAACTCCGGCCAGAAAACCGCGACTCCACGACTCTGACTCCACAGCCCTGCTTACAGGTCTTAATATCAGAAGAAGTATTGGTAAATCATTTAAGTAAAAACATTTAGCTTCCTAGAAACAACTGAATCGGAAAAATGTTGTTCCCCAATTAGTGGCTTAGATAATGTATAAATTAAGTGCTCAGAAGTAAAGATGTCCCCAAAAGGACAATTGAATATTTATACATATTAATTATATTTAAATTGACTTCTTTATTCGAAATTTTGGCCATTTGAATCCAAGTTTATAATGTATTTCAGATGAATTATTCAGCAGTCTTGGCAAGACTTTGAATATTTGCGTAGATTAATAACCCTCTGGTGGCGGTGCATACCTTTAACTCGTCGCAAGTTATTAGCCGTTTCTAAGACTGAGCAATTTATTATATTGTCTTTTCATGTACAGAATATTATGAATATTATTTTACGTTGCTGTCACTTGTGATCGTTACACGAGAATTCAGCTAGAGTGGCAACACTCAAAATAGTTTGTTAATGAATGACTTTCTCTGTACAGCATTTAACAAATTATTATTGTCAAATAATATTCTAGCGTTCTATTAAATTCTATTTTGAATTCAAGTTTTGTTTTATTGCAATATGTTTTCTTGTATAAGAACTGTCTGAACTTGTTGTTTTAAAATTATCATTTTCAGCCAAGGAAAACTAGAACTTGGGTTTCAGTGTGGTAATTCATGCATCTTCAGACATTTTTCCTGGCCTCATCAAATTGTCATTTATATATATAATTCAGTCTGATTGGAAGGATTGTATGATTGGGTGGCATTCATAAATAAGTATTTTCGAAATCTTTAAAACAAAACCAAAAAAATGTTAAAGTGTATTTTTTTATATCAATATATATGTATATCTTTGCGACGTTTTCCTTCCGTTAAAAACGTTATAAACAATTGTATATATATATATACGATTATCTTACAACTGGTATTTTCTCAACCTCAGCCTTCTATCCTTCGCTCTGTGCTAACAAAGATACAATATATATTAACTTATAGTTAATGCAAGTTAATTAACAACTTTGTCAATGAGAATGCAACGTAAAAAGCTGGAATGAAAAAATGGCGAAAAACATGACATCAACATCTTCACATAACAAAGTTATCGATTTTTTCCAAGCCATGGAAAAAAATAGTTTGAATGTCAATTTTTTACGATCAAATATTGTTCTGACTAGCTACATTATGCATACATCAGGCATGGAAAAAACTTGATAAAAAGCTATTTTACTTTCCTATAAAATTGCGAATCGTTCCTTTAATCTTTTCATCTGAAAAAGCTCGATGGTTAATGAATTATTTACCACTAAAATATCACTCCTACTATGTCGATTCAATTTAGATAATTATTGTTGCACTGTCGCATCAGCATTAAAGAGAGAGTCAATCCAATTTAGTGCATCGTAGTGCAGATGCAGCCAGTGGACATAACTTCATTAGGGTAGTTGACATCATTCAAACAAATGCAGCTCCGCTTCATGTAAAAGCCACGTGTGTACCACATGACACCGTAAATTCAATTACAATGATTAACAAAATCAAAATGCATCCAGCGATATTACTAAAGGGATGTTGTACTAAACAAATAATAATATCGAGAATTATTGTGCCGATCAAAAAAGAAGAAATAATAAATAATTCCAAATTCAAAGAAAGTAGTTATTTAAGAACAGTTGTTCTTATTTTGAAATTTGTAATGTTGTAAGCACGAAAAATCATTGCATAGTTATGAAACTATTTTAGTATTTAAGTTGATCAAAACTAAACTAAAACATTTTTCATGGTTCTGAAGCCGAAAAAAATTTGTACCATTGTAGTTTTATTCATATAACTCTACATTCTATTGATATTGAGATTCCTTTCCTTAAAATTTATTAATTAAACCACTTTAAAAATAATGCTTTCCATTACGTGCAGATAGGTCCCTCAAGTAGTGTGTTTACTATTTTTATAATCCTTAATAACAACAGTACGGTATACAAATATAATTCCAACGAGTGAGATACAAAGTCACATTTTTCCAATATCGAATCGAAAAAATCACGTTTTTTTTTTTTTTAAATTTAATGTGTGCAAAATTTTATTTTCATTGAAAAAACATTGTTTATTATCAAACTGATATATTTTAAATATTCCAGAGTTGCTTTTGAAACAAATAATCAAAATATATGATGATTATTTTGTGGAAACGAGTGCATTAAATCAGACAATGCAGCTAAAATATCGTTTGCCGATATTTCACTACATTGAAATGCACTCTTGCAAATTAACAGCCCGAAATTGCAATCAGAATGTTGCAGTTGCAGCGTGCATCGTGCTATAATTATTATTATTGTATTGCACCCAGTTTTTCCGATAATCAAAATGCAAGCCAGTATGTATCAGAGTTCAATAAAACAAAGTGCAATTTGGTTTTATTGGGAGTAGGTAAACCGAATGCATACAATTTATGCGCTGTGCATGTTTTATAGTTTTGTAATAGGGTGGAATTTAGTGGATATTTATCATATTCAATTTATTAATAATTTAATAATATTCAATACAGATACTTCCCTTTTAATACCCATATAATATGAATCAATATTAATGATCAAATCATTTTTAAATGAATGCAATCCTAGTCAACTTCCACAATGTGTGGTTTGCAGATGATATTGATCAAAAATACTAGATCATAGGTTCCAAACCTATTACCCGGTGGCGACCTTTTATTATTAAAGCCTTGTGACTGGCGACCCGATGCAATTGAAAAATAATTTTTTAATACTAATAGTAATAAAAAAAAAAAAATTTTTTTTAAAGGAAAAAAAAATATTTGGCATTACAGCTTACGCCAATGCGCCAAATATTATTAATTGTGAAAGTCATACGAGATTAACTCGACGATAAATAATGAATCAGTTGTGCACAAAATCAACGATAAATAACATACACCCAGCCCAAGATCTGTTTTTTCAATTGAAAAAATCTAACCTTGCCGAGAATTGAACTCGGGTCCCCTGATCGCTTGGACAAAGCTCTTGCCACTAGACCACAGGGATCGACAATTTGAATATTTTTTTTCGTTGACTTTATAAGTTCGCGACCCATAGGCTGGGAACCCGTGTAGTAGATTATTGTGAGGTAATGGAAACATATAACCGATGTTAAAAATATAATTGGTAACATATTGTGTTAGTAAATATTCGCACCATAAATGTACACGACTCTGTAATCGCTTGGATCCAGGCGCTCATTTTTATAGTGCTAACTGTCAATTCTCGGTGGAAAGTATTTATATTTCAATAAAAAAACATTTTTTCAGTGTTTCCACATATGTATATTTCGTAAAGAGCAGGAGTGGTTACGCACGTAACGAGAATTCTTATCTGATCTTTTGAATCAGCTGATCAGTTGAAAATGCTAGCGATGAGATAAACCGATCCCGATATATTTATAAAATAAATTTGGATAGCAAATTTGTAGTATATTTATTTATCTAAAATCTCAATCGAATCGATTCTATTCGGTGTTCAAAATTAGATCTATCCATAAAATATCCGCAATAAAATAAACAGGTGACACTGTAGGATGCTAGACAATTTCGCATGTTATTTTTTTTCCATCCGCTTTGTCAATACATTTTTTTTTACCCAGAGCCTCAAGCATTTACAGTCAAATTTTGATACGTTTGATTCCTATGTCTTATAATTAGTCTTGTAATTTATAAATGAGTAATTATTTTTGAATTTTATTTTTTTAGCAGTGGACAGAAAAACTAGACGGCACTATTTAATTCAATGCTAACTTTTAAGCTGACGTTCACAGCAACAGAGAGAGGTTTTCTCCGCTTCCTCGAATCAAATTAAAAAAAAAATAAGTTTCATCTATTGAAATAAATGTATTAATCAATAAAAAAAACTTATTTATTTATTTAGCATCTATTTAAAGTCACAAATTTGAATTAATAATATATTTTGGTACATCTGAAACTACTCCTCCTCTAATACTCGAGTACTTTAAAACTAGTATTTAAAACATGTACTACTCGATACTCGGTAGTTGAGATGTCGAGTAATTGGCGTCTCTACTTATGATATATGATATATTAACTTAAACCGGTACGCTATCGTTCTTAGTATAGAAGTTTTATTAAGGCGAAAGATGTAATAGTGTATTCAAATAAAAATGTACTCATTGTTATTTTTATCTGAATATGTACGTGCTGGAATTATTTCAGCAGTCACGTAAACTATACATTGCTATTAAAATGTTGTAAATGTGTAATATCTACAAATAGAAAAGCTTATGTTATCAAAAGCTCGATGTAGATCTCGCGCGACTTGAATAAGCTTAGCGTGAGACGTAGCTAAGTTTAGCAGCGAGGTGGGCGGCGAGCGGTGGGCGGGTAGGGGACACCCACTTCATTCTTCCCGCCGAAACCAAGAATCACTTTGAATTGAAAAGAATTGTATATTAATTATTGAAATATGCTGCCTGTCAACTTCCAGAAAGTTTTGTTGAATATTTCATTCGGAAACGTTTATTTTACGTCATGATAGAAGCCAACGGATTGTTCTAAGAACCTTTTATATTTGTATAGTTATGTTAGAATAAATGAAAATTATCTTCGTGACCTCGAGAAAAGCTTTAGAGGCTCTGGGTACAATATGAGTATACACTGTTGTATGACGTTCTGGTAAAACTGAGTCAGTGTATTTTTTATGGTAAATTTTCACTATCTTTTAACCGACGATCTCATTTCAAGCCACTACACCACTTTGTAATGAAAAATATACACCCTTCAATCAAATTTTCCTCTTATTTTCAGATGGTACCGTATTACTGATGTTATTTTATCAATGTATGCGTGCACCTGGACGAAGCACAGTTATTATGAAACGTCCCCTAAATTATTATATATATTTGAGAGGTCAATATTACTCATTTACGACTGAATTCAAAACGTAAATTATTGGGACTATTTTACATGCAGCGACACCAGCATAAAATTTTCAACTGATCATGAGTTGAAAATGCTCCCGACGAGCGAAACCAGCACTGTTCTTCATAATTTTTTTTTAAATATTATATTATGACTTTCCACCAAGTATTGACAGTTTAAAAATGAAAAAATATGCATATATTTTACAGACGCTGTTCTTCTAGTCATCTCCAACTTAGGAATATCGGTTTCAGTAACGATATTCTTTCATCTTTTTATTTTCAAATATGCTTCTTCTCGGCAAATTAGTTTTAATGTGATTTGGAAATATTTTAAATAACTCAATAGTTTATAATACGGTAAGAAAAATAACAATGTATTTTAGTTCTACATAAATTATTTTATATATTTGTTGATAGCTTTTCGGCTTACGCCTTCGTCAGAACTATTCTATATAGTTCTGACGAAGGCGTAAGCCGAAATAGCTATCAACAAATATATAAAATAATTTATGTAGAACTAAAATACATTGTTATTTTTCTTACCGTATTATAATAGAGTTCTACCAAGTTAATGCCTACGCAAACAATCAATCAATAATTTATATTGAAATAATGTATTGTGAAAAGAAAAATTGTATTTATTTTTCTCAAAATCATCTTTGTTTACTGTATGCAGTTAGTTAGTGTGTTATTCCCAAGGTTCTCTATTTGCAACATTCATAATTTATAAAATCAACATTTCCCTTACACACATGGCTTACGAATGATCGCCCGAAAGGTACAAATCGAAGAGATGTGTTCTCTGAAACAACGTCCTGCCGTAAAGTAGCCGACAGACTTGTGCGCCGGAGCGTTTCGGTATAATTTAAACTAAATAAACCGAATAAACAAAGCTGGAGCCTTCATTAGGCGGACCGAGTCGCGGCTTCTGATCTTCACCCTGTCCCCCGCTCATATCCCACGCCGCCCCCCCCGTAGCGGCCGGCCAATCAGAAATGAGAGAGCATTTTATTTATTTTTCGACCGACGGTCACCCATGGGCTGATTGCCCCACGGGTTCAGAGGGTCGGATAGCGAAAAACACGTCCTGGAAATCTCCTAAATACACAAATGTTTGTGAAAATTTTCCACATATTCTAAATATTTGGAAAAGTTTGTTCAATATGAACAGCCACTTTTGACGTTTTAAATAATGCTGTTATAATCAATTATAATGAAATCGTTTTATAACGTAATTTTCAACAAGTGTGCGAATTATCACATAATTTTCCTCATAAAAATCTCAAAAACAGTATGTTTATAAAATTTTCTATAACTTAAAATAAATTAATAACTTCTGAAATGAAATGATCAAATTGTTATCATCTCTTAATCGTTTACCCAGACATTTAACTATGGTATCAAAACGAAAAATTGTTGACTGATCGTTATCTCATATCTTCATATCTAAGAATTGAATAGATTAGACAGGTATAAAACATCACATCTATGTATATATATATATCTAAAGATGTAATAATTACATTATACGCAATTTTATGTAGCATTTTAACAGAGTTTGTACATTTTTTTTGATAAATATTACCAACACAGTTACCATACAATTATTTAGGATGAAATCAAAGTTTTGCTGCAATGGCATTATAATAAAAATACACATTTTTAGTACTTATTTCACATACAATTTATTTATCAGGATCGGTAAATAAATTTAAGAAAAATACAAGCGAAATAGACAATAATTTAAATTTTGAAGACCTCTTAGCAATACAAGCTATTACATCAAAAATGCTCGCCATGAGCGAAACTGGTCCTGACCCAATAATTTTTATGTGGAATAAGTACTTATAATGTGTTTTTAGAATAAGATAAGGATGTTTGTACTTTAGGTATTATGTTTAAGACTTGTATAAACATTTTGACATGAAGATTCATTCTTAAATCTTAACTGATCATAATTATCATAAAAATATATTATTTACAGTAATTTTTCATATAAGCTTGCATTGGGTTTAAATTGTCCGTTAAATATTAATGTATGGTAAATAAGTATGTTAAATACGGCGCATCAAACAATATATCTATTTCAAACGAAATTAATCAAAATATCCAGTTTCCAAAATGCTCTCAAACGCCTCTGTCGAATAATTTCATTACGATCAGTTGCGATTTGCGCTCATTTAAGCGAATAGAAAACAGTTTGCATTGAAAATTTTGCAATTTGAGCAAACAATCGACTGCAGGCGAGGACTAGAATGGGCGGCCATTATCGTCGGGTCAGAGGAGAGTGAAAAGCTATTTAGCTGATAGGAGAGCTTTCGTTCAAACACTCTGCGACCCGATCCCAATCAGCGTTCGTTACACGGCACTGCAGTTAATTGCATCAAATGCACTCGATGCCGGGCTTTTTTACATAACATGCATGCAGTTTTTTATTATTATTTCAACGCAATGGCGTGCATTAGACAATAGTCGATTGAAGTCATACGATTTTACCTCGGGTTTCTTTAGTAAGGCGTAGCGGATATCAAATGCTATCTGCTAATTGGTAATATTTTGGAATTGTAAAATTTTGAGTTAAATCATTAAAATTTTTAGATGCTTCAAAGTGGAGTGGAGCTGATTTGCAGCAGTAAATAATTTTTACGATGTTCGATGATTATAATATGCAAAAATATGTGACATAAATATTTGGAATATTTCTTCGACTGGTGGTTATAATGTGTGTTGTGTAGACCTACATCCAATATATATATATATTTGTATCCATGCCCGCTACAAACGTGGAGCATTTGGAAAACCCACTGAGTTTATCTCAAGATATGCTTTTCTCCGTGAACTGTGTGTTACTCAGTGGCTCAACCTCTCTGTTTCAAAGACAGTATGGATCGTAAGGATATGAGTACTAGGACAGGGCTAGTGATTAGCTGATCGCATTTCCTACGCGCCGCTTTTTTGGGATCGGAAGGGTAGTAAGAAGTTTTTACAACACAAACACCCATGCCCTTAGCAGGATCGATAAATTTACTGAAAAAACTTCTCATACAGGGACTCAAACATGTGACGTCCGTCACGGAACCCAACGACGTTGGCCACTGCATCGCCACCAAGGCAAAAAAAATATTCATGTGATTCGTCGGTCTTTACATCCGAGTGGTGACGCTTTTGACTCATCTCACTTCATAGTTGGTTATGAAAGTGTAAAAATGAATGTATTTATAATCTCATTCAACCAATTTAAAACTAAAAAGAAGCCGTAGACAGATTAATGAGATCACATCAAAGCTTCACGTTAGTGTCTCTAGTAAATGAACTTAAGCTGGGCTATCATTATTTACCATGCATTTAAGACTTTAGAACTTGCCTCTAATACTAATCATTTACAACCACAATCTTTTGTCGTTAACCTATTTACAGAAGAGAGGTTAGGCACATATAAAAAATGGGGTAAAAGTCTAATATATGATGAAAAACAAGAGTGAAAAAAATATGTTTCGGATTTTAAAAAGATTCGCCACTGAGTCAGTACATAAATTCACATTTTACGAGGATGATTAAGCAAAATAGCAATAAAAACAAATTGTGTAATAGTGGTTTCAAAAGACTTTTTACATATATTTCACACTAAAATTTTGCGTAAAGCAATGAAATATTTATGCGATTCTCATGGGAAGAGACAGTTAGTTTTATTAGTCATTAAAATTATTTTAAATCAAACTTGCGAGTCTCTTTTTTCTCGTACTATGTTATCTATACATTTTACTTACCCGACGATTTGACTTGAGCATTGGCTGTGGCCAAACTAAACAATACAAATATTCGCTTTAAGTGACCCCTAATTTCATAAAAAAGTGTTTTTTAAATATTGGTGCTATTAATGATAAGCTTGGAATACAGCCAATATCGTAAGAATATTTTAGTTGACAGCAGGAGATGTTAAGTTAATGAACGTAATGATTGGATTTCATTGATATTTATTATCATTTATTTATCGATTAATAATATTTAAATCGCATAGAGCGGAATTGGCATTTTTAACATATTTACTTTATGGTAAAAGATAGTAATTAATAAACATGAACAGCTTTTAGCAAGATATATATGTCCTCTCTTTATGCGCAGCATATGGCATCCTAATGGAAACACATTTTTTCTACAAGAACTGCTCTTTACCCAGGCTTTCATTAGTAAGAAGCAAGTAGGATAGAAAGGATGAGACTGCAACAGGACTACGAGTGATTAGCTCTTCACTAGCACCCATACCTTCATAAAAGTCGATAAATCGAACGAAAAAAATGCTGCTCGTACTGGATTTCGACGAACCCGTGAATTCAGTCGCGGAAGTCAACTACGTTGACCACTGCATCATGGACACGAGTCGTTATCAGAGCTTTATCACGATATGCTAGAATTATATAATGTGAAGTGACCGGTAACATATTGAAAGTGATATTGCGTAGGAATTGTGAAAAGCTTTTGTCGTGCTTAATAAAGAATATACTATAATATATATACCACAACGAAATTAATATAAAAATCTATTTTATAAGGAATGTAAGACACAGCAGTAAAATAAGAAATATATATTTTTATCTTCAAAATACTAAGAAATATATGAATAACAAAATTTTTAAGTAAATGGCAAAATCATTGAAGATGTTTATATTAATTTTGTGAAAGACCGTGAGAATTTAAAAAAAAAAACTTCTGATAGAATATATATAATCTACAATATATACGATCTAGAATATATGTAATATATATCTATTTCATAAGATATATATTTATATACTGCTAGCTTTGCTATAACTGACTATTATTGTATTTTGTTTCAAAAACATTTATCAATTTTCTCTTTGAAACTGGGTGATTCTTTTTTGTCTTTAAAAAAACCATTCATGCATAGTTATAGATAGCACTGTCAAATGTCTCGTCAACCTTCCATTCGACCTTGCCTGTTTAAAACTAGTTCAGAAAAATATTGAACAGCTTTTATAAATCTGTATAATAAGCTATATAACAATTTGTCATCTATCCTATTTCACTCGGAAAATTTCTTTCTACGCTGTGGCGTGGAAAACCAGTGAGAATTACAATTATCAAAATAGTATTTTTTTCTGAATAACAAAAACGACATTTTTTAGTACAACTTGGCTTTGATAAAGATTAATTTCCTAAGGTTGGAGATAATCTCTAATGATACATGCCAAGAAATCCAAGTTATAATTAATTAAACTTTTTTTATTTTTTCGCATGAGTGTAAAATTTATTTTTTATTGTACACTTTATATATCATTTTTAATTATTTTTTTACACACACTTCACCTCGCATACTTACACAATCATGTGTTCCACCATTAATATGGTAGAGTCGAAAGATTTGAATGCAATATATTGTTGTTTAGTCGAATTAGGTATGTATTAGTTTTAAATCTTTTGAATTTTGTACGTTTACACGCGCTTTATCGCTAACGACCTGGGGTTCGCCTTTCAGTATCTTCAGACATTCAAATGCAAGGATGAACTTCAGCTGAAATATGAAATGTATAAAATGTTAACGATTCAAATTTGAAATTGAAATTCTATCAAGCAATTCCCGTAGAAATCGTAGTGTCTTGTGAAAAACTTCACATCGATCAAAGTTTGTTTAACTCTCTTTTCAAATATTTTGTGAAATTGATCGAGGATCACTATACAATTTGCATCATTCATTTTTTTCACTCTTTTGTGGTTTGTAATTTTTCTTTTCGATGTCTTCAGGCATTCAAGAATACAAAAATAAAAAGTTTGTCATTAGTATCAATGATCTGAAACAGTGCACAATTCCATCTTACCGTTTATACACTATAAATTGGATTATGTATCACTTAAAATGATTTTAAATCTGTTGCCAATAACCGATGACTTGCCCACTCATCCATGCATCGTACAATTCGATATAATTTTACACATTGGCACAGCATTGAATATTTCTTTATTTATCTATTCCAGGTGTGGTTTCAAAACAGACGAGCGAAATTCCGCAAACAAGAGCGTCTGGCCCAACAAAAAGTAACCGGATCAAGCGGCGGAGGCAACGACTCAACAAAAAGCGGAGACCAGGGTTCAGGAGTCGGAAGTGGTAGATCGGCTGGCGAAGCTCGTCCCGCATCGCCTCCCGCTGCAGCGTGTCCCACACCAGGATCTACCGCCAGTTTATCTTCGCATCATTCCTCAAGTGGCGACATCAAACCACTTAACAATGGACCAGGTAAGCAAACAATAAAATTTTGACCTTGTTATTTCAAATGATAACATTATCAAATTGTCGTTTTAATCAAAGGTTTGACAACAATCCTTTACATTTGATAAATCACTGCCACCCATAGAGACTTTCGAGGCGTTGTATACCAATATTCTTCTCTCGACGAGCAGAACATGTTGCAATGACATTTTTTCCCCAATCGTTTGCTTTTTAATGTTTGTTATAAATATTATTAAAAATATAGACGTACCCATATACTAAAATTACACAAGTTTGATACCAAGATAAAAATGTAAGGAAATCATTTGAACTTGATCAAAGAAAATACTTTCACTTCAAAGTTTGGCGTTGCAAAATTCTGGCAACGAATAACGCATTTAATGAAGACCAAACCATCGAATGGATCCTGTTAACTTTTGACCCAACAAGTGATGACGTAAGACTGTCAAGTATATCTCTAATTCAACCTAGGGGTCTCGAAAGGTTGATTAATACCATCTCACCTATTCATACAATAGAGTGACGAGGTGGTGATATGATCTGGAAAGAAGATTAAATGATGCAGAGAGAAGATGAGTAATATAATGGAGAAAAATAACACTAAGAAACTAGAATATCTATAAATCACTCACGATCACATTAAAGGTGTTAACTGTCACTTTTTGGTGGAATGACTTTATTTTAAATACATAGAACACATAATGATTGTTACTGATCTTTATCAGAATATATGTGGAACTATAATATGTGTTTTATTTATTAAAAATCACTCTAAAGTTTATACACTAAATTTTAAATAAATCGTGAAGTTCGTGACTAGAAAATTGATCTGGTGATCCATCATTGAAAACTAAAAAGCATTGAAATAAGAATTAAAGCTTCAAAAATGTTTTCAATGGAAAATTAAACAACAATTTTTCATCACAAAAAAAAATCATGAAAAACTGCGTTATTTTTTTTCTGTATGTACCAAACTCTTTAAATTTAAAAATCTAGAGCATAGATTTTTTAAGTTTCTTAAATCATTGTTAAAGCGATATTTAACGGAGATTGATTGAATCTAATTAAACACAATTAACGTACAGTATGTTCGCAGCCTAGAAGGAATAATATATTTATTGTTTAGTGTCGTATTCATTGCAGAAAATCTATATTTAGTGTGTGCGTTTGGATTTATTTTGGAACTAACGCAATTTGTGAAGAATGCGGAGGTCAGTTATAATTTTCAGCTGTTTTTCAGTCGCGATACATTATTCAGGTCAATGTTTACCTTGGCAAACGAATGGTTGAAATTGTAATGGAAAAACAGTATGTAATCAAAATATATTTTAATCAAAACAAATTATACAAATGGTTTATGCTGCTTCAAATGTTTACTCAACAAACCAGTAGGATTTCGACTATCTTGGTGTTGCCTGAAATGAAAGTAATACATACATACATTGTAAAGCCATGTACACTTCCAATGTGGAGCATATGGAAAAATTGTCTGCTTAATAAATTTATTCGTTGTATGTTTTGCTGTAAAATTTGTGGGTTTAATTCATATGATAAGAATTAAAAAAAAAAATTGACAACAATTGAAATATATTGTTGACAGGAATTTTCGAATGTCAAATTTCAAGTAAATGCCAATTCAATTAACATGCATACTAAAATTAACAGTAGAGAAAACTTATATTTACTAAGCACTAAAAATATACGGATTTATTTAATAAGTTTATTAATAAATATATTTTTTTAATTGCAATGCTCATCGCGAGCATTTTCAAATTTTCCTTTAATAATGATGGCGATGAGCGAAACCGGTCCTGTTCATAATAAATTTAATATGGAATGAGTACAAAAGATGTCTTATAGCTTTTTATTATCCTGCCATTCCACCAATAATTGAGAGTAAATTAAATAAAATTTTATTTTCATTGAATATAAGAGATCATATATTCTTTTAATCCCAACACTGAATATTTTTTTCCTTTTTGGGATACAATTAATAGAGCTGCCTCAAAGACAAAAAAAATATATGTATTTGTTCTTCCGGTCCGGTCCGTGGCGCAGTGTCAACGGCGTTGGCTTGCGTGCGGGATCGCCCGGGTTCGATTCCCGGTAGGAGCGGATTTTTTCAGTCGAAAAATCTGTTCAAAGTCATGGGTGCTTGTGTTGTTGAAAAACCCTTCCCACCTTTCCTATCCCAAAGAGCGACGCATAGCGACAGCGATTAACTAATCACCAGTCCTGTCCTAGTCCTCATATCCTTTCCATCCCTACTCTTTTGAAAAAAGAGAGGTTTAGCAACTGAGTAACAAGCAGTTCTCGTAGAAAAAATAAATTCTGAGATAAACTCCGTGAGGAGTCCATATGCTCCAAGTTGGGAGCGGACATGATTAACAAACAAAAAACAGATATAGATAAAAATTAAAAGAGCATGTTTGTAAGAAGGACATTTTTATGTGAGGTGAAGAGAAAAAATAACTTTATTCCTGAGCTGAATTAAATTGAACATTTTACATTTCCCTTAATTGACAATGCGCCAGATACAAAGATAAACTGATGGATAATTTAAAAAATTCTCTTGACATCAACTCTTGGAGAAAAGACGCCACTTACAAGCATGACCAATACTAAATTGCAAAAATCGAACATTTAGTAACAACACTGCATGTATTTAATATTTAAATAAAACATTCCTTGTACTGATTCCGCAGTGAATTTATTTAGATCAGGACCGGTCTCGCTCACCACAAACATTTCCAACTGCTTGAAAATGGTAGCGGTAAGCAAAACAGGTCCTGATCTTGTTGAATTTATTGTGAAATAAGCACAAACAATGTTTTATTATTTTATAATATATTGCCTTTTTCGACAAGTATTGACAGTGAACACCTAAAAATTGAAGTAATATTTTGCTTAAATATATCATTCATTAATGAATTTATTATTCAGTTATAATTTTCGGTCGATTTCGCGATATAATACCTGATATTAACGTTTAATTTTTTTGCAGTTTTCAAAGAATTAAATTCTTGTTTTTTAGCGTTTTGAACCAGCAATAAAAATAATCAAATGACATAATTTTATTATGCTGTATTTTTAGGAATCATCTAAGTAGACCATTTAATAAAAGTAATAAAATATATGTAAATGTCATGAGTATTAATATCAATGAAAGTGATTTAATTTTGTGGCCATCCGTTTTGATAAATAATCGTGGAAAAAACGACAAAGTGACATATGTATTTTTCTAGTACAAAATAGTCCACTACGTTTTTCTTTGTACTTGACTTTCAAAGTAAAAATAAGAATTGTGTATAAATATTTTCTGGAAATAATCCAAGTCTGTTGTTTCTCTCACGTTTTTTTACGATAGTGCGAGCTTTTTTCTTAAAAAATGTATCAGAAAATAATAAGAAACACGTCAAAGGTGGAGCCAGCTTTATCGCTTGCATTATACCTACATACTTCGTTTTTCTGGAACTTGAATATGAACTCTTAATATAACACTTTAACAGCAGAGGTTAATTGAGTGATACTTGAATATCAGCTGCTTAAACTTATTTTCCGAGTAGTTTAAGATCTACGAATGGTATCATGAAAAGAATTATATTTACTGATTGAGTAGGCTTTTACTTGGTAGAACTCCATTATAATACGGTAAGAAAAATAACAATATATTTTAGTTATACATAAAATATTTTATATATTTGTTGATAGCTATTTCGGCTTACGCCTTCGTCAGAACTAATTCTGCTTCGGCGTAAGCCGAAATAGCTATCAACAAATATATACATAAAATAATTTATGAATAACTAAAATACATTGTAATTTTTCTTACCGGATTATATTTACCATAACGCTGTATCTTTGCAACGTTTTCAGGATTGTACATGGGTCGAGTTTGAAGGAGACACTGAAGAAGGATCAATTAATAGGATAAACTGTATTGTTTTGAATACATTATATCGAATTATATGATGTTAGTAACATAAATTAAATTAGTAAAAACCGTCTTGAATTTAATCGGAAATATGAAATTTGATTTTCATATTAAAAAAACTTATTAACATATGATAATTATTAAATTTGTCAAGATAAAGACATAAATTAATTTACGAACTAAAAATTTACTGCATATAATTTGTAAATTGATCTGGGCTCGTGGTAAAAGGTAAAGAGTTCGATACATGGTACGTCATTCACTTAACAACTAACACAACAACTAACGTTACAGACTTCTTGGTGAACATCATTTAAAACAAAATAAAACATATTTTTTGTTACTTTCGTATAAAAAACAAATATTATAATGCCCAGGACCGGTTTCGATATTCGAAAGAATTTTCGACTGAAAATTCTCAGAAACAGAAATACTAGGGGTTTGTTTATTTAAAACATGAATTTATTGTCCCTACCAAGCCAAAAAGGCGTCAGTAAAATTTTGGTTATTCTGACCTAAATTTGCGGTTAGGTACACAATAGCATGTTCTTAAAAAAAACTTCAATAGATGTAAAGAAGTGGTAAAGAAACGATATTGTTCTAATTGACACAATATTTTTTCACTCTTTCTGTTTTCCTGAAAAGTAGCGATCTGTCACTAACGCTCTTTTGGCTTGGAAAAGGTGATATGTTATATATTTTAATTGTTATATTGAAGCATAGCAATTAACTATATATTAAACACGTTTGCCAAATCACCATCAATCATTATGAGTTATTATCACATCGAATGTTTTAATTATTGTTTCACTCAAAAATAAAGAAATGGACATCAGCTGTCACACGAACAGGTGTGCGGCTTATTTTTGTTATGTTTCCTTTATTCAAGTTATTAATTATTCTATCCGGGTTTATATTATAATATATCAAGCGGAACAGTTGCAAAGGCAAACGCCAAAAAATATTTCCACTTCATTTTGTTGAGATTGATTAGAATGTGACGAAGAAAATTCCATAGCGCGTCACGTAAATGGCGAATTATAAAACTGAAAAACAATTCTCCCACGTTATAACAACATTACTTTAAATATAATATGTTGTAAGAGGATGATGATATATTTAAAAATACGTTACACTGTTATCTATCTTTGTCGAGTTTTATTGTCACTAAAAAAAGATACCGCGTGACGGAGTCAAAGAATAGGGTGACACCGATATAAAATAATTTGGTTATAAAAAATCGTGAGGTGAAATTGTTTTAAATAAAAACTACATAAATTGGACATGTGGTTTTTTAAAAAAATTTAGCATTCTGTTTTTATGACGGATAAGCGAAATCGTCAATATAAACCGTGATTACCTAAGCAAACTTTGCGATAGTAAGTCCGAAGATAACTTTGAAAGAGACAAAACACGTGTCACAATACGTGGCATAATTAAAGTTATTTTAAATATTATCATTAACGTGAGCTATTGTTCATCTCGGACATCGGGTTCGTGGTCGAGTATCATTGGCTTTGGTGACGGAGCACGTGAGGATGTGATGAGTTTCCCATCATAATCTTAATTATTAAGTTAAAATCAGTTCTCGTAAAAAAATATTTTGAGATTTACTCTATTAAGTGTCTATGTGATCCATATTGGGAGTTCGGTCCTATGGTTAAAACATTTTAGACAAAATAATAACAACTATTTATATTATTCAGTAAAAGATATGAGTGGCAATTTTATGTATCGTAAAATACTAATATTCATGAAATGATAGCCGTTAAGATGTAAACATTGCTACATGAATTTAAAATTAGAATCACATGAAAATCCTAATTTCGAAATAATACCATAAGATTTTTGTTTTTTTTTTACCAAAATTTTTCAACATAGTTTTATTGACTTCTGACTGACTTTTTTTTTAAATATTCAAACAAATCAATAATATTATTAGCAATACAATAGTGTTTTTTTACGGAAACATTGATAGTATTCCAATATTTTGCCAAGTGACAAAATTAAGTACCGTCCACATAAAATAACGGTCGTATTTTAAAATTACTTATAACCATAACGTTGACTTCTTCATTTTGTTTTCCAAAAAATAGAATTCATAGCTAAAACACGATTTTTGTTGGTTATCCTGCTTTTGCATTGATGGAGCGATATATTACTGGGTTTTTTTTTACGACTCGGTCAAATGTTGAGCGATCAATTTGTCTGGCAAATACGTTTTCAATCAATCAATAATTACTCTCTTTGCCAATTTTTACAAATAACAAATGACCTACATGATTTTACGCAAAAATATTCCCGACCAGTTTTCCAATTACATTTTCTCATGATTGTTGTCCCAATAAAAAACAAATAAAAATTGTCCGACAGTATCAAACCGCGTATTCATCACACTGGAAATGGAAAATCGTAGGTGGTGGGAAATGTTTCAGAGTTCAAATGATAGACTCGCCTACTAAAAACAACGTCATATATTTTGTATAACACCTATGGCAATAGCATAAATAATATTTGACTTTTACAATATATGTCTACACAAAATAAAGGTACCTAACGTCGATATCAAAATAAAATATCGCTTTGACTTATAACAGTAAAATAATGACTTCTGAAGAAAAAAAGTCCAAAAGCATTGATTGTACCCAAGACTAATATTTTTAAACTTTAGATAGATCATTTAGTAGGGCTGCACATCATCGGAAACTGCCTGGACTAGGGCTCAAACCTGTGCAATTTCTGATTGGTATTCTAATAAATATATTGTGTTACACTAGAACAAAGAAAAACATGAATAAAAAATAAATATATGAAGAACAGAATAGAGTGTTTTCTTGTAGTGTTGTACTAATGGTTCGTCAACATACTTCAGAAATAAACTGTTAGGTACTGTCCGCATAAGTAGTATATGAAAGTTACGGTATAATAAACCGTTAATGTTTGTCATTAAAATTACACTTAAAACTGAAAATATTTTTGATTGCCCCACTGTTCCATTGATGTAGCGCTATATATTCAGCAGAATGACTGTATATTCGCTAAATTTCTGGATATAGCTATTTAATTCTTTATGTAATGTATGCTAATGAGAAATAGAATTGTTAATTGTACAAATTTGTGTAATTGTACGTATACTTTTATAATACCTTTGAATCTTATCTTATATATAAAACCGAAACGGCGTATGTATGTATGTGGGTCTGTAATTCCCTTTTGCATTGTTGTTGCAAGTTGCCATAAAAACGAATATGAAAGAAAATATGTTTGAATTTTTATCGGCGAAGACATTTAGTCAAAATGTAATAAATTAGTCTTCTACCAACTTTTCCCCGGCTTTTATTTATATAATAATGTTTATTATTTACGTGAAGGTATAATTTGACATTTCTTTGACAGCAAATTAGTTTTTTTCCTTGAATTTGGACATTTTAATGGGCGAGAAAGGGCTGTCATCAAATTAAATAAAGTTTGTGATTTTATTTTAACTCTATTTTGGATGTTAGATTTTGTGATATAATTATGTCGAATCATATAAAATTAAATAATTATTGGTCGCTTAGTCCAAGCGACGCCGGGTAGCAATACTAGTACAATATAAATTCAATCAGCAGTTGGACTTTTTTTATTTATGGTAAAATGCCTTTTGTATTTTTAAGACTGCTATATCAACGAAGGGGATTTTTTTAATTGAAGGTGAAAAGAAGTGGAAGAAACCATTTTTGAATAATACTAAAACTTGGCTGAGTACGTGGTATCTGGTATCTATTTCGAAAGAAACCGATGCAAGCCAAGAAACTCTCCCCGTCCCGATTAGGTTCGGGAAAAGTGGCGTGAACACTGCGAATGGAATACGTGGGCTTTAACATCAACAAGTTTATTTTCTAGAAAAATATCTGGAATGGTCTAAATATAATCAGTTGGATCACGCAGCCTACTAATACAACCGCATGATTCGTTATGAAAATTTTGCACAGCGTGAATGATTTTACGATTATGTTAAAAAGATAATCATAAAAAAGTTTATGTTAATGTTTTGATTGATGATTTTGGTTTTAAAATATTCTTTGATTGAGTTGAGTTGTTAAAATTTAAGTTCTCCACATTTTTTCGTAAAGAAAAAAACCAAATCATATGTACATATCTTTCAGATGTCTTTTAACTATGCACATTTTTGCGAGCTCACAATATTCAGAATGCAATAATTCAAGCATATCTTTGCCGTCCGAAATATTGGTTTTGAGTTGATGAAAATTTCCGAGCATTGAATAGAATAATCTTAAAAACAATACGCCCCACGTCAATCGAGTGGTAAGATTCGATTAAAAAAAAACACTTGCTAAATTGGAATTAATCAGTAGAACTCTATTATAAATTCTGCCCTATTTTGTTGCTTTTTCTATATTTACACATTGCAGTGTTCAATTCATATGTACGTTAAAAAATGTTTTGATTTCACAATTGCATTGAATGAAAGCATCAAAGACCGGTTTTACTCATGGCGAGCATTATCAACCGATGAAAATAGGAATTAGTACTAGAAAAAGCGTGTTTTATGTTAGTATTTTTTTGCCACAGCAGACATATTATAGTGTATCTTGTATGCATTAGGTTTCGCATTATATCTTTTTTTTAAATTGAGATTAAGATACACATGGCACGAAGTAAGTTTTATATAATATATATAAATCTGTAATGATTTCAAGAGATGAAGGCCAACCATTAAGAGACTTAAATCATTTTATAGTTTTAGGAATGAAAAAATACGAAATATACGTTTAAACTCTTATAATTTTAAGATATGATAATGTTTTAAATAGTAAATACATATGTTTACTGAAGCTAATTTCCAATGAACAAAAACATATGAATTAAGTGTTTTGATCGCAATACTGACCTTTTTTTTCCTTAACATGCAAAAAAGACTCTTTTATAACCAATATTTTTTTTCATGGAGCGTTGGTATTACCAATGAAAATATAAGAATCTCTTAAATAAGTATTTTTATTTATTTGATAGATTCTCAGCTAGTCTTTTTTTAAAGATAATTTTTTAAGATTCTATTTCGGTCTCCTGCAAAGTGATCAATTTGCGTTAATGTTTCTTCTGTGAATATTATAACTTGTTAATATTTTATATATTTTGCTTATTACTTTTATTGATATCTAAACATTTTGATGTATCTCTTTAGATCGGTCCAAGGCGAATGCTTATGTTATTGAATCATTGTTTATGCATTACTTTCAACAACTAATGTTATATTTTTATTTCATTGCAGTGAAACTTGGTGACGATTCTCCCTTGAGTACAAACAATAACAAATGGGGCTGCGGCGTGGGCGGCGGCGGAGGGCTTTCCGCCCATCATGCAGCCTTCTCCAGTCTCCTTGCCGGATCACCCTACTTACTATCCGACCAAATGCCTAATCTACCAAAGCACAATCATCTCTTTTAAAGCGTTCTCAAATTAATCCATGAACAAAATTAATCTTAACTTCTGTCAATTGTTTCTTTAGCCAGTTGTATTGAATTAATCTCGTTGTGGTATTTGATTACTCGATCTGTGTTGATCTTAATGTGATATTAAGTAATTGATACTCAAGACTGAGTGTCTTGGGTTCATTAAGGTTTCAAATTTCCGTAAATCATTTATTTATTTCCATTGATATTAACATTAAATTGAAATTAATACATTTAAATGATTCATCTAAAATATGAGAACAATATCAAACTTTAACTTAAAAGTAACACTTGACATTGAAATCTTTAAATGAGTTACTAGAATTTCAAAATTTGCACGCGAGCTCCTAATGTTAATACAGGTAAAAGTAATTTGCAGACTTAAATTTTATTTATATGATTGTGAAAAATATATAACTAATTATTGTTGACATACATTCATTTTAATTAATGATATTATTTGCACAAAAAATATAATAAAATGGATTCGATGTACACAGAAAAATATTTCATTTGTAGATTTATACAATTTCACGAAAGAAATTGAGCAAAGATTGATTAGCTTTTTTATTGACTGATAACACTTCTAAATGAAAATTATTTACTATCATTGTTTTACTTTTTCATACTATTGTCAGATAATTAATTAGTAATAGAAAAATAATTTCTTTGTAAATATGTTTATAAAACAGCGTTGGGTAAAACATAAAATATTTTTTAAATTTAATTTTGACTAGTCAACTTCTGTAGAAATAAAAAATCTTATGAAAATTTAAAAAAAACTTTTTAAATAGCATTGAATATTAAGCATACTATTTTCAATATGCAATTTTTATGCCAAAGATGAGATCGTATTTCTTTAGTAGAAGGTGTTTGTATAATTAAATATTGTGAATTACAAAACACAATACAATCCGTCTTTTACTTTTAATTCACAAGAAATGATATCTGATAAAATATTCCTCAGTACACCTTACTGTAAATTATGCCCCGTCCACTTTTTTTGATGTCGGTTATTAACTATTGGAATATAATTATAGGATCGAAATTTTTCAATCGTGAAAAAAAATGTATGTTATATAAATGTATACCTTCATTCAATAATGGATTTGATTATATATATATATTATAAAAGATTATTAAATATGTGTGACTATTATAATAACGAGTGTAAAATTTGAAATAAAAATTTATGTATTTTTGTTTATTTTATTCTGGGAAAATAATATCGTGATTTTTTTCCTTTTAATCAAAATAATTAACTAAAGTTATTATTGGGATTCCTAGGATTATCATGAAGATTTAAAATACCATAAATTCATGGACAAATAACTTGTTAAACTGATTTAATATATGTATAATCATATTTCGTTATAATCTTGATTATTTCTCAACAAAAATATCTTCATTTATAAAACCTATAAATTACCTTATTCGCGATATTAATTTGAAATTACAGAAACGGTAATAGAACCCAAATAATATTACCGTAATTAAATTGCAATTTTCTTTCATTTTAAAACAGTCAATTCCATGAAATTTTCAAATAAAAAGCTCTACAACAACGCCTCAAAGTTAATTTTGTGTGAGCTCATTCAAAGCTCGTTTGTTTACAAATGTTTATTTTCGATCGATTATGTCAACATATTTTAATTTTCACCAAGAAATCCGGATGTTATTTTCATTTTTAAAAATACTTTTAGAAAATAAACAATAGCATTTAATTGAAGTGTCCATTTTAAAAGATATAACAATTTTAGAATTTACTAATGATTTAAAGTACGTTAAGATTGTGTTTGGAAAGTGGAAGTATTTGTTTATTTGAATATTTGTTCTGGGACGTTAAAAATGAATAGAAGCGAACTATGACTTCATAAGTTTTTGATGTATTTGTATACTAACACTAAATTATTATAAAAATGTCGCCATGAATAAATGCATAGAAAAATTTATACGATTGTACATAGACGTAATAATAGCGACGAATCAACGTGTGTAAATATTTTTTCCCTCCTGAAGAAATGAATTTCTAGTAATACGATTACTTTTATAGGTATAAAACAAATACTATATAATATATAAATACTAGTTTATAGAATCGTCACTGTTCATAGGCAGAGAGTTTTCCATGCTGATAGTAAATAATTATTTGTCATTTGATTTATATTTTGAGTTGTGGTGTGGATAAAGCATTCATTTGGCGAATGACAGTAAATCTTTAACATATTATGTTCCCATCAGTCACGTAACTTGATTAAGATTTATGAATAAATAAATGCATTTATATCTGTGGTTGAATTTATAAACAATACAATTAAATGCGAGCATTATGATTTCTATAATTAAATGGGAAAGTATCTCTGTCTGCAACAGACGTATCAATGTATGTGTGAACAGATCGGGATGAAACAAGAATAAAGTCGAAATTTCGAATAAAAATTGTTGTTTTTTAATACAAGATATCCTTTTGTTCATTCTTATGTTTTTTTGTTTTTTTTTACAAGAGAATACGATGGGAAGCATAGTGGTTCTAAAAATAGCGGAAGCCAAACAGAGGTTAATAATATAGAAGAAATATAATATTAAACTTTCTGTTGACATTGCAATACTATAATAACAATCACTATAAATTCGTGAAACGAAAAAAATATACATTCATTAGTTCTTTAGAATGACCGCGAATGCATAGATTCTACTTCAAGATGACAACAATATAAACAATATGCAAACACTTTTTTGACATATGGTTTATATTTTTGACATATGGCTTATCAATTGTTTGATTATTCGAGGGCCGCATGGGTAAAGTGATTAAATTGTAGGTATTCTTACTGTATCTTGATTTGAAAATTTTCTTTTTAAATTCTTTCAATCGTCCGTGGAAAGATCTGAACAATTGAAGGTGATTGATATCTGTTATATTGGGCCACATGCGGCCCGTCAGTTGCAGGTTGTGAATCTCTGATATAAACAAACTCTACTGTGATGACAAAATATTTCGTATTAAAGAGATCACAGATATGATATAAAAATACCAACGATGAGGAAATTAAATAAACATTAAGAGCAAAATACTTTGACCAGTTTTTGTAGAATGGAATTATTTTTTTAAATTGATATCAGGGTTCGTGATGACTGAAAATTCTCGAAAACAGAAAAAAACTCCAAAAAAACAAGCGAAAACGACCCAGAATACATGCTGTGGAATAAATTCTGTAAAATGAGTTTTATTTATTAAGAACGTATTGTTCTTTAGTGAAATTTATTTAAAATTGGATGAATTTTTCACACAATTAAATTAAACATTGTTTGTATCAATACAAGTATAATTTACGACGCTTTTTTATAAAAAACTGATATTTAAATCACACAATGTAAATTGCATTCGTTTATTCCGCGAACGAATACAGGTTATGTGGCACACTGTAAACATAAACATGGTCGGCTGTAGACAAATTTAGAAAATCTAAATTTGGGACCTAAACATTTTTACAACACCTTCAATGAAATATTTTAACTTAGACATATTTATACGTATTAAAACAGCATTACCAAAAAATATACACGGATTATGACTTTAATAATGAATAGTTCTATGAACTTATAATTAATAATACTCTTTTTAAGGGTCACTTCTTAGCGAAAAGGAATTATTTAAAATTAAAAATACATTATGGTACCACGTTAGCATATTCAACTCAAGATCAGTTGAAAATGCTCGCGATGAGCAAAACTGGTCCTGATCTTTAATAAATTTATATGTGTAATTTAAATTTAAAGATAATTCATTTAATTATAATTTTACTATAATACTTTTAAAGAATAAAATTATTTTTGTGAATTAGTAAAATAATAATTATCATCTGATAATTAGATGACACAGTAAACCAACAAATAGTTTTGCAGTAATTTTTGTAAATTCATATTATTACTTCTAACACATGAAAGAAACAATACATACAATTGATATTAAACGAAAGTTAAGACAATAATTACGGAAAATAATAAGCGTTATTGTAGTGATAGTTATTAATTTTTATTGACCTAGGTAGTCACTTTGAATGTTTTGAACTGTCAAGTTTTGATGATAAGAAGAAAAATTATTTTAAAAATTATACATAAAATATTATACAAAAGGTAATCAGAGTAAGTTGATTTTAAATATATAAGCGAATAAAAAACAAATCTCTTTCCAAAGTCTCTTTAATAGTTAAAGGAGAAAAATTTAATTGGAAAAATAAGGGATGGTTCTTTTAGTTACAATAACAATTAAAATACACTTACATACTAATATCGAAAAATCTTTGCTTTTTATCTCAATTTTACAACGACGAAATGCTGAGATCTCTCAAAGAACTAGCGGTTTGTGGAATATTCTAATAAATCTGGAAATTTGCTCGATTGTAAACAATGAATCACAGAACCAAATGGGTTTATTTCGAGAATGTTTCTGGAAGGCAATTACGGCGGAGCAAGCGTAAAAATGGATTCTTCGATATATTATTATGTGCTTTTGAGAATATTTTCACTAAATTTAGGATTGTGGGTGATGACGGGAACTACAGCGACGATGCCCAAGAGGGGGCATCCAGGGGTGCAGCATTATTCAATAAAAACTTATTGTTAGTTAATAAGTATCAAGCTGTATGCCGCATAAGACAACAGTATTTAATTTAAATATTAATGTTATTAATGCAATCGTGAATATTTCGCAATAACAATAACATCATTATTTCTTAAATCATCATTGAAAAACATTTAACATTATTTATTCAATTATCGTATGCATCACTTTTAAGGAGCTAACTGTCACTTCTTAGAGGAAAAGCATTATTGAAATATTGTATCAGTTAACAATGTTTGCGATAAATGAAACCTGTCATGATCTTTATCAGAATATATGTATGTGAAAAACGTATAATATATTTTGTTTATTTAAATATGTTATGCGGTTGGGAGCAAAACGCGTTTTCAAACATTTTTATTTCTCCCCCTTGATTAATTAAAATGTTAATTCGGCTAACTTATTTACCACATCAAAAGTACTCCATACGAAATGTCTTAGTTTTATTCATAAATTACACAATCCATTTTTTTTAAATAATATACAACAAATTCACGCACTCGAAACACAAAATACAATACTGAATCAAATTATGGATCAAAAATAATGAGCAGGCTATATAAGGATTGATTTCAACTCGGTTCTGTTAAAAAACCATTGGATTCATATTTAATTGTTAGTATCAATTGATCCTCACTTGACATAAAACACATTGCCAATGAAATGGATGCGACATTTTAAAATTAATCTTTCTACTTTGTCTATAATCCTTTTAATAATTGTTCTATTTTATTATTTATTCTTAACAGCTTTGAGAAAGTTAAATTTCTTTCAAGCATAATATCGACATAGGTACTACGTGCTTTCGAGCGTGCGAGCAAAAGAAAATGTCATGCAATTAAGACATACGGTGTAATAGTCTTAATTGCGCGACAAAAAGTCTTATAAATAAAGAAAAAATCTCTTGGCATTTTGAAAGAAGCAGAAGAGGGACACTAAATTAAACTGAATTATTTCGTTTGTTTCAGTATGTAGTAAAACTATTAATAGTAGAATTAATTATAACTTATGCAATCAATACAATTAGCATACTTCAGTTGTGAAATTGATGTTTATCCTTATAATGATTTTTTTTCACCATCAAATTGTTTTTATGTTTTTATTGGTTGACATTTTCAGTCACAAATAATATACTTTGTAATAATATATAATCTAAGAGATTTTCAAAAATATATACATGAGAAAAAAAACTTATAGTAATTTTGTATGCTTAAAATTAGGATATTGTTGATATTTATCATATTTTATCTTTATTGAACCGAAAAAACATTGCTATCATAACACTTTAAACTTATAGGGTACCTACCAACTGAAATTTCAGATATCGATATCGTAAAAATATTTGAATTAAGCTTTCTTGTTGAACGCAGGAAGCTTCAGATTAGAATAACTGCCTGAAATATAATATTTTTTTTATTTATTGCAATAATATTTTAAGAGCCTATTTCCTGGAAGAGATTATTGCACCACTGTCGAAGGTAGGCGGCTGGCTTACGGAGCGAAGGCGAGGTGGAAGTGGGCGGCGGGTGTTGGGCGGAAGGGGGGTTATAAATGCCCGACTCGCCGATCCAACTTCAGTTCAAATCCAACAACTCCTTCAGATCTTTCACCTGACAAACAAAACAAACCCCAACCAACAATCATGTCTCTGGAACGTCAAGTTAGGGCTAAGGTGAGCCCATCCCACAAAATAATAATTGAAATTGTGAAAAATTATCAAGTGATGTGATGTGAAAAGTTAACTTGTTGATAATAATTGTTTTATTTCTATAATTTTAACGGTTACATGCAGTTTAAATAGTGAAAAGAATAGCCATATAAAAAGTGTTAATAATTTAAACATAGTAATTATTAGTGGATTGTCAATGATATATTAAAGTGTGAACAAGTTCACAAGTTGATATATTAAACACTACACACTATTTTTGGCTGATCTTTTTATCATTAACACTGACTGCTTTGTATAAAAGAGTATTTTCAAACTTCCTTAGAATCTTTTATTTATCAAATAAACATCAATATATACGATGCGTATTAGAAAAATTTCAATTAGTTTTTTATATGTCAGATATAAAAATAATATATACATATGTACAAAGTTTTGAAACATTTATTACAATCCAAAGTGTAGGATTCTTTTCTTACGCAAAATATTGTTGATGCTTTGAATGGTACAATAATTTTCATATTTTTTATCAGCTGTTCATGAAGCGTGATGAGAAGCAAGAGAAGGAGGCCCAGTCCTGGATCGAACAGGTCTTGGGAGCCAAGTTCCCCCCAGGTGAAAAGTACGAAGATGTCCTCAAGGACGGAACCGTCCTCTGCCAGGTGATGAACAAGATCTGCCCTGGATCAGTAGCCAAAATCAACACCAGCGGTGGACAGTTCAAATTCATGGAAAACATCAACAAGTAAGAATAATTCATTCTAAAAATAATCGCCCTCTTGTCCTATAAAATGCACAATTTATAACAGAAAAAGCGAATATTGTTTATCATTACTCTGAATTAATGTTCCGCCAAGTTTTTATTAACCAGTTGATAAGTTTGATCAAAATGAAGTTATTTCAACTATTTTTCGATTGTGAAGCTAAATTTGTGTTTTTTTTCTCTCTCTAGCTTCCAGCTTGGTCTCAAGAAATACGGAGTGAATGATATTGATGTCTTCCAAACCGTCGATCTTTATGAACAAAAAGATATCTCACAAGTCACAAGCACACTCTACGCCCTTGGCAGACAGGTAAAGTAACATTAACTAAATTTTAAATAAACTTATATATGAAAACAAATATCTAATAGTTGAACTGTACATAAAAAACATTCGAATCGTTTTAGACTTTAAATTGTCTTTCATTAATTGCGACTCTATTCAGTGTCAATTATCACTTACTACAGAAGGTGACCCAATATCTTTAAACACCTCAATATTGGCAAATTACCAAACACTCTTACGGAGGGTCTCATTTAGATTTCATGGAGACATCTTGTATGTAAACATACATCGGTTGAAATTTTGTAACAGTTGACGAAAAATAATCGTTTAAAGATTTTTGCGGTGCTACATTCAACAATTTAAGCCTTGGCCAGGTGCCAATGAGGATCGCACCTGAATATTTTAAATATTTTAATGTGCATATATTCAAACATGTCTAAATTATATGCAACGGTTTAAATATTAAAATTGATCGCTGCAAGCTGCCAGCAAAATGGGATAACAGTTTTAAACATTTCATATTGCTTTGTTTATCGAATCGTTTAAATATATTGGTTCTCTGGCTAACACAATTTATCATGGTAGGCATTCATTCACGTAAACATTGTATACATTTGTTGTACCGATCTTGTTATACGGATCATTAAAAGCATTGAAATCTTGCCAAGATTTATTTTACAACTTCCAGAAAGAAAAAAGAAACTGTAAATCTGTCTAAGAATACTCGGTTCAAGGTTTACCAATCAGGCTTTAGAATCATTTAGTGATATCATTATTTCTTTGAATACATTTTTTAATTCGAGTTGAAAATTGTCATCTCTTATCAATACTTTAATTTGTAATTACATAGCTTTGTATATACTTTGAAATGCTGACGAAAGCAGTAGCACAGTTTCATAAGTATTTATATTATTAGAAGAAATATGTATTGCAATCAATTGAGTTTCGCTAATAAGTTTTTTTTGTTTTTTTACAGACCTACAGGCACGCCGAGTGGAAGGGACCTTATTTGGGACCCAGGCCTTCTGAAGAATGCAAGAGGGAGTTCTCTGAGGAAACCCTCGCAGCAGGAAAAAGCCGTCATCGGTCTCCAGGCTGGTTCCAACAAGGGAGCAACACAGGCTGGCCAGAACATGGGAGCTGGACGCAAAATCCTCCTCGGAAAGTGAGCGTTGATCACTTTCACACAAAGGAGGCTCTAACAGCATTTCTCCTAAATATGTCCAAACAAACAAAAGATAAATTCAAATTTTCGATAACGGCCTCAATTAGTTCCCATGTATAGGCCGAGGAATATATAATTTTCCATCAGATAATATATATCTTATTGTTTGCTTATTATCTTAAATATAGTTACTGTCAGGTGGTCGAAATTTTTTGTACATATTAATTTTAATTTAATCTTATGAACCTAATTATATTTTATTATGTAACATTTTGTACGATAAGCTATTAAACATATATATTTAAAAAAGCTGTTGTTTTAATTTTCGATAAATAATTGAAATGTTATTTTAAATACAGTTAGATTTATTGCCATCATCGCAATACCAGGAGACCCCATCATTTGTGGAAACAATTGGGAATGACGTTTTATTGCTTAAATAATATAATTGAATTATTATTTAAATAATTTGTAACACGAGGCTAGTGAAACAGTAATAGTGAAGCTTGTATTCCTATTCATAAATTAAAACAAAAAACTAGGCAGTCTAAAAGATTTCTGTGTTGCAATTAAAATATGTTTGATTGAAAGAATTTGATAATAAAAAAAAAACATTTAAAAATTACAGTTCAATATTGTTTACAAAATATTGAACTTTTTTTTTACCATGTCCGCTCCCAACTTGGAGCATATGGACTCCTCACCGAGTTTATCTCAACATATGTTTTTCTACGAGAACTGCTTGTTACTCAGTTGCTCAACCTCCCCTTTTCGAAGAGAGTAGGGATGGAAAGGATACGAAGACTAGGACAGGACTAGTGATTAGCTAATCGTTGTCACTATGCGTCGCTCTTTGTGATCGGAAAGGTGGGAAGGGATTTTCAACAACACGAACACCCATGCCGTTCAACAGATTTATCGACTGAAAAAATCCGCTCGTACCGGGAATCGAACCCCAGGCGGTCTGGCACGCAAGTCAAAGCCGTTGCCACTGGGCCACGTTCCGAGCAAATTGAATTTACAGTTGATAAAATTCAAACAAATATGAAACAATGAAATAAATAAGTGAGGACAAATAAATTGATATCATTATTCAGATTAGTCCACTAATAATCAATATTATAACCGATTGCAGGAGTTCAAATATTAATAACATAAGTATATGTTAAAGAATTTATCCACTATTTTTATTTTCCGAAAATCAGTTATCAGGTTATGCCCAAATAATACCTAGTTTATTCTACTCCGCCTTCCATATCCGATTTATTTAAAACTAGAAATAGGAAATGACTGGAGAATTGGATTAAAATGTTATACAATTTCTCGCGTCAGGAATATCTGCCAACAAAATGCCCATCCAATTTGCTTTGAATTATGAATGCACCTGTTAAAAAATCAGAGATATCACTGATTTCAAAACACACTTCCGCTTGCCAAAAAAAAACGTGACAAAATATGCAACTAAAAATAATTTAAGTGGACTATTTCTGAACATTTATTCGTGTTTTCGTTAATAGAAGCGGTTCTTAAATTATATTACGGTTACAAACGCACAAATTGGCGTATATTTAAAAATATATAAATAGTAACAATGTATATATTGGACAGTATCCAGTACTTGTATTAGTTTCAATAAACGCTTTATACATTTGTTTTATGTACATACTAGTATTGCTACCCGGCTTCGCTCGGACTAAGCGACCAATAATTATTTAATGTTATATCATTCCCAAAGAATTACAGACCCACAGACATACATACATACGCCGTTTCGGTTTTATATATAAGATTTGTGTCCGAACGCATGGATATATTTTATGTCTAAATTTCCCTCCCACACTTTTGTTTCTTAGCTGAGCATATCAAAAGCAATTAACTTATCATTAGTCGTATCCTAGCATTCTTTTAACATTAGTCTCTTCATAAAACATAGAGGTTGATCAACTGAAAAACAAGCAATCTGCTATGAAAACTTCTGTGCTGATAAGCTCTATTAGGTGACTATATGCTCCACATTAGGAGAGAACATAGTTAAAAACTCGCTGACGAATCAACTAGGAGTACTAGGACCTAGGTATTTGTTTTGATGGATTTCTTGTGTATTTATCAACAATTTGGTCAAACAAAACAATATTCCAATAAATGGACATGTTGGTGCCTTTTCAGATTCAAACTACTCTTTAATTTGACTTTAGTGTGAGAGAATACCGAGAGATTATTTGGATTAAGCCCCCACTTATTTAATCACGTGTATAAGTTGCAGTATTTCAGCTGTCTTTTCAATAACAAACTGCCGTTTTTTTAAACGCAAAATACCGAAATTTCAGTTTTGACTTATCAAAAATAATATTAAATTCCACTTGATTTTTAATTTTAAATTTAACTTTTCAAGAGCGCAGTTTTATAGCCACTTCCTGTCCTAGGCTTTCTTGGAAGTACTAATTGACAACGTCTTTAAAGATATGTGTTTTGCCACAAAGGTCAGAAATCACACCGACGTAAAAATACGTTACACAATTTTGTCGATGAATAATATTATGATATGTTGTGTTACAATGTTAATAAAGAGACAAAAGAGGACTTTTTGTTTCAATTGGTTGATTTTCTTTTATTGGGTTACTAATGATTGAATTACTTTAAAATGTACACTCGTATGCACAGAGCGTTACTATATTTTAAGAATGCTGTATACTTAATATAGGGTTTCCAACCCCGGGATCCTGGATCCCGAAGATTTTTTATACCTGATGAATCCCGGGATTAGAAAACATAATCCCGATTTTTTTTGGATCGATTTTATTTATCAAGCATTAACGATTTATTACACCAAAAAAACGTTATATTACGTTTACTTGCACGTGTCATCTTTTGGAACACCGGATGCTCGTGGAAAATAAATTGTTTGCGTTATGCATTGATGACAGCATCGAATATAAAAATATGGTTTTGAATTGAATTTAGAGGACAAAAAATATCAAGTAACAAGACTTGAACATATATCTAAAAAAATTATCTCTGAAGTCTATGTATTGATAGTAGCACGAGAAGTATCTGAAAACTACATCTGTGAATCACTAGCATAACTAAAGCTTTCAATTATTTCTTCAGTGGTCATCTTATATTAATAGTTCTAGAATAAGATATTGTAAAGTTGTTAGATGTCACTATTTGACTTCTAATTTCAAAAAATAAATAGTAATTTTGAGCACACAATTTATTTGTGGAATTTGTTTACTGAGCTTGCAATTTTATTCTAGTAGATGTCGGTCTAAAAGTTGTTGAACCCGTCATATTTAACTCGATATACAAAACCAATTTTAATGAATAAAAATATTAGTTTAATTATAAAGAAATAGAATGTGATAATGCAATAAAATTACCGGATGAACATATCAAATGAAAGTGTTCGTTTGGGGACTCAATCCCATGATACGCAATCAAATCATTCCATAACCTACTAGGTAAATTTTGTCTATTCCTATTTAAATTTGATTGCAATAATTTCTACCACAAAAAATGTAGCGCTTGCTCATTTTATTTCAAAGATCGACAGTTAGATGTCTCTCAGAGCAAGTAAACATTTGAGATATAAAGTATGCATTAGAGTTGTGCTATCCATCTATCCTCTTAAACTTTAAACATTTGAATCGTAAGAGCTTTGAAATAATAATCATATTTTTTTGTTTATTATTTTATTAAATCTCAACATCAATATTTCAGACTAATGCGTGATGGAGTCAAAATAAAATGCTACTAGGTCTGAACTTGATATTTTTTTTTCTTTTTAGCTTAGTATTGTGATAACAATAAATAAAAGATGCAGTTTTTGTTATTCACAGCATGTTCACATTCTGTGATGTGCTAAAATGAAAGAGTTGCAACTGTAAAATTTTGTAATTATTTAATGTTGATGTTGTTTAGTGAAAAAAAAACCGAAATTTGTGAAAGAGAGTTGATTAGGCAAATGTATCAATTCGGTGTTGGTTGGGAAAAACCTGTTTACTGCCAAATATTGAATTTACAGATGGAATATGCAAACAAATATGAAACAATCAGAATTAAGAGTATTCCACTTTTCATCGAAATAATAGCGGTTTTCAGGAGTTCAAATATTAATAGAAAAATTATATTGTAAAGTATCTATCTACTATATTTTTTTTCAAAAATAATTTATCAAGCTATGCTCAAAAAACACCAAATTCCTAATAGACAATTATTTGTAGAAAAACAATATATTATAATAAATAAATACCACACAAATTTTTTTTACTACTTAGTATATGAACCAACAGGTTGTAGAAAGAAATTGTGTTGCATTTATATTTTGTATTGCTAGGTATGGCTAAAGTGACCATACGTCCCGTTTTGAACAGGACCGTCCCGTTTTTAGATAGCCTGTCCCGTTGTCCCCAAGTACAGCTTCGGGGCATCGAAATGTTCCGTTTTCAAAAAGAGGGCAACACACGGTAACAATTTTAAAAAAAGTGCAAAAAAATCGACTTTCGTAATAATAATTTGAACCATAAAAATTTCAGAGTAATCATTGAATACATTTTATGCTTGCCCGGAACAAATGCACCCATAGAAAGAGTCTTTTCACAGATTAATAAGTTGTGAACGACAGAAAAAACACAATTACAAGTCGGAGTACTTAAAGCGATGTTGTTAGTTAAAATATTTTTTAAAAAATCCTCCCAAGAATTCCATTTTTATTTAAAAGCAAACCCAGTTAAACTTAAGAAAATTTGATCATCAGAAAAATATAAAACAACATATTTTTTATCATATTTATTCCTGTTATTTTCTTTATCAACATTCCTTTTCTTTTTATTAGTACATAAAAACTATGAAAAAAGACGTGTTTTCTTGAATATACATACTATTACGTAAAAATTAGTAGATGTCCCTTTTTGAGGACAAAAATATATGGTCAATAAAATATTTATTCACAAATGGCCATATAATATGGCATTAGAATTATTAAAAAGCTTAAAAAGTGTTGTTTGTGTTAGGGGGCGTGTATTCATAATGTCAATTTTCTTTTTTGTTTATTCTCTATTATAAAATTTAATAAACCACAAAATTTTATACTAAGATCTACACAGAAGCGAGTATTATATATTTCACTCGGTGGATAAGTGACATTCTTGGCCATGTTTTCTTGTATATGTCATTTTTTGTCACACCATCCGTCCAGCGGACTTAGACGATTGATTGATTGTGAGCAAGCATGGCTAATAAATATAAATTTCTCACTAAACGCTCAGCGCAATTGACGGAGATTTATGATAGGTTATGATAACCATATCTAATAAGAGGCAAAGTGACCGAAAGATGACACACTCTCATGAAATATCGAAATAGGCGGGAACGCGATCCGGCTCCCCTCGACCCCCTGTCGTTGCCTGCCTGCCTGCCTCATCAAAAATCAAAAATACTCACGCGCCCACTCTGCCGAATACTTTTTCTGGGCGAATCTATTTATTTTCAAATGGATGTTACGTGGACAACTTCTTTCCATTGTTATTATGTTTATAATATCACTAAGATTTACATTTAGTATTTTAATTTCTGATACATACAAAACTTTATTGGCAGCGGGTATTGACATTTGTAAATAATTGTAAATAAAGTAGGCAATACCCATGCGTGAGCATTTGTTTAATATAAATAAAAATTATGAGATATCGAATATTACTTTACAGCGTTTGTCTGAAATTGTTGATATAGGTATAACATTTGACTCTTCTTTCACGTTTCATTCCCACATTTCTTCAATTACCCTGCAGGCTAGTAAACTTCTTGGATTCATAGTTCGGCAAAGTAAGCCATTTGAAAACCCTACTGTGTTTGGTACTCTTTATGTTTCCCTTAGTTTTAAGCAAGCTAGAATATGGATCTATTATTTGGGGTCCATATGAATATAAATATAAGTCGCAACTGGAGCGAGTTCATAAAAAATTTCTTCGTTATTATTATTTCAAAAAATTCAACTATTTCCCATTTGACAATTCATTAAAGAATATTATCCAACCAAGTTTCTTTTAGGAATGCTGTCATTTCACTCTCTTGAAGCTCGAAGATTAATTTCAATTTTGAAACATTTTTCTCTTCTTCTTCGGGGCCAAGTTGATAACCCTGACATCCTTGAAAATTTAAGTTTGCATGCTCCCAGCTTTTACCTACGTGGTCGTAACAAAGACAAATCAATTTTCTTTGTCAAAATTTGTTTGTCACGCAGGTTTTCTGAATCTCCAGTTGCAAGGGCTATTTGGCTGATAAATGCGCTGCCTATTGATGTAGACATATTCGGCAGTGAACTTTTGTCAAATGCATGGCGCATTGGTGCTTGCTGTAATGCCATGTATTTTACATAGTTTTTTTGCCAGTAAATAAATAAATAAATATATTAATGCAAGGTATCTTACATATGTTTTTAAATGTATCCCAAAATCGCCGACCATGTAGCAAAGGGATCGAAGGTGATTGATATAATTTCAATATCAAATTTAAATCGTTTGTATTTTAAACTTTTCCATGAGCTTTGTCGCTAACTTTCATGCTCAGTACAAGTTCATTCGTGCACTTAAAATGGGAATGTAGAAAATCCAAGCGATACAAACTAAGTTCACTTTGTTATTAAACTATGATATTTATTTATATGTATATGTAATTTGCCTAAACATTTAATATGAATGACACACTTAATATGAATACAACATTCACACATTGTTATAATCAAAGTAGAATACATTATATAGTACTATTTCCACATATATTCTAAAAAGTTTAGGTCTGGTTTTGCTCATCGCGAGAATTCTCAACAGAACATCAGGTTTTATTGGAAAAACATGCAGCATAATAATACTAAGGTATGCTATAATGAAAATTATTTATTGCTATTTCAGAGAAAATATTTCTTAAAACTGGTTTCAGAGATAATACTTCCAGTTCCAGGCATTAAATGATTTGTGACTCGACCAACGCATCGTCTGATCGGATTAAGGACGGATGGTCGAACACTTTCATATGTTGAAATCCGTGACATACCTTCTCATTAGAGGTATGCACGGGCTCGGGTTTGGCTCGGTAACCAAGGTTTGAATTCGGGCCCGGGCCGGGCTCGGACGCAAGTATACAACAAAATATAACAAAAATCGGGCTATTTTCGAGTGAGCTCACCATTATCGTAAATCTAAATTTAATACTATAATAAACGTCACGTACTCGTATTAGTCATCTTTTCGACCCATTCGAAAGAACAAGATGTATTGTTTTGAATATAATGTGGAGAATATAATTCTTCAGTCAGTAAAAACCCACGGGAAAAGTGAAGTGTGGAAATCATTTAGTGAAATCATAGAGGTGGCTAGAAACAAAAAAGTTAGATACGTTGAGTGTATAAAATGTAAATGCATTTTCAGCTTTTCTAGTTCAAAAACAGGAACTTCTCATTGGCAAGGTTGCAAAATGTCAGGCTCAAGTCGGGTTCGGGTAAGATTTTTGGAAATAGCCTCGGGCCCGGGCCGGGCTGGGTTGGAGGTCTTCGGGTTCTGGCCGGGTGAATTTCAAAATTTCGGCCCGTGCAGACCTCTACTTCTCATACACTTCCTTTCCGACCGAATGACTTACTTTATCCTTTTGTATTCCAGGAGTGGGCTAGTTGAGGTAAATTACCCCGAATCGCGTAAAAATGAATATTCTGGGAAAACGGTGGTTTATTGAACTGCATATTTACTACTGTCACTGAATAACTATTCGTTACTCCCGTGGTCAAGTGCCAACGTCGTTGTCTTTACAGAGCTCACGGTTCAACTCACTTTTCCCAGAACGGGCAGTTTAATACATTGATTATTTAGTTGATTAATGGATTCCTGTTCGAAATCATATTGTTTAAAATTCTTTCAAACCTATACATACATGATTTGCTTACCACAGTCCTGTCCTAACCATATTCTGATATCGCAACTTTTTTTTTTTTTTAAAGAGTTTTATTTACTGAGTAACAAGCAGTGGTGTAGTGATAAATAAATAGAAAATGTCGAAAATTAAGTAAAAATTCAAAAAGTTGGGAGCGTGGCGCCCTGGCTCATTTTCAGGTGCCAGGACACAAACCTGACCTACACCACTGGTAACAAGCAATGCTCATAGAAAACTTATGTTGAGATAATCTACACTCGGACTTCAACGTTATTTTCCACATTTGGAGCGGGCATAGAAATGAAAAAAATGTATATTCAAGCTTATTTTATTTTCACCCCGACGGGGTTATAGAATTGTCAACAAATAAATTAAGAGTAATACCAAACAAAAATGCTGAAACCATGCTCAATACTTAATTAAAAAACAAAGCATGCGTGCAAAACATGCTCGCCATGAGCGAAACCGGTCCTGATCAAATAAATTTTATGTGGAAAAAGTACTAAAAATTATTATTTTTATTATAATGCCTTTCAACCAAGTATTGACAGTGAACACATTAAAAGTAAAAAACAAAGGTTCAGTGACTGCACAATTCTGTGCATTATGTATAATGTGTTAATTAAAATTTGTTTCCACCAACTTAATAGAATCGTTCAAGTGATGTATTAGTGTACATTCATAACCGATTTAAACATGAGATTGGCTGGTCTTTCTAGATTCACACCATTTCACAAAAACAAGTGTTATCTAAAAGTACAATCGAAGGAATTCACTCAACTTTCAGTGTGACTGTTTATTTTTAAATGACACAGTAAATCAGCTATTTACGCTAGTATTAATGCAATATACACGGCCGTTCTCCATACATCTCGACTTAAACATTATCTTTCCAGTGAGACAAATTCACCAAGCTGGCATTCTTTTCAACGTGGTCTGCTCATCGATTGCTAGGGTGGCCAAGAGGTCGTCGAATACCTTACGGTGTACCACCATTATACCCAATGTTCTGCTCTGAAGGTTTCGTATCTGACAATATAACTCAAACATCTGAATGATTGTACCCTCAACACGTGTGTGATGTGGTCAACACATTATAGAGCTTAGCTCAATAAAAGTTTTAGCAGTGTTTAGTAGTAATAAGCCAATCGCTCTCGAAAGGTCCAGCTTTTCGGATTGGATGATTTGTGGCAGGGAACTGAAAAAAAAACACATACATCCATGTCTCCGGACAGAAGTCATTAATTCGATTCTGGGATTCTAACAAGTATGCTCCAAAACCAAAGACAATGACGTTGAAACTCGATCACGAACCTGACAAATAACATTCATAAAGTGTTTATATATGAAATAATCTACAGTCTCCTTTATTATACATTGGTTTACAAAAATGATAGATAAGATTATGCCTACTACAGTACTTAGTTAAACTTTATATCGCTTATTGTATAAGTTTTAGATCGCTAAAGCTATCTGTTCTCTGCAAGCTTCTCTTGTTGAGTACTCGAACAAAATGTGCCCAGCTATATACTCCAAATTTTGGGATATAAGTCTTTGTTTTACATATAATCATATACTTTTATATTTACTTCACACGGATTTTGTGTTGACGAATAGTTCAGTTTAAACAGTCTAGTGCCTCACACGTACAGGGCACGTTTGCAAATTCAAGGTGTCAGCACCACAAGTAACATTTTTGTTAACATTGGTTAACAAGCGTTCCCTATCTAAATCATCGGATATCCCAGAATTATGTTATGATGAATTAGAAAAACAGTTTTCTGTAGGTGGTGTCCAATGGGCGTCTGAATGGCTGTCAAAAATAATATCGGGAAAAAGACATCTCTAATTTTATAAAAAAATCATATTCTAACTGGAAATTTAGTGCGTAAATAATTAACAAGTAGACGCAAAAACGGGTCTATAAAAACATATTTAATGGAAACATACGTTACATGTTAATTTCAAAATCAATATTCAACAGAAGAGCTTGACAGCCCTGCAAAATAAAAAGATTGATTTTCGACTGATACCAATCGCTCAGTTTATAAATCTAAATCAACTCGAGGTGAGATATGGGTGAATAGAAACATTAAATATGGATTTGAGATGATATTTTTGTACGCTTAAAACTGGCGGCCTGTGGTCATAAAACAATATTTACGAACTCGGCACTGAAGCGGTTGAGAAACGAATGAATCTGCGACTGAATGAGGCTGTTACAGAATTAAGGCGTTCGACTATAAATTTAGGAAATCTTTCATGAACTGTAAAAAGCGTTTGATTTAACTGCTGTGCGTTTACTTAAACTCTTACGAAATTTCACGAAAGTAAACCGTTTCTAGATTGTTTACGATACTAAAATACATAACACATTGAGTTGCTTTAATGTTAAGCTTAATTTTAGAAAATGTATCTGTCATACTATTTAAGTCTCAATTTTATTGCTTCTACTCAGGTCTATCTCACGCCTACATTATGATTTTATTGGCAAAGTAATTTACATCATTTAGTGTTTCCAACGGTTAAAATCATTAGGTTTTATTCATTTAATTGTTAACATCGATGCTACTGGAGACCAGACCGCCATTCAACAAAACATATTTATTAGAACGGATTTAAAAGCAATTATTTATATGACATCCAGCTGTTCCTATTGAATCAGTACGGTGTGTTGTACCTTTTTCGACCCACACGTAATTTTCGATGCTCAGATGTGGCAATTAATCAATTCTCCATTGCCATTAAGATGCTATATCTACGAGAAAAGAATGTCAACATAAATTTAATCCAGATGAAAAACACAATTTTTTTCAGGTGTTGTTTTTCCAATGTGAATGCTTTATTTTAAATTTAAGAATTTTCACTATTCGTCTCGAAAATCACCATTTTGTATGTATGATATGTATAGATAGATGTACTATCATTAAGTTGCACCTATTGTTTTTGTAAAAAATTATCACATTAGTGGCAAAACATCACAGTGTTTGATACCCTTCTCCTTCTTTAGGGCGTAACACCATATAAAGACGCCCCCTTAGTGACAACGCTACAAATTTTCCAATGCGACAATTTGTCTAAAAAATCTTACAATATAGAGCAATATCTTAAAGCAATATAGGTAATATAATATAATATTTAATTAAAAAAATATATTAGATCAATTTACGTTACATGTTATACAACAAAGTAAATTCAAGTATTTTACCCCTCCCTTAACTATCTCGTAAAAAAGCGTGGTACGATATATATATTTTAATATAATACAAAATGACAGCTAATTCAGAAAGCATAATTTTAGATTAAATCCAATTCATTTATAAAAGAAAACAACTTTTGTAGCTTTCTGTATTCGATAAACTTTTTATAAATATATATTTGAGCTTAGAATTGAATCAGGAAACCTTTGATCCCTAAGTAGAGTTCTAAGTAATAGACTGAATAATAATAACCATGTATATTAGCAAAGACTGTTTGTAAAATCGCTAGCGAGGGACGAATATATGCACGCAATCGCTTTACTCTTCGGTTTCTAACGTGTGTAGAGAAGAAAATGTTGCAATCACATTCATAAATTTCATCTGATAATGATTTATATTTTAATTGAAAAATCGGTTTATACGGGAGGCTCGAAGCACATACGGCCAGTACGTTTGCACTAACCAATTCAAAACAAACGATTACAAAATATATGTTTGATAATCATGCGATGATAGCTTTGCCATTATGTGACCACAGTTCTCTCCTTATTTTGGTAAAAGTGACAAAAGTCCTCTTAACTATGCCTTGATAAAAAAAAAACATGTCTTGTTTTTGTGAGTTTATTTTGAAGTTATTCATAATCCTACAAATACATCTTCTGGCGTTGCACGCGCCGTTTGATTAGTTATTGTTTGACCCGACAAGTGGAAATGCTATTTTTAAAAAGTTTGTTTTGTGTTTGCTTTGCTCATTATTGTATCTTCATAGTCACCACACAAGAAGAAGATTATCTCTTTTATGAGAGTTTTTACGAATAAAAAATGGAAGCATTGCATAAAAGTTCGCGTGGAAACAAAATAATTCACAAGAACACTGATATAACTTAGATTACGATCAATAATAAAATTTGAATAGCTCTACAGAACGACCAATAAAACTTGTATGTGATTTATAATGTTGTTTTCGTACACTTTATACGAATGACACCTAAGCAGAATTTTTTTTTTTGAGCTTTCGATCTTTCTTTATTGTCTTCAATAATACTAGTTTGAAATTGTTTTTTCGATGTATCATTCTTATTTTACCACTTACTATAAGAAGACCCGTATGGAACAATATCTTTAATTGTATTATCAGTTGCGTTGCCATTATTTATTATGGAGTTACAACGTTGTTATACTGAAGTCCTTAAATCTATCTTTAAAATTTTTGAAGAAAACTTTTTTCATTAATATTTAAATGATTTAGTTATACAACATGACAGAAAATGATACTGATAATTGAGCATTTGGTAATTTTCTGTCACGTGTAATATATTACCACAGCAGTTATGTATGGGTAAAGGTGGTTAATTTTAGCAATATTAGTGATCTTCCCAGCTAAGCGGTACCATACAAAATTGATTTTTGAATTTATTTTTAAAAACGATATAATGTTTTTATCCTTGCTATTCTACACACTTACTACACAGTAAGCTAGCTATGAGATCTATCATATTTTAACTTCTCCTGAAAGAAGGTTTAATTGATATTATATAAACTACCCTCGTTAAACAGCTTCAGATGTTTATAAGAGGTCTATGATAATATAATTCACATCGAAAGCAGGCGTGATTAAAAGATTAAGAAGTTACATCACTATCGCCATTTTCTAAGTATGATTTTACTTTTAGAAATAGCAACATAAAAGTGTAAGTTTCCATGTATTGGTAAGTTTGTTACATTTCTAGAGGCTGGTTAGGAGTCTCTCATTTTATCAAAGACTGTGTAAGGATTTTCTTTCATCACATAAATTGATAATATATTATCCTTTTAAGCACGGTTTTAAACTATAGTATACATGTTAATATTACTACATAAATTCATACAGTCCATTTCAAAATTGGAACAACTAGATTATTTATTACGCACTTTCGGTTTGTTACAATAATTAATGTTGGCATATTTATTATATTCCATTTTTTGAGAAATATGTTGTAAAGAAACAAAATACTTCGTTTTTTTTTATTAAATTTTGCGTTATACAATTTGATAAATTACCAACGGTAAAATATTGATTCGAATTCACCACTAAAAAATGTGGGAGTAATTTTGGCACCATTATTAAACTTTTGAAGCTTAGTTTATTAAGTTGCATGTATAATATACGTATAAGTATAAAGAACGTGTCTATAATAATTATTTTAACATTTTAAAGACTCCACTATGTTAACCTTCAATATGTGAAAATTAATCTATAAATGTGCGTATACTTATATATTGATTAAACTTAAAACTATATGTGTAATGAATAGTAGAAGAAAATATGAACTATATTTTATAATATTATATAATGTGCAACTGACTCGTAGAATTGAATTCCCATTATGATGTTATAAATACAATGATAACAACATCACTATCTTTACATCGTTAATCAATGGTTTATACACTCTGTAGTCCAGTGATGTTCAAACCTTTTTTACTGCGCCTCCTTTCTGAAAAAATATATATAATATTATATTACGCTACTATTAGCAAGAACGAACGTTATTATTTAAAGTTCAAGCAGTACTGACATGTTTAATGTCTTCTTAACATTTTGAAAATTATGAAATGTCATTAGGAAATGAGTGAATCACTTTAATCAAAATCAAAAAAGATATAGTTTTCTGGCATAAGTAATGTATTAAAGAATCCTTGAGTTATAATAAAAATAATAAAACATTTTTAGTACTTTTTCCACATGAGATTTATTTCATCAGGACCGGTTTCGCTCATGGCGAGCATTATCAACTTAAAAATGTTTTATTATTATTATTATAATGCCTTTCCACCAAGTATTGACAGTGAACACCTTAAAAATCCTTAAGTTATTAAACATCTGAGTAAGCTAGTCGGTGTCTTAAGACAGGTAAGAGCAGTCGGACGCCAGATTTTGAATAAAAATAAAATCTAAAAATCCCTCTCACAAACTCTTGTAATCAGGTGAGAATGACTAAAACAGTCGCGGTCAACCATTGACAGAAGAAAGCATCGACAATTATAGATCAATAACCATTATAAAAGATGATTTTACATTCGAAATGAAATGTATACTTTTGCGTAATAATTGTTCGTGTGGTGTGGCGCTCATTATTGACACAAAATAAATCAATTGAGAAAATATAAAATATTTCATGAATATATACGGATTCTTCGTAAAATTGTTGTCATCGAGATTTCATTTTCGCGGAGTATTGTGTGAGCCTTTGATATCAGGATGTTTCTAAAACGCATTTCTTACAACCATTCACAATCCAACTGTGGAACATGTGCAATTATAATGGAACTTATTTTAATGGTGATGTTCTACGAGAACTTTTTGTTACTCGGTCACTGAACTTCTCCAATACACATAAGTTAAAGGTTGAAGAAAAAGTCTAAGAGGGCTATGACTACTGGCGAGTAAAGATTTCTCAATAAGCCCTGTTTTAGGATCGTATGGGTGGTAGGGATTTTTTACATCATAACAACGATTCGTTTAAACAACATATCAACCAAACAAATTCACCACTCGCCTACAGGGCAGAAAAGTTCATCCATCTACATATGAAGAAATGCATGCAAGTGTAAAAATGAAACAATTAATATGAAATAAAAACTTGAGTCATTTTATTAGATTATAGCAAGCCATCGAATATGAGACATATAATACTAAATAGTGAAAATCTGTTCGTGATTATAACGTATACGTATAATATGCTTCGTGAAAATACTTTTTCCTTTTACAAAGTAAAAAATGGGTTGAAGAATTTTAGATAGAACGAGTCTATATTATACAATTGTCTTGTAAAATCTTTCATATCCAGCACTTAATAAGATACGGTCATAGCATTTTAAGTTTTAAATTAACATTTTTTGTGAAGCTTAAGCTGTGTATATAACAGATACACAATTCAACGTCACTAATTTTTACACAATACGTGGAATAACAAAGCTATCAATCTAATTTTATATTACAATGAACTTCCACAAAGTTACCAGAGACTAGTGTTTCGCTACACATTTTACACAAAATTTATTTTTTATTTTAGTGTTGTTAAAAAAACCTTCAGTAAGTTTTTTAACACTTTCTTTTCGTTCACATGCCAAATGTTGTCTTCTAATGGTGTAGATTGTATCAGAAATAACGCGCTTTCGGAGTCGACAGTAATTCAATACCTGTGCCGAACGGGAGACCAAATTTAGACGGTGACGTAGGCGAGAAGCCCTCTTGTATAGACGCCTCTAGTCCACAGACGTCCAAAGTTACACACTAATCTAATTCAAAACTTTATAATAAGCATGCTTTGAAAGACTTCACGCAATGCATTTACGTTAAGGTAGCTATAGAAAAAAAATCAGAATGCATCGGTTTTGCCAAAGACATATGACACACAACAATGCAAATTTTCGCTCGCATATGTGACTCTTGAATAATTGGTGTAAAAAATAAGCCACAAATAACACCAATTACACCAAAGAATTCTTATTTTAAACAACTTTCAAAAATTAATATTTTGCGTGTTCATTTAAAATGTGTGGCCAATTTCTATATTAAACTCTTGACTCTCGAATGATCTTTCTTTAAATTTAGATTATTCAACGAAAACGAAATGTTAAGATATTTACAAAAATAAAGCCGCTTATAATAATGATATTGTTATGGAACAGTTTGGAATTATTTCAACAAAGCATTAATAAATAAGAAAACAAAGTTTATTTTATTGACAGTTTTTTTACTAAAATTCTACTATTGGTACTGATTAGAGACTCCAATTCGAGTATCGAGTACTCGATACTCGAGTATACTCGTCCATTTTCCAAGTACTCGATACTCGAGTATTTTGAAAATTACTCGAGTAATACTCGTTTTAGTAATAATCGTCGAAAGTTTCTTCTACGGCGAGAATTATAAAAAAAACATCAAACCAATTTAAAATTTGAGTCGTTTAATTCTCTATTATTGTTGAAATATATGTTGCATAAATGGAAATAAGTGTATTAGTAATATTCAATAAGTTTCTTTAATTATTGGTCATTTATAAAAATACACAAATTCGAATTAAAAATATATATTTTGGTACATCTGAAACTACTCGAGTATACTCGAGTACTCGAGTATTTTGAAATTTTACTACTCGATGCTCGAGTAGTTGAGATGTCGAGTAATTGGAGTCTCTAGTACTGATATATGTATTGATGTTGGATATAGAAATATGAAATCAGATTTAAGGCAATTATCAAAAAACTTATGTCCGTTTCAGAACTGTACATTGTAACAAAAACAATTTTACTAAAAAAGCAATCGACTTGTTATTAATATAAAGATTTATTTATACAAATTCAATAAATAGGATCAATAACAATAAGTTAAAATGAACTCGGTTATTCGATAAATGGATTAATAAATAAATCAGCTTTATTTGATTTTAAATATGAATTCAACGGTTGAAATCAATGTTTTCTTATTATTATTCCACAAAAGATATGCAGTAAACAAAAATACACGTCTTCGTACCCTAATTCATATCGGTACTGCAAAAAAAATGTTTTTTTCCAATAGATACAACGAAAACAAATAATATGATAGGAATTTCAGCGGTATGCTATTTAAAAAAGAATTTTGAATCTTACGTGGCCATGGCGAGCAGCCAACAGATAGCAACAGTTACTGCGGAAATCGTTATGAGTCTGTCATTTACCATGCACTTACAGATTGTAGGATATTTTAAGTAGACTTAATATAATATAGTAATGATTGTAAGAAAATTTTATTGATTTTACGCTTTACAATAACCTTATTGTTAACCACATAAACCACTCAAATGTTCGAATAGGATGACGATAAGAAAGTCGATCGGTTTGTTCTACGCTTTTGCATCGCGAGCATTGTCAACTGCCTTCCGTTTGTCAATGCCCGTTCTACGATTTTTTTGCGATGATAGAAACTGGTCCTGGTCTTGAGATAATATGTGTGAAATTAGTAAAAAATGAAGTTTTTATTCATTTAAATAAATGAATAAAAGTTCTTCCACAAATTGACAGTTAACGCCGACTTGGTAGCCAATAAAAATAATTATTTGGCATTCAGCAAATTTGCGGCGTCATACGGTGCAAGGACGGACCTATTCGTATAGGTCCGTAACCGGCCTTTGTTGATTGCATTAATGACAACATTAAATAGCATTTCTAGAATCAGTAACGTATAGGGTTTGCTAATTATTTAGAGTCAGTAATGCACACTTGAGTGCCTTAGCCTCCAAGTCCTGGGCAAATGCTCCCGAGACAACTCCATACTCGCAAACAGAACAGATACGCTTAACGTTGTTACGCCACGGGACAAGATCGCTGATACCGAATGTAAGGCCGTGGCGGGTGGTGGTTGGGAGTAGTTTAGTTAAAATATGAAAAGTACTCAAACATAAATTCTTTGAAAATTCCAAAATGTAAGTTAGCAATTTGGATACGGATTCTTAATCACGCTACCAATTATAACACAAAACCTAGAATCTAGAACGTTACTGGTCGTCTATAGTGGTCAGCAATGATTATAGTATAATATTATGTATTGACGTTTATGATATCTTTTCAGACAGCACGGGAATGTTTTAAGAGCAACGTGGTTTTCGCTTATGGTGCAATATTTACCACCCATTTAGGGTGGCAAGCAATTTCCACTGCACCGGGGAAGTCATCACTATAAAACCTATGGTAAAATTGTGTTACGCGCTCAATAAAGTCTTACATTGTTTCTTTAATTGTTTGTGATTTTACCATAAGATTGATTGATAAAAACACACAGGAAAAACTACGTCAAAGAATGTTAAAAAAGTTAAAAATCATTTAAATTCACCCAATCTTTTGTGTTTATGAATATGTTGAAGGTAAAACTATCAATACTTAAGTATAATTTAGAATCAAGACTCTACTAGAATTGAATGATTGATACATTCAACTATGGAGTACTAGAGCTTTTATTTTCAATCGTTACGAGTTGAATAGATTTTTTAAAAGCATTTCAAAAAGACCTTCTGATATCGTCAGACTACAGAGTAAAAAATAAGTGTTGTTAAAGTTATTTTTACTTTGAATGTATAATATGGAAACCGTGGTGAGCAATTAAAAGATCTTAAAGAAGTCAACCATGGTCGAGCTGATCAGGAAGAGAAAAGACAAAATTCCTTTAGGTTGAAATAAATGCGGTGCGCGACTGTTTTCACAGCTGGTTGTCAGGTTGGCCTGCCTGACCAGAATATATCGCCGGTTGTATTTTATTCCTCCCCGTCTCATAAAACAGGAAAGGTCAAACATAATTATGATTTTATTTGATGGATATCGCTCATTAAACTCGCATCAAAATTGGCCGTAAATATTGTGCACGCAGATACAAATAATTTAACAACTGAGGGAATACTTTAATGTTGAGTTAAGTTGTTGTCTTTACACCATCATCAGTACACTCTGACTTCTTTAACAGTTCATTCGAGTTTGCGGCAGCCGTTGATACTAAATAAATGTTCTCCCTTCTGACATTAGAATCCACCTACCGCACTTAGCCCACGCGTTCAATATATATCAAATTAGTAATTAGTATTCGACTAGTTATGTAGCTTGGGATCATTCATTGGGCGTCACCTATATTGTCATTCTTCGTTTCGGCTGGCGTCTCTAGCATGTTCGTTATTGATATTTTTTGCAGATAAATTTAAAAATAAGTACTGATTTATTTTGAGTATACGTACGTATTTAAAATAGATTATTTTGATTAATTTTAATATGATGACATGTTCTCCTTCATAATATTTTGAATTATAAATAAATTTATTTCTTCTTTTATGTACTGTCTAAATCAGTGGTTCTTAACCTTTTCGATTCACGGTGTACTTTTGATCGTAAGAAAACTTGCGGGGCTCTAAAATCAAACTGTCAGAAAACAGTCGGTTTTTAGTTATTGTTGAAAAACCGAGCTAACAAAAATATGGTGTTTAAAACTGTAACAAAGTGTGTCGTCTGTGTCCTCGTGTAAAGACCGGATATTCGTCGGCTGTCATAATTCTGCGAAAAGCTTTTCCGGCTTTTACTATTTTGTCGATATTTCTGCTTTTATCATTTTTTTCGCAGTGCACTGGATAAGAACCACTGGTCTAGATTATAGTTGGCAAATTTATGACACAATGGCATCAGCTGTAATGCCAAGAATTTGTCATTTTTTTCTGTAAAGTAAATAATTGAAATACATTTCCATAAAACATAGATTCATGCAGTTTATGTTATAAATTTATCTTGAATAGATGTCGCTGTTTTTTTAAATGTTATTAATAACGTATAACAATGACATAAGACTTTGAAAAGACTATTTTGTTTTTGTCATTATTTAAGAGTTAGTTTATTTTACAAAAACTCTCAGTAAAATCATCAAGTAATAAATGTTGTAGCTGTATTATCTAAGATGTGTGGATTTTCAAGTATTTTTATTCAACTCAATATCAAAGTTGTTCGAAAACATATTGTTAAACGATAGCCGCTAAATTTCTTTTTTGAGATACAATAAAAATAAAAATATATGGATAAGTACCTACGTCTTAGATACAATTTGATAATCATATACATTAAAAAAATAACAACTAATAAAAATGTCCGTTGTGATTTAGGAGCGTGATATTGACCTTTTGGCCACAGGCCTGTCAAATTAGAAAACGATGGCGATTTTATGATATGGTTTCCAAAACGACCGCGGGCCTATATTCTTTATACAGTGTCATAAACCGACTATTATTGCTGTAAATTTTATGACCGCATATCCAGAAATAAATTTTCCGAACACTGGAAATTTTCTCTACACTGCTGCAAACATAACACAGCCGAAACATAGCGTCCGTCCATAGAAATAAGCCCAATTAAATGGTATTTTTTCATGCCATGGAATATTGTGAACATTTTAATACACATTAATTCATCAGTGGGATGAAATTTTTCCAAAATATTTTCTAATTTTGATATCTATCGTAATGCTGTTTTTTGGCATTGAATAGTGTGAATTATTTATATTGTTGATCTCACAAATTAATTTTAGTTAAGTCGTCGGCGAAATTTCATATTTTATTTTTGAAAAAATAAAAACATTTTTCAACTGTCAAATTGTATTAAAGTTTATATAAAATACTGATGATTAATTGCAGCATTGGAAAATGTTAACTTTAATTCAGTGTCATTTTTAGTTTAAATTATTTTGACGTCCACAATTAAAATGAAGCGCTTCATTAATTTATCAAAAAACCTTTTAAAAATCATTTCGTATATCTATTTCAAGATGGTTATTTTTATGCAAGATAAATTTATAAAATAGTTTGGAATCACTCAATATGTATGTATATTTTTATGAATCGATTGTTTTTTGTATGCATAGTCCACGTTTCCACCGTATCCAGACTGGAATATTGGATATTGAGTTTACGATAAACCAATAACTAGTCAATTTCATGTCAGTATTGTAGAAGATTGGTAAATGTTTATGAAATTGCGTCACACTTAATTGCTATCAAGCGATGCTTTCATAAAATAACTTTTCTATTCAATTTTCGGTTTTTTTTTTTGTTTTTCTCATTCAAACTTTATAATGATCAGCTGTGTATTGGGGGTTCTATCGCTCAATCCTTGTATCTTAGCCCCAACCGAAGTGAAAGCTTTGGCAACTGACATGCAACCAGTTCTCGGCTGTTAATCTTATATATAAAACCGAAACGGCGTATGTATGTATGTGGGTCTGTAATTCCCTTTTGCATTGTTGTTGCAAGTTCAAACAAACGAATTGATTTCGTTCGCGAAGGTTTCGACGGTAAATTTGTTTCGTTATCAATGTGTATGTAGAGACTCCAATTACTCGAGTATCGAGTAGTACATTTTACAAAATACTCGAGTACTCGAGTAGTTTCATATGAACCAAAATATCTTATGTATAAAACCGAAACGGCGTATGTATGTCTGTGGGTCTGTAATTCCCTTTTGCATTGTTGGTCATTAAGTTGCCAGTTGTTTCAACTTGGCCCGACTGAATTTACGCGCCGAGGTGAACATAACCCCAAACTGGTCCGAGCGAAGCCGGGTTCGAATACTAGTAATATAAGATTTTTTTTAATAACATTACATAATGTTAAAGGCTTCGTAAGAGGTCCACAAGTTTTACGTTGGTAGCGAGCACGAATTAAAAATAACTATTAACATGTTTATACATTAACAAGAATGAATGAATTAAAAAAAATATTTACAATTGGATAATTTATAAATGCTAATGACATAAGTTTGAAAATTATCCACACATTCTTCCAAAAAAACAGCATGTCACTATTTTTTATTTCTCTTTATTCAAACTAAAAAGTTGTTGCCAATAAATTAACTACCTCAAGACATAATTCTTTCTATTGAATTTGCAACATTTTTAAATCGATTTTGAGAAAGAAAATGTGGATACAATCCATGTTTTGTTGAATTAATTTAATTAAATTGCACATATTAATGTTGATAGTGATTTAATCACATTTCTTACAACCGTTTTAAAGCAAAACATTCTATATTTTAGACCGTGTAAAAAGAAAAAAGCAAACATTGAAATTGACGCTTTGTTGTCCCAATTATAGACTAGCAAGTAGAATATAAGTCTTTTGCTTGTTGGAAAAGATTTCTTTTAAATATCGATATACTATGAGCAAAGAATTGTCATTAATTGGTGTGCCAAAGCAATAGAATTATCGAAATATTTTTTAAAAGTATCTTAATAACTAACTTATACGCATATAATAATGTTCACTTTATTCCTGATACCTACCTCAATTTATCATAATTATAGGTATTACAAGATTATCACTTCCATCCCAATTAGTGAAGAATATATTGTTTTATTCAGAGCATTGTGACATCTTTAACATTTTTGTGACGTACCATATATTCTATTATGTACATCTAACTGTTTGAAGTTTATTATATAAACATACATATGTATATTAATGATGTTTTATATATTTAAGTTGGAGTGACAGAGGAAAAATTTGATGGGGTGCGATATTCAAGTTTTCATTTTGGATGCCAACAATTTTATTGCTTATTATTTTAGTTAGATTTTTATTCTTATGTAAAATTTTTTCCACATACTTACAAATGTCTCTTTTGTCTCAGATTTAACTAGGATAGAGATCCTGACAAACAATACAAAATAAAGAACTTTTTTAATTTTGTATTATTAATAAATTTTATTTATGTTTTTGCTTCTGATTATGTTGTATAATTAGGTTTTCATTATTGTAAATATTTGGATGCTTGATAGTCTCATAAAAAAAAATGTTGAAGGCAAATAGTTTATTTAATAGTAATAGGCTGTAAATTTTTGGTTACTAAAAATCATAGATTTTCTATACTTATTATTGAAGCTTCTTTGAATAGTGATGTTTGTTCCATTCAATCGTAACATAGTAAGAAAAATTTCATAATATGCTCCGGATTTAGAAACACATGTGCATATGTTTGGTAAGTTTAGTTTTGATTCAGAGTTTTTCATACTTATACTATCTACTGTGGTACTTCTGAACGACTGTTTCGCCGCTCGTCTCGGGATTTGTAGTGAGCGAACATTTTTACGCCTCTCGGTCCCCAGTTGATGAGCCAAATAAAATGCGTATTTTAGTAACGTAAACTGTAGAGATTTCACCCAATCAAATATCGCGCTGAAGCCTAAGTAAAAGTGTTCGCGAATCGGAGCCAAAAGAGTGACGCTACCGACTAAGTTTTATAGTAGAACTATCTAAAACTGGATTCGGCTCAGTGGCTCGGGTACTGGCGTCCAGCATAGTGCGTTGGGTTCGATTCCAACAATTTGAATTGTTATATAATTATTATAAAATGTTTAAAATCAACTCATCTGGTGCTGGAATAAAACAAACTTTCGTACACATTTAATTGTAAGTATGAAAATTCATTTTTCACGTTAAATAGATAATAAACTTTTTGTTCACTCTGTAGCGTTCGTCCTTAGGAATAAAGCTATTTTTAAACATGCTTACCTTATGTTTAACGTAGGAATGGTATATTTTAAAATCGTAAGAGTAATATATGCGGACAAAAAATATAATCAGTATTTTGTGAGAATAATTAAAAATATATTATAAATTCAAATAAAATTATTTGATAAAAAAATATTCTACAATATAACAAAAGTTTTCAACATAATATTTATGTTACAAAATATATATTCATCGTGGATGGGATTTTTTACACTGATGTCTCTAAATTTCATCACAGTGTTTTCATATTGTGATCATATATATATTGTTAAAATGAATAAAGTTTTATATGTTATCAATAAAATATTGTAAATAATTTTAGAACTTGTCAATTTTATGATTAAAAAACGTTTTTCCGATTCTGATATGTGTGATTCTGCGAATGTGAGGTTAAGTGCCACGTGTTTTACAGTGACTTTTTTTAAAACATTTTTCATTTTTTTTTTGATTAGCTCTCTAATTGCAACAATAAATAAATATATAAATAATCCATTTTCAAATATATCCCTGAGATATGACTTTTATATAAATTGAATTCTGTATTCTTTAGTAAATAATACTGAGATTTAATGTAAAATAATATCAATTTTGGCATAATTATAAAATTTTTAATACATTTTAAATGCGGAAATTGTTTCAAGTAGTCTAATTATTTCATGTATATAATTGAAATCATATTATATGTATATAAATTATCTACCAATTACTATAAAAAAACTATGAACATATTTCTACATGAAGAATTTATTTATCATTTAGCAGTTATTTTCATTTTGTATTAACGTATGAATCTAAGCATAGAATTTGGGGATGAAGTTTAAATAATAACTTTTATGATAAACAAATTGTTAACGAACCCTTTTGACATTTTTGATGTTTTTGACAATGTATAAAAAAAAACACTTTTATATAAATTTCGATATTGTCTGGGAAAAGACTTAGATGAATTAATTTACATTTTAATTTAATTATAATTCTGTATATTATTTAGCAGTTGTACTTAATTTCATAAACGAAACCATAAAACAAATTAATTTATCGCTCAATCAGTACAACAGATCGTAGAAATAATTCAGTTAAAACATCTTGATAGAAAATTAAGCTCGCCTATTCACTTAAAAAAGCATATGTTTGACTTACTAACCTACGAGCACATTGACAGCGTTCTAAATGTAAACAAACTCCGTTTATAAGTTATTTCGTAATCGATACATTAGTGTTTCCAAAACAATAATTATGTGAATTGATTAAAAAAAAAACAACCAAATATGAATTTAAATAATACTCTTTACATAATATCGATAAATGTCAAAATACCTTTCAATTTGTATTGAGAAACCAATTATTTGCCATTACATCGCTGTAAAATGAACCAATCCTAGTCCAAGGTACTGATGGCCTTAATGATGATAAATTATGATAACGTGGACGAAGTCAGCGTCGCTTTGGACGTAGCCTTCCTCGTGAAGTATGAGGAACTCCTAGGTTAAGCACATCAGAAAGCTTTTGAAGCTGCACGATGCTTGTAGTTATGTAGGTATTATGAAACAAGAAAATGGGATATTCTCGACGGTCTAAAATTAGAAGTCTTCTAACATGTTATGCTTTTCTAGTCCAGAAATACTCAAAGATAAACTAAATATTTATTCGAGTGCTTTAAAAAACACCGTAATTTTATCAATAGTGATTTTAAAATAAACTGAAATTTACATACGTTGCATACAATTGTTTTTTTTGATTACGGTTTATACGATTGATATATTTTGCATCTGATTCAACTTTCATTACGCTTAAAATTATTAAAAAAATATTTTAAAATATCACATAATATGTTCATTAACCATTAATTTTTGATTATCTTATTAAAAGGCAAGTTTCAATTAAAAATTGAAATGCAAGTTAAAATTTCAAGTAAGATTAATTCAAAAGTTACTGTGGAAATAAAGGTTTATCCAATCAACTAATTTATTGTTTTATGCGGCAAAAGAGCGCTTATGAGATATTTTCTACTCGAGTTGATCTCGGATTACTTTGTTGGTATATTCCGCTTGTTTTTTTAACATTACAAAATACATTATGTATAAATGAATTCACTTAGGCCAACACTTCTACGTAAATTAAAGAGTATTGGCTTCCTCTCCATTGAGTGTCTGCACATAAGAACCCTCTTATAACATCTATATATAAAACTAAATTACTTCGACGTCATCAGAAGAAAAATCGACGTTTCGAAAAAATTTCAAAGACCGGAAAGCATGTCGATAATTATTTTTTACAACTAACGTTGAGGTAAACACAGACTGAATATACCACTTAAAATTACTCAATTAAGCTTAATTTGCCGTCTTTCATTTATACTCTTTTTAATGTTTGTTATACATTATATAAATATATGTGCATAGTGAACATTTAAAACATTTATTAATAAATAAATAAATAAAACAAGTTATACTGTACTATTTCCACATATATTCTTATAGATTCTCGAGCATTGTCAACTGATCCATTAATAAATTTCACAATACAGTAATGAACTTAATGAAATAATTTTGAAAAGGCCTGACAGATTTCTTCACTCTCTTTCTCTTTTTCTCTTTCTTTGATAGATGCTCATGATATGCGGATAGAAAACTACGCAAAGAAAAGCAAGACATCATAAAAAATTTCTTCACCTTCTTTTAAATCGCCACAAAATAAACAAATTACTAAAATGATGCAATGAATAAATGCGTTCTTAACATATATCGTTTGAATTAGAAAAATGATTTTTAAAAGTCGGTGATTTCTATTCAGAAATTGATTGAGAAGCATTAGAAATTTAAGTCAGTAAATTATTTTTTTTAAAAATGAAGGAAACAAAAAATCGTTCAAATTACAAATTTACATTTTTTCAGGTAATGAAAGCATAGATTACTGTTACATTAAAAACAAATGCGCGTGGTATCGGTTAGTCTTCGAGGATTTATTTTTCTTTAATTAAAATGTAATATTAGATGATAAATTATATATTAAAATAAAAAAGAACGGTTCACTCTATCATCACATAGAATTGTGGGCAGACTAAAATAGTTATGCAATTGTAATTCAGTATATTAAGAAATAATTTATTAAAGTCAATCACATTAAATGAATTTCTTTAATCTCGCCAAACAAATTAATATACTATTTTTATTTGAAAATGCTAGCAAAGAGGTGAAATAAGAACACAAATGTATGAAAATACATTGCCAAAAATGGACATAACACATATATATATTCCTGTTATTTTTGTAGCTGTACGTAAATACATACCACAATATAAATCAATGAAATATGTTAAGGAAATAGTTATTATTACAAAGCAGACGCTATATGACGCTTTACTGGAATTATTTCACGATTTACGCTCTCATAAAATTTATTGGTCCATTTTGATATCATCACATTCCTAATATTACTTCCTTAATGCTTGTTTCCTCAAAACAGCTAATAGATGATACTAAAAAAATATGACAAACAGCCAAAAGTACCGATAGCATCGAAAAATAAGGCAAATAAATAATTATATGCGTATAAAAATATATTTTGTTTGACAAGAAAAAACCTACTCACATTTTGTCCTGTTACTATTCACAGTAATCAAAAAGGCTGATGAAATGGAGGCTAGGGTTTATGAAGTAAAGCTTAACTCCTAGAACTCCCATGTAGAGTCTTGCTCGACATCTTATAAGTAACGCGCAACTCATATGTCGAGTCCTGCTCGAAATTGTCAAACTTTTTTCAAAAATTATTGAATAATTTCCCTATTTCAAAAACTGTATTTATTTTGGATTTTGTACCTTAGTTATAGTTTTTAAGATGTCATAATGTGGTATACTGTTTGGTTTATCGTTTTACCATGCTAATAAATACGAAAACCTTGTGTTATTTATCAGTTTCTCAAAGCGATTGAAGAGTTGCTCGAAGGAAAATATATTGAGGAGTGTAAAGGGTTAGTGATACAACGAAATAAATATTACTCTTTTAGTCACATGGATGTTCTGACGATCTGACGATCTGACGGCGATAACCCCCCGCATAGGCTTTGTTGAAAAAATATACAGTACATTTATAAACCACGCGGTTATTGTGTTGTTTCTCAAAACAATGTTCTTAAACAAAATAGTCGTTTTAATGAGGGACCTTGAATATAAAAATACTCGTCATTGATTTAAAAATGAAATCAAATAATATTTTTGTTTACCGTAAAATACAATTAATTATTGAACGATTATTATATGAAAATACAGGAAGAATGTTTTCGAATGTGTAAATTTTCCATGATCATTCCGCATAACAAAAAATGTAAATACCTACCCCCGCATTTGTTTATTTTAGAATATTCCAGATTCATTCTAAGAATTCTTCTATGGAACACTTTCTCCTTCAATAATTAATGTGTTATCTTTCATACAGTTATAAAAAGCATGTAAATAATATGTTTACCGTTTCACTAAAAATTCTCTTTAGAATATCAATTACTCGTTCTATTTCTTTTGAGAGCAAAATCTATGCGTCTTGAATCAAACAACCTTGTTCGTTTTAAAAATAAGTCCGCGAATATTTCTTTGCGACGTTTGACTTCGTGAATTGAGCGGATGATTTACGGAAGATCTCTCAAGTATTTTCTCGCCATGTTTCCTGTGAGGTAGTGGATATGCCGCGATTTCCTACCAGCTGAAATACGCTCCACGCCCACGCAAAGACAATGCATTTTTCATTTCTTAGTCATCAAAGTAAAATAGTCTACGAAAGAACCATTGATTCGCGACATACCGATATATGATATTAACCATCGTCGGTCAGGATATTGCTCTTCGGTAGCCAAAATTGTTTTTCTAGGAAGATTTATTGAATGGGAAACGAAAAGCACACATTTGTTGTGTGGTTTGGTTGGCAGGTTTAGGGGCACTTTAATTTGATTCTTCAGAATTCTGGAACCATTTTTATAATAGATTATTTCATTTATTATTATGGGTAAAAATCAAACAAACTTGATAATAAATTTGATTCTTCGAGTATCGAGTAGAATATATGTATTGTGGGTCTGTAATTCCCTTTTGCATTGTTGGTCATTAAGTTTGCCATAAAATTTTAATATAAAAATATGTTTGATTTTTATCGGCGAATATTTAGTCAAAATGTAATAAATTAGTCTTTCGCCCTTTTATTATATAAAATACGAAGTCTTTACAGCAAATATTTTTTCTTGAATTTGGACAAAGGATAATATGAATGGGGCTGTGAAATTCGAGTTTGAAAATTTTTTGACCTAGACTTTTGAATTTTGAAAAGTTGTTTCAACTTGGCCCGTCTGGATACTAGTAATATTTAAATTCGATAACGTTTTTTACTTAAGCGGATAGCCAATGCGTGATCTTCTACCTTTAATTGTATCGATAGTCCTATGCCTCACGTCAGATAAAATATAAAAGACTGTTTTGTGATTTCCTACCAATATTAAAGAATAATGTGAGATAGGTATTGGCTGAGGTGGCGATGGCACTTCAATATAAAAAAATATCGTTCAAATTTTGTCACTTACGACCTGGGTTTCGTAATTTGGCATCTTCATGTATTCAAGTGTGCGTATTTCTTCAAGGTGACAAATTGAACGATTAAAGTCAGTCAATAAATTGAAGTCATATTTTTTTGCTTTGATTCTGTAATTTATGAATTAATAAGAAAATTATTCTTTATAATCAATCAATTGACATTTTAATATACATCATTGAAAACTGGCTTTTTATTCAAAAATAAGATGTACCGTCCTATTTGATCGTACTTTAATAAATAATTTAATTCATATATTGTACACTTATTGTAAAGTTACCTATTTAATTTTTTGAACCTTCGTGTTTTTTTTTTTTAATATTAAACATAATAAAGATGCATATCAATCACTTCGTTTTGATTGCACGTACACACTATTATAAAACCTTGTTTCATACTATTTTCGGTTGGCTTAATGTTGTAACATTAATAAACCCAATGCCAAATTAACTTCGCAAATAACTCTTGAAAATTTAAACATTGTATGGTGGATGAGATGAAAATTGCTTAGTGGAATATTTTTCTTAGCGGCACAAAAAATTCATTGTCGACATATTTGGCAACGAATGCATTTTTTATCAAAGAAAACTAAAACTATTATAAGAGATATGCATAATAAGGCTATTTCTCAGAATATCTTTTTACTTACGATTCCATTTTGTCTTTCAACGCAATATTTAATAAGTAGAATATACATAAGAACATACAGATTAATCTGTTAAAATAATAATGTTCGTCAAACAAATTTGCCTTAGTTGTTATGTATTTTTTTCTTTATTTGATACAATATTTATCATGTAATATAATTTATTTTACTAAGACGTTGTTGGCTATAGAAATAAATGATTGCGTTTCATATATGTGTACAGGTTAATGTTTTTTTCTGGATGTTATTAACACATTAATAACACCCTTTTAAATTTTCAAATATTAGCGAAGAAACTAATCACTTTTAAGGTGTTCACTGTTAATACTTGATAGAATGGCATTATTATAAAAACAATAAAACATTTTTAGTATTTATTCCTTATTAAACTTCAGATCAGGACCGGTTTCGCTCATGGCGAGCATTATAAACTGATGAAAAAACTAATTAAACTTCTACGATTTCTTAAACGATTTACGTAAGTTCTTCAATTAAATCAATACAAATTATATTCAAAGGCCCTTTAAATATTTGACAGAATGTATTGTAAAACCTTTTCTGTTCAGTTTTTGTTAAAACAGGGAAATTTGATTATTATATATGTTTTATTTATCTTAAATTATGCCGATAAACTCGAATAAAAAATAAATTTAAATTGAAAAGAAAATGAGCAAAATAATGTTTTAATTATTAAATTAACAAAATAAAACAAAACCATATGAAATAAAAACATATCAACTAATTTAATTGATATAAAATAAATGTATATAATTATATTCGATACATGAATACATTCATCAACTCAAAAGTATCATGAGCATATAGTTAATAAAGATAAACTCTAGAAATGACCATTTGTCTTAATAAAAATTACTTGCGCAGTACGTCTTGTATTTTTAGTTATGTAGTCGTCTGCATGTATAGGGAAATGTTTTATGATTTAGTCTAAATATTGTTTTAATTATTTAAAACATTAAAACTATTCAATTAGTTTATGAATCTAAGCTAAGGATGTCACGGGTAAACTTTTTACAACTCTAATGAGCAAGTATACTTCAAAGAATTCATTTGAAAAAAAAATGTTTATTACTTTATATTATATTGTACTTTTCCACAAGAATTTAATAGCAGACACTGGGTCATACAGAAAAATATGAAACGTAACCCCAATGACGAAATGTCACGAGATTTATTTTTGAATATGGAAAAATACAAATTGTGAAACGGTGAACCTACGTATTTTTTTATAGTGAGCGTCCTCAATTAATTTTAAAATGAACATTTTAACATTTTGATTTCAGCGGCTGTTGGCGAATGATCCACATAACAACAGATTAGGCATTCATAACCTATCCAACCATCGACGCCGACTTAAAAATAATACATTACTCATTAATTCTGCTAAGTGCCAACTTCTTCAAGTAATTTTCATCACTTATAGATTTTTACGTCAGCGCTTCTGATGGTTTTTATAAACAATCTTGATACAAGTGTTTAGCACTGATAAAAAAACAGACGAAAAGGCGCTCAATATCCACGTGCTTTTTTTAATTTTTTTACCGAAAATATCTCGTTACACATGAAAGATAAATTGATTCAATTTATAAGAAAATTAAAAGAATTTAACTTAACTACATAGTTTGTGTCGCCATTTGTTATAGAAAGTACTAAAATATCGCTAAATGACACATCAAGTATTATGTGTTTTTATTGGTATTAAAAATTAATAAATGACTTCTTTTGTGTGCAATGAATACAAAATTAAAAAGCGTAAGCAACGTAGATCAAAGAGTAAAAACTGTACTTTTCCACCAAGTACATCCAAGTCATGTCAAATACATCGGTGTACTTTAAATGCATGAAGATGCCGAAAGGCGAAACCCGGGTCGTTAAAAAACTCATGGAAAATTACAAAATTCAAACAATTCAAATTTGATATTGAAATTCCATCAAGCACCCTCAGTCGAAATCAGGGCTGTGGAGTCGGAGTCGGCGCGGCGTTTTGGCCGGAGTCGTACTCGGAGTCGGAAATTTTGAAAAGTTTGAACTTTTTATTTTTGCATTTAATATGTCAAGTTTGACTTTTGGCCGCATTGATAGGGTTAATATTTAATTGAATACACATAAATAGGAAAATTAGTCGGGGGAAAAAAGTGACGATATTAAACTTGGTTTTCAATAAGCTCAACATTGAATGATAATAATATATTTCAATTTTATGGAAAAAATTTTGAATTTAAATACCTAGTAGGAGATAATATTTTTAACGATGTCTGTAATATATACAGATGAAAATATTGATTGATATTTAATATCACCACATTTTTTGAAGATATCAATACTTAAATATTGATCTGAATCATTGCTATAAATTTGTGAACCAGTTCTTGAAATCTGACATTGAACTCGCATGCGAGAATTTCGCTACTATTTTTATCAAATAATTTGGCCAGGTGTCTTTTCCAAATATTTGTCTGTAGGTTATTTTAGGTTCTATTTCACACACGAAAGGAAAAATGAACAAGTTTTAACTAGATGCTTAAAAATCTGCTATTAATTTTATCGTGTGATAATGTTGCCATTGGAAATAGAAAAATAAACGCATCCATCGTCAATGTCAATGATTGAAAAGCGGTATTGGCAAAATTGTGAAATCGTTTGGCAAAATAAATAATAATTAGCCACGTTAATGTTTTTCGCAAAAGCGATCCGTTAACGTTGGTAAATCACGACTCACGATTTCGTTCTGACTTCGAGATGAGTCACTCAGTTGTTTTTCTTTAGTGCCTTGAGTTTGCTTCGAGTATGATTTGCGGTTATTTGCGGACAGTGTTTCATTTTGCATAATGGGAGTGCATACCAGTTGAGAGAGAAATCGCTTCAAGCGTGTATTTCGCATAATATATGTGGCACTTTATGATGTAACTGAAACTTATTGATAATTATTGTTTACAATGTGGCAACAAAGATTTTCATTTTGTTTTTATTTAATTACTTTCTGCCTATATTTGCGAGAATCAATGAATCATGATAATATTCTTTTTATTGTTCTTCCAAGGAGTAGAAGCAGTCTGCCAATGGGAATGCGACTGGGAAGAGCTTTAGCAATTTTAAACGGCATTGCTTCGGATGTTGACATATTTCATACTGACGTGAGTGAGTTCAGACGAATACTATATTTTATGAATAAAAGATGATTTCATCGGAACTCACTCGGTTGAAATCTTTAAAATTTCTAATGTGATTTTATTAATTTTTTTCTCTCTATTCTTATGGCTACAATTTGTAATTTTTATTATGTGTATACAAGTATGTTTGTATCTGTAAATAAATTTGTCAAATGCATGGCGTATTGGCGTTAGCTGTAATGCCATGATTTGTATTTTTTATGAATAAATAAATAATAAATAAATAAATGATGCCAATATATAGATAGATAGAGTCATCAATAATTTTATAAAGGTTTACATGAATTGTATATAAACTAATCAATAAGTATTTAAGATCATATCATAAGAACCTACTGCACATTTGTTCAACTACAAGTTAAAAGTTTCTACCGTAATTTAGTTAGCATAGTCGAATTCAATGACACTCAAAGTTTTAACTACCCTTATCTGTTACGGCTTCACAACTGCCTTCCACGTATCAAACATGTTTGAATAAATTTGAAGGGAAACTGAGGAAAATAAATCATATCATAATAATGGAATAGATTCAAAATATAAACTAACTACTTACTCTTATAATATCTATTCATCTCACAGTATAGAAGCAGCATTCTTCAAAGAATGTTGGCAGTTATAATGGTTAGCACTCGATTTCATTGAAAATTTATGAAACATTTTTGAAGTATTTTTACAACTAAATTAGTTATATATTTCAATAAGAATTTAAAATCGGGATTTATATTCGTCTAAAAAAACACTTTGTATATTCTGTTGTAGAAGTAGTAAGTGGCTATCGTTAATTCGCCTAGAAATAAGAAAATCTCGGTTTCAAGTGGACATATATTTAATAAGCTTTATCATAATCATGAAAATCTGTTGAAATATCGCCCTAAAAGGAGTAGTTCATCATTCCTAGATTTGATCAATCTTGATATGATCTAAGTGTATGAACATATATATGACCGGTTGCATAAAAAGCCCATTCAGGGGTCATTTAAACGTGTATTGAAAAAGTCACCATAATATCAGTATTTTTCATTTTTAAAAGTAATTCATTTGTTAGTAAGTAGTAAATATTTAAAATCTTTTCATAAAATGAGGTAAACTCGTGAAATCAATCACAAATATCCATTTTCATTCTATTAAGCTTGAGTGGAAAAAATCTAACAAGTCAAGACTTGAACTCAGACATACTAGGAAAAAGCTTGTATCCCTAGGCTACAGAGGGATTGAAAAAAATTGCCGAATTACTGCTACCCCTGTTTCGGTTATAAGGGTATTGCAATCCCCGAGCGCAACATATTCAAATGTGTAGTCCAATAACAACACACGTAATAATGATGAAGGCGACTCACCGTAAATAATATGGATTTTTTCCAAGACCGATTTAGAAATAAATCTTTGTAATGTTTGAGTAGATTACGAAGCTGTCTCACTAAATAAATAAATATAGCCATTACACACGATAATGTACCTTTGCCAAAGTCATAACAACAAAAACAATAATAATGTTCGAATCTATGATTAGAACTACGAGACAATTCGATCGAAGACAGTGACTAAAATGTACTAAAAATATCCAGCGGTACGGTGCGTCGACCTACTAAATTCGATGAATGATGAATGAATACTTTTTGACATACTGATGCTCTTTGATTCTGTAGGTCTCCCGATATCATTTATTATGCCAAACTTAGAATTACTAACACTTATGATTTTATAGTATACACAATTACACTGGCAATTGACTAGAACGTATTATATTATCAGGTGGCAGTGTCAGCATTCACGCAATACTCTTATAGATACAGTGTGTGCGTTTAAAATTCGCCTCACACGGAGAGAGAGAGAGGTTATGCGGGTGTATGAACAATATACGGATTAATGATATTGGAAAAAAGCGTTATCTCCTAATAAATTATGTTTATTACTGCGAACACATATTGATTTAATTAATACACTTATTTTATTTCCTTTAATTTGTGTATTATAAAAAAATCAGTGGGGAGTATGTACAGTTGAGAAGGCGGGACGTGTCCTGTGCAAAGAATTGTAAGTCAATTTTCTTTGATTTCTTGCACTACGTTTAAATGTGAATAAGGAAACTCAACGAAACAAATACTGATAATGAGATTTTTGTGTTGCGTTTTACTGATAAATGCAAAATATCTTACGAGTATTTGATTAATTATTACATTTTATTTCCACGTAGCTTAACTTAAGCAAAGCACAGGAGCACATTGTAAGCCGTTTTTCTCAGTGATCAGAAGGTTATGTATATGTAAGAATGTTTGATCTCTTTTTCTTTTGAATGTCGGGTGGTTGTCTTAAAAACACTGAAATTTATATCATGTGAATTAATAAAAATATTAACACAATTTTAGTACTTATTCTATGTTTATAAAGTAAAATTTAATCATCTGCTTCAGCAAAATTATTATTTTAAAACAAAAAATATACGGTGTGCACTTCAAAGACTTTGTTATTTTCATCGCCACAACACTAGAATTGCTGTTTTAAATTGCTCACCAAATTTGCATTGTAAACTTGACCATATGCCGGTAAAGGTCACAAAATACAAGGTTTAGTCTGAAATTCGGTCAAATCTATAAACGTTATTGATTCATAAACAAGTTAAATAAACGTAAAGACTTACTGACCTATTTTTTATAAATAAGAAGCTTAGTAGTAGAAATGTAAGAAATACTGCCCCCATATACAAAAAAGCAGTTATTTGACCAAAATATTCAACATTAATTTATTTATTCTTGGAGATGATACGTATACTAATTTGGATAAAATAATTTTATTTTTACCTACTTGTTCAATACTGTGTGAAAATGTATTTCACCATTGATTTATGTTCAGAATTACCTATAAATAACCAGAACGTAATTTATTGATTTGATTAAAGTTTTGAATGCGTTTGAAAATAGAAATAGTGCTTTATTCTTAATTTGAAATAAAACATCTCGCCATTTTGAATTCATTCGTCAATTCATCAACTGAATTTGAGGGATAATTTCAAAAAAAATTCTTTGAATTTAAAGTGCAACACAGTATGCATAACTACACGTGTAAATATTAAAATATAATTAATATTATTCATCTTATATGTATATACATACAAGATACAGCCAAAATAATTTCGCGCCAACATCCATGATCAAAAGCAATTAGCTCTCATTATTCTAGAACACGCCTACGCATTGAAATTTGCTACCAGAGACGAGTCCAATAAAGCATTCATTTTATAAATCAAACACCACCTTGAAAAAAATATTATTTCATATGATGTGTATTAATCCTAAAGACTTAGTATTATTTCTGACATTCATAATATTTCATGTAATTTATAACCGTTCATGTTGGCAACACTTCGAGAATCAAACAGAGTCATAATGATAAAGTAGTTTTAATAAAATGATTCTAAATTTAAAAAAAAAAAACAAAAATATTCGATTATTTATATTATTCATTATTCTTTATTTCCCACTTTTTTTAGTGTGTCTGTGGGTATAAAAGCATTGTTATCCAACTTTTTTGTTGACCACCTGAGCGTTCGGAATACCTTGAAGAATGAAGATATGATTAAACATTTCTTTAATGATCCACAACATTTGAAAATCTTTTACTGCGGATGTTGAAAATCGGGATGAATGTAATATTTTTATTTCCTACGATAAAAGAACATTCGAAGTAATGAAGTTGATTCTAAGCCAGAAGATAGTGAAACGATGAAAATGTATCTAAGAAAATCAGCTGAAATTTGTAAACAAAGTGATTTATATCTTCAAATTCACGATGACAGCTGCAAAATGCCAGCTAAAAAAATGTAATTAAAATATAATTATATTAAATATTGTCGAAAATATATATTACTACATAATTCATAATATTTTTTTAGTTGCTACCCGAGTTTATTATTAAATGGTACTGTAAAACACAACGCTGCATTGTAACCTAGAAAAATACACCAATGTCAAAGTCATTTGGATTCGTTCATTTTTGAAAAGAAAATATGCTTCTTGATTTCCGTGATAATTTTAGAAAAGAATAATAAAAATATGTTTGACGATATCGTTGCTGTTATCGAAAAATCGAAATTGTTTTTATTTATCTGAATTATTCGCAATTGAAAACTAAATATGTCTTGTTTTCAGAATGACAATCGTCTATGCGTAATTAGTCTATGGTATTAAGATATATTTCTATTTTTTAAATAACGAAGGTGTAAATTTTAAACAAATGAAGATAAACGATCTAGATAAAAACAAGCGTTTATAAATTCGACACTCTCTTTCATTAAAAAAACAGTTTCATTAAGAAATAACAAAAAGCTCGAAGAGGATTTGGCAGAAAACATAGTCATGTATTATACAACATAACAATCTAACGTGGTACAATTGTATATCATACACAATTTCTGTGTTTTCCTAGTTAAGACTACCTGTAAAATCCTCAGAAAAGTGCTCTCCACTGAAAATATTTCATAAATTAAACATTGTTTAATACTACTTCTACATATATATTTTGATAAAGATCTACGCGTGTATTCTCAACTGATGAATACAGCGAAACAAGGTCATTTATATCAAAAAGAGAAACATAATACAAGGTAATACGGTAAGAAAAATAACAATATATTTCAGTTCTACATAAATTATTTTATATATTTGTTGATAGTTATTTCGGCTTTCGCCTTCGTCAGAACTATTTTTCTTACCGTATTATAATGGAGTTCTACCAAGTAAATGCCTACTCAATCAATCATAACAAGGTATAACAATTGGCTGAATAAATGTAACAAGAATTTAAAGATTATCAGACATAAGTGGAATTAAATTTTCAATAATGAAAATAAAATGAAAATGACATGACATTCGACAGGAATCCTAAATTATTAATTAAGTCAAAATTATAAAACTTAAAATAAATTCTAAAAATGTAACATGAATCAATGGGATTTTTTTATTGTTGCAAAAAGTCTGAATACTTATTAATAAACAATTAATAAAAATATAATCGCTGTATAGGGCACTGCGAAAATTGGTATTGAAGAACAAATTGAATATATGTCTTGTGTTCACTTAGCTTTATGTACGATTCTTATAGTCACTATCGACGTTCATGAATCTGAGTTTAACGTTATGGTAATTTATTCCTAATTGTATTGGTAATGTTTCCTAAGCTATATCGGCTTCGGTTGCAGAACACACGGGCTCGTGCCCTATTCCGGGAAGTTTCATCTTTCAGCTGACTTATTGATTTAAGTTCGGAGATATGTATGCCTGTGTTGCTCAAAATTTCTCCCACATCCACTCACCCGATCCTCAATTCAGGACGTAGCGATTAACAAACTACTTTTATGTTTTATCGTAGTCTCATTCGTTCTATTTTCGTCGAAGAAGAAAGTTTAGTCCATATGTTTCAAATTTTGAGTGGACATGGTTAAAAAAGGTGAATTTTTGTAGAAGAATGTGGAATTATAATGAAGCTTAAAATCAGTCACTTATTTTAAATTAAGTATCTAATATTACAAAGATATTAAAAAAACTCTTTCTGGTAACGCTATAATTTTTTTGAAATTTTATTTTCAGAAGATGATTTTAATGACAATGGATAAACAGCGCTCGATTTCAAGATGTCAGAAGCTTTCGATTATAGCAATAGAGTTGTATTCAAAACAAAACGACTCCACACAAAACAAAGTAGAACAAAAAAAACACCAAGTATTTCATTATCGGCAGCCCATTTGCATTGGCCATCGTCCAATAAGTGCAGCAAAGAACCGATGCCCCTGATTCCTGCAGCAATAATAGCCCAGGAGTCTGGTGATGTGCCAGGTCGAGCATCCAGGATAAAACAGCTGATAACCTTTCATTCTTCAAGATGATTACCGTCCACAGCGAATGACAAGATACTGATAAAACTCATCATCATCATGAGTTACCATATTTTCATGTTAACATGTTACCAGGTAGGTTTTTTTGAAAGAGTCAATAATATATATATCAACTAAGATTCCAACATTCACTTACACTTTGCCCAAATGCCCGACCCGATCAAACGATTCGCTAGTTCATCTAGATTGCGATAATAACAATTCATATTAGTTACTTACTTCTATTCTTATATGTGGAAGTAATACAAACTAGTTACTACGTGTCAGTTTAAGTTAATTCGTGCCGAAAGGCGAAACCCTGGTCGTCCACTCGTGGAAAACTACACCAATTCAAATTTGATACGAATGTATATAGTCGCTAATAAACATTTTAGTATATTTGAATACTTTTCACTTGGTTCATAGTTTGTTTTAAACATACCTCTATATATAATACTTAGTCAAAACTGCTGTTGACGATAACTTACAAATTATTATTAAGATTACAATACGAAACAAACGGAAAATTTCCATCATTCAATAAGTCTACTAAATCGTAATACGCGCAATGAGGATATACCTTGCATACCTTATTTTGAGAGTAGAAATCTTGCAAATGTTCATAATATAATATATTGTAAAACGTTAAACATTTTAACGGGACTTCTTCGGAAATGAATCATAAGAATGTATTTATTACTAAATTTATTTAAGAAGTAAATAAGTAGAGTGATAACAATATAAATTTTTATTTTAATATGGAGATTAATAATTGACATATGTAAAAGAGGAAGCATGTTTCACAATACTTACTTATTTATTCTGGGACTGATTTATAGTTGTTGCCTTTAACAAAATTAAGAACCCGATTAAAAGAAAATTCTCAGTCACTCATTCCGGCAATATTTCAGACTTAGCCGTACGAAATTGTCGCTTCTGGAATCTCAAATAATCTGATACTCGCAGTTTGGCTACTTTATTGTATTCTTAGATGTTTTGGGAGGGGAAGTCTCAGCTGGAACTCTTTGAGAATAGCTACCACTTGGTTCTGGAGACATTTCTGGAAATAAGTCTGTGGTAATATAGGGCTACCGAAGTATACGACGCCAAATAACAAAAATCAATGATCGGATGATTGCATCTATTATTATTAATGGTAAAAAGGTTAAAAACAAACACTCAAACAAAATTCGTGTAAATGAGCTTTGCGTTCGATTTTTGAAAAAAAGTTGCACATCATTTACAAAATATGTGGATATATAACAAGCTTATAATTGAATCATGTCGGATAAACATTTAAAAAGATAAAAACATAAAAAAGCATGTATTTTATATTAAAAAATATCAAACGACCGACTGAAATAATCATCCAATCGATAAGAAATGTGTTGATACACATAAATTATCTTTATAAGGTCATATCTTATATGTATTTTATTGTCACCACGGATTAAAAAAAGGAAATTCAAGTATTCCAGACCGTGGGTGATTTTCATTTCATTATGACGATATAACATTTTCAGGTTTAATGTTTATCTGTTCCATATCATTCTTGCTGCAGCTAAATATTTTTAAATTTCATAACCACTGAAGGTTTGTGCTATATACAATAATGTTTTGTGAAAAACATTGTTTTAAACATAACATACTGCTCACCTTTAAGGTGGTAGCTAAATATTCGCTACATAGTCGAACTGGTTTCGCTCATCGCAAGCATTGCCAACTAAATCAGTTGATAATGCGCGCGATGAGTGACAACCAATCCTGATTTTTATAAAATCACATGTGGAAGTCGTATTAAAAAAATGATTTGATTTTATAAAAATAACATTCAAATTTACTAAAAGTCATAATATAGATTTGCTTATTTAAAGATTTAATTACATGTTTCAATAGATGATCGTGTCTAGCATACACTACACAAAGATTGGGTGGTTGTTAAGCACCATACTATTCATAAGAATTATAGTGCAAATTTGAAACGAAGGTTTGCTAAAGGAATCGCTAACGCCAGTTGAACACAGCCTCGCGGAATTTTCCAAATTTAGACTGAGTGAGAATATGATTCTTATGGAAAACCCTGGACATGTGGTATTCTTGGGCGGAAGGAATGCCGGAAAGCCGAGAGCAGAGCTTTTGAAAGCTGCGGAAAGAATCACATCGGAGCGCGATGAACCCGTTTGGCTATTCTGAGGAAGATTATTATTATTAAATACAAAAGGCATTCGATACGATTGTTTTCATCAACATTAAAGCACACTACAAGTTTTGGGTGCCTTATAAACTCATCAAATATATTTTTATAAATATCGCAGTCTATTAAAAGCATTGAACGTTGAACAAATCTGCAAAAATGAGGAATTAAATTCAATAGAAACGAGGATAGTTTCCCAAAATTACATTTTTAGAACGTTATGCAGTGATAACGATTTTTTAACCGTGTTCCATCTACCGCTCTTTAATATATGTTTATTTATCAATGTTACAAATCACTTTTAATGCGCTTTCAATACTTGGTGGAATGGTATTAAAATAAAAATAATTTTAAAAACATTTTTAGTACTTATTCCACATTAAACTTATTTAGAACAGCACCAGTTTCGCTCATCGCGAGCATTATCAACTGATCAAATATTATAATAATTTGTTTTACATGAATTCGTTATCAGCTGTTCGTCTTTACGTTGTCAGTAGAAGTATGTTAAAAGTGATTTTAGTTGATCTTTATTCTATATAATATACTGCTTTAAAAGATGTGTCTTACTTTATTTAGTATTATAAATTGGTATACTTAATAATAACTATCAAAAAAGCCTTATAACACTCGAAGAACGAAATTATTTGATATGCGTATAAGGAAAATGAAAATTAAATTGATGCATTAATTTTTATTATTCTTCTTTGTCAGGAAAAAAAACTATGTAGATTAGTTATAATCAATATCAAAATCAAGAAACCTAAGTTTGCTTTGCTAAGTGTACTTATTATTATCATGAACTTCGATGACTGAGCAAAATGATTTTGAATTGGTCTAGTAGCTTTTAAAATATCTATCAACACTTGGAAAACATTTCGTAGTTGAATGTGTATTTAATTGACACTACTTGATGCATTTTACAAAAGCTTACAACGTTAAAAACGAATTGATTTCATACTAGGACTGTCATAGACCTATGATATATATACATGACGTGAATTCAATTTCATTTCAATCCCCAAGACGTTTCCAAATGTGGATATATAAGATTTTGACAAGTTAAAATGTAATTATGTGCGTTTTGTAATCCAAATTAGTTATCATAATCCAACTTATTGTGCTCAAAACAAGATATTTATTGTACGTTAGCTTCAATTATGATTATGTAAAGAAACTGTTATTTTAAAAATATGAATGAAAATTAAAATGTACCTCTCTTCGAAATAATAAAATCTTTAACTAACGTTATGCTTTACACTCCGAATTCAAAAAGGTTTTTTTTTATTTTTATTGCAACTGCATTATTTAGACGATATTCTATATTTCAATTTCTAGAAACAATAAAATGTTAACTGGTGCCGTATAGTAAAACGTGATGAACATCACAGAATGCAACAAGTCGTAAAATAAAACCATTTAAAAGTAGTAAAGTTTTTCTTTCACGAAACACTGGTATGCTCGAACTTTACTAATGAGATAATGATCAGTAATGAATCTATTATACAAAGAAATAACGGGGCTATTTTGATGGTATTTATGTGGTTAAACTATAATTATTTCGTATTAATTTAATGAAACGTAAATCGGCGAAGAATTCCAAAAAAAACTCTCAAGCAGAGCTTTCAATAAAAATAAAAAATAAATATTTCAATAAATGTGTTTCACGTGTTTTCTAAACAATCTGGAATCTAAAATAAAATAGATGCTACATAATATGATTAACATCAACTAAGTAGATAATATATAATGATTACCCAATAATTCACAACAAATAAATGCAATATCAACAAAAAAATTGTTCAAATTTATGGACTCATTACCTCTAAAGCCATACATAGAGTTAATTTTTCTTTCGAATCTAAAAACCTTTTAAATTATTTAAGTAAATGTTAAAAAATTCAAAAAGTTTTTAAAAGCTTAAAGTCACATAGCTTTTTTTTGACTATTTTCACTTATGTACATATATATTATATTTCTTACTTCAATATTATTATTTTATATTTTGATAAATAGTTAACAATTTATTTAAATATTGTTAGTATGCTTTTGACAAATATTTCACAGCAGGTTCATACCATACATTTAATTTATTTTGTATTGAAACTAAGCAATAAAAACTTTACTTGCGACAATTTAAATGAGAAATGAAAACCTTTTCATGGTCTCAACCAAATTTAACAAATACTCAATGTGAAAATCCATTCAGTACAATTAGAAAGACAATATGATATACTATAATCAATTATCCGCGGTGAAAAGTTTTGAAATGCCACACGATACATTCACTCTTTGATATAGTATCGATTTATAATCCTGCTTTCTCGCAAGACTACATATCTGCACATTTTTAAATAACACTACCAATATCAGTCATCCTGGAGTGTAACGCCGGTGACTTGCGCAAAATATTTATATAAATATTTTCATCTGGAAAAGCGTTAAAACAAAGCAGACTATTGAGTTGACATTGTTCTTATCACTCAGTTGTTTTTTACATACATTTAAAAAACAAACAACATTTGAATGGGCTGTTTAATAAACAATGAAGATTTCCCGTTTTTATGTAATGTTATAGTTTTTTGAGTAAAGAGCTTGAAGCTCTTTACGACGACGTATTTAAAAATTGAAAGACCTTCACCAACGAATGATGAAAATGAAGTAAAAAATTGTAGTTATGGCCACAGAAAAATTTATTTGAAATAAAATAATATTAGTTTTTTCGACATTGAATACATCCCACATTAAAAAAATAAATGCCAAGTGATGAACTTGATCAAAATAATTCTCACTATTATATAAATTGCTCTTCCAATTTAATTTAGTAAAAAAAAAGTTTCAGCGTAATCAATAGAACAACAAGAAGCTTTAGAACGCTTCCACGACAGCGTTTGACGTAGAAGGGTGCGGGCGTTAATAATTACGAAAAGCAAAAAGTCAAAAATGCCCGAGTGGGCGTAAGAGTGTTATTACTGTTAGCGAAAAGCCCAACAACACTTTGGTATGATATTAAACTGATGATTCACGTGAAGCAAAACGAGAGAGTGAGTGCCGTGTTATCTATTTGCAAGATACATGTGGTTTTCTTTGTCACTAACAACCTACGCCCACCTGCCGCCGTAGTTTTTCACGTTACAATAACGTAATGTTATTGAGAATCGTGAAAATCGGCCGTAAAACTATTTTCGTCTCGAATATAAGAAAAAAAATATAGCAAGTTGTTTACGCCTCAGTACAATATGAATCAAATTTAAAAATGAGATTAGATAAACATCGTTTTTGTTTACGTGATAGCAACTATTTTAACTGACGAATGACAATAATTTCACATAAATCAGAACCAGGACTAACCATTATGGAATTAACATGTTTAACACGCAGCAGTACGTTTATTTCCATATTAATTTTATAAATTTGATATAGCTACACAAAAAATCATTTCTACAATTTTTTTTTTGAAATAAGATCGTCAAAAAGTCTACGGAATATCTGTTGTAATATTTAATAAGATAATAATTCGTGAAAATATAATTCAAATATATCAGAATTCCTACATGATTTGAATTGAGGTTCCCTTTTTGGTTATATTTATGTTTTATATGATACATATATATATTTTTATTTTTTGTATGAAATTTGTCCATTAGATATCAGTGGTATATATAATAAATAAGTATTTATTCTTCACAAATAAAAACTTTATTTAAGCTTTACAAAGCTTTTAAACAAATTGACTTGAATGAAAACGTTTTTGTTTGAATGGAATGTGTTCATATTTGAAAGATATTGTATTTAATACAAAATTATAGAAATAAAAAAAAGTCAATCACATCGCAGTCATTGAGATTTAGTATTTGCAAGCAATGATAAGCTTTTTTACCAAACTGTCCATGTTTTATTCTATTCATAGTTGTAGTAACCATATAAAATTGTTCATATTAAATAAGCAATAAGTCTAAAGAAAAATTTACTACATTTGTAATAACGCATTACTTTAAAAATAGAATATTGAAGTACATATAAATAAATAAAGCACATATTTTTTTTATCCTACTTCCACATGCATTGTGTAAATATCAGCACTGGTTTCGCTCATCGCGAATATTTTAAGCAATTTAATGCTCGCTTTGAGCGAAACCGGTCCTCATATACACAATATGTATGTGTAAGTTTATAAAAATATTTTTTTTTATTTATTTATATAACCATAATGTCGTTCCATAAAGAATTGATAGTGAACACCTTAAAAGTGATTATTGTAGTAGGATTGTTGAATGTTTATACTTGAGCCATAAAATGTTTTTATTGACATATTATATATTTACAGTTTACAACGACAAAATATAATCTGTAATTAATTATTGAGTGTGTGTTTATTTATTTTTTTGTCGCAATAAAAAGGTGATTTCAAAATTATTCTCCAGTCATCACAGTTTTTGATCAAAACTTGATAACAAAATTGGACCAAATTGTATGTTAATATTGTGTATTTGTGTTTTGTATTGAAAGTGAAAATTGAATTTCCGTTTACACCATTCATGCATAGATGCAATATGATGATAAGGAAACAATTCGTGTAAGGGGATGCTTCAGTGCTTCCGTGTTTTGTTAAGTTGTGCCACATAATTAACACGTATGTTGTCCGTTCACAGATTTCCATTCGTCTCGTCCAGAGGGATTAATGAAGTCTGGCGACGATCTTTATAATGTCATCGCATTCGTCTGGACGGATCGCCCCTTCCTCGGGTCGCCTTCCACCTGTCCGGAGTCCGGTCTCTCTTCGTCCCACGGCTGCAGGCGGCACCATTTACCTGCAGCGCGGGCGGATCAGACCGCGGAGGGCGGAAAATGGCGGGAAGCGGGTGCGGCGTCGGCGGGGATCCTCCCGCCCGGGCCGTGTGCATCGCGACCCATAGACTAGCCGCTGCCCGACAACCCGGACGCCATTCGAACTGTAGTCAGTGACGGTCGACAAGCAAACAGCTAATCTTCCAGCACCTCTTCATCAAGAGCAATCGTCCGTACACAGCTACATCTAACGACCGACCAGGTACGGCTTTGAAGTGATCAGTGCTCATCTCTTGTGAACGGAAAAAAATAAACGAGTGCATCCATTTGCGAGCTTTTAAAGTAAATTTTCAAAAAAACGAAATTTCTCTGCTGGAATTATTGGACTGCGATTTTATTACACAGTGTTCTTTTGTTGCATTTCGAAAAGAAAGTGCGCGGCTTTTTTAAAAAGTGCAACTCAGATTTTACCGGTTGTTTGTGGCTCATTTGAATTTGATACTCTTGGGACGGTTCACGTAAACAAATCATTGATAAATAAAACAAATCGTTTGTGTTTTGACATCATCGAATGTTCAGTGGCTGGTGAATTCCGATTATCACTTCGTCAGTGTTGTGACAAGCAAAATAAACCGCTGGAAATGGCGTCATATTATGATGTGCTTTTACAAAATGGAATACTCTAACGGAGTGCATTGAACGATTTTTTGGCCAAACTTTCACAATTAATTTTCGGTGATAAAAAAATAAACTTTTTTTTTTGAATTGAAAGAAAATTTTACGTTTACCTTATAACTTTTTTAATTATCAGTATCATTATGTAATTGATACATAGATACTTAATGGAAATATCATGCATAAAATCAATTCAATTTTTCTATTTTTCCAAAAATTAGACAAAGCAATAGAGAATACATATTCTCTATTGATTTTTATTTAAATCAAATTTTGAAATAAGAATCTTTTTGAATATAACGGAAATTTTTTACAATCAATTTTTTTTTATGAATTTTCCGAAAATATTAATTGGATTGGATATCAGGATCGCATTGCGATCTCAAAACATTTGATGAGGAGTGGGGTGCATAGTTAGAGGCGCGGTGGGGGTGGTGTCTTAAGCAACAGCTCCAAATTAGGCGCGTGTCTCAAAATAACCGACTGGCCTACTTATAAATACCAAGATAATATTCTCCATCGGCAAACCTAATCAGTTTGCTCATAGTTTTGCATTGACTCCCGATAAAAGTACTCCAATACGTCTTGCAATATTTTTGCATATGATAGCTCCCCCCGGTTTGTAGTTATCATTATGTTTCGCGTTTTGACATCAACACGAATTATTTTTTGGCACGCGTCTCAAACGTAGCTTGCGTTTTTTTTTGTAAATTCAAGTAAAAGTTTTTGGCAACCGCTGAGCATAAAATAATATTCTTTCGAGTTGAAGATTTTTACTGGAATCTTTATTCACTTTATGAAATATGACACGTATTTAATTCATTATTTATCAGGAAGAAGTAAATGTATCTATAATTATATCATCGAGTGTAAATAAAGAAGAATACGAACAGTTAATAAATATAGTAACAACAAACACTATTCCTAATTCAAATCAATTAAATTGTATTCGCGGCTTAGTTAAAACACTATTTTAAAATATAAGAAAGGAACAATTGAATAGCTTTATCCAATTTGCGGAATTCACTGAGAACATGAAAAATATTCGAAGCAATATTACGTTTCTCGTTTAATCATAATTAATATTTATGTAATAAGAGCTTTTTCAACAACACCATCCGATGAGATTTATGAGCTGACATAATTCAATTTGATTTAATAGTGATTATACTCATACGAATAAAAATAAAGTAGAACACAAATGTTACGTCACTTATATTTTGAAATCGGAAGTCTTGCTTGAAACGTTTTGAATTTATTCCGGAATATTTTTTTTATTTCAACTATACTGTTCGAATTTTAAAGAAAGAATTGAATTCTGTTGATTTATGAATATAATAGTGGATGTTAACCAAACAAATAATATGCATATTCCAACGCGAGAATTTGAATTCTTGCATATTTAGTTTTAAATATGGAATACCGATTGTTCAGCCAATCAAATATTATAATTTTTGAACGTTGATAATTTCGAAGAGAAAGAAAATTAAATGACAGAATTTCAGTGTTGCCACTTTTTTGTGCTTTTTTAAACTGCGAGTGTACTAATGATTTGTTTTGTTATATTTTCAGGCCAAAACAAATAATTCAATATGCCTTTCAAGCCCGCTGATAACCCCAAGTGCCCCAAGTGCGGAAAGTCCGTGTACGCCGCTGAAGAGCGCGTAGCTGGGGGAATGAAATGGCACAAAATGTGCTTCAAGTGCGGTAAGAACTACTATTTTTTTGATGTAAAAAATATCACCATTAATAAAAAAAAAACAGAGACATGATTACAGAACGCAATTTGAAAAATGTAATCTTCCATAATGTTACGTCATTGAATATTACGATACAAAACTTTGTTAGTGCTTATCTTCTCAATTAGATTAATTAATGAGATGTTCAAAAAAGCAACTATAAATGAGAAAATATTCGATATTTGTAATATGTATAATCACAGGTATACGACAAAAAAAACATTTTTTTTTTTGTGATGGACATAAACTATATTCGTTTATTTTTTTAATAAACTTATTTTAATCGGATGAAGAAAAATAATTTTGACCATGGCAAATGTTCTCATTTATTATTTCTCATCTTTACAGGATTGTGCAGCAAATTCCTTGACTCCACCAATTGCACAGAACATGAAGGAGAGCTCTACTGCAAAAATTGCCACGCTCGCAAGTTTGGACCCAAGGGCTACGGCTCAGGTGGTGCATGTCTCTCCCTGGATACCGTTGTAGCAGATGGAGCGTAAGTCACAACATCATACCCTATTACTGTGTGCTATCCCCCATCTTTGTCTATTTTACCTTTTTGCCACTTTGAGGGGTCGGTGGGATACGAAGAACGTAATATATTTTCAATATTTGATTATTGCATTGCATCCATCCAATCTTGTCGCTTGAAAGTATTAAAATGGGTTTATAAAATCATCAATTTATTTGTATTATTTAACGTTTGAAAACTATGTACGGTCAGAAAGTTTCGTAATTTAATTTTGTTATTAAACTTGACTAGTTTTAATCGATGGAATGTTTTAAAGCTTTATTTGACGTCGGAATATGCAAATTTCACTCAAAATCAATACAAATTTAGATTATTATGAAATATGAAATCATTAATCTGTGGGGAAGTAATTCATTTTTCAAATCATATAATTATGGTAAAAGCTCCCAACGCTTTGTGTAAATATTTCTTTATAAATGTTTTTGGGTAAATGCTTTAATCGTTTATAACAACTTCCTTGATTAGAGATATAAGTTGATCATTTTGTAAATATTTTGTAAATAACCATCGAATCCCACCGTCCCATATCGATTATATACATACATATATATGAGCACATATGTATAATTTCGTTTCGCGCTAGACCTAATGGTACTTTCCTTATCTCGGTCGTTAAGATTAGAACCTAATTATTTGTGTTTCGCAAATATGTTGACACATATGCCGCTTTGATCCATTTTGTGCATCGGTTTAAGATTCATCATGTCGATTAAAAGCGCTGTTTTTAATATAGAGCCACACCAACACGCGAACACTCTCTTTTTTATAATATAATTATTAGCATTAACATTGTTTGATTAACACCCCCTGCCGAACGGGAAGTGTAAATATGATAACGGGATGCCGAGGAGTCGCAGTAATGATGCAGCATGACCTTAGATTCCTTTTATTTCGCAACAGGGCACAATAAGTTGCGGCCGGCGGCCAACAACTCGGAGAGTGCGGCCCACCCTTCGACCAACTGACGGTTTCAGGCCATTCCGTTAGCCACCAAAACCGAAATTTGGTGACTAGCCCAATCCCGCCCGGACGCGCATCGCAACCCGCGCGCAACCGACCCTTTATTATTATTATTAAATTATTATTAACTAATTAGTTTTTTACACGATTATTAATTTATACATTTTTTATAACTTATATCATTGGTAATTAAAAACATACCACCCTATTTGTAATAGTTCAAGAAAAAAAATTGATATATTTATATTTGTTACACGATTTTTTTCTTTTATCACCATTTTTAGTACCAAACAAAATCTATAGACCATTTGATCAATTTATGTGAAATTCAAAGTATTTAAAATAAAATAAAAAACCAAAAATACCAAACAAAGCGTTATTAGTCGGACGTGAGGTGTGTGTAGAGGCGGGCGTCCACGCGCGGGCGACGAACGGGCAAATAGCAAAGCGGAGAATCCGCACCGGTCCACGCTAACGCTTTCTCGTTGATATCGGCGATTCTCCTCTTTCTCGTTGCCGGGCGGCGCCTGCCGCGGACGCCTCGCTTTAGGGCGAGATGAGTCATAAAACACGCAAGCACTCGTCCCGCCCGAATTTTTGCCCCGATCCCACCCTTCCTCGAATGCTGCGACAGAGGCGACACCACCACAGCGGACACGGTGAGAACAATTCTTACAGCGGCTGGCATGGCTTCTGGCTTCAGGCTTCGGCGACTCTCGCCTCCTTCTTTGTCTGTTCTAACATCATCGGCCACTCACAGCATGCATCAAAACCACTTAACCCGCTTTTCAACAGGGACTCGCGTTGTTCCGTTCGCACTAAAACATCTCATGTCGGCGTGATGGGATAAGGAAAGTGCCCAAAGGGTTAGAAGGGCGACGGGCGGCGGGCGGGGGACATTATCTCTCACCTTCTCCCATTACCCATTTCTCTCTATCTCTTTTTCATCGCCATTAATTTTTCTCATTTCAGTTCTGATATCTCCGTAACACAATAAAAATGCCCCTTAATAAACAACATCCGCCGCTTCGCCGCCGAATATTATGTATTGGAAATCATACAGTAAGGTCTCGACGAACTTAACTCCATTCTACATTGGGAATAAGTCAAAACACAAAAGTTTACTTCATGTCAATTTCACTTCAATATTTTAGAGTGCAGTATCAGAATTAAAATTAATAACAGTCATTAATTTTTGCATGCAGAATAAACAAAAAATCATTCTTGTAAAAATAGGAGTTTATATGAAAAATACTAGGACAATTTCGTCGAGGCTGTACTGTGGTCGTATATTACTGAGTTGAAGATTCGCTTGTTTAATAACTCTTGAGGCTGTTGGGGGTTGGTTGACGGAAGGTGGCATATTATAAATTAACGAAATTTAGTAGCTGTAACCACAGTGCTTATTAGTAGATTGCGATGTTGGGTGTTGGCGAATTATGAGCCGATATACAGAGCATTTTGTTTCAGGCGCATGAACGGAGCGTGCTTGGAGCCAAGATCGATCGCTCAGGCTCCCGAAGGCCAAGGATGCCCTCGCTGCGGTGGATTTGTATACGCTGCCGAACAAATGCTGGCGAGAGGACGTGTAAGCATACTTATACAATCATAATTACAAATTTAATGTACGACAGCAAAAGGCTTGGTACAATATTTCATACGCCTTGAAAATTCTTACAACTTTTGTTATCTTTGTCTATACAAAAGAATCATAATCATAATTTAGTTTTTAAACACATAATAAAGCAAATAAAAAGGTATAGCACAAGCCAGAGTGAAGTTTGACTACCTATCAATATTGACATCTATTCTCAACATATTAAAATTGTAGAATAAATAAAAACATATTTGGGGTTTTCAAAACATGTTCATATGAACTGCGTCCAATCTGAGTCATTAGCTTAATCACTATGACTTAAAGAATGTTGTCCAATTTGGGTTCATGATGATATTTAAATCGCAGGGCTATCACCAGCGCTGCTTCAAGTGCGTGAGTTGCAACAGAACTCTTGACTCTACCATGCATTGCGATGGACCCGACATGAATATATACTGCCGAGGTACAACACAGAATCTGTAATGAGTTCTCTATGTGTTCTTGTTACCGAGAAATACCAATGTCAACTGATTAAAAAGCACGCGACCCAACATTTGTGCTCACAAATTACATTTGTACTTGTCCTCTGTGTGTCCTCGTGACATGGACTATTTTCCTAATTTGAAGATAAATAATAAATCATAAAAGTTATTTATATTGAATTCTAGAAGTCTTTGATAGTGAAATTCTAGTTTAGTGCCTTTGAATTGGGAAAATTGTCTTAACCGGTTATCCAATGCACGAATGTGTTTATTTGTTATTCGTAAAATTGTTAGGCAGATGATTTGACGATGTTAGTAGAATATGATGATTATGATGTATCGGAGGATTCAGATGGAACTGAATTTGATTGTTAAAGGGATGGCATAAGGAGTGTTTCAAGTGTGGCGACTGTACCAAAAGTCTGGACTCGATGAACTGTTGCGAAGGACCCGACAAGAACATCTACTGCAAAGGTAGGGATTCACCTTTATCATTGATCTTTTTCCCGATTGACTATTGTTACGTTTTTCTTGCTGCATCATTTCTGAGGTTGCTGTTGATTATTATTTTGTCACAATTGTCAATTATCTGTGAATCTTTTGTCAATCAAAAAATAAGAAATATATATTATGTTACAAAAATAAAAATAAATAATACTATATCAAATCATGGTAAAGGAGTAACTTGTTAAGAAAGAGTTTTTAAAAATGTTCTTTCTAGAATTCTTAAAAGTTATCTATTACTGGAAACAGACCAGACAACAATTAAAATGTATTTAAGACGAAAACATGACGGGAGATTAATTCACGAATTCGAACATATTAATGACGAATTGCTCCTTGCTGTGGCCCTGGTATCACCAAGATGTGATGCAGCTCAGTAAAGCCATTTCAATCATTTGTTTGTTCTCGATTCGTTCACCTTTTCCAACCGTCCTGATGTTTTGTTTTGGAATGCTTTCATGTTTGACCTTTGTCGTTCTTTCCCCGTAGTGTGTTACGGAAAGAAGTTCGGGCCCAAGGGTTATGGGTACGGCCAGGGCGCCGGCGCTCTGCAGAGCGACTGCTACGCCAATGGGTGAGTCCCTCTGGCCGCGCGCCCTCTGCGACTGCCACCATTTCCAAATCCATCGAAAGAAACTTGACATCAAACGTGCTATGGAACAAGTCACATAATTTGAATGATATTACCCGACTTATTATATCATAAGGCTTGGAATTTTGTACTGCATAAAATATCTCATAAATGACATTAAATACGGCAGTATGTAACAGTTTCTTCATGGAATCTCAGACAAAAATCTTTATCAATAAATGTGGATAGTTTGCGCGATACTATCATTTGTTGAGAAACTTTCATTGGGATTTGGGAATGCTCTGGCAGATGGCAGAAGTCGCCGGGTTTTTTTCTTGGCTTCTTTTGTATATTTACGCTTATTTGCTTGGCTATACAGGGTGCTACGCTCAGCGATTCGGACCGCGGGGCATCGGTCACTCTGGGATGTCGTCCCTCGGGCTCATGTGCGATATAAAAGATATTGAGTGGCAGAGGTATAATGCAGAGTCAAGGCGAACACGCATGCATCTCGATGATATCGAGTTTGTTATCATGCCTGTGTTTTGGGGTGCCACCTTGTCCAATCTACATAAATACAGCAAACCTCAATCGATTCTGTTAAACTATTAATTCAACAAACATTAATAATTGCAAAATGGAATCTCGTAACATACAGTATCTCGAAACATTACAGTCCAATCAAACTAAAAACTTATGTATCTTGTCGAGATTAAGACAGATTACATTCGCCCTATCATGATTTTGCATGGTTAGATATGCCATTGTACATGTATATCATGAGGAATTCATAATCAGGTTGTGATATTTTGTTGACAATTTATCACATATATACCAAGATAAGAATCATAGTTATTCTTAAAAAAAATCTTTGTTGAACACACTGATAACCCAAAGTTTATAGCTGGGTAGCAATGGAATTTAAATATTTCATTTTGAAGGAACTAGAGAATATATCTTTTAAAAATATGGAAAATCAAATGTCAACCAAAATTTTTAATATGGAATTGCCAGTATACCTATTTTCATACTCAAAACACATTAAACTTTCTGTTACTTGTTGAAAATCATCTTTTAGGTTTTAATTAAAATCTTTCTATTGCAAAAAATTTTCCCTCATAGTTGATTAAAGATCGCTCCAATTTTTTATTTTTATTTTTATATTATCAATATGCTATGCTTTGCTTTGTTTGCTATGTCTGTAGTATTATTATTGTATACCTAGTGATAATTTAATTGAATGATTGATTTATTGTAAGAAAATAATGAAAATATAATTCCAAGCCGAAAATTATTATATACTGCATGTTACTAACAGTAAGTTTGATGGTTGGACTATTTAGGAATTCAAAAATAACAATTTTCCATTGCAAAAGTCATAGGATTGCCTAAATCTAGAAGCATGCTAATTAAGTCTCTCTTTTGTGTCATTTCAATTGAATTGATAGAATTTATTAAAAGTTTACAAAAAATTGCTCATTTAAAAATATTCTTTTGTTGCACTTCTTCTGGTTTGAATCTATGATAAACTAAGCTAGTTTGATTACTTACCGGTGCAATTGGCGAGATAGTATTCATTTTAATTCTGAGCGGATAATCTATTCCATCCCAGTATTTACAAGGTGTAGAAAGTAGACTGATTTATATTCATCCTTACAGTGATCAGGCGCCTAAGACTACGTTGATCAATACCAAGTCGATCATGGCTCCCCCCGGTAAGGGTTGCCCCAGGTGCGGCGGTGTAGTATTCGCTGCTGAGCTAGTGCTCGCTAAGAGCCGCGAGTGGCATCGCAAGTGCTTCAAGTGCCATGACTGCAACAAGACGCTCGATTCCATCATCGCCTGTGATGGCCCCGACAGTGATGTCTACTGCAAGACCTGTTACGGCAAGAAGTGGGGACCCCATGGCTACGGCTTCGCTTGCGGCTCTGGATTCCTGCAGACTGATGGTTTAACGTGAGTATTTAAAATCTAATCAAAAATTTCATCTATTATTTCACAACAATATTTTCTTAAAATATTAAAATTGGGATAGCTCGCCATTTTCATTTCTAAAGATAAAGTGATATGAATTATTGTTTAAAATAATGCATTATTAATGAGACTTATTTATTCAACAGTGATGATGAGATCTCTCAGAGCAGACCCTTCTACAACCCGGATACAACATCCATCAAGGCTCCCAAGGGACAAGGATGCCCCCGTTGCGGTGGTATGGTCTTCGCTGCTGAGCAGCAGTTGGCTAAGGGAACGGTGAGTTGAATCAAAATTATAATAAAATATCCATAAGAATCATCTGAAATTTTATGGTCACTATTCATAACTATGATGAAAAAACTAAGCCTGGCTGATTTTATTCCAGATGTGGCACAAGAAGTGCTTCAACTGCGCCGAGTGCCACAGGCCTTTGGACTCCATGCTCGCATGCGACGGACCCGATAAGGAAGTCCATTGCCGTGCCTGCTACGGAAAACTCTTTGGACCCAAAGGATTTGGATTTGGACACTCTCCCACCCTTGTCTGCGCTGACACCGAGCCCACAGCTGCTGTGTAATTATTTTACCATATTTAATATGACTATTCTTCAATTCGTCTTATCCCATCATTCATTTATATAGTGGATTGTTTAGATGCCTTTTACTGATCATATTTTAATGAACAGAGATGAACAATAAAATTTATATAAATAACAGAACTAAGATATTTTGAGGATTCAGATTTTAACATTTTAATTTTTTTGTAAATAGTGCTGATGAATCTCCATTCTGCGGACCTAAAGCTGCTGCCGGTACTGGATGCTTCCGTTGTGGATACCCCGTCTATGCTGCGGAACAGATGATCTCCAAAAACAAGATCTGGCACAAGCGCTGCTTCTCCTGTTCAGAATGCCATAAATCTTTGGTAAGTCGAATGAATATTACCAGTGACAGGAAATATTACATACCAGACAGTTAATTGAGGAAAACAATTGAATGATTGAACAATATTTTTATTTATAGAAATCATAAAAAAATATTTTTGTACAAGAAACACATTCACATGAATAATGGGAGTTACAATTAATGGTTTATATCTTATTTGTTTTTAAAAAATCTTCTTCTTCGTCTTCTTTTATTAAATGTGTATTTAAAAACTCTTCTACGGTATCCGTGTTCCATTTTTCGATTGCAACTGTCTCTCGAACATTTCCGTCTTTATCTTGAAGTTTGATGATGGGATCCAAGCCTCTCACATACTTAATTTGGAGGTTAGAAAACTTTGCGGGTCTGTTACTTTTAACGAAGGCTTGAATTTGAGGATAACTCGAAAACTTGCACGTGCACACTTCTAGGACTGCACTCGCGTATTTTGTTTCTGTATTTGAACTTTCGTCGTGTTGACAGCATTCGCGGCAATGATCCCTCAATGTTTCCAATCCAAAATCTTTAAGTTGGTCGCAAGAGGAGCACAGTAAATTAGCTTTGTTGAAACCTAACGACCAACAGTCTTCAGAAGAAAATTCTGAAACTATTTCAGTCACATAGAGAGTTAAACAGATAGAAATAAGTAATATATTTAAGCGAGACATTTTGACAGATGTCAAATAAACTAGCGAATCCTCGATTACCACGGCTTTAAGTATACCATGTGACAATATCAAAATTTCCCCACATAAAAATATCATTTTTTTTATCGGATTCTGATTCTAAATAAGCTTGAAATATTAGGGAAAATATTTATCAATTCAACCTTTTTATTTTAGAAAAAATCAATAGTTTACAACAATTTTTACTAATTGAATTTTTTTTTCAGGATTCAACAAACATGTGCGACGGCCCAACCGGAGAAATTTTCTGCCGCGGCTGCTACGGCAAAAACTATGGACCCAAGGGAGTTGGTTTCGGCATGGGAGCGGGTACTCTCACGATGGCTTGAATAAATTTAAATATGCTTTAAGATTTCCTTACCTTGCAACGTGGTGACTGAATGGACTATTCGAGATGAAAGACTTAATCAGGGAACTGCCCAAAAAAATTAAAACCAGTAATTTAAAATTATTTATTAAAATGATACAAATTAAAAAATTATAAACCAAAAAAATAAACAAAAGGTGCAGTTTGTGGTGAGATCTTTTCATTGAAAATGAATAGGGTGAATCTGTGCCAAATATTAAACATAAGAAAATGCTTTCTTTGTGTTACAGTATTGAATATGTGATGCGAACAATAACACTTATAATTTTCAGTCATCTAGTTAAATAATTAATTTTAATCTTGACTATATATTGTACAGATAGTTTCTATATATTTCACATGTCAACAATGCGCTTTGACGTTTCATCTGCATTTTAACTTCAGCTATTGTGCAAAATACTTTGGATTCAAACTTAATACTTATTTTTTATACTTTATTTATGTGTAACCGGGTTGACTGACTGATATCATTATGAATGCCTCGTTGGAAATTTGACAACACTAAAAGATAGCATTAACCTTCTCCGACAGTGAAAGACGGAAGGCCTGTGTAATTATTATTCCAAATATGATATTTTAATATATGTATCTATCTATAAATCATTGATGATTAGCTAATCTTCGATCGACCAGGTTCACCATACCTGACGACATATACTATAAAATCTTTTATTTTTCTATGCCAGTGATATACATTTTTTCATACCGAAGCTGTGCTAAAATAAATGGAGGTATTTACAATAATTCAGAGAACAATGTTTTTAGATATAAGCAGCAATCTGACATCCTGCTGAACGCTTGCAAGCCTTACAATTAGTTATTCTAAACTTACTTCACCTTGATCGCTTATAGGACAGCTTAAAGTTAGCAAAATATATTATATAAGTAAACTATTATGTATATGTAACTTTTCTTTAATAAAATAAAACAAAACATAGATCTTTTATTTAACACAATGTCAAACAAAGGAAAGATAAAGCAACAATTATAAACGTGATGACCTATCACATTACAATGGACAGCAAAATCATTCCATAGGAAAATTGAGTGAGTAAAATTTTCAATTTGAAAAATGATTTTGATAAATGAAACCATGCTGTGTAGATCAAAATAAACAGAATATATTTCAGAAAAGATCAACAGCAACACAGTTATAGAAAAATACAATGAAAGAAAACAGACAACACTTTGTATTTTTCATTGAAATAATAAATAATAAATAATCAAGACAAAGAAACATAGTAATGGAGACAAATGGTAAATCTTAGAAAATTTGTGTTTATTTACAATTTATACCATTTGAGTAATAACAGAAAAAATTAAAATAGAAAAAAACAAAGGAACGAAAAACACTGTTTTATCATGTCTACCCTACCTTCTATATGAATTGAATTTGCTATTGCCAATTTATTATTATATTAAATACTTGTAAAAATACTAGAAAAATGGTAAATTTTATCATAACAGACATATCTGTGAAATATAAGACAGCAAAATAGATTCAGTGAATAATGTTAGAGATTATAGGTACCAAAATACTAAAAGAAATAGATGAACAACAACTCTTATTATGTAATTTGGGTGTATGTACCAATTTTTGGACATCCCTAATAATATCGAATGATAGGACTGCTCCAAGAACAAACCAACAAAAATGATTATTGAACACACAAAATTTATCACAGCGTCTTCATTATATTCATTTGATGTTTTGTACATAAAAACATATTAAGAGTAACGAAATTAACGGAAATTGTGATTTTTTAAATCAACTATTATAATTGGATCTTTGATTGATCATCACAAAATGGATTCTAATTATATTTAACAAAGAAAAATAATAACAGAGTAATAACAGCAAGACTTGAAGGTTTCTTGATAATTATTGTGCTATATTTTAATTAAATCTAATAACTGAGGTAGTGAACTGCTTATACATTAATAAATACAACTGATACATTATTGCTAGTTACATTGTAAAGTACATATTTGAGAGCCCTATGCGTAGAACTTTATTATCAAGGTCAAGATAAACCAGTTGCAGACAGATATTGCAACGAAAAATGCAATATATGTTGCGCTGATAAATTTCACACTGGTACAAGTTGAAATAATGGCGATGTCACTGAATGCCCACACATTATATTCGTTCCAAATATTGTAGAGCATTAAATATTTTGTACATGTATCTAAAAACTAATCTATCAACATTCATTTCATGTTTGACTCATGATGAACATTGCTATTGCTATGAAATCTTTAGCATTCCTTGAACAATGTGGTTTTGTGTGTGATGTATCGTTGAGTAGGTATCAGCCACAAGATAAGTAGCTTGAGTTATTCTTTTATTAATGAAAGGGCGAGAAGTAAATCTCTCATACAATAATATTGTGAACCATTAAAATTGTCAATTATTATTTTTACAATATTGAAGTCTACAGAGATATTTACAAAAAAAAACTCTAACAAGTCAGATAAAAATAATTCGCAGAAAATGTGCAATATCTTTTCAATAAAGAAAAAATAATCATTTTTATATATGAAACATGACAATTATTGTAATGTTATAAAATAACAAATAAAGAAATCAAGAGATTCTAGCTTAGCTTATATGAACCTGAGGGGAATAAATTTTAAATGTAACGTGTTTTTAATCTGTCTTAATTTAGTTAGGAAAGTTAATTTCATAGTAACACTGGTTAGGGTGTGGTAACTTGGGAATATTCCAATAATTAATAATTTATTTATTTAAAAAAAAAATAATTACATTTACTCCAGCACTGCAGGAAAAATAGCGGTTGCATTTACTTATGGCATTGGTGTGATTGATTATTTAAGAATTCAAAACATTAATTAATTTAGATTTGAATATTAAAAAAAAAATAATTTGTGTTAAATAATTTGATTTATGATAAAAAAAACCGAAAAAAACCAAATGGTGAAATATTTATGACAGCTTTTAAGTTAATATTCACAGGGTTTTGAATATATTGTGGGTGTAGGGACATACGGGCGAAACTACAAAAACAACGAACTGAGATATATGGCAAAACAGTTTTCAATGTTATACTTTGTTCTTACGGATTTGCAGGAAAGCCGAGCAATATCTGGTAAACCGCTCTTCGTACTAGTTTCATATTTTTATATCTTATAGAACTGCATTTGAGCATGACAATGCCATATTTAACTCAAAACAGCCATTTTTGTAGTTTCGCCCGTATGTTCCTACACCCACGATATTATTGTAAGCTTTATCCCTTTAAGTACATATTTACAAATTTTATACAATGATTTAATCAGAATCTGAGTTTTTTTCGCAAGATTTCCGTTTCTTTGAGACACCTTTCGAAGGAGCTATGGTTCTCTTTTTGGATTTTGGTTCACTCACTTCGGGCTCTTCTGCTTCATTTGAAAATTCGAAATCATACTTTGCTTGGAGTCTTCTTTTGATGAAAAGTCCACGAATCAATCGTTTCCAGTTTCCGTAGACTCTCTTTTCAAGCTTTTCAATGGCGCGTTTTTCAGCATCCTCTTGTTCCTGTTCATAAATATAATCATTTGTTAATTAAAAAAAATTACATCAAGTATGAGCAATTTAAATAGATATGTTGCCAGTGAATGGTTTATTTTGAACTGTGTTGCCAAAAATAAAAAGTGATAAATAGTTTACCTCTTCCCAAGCTAGGATGATTGTTTCTTTGAATTCTTCGCACACAACAAACCCATCATAAACAGGGTGGGACCATCCAGAATGGTAATCGAATCCGGTCATCGCAGAAGCACAATCGATTCCAAGTTTTCGGGCCACTTTGTTGAGTCCTGGCACTAAAAAAGGATAAGATTACATAATCAAACAATAGGTCATACTAGCCCTGATACCATCACAGAAGGATTGGTTTTTGATGAACCAATGAAGAATATCGAAAACTCATAGACGTAAATCATCATCAAGACTATTTGATTACCATTAACTGCTTCTGAGCATTCATGTGAAAACGCGTGAAAAAAAAGCGTACCATTTCAAACATTGATTGACCATAGGAACTTTAAAATCAGAAAATAAATGTAATTAAGTGGTAATAATTACATTGGAGATGGACTGTGCCTTTTGGTAACATACAGGCTTTGTAGAGTTCCACATTTCCATATGGGTTTCTTGGGACTATTCCATTCTCGGCTTGCGGAGGTTCATATTCATTACATTGCCAAGGTCCAAATATTTCAAGAGGAATGTCCGTTATCATTTTTCCTGACGACTGAAATAAAATTAAAAAAAACAAATTTCAACAAACGTAGGTAGACATGACCATTATTTTAACCCTTCATTGAATATGATTATCAGATGATAAGACAAAATAAACAAGGCTGCCAATGTAATGAGTCAAAGGAAAAAATCATTAAGATGATTATATTGCAATCAATATTATGAATATTAATCAGATGCATATTAACCCTTTAGTTAACAAAATCGGGTATATCGACTTTCACCATTATACCGAAAATTGCCAGATTGAACAGTTCCAAGATAAATCATTGATAAAAGTATCTGATACATTTTCGCCAGTCTGTAATGTATTGTTTCAGGTGTATATAACATTCTTCCCATATATATGATATTTAGGACTGCGGCATTTCTGGTTTAGTAATCCCAAAAAGCTACACATATAGAGGATAAATAAAATTATACTAACCCGATCATATTTTGGTCGTGCTTTGACAATTTTATACGGTTCCTCTCCCAATTTGACAACTTTGGCTTCTTTCAACCACGTTTCTCTCGATCGACAAGTATGTATGCATTCACGAGGATAAACAGGTTCATTCCTCACAAATCCAAGAGTAACAGCATCTGGAGGGTAGATTACTTCAAACTTAAGAAGATGGCGCTTCAATGCATACAGTGGATGGTTTTTATACCTGTAAATAACAGTGCATTTAGAGGAAAGGTTACTTTTATCAAATTTAAATATTTTCACGGAAAGCAATAAGCACACAAATATCAGCTATAGTATAACGGATACAGAGAAGGCTTATTCTGGATGAAGTGCCTGCTACAATTTTGCACCATTTGAGGTATCTAAGTTCCTCACGTGTCTTTGCATTTGTGGCCTACATGTTGATTAATCTATTCACTGACCAGTACATTTTGAATCGAATATTATTGTTATACTTACTCTCCAACAGTATTTGGCAGTGGAGCATCCATTAGCATCCGATCCAGTTGCTTATCTTCTTGTACGTCCCTCATGTTATTCGGAGCAAGGTAGGGTTTAAGGGCAACATCATACCACACAGGATCCGTTCGTAATCGGCGTGTGGTGGTATTCCAATGCGGGACATAACGGCGAGTGACATCTTTCACGTGTCCTGCATTATTCCACGTCATTATGTAGGTTACTGGATGACTGGCCCGAGACTGTTGTGTAATGATAAATTAATATCAGGTGTAATATTTTTATGTCATTGATGTAATTTTTTTCCCCATGTATGTATAATATAGGAATGGGAAATACCCATAAGAACTAATTTTAAATAATCCTGCGTTATTCTTTCCTTGATTGATTGGTTTCCTCAATATATTGTCTAAATATAATGGTCATATCACTAATACTATTCCGACTAGCCATTTTGTTTAATAATTCTCATTTCATAGCGAAACTTCTTTGACTACCAACACCAACTCTGAACATGATCATTGAAAGGAAAAGTTATATTCTAAAATACAGATAGATTGTTGTTAGAAAACTACATGAGTTTAGCATATTTATTTCCTTTAGATAAGAGGATGGTGAAACCATTCTAACTTATGATTGAATTACAGTTAAAACAAAGTAATGATTATTGTTCAATTAAGGAAAGAAAGAACTTTCAAGCGATTCAAAATTTCAATGAAGATAAATAAAACTATCCATACATAGATTTCACGGGCACAGTGCACTTGCGATTTGACGACGTCTACAGAAATCCACTGTTCTTCTTCTTCCACGTAGACTTCACACCAGCAATCCATTCCCCTTTTTTTTGTATCGTCAATGGAATGTTCATCGTCTGATGAAAGCACTCGTCTATCTTTCTTTGCCGTCTTTTGAGAAGATTGTCTCTTTTTAGTGGGTTTGAAATCAGCATCGCTTGCATTTGAATCCCTACGAGTTCTTGTATTTTCCACCTCTTCTACAGGTTCATAATCACTATCGTAATTAGTTGTGGGTTGTTTGGCTAAAAATATAAGAGTTGAAAATAAATTAAAATACTTACAAACTTTTCACATAGCAACAAATGTATTTCATTTTATTACATACGTTGCAAATTTTTCTTCTTATCAACACTGGATTTACTTTTGGTAAGGGCAACGATTTCTTTAGAAGGATTTCTTGTCGGACCAGTGGATGTAGTAAGCTTCTCTTGTAATGATTTGTTTGCCGGTTCCTTACGACTGACTCTCCCATTCCTCACCGGACGTTGGTCACTAGTTTTTGGACTGTCTCCTGAATTGAAATACTTACTATTCTCCGAAGGTGCCAAGCTTTTAGCTTTTCTCACGGTTATTTTTTTAGCTTCAGTTTTACTACCTGTTACAGCTTCAGCTTGTTTAGTTTTGGGATTGGTAACTTTCTGCTTTCCAGAATTGTTTTTTTCATTCTTTGATACTGAAGAATTTCTATCTGGTTTTTTAGCACCTGACTGGGGTGTGAGGTCTTCTTCATTTATATCAGGCGTATGGCACATTCTGACATTTCCTAACGACACAACAGTACTAGTGCTTGATGCTGAACATGATCGAGTTAATCTTTTCGGTATGTTTTGACCATCTTTACTTTGCATTGGTTTTCGAGCGGTTGATTTTCTGTTAACTCCCTTTTTAGAGCCAATCGAAGCTTGAGCAGAAGTTGTTTTAATTTCCTCTTCTTTAGATGCATCGCCGTTAAGTGTTGAAGTTTTCTTGGCAGGTGTCACACTATTTTTTGTGGTTCCTTTAGCATTAGCAGTGTTTTTATTGTCTCTGGATTTTTTGGCAGGGACGATTTCAATCTTTTCAGTAGATTTAGACTTACGAGTGTTGCATTCTTGTGTTGACAATGGTTTATTTCCTCTTTTAACTTGTATTTCAGGAACGCTTGAAACTGAAGAATTCATTAAATACCGTCGCGGACTTAGTGTTTCTTCTTTGATGGAACTGTGATTTAAAATTACCGTTGAATCTGAATGGGTATCTTTTGGAGAATTTTTAAATGAAAGTCGTGATCTAGGAGTCGCACTCTGAGAAACTGTCGATTCATTAAAAAATCTGCTGGATTTTGCAGATTCCGGTGTCTTCAGTTCTTTTTTCACTTTTGGACTAGTTCCTGCTTTGAGATCACGATGACTTGTTCTTCTACCAGTCTCAGATTCATCAGTCAACAAATCTTTGGTTATTTGATCCCAATAACATAAAGTGACGGTGGATGAACCTGCAACAGTCAAAGTTGTCTTTGTTGATGGAGATTGCTCGACGGAATTGCTTTTATTCAGAGACAGAGATTTCTTTGCCGGTTGTTTTTTTGCTGCCGTTCTTCTCTTACCATCAGGAATATTTCGGTCATCGGCCCCATCCAATTGGGAAATTTTATCATTGGGCTCTATTGATTTTTTACTTTTACTTGATCTCTTTTTAACTTCTGTTCCGACACTCTTTGTCTTTGTAGTTAAATTTGCGGATGGATTCTCATTGGATGAATTGGAAGAAGATGCTTTGAAATGTTTAGATGTCTCAACTTTAGCAGCTGTTTTAGTTGGAGGTGCTTCAGTCTTTTTTGTAGACAGAGAACACAACTCGGTAGGTCTTAATGGAAGTAATTTAAAGGAGAATACGAGTCGAGCTTTAACCCCTAATGCTCTCAGCATACTTATAAATATGAGAACCTTGTTCTTCTTACATGGAACAGTTTTCTTATTAATCTGTTGCATAAGAGCTACGTCGAGTTGCTGTTTGTTTGGTTTGTATTTCATTTCCGATTTGTCTTCTTTCACCATCACCTCATCAGAATACCATTTGGTGATTTGTTCTATATATTTAATATCAATTCTATTACTTGGATAGCAATGCTCAGATGGTATAAGCGACAGGGCTGCCCCCATAACACATTCATTATTCAATATTTTATTCACGTAGTTTCCATGTCCGAGCCAGCAGAGGATGTGAACTTTATGGATGTAAACTTGATATTCTTTCTTGACTCTGTTGAGACGTCGCTTCAACATCATCTCTAAATCTAATGGTTTTTTAGGTTTGGGACCGTCTGTTGGGAAATCCAATACCAGTTGTAATCCTCCCTTCGGAACATTCACTTGAGCTTTTGCCTCACCTGAAACAGCAATATATTTCATAAATTATTTCTTGAATAGAAAAAATAATACTGCACTAATCTAATGTGTTGGTCTATGATAAAATTTATATCGCTATTTACTATGTTTAAAAGTATACAATGTGAAAAATGATTGTGCAAGCCGTCAAGAATAAAAAATTAAATTTTAACCTCTTCCCTGCTGAGCCAATTTACAAAAATTCCAACAACTAAGATTTCAAAAATTAATTCATTACTGTTTGGGTTAAATACACTCATGGAGGTTATCAGATCAAATAATGCATCCCTAGATGAATACAAAAAATCTTGTCCACGATAGTTTTAATACTATGTGTATTTTTTTATGTCTTTTAGCATCACACCACAATCAGGTGTCTCAACTTATGAGAAGCTAGTTGTCAATGGGTTAATAATAAAGAATTAATTTATCATGTTTAAACCTTTCACTTCTTCAAAATCTTCAACATCGGAGTCACTTTGATTTCCTCGTTTCCTGGAAGTGATTTTCTTTTTTAGGCTTGACTTGTCTTTCTTGGGTTCCTCTTTTGCTTCACCCATTGCCAGCAGAGAAGACACGTCTACCACTTCTTTTTTTTCTGCCAAATATTTTTTATTGTACTTCTCTAAACTCTTTTTTGCCTCCTCCATTTTTTTAGTATGGTCATGAAGGTCATCAAAAGTAATTCTTTTTGTGTGTGCTTCTTCAGGTTCCGTTTTTAAAATGTTTTCCTGAGCAAAAAGAATAATGAATACTTTAAATTGAGATTATATTTTTTTTATTTGATATTGAATTCTGTGTGCAAAAAAGGGCATCAAGACTAAGTAATATTTTTTTAAAAAATTGTACAAAATAAGTAATAAAATAATGTATACTAATTACAAATTTACTAGTTAAATATTAAATAGAATATGTGGATTAAAAATCATTAAATAATTTCTGGTACTGAACCGGCTAACCAGGTAGACTACTCTTTTAAAACTGTCAGGAGAGGAGCTGTTCGATAATTCTTAATAGCATTCACTCTTCATATATAACTTCTGAAACTTTCAACAGTTTTCAATGAATTCTTTTGATTTTTATAAACCAATATCAATATGGTAATATGTTAATTATATTTAAATAAAAATCTTAAGAAACATGCTATCATAAGTTACCGTTTCTTCTAAAACATCTTCCATTTCTGAGTCGGAATCACTTAGTCGACCAAGCTGTGATGATGTTTCAGTATTTTTTGCCATTTCATCTGTCTTAGAATCCGTATCCTTTTTCAGAAAAGAGTTTAGATCCATCGGCTCATCAGAGAATGTTGACAGTTTTTTTTTTGCATCATCATCATCATCGTCACTGGAGTCTGTAAAATAAAACAGTGTAGAGATAAAACACTTGCTTTTGCGTAATCTGTTTTTCTAAGTAGTTCAATTAGAATGAATATATATGACTAAAGAAATTAACACATTCTTTTCCAGGAAAAGTAAAATTACGTTTTTCGTGGGCTGTTTCTATACTCTCAGTTGTTTGTGGGACCGGGTTGTTTGTTAGTGCAGTACATCACAGCAAGTACAATGCGGCAATTAATTACCATTAGTCCTATGATTATTAGGATTAACGTTTGAAAATAGTGTTTTAGATATATTTTCAAAATCATTCAGTCTTAGATGGACCAGTTGTTTACAGAATTCATGACCACAACGTACTTTATTTAGTGCAGGTTTTCATTCATCCATTGCTTTTTACATTTATTTTATAATGTCTATAATTGTAGTTATTAACAAGTATATACCTACAGTGACAATTTTAGATATTATATTATGATAGTTAAAATATACAAATAAACTAGTTTTCATAGTTAGTCTATAATTATAGTGAAAGTATAATGTAATCAGGGTGATTGAATATCAAAGGTCCCTTAGCAAATTTCTATTGGAAATATGAAATGATTTGGAGGTTTTTAATTTTAAGAGTAAGTATTATATTTTTGTGAAAAACATTTTCCCTGTTTTCTATTTAAAGTGATTTGAGTACTAATCGTGGTTCTATTTACTGGTCATATTCAGCAAACATGAGCTTGTTTATTTAGTCTTTATGTTACTAATAATTTGATTGTAAATATTCTATTGCGCAAGGGTTTGAGCATTGCATATTTAAATATTGACCTGAGCCACAAGTCAGACTCGTTATCACTAGGTTGTTATCTACCATATTTGAAAGGTGTACTTTATCTTCCTTATTCAAATAATGTTTGATAGCATTGGATGTATTTTGCATCATTCTTCAATTAAATGTTGCCAAAAGAAAATATCGATTTCGTTTATGCTTTTACATCAATATTGGTGACTGCAATTAATTTAAAATTAAAAAAAAACAAAACAGTTTTTAAATCAATGTAGATTCATTTGTAACGTATAAATGTACAAACCGCTCTCAGATAGGTTCAAAAATGACGGTAACATTTTTTCTTGATCGGTCAGATCTTTTACAGAGAAAGGTATTTGAGATTCAGTATTGTCGTCTTCTTGAATTGCATCCATTCTTGACTTGAGCGATTTAAAGTTAATTTGAGTAGACTTTTTTGGAATGACAGTGGAAGACGTTGAAGGTCTGCTATGATGGAGTTTCTTTATTTTTAGCGATGTTGCTGGTTTGTTTTCGAAATTGTCTCCGGAACTGTCATTCGATTCTTCATCTTGGCCATCGTCCTCAGGAATGGACGCTTCGGACCCAGAATCTGAAAAGTCACCATCATCTTCTGATTCATCGCTATCCTTGTACTTCGGAGCTTGTTTTTGACGTCTTTTGCCGCGAGTCGGCATGTTGAAGTGTATTCTTTAGTTAAACAATTGATGATGACTTTTGGTGGCAATTGTAAAACAGCCAATAATAAAGTAGATTTTACTTTTTTTTTATGTACCACATTTGATATTCAATTCTTTTATTTACTAAAAAATGCGCGCTTAGACCTGTCAAAGCTTACCATATTGTCTATGGTCAAGGCAATACGCGTAAACAGCTTTTGAAAATATGTAATAATATGTTGCCAGGATATTCCAGTTGATATTTTTGAAGTATTTGAAGAATATGAAAAAAAAAAATCTTTATCATTCCATTGTACCTTGGTAGCAAGAAATGCGTCATGTATTTCCTATTTCTATTTTAAATAATAATAATTGTTTTTCTTTTCTAAGACAGTATAATATTTTTATTGTTACTGTCATCTGTAGTTGTCATTTTAAAGCTATTGAATATAAAGTTTCTCGACCTTCCTACATACTAAAACCTATATTGTAATCAATCTAATTAAATAGATGTCTCAAAAAACTTAAATTTCATTGGATACTTTTATTTTTAAATAATAAAATATTCTTTGATCTCCCATTCAATAATATTGAAAATGGTGTTACTTGTTGGATGAACATTTATATCATCAGCTCATTTATATTATTACTTCAGCTGCATACAAAATAAATTGAATATGTAGAAATGTTGGGTTTTAATGTTTTTGTTGAATTTGAACTTTGTGTAGTAATTAGAATCAAGCTCAAAAAGCAAATTATTAATTCTGTAAGACAGTGGAAATACCCAAGTAGTTTGTGCTGTAAACAATCGAATATAAAAATGATCGAAAGAGCGTGTCTGCGAATAAAAATCGTTTGGATTTTTATAAACACCATAGATATATTTTAAAAAAAATGGTACAAATTATACTATACTCGTACTTAGCATGGCTTAGTAAAAGTACATGGGTATTCCACATTTAAAAATATTTATTCCATAAACAAAATCGGATCAAATTTAAGTAAACACATTATCTAAATTGCACAACTAAGTGTATTGTTTTTACCATTCGCATTTTGAATATTATCATAAAGACACTATAGTGAAACAACTTTCCTATCGATTACTTATTTTCATTCATCCGGTAAAACCATTTCAACAATTAAATTGTAGCAACAATTTGAAACAATATTTATTTCTAAATAAAAAAACGCAACTTTTATCTTTATTTTATCTGTTGGACAATTCCTCCCGAATTCCATTGAAGTGCCCCTTTCTTACCCCTGTGGCCTCATAGAATGATGGAAATGCGCACTGCACTTAGCTTCCATTATGTTATTACTTAATGCATGTTTTATGTAGTCAGATCGAGCGAGATGTAAAGAGAGATGAAACACTCAAAACCAGTGTACGCCAAACTATGGTTCATGAACGTAATGATAATAAACAATTCGGTCCGGTTGCTGAGTGCTATTTTGTTTACCTCGGTTGAATGCTCGAGAATTCGATTTCCCGTATGGAAACTTTTATTCGTTGATTTTTCAATTGGTTTGCGAATTTAATCCAAAGCTCGGAAGTCTATATCCTTTGTCTATATATCTATATATAGAGAAAAATTACACATTTATAATCCATCTGGCTTTACGTAATATTTCTGATAAATTTAAGAGACGTAATGCTCCACATTGTAGCAGACATGAAATGGTTTATCGTAAATATTTTTACCTATTGAAACTGTGTGGTGCTTGGAAAGCGGCTCGTAGTTTTCTAGTTTAGTTGCTTCTTTAAAGGTTGGCCTAAAAGCCCTAAAGTCTGCTATTTAAAAACTATAGCATTTTCCTATCTATTTTTCAATAGATATATCATTATACCATAGACTATAGAGGTCAAAGATTGTATATACAGTACATACATTTGAATTGCCAGCAAAATATACTGGTAATTATTGATACCTATGACATTAAATTAATTATAGTGTTATTCCGCGTATTGATTAAAATACATATGTGGAATAAACATCTGTTTCATTATTTAATATATTCATGAAAACGATGTAATATTCCTTCTTAGCTTTTCTAAAGTTTGACAGCCATTGCCCAAACCGGATGCCAATGCGGCGGGCGGATTTCATCTTGGCGGGAACTGCGCCAGACCACAGACAATAATTATTATTATTGGCGAGATATTTAAAAATAGAATTATTTTTATAACATAAGTTGTCGACTGAAAATAAAGAACTTCACGTCCACTTCACTTTGGTATGCATTATCAATTTGAGCCGAATGCACATAAATTTAAAATACCGATTGCTTTGTTTGGTATAATTCGAAAGCTTGTTTGACCATTTTCAGAGTAGGTAGTAAGCATTTATTTCTCGAAAATGGTGGCTCAGCGGTGAGGCTAGTAAGTAACAATAAAACATAATATTTATTGGAGTAAATGTGTAGCAGAAGTTCTGGAAATACGAATGTGTACATTTTGAATTCAAGATCATTCTGTAACCCATAAATAAAAGCTCTTGGTACTTCGTTGTTTTATGCCAGGCAGCTTAACACGAAAAAATATCACTGAACCTAAAGGTTGCCTAAACCTTCGCTATCCATATGAAACGACACATAAATCATCAAATTAATGGCCGAATACTTGTATGTGTGTATACGTGTATTTTTTAATGTATTCCAGATAATTTAATCTTACGCATTGCCCCTAGCAGCCATCGCTTCTCAATCATCGTGATGTTGACGCTCTATAAACTGCCAAAATTCAGCAATACCTTCTGATAACAATAAATTACCACATAAATCTCTTCTGGCTGATCCCCACATTCTCTCTACTTGCTGGGTGTTTGCAAGTGTATCGGGGTTTATAAAATTATAGTAAGTGTAAAAAATGAGCACTGATCTCCGAGTATGCACTCCAGGAACCGCTACCTACTCAGCAACCATCAGCAAAGAACACTTGGCAAACCCAGCGTGTCCTGACCTCAAATGAAGGCGTCATTAAATGTCCATTACTACACATATTCTCCCGCGGAATAATATTACGTCGCGCACTTCCCCGATTTTTTTTATAGTTTTACATGCTTTGGGTGTTCTTATGCAACTGGCTGCAAGGATTGAATTCTTTGTTTTTATTTCAAAAATCGTCAAGTAACGCCTCCAGCCCCATGTTTATGAGGGTGCAGCGACAGGCAACCTTTAGGTTCAGTGATATTTTTTCGTGTTTAGCTGCATGGCATAAAACAACGAAGTACCAAGCTCTTTTAAGAGATGATTTTCGTTTCAGGTTCTAGCAAGTTCTATATCATTTCTTCAAATTGAAATCCTAGAGTTTTGTCTATGATATTTTTTCTCCTAGAGTTGACATCAGTCTCTAAAATTATTATTAAGTTGAATATATGGCGCTTTGAAAGTATGTGCAATATATTTTTAATAGACCATTATATTATTACAATATAATTATTTTTAATGTGAGATTTAAAACTAATTGTCAACAATGAGAAACATGGTATGTAAAAGTTAGAGGAAGAATTATAGATGAAAGTGTTTTTTTAAATATCTTTCTTATTTTTTTTCAAAATCAGCTGTTTTTATAATATGGAGCTTACAGCTTATTTGACGATGATTGTTTCAACTTTTCATTCTTTCCCTTTCGAGAGGGTTTTCGAAGAACCGTAGATAAAACAACTTTTATTTTAGAAATATTCAAAATAAATAATAGATAATGCGATTAAAAAATGTAATTTCACACTCACATGATTATTAAAAGAACAATTTCCGTGTTCGAAAACCGCAAAATAGCTTTAAGTGAAAAATTGTATAACAATATCGACTCACTGAAGTCGGTTAGGAGAATGTTATGTTCGTAAACGGGGTTCGAATGGGACTTTTATTAGGGGTCCTGCTCCATTATTTAATGGAAAATCATAAGGCTGTAAAATTGGAAAAATAAGTGTAGGTACTGACGCAGAGACGTGCGAGAGAGGGAGCCATCTGTAAAAGAATACAACGATGTGAACAATTGTGAATGTTTATTGTGTTGATGAATAGAACAACTGATTTAAATATAAGTTTTCATCGTCAATTTTCTATCGTCTAATATAAATAAAATACATTGTTAACATACATCAATCGCTGTTGAACTGTCACTTCTTGGTGGAAAGGCATTAATTTAAATAAGTAATACACATTTTATAGTACTTCTTCCACATGTATTCTGATAAAGATCGGGACCGGTTTCGCTCATCGCGTGCATTATCAACTGATGATTATGATTGTGTTTTATTTATTTAAAAAATATATTAAATAAAAAAGGGTCGTAAGAGTGGGTGCTATTTCCCGCATTGGATAAAAGCCAAATAGTACAGACGAGGTATCCTTCATAAAACATCTTATAAGTAATAATAGTTTTCATAAGGTTTTAATAATGAACCAAAACACTCTTTCTGTACGGAGTTTAAATTTAGGATTAGGAAAGTACTATAAGCTGGCTTATGGTTTCATGATCTGATAAGGTGAGATAAGGGATGAAAACATCACAAAAAATCAGTGCTTTATTAAAAGATCCAACACAATTGGAATCATATTTTATGTATTAAGTGTCTTTTGAAGAGTTTGAACCCTCAACCAAGATGGTGGAAAGAACCAGAGATTGCCACTTGTTTTCTAAGACGAGAGAATAGTACTAGTTTCACATTTTGACTATGACATTGTGACATATTATTATTAAAAATATGCACTGATAGAGAGAGTATACAAAACACTGTAAAACATTAATAATGTAAATGCATATGATAATAACAATAATGAAATATTAAAAGGGTTTGGTAAGTACAGGTTATTATAGAATATTGGTTTTAGTGATATAGCAACACTAGCATTTGCAATATCACCTATTTATGAAACCAAAGATGCGATATGAAGGCAGTATTTTTGATGAAAATATTTTTTTACTACGCTCCACATGTTATCGTATCTTTGTAGAAGTTTTTATTGGAGAGATGGCTCTTAATCAGTCGCTCAATCTCTCTTTTCGGAGATAAAACATAAGAGAATTCTATGCTTCTTAGTACAAATACAGAAATCGGTTGAAATACGCATGTACTTTGCATATACGCTGACCAATATTAATAATAGAAACAGTTATCAGTTGAAAATTCTCACGATGAGCGAAACTGGTCCTGGTCTTATAATTTGAGCGTGGAATATGTACACAAAATGTCATATTATTTTTAATGTAATGCCATTTCACCAAGTATTTACAGTGGATAATAAAAACGTTTTGATCAAAAACATGGTCATTTAACCCGTCTGCAGCTACCTCAAATTCACCTATTTTTATTGGATTCTCTAGTTTTATCGGTAAATAAAAAATAAATAATTCATTTAACATTGCTTTCAAACTAAAGCCGTTTTAGTTTCTCATTACTTTATTCAAACACTAAAATCAAACAGCGAGTGTTTTGCTTCTCGAGAAATCTTTATATTCACTGAATCTATATTTTTTTTATTAAGTCTTCAGAATAAGTAAATCATTAATAATATTATGCATGGGAACATGTGTTTTCTTTATGAATGATGTTTGTATTTATGACTATAAATCAGTACCTAAAAGAAATCATATTATTGTTCGTTCGTAAACACAGTCAAGTACATTTTTTTCGTATTTCCATGTTTCTTTTTAATATGCAAATTTAGCGACTTAATCCTCAGTTCTTTGAAGAAATACAAGCAAACCTCTCTGTTGTTTAATAGATATTATGTATGCTAGCACCACCTAGCGGGCCATACTGCCAATAAAGCTCAGTTGAAAAGCACTTAGCGCGATTGATTCAGACCATTTACCATTCTTAAAACAAATACAAAGAGCCTTCCATTACATTAAATTATAAAACCTTTTTAAAGATTTAGAGAGTTCAAGGAAGCACTTAGCGGATTGAAATTCCAGAGGAAGCTTTACAATAAATTCTAATTTGATTGACATTTCCATTGGTCTGAGTGGGCGAAAGGAGCGACGGCCATTTTTCTTTCATAAAAATTATCGCGAGAATCAAATCACGGAAAAACACCGATACAAAAACAACCTGTTTAATGTCTTGGAAGTTTAAACATAATTCAGTACCTTGGAAATAAAGAAAAAACTAAGACTTCCCAAAAGAATAATCCCCTTCTTAAGCTTCAGTTTCTGTAGAAAAGACACATTATTTTTTTTGCGAAAAGTCGCGCAATTGATTAAAACCTGTTAATTTAGGTATCTTTTATTTTAATATTCCACTAACCACTTACTTAAAAGAGGAAATAAGACACTAGTGGTGTCCTTAAGTGGCATGCTAAGAACTTTTTTTAAATATTTTAATTGATATGAACATAAATGGCGTATTTTATTTTGACTAACTGTATTGAACATTAAAGAAAATTAAATGCATAAATTTCGTTGAATCTTTTAAAATTGTTGATTGTATCAATCATGTAGGAAAGGACCACGTCAAAGCTTCTTATACCCTTTTATTCTAAATAACTAATGATCTCATTTAACGTGTGTCGTTTGTTGTGTTATTGGGGGTGTCTGACACTTCTAAGGAATCGAATACTGTTATTCAAAATTAATTTCAAAGAATGAAAATACACAACGACGAGTAAATATGAAAATATGTATTATATAATTAACACTGCACCTAGCACACATTTGAATAAATCAATGTGTATCGTTCTTCATGTGGACTCTCAATGTTTTTATTGTGTTAACTATCAATTCTTGGTAAAAAGGCATAAAACCTTTGACTGACTTTGCTCATCGCGAGCACTATCAGTGACATCATAATCAACAACATATTTATGTGACGAAAGCTAACATAATACTTTCGATGTGTAAGTCCGAAGTTATTAACAGCTAACAGGTGAGATTTTTTTGTGACGTACGACTTACTATTATTCTTATATATAAAGGGTCTTTTTATAAGGACGCTTAGTTTTGAAATGTAAATAAAACAAGTTGTTTGTGAGATTTCGACTAAATTTTAATTTCATTTGTAAGTATATTTTACGGCATTAAATATGGAATATAGCATCAAATGTCTGCCAATATCCATTCATTATAAAATGGGCCATGTCGCTAAAGTTGACTTTTTTGACAAATTTGGGTAAACTTCCAACTGCTCCAGAACCCAATCAGGCGTTGTCTGTGGTCGTTTACCTGAAGTTCCTTGGTTAGTTGGATTTTATACGGGTGCAGACATAAGGCCCGATTCAAAATTCGCCAAGTTGAAGTCGCAGAAAAGCCAAGTTCTTGTGAACAACGAGAAATATGCTGCCTTGGGTTTTCCTGTACACTTTCACACACAGCAGCAATGTTTTCACCAGATATTGTATTTTGATGACGTACAGGTAGGTGTTGGCCGATTATTTACCAAACTGGTTGACTCAAATTTGGCCACTAAACAATGAATAATCTACTCAACAGGACAAAGTAACATATTTTGAGCGTCCCTATTGAAATACCCTTTATATCGCATATTCATAAAAAGAATTAAGAAAGGTGTGTGACATGGTAAAATTGCTCGATGAAGATAATATAATTGTTATACTCGAGAGATAAGAAACAATGAAAAATATGATTATATAAATTTGGAATGAGAGTTCATGTAATTAATGTATGTTAATCGTAAGTAATGAGTCGATAACGTATGATGATGAAGTATAAAAATACGGCGTCATTAAATTTGAATCGATTATACAATCAAAATGATTATATCTCGCAATCACAGTTTGCCTTGTGATTCAAAGGAGATGAGAATCAGAATAATGAATAAACATATAATTATAATCGCTTAATTGATCATTTCTCCAACCCGCGTCTGTCCAATCTAATTAAATCCGAGTCGATCTTGATTCGGAGACTACTCCCTCTGGCGATACAAAATAGGGTCATCACAAAGAAAATAAATGCTTTAAGAGGATGCTTTTTCAATAATTAAAAAAGATTATTGATTGATTGAGTAGGCTTGGTAAAACTCCATTATAATACGGTAGGAAAATAATGTATTTTATTTTCCTACCGTATTAAAAAAGATCTCTGTCGTTCGTTTCATGTGAACAGGATTGATAACATGATCTTACTTCTCACTTCAGTTTTCGTAGGGGAAACTAACATAATCTATGCTCAAATAAAAGGTATTTATTTCATGCGTTAAAACTTAAAACGCCGAAAGCAAAGGATAGTCATTATTAATCCTTTGCTTAAGCGCCTTGACGTAATTGAACCAAATACTGTGAAAAAGTGCAGACTAGAATTGAACTGTTTATATATTTTCTTGGACTTGATTGAAAGCCGAATCGAAAAAAAAATACGTCACGAAACCCTGCGCTAAAATTGTCTTGTCAACGTTTTTTTTAGGAAAATACGTAAATTGATACACTTTTATTCTAAAACTTCGTTTTGACTATACGATATGGTGTAAAGAGTTATGAAAGTTTAATTAAAAGGTGTTGATTAATTTTAAAGATGAAAATTATAAAAGATTTACTTTGTTATAATGAAAAATGATTAAATACAAATGAGAATGTTAAATACTGTATATTATTATGTTTGGATGGGCCCTGTGAGAAGTTCTCATAGGTTTGACTGAGGAATATGAGATGGCGCAGTCAGTCTCAGTCTATCGTTTGCAGAGCAAAGTTCCAAACCAGTTGACAGTTACAGCGAAAGCCCATTATCGTCAGTATCACGACAGCATATTAATTAATTCCGAAATTACATAAATGTACGAGTTTCATTATGGGGTCGTACAATGGCCGGGGCGGGAATGGAGAAGGGTGGTGCAAAGTGTTCCTTTCTTAAGTCGAAAACTCCCCAAACTAAGAGAAAATTGAGAAAAATTCATAGCATTTTCTTTTGTAACCTCACTTAGAATGTAAAAGCTATGTTGTAAAGAATTTAGAAACACCAAAAGCTTTTATAAAAAACTTATTTCAACAGTAGTGATGGTTAAAGAACACACTAAAATTTAAAGAGGTATCTGAAGTAAATAAAAGAATAATGCATGATTTCATTTGGGCTATTTATAACAAAATGTTCGTTTGCAATCTTCCCCGCCAGACAAGATATACAAGTATTCTGAATTTAAAATTACATCCCAATTTCGCTAAAAAATAAAACTAGCAACTATTTTTTTATGATAATTGAACATTACATTATCTAATATGATTAGGATTGTTCAATTCATTCATTCATTTAGTCTAAATTTAATATTTCTTAAAATATATTTTAGCAAAATGTTTAGAATAGGTGTAATAATGATTTATTTGACACAGATTATTAAAGCCATCGTAATAGATTATCAATATTTTTGATTAAAAATTTATTAAAGACACTAGCCTGTTATTTTGATATCGTGTTATTCGTGATGGTGTTATATTATAAGTTTATAATCATAAAATTGTAAACTTTTTTCTAGACAATGAAAATAATTATACATATATATATATAATCACCTCGTTATTGAGTGTCAACTACTTCAAGTACACTTCTTCAACCATTTTTGCTAACTCCGACAACCTTTTTTAAAGCCGCTAGAATTTTGGTATGAATGATGATGAAAATAAAATAAAATCCACGTTGGTTGTGAATCTACTGGAAATATTGACTTTATGTTATACTGAAAACGGACTAGAAATTTCATTGAAATATTTGCAATAATTTTGATGACTTCCCCATTAGCACTTATAAGAATTAAAAATGGTATGTAAGCGCTTCGATAATCATCGTTTCTATAAAATGATGGTTGAACTTTTTTTAGTAAAGAAACATGCTATAATTTAGTTAGACAATAAGAAGCTTGGCAAATTCAATTTCAATGGCAGAATGAAATAAGAAGTTTCACGACTCATTCGAAGCAAGTTTGTTCGTGAAAATACCCACGAACCAAAAATATGGGTCAATTTTTATTGCATTGGACGAGACGCGAACCGAGGAAGTTTTTGATTACTATTGATGCGAAAAGTATACATGAGAGGACACGATTAAAGCTATTGTTTACCCCCCATTACCACATCGTCATATTTTCTCGTAAATTTTTAAATTCCTTTGTCCCAATGATAAAAAAAATAAATAAAAAGTTTCTTTGTATATTATGTATTATCTTGGTTTTATGACGTCACATTTTAAACTACCCTTACCCATTCGACACACTTTATTTAAAGACCTTGAATTAAACTAAAAAAGAAGAAGAAGATTCACCTTAAAAATAATAAAATATATTTGCAAAGCAATAATTGATTTAGTTTAAGATATTGATTGAGTGAAGGTGTTTGATGGAATTTCAATATCAAAGTTGAAATGTTTGATTTTTGTAGTTTTCCATGAGTTTTGTGACCAACGATTCGCAATAGATCTTCAGGCAATTTACATTCATAGATGAACATGAACTGAAATGAAAAAAGGAATAAGTATTTTTTCAAAAATGTTGTTTTTATTCTACATACAAGAACCATTGAAGTTTGCAAAAAAAATGGCTGCGTTTTCTGTTTTACTTCTTGAACACCGCTGCTTTGTATTATAAGGAGAAATTACGCTACTTATAAAATTATAAAATGTAAAACATTGTTTGTTATCATAACAGTGTTAATAATTGGTTAAATTTTGATATTCTCAGCAGCCAAGCAATAAAGGTACACTCAGTTTCATTCGCCGTATCCTCTGGTACGGTTCTGCTGCCGCCATAAAGCATAAACCAACATAAATAACTTCAATTGTTTGGTGCCGTATTGTGAACTTTAATTACAATTTGAATTAATTTTGTAATTAAAACGGAAACTTAAGAGCTTTTCGCTTTAGGTAAACTTGGACCCGGAGACTGGGAGAGGGTGGGCGGGAAAAAGCTCCGGCGGAGGCTGCGGGAGGAGCAACCCTCAAGTAATTAGCGCCTCTATAATTTATGCTCAAGGAAAGGTGACGTAGAACACCTTTGACTTGTTAACTAGTGTTATTTTGTATGGTGCGGAAGTTTCTCTCCTCGCGACTTGATGTAATTAATTTTGTTTTATGGTTTGAGAATGTGTGTTCACTTTTGGCAATGTTATTAAGGGCCTTATTCGAAAATTATTAAGCCGTCAGGCGCTTCGAATTTATTCATTGCTTTTTAATACAGTATAATATATACAATACCATTTTATATAGTTCTAAAAACACTTTAATATTCCTGTGAAATATACCTGCGGAGTAAACTGTTTTGCTACGGCAAAAGTTAGAAAAGAATATTCTTGAGGAACCAAAAAAATTGATAATTTTTAATATTGTATGACATAGGTCTGAAAGAAATACTTAGCCAACCTTTGTGATAGTAAGATTGTCTGAAGATGCATATGAAAGAGATGAAACACGTGTCACGAAGTAATTTCACATTTGATATTCAGTTAAAAATAATTTTAAAACAAACTTCTGTTTAATTAGCTGTTATAACAAAATAGGTAACATTTAAAAAAAAAAGTTATCTATATCTAACACGTTACTTCAGGTACCTGAATATGTGACACACTAAATGAACTAAAAGTATTTCATTTATACCTATCTGCATAATTTTAAAACATGATAAGGTACTAAATATTATTTAGATTATAACTTATGTGATTGTAATAAAATGTACTGAATAATTCTATGATAACGGTTTTATTAACACGAATTTCAACGCAATGCAACTGTAGCTTGAAAATATCTTTGCCTTTAAATATAATGTTAGCATATAAATTATATAAATTTGTAAAAATAACAAATTATATAAAAATTATCCAGCCGCAACTTTCGTAATTTAAACCATACTAAACAAGAGAATACAATATTAATTTTATAGCTTTGAAATTGTTGTTTTTATAATAAAAAAAGAGTAATAATTCAAATACCTTTTAATTAGAATGTATTTGATGTCAATAAAGGTAAAAAGTATGCCAAAATTTCTAATTATTTGTTTGTAATGAAATGTATTACAAAATTTTTGTAAGTTTCTAATGCATATTCCAACTATGTATATAATAAATTATTATGTGTATTAAAAGGATGCATGAGCCAAAAATAGAGTAATTACTGCAACTTGTCAAATTCACTTGATCCATTTTGAGGAAACTTTCACTAAAGCTTACTTGTCAAGAACCAGAGCTTTCGAATATTATATCCAGCCTTGCTCAATCAAATATGTAATGGATTAAACATGTTATGATAAAATATTTACAAACTGTTATTTGTAGCGTTAAAAATTATAAATAAAGCAGTAAACATTATTCATAAAATATAAGCAAATGTCATTTTGCTTATCACCCAGTAATGCTCACAATGAAACCGGCACTGACAAGGCGTAAAATATTCCCACCAAAAATTGTCATTATAAAACAACAAACAAATCGAACTAGCTGGAACAATTGAAAATATATCACCATTGTCATTTTGCGTCAAAAGCACCAATAATTCAACAATCGAATGAATGCACGCATGAACCGTAATGTCATTTGTAAAAGTCTATGATGCAATGCAAAAACTGTATAAATTATCCTAATTATTGTATACATTATCATAATAAATGGCATCCGATTTTTAAATTGTTAATTAAAGCATCCTGTTTTTGTATTAATGTTTAAATCCAAAAGCCAACGCTAGTGAAATTAATGGAAAGATAACTCAGCTGCGGTGACTTAACATCAGTAGGGTAGTGGGGCCAGGTCAGTGACCTGGCACCAGAAAATGAGTCAGGGCGCCGCCCTGCCATCTTTAAGTGTAACTTAATTTTAAAGTACATTCATACATATAATCTAAATACTATTCATACAATTTGAAAGCATGTAATGTGAAGAAATACCACCCCTCTTTCACGGATCAAGCGTTTATCACCAAATGCATTCATTGTAGAAGAAATGAGTACAGATTTAAAAAATAGTTGCGCGTTTTTTATTGAAATAATTGTTACAAATTGTGGTTTTTTAACTTCGGATGGATGTCTATAAAAAAAAATATCAATGAGCGACCCGGGACCTATTTATTTACCACTACACCACTGCTTAAAAGAAAGCTTTACGTAAACTATTTTCACAATTATTTGAAAAATACTAATTTATTATTTTTTATTATTACAAAGGTCGATAGCTTTACCATTGCCTGCATGAGCCCGTCAAATTGACGTGTTGCTGTGTAACTTATTTCATTTAATATATTGAATCACCTTTTTGTTGTATAAATTCAATTGGTATGAAAAAGTCCCTTAAATCTACTACGATCACAATATTTTTCGAGCATGCTAGAAAGCCTTCCCGTGATGGTGCGTCTAGAACAGTGGTTCTCACGTAAAATTTAGCTGTGGCCGCATTAGGAACATCAGCGGTCCTACGAAAATGTCTGGTGGCCGCACCAAATTTTTGTGTTGAGTCTTCTTTGTCAAAAAGACATAAAAATGTATGTGTTTGAGTTTTTGCTAACTAACAATTCTTGATACATAATAGAATACATACGAAATATTTAATTTTCAATGTCTTTGTTGACAAAATAGCTTGTAAAAACACATTTTAATTAAATACCAATATTAACTATGAAGCTGTTGGTGGCCGCAGCAAAACTCTCTGGTGGCCGCACATGAGAACCACTGGTCTAGAAGCTGTTTTCAGTTATTGAAAGTAAAGTTCTGTGCTCATTTGACTTGTTAACTGGAAAATTTTTCGGCACTTAATAAGAAATAGTGGCATTAGAATCGGTATGAAAATAATGATCTCGTTTTTATATACTGTGTTAATTAATTATGGTGTGGAAAAAATAAATGCTGTGGTCAACGTTCCTGGTTTCAGTGGCGGTTTACGAATTAGTAATAAAATATTCGACAAATATATACTGAAAAACAAAATTATATATGTTACAGTGAAACTGTATTCTCAGTGAAAATATATTCTTCTCCTAGCTGTCAATTTAATTTGACCGCCCTATCTTCAGCCCAATGTTTGTCTGTGTTTTTCTTTGGTTCTCTTTTTATGAAGCAAACCAAAATTTTAGGGCGGCAAATCATCGACTTGGGCCAATAATTTTAATGATAGTGACCAGTGAAATCATGTTGTCATACAAATCTATTACTTGATACATTTTCACTGAGAATATAGTTTCACTGTAACATATATAGTACTTAATACCTACTAAATGAATTGTTCTCCATTTGTTAGCTGCTTAAAAATACTTTTGTCATTATGTATTTTTCCGCTAGCGCCAAGACTTCAGATCATGAGATGTGACAGTCGTATCGCGACCGGGAATTTGCTTTTACACTAATGGCCGCAAGCTTCTGCCGAATCTCATGTCGAGACTAAGTGGTTGAGGACGTCCTTCGTCTTTGCATTATCCTGCCTTTACTCTCTTGACAAATGAGCTATATTGTATATAAATATAAATACATTACTTTATTGGGGTGCCATTACTGCGCGTCGGTTCCTATGGTTTATGCAAAATATCGGCGGGAAGAAATCAAATGAATCGCAATGGCGGCTGTATTATTGAGTAATAAATAATATTCGATATTCAAACTAACAACAAACAGTATATTAATAAATAATAATACATGTTGTGTACTTATTCCACAATTAATGTATTGAAATCGTGATCGGCTTTGATCATCGCGAGAATTTTCAACTGAGTGAAACCGGTCCTGATCTTAATTAAATTAAATGTGGAATAAGACAAATTAGTAGAAAAAATGTTTTATTATTTTTTTAAATTTAATACCTTACACAAAGTACATTGACATTAAACCAGGACTGTGGAGTCGGAGTCGGAGTCGTGTATCGGGGGGTTTTTGCCCGGAGACGGAGTCGGCGAGGTGATTTGGTCGGAGTCGAAGCCGAAGTCGGAAATTTTGAAAAGATTGAACTTTTTATTTTTAAATTTATTATGTCAAATTTGGCTATTGGCAGGATTGGTTGGTTGATATATAATTGAATACACATTAATATGATAGGTAGAAAAAAAACGTGACGAAATTAATCGTTTTTTAGTCGGAGTCGTGTTTTTGGTCAATGTTGGAGTCGGAGTCGGAATCGTAATTGTTTTTACCGACCCCACAGCCCTGCATTTAACACCAAAAACGTGAAAAAAAGGTATATCAGTGATGACAAACTTATTAATTACTTGAAAAATCCATGGATATTTATTTATAAAGTAGTTTTTAAAATTTTGAATGCAAATCATTGTAAGAAAAATGGAAGCCTAAATTTAAATTTTAATTGTCTGCTATTTTTCAATTCAAAAAGTACTGTTCGTCATCGTAACGATGGTACATCGTTACGAGTGGTAATATAATAGATCTTCGCCCTACAACTTTATTTACCACCTGACTTGGTTGCACGTTGGATGGTTTTAGATTGAAATCGTCAGATTGACTTTCAGAGGTTGATTTTACGATTATGGATTCGGATTCGTGAATCCAGATTTGATATAACCCGATCATGAAAAAAAGTCGTAAAGTGAAAGAGAGCCTTGCCGCTGAATAGCTCCACTAGAAGTTGATTTTATCATCATTGGAACTTTCCTAATAAAAAAAAGAAAAATTATCTTTTATGTGAATCTATTTTTTCTTTGAAGAATGATCAGTTTTAATTGGTCGACTAAAAGACTTATGTCTGCGATTGTTGCATTTAAAGAGTATTGGCATAATTAGTCTCAGAGAGATAATCAGAATTCATATGCTTTAATTTTATAGTATGTTTAGGAAGTGGACTGTGTCTTTCTTTGTGCATGTTTTTATTTGTTTATCAACCATTGTGCCAGCTGTATTTAGCGTCACACATATTACTGAAATGGTAAAGTTTTCCAAAGTGACTCTTCAATATTTCAAGAATCTATGAAAGCACTTTCCTTGAATTGTTGATAAATAATATACATATAAAAAGTACATTTAACATAAATCTCGTAGCCTTTGAAGTCCCAGTTCGTAGACAGGACACCGGCCAAAGCTGAGTACATTTTAAAAGGTTTTTTTAGAGGCATACCCCTGAGGGTTGGGGCCTAAAAGCACTATCTCAAGCAAAGTCTTCTAGAATTCAACTTACTTTTACCGGAGAAGCGACTTATCGATGTGTTTTACTCATCCCTCCCTCAGAGGGTAACCAAGCACTCGGAACTCACGACGATCAAGAACACCAATGAAAATGCAATTCAAAACAAATACACATTTCTGATTTCAATATTATACATTCAAAAGTACGTTGTTATAGACACATTGTAGCTATAAAGTAAACGGTAATTAATAAATCAAATTTTGCCTAAGTTATTTGTTTATGGAACAAAATATATTGGCAAATTTCCAAAGTAGTTAATTATTCCACAACACTCTAGAAATGCTGTGAGTTACACAGTTAGCGTTTCTTTCAAAACTGTAAATAACATTTAAAATAAGTAAGGGCTATTTTATTAGTCCTTATAAACCAAACAATGACAACGCTTTGATATATATTAAGGACATACATATTCACGATCTTTTTAGTAATATTTAGTATCATAGAAGCCAACGTATGGCTATTAATATCAGTTTGTTTCGGAAATTTAATGAATGTTATATTTTTAAGAATAAGATAAATACTTGGATTGTAATATTTTTTGAGGAAAAGTAAAAATATGTGTGCTTTAATGTGCATAATTTACGTATTTTACACGTATATCTATGCAACACAATGCTATTATTAATTCACAGTATCGATCAAGAATGAAGGAGATATAGATCATTTGTGTTTTATACTTAAACCGCGGTCGTCAATTGTTAGGTATTAAAAAGAATCATGTCATTCGAATAAGTATTTTTGAATCGAGTTTAAAAACATAATTTTTGATGCGGTGTCGATGGTGGTAGGATCAGGAAATTGGTCGTGTACTAATTGAAGCTACCTGCGTTCTTTACATAAATCAATAAGTAATTCTTAGAATCGTTTTTCATAAATGCTCGTAGTTGGTTTTTGAAATTCAAAGTAACCGATGGCTAATTTATCAAGAATATTTATGCACGACAGAGATTTTTAAGTTGTTCGAAATGCTTTTAAAACATTGTATTTTTTGCCGCCAACGTTTGGCAACAGCATACCACGCCGGTACGTGTAAATGTAGACAGGCCGTAGGTACATCCTCGTTCCTCGTAGCTCGTAGCACTGCGTTCCGGGACCGCAGGCTTCTACGGCAGTGGTTTTATCTAAGCCGATTATTCTCTTATGGTTTTTGCGGATGCATTTGACGAGGCGCGCAAATCCCATTAATTTCATAATTGTCAACGGCTTGTATTAAACTTTGATGATAAACTGCCACAATTGAACTGTATCAGCGTTAGTAATTTGCACAATATTGAAATTATATGGTATGAATATATATATAGTTACAATAAACGGTGATTAAGTTTTAATTCGGGTCCGTGGTCAAGTGTCAACGTCGCCAGTTGCGCAGCTTACGGGTATGAAGCTCAGCCCGGACCGTTTCATTTTAAAATCTAATTTATTATCTGTGCTATATAAAATTACCTCTTAAACTCACTCAATCTTAAAAACAGGTTAAGTGCTGTCCTAGATTCACCATTTTTATTTTTACTTTCTTTGAAAAGGATAGTTTGATCAACTGACTAAAAATGTAGCTCTCGCAGAAAACTTCTGTTGAGATCATTCATTAGGAGTCCATATGCTTCATACTGAAAGGGAAAATGGTTTACAGATTTAGTTATTATAGCCTCTGAAAATACCTATCGAGGTGGCTAAATGTTACACGTTATATGATGAAACCAACAGTGAATATCGATGGCTTAAACCCTTAAACCAATCCGATCCTATAGGCAAGGAATATCACGAGCGACTCACTATACCTGTCTTAGCCCTTGTCCTTTCTATCTCTACTTTCATTAAAACTAAAGAGGTTAAGAAACAGATTATCAACCAGCTATCGTAGAAAATCTAGATACCTCCATTAGAAGGTCACATGCTCATGTTTTGTTTTAAAAGCACAAATGTGACTTATCTACAGAACACTTTTAGGGTGTTCACTGTCAATACTTGGTGGAAAGGCATTATAATAAAAATAATAATACATTTTTAGTACTTTTTCCACATAAAATTTATTTGATCAGGACCGGTTTCGCTCATGGCGAGCATTGTCAACTGATGAACTTTTTTATTTTATTATCTACAGAAGGCTTTAAGTAAATGTTTATTAAATTAGTGACAAAATAAAACGAATTTTGTTTGATTTATTAGTCTAGTTATTTTTTGAACTCCATGATGGTAAGGTATTTATCATGACCTAAATTATTTTGAATGTAAGAAAATGAAAACATCTACGTTCTTTGAATCCATTTCGAACGTTGAAGTGTTTCAAAACTATTCCTCGAGTTAAATCGTGCAGGCTCTTTTACGTAGAAGCCCACTTGGCACATTGTCATTGACGTGTTTAGTTTATGTGGGTACTTGTATTAAAAACTTGTTTCCTCGCGAGTGGCGTGGTTAAATATCTTTGCTTAATGAAAATACACTTTGATAATAACCAATAACAGATCAACAAAGTATCGCTATTATATGTCAGAGCGGTTACATAAAAATACGTTTGAAATATAGTTACAATTTCATTATTTTTTATTTTTTTGTATAATATCAATATATTTGCAAAATTGAACAATATTATACACTCTACAAGTCACTCGATTTCATTGTTTTGTCTATATTGTCTATATTTCCGGATGAAATACAAATGAAAAATATCTACGACATGCTGTCAACAAATTGATGTTCGGTGTTTTTTTCTATATATACATATTTCAATCGTTTTATGAACTCATTTTTTAACCAACCAAATATTTTCATCAAATTCCATGTACATAGATTCTTTTTGACCTACATACACGCACATTGTTTAACCATCGTATAAGTTAGACGTTAGTAAATATAGAGCATTTAAACAGAAGTTATGCACAAAGAATCGAATGGAAGTTTTTTGATCAACCTTAATTTTCATAAGTTTAATACTACATGGATTGTTCTAGAAATGTAACAGTTGTAAACTTGTGTCAACGCTCTTTTTTCGGAAATGATAGGGAATAAATTTCAATGTAGGCTCTCGCTTATAAAATTTCTTAATAATATCGTGTACGGTTTGTTTCCTTTTAAACTCAAACCTAAATTATTGCATTCATTATTAAACAAAATTGAGGATGGTTGAGTTACTTAGATGGTACATTGACTATGTCTTCCAAGTGTGCATAGTGGATAATCGAAACCTCTATAAACATAACTATGAAAATGGGTTATATAATTCTTGTAGAACTTAACCATTTTTTATTGTTACTATTAAACATACACATTTTGAAATGAATATACCCGTAAAACAATAAAAAAGCATTGTGTTCGTATGTGTGTTCATCAGGAGATTTGAACATACATACGAACCAAGAAATCGTCAGCCGCATTAGTTCAGAAACGTAGGCTTTGGTGATCAAATCGATTGTTGGCTTGAACTAAATTCTCCTCAAGAATTTCATTTGCTGAGAAAGAGCATGAAACTAAAAAACATGACTAAGCTCCGAGAAATTTTCAACGTCATAGTGATTTACAAGGTCATTTTAATATATATGTAAATTTGATATTATTTTTTAAAGTTTAAATTTCTGTAGGCGCACTAAATTAAAATAATAAAATGAGCTCAACCCTATCACACCAGAGCATTTTTCTTACAAAACGTTTATGTAAAATTCATATTTCATTTTTGTTCAAGAAATGCTCTCCATAAAAACATATTGCCAATTCGTGTTTTTGGAATAAAGGAACTTCTGAGAATAAAGAATGGCGTCGTCATTTTCTGAGGCCCAGCTCAGCGAGAAACTTTATTATAAAGAAAATTTATTCCCATAGAACATTATTATATTTATCAAAAATATCTGCATAACCTTTTGCATGTAATGTATAAATGCATATTACTATATAGATTTCAACACAGTTATCAAAGATGTAATATTAACAATTGGTTCTTTATATTATACTAGTATTGCTACCCGGCGTCGCTCGGACTAAACGACCAATAATTATTTAATGTTATATCATTCCCAAAGAATTACAGACCCACATACATACATACATACATACATACGCCGTTTCGGTATTTCTAGTATTGCTACTCGGCTTCGCTCGGACTAAGCGACCGATAATTATTTAATGTTATATCATTCCCAAAGAATTACAGACCCACAGACATACATACATACATACGCCGTTTCGGTTTTATATATAAGATTTCAAAACACATTTCGTTTTTCGAGATAAAGGCTGATAAAGTAATCTTCTAGTAGAATTTTCTTTTTCAAAGCTTCAGTGGTGGTATGTTTAATATTGTCATTAATACTTGTAAATAAAATAAAAAAGATCATGTTTATTCATATTAACGATTGTATTTCACCATTTTTATATTTTTCAACATTTTCGATTTTATTAAATGGAGGACGTCAATGAGTTATTACAGAACCAATAGAAGTAGGAAGAATTTTATGATAATCTTTTAATATTTAAATAAAAAATTGGCTTCTTAGAGTTTTTTGTTAATCCATTTCCGGTATTTTTTTCGTTTATTTATTTGATAAAATGTACAAAACAGAAAACGTACTTTCTATGCAAACTGTTAATTTATTAAAACCAGAATATTTCTTTACATGAATAAGACGCAATGTTTTAATCAATTATATTTACTGCGCAAATAGTAGAAGCAAATTTTGTGGGTATGGAATGGGGGAATAGAGAAATTTTCACTTAAATCCTTCTTAGCAGGGGCAGACTGGGGAAAACACTCCCCCAGCGAGATCCATTAAGTAAATGCACTCTGCCCAACGCTCTGAATTGCATTAATATTGCATTTCTTAGATATATGTTTCAACTTTGACTCGCGATCAAGTACTACACACTGTACACCTAGAGAAAACATGATACAGTAAGTAATGTGGGTTTGTCAATCTTGTGAACTGGGAAGTCAATATAAATTTTAACATCGGTTTTATTTTTACAGATAATATAAAGAATAGTTTGGTTAGGTTTTAGTTCGAAGTATTGGGTTGGGCTATGAAAGTGTTAAAGTATCTTCTTTAGTATATTATTGATTGAGTAGGCATTTACTTGGTAGAACTCCATTATAATACGGTAAGAAAAATAACAATGTATTTTAATTCGACATAAATTATTTTATATATTTGTTGATAGCTATTTCGGCTTACGCCCTCGTCAGAACTAGCTTCTATCAACAAATATATAAAATAATTTATGTAGAATTAAAATACATTGTTATTTTTCTTACCGTGTCTTCTTTAGTGTTTGCCAACAAATGGAATTATCACATAACCTTTGTCTTTCAATACAAATTAAAAAATCGTTTGAGAACAACAATGATTGTCATTTTCCATTTATCTATAAAAATCCTAGTATTCTAGTAGGAAAAAAGTCTGGTGAAGTAATTTTATATTAATTTTAATACGAGAAAAGTATTATTAATCATAATATAAAAAACCGCGGGATATGAATATAGTTTTATTCAATTTACTCCATTCCCCCATGACTCATATTTGTCTTTAGTAAATAATATGAGTAGGGCAACGTTCTAATATTATGAAGTTGATAAAAAATATTAAACAATGATATATGATAAGTAAATGTGAGGATTAAATTTAATAGTAGCGGGAATATTTTTTTGATTTTCTGGCAACAAATTAATTTTTCGTTCTATTTTGAAATAATCTTTAATACAATACAGTTTTGAGATAACCGCGCGACTTAAAAGACTTGATGCGTTTCCGACTTGAAGAAAACTTCCGGATTGAGCTATCTCAGATATGGACTAAATAGTTTTATTAATACGATTTTAATGTTTTCACAGCCTCGTAATAATTTCTAATGAAATAATTACACAGTGACATGTCAAACAAAAGAAAGTTTTATGTCACGCGATTTTTTTATTTAAATTTAAAAAAATCAGTACGATTTGATTCGTTTGACGCTTAGTATCAAATTCCTGCACCTAAATTATTTATAAGTTGAAATTATTCATTGAGATTATTGTTAGTATGTACTGGTTTCAATGTGCATTACATATTTTAGAAAGCTTATGTTTGTTTTTAATGTAATGCGTCCAACTTCCGTGCGTTTATACATAGTTCAATTTCACGAACTATTTTATCATTGGAAGTAGATTTAGCATTAATCACATCTACCGACTTCTAAAAAAATCCTTTTTTCAACAAGATTGACCGATGAAAGACAGACCATTTTTTTCTAGACAGTTAATATATGCAACTATAGATGAACCATTATAACTTGACCACTTGTTAGGGCGCCACCATCGCGTAAAAACTGTGCAATACTCAATAAACTGTGTTTATTTACGAACACATTTTTATATGCAAGCTATAAAAGAAGCAAAATCGTCATGAAAATATATTTAAACTAAAACAATATAACTTCAAGGCTTTTAAATGTATCTACTATATGGGGACAATTTTAGTTCCGAATTTGAACGGTGGTCAAGTTATGATGGTTCATCTATAGACATTCTTACAGGAAGATTTTTATATATATTTCAATATGTGCGACGGTATTCGTGAAGTCCGTACGCAGCGGCCACAAGTGGCTTTTCGGTACTGAAACGGTTAAAACATATATTGAATTGTCTTGAGCATTGTTTGTGAGTCATTCTGTAATGGTGTGCAATCTGAAAAGTTGCAAAACTGAATTTATTACCCAATCAATCTTTGATAATTTGGGTATTTTGAGATATCGGGTTGGTAAATTAGACATGCCTGTAGTAATTTTTCCCACCGCATAGTGTGCAATAGGTGTAAGTGGTGTGCGTGCGTGCGAGCGAGATACATGTTAACTTTAACCACTGATTGCTTTTAATGAAACAATCACCGAGAGAGTGCCAAAGCTGGTACAGATAACCGATCTTTGACGTTGCGGGGCTTTTATACTGATTATTTCCTTACATCACGTCATACAATCGCTACCCGAATTACCCGATAAAGATACCAAAGCAAAAATGTGTTCGAAAAAAGTATGCATAATATGAACAATTAATCTAAATGCCAAAACACTAAATAAGTTTTAGCAACTGGTGTATGATTGTTGCAAACAGTATATAGTTGCGAAACGCAAGTTTCAAAACTAGTAGTATAATTGTTTGTTGGTATCTATTCTCCATTCCAGCTTCCTGTAAAAAGGAAAAATACTAAACCTCCATTTTGTAATTCATTTTGTTAGAACAGCAGAATAACTATTTCTTTATAACTAAAGGAATCGTACGGTAGCATAAGTCTGATGATGCATCTGAAAGAAGCGAAACACGTTACACTAAAAGTCACACAATAATAAAACGAACTTCCAAAAAGTTACTGCCGAATCAAAAGAATGAATCATATACAAGTTTGTTTTTCCCACCACCACCCGTTGTGTATATGCAGCCAATGTTTCATGGCTGCCATTCACAACACTCTGTAGTAGTAGATAGTTAATTCAACTTTAGTTTAATTTACTTTTAATCCGTTATATGCCGGTAGGTATAAGAACGGTCGTGCACCCAGGGCCGCGATTTTCTTTGAAAAAAAATAGCGACGGATTTCGGTAATACAAGAAAGTTTTATTTGAAATCGATATTACATTGATTATTATACAAAATATGTCAACTGTAAGTATAGGACTGTGATTCTAAAATGTTTTTATTATAAAATCGTCGACCTTGTCCAGTAATAATAGGTGTAAACTCGATCGTATATTTTGTATGACCATTTTGTATGGCCGGCACTGCACTCACGGGATTGTAGACCGAAAATATACGTTTCTGGCATACATAGAACCGGTGCCGATTTACGCTAAATATCATTACATGTGATAAAGATAACAAGAGAGAAAAAATATCAACGCGTCATAGAAGGCGATGGCAGATCCAGATGAGACAAAAAAACTGCAAGGCATGTGTTGATGTAGATTAAATATATATATAAAAAAAATGATTATCTTAGATAATTTAGGCTGCCAGTGTTTCACGTCAGGTAAGTCATGCCTGATATGCGAGGTGCCGCATAGATTTTTATGCAATGGGTGTTATTAGGTTAATTATCAATTTTCTGATTGTTTATTCTCGTTCTCCCTTTATAAATTTGCATTTAAATGTGACATATGCAGCCATTTTCTTGATTGCTTTTTCTCGAGGGGGGGAAATAAATTATTACTGAATAAAAGGTGTGCAGGGGAACTAAGTAATTACTTGATGCTCGCATATTTAATGATACAATTCTTAATATATCTTATTTTAACTCACATAACTTGAGAAAAGCTTATCTTAGCATATTTTGAACGGGGCGGGAGAACTTTTTTTATGAAAATTACCAAATCAGACTATTTTTTTGCTATTCAAATAATATGATTGCATCACACTTTTTACAATACGCTTTTTGCACACGTGACCTTATGAATGTTGCTAACTGCAAACTCCATCGAATTTAAAACAAATATTTTCATGTAGCTTTTTTAAAAAAATAACCGACTACAGAAATATGGATTTTTTATGACTTACTTTATCAAAAATAAAAGTTCGTACAGCTACCGATAAATATTCTTTAAATGCTTATACATATTTACGTATAATATTACATATCTACTAAAGATTTAATTTGCCTGAAGACTGCGGCACACGATATATGAACCGCTTTATAGCAGATGGTGGTGCCAGAGGGTTTACTGTACTTTATTTATATGTCCTGGGACCAGGGCTGTGAAGTCGTTAAAAAAAAGTATGACTCCGACTAAAAAAAGTTTAATTTCGTTACTATTTTTTCTTTATTTTCCTATTTATATGTATTCAATCAAATATCGACCAACCAATCCGGCCAATTGACAAATTTTACATATTATATGCAAAAATAAAAAATTGAAACTTTTCAAAATTTCCGACTCCAACTCCACATCCCTGCCTGGGACTACACAATTTCTGAAAGAATTTTTTTACAATCCGTGACTGCACCCAATGTGATGTTTGAACAGTCAATCCTACTAGAAACAGATACGAAGAGCCATGGCATTCCTTCAGTCCTCATAATGTATAAATAATGTTGAATTATTAAATCAATACTCAATAAATCGATTTAATTTAGAATACATTGAAATATTCAAATAAGAAATTTATTTGCTCCAACTTACAATTAAGAAATTTTAATTATTTCAAAAAAGAGTTGATTGAAAGAGAATTGGTCCTATTTTTTTCTTTTTGCGACCATTTTTAACGTCACATGAGGTTTTTAGTCCACAAATTGACGGTAGCAGAATTGTTACTAAATTGGCCCAGCGCTGTGGGAGGCTGGCATTTAAGGGTGTGATGTGAGGGGGGTGAAAGCTACTGGTAGAGATGTGATGAACGATGGCAGTGCCATCTCTGATCCATCTACGAAACACGCCTGTGCACTTACTGCCCGGCGTGCATAATTATGTCAATTAAAAGTTGAATTCGCCATCTATATATAATAGCGACATACCCACAGCATATGGCGATGATTGTGGGCACTTCAGAGAGATAATAAGAACATATATTATTAACTGTGGTACGTTTTTGAAACAAATCGACTTATAACGCTAAAAGTGTGGCGTCTATTTTACGACGCATTATTTTACGTACCAAAGTAAGCCAACTTGTTGAATATTGGCGAGATAAAACTCCATTTAAATTTTGTCTGACTTTAATAACAGTACGGCTTAGTGATTAAAGCACATCTATCTCATGTTTAATTTACTTATACTGTTTTTTCAACGTGTTTCTCAAGTTCATAAAAAATGATTTTGATACTTACTTTTCTTCGCTGTATCTTTTTGTGACCATCATATCATTTTTTTTTATCAATGGGAGAACTATTGCAAACATCTTCCGCAGATCATCAAATGTGCATGTAAAAAAACTATGCCATTCAATATTGAATTTAAAGAGAGCTATAGAAAATATTGGTTTCGCGATTAGTTTACAGATAACACAACCCAAATTCAGTAATATATTTCACATATTAAAAAAAAAATCAAAGTCGTCAAAATGAATAAATATACTAACGTAGGATTAATTCTTCGAATTACTTTTTATGGCATGATAAAATTTAGATGATTAATGTTATTTTCTTTGGGGCTGAGGTGTTTTTTTCTAAATGGTAACCCTTAATTTGTTGGTACGGAAAACGAATCCCCGTCCGTTATAAAGGTGGTAAAACTAATCAAACACCATATTAAGGCACTTTTAAGGTGTTAACTGTCAATTCTTTATCCAAATTAGGCTTCAGAAATTTCCACGTAATGTAATATTAAATATATTTTTATATCAGGGCTGTGAAGTTAAATTTTTTCAGGTTTTTTCCCCATCTTTTTTATTGATATGTTTTAAATTAAAGATCAAACAAACAATCTGGCCAAAATGTTTCATATTATGTATATGCATAAATAAAAACTTCAAACATTTCAAAAGATTTTCACGACTCCGACTCCGGCCAAAACACCGCGACTTCGCGACTGCGACTCCGACTCCACAGCCCTGCATTAAACATAAAATGGCTTTCATCTGCACGAAGTTCTCTTCGAAATATTTGAAATGTGAATAAAGTTTTTGTATACACATTTGAAGGTTTTATAAAAGGATTGTGTGGCTCTATTGAAACACTTTTTGTCTCTATTCAAATGGAATTCGAATAACGTAATTGTAACTTTTGCTCGTGAAATGAATCAGTTATTTTTGTCTGCGGCTTTTGCTAATGCTTTCAGCTTCAATTGAGGTATAATTTTATATGAAATAATACTGGCACTTATCTGATTTGAGCGAACTCGTATCAGTTAATTTATTTATAATCCGCGAGAGGGGGCTGACTGGCAGACAGATGTCAGACGGGTATAAAAAAATAAACGGCCAGCTTTATAATGATATCGTGTATTTCCGTCATAAAGACAGTTTAATTGACACGTTAATTGACGTTGAAAAATGTGGCTCAAGAGAAAACTGTCAACACTGAAGATACATCACAAAACAATCAGAAGATAAATTACATAAATGACATTCGAATTCATGATTTAATTGGTTTTATTATATTTCAACAATATCTGTTGTAATAAAATTCAAATTACAGTCAACCGTCCTACAGCACCGGGAAAGTATTTTTTGTATGACTTACTTCAAAAGTATCAAAAGTAAAGGGACGTACACCTACTAATAAATATTCTTCGAATGTACACATTGGTGTATAATGTTACGTTTTTATGTAAACGCTATAAAAAACCGCCTATTAGTAGAGGGTACTATAGAAGGGTCGTCTATTTTATTATAAAATCATACGTTTTAAGCCAATAGGTAAAATGAATAACAATAAAATTTTTAACAACAACTAGAATTTATGAAATGGAAACATTTTAAATATAACTTTTAAAATTTAAAGGATAATGAAAAATAATTTACTTAAATCAATCACTCCAATGGCAGCTATGTCCTGAATCTAATCATCACATTATAACAATTGACAGTAAATTAAAAATTGAAAGTAGCATTTAAATAAGTTTGTTTTGCACACTATTCACGATATTGGGTTAGGCCCTAAGAGTAAGGGTAAACTGAATACTGAGTGATAACCGCCGTTACTCAGTTGGAAATAGTATAATATAAGAATGCGGCATCAGGACAAATCCTTGAACTCAAGCTTGTAGCGTTTTTTTATGACGATTTTACAATCATTATTGTTTGACTTAATATTTCCATAAATTAAGATATTAAACAATTGAATAATTTAAAGTGAAATTTATTTTCCTTTTTCCATCTTCGTTGATTAAAATGTGTTAACCTTCGTTAAGGATACAAGTACAAATTCAACTTGTGAACTAAGAAATATGGTAGTTATAAATGTTGTTATGTTTAACTATTATTCAATACATTCGGTCTGATTAACCATAAAATACTGAAGGAGAAAAAAAATCTATCATTCTTTATTCCTTTTGAATCTCTGTAAAGAGTTTTCCCCGCTATCCAATCTACCATAATCCGTCTATATATTGAAATAAAAGGCATTCTCTATTTATTTACCCCTTTGCTGTGTTACTTGAAAATTTTCAATATATTTGCTTGAGTGCATGATATTGGATAAAATCCAGGAAACTCTCCTAACACATCAATACCATTTGTTCTCTACAGTGATTTACTGACTCAAAACAAGGGTGTGATAAAATACAACGAAACTGTTTGCCCATTTAGACGTAGAATCTACACGGATATAAAAATGTATTTCTATTATTGAAATGTTTGTATGAAGATGTATTGAAATAAAACAGATTGTAAACTAATTTGTTTTTTTTTATTCATTCAATTATTATAATTTGAATTTTGAAAAACTGTTCGTATAATCATCGTTTAGCACAGTGATGCACAACCTGCGTCCTTCAATGACATTTATTGCAGCCCTCAATGGCAAATATTAATCACTATTTTTCTTCAGAACTTTTTATGGACAATGGAAAGAATAATATAAAAAATAAAATTTTCAATTTTGTACGCACTAATAATGTCGATAATTTAATCGGTTTTACCCATGCAGCCCTCGAACTATCTGAGAATTGATTATCTGGCCCTTCTCCTAAAAAGGCTGTGCTTCAATGTACTTTAGCAGGACGTTTTGGATAGGAAGTGTTTAAAACAGATCATTATCTATATTTATTGATAAATGAACACATAATAATGTTAAAGTTTTTACCCAAAATTATCATAAAAACCAATACACCCAACCCAATAAAATGTATAAAAATAATAAGTCTATTATCTGTTATATGAGAGGCAAATGTGGCTGTCTAAGAAAAATAGTTTTCGTTTATGAATACAAAATCTCGCTAAAAAATCTGAGGCCTAGAAGCTGTCACTGAGGTAGAAAATGAATTTTTTGAAATTCATTTTAAAATAAAATGTAGCTTTCTTTAGTTTTACTTTAGCAAATGCTACATTCTTGATATTCAACATAAATATTTCTTATTAATGAAAACATTTTGGAATTACAATATTCTACTGAAAGCTATAGAACAGTGATGCACAACCTACGGCCTTCAACGACATTTCATGCGGCCCGTATTTTTTCCGGGCAATGAAAGAGCAATAAAAAACAATACACTAAAAATATCGATAATTTAGCCAGTTTTACCCATGTGACCCTCAAACTATCTGAGAATTGACTATCTGGTTTTTATCCCAAAAAGGTTTTGCATCACTGCTATAGAATATATAAATTAAATTAATTTGTAACGCACATCAGCTTCTGTGATAGAAAGCTACTTCCGAGCCCCTCATCTTACACACCCTTTTAAATTTTACATATTTATAATGATATTTGAAAGAGATATATCTTTAAAAGTTTTTTCCAAAGCATTTGAATATATTGTATATCATTTGGAAGGTGGAGATGGGTAAGTTGTGTGGATATAGGCGCAACAATCTCGTATGTGAAATCACACACATCGCCACTCTTTCAATACGCGCCCAATGGAGCGAGGCGCGCGATGGGCCGCGGTCGCCGGAGCCGGCTCTGAAACCACTCTACCAAATAATATCATAGATACGTTCTACGTATTTGATACGAGGATACGAAACGACATTTAAAAAAAAAAAGTGAATGATTTTGTGTGAACTGGCATGATTTTATATGAACTTTATTTTATACGTTCCTTAACTTGGAGTACATGAAATCTTTTTTTAACATGATTAATTCGTACCGCATTTAGACAAAAACCATAGAAGCAATTCAATATGTCAACAACATATAAGTAAAAGCTAAATAACATTTAAATCTAAAAATAAGTAGCTATTTTAAATAATGTGTCAAGTCTCGGCAAGGTCAATTTCAAATTTACATTTTTTAAATTTATATTTTTGAATAAGGTGTCTTTTCTCTCGAGTATTAAGTGGCTAATAATCTATCTCATATGAATAAAATTTAAAAAAAATATTTGGCGTATGAAAAATGCTGCAGTACGAAATATATTTTTTTTAATTTTTGACGTATAACATGAACATTTTTGTTTACAAATATAATTATTTTTCAACAAAAAATACTGAATGTATATAATATGTAAGGTCGATTTTGTGACGTTTGTTCATTAATTTTGCTGTCTGTCAATCTAAAATCAAGCCTATACGAAAATGAAATCTAGATTCTTCATCGGGTTGTAAGACTTTTTAAAACCTGAAAGCTCTAATTTTGTTTCTGAATATCGTATCCAATCCTTATTTATAAATCTTATTTTGCTTTTGAATTCACAAATAAATACATCAAGAATATTTTTTAAATATTACGTTATATAAGCGGTAATTTCATGCTCCATAATAACCCATTACCGATTTAATGACTGCATACTGTTGTACATAGTGCTTCCATTGCAGCATTAATCACCATGAAAAGTTTTGTAGAAGTAGAGAAAATTCAAGCAGCTTCGCAGAACCCAATCAAACTTAAGAAAAGTGATATTCTACACTAAACTTTCAATGAACAGAGATGCATAGTGCTGGTCTGGGTAACTAATGTACATATATAATCCAAAGCACACGCACGGGGGCATACGACGCTAAAATTTACATTAATATTATATTGTTATTAAAAACATTATTTTACGTGAAAGCTCAATTTTTTGCTGCTTATTCTCTGCAATAGAACAACTTTTACACGGTAAATTAAAACGTTACTCCAATACGTATGTATAACGTTTGTATTTACATGGTTTCAAAAATGGAAGATTGTTTTTTTAATATTTTCTTTTGAATCTCTTTTGTAAATTTAAATGTCCTTGTTCAATTGCCAATTGCATTAAAAAATAAATAAATATACTTTGTCTAGTGTAATTAGTTGTATCATTAAGATCATAAAACGATAAGTATCAGAAAACAATCCGTTTCGTATACAGAAAGTACGCAATTTCTTGAGCATAGCCATTATTTAATAGCGATGTATCAATTAAATGTGTTAGTGGACTTAAATCTGTTCCTTTTTCGACATATTTTAAATATTTATGTAAGAATTATGCATGTTAACATGATAATATCATCATTAAAAATATTATTTTAATAAAAAAGTGGTAACTAAAATGTTGTCAAATATTTTTTTTTGAAGTTATCTCAAAGATACACCACAAGCTTCTCTAATATTAAATTTTAAAGATAATGTTTGAATTAGACGTTATCAAGATTTGAGCACGACACCTTCTCATAACTCACCTGAACTCGTACCACTGACTATATATAATAGATATACCAATGAAGAAACTTCAGAATATGTCATTTCATTTTATATAGTACACACTTCATCTAATATCGTTATAGCTTGTATTACATGTCATATATACAGTGACCATACTTCATTAATAAAGATGACAGTCCTTTCTTCCACACATTTACCTGGCATTAATTGAGATATAAACATTTTTGAATTGCCCATTTTCTACTTTATTTTTAGAATTTTAATATCAATTACAAAACTGACCAGTCCCATAGAAATATCTAACTATTATTTTATATACATTTGATAACGGTGCAATTGATTTTTGAGTTACATAATAAATATGTGTGTAATGTTAATGGTAAGGGAAAAGCGACATATAACCAAATGGATTACCATACCTCATTGGTTTAATATTCATAACTATTGCATTATATATTCGATCAGGTAAATAATAAAACATTTCTTGATATATCCGATATTGTTTTCAAAGCATGATGGTCAACGTACTCATATACCAAACAATGTCACTTCTCCACACAGCCGTCGAGCATCGAGCAAAGTTTAAAGGAGGTATTATATTTCACTGACAAGTCACTCGGTAGACTGGCGCCGCTTAGGAAAACCAATTTCCGCCTTGGTCCTGCTAGAATCAAGTCTTCGGAATCCCGCCCACTGGATCAACCCTCAATAGTCATTCACCTGCTGCTGATCCCCTAGCTTGCCTTTTACTTATCTTTTAATAGAAACACACACAAGACAACAGCGGACGTCAAAGGAAATAGAAAAAAGAATAGCATGCTCACGAAAAAAGCAGATATTCTCACTGTATAATACATGTCAAAATCTTAACATTTATTGGGAATAAAGCAATGGAGATGTAGTAGGAAGACATGTAAACTACGCTTATTTATTCTGGGCTGCAGTTGTCGCTATAGATTTGATTCCATTTTAGGTATAAATGAAAGTTAAAATATTCATAATATTTATTTTGACGTGTTTTTACGTTTTTATTATACTGAAAAAAACACTAATACGTGTCAAAATCTTAATATTTCTTGGGAATAAAACAATGGAGATAAAACACCAATACATACTGCGCTTATTTATTTTGGGCTGCATTTGTCGCTATAGATTTGATTTCATTTGAGGTATAAATGTAAGTTAACATATTCATCATATTTATTTTGACATATTTTAACATATTTCCTATGCTGAAAATTGTATTGAATGATCTAACTTGAATTGTTTAAATTTGAAATTTGAACTGAAAATAATCAGTTCATGTTAAGTAAGCGAAAAAACTAATGGAAAAGTACAACACTCAAACGATTCAAATTTACTCTTAAAATTCCATCAAGCACTTTCTTTCAGTTATTATATTGTACAGTATTATGATCAAAACAATAACTGGGTGTGAGATAACACCGCATGATTATTAAATGTATTTAAAAATCGAAAGCGAAATATATTATGATTATAATAAAAATAATAACACATTTTTTTTTAGTACTTTTTCCACATCTGATTTATTACATCAGGACCGGTTTCGCTCATGGCGAGCATTATCAACTGATAAGAAATACAATAAGACAGTGGTATTTATGCAAAAGTTAAGGATGAAAACAAGGTATGACAAACAATTGGTAATGCAACTAAGCAAATAAATTAAGTAAATTACAAGACAAATAGACTAAAAATAAAATGTTCAAGACCTCTTAGCAATGCAAAACTAAAACATCAAAAATCAATTAAGTATGAATTTAACATTAACTAACACATCAAAAATCAATTAAGTATGAATTTAGCATTAACAAAGTAAAAGCCCAAATATTAAGTGAATTTAATAAAAATAAATAAAGCTAATGTCTGTCATCCATAATTAGATGGAAGTCCCGGTAATGAGTTCAAATGAGTCAGTGCCTGTAACAGAATAAAAGCCATATCAATTCTTACAAATTAAAATCAAAGAAAGGAAAATAAAAAATAAAAAATTAGAAATAAAAGTAGAAAAAAATACAATAAGAATTGGTTTAGTGAATTGGGTATAGTAATCTCGCATAAATTAGCCACCTTTCATTGCTTTATACATCGTCTCCTTTTGATTCCGATGAGTAAAGCAAGTTACGATCTTGAATTAAATACAATAAAACAAATTGCAATGAATAATGGTTATGATTCGGATTTAATTGATCGACTTTTATTTAAAAAATAAAAATTAGCTCTGTTAAATGTAAGCTCTAGTTTGGTGACTAATGATCCTGCTGTTAATAAACAGTGGGTGAAATTATGTTACTTAGGTAGAGTTTCAGAAAAGATTTCAAGGAAAATTGATAAAAATCTTTTTAATGTAACGTTTTACAATCCTTTCAATCTCAGAAATGTTTTAGTAAATTCCAAAGATAAAATTAATATTCTCAACCAAAGTGGGATCTACCTACTTGATTGCGAATCCTGTGGAGCCAAGTATATTGGTCAAACGGGAAGAACTTTCAATACTAGATTTAAAGAACATCTAGCTTGTTCAATTAAAGGGAATGAAGTATCTTCATTTGGTAACCATCTGTTCCTAAATAAGCATACTTTTGATATCACTAAAAACTTTAAAATCCTGCATATTATTAATAAATCTGTAAAACTAGATAAGTTAGAAATCCTTGAAATAAACCGACATAAATTTATGAATAATTGTAATCTTTTAAATGATCAATTAGTCTTCGTTTCCTCGCCATTACTATACCCAATTCACTAAACCAATTCTTATTGTATTTTTTTCTACTTTTATTTCTAATTTTTATTTTTATTTTCCTTTCTTTGATTTTAATTTGTAAGAATTGATATGGCTTTTATTCTGTTACAGGCACTGACTCATTTGAACTCATTACCGGGACTTCCATCTAATTATGGATGACAGACATTAGCTTTATTTATTTTTATTAAATTCACTTAATATTTGGGCTTTTACTTTGTTAATGCTAAATTCATACTTAATTGATTTTTGATGTGTTAGTTAATGTTAAATTCATACTTAATTGATTTTTGATGTTTTAGTTTTGCATTGCTAAGAGGTCTTGAACATTTTATTTTTAGTCTATTTGTCTTGTAATTTACTTAATTTATTTGCTTAGTTGCATTACCAATTGTTTGTCATACCTTGTTTTCATCCTTAACTTTTGCATAAATACCACTGTCTTATTGTATTTCTTATCAGTTGATAATGCTCGCCATGAGCGAAACCGGTCCTGATGTAATAAATCAGATGTGGAAAAAGTACTAAAAAAAAATGTGTTATTATTTTTATTATAATGCCTTTCCACCAAGTATTGACAGTGAACACCTTAAAAGTGATATTATGATTACTTCGATTATAACTCACATTAAATATTTTATTAAAACTCATGCCCAAATATTGAAGAACAAAATTCAAACGATTCAAATTTGATATTGTATTTCCATAAAGAATCTTCAGTCAAAATCCTCAATCAATTACATTCAATATTTTACTTATTATTCTTACTTTGGAATCTGTCAAAGCTATCGTATCTTATTTTCAAATTGAAAATGTTGAAACCTTTTTGTAATAATATAAAAACACATCAAAAACTACCAAAGTATCTTAATTTTATTATTAATTTCTATTATCCACAATGTAATGTAATATCAAACTATAATGTAAAATCTAAAAAAAATACTTGCTATTTTTTTTATTACTACAATAGTTGTCTTAAGTATTAAAAGTTTTCGTTTGCTACTTACTTACCACTCACAATCAGTATTCGGTTTTTTTTTAAACTATTGTCCAATTAATTCCTTAAGCTGACTTGAATTAATCAAACTGAGAATGCTTCTGGAATGAGAGTGGGATATATTAAAAGACTGAGTCTTGATATCTCACTCCTCCAGAAATAAAAATAGGCAGGAAACGGACTGCTTGAATATTAGGTACAGTGAGGAAACAAAATTGTGATGATATAAAACATTTATTTTTTTATTAATTCATAAAATCACTATCGCAATCTTCGGTAGTTGTTGTGAAGTTCAATTTGAAAATATGAACAATCGTGTAAATAATGTAAAAATACACTGTTCATTAATAGCGTAGTAACTTATGTATATCATTTTTTAAATTTAGAATTTTACTTTCTTATGTTGGTAAACAACTTCTCGTTCTATAACATAACTAGTATGTATATGATGATGGTTATAAATTGCGGGCCGTGTAGAAATAAAACAGGGGTCGCATATGGACCACAGGCAGTACCCTACAAATGGGGTCAAGTGCTCAAAAGTAGTTTATATAATACATTTTTAGTACTATTTCTACATACAAAAACTATTTGATCAGGACCGGTTTCGCGCATGGCGAGCATTGTCAACTGATAAGGAATACAATAAAACAGTTTGCTTCAATTTATTTGCTTAGTTGTTTTACCAATTGTTTGTCATTCCTTGTTTTTCATACTTAACTTTTGTATAAATATCACTGTTTTATTGTATTCCTTATCAGTTGACAATGCTCGCCATGAGCGAAACCGGTCCTGATCAAATAAATTTTATGTGGAAAAAGTACTAAAAATGTATTTTTATTATAATGCCTTTCCACCAAGTATTGACAGTGAACACCGTAGAAGTAGTTTATATATTGTATCTTTCTTTCTGTATAATAAACAAAATAATATTGACTAATAAGACTGTAGTATATTATTGGACGATAATTTTGGTATCTTATTATTGATTCTAATATGACCTAGTTATACACAATCGAATGGAAATAATTTAAATTCCAGAGAGAACTATTTGGCTTTTATTTATTTCCCCAAAGCATAGTGTCGATTTTAAGCTATTTCCTAAATGAAAACGGATGTCCCATTTTCTTCTAAGGGCCCACGGGTGGATCGGCCCGTCCAAGGGATGAAGCGATAGGATATTCTGGTCCTTCTGGGAAGATGGGGGGTGTCGCGGTGGCAGTGGGATGGATGCGAGGCTCATTTGAGGAACACTGGAATGGTTTTAGAGCGCCGGCCGACGGCGGCGTAATGAAGTGATGCCGGACGGGTCCATTACCCCCACTCTCGGAGCCCTTCTTCCCCCACTCGCACTTCTCGTCCGTGACGACAGTGATGGCAAATTTATGTAAAAAACAGTCTTGATTTTCCTAACATCTGACTGTTCACGCGTCAAAAATTCTTCGATGCTTAAAATATTAGTAATAATCCAATGTTACATTAATTAAAGCACAATTATTTGTATTATTACTGTTTCATATCGTCGGCATATAGTGCAAAATTTTATTCGGAAATTCAAGAAAATTAGTAAATTTTGTATTGATAAATATTGTGGTTTTGTAATCAACATAAAAATGTCGTTTATTTTATTGTTTGTCTATGGTTTTGTATGTCCTTCTCGATAAGTGTATGTTATGGACGACCAGCATGGATATTTTTGAAGAAGATTTGACTGCAAGCAACTCATTGTTCATTGCTAAGATTTCATTGAAATTGTTAATAATTCGTGCTGCTTTAAAGAAATTCTTAATACGGAATTTCACACTGAGTTATTAAGTAGTAAATAAAGATATAAAACTTTAAAAACAGTTACTGTTATTACAATGTGGCTTGAGGGATTATTCATATCTGTGGATCACACTAAGCTAACCCCTTACTTAGTATTTTGGTGATGCTAAAAGCTGGTTCTAAGATAACTCGTCGTGATTTTTTAATGTATTCAAAAATCAGAAGAGGATAACACACAAACATAGTCTCATGATCATGTCTAAAAATTGAAAATAGTTTTGTCCATCACGAAATAAAAATGGTTGCGATTTACTTACAGTACACAATCTACCCTGGTTGGCAATGCGCAGAGAATGGAAACAAAAGCCCTAAAGAGCTCTTTTTTATTTAGAAGCTAATGCTTCTCGAATTCAGTGCCGTATCGTAAAGCACTTGTGAAAATCTGCCTACAGAAACGATACTTTTTCATTTGTTGTCACATTCTACTAATTAAAGAATTAACTATTGAGAATCAATTTACTATTATCAGTGAATATGTAGGTAAGATTACTTATTTACTTTTCATAATACGGTTTTTGTCATTACCAAGTTAAGTTTCATCTACGTTTTCCATTAAGAATTAATTTGATTAGATATGCAAATATACGTTTATTTAATTTTCAAACTATTACATTTCGCACATAAAAGGCTGTAACTAGGCATAGCGAAATCGATAAGGTTGTTACTAGTTCTGTCCTAGCCCCATCCTTATATCCGTTTTCTCTGCGAGAAGACTGGTTGAGCGACTGAGTTATAAGCAGTTCACGTAAAAACACTTACGCATACAGTAGAATTAGAAGCAGATGTAAAAAAATAAAGAGACTTTTGAAATATATGATATTTCCTAATTCAGTTTATTTTGAAGAAAATTAGTCATACACATATGAAATGTAAAACCTGCAGCGATGGTAGAAAAAAACTGTGTGCTGTACAGAATGTTTTGTATAAGATACGATAATGAATGCAATAAAGTATACCTGTTTATTGTAAAAAAATACAATACATGGCATTACAGCTGACGCCAATGCGCCATGCATTTGATAAATATATTAAAGAAAGCACATAGCATGTCGTTAAATCAACAATCATTCAACAGCAAATTGTGCAAAAGAAACAACAGATCATTCGTATAGTAATTAAAAGAGCAAAGACAAATAGATAGATAAAAAAATTATATACTTATTCAAGATTCTTTGCATTCTGATTTTATGAAATACCAATCTGATCTCATAGTTACTTTTATACGCGATATATACATATAAATACATATAAAAGACATCACAACTAATGCTTAGCCTTCTTGATATTAATTTAATCGCATCTTAAACTGAATTGCTTCAAAGGCCGATTTAGTCGGATGATCACGACTGGTTTGTCTCTGTAATTGATAAAGATCTAAAGATCAGATTGAAATGAAGGTGTGGTATAATTGTAATATATTATAAAAATCTAAGAACGGAGTTTTATTCTTATGAATGTTTGAAAATATTAAATTATTTAACATTGAAAAGGAGACGATTTTTTCATTCCACTTGCCGTGATGCGTTAATTTTTTTCATCATATCCGTTTCCAATGCAGAGCATGTGGATGCATGAGTTTTTCTACCATAACTGCATATTAAAGTTCATTTTTCAAAGCGACTAGGGATACAATGATTGGCTAGATACGAATTAGTAGATGGCTAATAAATTTCGATACGCCACGTTTTTAGGATAAGATGTGTGATAGAGATTTTTTTATTACAATGTCCGCTCCCAACATGGAGTAAATGAACACTTCATGGTGTTTATCTCAACATGTTTTTTTTCGACGAGAACGACTTGTTACTCAGTTGTATAACCTCTATTTTTCGAATAGAGTAGGGATTGAAAGGATACGGAGGCTAGGAATGAACTAGTATCTAGCAACACAACATTTTTAGCAACACAAACACCCGTTGTATTTGAACAGTATCGATCTATCGACTGAAATAATCTACACGTACCGGGACTCTCTTTAGTTCAATAAGGTTCGATAGTTCGAGACAAAAGGGTTAAGGCATGGACAGGACAAGTGGTTGGCTAGTCGATCCCGGTGTGCCCCAGTTTATAGGATCGCACGGGTGGGTAGGTTTTTTAATGAATCGATAAAAATATTGAAATCGAAAAATGCTGCTTGTACTGGTACTCGAACCTGTGAAGTCCAACACGGAAGCCAACGACGTTGGCCACTGCACCTCGGACCGGGAAAATTTTATACATAGAATTTAAAACCAAAAAACCGATTGAAAAACCAAATTATGACGCTGTTCGTACGAGGGTTCGAGCCCGAAGCTATCGACGGTGATACTCAATCACGGATATTATTTATTATTTATTGGCAAAAAACTATATAAAATACATGGCATTACAGAGAGCGCCAATGCGCCATGTATTTGAAAAATTAATAAAAATGACAACATTTTACAAATAATTTAAAAATAAGAAACACAACAGAAAATTTGAACAAAGCATGAAGTTCACTGCCGAAGATGTCCACATCAATAGGCAGCGCATTTATCAGCCGAATAGCCCTTGCAACTAGTGATTCAAAAGACCTATGTGACAAACAAGTTTTGACAAAGAAAAATGATTTGTCTTGGTTGTGACCACGTAGGTAGAAGCTGGGAGCATGCAAACTTAAATTTTCAAGGAGTTCAGGGTTATCAACTCGGCACCGAAGAAGAAGAGAAATATGATTGATTAAATACAAAACAAAAATACAGTTTCCTACCACGATACGCCACAGAGGTACTCCGGCAAGCATTCAACTTACAGCATTAAAATCACAGAAGAATATGGAAAAATGTTTAAATATTAAGAAGCTTTCACGGTTACTTCGATGCCATTACTTTCTCATACGCGCAGATGGTAAAGAAGAGAAACAGCTTAAGTACCTACACACAAAATATCTCACATTTTCCCTCTCTCACAATCTCGGCTAATGTAAAATGTCACGCGTTAAATCTAATTGATGATCTTAATAACATAACTTATTAAAAGCTTTAAGATCTTAAGATAATAATGACACGGTTACACTAATGCTTTAAAATGTGTTCTTATTATAATATCAACTCTACGCATACATTAAATATTATAATATGTGTTACATTCAACGTGCATAAAAATAACCATCCTTAAAATAGCTACCTGATTTTTATTTTGATCCCTATCAATTTATTACATCTCTTGCTGTTAAGGTTACACATTTTTTGTACTTATTTCATATCAAGGATCAAGATTCAATAAAAATACTCGTTATAAACGAGGTCGGGTCTTTTGTTAAAAATTACTCAACGAATGATTTTTAATACTTATTGATAGAATTCCATATTGGTAAATGATGTCGCAAGATATTTAGTATTGTTTGTCCCTCCATTTTAAGAAATTGAACGTACTGGTAATCGAGCTCGTGAGAGCCATAACTGAAGCCAAAAGTTGTATCATATTATAAATATATTATTATTTAGTAATACTATGAATAATATAAATAAAAAAACTACTAAGTATCTATTAAAAATAAAAAATTCGCTTATTTTGTAAATTGACAGCAACATTTCTCACAAAACTTATAAAAAAAATATTCAATTTTAACAGGTTTGTGGGATGTTATAAACCAATATAAAATTATAGTTATGATATTTCTACACCAGTTTGATAACTTTTGTTTAATAAAGTTTACTTAAAATATTTTAATGTTGATGAAAGTATTCTTCTTTATACCTTGCTATAATTTAGGATTTCGACTGAAGGTGGTTGATAGAATTTCAATATGTACCAAATTTGAATTTCGTTCTTTTCCATGTCAGTTCAAGTTCACTTGTCCACTCAAAATGCCTGAAAATGCCGAAAGGCGACAAAACTCGTGGAAAAGTACAAAATTCAAACGATTCAAATTTGAAACTACCTGGTTACTGATTTTATACTGCTTATTCAATTCCTATTTTTTGGATCAAATCCAATTTCAAAATTAGTTAGCATATTAACAAAAAAATACAAGGATTAACCCATAAAGAGTTTGAATACATAGAAGGAAGATTTATATAATGCAGGAAGGACTCCACGTTAATTTTTCGACTGTATTAACATACATAAGCCCATATCGTTTTGAAACAGCTAGGATACGCTAATATTTACATAGATTTGCCATAAATCTGTATTTCTTAATGAAAAAATAATATATTAAATTATTCAAAACTTGAAAATTTACTTCAATATTTAAATAGTGAGTTGATTCTCTAAACAAAAATATTAAAGTAAAATACATTCTGAGAACGTATCTCAATAAATCATTGCTGACACAAAGTCAAAGTATAATGCATAGATAATTAAATTATAAATAGGCGTTTTTCGGAGTGTGGTCAGCATTAAAAAAATGAGAGTGTGTTCCGTAATGTTATTAATGGTCCTAATGGATACTTGAAAAAGCTTTTAATTTTGCATTTATTTCAATGGAAAAGTTGTAAAGACATTTAATTGCTTAAAAACACTTTCGATGTAAACACTACTGAAGTGATTTCGCTGACGTAATTGAATAAATTATTTTCAAATGTCGTCGTATTTTAAATAACGCGGAACATAATATAGTTATGGAATTAATGCCATCGTAATCCCTGTCGGCCAGTTGAGACTATCTTGATAAATGTATACACCATCACGACTCCACGATATTTTTTTTGCTGATCGTCGTTTTGAGTCTGTAGTGTAGACAAATAATAATCGTAGTAATAAGAGTCGTGTTGTAGAAAAGCTATTTTCGATGATAAACTATTCCAATATACAAAAACAGTTCAAGTTCATTCGCGCACTTGAATGCCTGAAGACGCCGAAAGGCGAAACCCGACACGCAAGGGAAAAAAATGAGGAAAAGTACAAAACTCAAACGATTCAAATTTTATATTGAAATTCCATCAATCCAGTTCCAATTTTTTTAATCGAAATCTAAATTTTAAACCATTTCGATAAAAAAATATCACAAAATAAACAGCGTAGTCTTGCTTATGGATCAACAAATAATTTGAATCGAGATGTTATTATTATAAGATGAAGAATGAAGTATTTCTGATTTTTTTTTAAATATTGTGTGCATTTGGAAATAAGTAATATCTACTGCTTCCAAAGCCAAACGGACATTATTTCAGCACACTCCCAAGGCACTTTATGATAATGACTTTATAGAGTTTGACGCTGCTTTTTACAGTGTGTGCTGAGGGATTTAAATCCATTGCGAGTGGTGATGGCTAAACGTTGGGTTGAACATATCTGGCAAGACCCATGCTATGCAATTTGAATGTGGTTAATTTAACAGCACGTATTTTTAGTGGTGGCGAATTTTATTACCTATTTTAACTGAGCGATTAAAAGCTCGAAGATTGATCTCAAAAGATATTGACCATCGAGGCCAGGGTTTTCCAAACTATGTACCGCGGAACACCAGTGTTTAGAAAGGGTTTATACACTGCAATACATTAAAATATCTTTTCCTTCAAATTGAAAGGCGAGTGATGATTGATCCCCACTGATATGTATGACGTATCTACACAGTTACTGGTGTAGGACCATCATTTCTCACACTTTTACATACTGAAAAGAGATGGTTATCCAGAGAAAAAGCGAAAAAACACATCGGCTTATATAGCTAGGGAAAAAAATAAAGTTTTTTTTTTTTTTTTAATAAATGTGTTACTTTACCATTTCCGGGTTTACGAAGTGTTCCAAAGCAGAAAAAGTTTGCGAAACCTGGTCAAGGACAATAGTAGTGGGGCTTATGATTTATTTTAAATTAAGAAACCATAACAACTGTGCTCAGCACTGAAATATAAATACGTTCCGAAAAATATCATGATATTGAAAACACTTAGTTGTGATTTCTTAGACATTATATAAACGTCCGGGAATGATTATAATTCAATCGCTTATTTATTACTTATTTTAAGTTAATAATTAACAAATTTAAATAATACATTTATATGTGCTGTTATTATCTTACTATTTACGGCGCCGTGAGAAAATATGCCAATTAAATAACACAATTATCGCGGCCATTTTGACAGGTGTAAAGATCACACCGCATTGCATTATAATGCGTTGAAAACCGGTTGCCGCATATATTACATTGTTGAGGAATTCAATGTTCGATAATAATTATTTATTGTCATCGTTATTGCGATGGGAATTACTGACAGTTAAATAGAAATTTAACGATGACAACAGAAATGTGTGTAATCTTCCATGGGCAATATTGGCTGCATAAAATTAAATGAATATTAATAAGTATGAAAGTTGCGAACTTATTAAGGTGAAAAGTTTGCGAGAAGTGACTCTAGTGAATGAAACATACAAATAATAGTTTCATGTAAATTATATCAGCAGGAAGCGCAATACTGAAACCTCTGTGAACATAATTAAGTAATAATATTTATATAGATGTTATGGTTGGTATAGAAGAGACGGGCATAGTTGAAAAAGTTGTCAAGATTTAAATTTAAAATATGGAGAGTATATGACCACCGTATTAGTGTGTATTATACCAATTGATTGATAGGACATAATAAAAGTAATATTGAATCAATTGAGACGTTTACTACATTCCAATGAGATGTATTTTTCCATAATACGTTAGTGACGGAGTTGGAAATCTTCATACATATGTTTATTTGAGTTTTAATGATGGGTGGGTTTCTAAAGTCAAAGCAATATCTCAAATTCCTATTCCAGGAAATGCTTCTTCTGCTACAGCCCTTTTGATTGGATATCTAATGATGAGATTTATACTTCACAGTCATCTAACTGTTCACGAGTTAATTTAGCTAGTTTTATGGATTATTTGAGACTATTCATCTTCAGATAAGCGATCCTACTCTCACATAACTTTAAGATTTAAACCTAAACAAATCGAGATGAAATAGTTTTGATTCCAGTTAAAAACTGTAATGAAACTGAAAATCACTTAATTCTGTATATATTTGAATATGCAGTTGAAATACATGTTATTATTGGTGACTGGATTAAGACATAACACACATTGAATTCCGTACCCGTGAGAATGATTGCACTTTGCGAAGTAAAATTCTAATGTGTGTAAGATAACTTGGGTTTAAAGAGAAGTTTATTTAATGCGTATGCAAGTAAAACTGCCTAATAGTCGACTGGGAAACGGTGAATTCTTGTATTTAAGTTATAAATTTTATAAGGGTCTTCTTGTTGTTGGTAATACACACTAGCACAATTTTGTATTCGAACGATTTGGACGATCTTCAGTTGAAGAAATCAACTTTCAAATGATGATTTTGCTGTTATGAAATCTGTATCGTTATCAACTGAGGGTGATCAATAAAACTTCAATATCAAATTTGGCAGTCCATGCTAGTCCGTGCGCTTAAAACACCAAGATATCGAAAATCAAATCACGGATGGCAAAAAACCGTCCTTGTATCCTGTATGTTTAAGTTCTAAAATATTGCAATCTAAGTAAATGATTTCATTTGGGATGTGTTGCAGTACTCGGAGAATACTCGGGGAGTACTCGGAGATATTAAATATTAGTTTTGATTTTTTAACCCTTGATGGTATCATCATCTCGTACATGATTTAGTCATCGCATGTTACCTATTATATCCTTCGGGTTATTATAATAGCTATATACCCCCGACCTCATAATTACGTAATTGGACATAGCATGGCTTGTTTGGTTCATTAAGTTGTTCCTTCGCCACGACTTAATCACCGGTAACGTTTATATGCAAATATGCAACAGAAAAAAAGATAAGCGCTACTGCAACCGATATAAAATTTACGTAATGCAGTAGTGTAACATTTATTTTTAAAGTTTTTTCGTGATTTTCAAAGGAGCAGTGACCAACTGAGATCATTTGGTGGACCATACAAATTATTTCTGCACTAAATATGCCAAGGGGTCAATTTTTCATTGCAGCATGGCTAATCATACATTGTTTTAGTGAATATTTATAATTCACCTTTGAATATTTGATATATATTGACACCGCCTTATGTGGTAGGTCATCAGAACTCTCTCGAACGATCTATTGTTCACCTCAGTCAATGAGTCAGTCGATATCAGGAAATAAATTCATTCTTATAATAATCTATATTGCAATCTATAGCGGTGCAATGTAGAGTTATTTCAATTTCATAAGGCGATAAATCATCCCTTATCAGCGGGCGCATGTGTTAACGATTTTTGAAACGGCCATTGTTTTTTCTTTCTAAAGTAACCGTTTGTTTTCATACAGCAGTGAGAGATTGGACTGCATTGAGAATGCACGCGCCTAATCCTCTCCCTCAGAATTAAATTCGCGTCAAATTCCTGATATCTTCTTCGCTATCGTAATATTTGTGTGTTGTATAACGTCTGTGTAAATCCTTGACGATTAAATAATGGGTGCGAATGAGCGCACCCACATAAGGCTTTGAGATCGTGTTTTGTTTTAAAGAGTACCATGTTTCTCCTACTCCGTCCCCAAAATCCCTCTCCCTGAGTGTCGGATAGGAGGCTCCTTCTCGATTTACGAGGGAGCCGGAATTAAGGTCTTCTCAATATGTACTTAAAAACATCAAAGTTGACATTATGAAGTATTGTAAATAGAATCAATGAATTCAAGCAATCAACATAGTCCAATTTTTAAAATAACATGGATGAGATAATATCCACCGTTTTAAATAAGTGAGCATTTTCATGTTATTGGTTTTCGTTAATTTTTAACGATGTCACATTTAAAACATGTACAGCTATTGTGATTGTATCTATGCAATTATTTATCTTATTTATTGAACGTCATTAACATCAAGACATTAGCTAATTAATCCAGATGGGAATTGATATTCTAATATATCACGTTTATTCACCTGAAACATGCATTTGAACTTCATGCTTGATTGCAGGTCAATTAGATTCATTAGTATATCTAAAGGCGACAATTCAACTTCTACGTACATAAGTAAAGCTAAGGATATATTTCCTTATTCTTTTGCATTCATGATAGTCATTACTACAATCATTTATTGATCGGAAATAATAGGCAGTATTAGACCATAGTTGTTTTTTTATACGAGCAGAAAATCTTCGACTGAGTGGGATGATCTATTACACAGGAGGCCGCGATTTTCTTTTAAAAAAAAAAGCACCTAATAAAAAAATCGATGTATTACACATTAAAATTCAATATTCTTTGAGTTCAAGTAGTACAACACGCTCTCAAAAGATGTCACTATATGCAAGTTAAATTCAATTATTTTAAATAGGAACTGGTGACTTGTAAATTAAGTACAAAGGAGAGCGTAATATTACGCGCATTTTTTATGGAAACTTGAACACGTACTTGTAGCGCGTAAATATACGCTTTAGGCAGAGATCAGGTTAAATACCATTAAATTAAAATTATATTAAACAGTTGTAATAGGCGTGTTTTTTAAATCAACATTGTGGCGGCTGTCATAGCCTAAGGTGTGATCGTTTAACACGTTATTTTGAGCAAGGGTTTGAATCTCCGATTTATTGATTTTGAAATTTTCCCACGATACTCACTCCGAATATGGAGCATATTATTTATGAACTTCTAATGGAGCACTCAAGTTGTTTTTGAAGCAATTCTTATTATACTGGAGAAAGTGTGAATATTAAGATAGATACACAAAGAGGGGAAAAGTAGTAAGTTAGTTGCGGATGGATACGAAGAAATATAAACGTAACAGATATCAAATTTGAATCATTAAATTTTTTTAAATTTCCAGAAGTTTTTACGCCTGTCGGCACCTTGCTCAAATTTAATTGAACTTACGAGTTCAGTTCATCGTCAGTCATATTCATATTTAGTTCATTTGTGCAATCGACATGCCTGAAAATGTTTAAAAGCGAAATCCGGGTCGATAGCTACAAAACTCATGGAAATGTACAAAATTAAAACAATTCATATTTGATATTGAAATTCCATCAAGCACATTTAGTCAAATTTATTAATTATAGCAGACATCGATGATTTTTCATGCAAATACATACATTTATTGAAAAATCAGTGTCTCAAAGTGCTCGTTGCTTTTCTGTTTGAAATTTGAATTTACTAATAAATATATTAAAAAATACTCTTTTTTGAGGTATCCACTGTCAATACTTGTTGGAATGGCATTATACTAGAAAAATAATAACGTATTTTCTGTTCTTATTCAACATTTAAGATCTTTATTAAGATCAGGACCGATTTCGTTCATCATCATAATGTAAAAAAAGTTCAAAAAATGTGTTATTATTTTTTATTATAATGCCATTTCACCAACAATTGACAGTGGACACTTCAAAAAAGATTTACCAATACAGTTTATTCTAAATATGAGAATGAAAAATTCACAAGAAAAAGGGACATATTGTTTTCAAATACAACCTACCTATATCTTCATTCAGAATTACCATTCATCGTTAGTTCCAGATGCAAGTGGCCACAGACCTCAATGTGTGGCAATTTACAGTGCGCAAATGGACAACAATGTCGGATAAATGTATGATAATATTATTTTTTTATCTTCCCAGTTTCTCCATATATTATTGTAAAACGTAACATAATAATATTGTAATTTAATTTATTCAAACAATATCAAAAGCAAGCGGTTTATTCATCGAAACGGATGTATTATTATAAAAGTGTGCAATAGTATAACCAAACACGCAATGCGTTTATTATAATAATACGAATATTAATAGCGATGCTCTACCCAGAAGGTAAACAGCCGTAGAAATAAACAAAAAATATTTTTTATTCAAATAAAATTATGACACGAAGAGTTGTGCTACTGGATGAAAATTGTTCCCTTTAATACAAATAATAATATTTTATGAATTCAAAACGAAATATTTCAAAAACTGGTTTTAGTCCATGAGAAGTCAAGAGAGCCAAGTGGATTTTTTGGAAAATTGAGTCTTATGCAGTATCATATTATTCAGGTCTTAAAGTATTCTAGAAGTGAATTGAGATTATTAAAAACACACTGATATGGTGTTTTTTTTTTTAAATAAAAGTATGCTCTAAAATAATATTTTTTGTTCATCATTTTGCTACTTGGCTCATAGCACTTCAAATGATCTGTTTGCGGAAAACTAATCACTGAACTTAAATTCCAATAGAAAAGGTTTACCGTTTTAAGACATTGGCTCACTTCACCTCTCAACATGACTCTTTCTGTTTATTAATGTAGTAAGCTTCCCCATAATGTTAAAGTATTTTTTGATTGAATAGGCATTTACATTAAAAAATAACAATATATGTTAATTCTACAGAAATAATCTTACATATTTGTTGCAAGGTATTTCAGCTTAGGCCATCGTCAGAACTATTCTGTTCCGTATATGTTCTGACGATGACGTAAGCCGAAATAGCTATCAACAATTATATACAATCTGTGGAACTAAAATACATTGATATTTTTTTCATCGCGTTAAAATATTTCTTCAAAAAACGAAGTATACACGTGATTGAAATTAAAATTAAAAGTCCAATGGAAAAGTTTTACCGTACTTATTTATTATACTTGGCTCACTTCACCTATCGAGGGCTCATTTATGAATTCGTTTTTTTAATTTTGATTGCGGCTTATTACCCTGCCATCCGCGAAAGAGTTACTTTTTTTATCTCATACGCATCTCGCAGTTTGTTCACGCGGGTTGGTGTGCATTATTCGCAACCGCAATCCGCGACCACATCGTGAATCATTAATTTAATTGTAATGCAGATTTCGATGCGTGACAGCAGCTGCTGCTAATGCCACTTCAAAGAATGCAGACTCCATGCTTTGATAGCAAATTAAATTACACTCAGCTAAACTGTTAAACACATGTCTTGGATGACTTTACCGCTTGTCTTTGTTATTGAAAATAATTTCTAATCGGTGTTGTTGGAACAATGGAAATCGAAAAGTAATTCGGCAATCTAAAATAAAACCGATTCCCGTTTCTTATACTGTTTCTTTATTTGTTTGACACTACGGAGCCTTTTCCAATCGTTTTCAAACATATATCAGGAGGTAGTTTCCAAATTTGGTCAAATCCATTTGTTGACAAACTGAGAAAGTGAAATATTTTCATTACCTTTTCCTTATAAGTTTGTGTTTAGTAGCAATATTTTTAAAATATGTTTTAAATTAAAATAATTACAGATAATGGGTATAAATGCAAACTTTTCCATGTGAATAACAAAGGTGTCAAAAATTTTATCTAAAATTGGCAGTTAAAAAAAATAATTTTGGAATTAAACAGATTTGAAAATCAATTCCTGATATATGAATTTCAGAATTATCTATGGTTGAATAACGGAGTAAGCAGAATTCCAGAGTTGGACTGCATCTGCACACTCATTTATCTAAATTTATTTGACAAAGTTCCAAAATTGTCATCATTATTTCCATCTTTGGATCTTTTAAATCATTATTTCTCAGCAAAAAATATTCTTAAAATAAGTAATTTGAAACATTTTTACTTGCTCATTGTTACAAGTGAATTTTAATCAATCGAAACTTCAAACACTCATATTTCAGAGCATCTCAAGAGCAGTTAGAACCTTTTCAAAGTAAGGTGTCGACATGTCTTGAATGACTTTACGGCTTGTCTTTTTTATTGAGAATAATTTCTAATCGGTGTTGTTCGAACAATGGAGAAGTAATTCGGCAAACGAAAATGAAACCGATTCCCGTGTTTTTGCACATTGTTTGTTTATTTTGTTGACGCCACGGATCCCTTTCTAATCCTTCAAGCATATCTGGAGATTTCGACTAATAATTGAAATTCATACAACCGAAATATGTAAATCAATTCATTTATACGACGTCGGATAAAACCCACCTATAAAATAAGTTGCCATTTCCATGCTGTTACTGTTAATTATTTTTTATTTTCCACATTTAAAACTCCTGATTTACCCACATTATTATTAACTCAATTCATTGAAACTCATTTACATCCAAACATTAGCATATTGATCTCGATTGTAAAAATACCTACATTTATTCTCATATATAAGCGATACAGACTAATTACAACGCGCTCACTCGTGCACTTGAAATGCATGAAGATGCCGAAAGAAACAACCCGGGTCGTTAGCAAAAAAACTCATGGAAAATACAATCTTCAAGCGATTCAAATTTGATATCGATTTATGCAGAGTTCTATCTCTCTAAATTGTTCACATTCAACTTCTTTCCATTTCTCTTGACAATGTCAACCCATCTCTTACTGGGTTCCTACTTTTGCAAAATTCTAGACTCATCTTTTCAAAGAAAATTGCATAAAGAATACCTAAAGGATTATTTCGCATTTATTTTATTATTTTAGAAATAATTTGCATCTATTCTCTGGCAAAAATGCAATTATTTGCATAACATATTATATGTAGTTGCTATTCAACAACTTTTGATGACAACGGCTTTAATTCCTTATTCCTTTTTGGAATCATGCAAAGATTTATATATAAATTAATTTATTCATTAAATTTAAGAATATATATTACTATTTTTTGGGAATTCATAATGTTTCATAATTGTATATTATGTTTATTATTATGAGACATTTTCAGAGATACTATAATATTTCTATCTATAAAATTGGTTAGCAAAATTAGCATACAATTAAAACACGGAAAATAAATTCATACTTTGTATTTTTATGTGATTTTGCTATTGTTATTTAAACGGGGAAAATTTTTATCGTTTTATTTATTAATAATTGTTATCTTGCCCAATTAAAAGAAGTGATTGGAAAATTGTAATTTATAATATTTAATGAAATGTTAATTTATTTATTGAACTTTTGGTATGATAATAATTATATCGTTAAATTTATATTAATTATTACAATGCTACTATTCTAATGTGCAATATATTATACATTTAACATGGTTTCAATAACTGGCATGACACTGAACATATTCATATTTAAAAAATATATGAGAAATTAATACAAAAAGTAATTAACTATTATAGTTTATGTTTATGGAAGTCAAAATTTTTGGCGAGGAATTTTGATTATGTTATGAATATTTGTATATTTCAACAATAGATTTTTTTAATCGACACCTTGGTTTTAATTTATTTATAACCCAACTGTAATGATCGATCATAGATTGGAGCCTGAAATGGTATTCAAATATAATATTTTATAATTGAGTCTGAACACACATAATTCTTTCCTATATAGTCTATAATCCTACATCAGTGTTCTTACAAGTTACCGCCGAATCAATGAAAAGTAACAATGCGACCTGAATTATTAACATAACCTAACTTAACCCGTCAATGGTCTCCTGGATGCCGTCAACCGATTTGCAGAATCATTGACGTATTCAAGGTCACACAACCTCAAGCTGGGAGTAACAGCAATACGACGATTGTATTGAATTGATCTCGGAAGTATGAAGTAGAATATAATGAATAAGAATAACGGAGCGAGAACGTAACCCTGTATTACTCCGGCTTTAACCTCAAAACATCTGGTGGTTGAGTCACCGATTTTTACACAGCATACACTATTCTCATGCAAGGATTTGATTTTTTTTCCTTCCCTTACATTTCTTTTGAAATTATATGTGGAGTCCGCAAAGCAGGCTCCTAGTTTCCTGACTTTGTTTCTTGCTAGAGTGGGTACAGACTAAATTACGGGTCGTCCACCTGTTCCGTACCGCCCACTAGTAGGCGGTAAAGGCTTCAGTGGTGAGCGGTGGGCAATTTTTGTTTTAACCCCAAAATTCTTCACTCATATACTGGATTGAAATATAGCAATGTTGGTGGGTGGTTAGGAAATTGTACAATGGAAAATAAGCAAAAGTGGGCAGAAGGCATAAACAAGGATGACGGCCCCTGGACTAAATTTTTGTTTTCCTTTCCCGCATGTAGCCTAGCTTAGTATTAACTTTCTAGAAGATTCTATCAGGTTTAAATGCAAAAAAATATACATGATATAAATGAAAACTGATATCCAAACAAAATGTTGGCAAATACGAGTAAATCTTTCCTAGGTTAACGTAATGCAGTATTTAATTAAAGCAATACATGAACAAGAGATTTGCATATTAATTAATTCCTTTCATAAGCGTGATTAATGTTTTTCTTTTCACAGCTCTTGTATTTATTTATGTATCTAATTAATTATAATTACTATTGCTAATTAAAAAATAGGGTACAGCGCAATGTGTTGCCTGAGAGTGTTTTCAAATTAATTACTAATCAAAATTTGATTAAATTATGTAAATTTGCCCAAAATAATTACCTCAGTCTTTAAAATTCGAACCAAAAATGTTAGTTAGGGTAATTAATTAAAGAGAGAACGGCGATTAAATTGATTATGTGTCGTTAACTTAATTTTGTAGTTAATTTTTGCTAAGAGAATTTGTAGGAATGTACACAAGAGAACAAGGATCCCCGAATCTACGAACTTAAAAAATATATCCTAACTATAGAAAGTAAAAGTAAAAGTAAAAGAAAAACTAAAATCTTTTTTAAAATATATTATTTCATTTTAATTAATTGGGTTCTATCGAATGAAACTTTATTTAACTACGAATAAAAGAATACTGCTATCCATTATTTCCAATATATCACAACCTGCGGCTGAAAACGACATGTCATGCGGCCCAACATGACAAATAAAAAAAACACATTTTTTTCTTCAAAACCGTCCAATGACGATGGAAGAACAATATACTAAAAAAATATATATATACATACTAAAAATAACGATAATTGAATCACTTATACCCATGTGGTCCTTGAAAAATCTGAAAGCTGATAATCTGACCCTTCTACAAAAAAGGTTATGCACCACTGCCGTAAATGATTAATTAAGTTAACGTTTATTTTATGCCATATCTTCTATTAAATTATACTTCTGTATGAGAAACTTTTTTTAATTGACAATGAGGAAAATAAGTTAAATGATGATGTATAATAAATTTTAAAAATGAACATGTTTTAAATCAATAAGATCAGATTTGTTCGCAAACTGCTCTCGGCAAGTAGATTTATGCAAAAACGATTGTTGGATGTTATTCCACTCACTAAACGATATACAGCAAGCATTGAATTGTTCTGGCGATTTTTATTGTTGTTTTAATCTGGGAATCTGGTTCGTAGAACCACATTCAATAATAATTATAGTTTTAAAGACATTAACAATGCATCCTTAATGTGTTTGTTTAAGTACGAATCGATTTTAATGGGATGAAGTAGAGATCTGGTGTACGTTCATTTTCAATCGTAAACATAGCTTACGTGTGGTCCATTGTTTGCGCAACAATGTTTCACTGCCCTTATTTATATATGAAGTAAACTTCAGAACAGATAAAAAATCGTATCTTTTTAAAAGTTTTTTCTACAAGTAACATTTACTGTCTATCCTCTATAAAACAATAGTAGATGTAAATGCTCAGCCAATTGATTAGTTTCAACCATATATAAATAGAGGACAATACAGCGTAGCATTAACTATTTTTTATGGCAATACGTATTATGTTCCAATTTCAAAATTATAATATTGCGTTTTTGACAGCAGCTATTTTTTTGTTTCAAGAAACAATTATTATTATCTATAATTTTGTCTGTGTTTTTTTTGACAGTTAAATTTCTATAGATAAAATGAGGACACCAGCATTTGTGTAGCACGTGTTTGTCCGCTGCGCTGTACGCTCCAATCAGGCCGTACACTACCATAAAATGACGAAGATTGACATTTCCAGTGAACTCGTAGTCTTCCAGCGTTCCGTCTTCCATTGGGAGTAGAATATTTAACTATTTCAAGACCCTAGATTTTTCGTTTTTCACTCTTAAATACGTTCGAAAATAAAGACGATTCAAAGAATGATTGAATGCAAGAAGCTTCACTGTATTGACGCGCCATAAAGCATTAACTGGATCATTATTACCGTAATTTGTAATGACTTGATGATGCGAGTTACGCTTTTAAGCTACCACTGTTCTAAATAAGCTTTTAAGTGTCGTTTTAACGGACATGGAACAAGTATGAGGAAAACAGTATAATTTCAATTCAGAAAAACATTTTCAACTTGATGTACATAAAAAAAGCAATGAAATTTTGAATTTCTTGATTAAATGTATCTTTTACTTCTTTTTTTCTATGTCTACATATGAAGCGAAACACATGGCCACCATTGTATAATATTCATAACATCATAATAGTTATAACATCAAGGTATGCTGAAGGTTCACTAAATACACCATACAGATAGACGAGGCTAAGGCTCCCCTGACACAACCACATGGCAAAACCACTGCCTATTCTCGATTGAGAATAAAATGTTTTTATTTTAGTCTCTATGTTGGTGGAAAGGAAAAAAAATAATAATCGTGACCATTTTCATCACTGTGGAATAAGTACATACAATATTAGTAGCATTTTAATAGCACGGTAGTATTTTAGTAGCATTTTATTAGCATTTATGTAGAACTAAAATACATTGTTATTCTTCTTTCCGTATTATAATGGAGTTCTACCAAGGAAATGCCTACTCAATCAATATATTTTAATAGCGTTGTATTTCTTTGAAGGATGGATTATATTTATGTGTTTCAATGTGAATTAAGCAGATTTGTACAGTCGGGCTGTAGCTGAGTTGTCAATGTTTACATGCGTTCGAGCAATTATTTTTCGGGCTCGAGACTGAATTATCAAGTCTTTTGCAATTTTTCACTGGGAGCCGCCTTGAGAGCAGAAGAAAAGAAAAAAACCGAAAGAAAAATGACGTAATATTATTTTTTAACAAAATCGTAACCTCACACGTTGTTTAGTAATATGCCGTTTCATTCGTATTAACTATAAGACGAACTCTTTCTATTTTAAATATCTATTGTAAAAACATAACGAAAACTGTGTTTTAGGAAAGAAGTCATTATAGACAATAAATAGATTCAAAGTACAAAAATTGTATGAAGTAAGAAAGGATCAATAAGTAAGAGAGTGTACGGAGATGAAAAATATTATCACATAATCGAAGAAAAATGGTAAATATGTAATATATCAGATTCAATTGATTCGTTGTATATTGTTTTCGTTCAATCGGAAATGTCTATTTGTAGTTGTCACCAAGCTATGTATGTATGTCTTAAAGCCCACGAAGCATAGATAATTTTATGGTTGGTTCATTAAAGTGACACAGAGAAGCGCATTGTCTAGAGGCGGTCTTGGTCCAAGAGATGAGATTGCCTCTCGCTTCTAATAGCTCCAGAATCCGTCTGTCTCTCGGATTAATTAAGTCCTAGTTGGCAATTCAATATGGACTTGCGAGTGGAGCGTTCACTAACCTCTCAAACTGTTATTACTAAGGGCAACCCGTTGCCGATTGGGGCGGAAGATTGAATGCCCACATATAACATGTAAATTTATTTATTAACATACAAATGTGAAATATTTTTTTTTGGAATCCAATTCAAAGTTATCTCTGCAATATTAAACATTTGACGGAAAGTATACAACTTCAAGAAAGTTTCCATTTCATAATTTATGTCAATCAACTAAATATATGCAATCAAATTGTCTTAAATGTATCGTTATAAGATTTCAGGTAAATGAACGAACTCAAAACTTTTTCCCACTCCTGCTTTTCACTACAATCGTTCATACATGGCTTCATAGTAGTAAATATAAAATTATATCAATTCAATTAAATAATCAAAATGTTATCAACATAAAATTCCTGACATTTAAACATTCCTATTCAACCCAGAAAATATGATTTTCCTTTTTCGAATCGCTTAATTATAAATGAAAAATAAGTATTTTTCTGTCTTTATTCCAACACAAATATAATTACGGTGGTTAAAACCCAATAGCGACTTTGTAAAACCTGCTTTTGGTAATATTTAAATATATTTCAATTCAAAATATCTATTGCATGGAAAATTTTGTATGATTGCAAATATTTATATAAATACATATCTTTGTTTGTATGAAAGAACGTATGTGTTTTACTTCGTTGAATCGGAAACATCCGTTGGGATTTATTAACTTAGAGCAAAAGTCCCCAAACTCCCATTGTAGACCCCTTGTCGTGTTTTTCAGTTTTCGTTAGACCCCGTAATATTTATTTTTTTACAAATTCATAAACTTTAAATGTGTTTTTGAATCTGATACAGAGCTATTCACTTTGATATGGTTTACTATAGAATAGAAGCTTTAAAATAATGAAAACAAGTAAAAATTATAGTTATCCATTTATTCATTAAAACGACATAAAATGAAAATTGAGTTACATTTTTACATGCTACAATGCACATAAAAGTGCTTTTGAATAGGAGGGATGAGCCTGATGCTTTGATAGCATAATTTCAATATTTGGCTTCAATTTAGTCAGGTTTAACCTCGAATCTATCGTGGACCCCCATTTACATCTCATAGATTACCATTTTTTAGCATTTTGGGAATTACTGACTTAATCTAAAGATAAAAGAACAATCAATCTGTTCAGTAAGAAATAGTAAATTTTTATTTTATTTGATAGCTGATCAATATATAGATTTCAATATAGAGTATTATTAGAATGAATTTATTTCCTGATATCGACTTAAACTCATAGACTGAGGTGAAAAATAGATCGTTCGAGAGCGTTCTGATGACCTACCATATAGGGCGGTGTCGAAATGTTACAGTGAAACTGTATTGTCAGTGAAAATATATTCTTCTCCAAGCTGTCATTGAAATTAAATTTGAACGACGTATCTTCAGCCCAATGTTTGTCTGTGTTTTGTCTTAGGTTCTATTTTTATGAAAGGGACTACTTGCTGATTTTGTTTCATTTAAGCAAACCAAAATTTTAGGCCGGCAAATCATCTACTTATCTATAGGCCAATAATTTGAATGATCGTGACCAGTGAAATCACGTTGTCATAAAAATCTATTACTTGATACATTTTCACTGAGAATACATGTAACATATATATAATAAAATAAAAGTTTACTTCCGGACTCAGTGATTGAAGATGCAATATCCATGAGATGTGAATCAATGTCTATTTGTAGGTAAATCTACAGACAAAAGTATAACTCATGTGTTCATTAGTGCGGTCTGATATACCCGCGGGCAATATTGTGGCAGTCGGCAGATAGATGGCGCAGCTTTATCGTTGACGATGAAGGCTTATGGAAATAATTAGCGATTGCATTCGTCGTCCAAATGTCTCTGACTCGCCTTCGTTACGGCGTTCGCGGAATCATTAAATATTTATTTGGAGGGCAATATAATGCGAGGAAATACCTTTATGCAGGCGTGCGTCGCGATTTGCGAAGCTCGCTTGTATCTCTAATGAGTTCTACTGGACGCTAATTGCGTAGACGCTCGGCTTGAATCTGCACCTTAAGTCGACAGGGTTGTCAAATGAGTCCTGCACGAGGTGTATGAAGAAAAAAATACAAATGTAAAAGAAAGAAAGAGTCTTTTTGATACATTATGTTTCGTTCATCGCTTTGAATTGACTAAAGTCCAACAAAAATCGTTTCAGCGAAATATTTTTTTTCTTGTGACGTGATGTGATTCTCAGCACATACAAATTTGATATTTAATATATTAAGGAAGTTTTAAATTAGCTTTAAAAACCATCGAGCATGTAAAACTGTTCATTTCAGATAACTTTCGGTCAGTCTGCTAAGAAAGTGAATAATATAATATTTGGGACGCTGGCAGCTAACAAACAAAAACCCCATAAATATTCCATGTAATGCCTTCGACGGTTGAGAGTGAATAACACAAAAGTCCTGGATAGAGGTCTTTCGTCACGAAACATGTGTAGATTTTTTTTTTATTTACGTAAAATCCGCCGGTGAGATCATTTTTGATCTTATGAACAGTATTTTAAATATATGTATGTACTTTAAAATTAAGTTACAAGTTTAAAAAAGTGACTCAATTTCAAATTCCAGGCCGCCGACCTGGCCCCACCACTGCGTATACCATATGTATGTATGTATTTATGTATATGAATAAAAAAAGCAATATTTATTTTGAATGGATTGTTTGGTAATTGAATATCTTCATTGCAAGTGCAATTTTTTTATTGAAATAATTAGTTTTTAATGAAAGATAAGTTGCATCAAAAATAGCCTGATACCAGCCCTATCTACTTTCCACTAGAAGCAGCATATCCGTTTAATTAGTTTTAGTCGTCATCGAGGATTTAGTGAATTCCGTTGCATGTTCCCATTTACACTCTAATCCAAAAGCTTTCATGAACATTTTATGTTTTTTTTTCTCACTTCAAATTATTATAATATATTACAGAAGGATTCGAGGAACTCATTTGTGAACTACACAATTATAATATACGTATTCCATGATACCAAACTTCCTTTAACTATGAAACGAAAGATTTTGTCGGAAAAAATAGATAAAAACAGTTAATAGAACCTTTCAATTCAAGAAATGCTCAGAAAGTTCGTATATTATTGGTTCGCATCATTAGAAGAAACAATCTTTTCAATCATTACAATGAATTCCACAGAAACGTGCTTCAAGTGCATATATGATGTGAATAAAAGCGCACAGAAAAAAGAACTGCTTTAATCTGAGGATGTTGTATTTATAATGAAAACATTGCAATCAAATAAATTAACGACACCTTTTATGTACCACTGAGCTAAAACCAGATCAAATCAGATTGTAAATGGGTACTTAAATTTATGACAGACGTTCACAAACTCCGCAGAATATGGGCAGGGTCTAATTAAATCGCCTAGACAAACTCTGATTATAATCATAATTTCAAAAATATATGTCATTGGATTAGTACGCCAAACATGATTCGATAAGTAATTAAAATTAATTAAGTCGAAACTCCATAACAACATTTACGATACCGAGAACTCTCGATAGGTGGCACTGATTAAAATTAATTGAGATTTTTAAAACGCTGTCGAATATCTTTGACAGAACTTGTTTTGCGACTTAATACATTTACAGTATTCTTTACTACGATTGGCAATACCAAATTAAACTGGTAGTTTGATTGACATATCAAAATGGAAGAGAAACTTCATTCTGAAGTGAAGAAGTTATGTTAATTGATAAAAAATATTATAGCCATATAAATAACTCGTTATAAAAATATATTTTTAACATGAAAGAGCTGACATTTTTGACAGAATGGTTCAAATGTCTGGAGTATTTAACAACAAAATATTAGTAATAATTATTAGATTACCGTTTTATCAGAGTTGTATTTTGGTCCGGTAATCGTCATACTTCACGCAACTTGTTTTGAATAATAAATTATTAAGTTAGTGTAGGTAGTTATATATTTTAGTTTTTTTGATTCGAGATTGATTTTACGAAATTAGCGGGCTCCCAAGATGCACAGACTGACCACGCTACTTATGCACTCGAAAGAGTGGCGCTGTGAGAATGTCCTGAATGACGCCCGCAAAAAAAAAGATTTGTAAAATTTTTAATTCCCTAATTTGATATAGACTGAACGCGTGGGCTTAGTGCGGTAGGTGTATTCTTATGTCAGAGAGGAGATAATTTATGTAGTATCAACGGCTCCTGCACACTCGAGTGAACTGTTAAAAAGCCAGAGTGTAGTCCCATGTTACAAATATCGTGCATGTAAATATAATAAGGCCGTCGAATATTGATGTAATATTACTGTTACATAATAATATCCAATAAAATACCAAACCATAACAGACACACAAAAAAACGTTTTGACAAGAGATTGTTATTATTATTAATTAAATTTAGTGTGCTTATGTACCTGCCCACACATTTCCGGCTCATGAATAATTATTTATAATGGGGTTTAATGCCACCTGGGCAGATATTTGAAATACAACATTTACTTAATTAATTAACTAATCAACAAATTGAAACTTGGCGCCTTTTTGCCTCCGTCATTCTGGGAACACGCCGTTTTGTCGGTTGAAAGCAAGCAGGTGGCGGGGGAGCCAGGACGAGGGGCAAGAGATGAGAGAATGCTGAAAGAAATACGTGTTAGTGTGGAGAGGATAGAATGTACATATCCAGTCGGCGGGTTCCAACAATTCGTTGCTGTGATCATTTTTTTAACACCTTTCAGGTATTTCGAATTAGTCAAAACATTTTATTTAATTACTCGAATTGGAATTGACTTTCTTTATTGGCTCATTTCAATCTTGAATGATATTTGAAAGTCAAAAAAAATATACAACATGACAGCAATTAAAATTCATTAAATTTCATGTCAGGTATTTTAATCAAAGTGTTTTTTATCACGTCCGCTCCCAATGTGGAACGTGTTATCGAATTCTAAAAGAGTGTCTCTTAACAAACGTTGCTACGAGAACTGTTGGTTAGTCTAATATAAAATGAACTTCCACAAAGTTACCGCCGAAACCATCGAAAATGTTGGTTAGTCAGTTACTCAACCGATTTTTTCAAGAATGTTAGACAAGTGTTGAGCTAATCGCTCTCGGTATCCGTGGAAATTTGCTTGATAATCAATTGTCTAATATATTGTATGAAAATACTGGTACTAGTATTCAAACCCGTAACTTCCGCAACCGAAGCCAACCACGTTGACTTTCGACCACGGTCCCAGCAATTCAAGATTAAACAAAGCTAAACTTTTAAGCTTGACTGAAAAGCTCAATATTAAAACCTATGCGATTCATTATATGGATTAAACCTATAATAATGCATTATATATATGAGGAGCTAATTTTCAAAAGTGGACAAATCCATTTGTTGGAAAACTGAAAATGTGAGGAATTTTCATATCTTTTTCCTCATAAATTTGTGTTTACTATCAATATGTTTAAGGAATTACGGATAATGTGTAACAATTCAAACTTTTCCATGTGAATAAAAAAGGACTCAAAAGTTTAATCTAAGACTGGTAGTTGAAAAAAAGTATTTTGGAATTGTCCACTTTTGTAAATTAGCTCCTCATATGTACTAGTCACACTTGTCCAGAGGCGATTAAAACATTATTTTGACAAGTGTTTCGTCAAGGATTTTTTACATGTGAAAGTCTACGAACACATTTCAACCGTAGACAAATAAAAAGGACCTAACCCTCAGTTTTTTTCAGTATAGTATTTTTTCGATAATGGCTATGTAGTTATGTTAACATCATAATACACGTATTTTCAAAAGGATGTAAGCTGCAAATACCGAATAAGTCTCTAATTGAGCTTATAAGTTTGATAAAAGGAGGGTTCGGGAAATTTTCAACGAGTAAGCATGACTGACACTACATCGATTGTCGGTCCCTGTGGTCAATTCCCGGCAAGGTCAAATTTTTTCAATTAAAAAAAAGAGATCTTGGGCTGGGTGTATGTTATTTATCGTTGATTTTGTGCACAACTGATACATTATTTATCATCGAGTTAATCTCGTATGGCTTTCACAATTAAGAATATATGGCGCATTGGCGTAAGCTGTAATGCCAAATATATTTTTATTTAATTAATTAAATATTAATTAAATATTAAAATATTAATCGATTTGAAATTGTTCTGTGTGTGTTACGTCCTTTTGCATTTATAAAATCTATATGATACTTTATATTCACTTCGTTTAGCTAAATTATATTTGGATGAACGCAGTAATTCACACATGCACACGACATCAACATAATATTTTTGCCTTGTTGGTTACGCTTTATTTTTCTTTTTTACAGTCGATTTTATTATGTGACATGCGTTGTTCCTAACCACCACCCGCCACGGCCGTACGTTCTGGTTTCAGCAGACGTGTCCCGTGGCGTAACAACGTGAAGCGTATCTGTTCAGTTTTGATCGCAGGAATTGTCCGAGAGCAGAAGCTCAAGTACTTGGAGGCTTGCACTTAAGTGTGCTGATTGTCTCTATCATTTAAGTTTATAATATTAAAAATGCAAAACAGTGAAATGACTCTAGTTTCCGATCGCGAAGCGGGGGGACTATACGAATAGGTCCGCTCTGTTGCCGTACGACGCCGCAAATTTGCTGAAGGCCGCGTAATTCAATTTACTAGCCACCAAGTCCGCATGTCCCGTGGGTCCGACAGAAGGTCTTACCACCTTGAGCAACTCTTCTCTTTCTCCCGACATTAATGGACAATCCCACAGTATGTGGTCAACATCCTGTATTTCGCCGCATTTGCATGTCGGCCCATCTACCCTCCGGCCAAGCTGGAAGAGCTTGGCAGCGAAACCACCATGGCCAGATATGAACTGGCTGGTCCAATGATTAACAAAAAGTCCTCTTGAGACTTGACGGCAGGAAAAAAATTTATAAGTTTGCCGCCCCTTTAGGGAGGCGTCCCACCGCGTCTGCCAGACTCGAAGCGCTTCCTCCACTGCATGGGCGCGAAAGGCGTCCAGGCGAAGGTGCCTGTCAATATTTGCAAGCCCCGGGGGAGCCATCATCTGGTCTCCGATCATGGCAGATCTTCCCGCCATAAAATGGGTCACAGCGCCCCGAACCTGTATGTGCAAGTCCAACGGCAGGACGCCTGCCATTACCGGCAGGGCCTCGTTGCTAGTCGTGCGATATGCTTTTGTCATTGCGATAAGCGCCGTGCGTTGTCCGGTTATTAAGATTCTACGTATAAACTTGAGCCGACATCTGTCAGACCACGCACTAGCCGCGTAGCCTGCAATGCCCATAAAAATGGCGTCGTATGCTATCCTTAAGGCTCGTTTTTCAAACCCCAGTCGCTCCCGGACAGGCGCCCGATCCGGAGGAAGGCCCGTACACCGAGACTCGAGCGTGCCGTGAGAAACTCAATTTACTGTCTAATACAATCCCCAGATAGGTGACCATCTCGGCCGTCCTAACCGAGGTGGTGCCCATACGGATATTCGGCGGCCCTAGCAAGGATGTTAAGTGAATTGCTCCCCTTGAGGAGGAGAGCCTCGGTTTTGTTTGCAAATGTAAGCTTGTGTTCGGTACCCCAGGCAGCAATGATTTTAAGGGCCTGGTTCAAGGCCCAAGCGGGAGTCCGCCTCTACCATAAGTAGGGCGTCATCCGCATAGGCAATGAGGCCGCAACCCTGCGGAAGCAACAGTGACAGAAGGTCATCAAATAAGACGTTCCAGAGTAGAGGGCCCAGGACGGAGCCCTGAGGACACCCCATGCTGGTTTTACGCGTGATTACGGATTCTCCGGTGTCGTAGAGGACGACCCGGTTAGTGAAATAGCTTTGAATGAGCTTAAAAATGTCTTCCGGGACCTGTCTGAGCTTTAATTTGTATAAAATAAGAGGCCAAGAAGCGTTGTCGAAGGCACCGGCGATGTCCAGGAAGACGCCCAGCACGTATTTATTATGTGACAAGAAATATAAATCATTTCAAGATGCATGTATCATTTAGAAGTAGCTAGTTAGAAGCATTGAATGAAATTTGTGAAGCTTTTAATGGCTGAAGTAAATGTTTTTGAAAAGAAAGGAAGAATTGTTTGAGCGTATCGCAGTGAAGTAGAGTAAGGACACTGCGAGTCGTGCTAATTAACTCGGCGGTTAGTGCGAGAATTAAACTAAACAGCAGGTAGCCCTAATTGCCTAGTCATCCCGCGTGGTGAAAAGAGTGAGGCGTAACACCCGGTCGGCGAGTGGCAACACCCGCTCTTCGTTGCTAGCGATTGTCTTATGCATGATTCAAATAGTAAGAAAATACATACATGATGGCTTAATTCGGTAATTGTGTTATTACTTTTGTTTTTTTGCTCTGAAAAGCATCCTTAAAATAAAATTATTCCCATGGAACTTAAAATCAGCTTTTTCGTGCCAATTGCGAACTAGCACAAAAAGCATCATCAGCTGTTAATATGCTAAACGAACAGTTGAGCATGCTTGGCTGCAGAGAAACGTCTTCGTCCTTCTCAGCTATAAAAAAACATTACAACTATGAAACCTTTTTACTACAAATTTACTTGATGGAATGGCATTATAATAAAAATAGTAAAACATTTTTAGTACTTTTTCTACATAAAATTTATTGGATCAGGACCGGTTTCGCTCATGGAGAGCATTGTCAATTGATAAGAAATACAACGAAACAGTGACATTTATAAAGAAGTTAAGTAAAAATTACAAGGTATGACAAACAATTGGTATTACAACTAAGAAAATAAATTTAAGCAAAATACAAGAAAAATAAGCTATAATTGAAATGTTGAAAAATTTAATGATAACAAACACGTTTAGTGTAGTTGTGATTTTTACTATGTTGGTATTGATTCAAATCGTTACCGTTTTAATATATCTAACTGTTCGTTGTCGAGAAAGGGAGAGGGGGTGGTAATGAACTAATATTTTGATTGGTGGAACTACTAAGCAACTACCGTTCGCAATAATATATATTTTTCCGTTGTTTTAATCACATGTTAGTTAATATAAAGTCAAATAAGATAATTGGGCTGAAGTTTCTAACTTTTATCAATTTAAAAAAACTCGATTAATCATAATATAGAACTTTTCATTTTTGCATACAATATGAAAAATTTGGCTATTGGCCGGATTGGTTGGTCGATGTATAATTATATACACATAAATATGAAAAGTAGGAAGGAAACGTGACGCAATTAAACTTTTTTTAGTCGGAGTTGTGTTTTTGGTAAATGTTGGAGTCGGAGTCGTAATTCTTTTGAACGACTCCACAGCCCTGGTAAATACTCAATAAGATTGAAGACCGAAAAATACATTGTATGACTGAATATCGTATACAATAAAAATAATCAAGTAAAAATAATGAACATAAAGTGTTTTAAAATGTAAGATAACACACATAGAAACATAATTAACAAAGGATTATACTTCTCATGGTGTTGACTATTCAAGCGAGCACATACTATACCAACACAGAATTTCAGAGTTTCTTCCGGTTTCAGCAGTCCGTAACTTGGGTATGCAAATATTGTGCTTATGTAATAGGCATCACGTATAACATTAAGTTGACGAACGCAAACCAAATGTTTACCTCCCCTACCACTTGTCTAATTAACTCACCTTCCGACGCATGTGAAGAGTATTGCGTTCTCACACGGGCAGTGATACTTCAACGGTGGGTCGAGGCAATATTTTATTCGTTTAAATTGCCTGTTGAAGGTATTAGTTGAAAGTACTTGAATGTCTTCTATATGATTCAATTATTTAGGAAACGCGAACAATATATATTTTTTGTTATAAGATTTTGAATTTAAGTTGAGAAGTTTATTATTTTTAAGTAATAATCAAGTAATTAAGAATTTCGACTGAAGGTGCTTGATGGAATTTAAATATCAAATTTGAATCGTTTGAATTTTGTACTTTTTTTTGGCGCTGACGACCCGGGTTTCGCTTTTCGGCATCTTCAGGCATTTCGAGAGCACAGATGTACTTAAACTGATAATTGTTTCGATGGTGACAAACGTTTATAATATAAAGAGAAAAGCCCGCTTATCTTTTCTCCTCCATTTTGTTACAAGTACACATAATTAATATTTATTTTAAATAGTCATACATTGAACAAAACATAAATAGCCCTCAGACACAATCTTCAAATCGACGATTGGTTTTTCGCATCGTTCCGCTATGTATATCAATAAGTGATATTAATCGTAAATGATAAAGAAGAAAATGGCCCGTAACCCATACCTTAAATTGCTGAACTATTCAAGTGTTCAGTTTCACCTAACAAAAAATCTTTGCGACCACGATACCGAGCAAAGTTTACGAAATTATGGCTTTATAAAGTTTTACGAATCATGCGATATTATTGTATTTGATATACACCATACAACGTCAATATCGATTCGTTATGCTGTGAATGATGCAAATGGTGATTTAACCAAACTGTTTAATGACTTTTTCAGAACGATTGGAAATGGAAAATATACAATTTTATCTGTTTTTTACTATCCCACACGAAATAATGTGAAGAAAAAGAATGGAAGAGTCCATTTCAGAATCATGATAGCTACATTTTTTTTAACAGTATTTACAAAAAATAATAATTGATATAATGTCTTACGATTGGTTTTGATTGGGAACCGTTGATAGTTTTAATTAATTTTATTTTATATCCCCAGCTTCATAGCAAGTTAGTGGTAAAATAATGGTTTTTTTCACGATATATCTGAATACTCACTAAAATTAATAGACAGTAGTTTTTGAAATACAAAAAAAATATATAGTACGATGATGCAAACACAATACATATATTTTATGTGTATGCACACTAGAGGCCATATTCGATTGTTTACGGGCATCTCAGTGAAAATCGTTGCAGGGAAAATAAATTTATCTCACAATAGAAATAAATATTTTATGACCTGTAGTCAATTTTCTGGAATGTTTTGAGGTATCCTATGAAAAATCCGCATTTCATGTATTGACATAACATATAAATTTAATATATAAACTTTATGAAAACCTTAATGTTAAAGTATGGGCAATATAGCTTCCATGTGAGGACGGAATTTGGCATATAGCTTCTTTTGCATAGCATTTAACTAAAGGAATAAAGGCATTATTTATATAATACAAACAGCAAACAAAGGATTTTAGTCACGGGCCAAATTGCAAATAAATATAAACATTGAACTATAACAAGAAGCCGCAATAACTACTCGAAACTTCTAGAGGGTGGCAGGACTATCTTCAAATTACAGGATTACGAATTATGCGCTCACCCATTAGTGACTAAGTTGTCTATTAAAAGGATTATTTTTCTCTTCAAAATTTGTACCAAGTCTTCAGTTTTATAATACGAAATACTGAAATCTAGCTTATAAGGCAAATTTCAGTAGAAATGGTGCACGGCATTAATTATTCGTAGGTGAAATACTGAATTTCAGCCAATAAAGATATAACCCGCAGGCGGAGGACATAACATAAAATTATTTTATTAGTAAAAAAATAAATATTGAATTAAGTTTTGCAATTAAGAAAATCTCAAAAAGAATAAGTGTTCTAAAATCGGTGTTAAGGTGTTTTTAAAATGTTTTATTCTATTCGACTTCATAAAGATACACGTTGGTTACTACACCACCTGCCGTTATGTGTATGAAACCGTTGTTAAACAGTCGTTACACTATACGCAAAAAAAGAAACGAAGTTACTCCTCATATATTTATCCCAATACAGAGCTGCACGGGAATAATGTCTCAACAATGCACTATGGCGCTAAAAGAAAAGATAAATATAAAGGAAATAAAAGTGATGTGACTTGCTCAGCCACTTAATTCAAGTGATATTAAGTATCCTGTGTATCCGTATAATGAGAATCCGCCGTGGCGGTAGAGTTGAATCTAAGATTAAGAATTACCTGTTTCCTAAGAATATAATGATGTATCGTAGGTTTCGGCCTCGGGCGAGATCAAATAAACGTGGCCTATTGGGCCCGTATGAGGACGGACTTACCCGGCCCAAATAATTTACTCTTCTTTAAGATACACAAAGTCATACAATTATAAATCAATCAAATATAAACATGGGAAAAGTATAGTTAATTAATTACCACCTTGACCTGTAGTCGAGTAGTCAGCGTTGAGTTCATAAAACGATGTATGATAGTGTGGCAAAAGGCAATAAGGCCATGTATTTCGGTCAGTGTTTTTATTTTTGGCTTACTCTCTTCTGTTGGCTTACTCTCCTCCATCTATGAAAGGAGACATGGTGTACCAATATTAACTATTAACCAAAAACTAGTGATTGTATAGCTGCATCTTTCTTCCCTTACCCTCGCTGGAAAGATTGGTTGGGCGACTGCATATCAATAAGAACTTGTCAAACAACCCTTGTTGAAATTCTGTGAAGTAGAAATGGTTTAAAAAAACATGATTGTAATGATGTATCGTTCATATAATATTGTTATTAGGTTTCCTTGGATCGAAAGAAAATTCCACCCGGAATTCGAGGGTTAATCCAAACATTTAGCTACGTCTAAAAGCGAGCCTAATTACGGCCGTTTCTAACGTTTATTGCTTAATAATGTAAGCAAATGTTTTGGGTTGAAACATTTATTGCCTTGGGCTGTCAGGCAGGGCATCATCAAGAATAATCACGGGGAATAAGTTTGCGCAAATTTTACCGGCTAAAGCGCGAGCTGCGATGGCGTGGACTAATTACATACGTAGCTGTATAAAATATGTGTCAGAAAAATCAGTGCATTTATTAAGGTTTTAGATCAATTTTTCTCGCGTAAAATTATGCTGTGTAAATATAAAGAGTCATACGGAAATCGCTGTTGGCCGCACCAAATTTTTGTTTGACAATTTACCACTGGTATTAATTACGTTGACTACTTTTATAACTGTTAATTCCACATCTTCCATACATTTTATAACGGTTTGATGTACCCTTCTTGATGCACAGTACAATTCATATGACATATTTGATTTTCAGAGTCTTGCATCAAATTAACACATTTTTTTAAATATCGATCCGAGTCCTAGTAACGCCGGGTAGCAATACTAGTAATACATAAATGAATGTGGTCTCTTGGTATGAAAATCCTTGTGAATTAACTAAAATAAGTAAAATATTACTCTATTCTATTTGATATAATACAAACTGTATTCTAATGGTCCATACGCTCTGTATAAGGGACGGTGGTCAAATAAGGTTGGTGAGCCCACCGGTTGGGAGTTAGCGCCTTATAAAATTGCGCGTTGTAAACATTGTTCGATCCGCGCAATAAATTATATTCAGCGATGAAGTAATAATCAGTAATATCGTTTCCAATACTTAATTAAATTCAAGTGCCCATTGTTGTTTCTGAAGGCTTTTTGTGCGAGCGCAATAAATGGCAACATTTATATTGACAGGTGAGAATTATTGCACAATATGCTTTATAGCTGTGACACTCTTAGTTGAATTAATTTATCGCAATTAGTAACGTTTTTAAATGTATTGTAACCGACACTTAACCACTACACTATTATATATTTATATTTATCTGCTATCAATGACAATATAAACTTTATTGGTTTTTGTATATGAATGTTAATTATTTTAGAGGTGTGCCATCTTCAATCGTTCTCAATAAATGTTTGAATTTATATTATATAAGGTCAGCAAGGAGTAATATAAACATAGACTCATTGATCCTTAAAAACGTCAAATTGAAACAAAATGTAATATGCCACTAAAATCGTATACATTGTGATTTATTTTGTAACGCAAATCACTTAAGTTACTTAAGGGCTCTAATTTCAGTTCAGGCAGTATCATTTTTCTATCGAATTTTTGATTTCTATTCAAAAACATTGATGCCTGTGCTGTCTAAAATTCCCTCGTACATCCACCCGATTCCAAAAACAGGACGTAGGAAAAGCGATTAACTAACCACTATAATATAAATATTATTTATGTGGAAAGCATGCGATTATTGACTGATTATATTAACTGACATGTTCATCAGTTTATAATGCTCGCTATGAGCGAAATCGGTCTTGATCTAATATATTTATTGTGAAATTAAGTACAAAAAGTGTTTTATTATATAAGTTATGATCATATGCATTAAACAAAAGTAAACACATTAATATAGACTATTGAGTATAGACTTATGTTTGGAGTTTTCAAATAATATCAAAAATAGTTAAACTACATAGGTTTATAGACACAAGAAAATATTTTCGTCGGCGTATATCTTAGAAAAGGAAAATAATAGTCGAATTCATCCGAAATTTTCAAACACGATAAACCGAATCATATTTTATTCAGGCTAACCCCGTTTCTTAGGTAAGCGACGCGAACCGGCAAGCGAATTTAGGCGAATCCAGTCAATTTAAAACGTAGTTGATCAAAGGTCTTATGTGCCATCGCTCGGCCAGACGCAATTAACGCTCTGGTGAGCTTGGACCGTTTGATATTTTCAAGCGATTCGCGCGCGCCATGAGTCAGGCACTTGAGTCGACTTACGACATATGCCGTCCTGACCGGATCGCTTCGCCCACATATGACACTTGCATGGGCGAGGACCGTTTGATATTTTAAAACTCTGACGCTTTCAAAGCTGCGCCGGATCGCCTCGCCCAGCTTCGCCCAGCTAAGACGACCCGTAAGATTTTTACTTTGCGGAAAGGTTTTGAAAATAATGTCTCAAATGGAATTAAGAGTTCAATGAGTCGAAAAAAAAAATGATCGCGATTACTACACAATCATCTGAATAATATCAACAACACTGATATAATTTAGTAAACTTAGCGTGTCTTTAGTGGTGACGTGTTCAAACAGGCCTTAGTCAATATATTATAAGTGCCTATAATAGAGATAATGTAAGAATTCGACTCCCAATTAGAAGCTCAAACTGGACGTATCAGCAGTAGAGACTCTTATTACTCGACATCTCAACTACTCGAGTATAGAGTAGTACAATTTAAAAATACTCGAGTATACTCGAGTAGTTTCATATGTACCAAAATATATATTACAAATCACGAAGAAATATTAAAATACGATTAAAGACCCATAAAATTTTGAATTTATTATGCCATGGCTCTAATTGTAAGTGCAATTAGTAGGCATTGCGTTTAATTGCCATTAGTAGGCAAATCAAAAGATAATTGTTCAATATTTTATTTTGTCTCTTGTCACCACAGACTCTCGTCATCGTAAACTTGTCATTGATAAGATCAGTCAGCAGGACCAAAAGCAAAAGTTACAAAAGAAATTCTCGCATCGTATAATCAACGGCAAAACCATTTTAAAAATAAACATTACCTGTTCGTTAAATCCACGCGGTAGACTCATATTTCTTCATTTATTGACTACGAGTATTTAAAAAAAAAGTCGAGTAATACTCGTCATCAAAGTATCGAGTACTTTAAAAGTGGACGAGTATTCTCGAGTATCGAGTATTCGATACTCGAATTGGAGTCTATAATCAGCAGCGATGAGTCGATGTTCTTATATAGAAAGTATCATTCCTGAGTGACCATTGCGATTCTGTTAATTGTACAGTCGCATACAATAACTCTAAAGATATGTCAAAACAAACGACACCCCACAAGTGCTAGCCATCCAAACAATGCCGTCTTAACCTTCCAAAAACGTGGCCCGAAGTCACTAATGTGGTACATTAAGCGGTCCGCGATAGATTAACTTGATTTGTCGCCCGTTGGAGCGGTGTCGTTTGTCCAATTTGCGCATTCCCAGGCGGGACTTGGTAGATTTATTCCAGCTGATGATGCCGCAAGGGGGGCAGCCAAGATGTGGAGGTGCCGAGGAGTGGGAGGATCATCGCTGCCAATTACCGGGCTGGGAGTAGCGCTAGGGGCACAAAGGAGCCGGAATACTATCGAGAGAGTTAGCGCCTCTCGCGGTGGTCATTGTAACCAATTTGTGAAATTATTTACGGCTACTACTGGAAAGTTAAGAATTTATTATAGCCCATACTGCCTAGCAAATGAAATAAATTTATGTTTCACGAAATAAGTTTTCAGTAACAAAGATTTCAATACGATAAATTCAAAGCTGGAATACCACACTTTTTTATATATAGAGCAATCATATTTATATATGTCAGTCAATTATAATTATGCAAAGAATATAATCGGACCAAGTGGTTTCTACATTCTACTTTCATCTCACTGGGCCACCGTGGCCAAAAAAAACAGATAATAATTTTGTTACCAACATATTTGATGTTTTTACCATTTCTAAGTGTAATATAAGATCTGATAATTTTACTCTTTGTAGGTGATAAGATAACTACAAGTCATTCTAAGAAGATTGACTTGTAGTTTTCATCAGTTCCCCATATACAAATAGATTGAGCGAATGGCTATTCGTTAAACATATGCTGTTTAAATGCTTGAATTATAAATCCCAAGCATTATTTAAGTTAGATGCGGTCATGTTTTTAAAAATTATCAAAAGATAAAAGCGGTTTTGATAGTCATCGTTCGTCATCATCAGTATAATCCCAACGATGGTGTGATGTTGGATTAATTACAATTGAGTTTTTACTAGACGTTTTGTAATCCATATCCTCTTTCAAAGCGATGCATTTGTTAGAAGACTGCTTTTGTTTAGATCAAAAAAACTTACAATGTCAGAGAGGTTTAAAAAAGCGGATAATATAAAAAAAAGGTATTTAGCCTACATTATTATTGTACAAAAATATAGCTCAGACATGAATGGATGAATGAATCTATGGCATTTGTGTACAGTGTGACTACATACATTGAACTCATTTTAAATGTTCATCTCCTTAAAATGTTATTAAAATTTTGCTGAGGTATTCATGTTCTGAATCTTGGGCTCAGACCAATTTTCGCATACCGCACGTCAAACCATCGGTAGGCTCGTGATAAAACCGTTGCATTATCATAACGTGATTATAAAATCCTATTATGGTTACATATATCATATGAATTGAAGTATTTTTTTTAAATAGTTGATTATAATGATATATGTACAATGAAAACATGTTCATTAGAGTATTTTGAAAAAATAGCAATAATTATCCTACAGTTGAATCATGTTATATTTTATTTCCCAAGCCAAAACAATTAACAAAGCATTGGATCTCTTATGATAATATATAAATCAATTAAAATCATGAAGATTGATATAATGATTCGTTACAATGTGTCCAATTATATTACTTCGTAAATATTGCATATGAATACGTGTCTTTATTTCATTATAGAAAGATTGCGTTTGTTTTTTTATTCGTTTGAGTGGAATCTAGCATGTGAGCAGCTGGCACGAAGATGCTGTGAACTTCTGATTGATGTTCAGCTCTTTGAATCAACATTGCAGTTCGACCACGGGACGTGGGAATGTAATTAGGACCGCCACGAACTGTTTGCTAAACACACATTTCTCTAAATACGTACGCTGGACGCATATGTAGAGTATCGGGCACTGAATTTAGTTTTCAACCACTCTGCAACAAAACGGGCGTCGGGAGATTTATTGTTTGCGAATCTTTGCGTTGAAAATAGTTCAATTAATTAATGGGTTATTGCCCACTAGCGCCGAAAGTAAACAATTAAATAAGCCGTATTTTCCACCTCTGAATAGAGAGCACAACGCGAAGAAGACATCAGTGTAAACAAAAAATAAAATAATGTTCTTAAGATAATTATGGTCAGTATTGACAATACAAAAATATTTAAAATTAATAAAACATCTTATTCCACAGTTAATTTATCGAGGTCAGAACCGGTTTCACTCATCGAGGGCTTTTTAAACTCGTGAAAATGTTCGCGATGAGCAAAACCATAATAAGCCGACAATACAATTTATGCAGGGCTGTGGAATCATTAAAATAAAGCACGACTCCGACTCCAACATTGAACAAAAACACGACGCCGTGATGTCTCCGACTCCGGCCAAAAAAACGCGACTCCACCACTCCGCCTCCACAGCCCTGAATTTATGTATCAATTAAACTTTAGAAAAGTTAAAACATTTTTTCATAAAGAATATGTATGTGTATTGATTTCAGAAATTTAATTGTACCTATCTGTAAACATATATAAATTGTCTGTTTATTTTTGTTGTGCTTGTAATAATAAGAAGCCAAATTAAAATACTAAAGTTATCTGAATTGTCTGCAGAAACCTTATTGGAATAAAATTTCCCTATGCAACCCTTTCAAGAAGTTTGTATTTGCGCCTCCATAAAATTCATTAAACGAGAGGAAATTTAATGAACAAATTTTAATTAAAAGCGAAAAAAGATTCCTGGTTTATAGTTTTTCTCGCGTCCGTTTTATTTTAAATGCTTACTGTTTAATTAAAGAGCCGACACCCAAAGGGAAGAGCTTTTCCTCTACAAATATTTTAATTCATCTATCATTATCATTAAAAATATCAAACTGATGAAACAAAAAGCTACTTTTGTAGATTTACGAGATTTTAATGACAAATAACTGTCATTGTTTTAAGCTGTTATGAAAAAAGTTTTTTCTTTGACTTTTCTTTCACTATAAGCTTCGCATCAAACTTTACTTTGTAAAAAATATTAATTTATTTCCCTTTTATTAGCTATTTTTCACCAATAATAATTGTGCCAATCTCGATTTCCTCATTTTTCAAAGCCATGTTCGCTTCCAATATGGACTCTTAATTTAGTATTTTAACAGAGGGTTGATATTGTGGCATGATCTGGTTTAATTAAATATGTGGAGAGAGTGTGGATAGAAGGACGAGGCTAGAAATTAGCTACTAAATAGATTAGGGATGCCCAACTGAAGCCACTCGGTGGGCCAAATCAAATAATGCATGTCTCTGATGGGCCACACAAAAATATACTTTAAGCCTTAGTAATAGAATGATGTTTTTATACATATATTAATCACGAACAAACACATATATAAAATAATTTTGTTTTTAAACCCTTTTAACAAATATTTTTAAAATATGATATTTTTTTTATGTCAACTGGTAATTCGGACGTTGCAATTCGCAGAATACTAGTTAAATTTCATTATTTAACCTGTTTCGAAAAAAATACTCTCATTGATATGTGGTGCCAAATGCAACTTCAATTCATATTGATAATTTCGAAAATTTATCTTCAAGGATACATTTTCGTTACAATTTTTTGAATTATTTTATTATTATATTACGGAAGAAAAATAACAATGTATTTTAATTCTACATAAATTATTTTATATATTTGTTGATAGCTATTTCGGCTTACGCCTTCGTCATCGTTCTGACAAAGGCGTAAGCCGAAATAGCTATCAACAAATATATAAAATAATTTATGTAGAATTAAAATACATTGTTATTTTTCTTTCCGTATTATAATGGAGTTCTACCAAGTAAATGCCTACTCAATCAATATATTTTATAATTCGTCGCAAATTTCAAACGAAATACAAATTTTATAGAAAGTTGGGAGCCTCGAAAGGGCTATACAAAACCTTCGATTTGGCCACATGTGGTCCTCGGGCCAGGGTCTGATATGGATACTAGCTTTATTTATCCTGGTTTTCATGATTTGGCTTATGACGAGGTATGAAAACAACACAGACGTCAAAACCTTTTGGATATAATTTGATTGGGAAATTAGTGCTTCTTGGGATATGGGATTCAAGAATATGATATTACAACGGAGTAGAGCATTATCCACTCGCTTATCATAGGTAAATATTGTTTAAAATACAAGGTTTAGTACTCGATGCGAAATTAACTCTTTGTACGAAGACTCAATATAACGGATTATTCTCAATTTAAAATACATAGTTTGCGTGATAATAATTCTGGCATATGTATATTGTAAATTTAACTGTATACATAGAAATGCAAAAAAACTGCTTTATGGTTTATGGTTCTAAGATGTTCCGCTTGATGATATTTTAGATGGGAATGTATGACAGGAAATTAAAAGCGGCGGGGCAAGAGCGCCAAAAGAAATCGAACTTTTAATGCGAAACGTTTTTCTTATTTCCTCAAACTAGATTACGTGCGCATAAATATTATAAATAAATATGCAAAAATGTTATCAAAGTAATATGATTTTTATAAAAAAAATATTGGTAGGTCAGCTTAGAATGTTTATGTTCCAAATTTGAAAATTTAAATATCGGATAAAGTATCGTCATTTTTTTTGTTGTTTTTTATTTGAATATCGTTTCTGTCAAGTATATTTAATATAACTACAGTGTCTAAATGTCTTTTATGTAAGATCATAGTCCTTTATTCCATCGACATGCAGTTTTGTTATATTTTATAATAAAATGGCAATTTTTTAAATTGAAATAGTAAATACATCGTTGGCTCAAGGATACGAAGCACAAATAAAACAAATGAAATTCTATAGCAGTCATTTGTTGGTGCCTGTTGATGTATTGAATTATGATCATTGATATAGTGTAAAAGGTGACAATTGAGTAAGGGAACGTTTTAAAATTAACACATTGACTGTATTTTCCTTTAAGATATGGTCACAGTTCTGTTTTGTTCGTCACGAACAATCTGTTACTTTATAATTCGGTGAAAAAATGATTCATGAAAACCAATCCGGTAACTGCACTATAAATTAAATGTTTCAATAATATAAACAATGCAATAATATTTATCAAGCTTCTATATAAATAATGATTTAATAGTGCTGGAAAAGGTGGTATTTTTTCTTGAAAAATTTCGTTACACAATAAATTGGTATTTTACTGTATAGTATTTTGTGAGTAACGTGTTTTAGACCGACAATATAGTTTTATAATCTTGACAGCCACGGCAAAGCAAGTTATGCACCTTGAAAAAGCTGTGCTTTAAACTATTTTTACATCAATATAATATTTGTGTCTTTTTTAAACCTGTTTCAAGATTATATTTTATTTATTATGTTAATCTTTCGGCTTATCCGAGGCCAAAATGAAAATTCCACCATTCTTGAAAATGTTAAATTGAATGTTCCTGATAATTTTTGTGGAATCGTGAGCATGAGTTGTTTGTTCTTCCAAGGGGTAGAACCAGTCTGCCAATGGGAATGCCTCTGGGAAGAGCTTTAACTATTTTAAACGGCATTGCTTCGGATGTCGACATTTATCATATTTACGTGAGTGAGTTCAGACGAATACTATATTTTCTGAATAAAATTTGATTTTGTCGGAACTCACTCGGTTGACATCTTTAAAATTTCTAATGTGATTTTATAATTTTTTTCTCTCTGTTCTTATAATAACAATTTGTAATTTTTATTATGTGTATACAAGGATGTATGTATATGTAAATACATTTGTCAAATGCATGGCGTATTGGCGTAAGCTGTAATGCCATGATTTGTATTTTTTTATGAATAAATAAATTAATAAATAAATTATAAAACAAGTTTTTTTAAATACAGCTTTAGGAAAAATACAAAAAAGCACAATTAGTCACAAATAAACTGTGTTTATGTTAAAAATGCCTTGATCAAAAGTTATATTTTTAACATTGGTTTACTTCATGCTGGTATACATGATTTGAACTTGTTATCAAGGAAGACGATGATATAAAAAAGTTTATCTTTCAAAGATTGTTTGTGGCTAGGAAATGAATTATCGGTAATATCAAAACCGGCATCTTGGTATTCCAGCTGTTTCTTCAATACCGAAATACCGGGATTGTATCACAGTTGATTGGAAAGCCGAAAGAAAATCAGTTGGAAAGCTCTGCTAAAAAACTTTTGAGGTACAAGCAATGGATTTACTTTCGATTTCAAAAGTGTTATAATATTGACTTTATTAACCTTATTGTGTCCTTATGATGTGCTAAATATAAACTTATAGCTTGTGTATTTCTACGCTTATAGCGTAGAAATAAAACAATATATAAGAATGCTTAATGAATTGACAGTTGACATTTCAACCTATGAATGTCGAACGAGTTTTACCATAAGGTACGCTGTACCTGTCCAATCGAATCGAAAGTATTCATTACTTGCCAAAGATGAAGAGGTTTTCTTGAGGAGTGCCGTGCCACCTGCCGGCCATCACAGTAATTAAATACCGTTGGGCCCACACTACCCCCCTACGTGACCCCACCCGTCGAAGCCTCCGTCGAAAGTATTGCCAGGATGTTGCATGTCGATTTTTTAACTACCACATTTATGTTAGTTATAAACATATTTTGTTATAAAAAATAACTCCACTTATAAATAAGCACATACAATCGACGCACGAATTGATTCAATAAATGTTATTTATGAGAACCGAATATGAAGTAATTTCTCCTGTAAATACAAGGCTTTGAGAAATGCTGACTAAATATGAACTACGCAACAGGGGTTTGAGGATACTGTACCAGTTTCAATGTGTTAACTGTCACTTCTTAGAGGAAATGCATTATTTAATTGATCGACTGATTCAGTTGACAATAATCCCGATTCCTATACGGCGAAACCGGCCTTGAGCTTTATCAGAATACATATAGAAATAGTAAAATATAATGTGCTTTATTTATTTAAAAATATACTGTTCCAGCTTAACTTAAACGAGTGTACTGTAAGGTTCATCATGGAAAAAAATACTGACTATCTCGACGGGCCATATAACATAAAATGTTTTAGTTTTATTATTTGACAACATAAATTTTTCAATCGTTTTTATCTTTCTTAGCAATGGCAATCACCATAAAAATGTATTTTTTTAATTGCTTTTCTTTATGATTATAGGTACAATCTACTTATTGGTTGTTCGATTCAGGATTAGAATTGGAGCTTGAATACTTTTAATATATGTCTGAGTTTGTATCCATAGCTATGGAAATTTTTGATTCGTTCCAAACAATACAAAACAAATAAAAAACTACGATGAAATTTTGTTGTCATTTCTTCATTAAAATTGATTTGGTACCAGCTTGAAAACTGATTTAAATTTTAAAACATCCTTCACAAATAATGGTCATTATTCAGTAAATTTAAAACCGTGTATAATTTATATTTGTAAAAATTGTTCAAAGCAAATTGGTGTGTTTGGCAACACTGGAAGTGAGGTGATTTATTAAGGCGAAAGCCGAACGCTGTAATGAAATACTGGGGCCGACAATACTCGGCGAAGCAGACATATTAAATTTTCGCCGGCTTATTGTTAAAGTTGATCGGAAACATTGCCTTCGCTCCGGCACCTCTCAAATTTTTCTCAGTCTGTGCCCCATGACTCCTTCAATCAGCAGACCGTAAATGTTTTCGAAAAAGTGTATATAAACGCATAAGTTTGCCTTGGTGTTTCTGCACCAGTACTTTTAAATTTATCTGTAATTTGAAATGGTTGGGTTTTTGATAATAAGTTTGGAAGTTTTATATGGAAACTGTCAAAATGGCTTCATCAGATTTTTCATTATATCTAATAGTTTTCTTGCTTTTAAAACTGTAACAACGGTTATTAAACTAATGTGATAATGGGTGAAAAGACATGTTTTCTATAGCAGTATATACAAAACTAATTGAAGTCATTTCCTTCATTGCAATTATACTATTGTTATAGAACAAAACTATACATAAACTATGCAAAAATAAATAAACGCAACTTGTTTTTACCAAAGAACGGAAATAACTTATTGTCCCGCAAAACGAATTTCCTCATTTGTATTTCAGCAGCACCCTCCAAATGCAATAAAAATATAACACCTTCGTTAACAGTACTTGTTTGTCTACAGAAAGGAGTTCGCTTTTGGCTTAGGATACCATATCACACAAGGAAAGTACATATCATTGATTGAATTGGAATTTACTTGGTAGAGCTCCATTACAGAACAGAAAGCGATAACTTTCTTACATCCAGCGACTTCGATTGGTTTTCAACATCTACTTGCGCATAGCGAATGCTTTATTTGTTTACATAATTATAACAGAGTAAACTTGTAACTTAGCTGAGAATAAAAATTGTATTTGTACAGTAAAAAGCTAATTTAAAAATAAACGGGAAGAGGTATAATTAACGAGAAAATAAATTATCTACAGATGTGACAAAATCATAAACAAGATTTTATGAATTGAATTAAATGTGATAAAAAGTTAAACGGGTAGTTTCTGAAATTATTACTGTCAAAAAGATAAATATGCGAGCTTGATAGAATTAAAAAAAAAATGAGACGATGAGTCATCTTGAGTTGAGAAACTGTGGTTATTACGCTGATCGAGTATCGGACGGCACTACGCCCGATTTTCAACTTTATTATTGCTTTCGGCCTAGAAGAGCTGACATCTTCAGTTGTGGCAGTGGGTCAGTCATTGCTCAGTGATGAGACAAGATGACGAATATCTTGTATTACAACTTCAATTCATCGTCGATTTGAACATTCCTTTGAACTTAAATTCTGACATGTACAGGTATAAACCAAAGAAGTGTCTATAAAGGTCGACCAGTCGTAATTGTTACATCAAAAATAACTTACACTATTAACAGATTTAAAAAATGACAATGTTTGTGTACATTGCATTTTGACGCTGGCATTCAAAATAAGTTGGATAGATACTATGATAGAAAAAGCAATTTAACCCTCCAAGTACGAGCGGTAACCGTATGGTCACAGTGAACACTATCGTCTATACTCTATATGTTCATATTTCCGCCCTTTTTCTACCTGAACATCGTATCCATCACTCCGTTTCGGTTAAAATGGGTCTTCTTCACAGTTATTCTGCAGCCGCGGTAGTGAAAACAATTACCAAAAACGCTCACGACTTATGTAATTTTCGGTAATTTTTTTTTGTTCAAAATGGATATTTCAAAAGAGTAAGTACAATTTTACATATTTTTAAAATAACTTACGTAATTTCTATTCATGTATTTCTAATAAAAACATGTTGATCTAATAAGGTAAGATCGTAGATATTTTTAAATATTTTCGGCGTGGCTGTATTTCAACCCCAAAGGCTAGCGTGACCATATGGTCACGCTCGTCCTTACAGCTCACATCCTTTTTGTATGAAACTTTATTTTCTATTTTATTTTTTTATGAATTATAAATTTATCTTTCAGATCTTCCAAAGATTTAACTATTGGAGAAATGATAAATTTACTGGAGCAATCCATGTCGAGTGAAGACAATGATTTTCAAGATTTGGAGACGGATATTTTTATTTGTCCTCCCGAATCAAATGTTTTGACCGATGAACACAGTGGTGATCAAGATGAGGACTAATCGACAATTTCAGTAGGCGTCAACTTGCTAATACTGCAGAAATCCAACTCATAAAAAGTCGAGAAGGCAGAGGATTTTGAGAGCTACAAAGCGACCAGTAATCGGTCATGGATTCGTATATAATATATAATAGTAGTAAATTCACTGAAGAAAAATATACAAAATATGCTAAGTTTACACCAGTGAAATTTTTCCGAGCTCTTTTTTGACGTGAAGATGATCGGACATCTACTGGAGGAAACCGAAAAATATGCAGCCTTTATAAACCAACCAAATCCTTCAGTAAAGCTCGAAGAAATGAAACATTTTTTGGGAATTTTAGAACCCTTTGCTAAATATGTATGCATGTAGATTGTAAACAGTAAATTAAAAGTAAAAATAAAATATTTGGAGTATTAACGCCATGAAAAATGAATATTCTCAACGTGCATCTAAACAAAAAAACACGGGGCCTGTAAGGACGAGCGTGACCATATGGTCACATAGCTTTTCTACAAGAAATCATTGTGCAATTTTTTTAAATTATTTTTCCTACACGTATAAGACTACATTTTGATAAAATTTGGCTTAAATTGTATTTTTTATCAAGTAAAAATTCTCGCCTCTCGAAGGTTAAGTAACTATCTTACCCTACCATTGGAAAAAGATCGACTCACAGAAAAGGAATGAATTTTATGTTTAGATTTATTTAACGTATGGCTTAAATGAATGGATCATACGTTTAACGCAATTTATTAACAAACCATGACATCATACAATCAGATAATATTGTTGTGATAGTGCAGGGGTTATTAGCCCTGAACCCACAGAGACATGTGCGCCCGCTGAGCTAATTTCTTGCACCCTCCTGTTAAAGTATTAAATATCGAAGAAGCTTAAATTTTATCAGAATAGTATTTTAATTAATGAAATCGCAAAAATTATAACCATTCTTTTTAAAAATAATAACACCATTTTTTAAGAAACACCTCCGTAAAGCTACCCTGGAAACAATGATAAAATATATTTTTTTTACTACATACTAAAGTTTTGTTGAAAAATCCGGCATGCGCCCGTCACTATTGTAATCAATCTGAAATGCGTCCGGAGTCGCAATTAGGTTAAGAACCCCTGTGATTGTCATTACTGAAAGATTTTTTAATATCGTTTGTTTATGTGAACGCTTTAACATTGTTATAAAGGATTAATCCATTTATTAGTAGAGTATGTAGCTTGTTCAAAAAATATTGTAAAATCGTGTAATCAAGAGCAATTGGTATTTATTTTCTTTTACACGCCATCCGTTAGATAATCTAAATTGAATAACAACCGTGCAGTTTTCCAATGATGATCAAATTTTTTTTATGCGCGATTTGTCTGTCATAAAAAAATCCCTGCAAAGCAATTACGCACAACTATTTTACTTCGTGTATCGTTTGTTTGCAGATTCGATTACTCTCTGCAATTCTGCGATATCAAATACGAAGCAATCATCATGTTCGCGGTGATTGAGAACATTTTTTGTTTCTATTTCACACGCATATAATCACGCCTTTATTTAAAACTTCAAGCTTCTTTTGAAAAACGATTTACTCTTCAGATGTGTAATTGAGCGAAAAAAATCAACAACGCACATTTTTTTACCATATTTGAGACGAATAATTTTTTTCCATCTCTTATGTCATATAAAAATGCTAATAAATAATTTACAAGACCACTTGATTACTTTGCTAAGTATTCAAAGTTTCAGCTGATAATGCTCGTGATGGGCGAAACTAGTCCTGATCTTTATCAAATTATATGTGGAAGTAAAACGAAATAAGATGTTTCTTTATTTAATATATTGTCTTTACAACACTCAAAAAAGTATTTTCACATTTACGTAATGAAAAATATATGGATGAACAAGTGTATAAAGTCATGGAGAAAAGGGTAGAAAAATGTATGATGAAATTGAACCAACCACAATTTATGTTATACAAACGATCGAGGCCAGTATATTTCATACCACGTGGGTTAAGTTAGGTAAAGTTATGGGATATAATTGTTAAAGTCGTAAATTATCTACTTCTTCTGTTTAGTTGGTCTATGCATTGTCAAGTAAATATTTAAAGGGGTCATTGTCAAAACTGGCATGCCACTGGTTGACCACATCTTTAATATACAATGCGGCGCATGTCGCAGTCGGAGCTGCCCAATAGCCGATCCCACTGCATCAAACCTGATTGACAATTTCGCCAAAAAAATATGGATCCAGGCGAGAGCAATAAAGTTTCGGCGCGTATGACAGCGTAAAAAATGTATATTTCGGGGTGTGACAGAGTGTGCATCAGTGATCGAAAACTATTCAAATGTTCACGCTAAGCTCTTTGAAATGATTGAATTTATTTTTTTATAATTCATCTAAGGTTAACTGTATAAAAGCAATAGTTACTAAATTATATTAGAAAAACAAAAATTATCTGATTCTCGGTCTAGTGTCGACTTTGTTAGCATCGGTTATGAAGAGCGCTAGTTTGAATCTCAGTCCAGACAGATTCATTTGTCAAACGAATTATTGATTTTCGTACGGAGATATTGATGTATGTGTTATATTAAATCCTCTCCCCACTAAATAAGATCCTAAAAACCGGACTTTGCAAAAGTAATTAGCTTATCACTAGTTCTATCCTTTCTATCCCTACCAATTTTTGAAAAAGAGAGGTTGGCTAGTAGGCCAGCTGAGTAACAAGTTGTTATTCTTGTAAAAAATTCTCTGTTGTATTCTTGTTTTATAGCCATGCCCGATAGTTATAAAACAAGAATAATCAAGACGTTTTTTTTATTGGTTTTCTTTAATTAATTTCATATTTATTCAATTATTTATCTATGGAAGAAGATATGGATTGGAATGGCACTAAAATTTCTCTTTGATGACAATCTGTCAGCCGTTTGCCAATCTCAAATATACGCATAATCAATGTCCCGTTTAATGAAAAGATAATATCTGAACCATATAATAATTACTGCAACGAATAACTGTTTGCCATGGTTCAAAAGAAGTCAACGTATTGGTATTTTTAATTAATAAGATTTAAATGAATGGAACATTCACTGAAAAAATATTGAAAGGAATGTGTGATAAAATTTTATTTTCAATTAAATAACACAAAAACCCCCTTTTATTCAAATAAAATTATGTTTTATGAATATTGACACCTCCTAGTATGGTAGGACATCAGCACTCTCTCGAACGATCTTTTGTTCGCCTCAGTCAATGAGTTTAAGATATCAGGATAGTAAATTCATTCTTGTAATACCCCAAATGTCTCTGGCTGTGTCACTTCGAGTGCACGGTATCTCATATTAAGTGCAATAACCCATAAATAAAATTGCTTATCTCGCTTGACGCCCGACTGCATGAGCTTCATAAAAAGTTCATTAGGCAATAAATCATCCCTTATCGGCGGGCGCACGTGTTAACGATTTTTGAAACGGCCATTGTTTTTCTTTCTAAAGTAACCGTTTGTTTTCATACAGCAGTGATTATTCCTGATATCTTCTTCGCTATCGTAATATTTGCGTGTTGTATAACGTCTGTGTAAACTATAAACAATTAAATAATGGATGCTAACCGCAACCACATAACGCTTTGAGATCGTCTTTTCTTTATAAGAGTACCATGTTTCTCCTACTCCGTCCCCAAAATCCCTCTTCCTTAGTGTCGGATGGGAGGCTCCTTCTCGATTTACGAGGGAGCCGGAATAAAGGTCTTCTCAATATGGAAAAAGCCACTGTATAATAAGACGCAGCAATGTAATATTTTTGTGAATCTAATTTGATATATTGTATTATATCAAAGATATGTGTATTACCACTGGAATGTCCTATGTTGAAAATCACACTACTGATTGTTACGTTCGTCACAGGGCAATATAATGGATTGACAGAAATAAATCTAATGATTTGAATACAGCACTGGAGTCGAGGATTACATGATTACGTGATTAGTGTACCCTTCAACGAAAATAACATTTTATTTTAACTATTAAAATGAATTTCAACAATTGATATGTGTTTATATAAAATTCAATGGAAAATAATATTAATCGTGGAAAATCTTCAATATTCCTTGGAAATGCTTTTAAGAATGTCGATATAATATTTATATTCATTAATCAATCTTAGTATTGATAACAATGAGTTACTTATTATAATGATGATGTGTTTCAAATTAGACGGATATTTCTGCCTTCAGCATTATACATTCATAAATCGAATAAAAACTTTTTCATTACAAAAATATAGAGTTGGAGGTATCTGAACTGTTTTACATGGAACACGATTGACCACTCGGCCACATGAAAGTCTTCACAGTTATACTCGAAAGAATCGTTCATCGAAGGTATCAAAACGAAATATTATAACAATACCGACTATTTTGAAAATGAACTGAAAGAACATTTGAAATTCGATTATATCTTTTGATTGGTTGTTTAAGTCAGCTTATGTGATTCGTCATATTTGACATCCAATTACGTCTGAATTTAGTACTCAGGCATTCCAATTGTAATTATGTTCGTTTTTATTTAGATGAAAAAACTATCTCCGAGTAAACGTTTTCGTGTTTAATTTAACCGCTTTTTTAATCATGGAAGTTTAAAATGTATAGTTGTCACAATATAAAGCAGTGTTTGCATATAACACAAATGGAAACAATGTAGTTACGTTTGATTGGTCAGTGTGTCAAGGTCGAAAATGTATCGATGTAGTTTGTTGCGGTATCCAAAATCTATACATACATTTCATAAGATGATATGCATTTCTTCATCTGGATTGGAATAGAGATAAGTGTTTTACTGTAACGAAAGAAGTAAGTGTAACAATTAAGTGCTAAGAATTTGTATATATATATTAAGTATATCTAAATTTAAAAAAGCCCTTTCATTTTATATTAAATTTATCTTAATTACTCGCGACGAAAAGCTGTTAAAAACAAAATAAATAGCCATGATAATTACTGTGCTCTTTAGCTCAAAATATAAAGATAAATTTTAGTATCTATACGTTTTTTCAAAATATTCCTTTCCTTTGTATTCCAATGTACATGAATAATAATCTTCTATTAGGTTTCATGGTAAATTAAGGCTGAGAAATTCCTTCAAATCTCTCCGTTAAAGATTTGTAGAGACATTAATTTAATTTGTACGATACAATCATTGCTCAAAGTAGTCAACACAATTAGAAATGATTTCAGAAGAGACAAGACGAGACGCTATAATGTATTATGATAGTATTAATTAAACTATTGATTTTTCAACTCGATAATGATTTGCCACTAGCAAATAGTGATCAATCATTAAACGATTGCCAGCTCAGTGATTGTTTTCCCCTCTCATTTAATTGCCGGCCCTGTTATCGATTCGTTAAATTTTTAATTTAACAAACATTGGTCATGCTCGGTTGAACAGTAAACGGACTCAATATCCGAATGCAAACATTTTTACATTGATTTTTCAATCGATTAATGGATTTTATGGCATGATTTCGTTGCATCGCAACCATTCCTAATCTGATCTTGAAAATAGGATAGCTCTCTGGATAGAATGATTGAGTTACTGATGTACAATCATTGTTTCCATAAAAACAGTTAACACAAAAGATATTCCGATGAATCATGAATCGAAATGAAGTTAATCATATCTAGTTCCTAATATTAATTAACATAAAATTGATTAAATCCAGGGCTGTGGAGTTGGATTCGTTGAATCATGATGTTTTGGCCGGAGTCAGAGTCATGAAAAACTTCTAAAAAGTTTGAAATTTTTATTTATGCTTGTAACATCTTAAATTTGAAAAAAAATACTTTTGGTCGGATTTGTTGGTTGATTTTTAATTTTATACACATAAATAGGAGAGGCAGGAAAATTACCTGATTTTTTTTTTAGACTGACTCAAAGTCGTTTTTTTAAACGATTCCACAGCCCAGATAAAAGCTGTCAACGGGATAAGATGGTATTCTGTGTTATATAGAACGAAAACTGCATAGTTCTAATGAAATATGAGCATGGAATCAATATTTTATTAAATTTCAAGGAAAATAATATGTAAATAAATAGTATCTAGTTTCTAATATTAATTCAAATAGAATACGAGCACGCCTGCACGAAATCAATATTTTAATAAATTTTAAAGTAGTAAAATCCACGCGTCCGTCTCGCAAGCTGCCACCCCTGCTGACTGATTTGATGAAAGAGTCGATTGCGTGGCAAGAAAGTTTATTGGAGTACCGTACAATCGTTCACGTTTTATGGCAGGGCTGTACAATCAATCCGCGACAAGTGCTTGCTTTATGGTCCAATATGTAAGATGACTGAGGAAAGTGGGACCGGATTGGTATACGAATGTTTTATTTTGAGACTTGGAAGAGGTTTTCAAATCATTTTTGTTTTATGTTATAACACGGCGAGCAATCTTGTTAAGGAAATGTGTTTATGGACTTCATCAACAACCATTAAAATATGTTTTTTTTTAGAGGAAAGGTAATGCCGGTGTAAGAAAACAACAATATCTCTTTAGTACCGTAGCAAATAGTCTGCAATTAGAACAATGTTTAATATTTTTCATTCATTGTACAACATATAACAAGGTACATTGGTTCTTCACGAAAATCGTGTGGTTCAAATTCAAGAAAGCGTTAAATGGACGATTGGTTACAAAAAGTTACAGTTTTCTTTTTATTTGTTGATCTAGTAAAGTAATCGTGCATTTATCTTGATAAGAATTTATGAACGATGCAATGTTTCAAAATAAAATGGGTTAAAAATAGAAGGTATAAGAGTTAAATTCTATTTTATTTGCTAATGAAGATAAGAAATTAACTAATTGAATTGGCATTTACTTGGTAGAACTTCATTATAATACGGTGAAAAAATACGAATGCTGAAATAGCTATCAACCATACATAATATAATTTCTGTAGGACTAAAATACATTGCCTTTTTTTCACCGTGTTAGAGAGAGAAATTAAGTTTATTAGTCAACACCCATAATATAGATTATAGATCAATATATAATTACACATATATTATGATGAAGATCAGAACCGGTTTCGCTAATCGCAAGAATCGTCATCAATTGACAATGCTCGCAATAAGAAAAAACTATCCTGATATTTATTAGAATATATAATCCATGGAAGTAGTACTGTATAATGTGTTATGTTTATATTTATTTTTTGCAAGATGTTCGCTCATTCACATAATTTGATCTTTGCTAGACAATATGCGTGATTATGCTAGGGCGGACTAATCCATGCTGAAGCCATTTCACGATACCATTGTATACCATATTTTGAGTGTCAGAAATATAATTAATTTATTACCTACGTATCGTATCGCTCAAACGTTTACTATAAACTTTTACGTTAAATGCTTTCAAAGATCGAGACTTAGAATACACAAAATTGGATGGCTGGATGATGATGAAAAAAAGTAATCTAGTTTGCTTTAGGTAGACGGGTACCGTAGGATTCTGATAATAATGACTGATATTTATTTAATGGTTTTATTTTTATATATAGTTTTCTCAAAGAATTAATGGCACTATTATATATCTGAAAATATTTTTTTCGTAAGTTTCTCGATAGCAGTGAGAAGTAAGATCATTTAAATAAACAACCAAAGCAGTTAAAAATAAAAAATAAAATTAACACATAGGAACACATAACTTGTATAATATTGTAAAATATAATGTCGTATTGTTCATAGTTGAAATATGTATTTTATACAAAAATATTCATTAAGTGAATATAACTACACCGCGTAATAAGAACTATCTGTATAAACATAAAAGTAATTTTGTGTGTCTTCATAGAGTCATAGACTAAAATTAGCTTTTTTAATCAATTCAAAATGAGAACGGATGGAACGATTCAAAACAATCGCAACCGTTCATCTCATTAATATCCATCGATCGTCTAATTACACTTTGTTGGGATGTAATTAAAAATCCGAGTGGCGGGAAAAGCGTAATTATTGCCTGACAAGCGGCTTCTGTTCTGATGGGATCAGGCAACTGACAGAGAAAAAACATACATTTCCACTAAAGCGAGAGAGAGAAAATCGCCAAGAGGGGAAAGCTATACTCAGCTTTTGGATTCAGTAGCGGGCCGAACGCCGCACTGTAAGGATGTATGCAAGCAGTCAAAAGTGAATTTACGTAAATATTATTCCGCGTAAAGAATATTGGTTCCTGAATCTATCCGAAAACTATTTATTTGATACGAAAGGAAATCCGCCGGATTAAATGAAATAAAACGCAGTGAATTTGTTTTAATTGAGTGAACTCCTTCTCGTCGCCGTCGGTCGGAAATAATAAAAATAAAATAAAAAACAACAACATTTAGTTGCGATTTTCATGAAGCAACCGCGAATTGACATCAGCAATTTTTATTACCCAATTAACTTCACTCTGCACTGTCGCAATTATATTTTATGTCACTACAGCACCGAGGGGAGCCGACATTTCTGCGCACCAGTGTTTTAAGTTCTTTTAATTAAACGTAAAACATTTCCGGATAACAGCATTTATTTTGACCCCAACTATAACTACAACGTGCATCGGACATTTAATTAAGCTAATTGGCTCGAAGCTGTACGTCACAGTGTGACAAGAATTTTGATTGGAGTTAAGCTGAGATTCTTGAACATAACAGCTGATATATGATTTCGGCATAAGAGTATTTTTATTTTAATCGCACTTGTGTTAATTAAAATTCTTGTGAAACTTATAATAACTAATCCGCGTGGAGATTACGCTGTGTACATTAATCGCTTTTGGTGTTGGTGTTTCGGGTTGTTCAATTAGGAGACTGACAGGTGTTATTCGGGAACTTGACGTTGCGTTAGAAGTGCCCGGCCCGTTTCGCCGTTTGAGTCAGTGTTATTGATATTAAATTATTATTATCACAGGCCCTGTTTGACGGCGTATACAGTGTTTGATAACTCGCAGTAATTGATTCTGCTTTGGATATACGTGCCCGCAATTTTGTGACGAGATTGTGACCACCTCAATAAGCTGTTTAACAACTTCTTGGACGGACAGGTAATACCATTTCAATTAACTATTATTTCATCTCTCTCTTATTCCATTCGCTGTTCAATAGACAAAATTTTGTTTATCTTATTTTTGTTTGAAACTCTTTACCAAGTATTGATTAAAGTTTTCATTCATAAAGAATATTACCAATCTCGCTTAAAATCTTAGATGTATCAAGAATAATTAATAATAATTACTAAATTAACATAACTCACTATTAACAGTAATTATGAAAAACATATTAACAAATTCAATTAATCACCTATATTTTACTATTAATGGGCATCTTAAAATTACACGAAAGAATCAAGACAATAAATTTCCCAGGTTATGCGTGTTAACAAAAAATAATAACGTGACGAACTGAATAAAATTAAAATTTTGTTAAATTGTTAAACTATTTTCGTGTTGCGATCAAATCGTCAATTTGAAAGTGGAGCCGGACTGAAAGAATATTTATTAAGATTCAAAACAAAAAAGAACTCGATTAGTAAATTAATTGAAAAAGAACATGAAAATTTATATATATGTTCGATAAACACGTCCATTTAAAAAAAGGAATAACTAACGATACAATTAACGAATTTTACACGTTTGTATTCTTTGAAAATTAATTGTGTAATATGACAATGTGTATAACATATTAATGAATTACAGTATTATTTATATACACCATAAATTGTAAATATATTTTATTCATTATACATCATATGTACATATAATGATTAAAACGCACGGAATTCTATTTCATGTTTGTTTTTTAAGCTGCAATTAAGATTTTATTTTGTATTTTACCTGAATTAAGATTTATTTGACTATAGGGCAACTTCCGACTAGTCAATCGCAACTTGCCTGTTAACCGGCCTTGATTCATATTTATAATTATTAATACTCGACAAAACACTTCTCTTCACGCGGCTTTACTTTTAAAAACGCGCTCTTTTATTATTATATTTCCATAACATGTACTTTACATTGTATTTTAAATTGCCTAACTTAATTAACAATTTACATTATAGCGTATCTACTGCTTTTAAATACAAGGGCAATTAAGCCTAATAGGATATCAAAAAGCACTCGGAACCAGTTAACTAAAACATACGTAACTGTATTTATTTTTACATCAAATTCATTTTCAGTAAATTTTATATATATTATGTTGTGTTTGTGTGTGGTCAGTTACTAAACAAAGCCTTCAATTATGATTTTTTACTGACCTTTTTTTATAAGCAACTGACCATTTATAGAGTTAGTTCTTGACCTTTTATGCATTTAGTTACAGATTATATAATGTGTAGCATTATCATAAATGTATTTTTGTCATGCTGATTTTTTAACGATTGAAATAATTTCTAATACAAAATGTCACAAACATAACATTTGTCACTGTACCTATAGGGTTATATAATAAATTTAATTAGGAAACATTCAATTGCATTACCGATTATTTGCACATGAAATTTGCATCCATCGTTAAATGTACAATTTATTTTGATTATTATATGTATTTTAATAACATTAAGGGTCATTTAACATGAACCAATTGGTGTAATTATTTGTTAGAAAGAATGTCTTTTATTTGTCGAGAATCTTTTTTAAAACACATTTTGTTCAGTTACATATTTCAACTTACACATACATAATTATGTATATTGATATGTCAAATACTATGATTTCTATTTAATTTCCATTGTATTACATATACATACTTATAAACATAAAGTTTTTTATTGTTTTGCCCCTTTTGTACGCAAGTTACATTTTATAAAAAGCTTTATATAATATGCACTTTATTTATTCCGCTAACATCTTTCTCACGGGATATTAAAGAAACCGAATATGCGTTATAACAAAACCAACAAGATTAGGACCAGCGTTTGACTCGTGCATATATAAAGGGTGGCACAAAAGACAACATACGATAATATAATATATCGCTACAAGTTTCATGTGATACTTTGCCTGACATTATTTACCATCAGTCTATACTTTCGTCGTAGCAGATCACCAAAGTTACCCCGCAATATCAAGGGGTAATTTTTAAAGTGAATGTATTTAAATGATTTAATGACTAAGTGCCTTTTCCTTTTCTATTTTATCCTCACGGAAGGACTGATAATTAATGGTAAGCGTATGTAAGTTATCTTTTCTCCCTCCCGATATTTCTTTGTTGTCGAAATATCCACTTGTCACTACTATATTTGCATAATTCCTCAATTAATATGTGAATGTATGTTATATGCAAAGCTTCTTAAAAAAATAATGCACGACGGGATCAATAATTCCACATCAAATATTCAAAATAAAGATAAAATCAGTTAAATTTGGTGGAATAACTATGGAAATAAAAAAAACACAAAACGAAATTTATCTATCGATAAGTATAATAAATACATTTAATTTCAGTAGTTAACGGAAATTTTTATTTATTATATTAATAATTGAGCCAATTTCACACGAGGCTGTTTAATTTATGTAGATGTTTTCCATAAATAATTTATTTTTTGAAGACGTGTATCTTTAAAAACATTGCAATATCCCATATTTGCATAATAATTATTGTAATTTGAACGATTGGAAATTTTATTAGAAATGGGTTTTGTCGGTCATTTATATCTGTTTTTGAATATAATGAACATATGCTTTGTTTCAAACTACATAATGAACTTAAATTATCATCATTAAAGATTTTGTTTTATTATTGATGACTTGCGCAATCTTAAAAAAGTTTGAAGCAAAAGAAAATAGCGCGCATTATGAGTAAATTTATAGCCGTGTAAATTGTGTCCAAAAGGTTTTGAGCGCTGACTTAAAAAGAATGCGCAAAAGTTTTGAGCTTCCGTTTCGTTGGAATAAGAGAAAGAATACAAAGAATCCTAAATTATGGAAAACTGAATTTATCTATCGATTTAAACGCATTTTACTTTACAAGTAGAAACAATCGCATGCATATTTTATGAAATATGATAATTGAACAAACTAAAAACAATGTACAGACAATGTTTCCACTGATATTAAATGATATTAAACTCGCAAATACATGTATTTTTATCATGGAAACCTTACAGTAAAATAATCAAAAGGTTAAGCCATTTATTTATGCACTGAAGCTACTCCTTTTTGTATTTTAATAATACACAATTTATTCCAATCATCAGTGACAAATATCTGCTTTTTATTTGAATAATATGATGCAAAGTTGGACATTGATTACGCATAATAATATTATGTAAATTTAAATATTTGGCATTCATATCAATATAAGATATGCAAACTTTCTTTCGTTTGTAAACTTTTAATTCTATACACAATTAAATGTTAAATTTTAATGCATTAAACATACTTAAACATGTAGTTGCTGTGGATGTTTATAATGAAACATTTCTAAGAATCATTATCTATAATTGGCGGCCTTTTTGTAATGTTTTCCAAACTGTTTTTATTACTTATCTCCTCACAAGGTAATTAGCTGTTTTTGCAATACAACTTTTACATTAAGTGTTTTATTAAAAATATTCAGTTCTAACATTTATTTTTTTCTGGATGATATAAACTATCTTCGCATAATAAACGTAATAATTCACAATGAACTGTGTATATATAATATCTACTCAATGCGTATGAAATGTACGATAAATTATCTTCAGAATATAAATTAAAAAATTGTTCACAAGTAAGAATTTTTGCTCATTCAAATGATATGTGTGTTCTCGAATAAAAATACCGATATGATGAAAACTAATATATAAAAAAAAATATTTACAACCGTAAATGAGTAAAAGAATTAAAATACCACTTGTCTCAATATTAAAAGAAATCACTTTTAAGGTGTTCACTGTCAATACTTGGTGGAAAGGCATTATAATAAAAATAATAACACATTTTTTAGTACTTTTTCCACATCTGATTTATTACATCAGGACCGGTTTCGCTCATGGCGAGCATTATCAACTGATCTGATTTTTTTTTTTTTTTATTAAAAGAAATGTATGCGTGTAACCGTAAAACAGTATAAAACATTGTTGTATCGGTAAGCTACGAAATGCAAAGATGAGACGTTTTTCAAAAAAATATTACAAGAATTAGTATTCTATAGAAAAAATCGTACAAGCATTGAACAATCTGATACGGGTAGAAACACAAGCGACGGACGTACATATTAGGCTAAAGCTTCTATTTAAGCTTAATTTATGAATTATTATTATAATGTTAAAATCTATCCTGATTAAATGCTAATTAACTAGTAAAAATGATTTCAAATTTTTAGTTATTGGATCCACATTGGATATATTAAGACAGCTTTCGCTCATCGCGAGCATTGACAAGTCATCAAGCGTAACCGGTCCTGATCTCAATAAATCCAATGTTGAATAAGGACTATTTTTTTTTTATTATTTGTCTTATAAAACTATTCCGCCAAGTATTGGCAGTGAACACCTTAAAAGTAACGAATAAAGTAGTTACGGAACTGAAAATATGATAATTGTCTTTATCTGTAAAATAAGTTTTATTTTGACTAAAACTTTAATTCAAATATATAACAAAACAATCCCACAGCTTGAGCGGCCGCGGTTTTTAATGTATACGTGTAGTCAAAATCTAAAGCCATTAATTCAAGAAGACTGGATTGAAAAAAACGAAAAACAAGACAATCTTTTAACGAACTCATTTTGCCGTAAAAGCAGGCTCATTATATTATTCTATCCTTATTATCTCATTAGTTTTCTATTAATATTCACGTTATATTCTTTATTAATTATTTTAGGCTAATGATGTCTACATTTTAGAAGTCATTAAATTGGTACATGGCCATAATATAATAATATACTTACTGCCTATCATTAAAAAATACACAAAGCCTAATTTGTAGGAATAACTATTAAAATTTTGTGAAACAGTGGACTTTAATTGTATCAAAAAGAGTGAGAAAGCTTGTTATATTTTCTTACATGCTCACTCATTTAATCGGGCATAGAAAGACCACTGAGCTTTCTTCAAGTCAGTTCTAACTTCACCTGTTAAACGTCTTTCCGATTTTAACATTTTAAGCGATTGCTTTTTTTCATGTATTTTCTGGATGTCCACTTATGAGCTCCTCTTGAAAGTCAGCTAGATAGTATACACGTTAAAGTTCACTCATTAAGCTTCCTATCACACTACGAACAATTGCTAATATGAATCGAAACATTTTGATAATTGTATACATACAAGCAGTATTCGTAAAGGGTTATTATTAATTGTTTTCCTTATTCAAAGCTTTCAGCTGACATAATTGTTATTAAAACAACAGCTAGGCCTTAGGTGAAATAGTATTATACTAAAAAAATAGTAATAGGTTTTTTGTACTTATTCCATATAAAATTTATTAAGATCAGATCAGGAAGATTGTATATTTCTTATCAGTTGAAAATGCTCACGATGAGCGAAACCGTTCCTGATCAAAACAAATTTAATGAGGAGTAAGCACAAAATATGTATTTTTATTTTTTGATAAAATAATAGCTATCTTGAATACACGTGGGGATGAATAATAAAGTGTTGGTTCACTTTAGAAATAAAAATCGCCAAGCAAGTGAAGCTTTTCGCTTTGCAGGTTCAACATTAATTCCGTTGGTTTATCACCTGTTTTTAATCGATGTTTAAAAAAAAGAATTTAATACGTCCAACTGTTTTCTCCTTTGGGAAACAAATTAACAGTCATTATTTCACTAAGCAATATATTTGAATTAAGAATATTCTACTTCTATCGCAGGTTCTATATATCGTTAATCTCAATTTGTATTTTTATTCATAGCGTTGCAATGCCACTCAACGAAAGAAAGTGTTTGTGTTTATTGAAGTACTTTCGGATGCACAATATTTTAGATAAATTATTACGATTTAATTTCACTAAAATTGATCGGTAACGATGACATTTGCCGTTTGACGTTTTCTGTTTGTTTTTGCCGATTGTCTATGGTATGACACACATACTAAGTTAATTGTACTATACCTTAGCGCAAGTGAAACAATAAGTTGTCAAAATGAAGGTATGGCAGCGTATAAAATATCAACAAACATTTATTTTTATATAGGACCTATTGTAAGTAAGTCCTTTTCGGAAGTGCAAGCAATAAGTTGACAAAGTTTTATTGCAATCGGATGAACAGTATCGCGACGCCTAAAATACGAACAAACAAATATTGATTTTTATATATTAGATTAACAACTGAAAGTGAAAAAAATACTTCAAATCTACGACGCTGACTCCACAATCTATGCTAATAAAAGTGATGATGATAATGACAGGCCTACAAAAACAAACATTCCATACGCCTGTAATATTCAAATAAAATGGATACCCAAAACATTATAGCGGATAATATGATGATATAAAAGCATGCTGTATTCAAATATGATTTACGGGCGTCTTCTGCGTATATTGTATTTAGTATTTCATTTCGAGTCGGTCAGGAATCCGGAGCCAGCTCTCGTCGGAATGTTGCGACGGCATATCCACCATGTAATAAGATGAATCTTTATTGTGATTCTGGTAATTTGGGACGGCATAATAAATTCTCCGACCCACTAACGGCTTATGTTTAATGTGGAAGTATGTATGTTTTATTGGATACCCGGATAGACTAGACGTCCGACTCTTTTATTTTATGAATAATGTAGTTGTAATTGATTATAAGAATTTATCTAGTTAAATTAAATGCTCAGTACTTTACCCGAAATACGTGTGAAATCGATAAATACCCGGACTGGGCCTGTGAAAAATAAAACAGTTTTAAAGATGATTGAGAATATTCAGATAATAGACTTATCTTTCATAAGTTGATCAATGCACTGCCTAAGGAAGACATTGCCTTGAAATTTTCAGCGTTTTGTTTTTAACCCTTATAATACCTTATAATATCAGTGATGCACAACCTTTTTAGAAGAAAGGCCAGATAATCAATTCTCAGATAGTTCGAGGGCCGCATGGGTAAAACTATTGAAATTATGGATATATTTGGTGTGAATAAAATTGATAATTTTATTGTTTTATATTGTTCTTCCATCGTCCGGAAAACGTTCTGAAGAAAAAAGGTGATTGATATTTGTCATTGCGGGCCGCAGATTGTGCATCACCGATGATATATGTATATAATAAATATGTTGCGTGCTTTATGTCATTGCTCTATTGAATATCAATTACATTTTATTTTTTACATGTACTATCTTTATTTTATTTGTCGAATGCATGGCGCATTGGGGTCAGCTGGATGTCATGAATTAGTTTAGTTTCCAATAAACAAGAACTATAAAATCGCGTCACCTTGAAGATTCCCCTGTCACATAAAAAAATCATCGCCAAAATGCCAGTATATTTTGTTTCAATTCAGTGCTCTTTGTATATGCTACCCAACGGTGATCATCAGGATTCCAAAATACGAACGGTTGAAAGAAGCGGGTAGCAGGTTTTGAGACTATCCGGAGGCTCATTCACAGCACGTGGTACAGCCTGTTCCGACGCATTTATTTGTCTTTTAAATAAATGCTTCGTATTAATTAACTCCAGATCGCCAGAATGTAAGTAAGATGGGTTGTCTGAAAAAAATAATGTGGGACGAATGTCGCCACTGCTTACATTATTTCCAATGACAGGCTCAACCCTGTTCTAATTGATTGCATCTTATTAGTTAACATTTTGTAATTGCTAACTTCATCAGTAGTATAATTATATGTTTGCTTTGATTTGATCCTATAACCTATATAACCCCTCCTTGCTTTCTGTAAAATGGAAAAATTCCAAACTCCATGATTTACTTATAAAGGCGAAACAAGTGTCACAATTAGTAAAATAATACGTGAAATCATCAAAGTTATTTTAAATTTTATTTGAGATGAATGAGTTATAATACTTCTTCTTTCACGTATATTATACATAATTCATTTGACTACTACATTTTTTGAATATTATCCAAACATGCAATCTTTTAAACTTCACTAAAGTACTCTATTCAATAATTGTAACTGGTAATAATTAAACCCGTTGTTTTAAGTTTACTATGCAGCATTTGCATCACATAAAGAATATATTCTACTTATATTTTGATTATCCAAAGTTATTTATAATTAACTTCTGAAGATTGCTGTTTGAATAATTATTTCAACTCACTTTTTAATTAAAAATCCTACTTCAATTAGAATTATTAGCTCAACACTGAAAATATCATGATAATTATAATATCCATTTAAGTTTGAGAAAGTTGTTTTTCAATCAAACGAACGCTTGGAATTTAGTATAAATAATTTTATCGCGAATAGATTGGACGATAATTGTTATTATAATATATTTTTAATATTCAATTGATTTAACTATTTTTAATTTAGTTTCAATTTGTTTGCCGCTTTGAGAATGAGTTGACAAAAATATTTAGACCACCATAGCTCAATGAAAACGCACGCATGGTTCTGTATCTTATATTGTACAAGTGTATACGTAATTTACTCATTTATGAATCTTAGATGCGGATATGATAGGATTATAATTTCATCCCCTTGAAATTGGAACATTTAGCTTGACATTTCGTAAGCTTACTTTGAAAAGGTTCCAATTGACATTTTTGCCAAAAATGACCTTTTGGTCGGAAAAGCTTGTATTTACAGCATTCTATCATATATATGAATTTCAGAGTTATCTATGGTTGAAAAACGGAAATAGCAGAATTCAAGAGTTGCACTACATCTAGACATTTTTTTTTACTAAATTGATTTGACAAAGTTCTAAGATTGTCATCATTATTTCCATGATTAGATCGTTAAGATCATTATTACTCATTTTAAGAGTTGTCAAAAAATATGCTTAAAATAAGTAATTTGAAACGTTTTTACTTGCTCAAGTGAATTTTAATAAAAATTAAACATTTTTAGTACTTTTCCCACATCAAATTTAATAGATCAGGACCGGTTTCGCTCATGACGAGCATTGTCAACTGACAGTCAACTCAGTGATCCAATAAATTTGATGTGGAAAAAGTACTAAAATAGTTTTATTATAATGGAATTCCACCAAGAATTGAAAGTGAACACCTTAAAAGAGATCGAGTGAATTTTAATCAATATAAACTTCATACGCTCACGTCTCGAAACAGTGTTAAAACTGTGTCAAGAACAGTAAGAACCTTTTCAAAGTAAGGTGTCGTGTTGTTAAAAAAACGATATTGAAAATGTGTATTAAGCGTATTAATAATCTTCCATTGATTCAGATGAAATATGGACAGCGAAAAAACATAAAGTGTTTTTGAGACTGATGAAAATATTAATCATTTAATATTCTCCAAATTTATTCAATCAAGATAGCTCTTAATGCTCGACGACGGTTGAAAAATAATAATTTAGTCATGTCAACTTAGCTATATTTAAATTGCCTTCGGCAATCAATTCACGAAGCGACTGACAAGTGCGGATTGATTATACAAAATGGAGGCAATTGGCAAATGACCAAATGAGTTTTTGACAATATAAACTTGTTGTGTTAATAGAAACTACATGTCATGCTATAAATAAAATATACAATTAATTGTCCGAGTCGAATTGATTAATAAGATGTTATGCATTTTATTTCGTTTGGCATAATCAGCTGAATTTATCAATTAGAATCAAGAAAAACAATCTTTTACCAATATTTAATCTCTTCGATGCCGCGGCCGTGTTTACACGCCAAACAATTCAGTGCTCGTAGGGCCGGCTTTACAAAATTGGTGTGTTTACACGCAGTACTTGAGTCGTGGTTTAACCCGGCGCACGCGTTGACATTTCACTCAATTAAAAACCGTGCGCGTCACCTTTCTTCGAATTATGAAAGGATGTTATTTTTCGTTATATCGTAATAAATAGAGAGATTAAAAATAATTGGATTGATATTGATTGCGGACAAACACATTAAGAATATGTGGGAACACTAAAAACCCGAAAGAAATACCACATGAAGCCACAATTCATTAAACAAACAAATCTCTAACAAAAAAGCAATGCTTGTCGACATGACGTATTTATTATCTTTAATTACGAACGTGTCAAATTAAGAGCCCTGCGACGAACTCATTCGATGGTCGTTGTCACTTCGAAACATACATATATTACTCGCTTAATTACGGGGAAACACATAAATAATTTAATATCGAGACATTTATCACCAAATGTTCACAAAAACACACATACACCTAGGGAGAGATAATAATTTATGATTTTTTTTAAATCTTTTTAAGAGTTATAAATTTTGTAGAAAAGATAACGACAAATACATCACAATCTTTGCACATAAAACTTGTTAAAGTTTTTTTATTTTTCTTTGAATTACATTTGAGCATTGTGCAAATCACAAATCAGAACTAAATGTTTTTAAATATTGAATACACCCAATAATTTTTAGTAAACACAATAGTCGACACAATTAGAATAAATACACGATAGTTTTTATTTAAATGTGTCCCTCAATACAATACGAAGTATAAAAACATTAAATAAAGATCGCACGAAAAATAAATATAATACCGCGCAGTGCCTGTCACGTAAAATAGTCATATGCGCAGCCGCGAATGAAATTATATGAGAACTGCGCAGGCGCGAGAGTTCGCGCGAACTTTCAAACGAATAAGCGCACTGACGGGTAAAATCGAAAAATTGTAGCTGTTCGAGAAATCGATGTTTTTATATTTAAATCTATTATTTCTGACAATCTCAAGGAGTTTGTGGTAGCAAGATAGGTAAGGCAATATTTTAAAACAATAATCACCCCTGTGTGCAAGAGATTTATCGTTTAATCATCAGTTGAAAGTTCCCGTCACACAAGTCGTGACAGTCGCGTACGGGCCTTGTCTTTTCCCGACACAACATCTGTGACGTTCGTCCGCCACGGGTTAAAGGCCACGAGCAACGTTTATAACAATTTTAAAATATCGTGCATATAGTGACATCTCTTGAAATCGTAATGTAATACTTGAACTTTATAGATATTGTTTGGTAATCTATAATATATCGATTTTAAAAAGGGCTGTTTCGTTGTGTTGAAATGTGTCGCTAGCAGGGTATGCGTACAACTTTTTTTTGAGGCATACCTCGCAGTGGGAGACTATTAATTTGTTTTAAGAATTTTGAACGTATTTTTTATTTACATTTAAGATTAAATTAACTATGGATCAGTTTAAATTTAAAGTCACGTTCACGTATTTTCTGTGTGACTGTTGTGACTACTCTGAAGTTTTGTGAAACGTTTGTTGGTTTAGTTTCTTGAATAAATGATGACGAAAATGACGCATCGTGTATATGGTAAGTTTTTGTGATGTACTATTAAAATATGTCCAAAAAGTATATATTTATTAGGTTTTATTTTTTGAAAGAAAATCACGGCCCTCCATGCACGGCCATACTAATCTTAGCCTGCACCTAAAAGGGTTAAGCTGCTTATGCAATACTTTCGATGCATTTGGCCGTAACTTTGGGGAAGATCATTTTAATATAAAATTTAAAATAATTTTTTTTTTCCACATTATTATTCATTTCTAAAGCAATCATTGCGACAGTAAGTCCAACGATGCACCTAAAACAGGCGAAACACGTGTCACAATATAATAAATCCGAAAAGACCAAAAAGAAATAAATAAAATAAAAATATTGTTAATTTACAAAAAAGTCTTATTTAACTATTCCTGTATTGGATTAGTATAATTCTGGCAAGGTTTGGTTTGGCTGAATACACCGAGAGGATCTTCGTGGTTTTTTCATGCTCAAGGCTTTGTTTTAACCTCCAGAATTCCGCTGAATATCATCCATATAACGCAGGGGTGGCCAAAGCGTCGATCGCCGATATGATCTGTACAAATCTTTGGTGACCGTCACAAGATGCGTGCAAGACAAGCAAGACAGCACGCTAAAATTTCGAAGTAAGCCGATTATCGACGAAAATCTCAATACCCGGGTCAAACAAGGGTTGGAAATTAGATTAACATAAGCTTAAAATTACTACTTTTAATGTTGGTCAATCGCCGCCAATAATTTCAGGCAAAAGTCGTTCGCGGGCAAAAAAGTCTGGCCACCCCTGATATAACGTAATTGACGGAGTATTTTAAGACAAATATCTCAGAAAGCAATACAGGATGACCAAGCACTTAGTAGCAAAATCGGAAATATTTTTTTTAAATTCTAACATAACTTTAAAGTTTTTAAAGACCCAGCCCAATGATATCCACTGAGAAGGACTGGGGAAGGCACAATGTTTGATTATTACATTACGCTCTATTTGAAAACATACATAAGCAGAATGGAAAATAACATTAATTATTCCAAATGAATAGCAATTTAGTTGCATAGTATCTATTTAATATGTAGATAATTTTACACGACTTATGATATAAAAAAGCAACCGTCAGGTGGTACTCATATTAATATTTTAAATACTGACAATAAGTGGTTATTGAATGTTTACAATCATACTCAATACAACCTTGTATTTTAATTTTAATTGCATATCGTGACTTTGCCGTTCAATATAATAATATATGGCAACATTATACACTTCAGTCAGTGACAATGATTTTTAATAATATGTTATAAGTAAGTGCTTTGTTTTTAATGAAATGAGAAACAACAATACATAGTAAGAAATATGTAAAATATTACTTCTGAGTATTAAACATTTATATTCGTATTGTCAGTGTGGCTTACAATTTATTATAATGTACTGGATCAGTGCTTTGAAATGTCAATGGAATATTTAATATTCATTTAGAAACAATTAAATAAGATATTATATGGAAATCGATTGTCATTGTAATACATTAACACAGGATTTAATTATTATGATAAAGTTCCGTGAACCGCCAAATAAATCAATATATCTGTTGAAAAACATATGTTATATAATTAAAAAACGCTATTATCTCGATAGAAAGACAATTTTTTATCCAGTATATTTTTTTAAACAAACGCACTACATACTATACTAATAGTCACTGTGCATATTTCACCATATGAATTTATCTCAAGTAACATTGGCATCTGGGCATTCATCTTATTCGCATATTTATAAAATAAAACACTAGTTAATTTGTGTACTTGAATGGCTGAAAGATGCTGAAAGGAGAAACCCGTGTCGTTAGTGATAAAACGTATTGAAATCTAACGATTCAAACATCTTTATATAAACTAAATATATTTCTAAATCAGATTGTTTTGTATCGTTTGTCTGTATATTATTGTGATATTATTATATATATTTATATTATATATATATTATATATATATTGCACCAATTCATACTTAATTTTATATGAGCAAATATTCCTGTTTGGATATTTCTATCAGTTGATAATTCTCGCAATGAGTGAAATCGGTCTTAGTCCACAAAAATGTGGAATAAGGTACAATAAATATGTGTTGAAATATTAATATATCAATGATTCTTATTCTTCATAGCTAATACAATCCATTTTAAGCCAATATATTCCACCACCATGAGAAACACTTGATAGTTATTTTAAATATAGCACTTCTAAAAAATCTTTTCTGAACATAGACAAATAATTTTGCCATATAAATATCTGAGACGTTAACTCCTTGCAAGTCCCAAAAACGATGCAATATCACCTGAGGATCTGTGAGTGCAAATGCCTCATCTGATTTGAAGCCAGGGTAGTATGAGGATGGGGCGCACGTGGTCTGGGAGCGGGCAATCAGCGCGCCAACTGTCAACACAGCGTGTCAGCTGAGGGCGGCAATCAGGACGGGCGGAATAGGGGTGCAAAATGAACCTTCAACACAACTACGATGAATCTTATCTTGAAATATTTGTGAGATATCAATACGAAGTTATATGATTTATTTATGCTTTCACAGGCTTATTTATCTATACAATGATTTTCATTTATTCATCATGCGATGTCAGTTTGTGATACAGAAAATAATAAAAAATAATTTCTATTTAAACTTCAATTATTGTATCACTTTATGTATGATAAAAATTATATGAGACGTTTTGATACCTTTTGGCAAAATCTCATCATATTCGGATAAAAATATTCACCGAAAGCCTTGAAGTTTTGCTCATTTGTGTTTACATAATTCACTTTCATCTCTAAATTTGTCGAACAGCCGCTATTTTGTTTTGTTCTCTCAAGACAATTTTTTATTATTATTATTTGTAGCCTATATATCCAGTTTCGTTAACATTTCCGTCCCGGTGGGTAAGACAGTTTACCACCACTGCCACTTTATCTTAAATATCTATCTTAATATTAGTGATACAATGTGTAAACTTTTGGTATTTTTAAATCATTGTTTTTAGATCTTTTGCAGTAAAAAAATATAATTTTGATGGAATAGTTTCGTTGCAATTGAATAAAAAAGAAAATAAGTCAGATTATTATTGGCCGAAAACCATTTAAATTGACGCTACCAATTGCCAAGATTGAAACTTCACTCCCCATACGCGATAAGATAACGTTATCTTATCCCAAGCGCGCCACTTTCAACGAATATTCCAAATCAAATGGATGCTATTTACACTAAAAGGTGTAGGTAAGAAGTCGCGTTCACAGTTTTGATATCGCCAGTCTAGATTCAACAACAACACGATCAGGTTGTCTCATTCATGCCCGACTTAAAATCTGATTAATTCATTCAGATTTTCATATAATTTTTTTATATAACGATGTATAAAGATACGCCAAAGCATAATCAATCATTTTTTTATTGCAGGCTATGCCAATAAGGCCATACCACTGGGATCTTTTTTAGACCCCCCTACGAGTTATTTTTCAAGGAGAGTCTTTCGAAGGTTTAAAGAAAACTACATTTTAATACTGTATTCGTCTTTTGGTGTAGCCACGTTTACGTGTAACCTCTCATCCTGTGAAACTATGGTCCCTTGTATCTATTATAAATTTGTTTCAAAAATTGTCTTACATTTTAAATGTCATGTAGTTCAAAAAAAAAATCCGATGGAAGAAATACAATTGGATAGACTTATTTATAATGATCTGTAAAATAAGACTTCACACCAAAAATCTTCCCCTCTATCCCGTCTTTCAAATAATATAACCAATTAGTGTTTTAACGATACTCCTAGTACTACTGGATAGCATAATTATTTTTCTTCTTCGCTTCTAGCCACCTAACCAAGTAGATTCTCAAAAAATATTTACTAAAGGGTTCTTTCTATTCTCGCACAAACTGGTCCTGAATCGTTGTAAATTTTAAAGTCACTAACTGACTCAACCGGTAAATATCGATTGGAATAAAATATTCATAATAGATGTTCACAGATCACGTGATCACGTTTGTTTGCGTTTTAAAAAGGATTAAAGCACCTATTCTTCTGTACACTTTTTTCTTCGACTTTCACATTAAATAATATAAATACCAGGACCGGTTTCGCCCATTGCGAGCATTTTCAACTGATGACAAATACATTGAAACAGAGTTATTTATATTAAAATGAGGTTTATAATTTGCTTAAAAAAAATTTTAAAGATAATCATAAGTGGAATTAAGATGTCAATAATTTGAATGATAGGACACTTATCGGGAATAATAAATTAAGCGCACATTGAAAATAAATTCAATGAAAAAAAATATAACGAGGCTTAATAAATTTTTCAATTATAAAATGAACTTGATTACAGATAAAATTTGAAATGACATTTCAGTGAATAGCAGTAACTTAAATATCAACTTTTCTGAGCAAACATTATTAAACATGAACTTTCTTATTGATTGACTGATTGGTTTATAGTGGTGTAAAAGCATGAATTTGTACTTGAACGATATTATAAAACCAATTATTACATTTATAATATCACTGAGATGAAGGGATACAGAAGCTTAGTACTGGTAAGAAGGAACTTTTATAAAGCCATTGATGAAAACATGCGTACTTTGAAAAAACGCGTTGTATTCCATTGTTAATGGTATAATATTATAATGTATGTTTTAAAAATATAATATTCCTGCCTGTAAATAAGTATTTTATAAACATCCATACCCACTCTCAACGTGGAGCATACGGCTTGCTCATGGAGGTTTCTAAACATATTTTTTTCTACAAGAACTGCTTGTTGCTCAGCCGCGCGAACTATCTTTAGTTGGATGAGAGTAGGACTAAAATAAATAAGGCTTGGTCAGGACATACATTCGGCAGTCGTTACATGATCGGGGAAGGAATTTACTTGAAGGGAAAGAACATAAGTACTATATATACAATTAAAAAATATTTATTTATCTTAGAGCAGTTAAAAATATTTGCTTTATTTAGAAAACGATTAAAATTGTGTCAAGCTGTTTTATTTTAAATATTTACCAAACTGAAAAGCTAAAGCTCTTTCCAGTGGACATAGCGAGTGCATTCGCACCTTAGCGGCCCAATTAGTGGCGGCGCGTCAAATAGACCCGACAAATTGTAGAATTCTCCCTCAGAGTCCACCAATCTGTTTGCTCAAACGGTCTCATTAAGGAAGAGTGTATTTATTTTGTTTTGTGTCCTATCCTTCCCCAGCCCCCCATCCGGGCTCCACTACTACACTAATCATTACACTTATTTTTGAATTCCAATTTACTTTAATTGGACAAAACTTACCACACGCATGACTGCATTATATTATCAAAAATAACATACCTAACACACTATGTACATGTTACAGTGAAAATGTATTCTCGGTGAAAATATATTCTTCTACATACTGTCATTGAAATTAAATTTGACCGCCTTATCTTCAGCCCTATGTTTGTCTGTGTTTTTCTTTGGTTCTATTTTTATGAAAGGGACAACTTGATAATTTTGTTTCATTGAAGCAAACCAAAATTTTAGGATGGCAAATCATCGACTTGGGACAGTAATTTCAATGATCGTGACCAGCGAAATCATGTTGTCATACAAATCTATTACTTGATACATTTTCACTGAGAATACAGTTTCACTGTAACATATACAAATGCAAATCAAATACGAACACAAATTAATCATTTTAAGTAAATTAAATTTATCTCGTAATTTAACTGGCTAAGTTCTCGATAAAGTCTTCAAAGAACGTTGAGGATGTAATTCAGATTTTGTTAAAAAACATATGGTGTCAACTGTCACTTCTTGGTGGAAAGGCTTTAATAAAATAAATAAAACATATACTATTAATATAATTAATGATTTCTACTGAGGGTGCTTGATTGAATTTCACCTGTGCACTTGAAATTCCTGAAGATGCCTAAAGGCGAAACCCGGGTCGTTAGCGACAAAGCTCATGGAAAAGTAAAAATTCAAACAATTCAAATTTACCAATTATAGTTCGACGTTGACTGTTATAAGTTGCTGATAAGTTGATTCAGTTGAAAATATTGCGATGAGCGAAACCGGTCCTTTATCAGTAAATTAATATTATCCTAACAAAATTTAAGTCAATCACAGGCCGTTAAAAAAAGCATCCCCTGAACCTGGACAAAAGATTTAATATTTATAGAAAAAGTAATTCTCCACTTGTTTGCCAAATTCCTTCGAGTTCTGTCAGTAACGAAGCGATAGATGCGAGTCATTAAGAGACGCACGGGGTGCGGGTTTGTTAACGAGGGTAGACTTGCCCCACTAGCCCCTTCCACCCCAGCATCCCCCTGCACCGCGATTCCACTCCCTTCACTCTTCGCCCCGATGGGTAGTTCATTTGGTTCATTCATGAATTCGCAATTCGACTGAAGAAACAAGAAATGATTCTAATTACGTTGGGGTTGTATTTTTGTAAGCCATATAATTTAAATTGATCGATTTAATGATTTATGTGATACGTGAGTATTGACAGCTAATTCAAGTTTTTCCATAGAGTTTTTTTTTCTTACCTAGCTTTACTTTCATGCTGAAACTATATGCGGAGTCCGCTAGGCGGGCTCCTAGTTTCCTGGCTATTTTTATTGCTAGGGTGGATACAGACTTAGTCTTTGTTTCCCTTTCCCGCAAGCTAGCTAAGTATTGACTTTCTAAAATATTCTGTCAGCTGAGGGCGTTGTGTGGGGAAAACACTCAAGAAAAACCCCCTACGAGAATGATTATTTAAAATGATAATTATATATATTACCATGTCTGCCCTCAGTGTTGATCACATGAGTTCACATTCGCAGGGAGAGTATCTCAAAATACGAATTTATACGGAGACTGTTTGTAACTTTACTCAGTTGCTCAACCTCTCTTCTTCGAAAAGAGCGGGGACCGTATGGATAGGATGACAAGGACAGAACCAGTGTTTAGATACTCGTGCTCTTCACACGCCACGCTTAAAGGATTGGGTGAATGGAAAGTAGTTTTTAGACGACTAAAGAAATCAATTTCAAATAAAACCTTTGCAAAAGTTTTCATTGAAAATAAAAATAAATTATATCAATACAAAAAATCACAGTGTATAAGGAATCTTAAGAGGCGAGCAGAATGCAAAATGAAGATAAAAACAATTAATTCTATTCATTTATTTACTTTTATGCCATTCATATGATCACCGATAAAATCAAATGTTTTCGACTTAAAACTGATTGATAGTGAAACTATATGTATTAACTGAGCTGCAAAGATCACAAGTGGTAAATATAATCAAAACACCTACAATGTGTTTGTAAAGATTTTATTGTTGAAGATAAATTCAAAGTATCGTTACCTTCAAGCTATCGTGGATTTCATTGATGTGAGTATAGAGTTCTCCTCAATCAAGACGTAAACCCTTTGTCGTCAGACTACTTTGGAATAACAGAAGGAAGTGAATATAACCGCTCGTTACGACGTATTCAGTTGTAGTCCCGTGATTCCCAACAGTAACACTCTAAGAAATAATAAATGAAATTTCTCACCTATAAGGTGTTGATTGTCGGTTATTGGTGGCATTATAATTTGAATAAATATAACACACATTTTAAAAACTACTTCCACATATCGCCACTTGGAATATTTTATTCGGTTTCTTAAATATACTGATTTCCAATAAATCCTATGTGCCGACATTCATAATTGTGCAACACAAAATATCGTATGTGTCAACACACGACCTAGAATATTTTTCGCGAGCACGGAAATGTGAACAATAAATTTTACGTGAAAATTCAAGGAAAATTAGTCATTTTTAATTGAAAATTTATATAATTTCCACTTTTCTTTAACGGATAATTTGTTGAATGTAACTCTTTAATTATTAAAAATAGTAATATAAAAATAAAACTTTCGTTAAGAATTTTCTATACAGTTTTTATTGATTATCTCCTTATGAAAATCACATCTAAGAGATAGTGTACGGAAATCGACGATATTTTTTATGATCAACACCGGTTCCTCTCAAAGTGTGCAATTTAAATTGACGAATTAAAATAACCGACAGGGATATTTATACCTAAGTATAAAATCTTTGTCAAATAAAGTTATAGTTATTTATTTAGCTTACTCAAAAAATCGTTTTTAACCGAGATCCATTCTTCTGAATGACTCTACATAAGAAGGTAAAAAGATAAAATAAGATGACTTTTTGAACTGGGTTCACTCGGGGTTGCATACCACTCAGCGATCGCAGTCTCCTGTCAACAACGATGGGAAGAGAACACACCATGAATATGAAAACTAAACTATGAAGCGAAAGAGACGGGAAGAATTTTGACGCCAACGCTCTTCAGAACTTAAAGCTCCATCAAATAGATGCTCATATGATTGTTGTTTTTTTTAAAATATTATAATATCGACAGGACGAATTATCATTTCGTATTCATAAACTAGAATGCATTAATCAAGAGTTCTTTTGATATACAGCGAACGTTAAAGCGCAGAAAAGAGCATAATTTTTATTTTTTCCAGTTTTATGATTTTTCCCCCGATGGAAAACATATTTTGGCAAGCATTGTTGTCAGCGGTGGGGGTAGATGGCGCAATCAAAACCTACGCCGTTCGTTAACCCTTCGCACGGCGTGGGGTTGAATTAAATTGATTCGTATCCCTACTGTATACGTATAGACGCTTTTCAATAGAACAATTTGCCCTCGATTTTTAAATTTTTATTAAATGATTATAAGATGAGGAATACGAAAATATGAATGTATATCTTGTAAGAAATGTGTTTGCATACTGATTCCGGTTGTTAATGATCGGCTACATGATATTGTATTTTAACGATAGTCATTTGACCTTATTTTTGATCTTTTATAGAAAAAAACGTAAAAAAAGTTTATTGAGGGATATATGTAACTATCGATTTGGGGTTATATGTAAATAAACTACGTCTTACTACAAACTGTGACGATTGACAGTTTTGCATCTTGACCTAGTATTCTTTGTATCAAGTGATTGATTTGTATGACAACATGATTTCACTGGTCACGATCATTGAAATTATTGGCCCAAGTCGATGATTTGCCGGCCTAAAATTTTGGTTTGCTTCAATGAAACAAAATCAGCAGGTAGTCCCTATCATAAAAAGAGAACCAAATACAAAACATAGACAAACATGGGGCTGAAAATAGGGCGGTCAACTTTGATTTCAATGACAGCTTGGAGAAGAATATATTTTTACTGAGAATACAGTTTTACTGTAACATATACAACTTGTTGGCCCGACCGCTTTTGGTTCGTTTTCTATGTAATATACATTTTGCTATCTGAGCAGTATTGTCCTAGTAAATTTCAACATTCTTCTTATAAAATTGTCTTTATTAATTTAAACTATACCTCTCTGAAAGAGTTGCATGAAATTCACGACTCAATCGAAGTAAAAAAAAAATGTATTGTGAAATTTTATTGCAAATAGTATATTAAAAACTCGTACATAACAGTTGAGAATTTTTCAAGGACTTATACGTATGGCCAGGCTGAGATAGTAAGGGTTAATTCATAGTTTTTAGTATAATTGTATATGTAAACAAATTCCTTTGAAGATAAGCACCTTGAATTACATACAAGGTTACTTCTTGGTTTACGTTGCGAAAAAGTTTAAGCTTATTCGATTATAATACGGTGAAAAAAATAACAATGTAATTTAATTATCTTATATATTTGTTGATAGCTATTTCGGCTTACTCCCTCGTTAGGACGATGTTTTAAACTTGCATTTAATTATCCCTATATACAGTTGTAGACAGGGTACACAATACATCTTCTTCTCTGTTCCACCGTTCTAGTTTTATATGGCAATAATTAAGTTATTAAATTTGTAGAATTAAAATACATTTTATTTTTTTCACCGTATTATAATGGAGTTCTACCAAGTAAATGCCAACTCAATCAATTATTCGATTATTAAAATATTATTGAATGAATGTTAAGGAAAAAACGATGAAAGAACGTGTAACTATTTGAGAAATGCAGTGGGTCAGCGTGTTGGTTTAATTTAGAGCCGCACAAATCTCTCGACTTATCATTGTCAATTACAGAGTTGTTTGTCAAAACGGTCGGACGTGGTGCGATGCGATGGTGACTTATAATGGTGAGGGGAACATTGTTAGCGTAATGACCCTTCAGCGCACCTGCATCACATCGCTTGCACTTTGCCATCTAGCGGTTTTGAGCAAAAGACAAACAACTGCTCTATTAAATAAGTGTTTTTTTTAATCATGTTGCTACGTCAATTTGGTTCAATTTCTTTTTAAATAAAACATTATATTTCAAAGAACAAGACTGTAATTGCGAGGATAGTCAGTATTCGATTGAAAAAAAAAACAGGTGTTGAAATTGAGAGACTAATGATTGCCATGCTATTCAAAATTTAAATTCAAAAAAGACCAACATAAATAATAAGATTTTTTTACAAATATAACTTCTCCTGCGTGACTTTTTTGGTCAAAATGTTTTATTTACACCCTTTTTTTTCATTATGCGACACAATATTATTTTATGAGAACATTTTATTCGGTTTCCTAAATAAATATAATGATTTCCAATAAATCCTATGTGCTGACATTCATAATTGTGCAACATAAAATAGCCTATGTGACAACAAACGAAACGACCTAGGATACTTATTTCGAGAACGGTATTGGTATACGGTATATCTTTTGTGCAAAATTTTAAGGAAAAATAGTCACGCTTAATGGAAAGTTTATCTTAATAACAATTTTCTTTTATGAAAAAGGTGTCGAATGTAACCATCAGTTTGTTAATAATTATCTCCTAATGTGCCTTTATCTACATATAATACATATGAGATATTGTGCGGGAAACGACAATACATCAATACGAGTAATTAATTAATAATTAATTGAATTCCGAAAAAAACTTTTGAAATTAATTACGTATCTGTATAAACATACGAAATGCGTTTTGCAAGATCCGTTTGTTTACTATATATCGTATACATACTCAGTTTTATTTTAATTAAAAGTAATATGTATGTATAATAAATATATTTATCGCTTTCTCTTTTGTATGGCTGAATATAAAATCATAAAAAATATCGCATGTAATCATTACCTTTTAATACATAATAACGATCAATCATTACAGAATCAATGTTTGCGACTAAATGTAAACAAGAGGAAAGTGGGGTCAAAATCGACGATTGACAATTGTTATTGTAGATTGAAAAATATCAGGTAAGATTTTTGAAACAACTAATTAGCCACCTTTACATCTCAAAGTGCATTTTTTTCTTATGGCGTAATTTTTTCAACATATTGTATTACCTTATTAATTATTTTTAAAGTGTTGGTGAAATGACAGTATAATAAAAATAATAACACATTTTAAGTAATTATTCCACATTAGATTTCTTAAGATCTGGGTTGGTTTCACTCATCGCGAGCATTATCAACTGATAAGAAATACCAAAATACGGCTTTATGCATACAAATGTTTTGAAAGACTCATTAAAATTACAAAAAATTAATTGGTAACACAAATATCCAAATAATTAAAAGTAAAATAAAGCAAAATAATAATAATTATTATCAAATACGCTAAAATTAGATTGTTGAAGACCTCTTAGCAATACAAGTTTCTCCATTAAAAACCAATAAAGTAAGAATGATCATTGACAATATAAAATCCAGCAGGTGTATATGATTTAACAAATGGGGAATTTTTCATGATGTTGAGTCACGAGCAAAGTTGGGAAAAAATACTCTTCCAGTCCAAGGATCATGAAGGTTCTGAAAATTAAACAATAATTTAATATGACAAGTAGTGCTTTGGAAAAACAATAAAAATGGCGATTTTGTCGCTTTTAGTGCCATTCGTGGTCGAGTGTCAACGCTACGGGCTTCGCTTGCGGAGGACTCGGGCTCAAATCCCAGTCCAGGAAGCTATATTTTCCAATCGAGTTATTGATTTTTGTTAACCCTCCCGCATCCAAAAGATTCATAAGAACGGGGCGTACGTAAAGCGATTGACTAACCATAAGTCCTGTCCTAGTCGTAACCTTTCCTTCCTTAGTTGTTGAGAAAAAAGGTTCAGCAACTCAGTAACATGTATATCTTGTAAAAAAATAAAGAGTACATATGCTTTACATTAAATGTAGATATGTAGTTTTTCAACCAGATTATAAACAAGTTCTAACCATTGGAATACCAAATTCAGTCAATATACCGTTAGAAAGTAAATAATCGGTTGATAAATAATTTGCATAATTTATAAAATCACTCATAACCCCTCGAAAGACTGCTCGAGCTTATATTTCATATCGGAGTGACGGTTTGGCATAATACAATTTATTTTAATTGTACATAATATGGAAGAAGCTAAATTATTATTTACTTCGCAACATTATTAAACCAGTTCAAACACAGCTTGCAAATTCGCTTCACATTCTTTCACTTCAACTCTAGCTGTGTTGTGCATCGTATTAAGAGTATGAGTTCGAACAGGGACGCTCAAACTTTTTCGCTTGGCAGACTTGCGGTTTTATTATTTTATCAATCTCAATTTAAAACTACAAGTGCGTTACGTAATAAATAATAAAAACAGGGCTGTGGAGTCGGTAAGAAAAAGTCCGACTCCGACTCCGACTCCATCATTTACCAAAACCACGACTCCAACTCCGACTCCGACTCCGACATTGACCAAAAATACGACTCTGACTCCGACTAAAAAAAGGTTAATATCGTAACTTTTTTTCCATAATCTTCCTATTTATGTGTATTCAATTAAATATCAACCCTATCAATGCGGCCAAAAGCTAAATTTGACATATTAAATGCAAAAATAAAAAGTTCAAACTTTTCAAAATTTCCGACTCCGAGTACGACTCCGACTCCGGCCAAAACGCCGCGACGACTCCGACTCCGACCAAAAAGCTCCGACTCCACAGCCCTGATAAATAATCATAGACAAAATTTCGGTACAATAAAATATGATATATTAGTAGGCAGACCCATTAACACTCATTGTGAATATATCAATGAATTTCAATTATTTTTATCCGCACCTGTATTCAAGTGGTTACGGTATTAAGCTTTGGTTTAGTGTTCACTAGATTAGTTATTCTCAAACTGGGGTGCCGCGTATTATTTCTATCAGATTTAGGTAGGGGGCCGTTGCATGAAAAGTTTTGGGAAGCACTGAACTACATTAAATTCCAGTATTCTGAATTTGTTTTTGGAAGCATAGTTAACTCATCCGATCCTCAATACTAAACGAAATTGCAATGAAGATTAAATTAAAACTGCTTTACAGAAAACAACTAAGAGTTAATGACAATTGATCATTCTTTGAGAACTATTTTTAAAACGATTATTTGTACCTTAATTATTTGAAATCAATTGACAAATATGCACTACTCATTTCATTTAGAAATAAATCAAGTCCAAGTTATTTATTTTTTAACCCGTTAGCTGCTAGCGTCTCATACATTGAAACGCCTGTCTTGCGGTGAGTTGCTATTAAACAATGACTTAAGTTTATATGTATTCAAATAGTGATGCATTGTTTGGTCTGATATCCTCCATGAGTGTATTTAACAAAAGTTCTTAAAATATTTGTAAATCGGGTCAGCAGGGAAGAGGTTAAGAAGACAATGTAAATATATTAAATTCTGTCACGCAACTTGTCTCTTCAAAAGAAAGCAACATACGATTGTGAGATGGATATGAACATCAAACTGAATTTTTTTATTATTTTATTTTATAGCTCAATAATTTTTCGTCGCAGGATCGCATCACTATTTCAGAAGCCATGTTTTAACGAATCTCGTTAAATGATTTTAATAAGATCGAGCGTTGATCGTGATTCCCATGTCTCCATCTCCATAATATTTTCGAAATCAAATAACAATTATTATTGCTCGTATAATAAGTCGTATCATGTAATATGTACATATAACAACACATACATATTCGAGGTAGGTATACATTATTATTTAATTATATTATTTTCACAATTTATAATAAATATAAGATTCTCACGTTATTTTTAATATTTTCATTCGATACATGGTATTTATGTACATAGCCAATATAAAAAGTTAAGTATTATATAGACCTCTTGATTTCGGAATATCAGTTACTCAACCTACCCTATTTCATAGTAGATTTCTTCCAAAAACTAAAAATTGTTAGTAAAATTGATTCGCTGGGTGTAGGAAAAAGTATTTTTACTAGTTGTGAAAAATAATCAAGATTTACTATTAACTTATTTATAAAAGTTTTCATAATATTGTAAGATTGACTTAAATTGTATGTAGAGAATTATATTTTGATGTTAAAGTTTTTTTTTTTTTAAATTTGTGTTAGACATTTAGTACCAGCTGGTTTTTCTCGTTATTCGTAATATGTATAAATATAATCACAGTTATATGAATACAAGTTCAGAAATAGTTGATACAATATGATGAACGTAAGCAACATTCGTTTGTTTTTTTATTATACTTATTTGTATTTGAAAAAGAAAAAAAATAATTAACGAAACCCAATCAGCAACGAATCAAATTTCACCCAATCAAAAACAACAAAAAAATGTTTTATTAATATGATTATAATAATTTTATATTATCTTCGGTGGTAGGACAGTGCGTTTTGAGGGTGCTACACACTTGGGCGAAGTAAACTTCGCAGCGTTGGAATTATGAAGAAAAAACTTGCAACACTAACTGCATGGGATGATTTATGTGGCTGCAGAACAAGGGCCGATGCAAAACCGCTTCTTTTATAACGCTGTCGAGTATAATTTAATCAATATCAAAGTTTTACGTCGACAAGTTTTATACTTTGTGCGAGTGTGCCACTACATCAGTGTTGCATACATAATTAATTGCAGATTGACATGAAAGAAAAATATGCAATTTAAAAGTATGCATAATAAGACTGTTTCTGACATTTTCTTGAACAAGAATAATGGGGTCATTATAAAATTTTATGAATCTGCACTGTGAACCAAAATTACAACAAAGTGTCATTTTAAATAAATTATTTTAAATTTATGGTCATATAGTAAAAGATGATTTGTATGAAAACAGGGCTAAGTGATTGATTACCTTTCATTTTATTTATTAATGTAATTTACAATATATACGTATAACTTCTGTTCTGATAATTTTACTTTTCATTCTTTTAAAAAAAGCCACAATATTTTAAACATTGTTTTTAATCGATCCCGTTCCCAATGTTGAGCACATTATTTCCCAATCGAAGTATCTCCACACTATTTTCTTTTTCTACGAGAACTAACTGTTACTTAGTCGCTCAACCTCTCTTTGGTTTGATGAGAGAATGTATAGAAAAGAGAAAGCTGGACCGGACTCGTGGTAAGCTAGTCACTCTCTTTATACTCTGGTTATAGAATCAGCCACTCAAGCAGTGGCGGCTGGTGACAGAGTATTAGGGAGTACAAAAAAGATTCAACTATTTTTGCAAGAGTTCTTTCCTATTCATTGGATTTTAAAACACTTCTATAACATGGACTTTCAATTCAGATGTTCGCAATACCAACGGAGTGCCAGTCTTATGAATTTTTGGCAGTCCGTAGTACGGAAAAATAGTTGAATCTTTTTTTGTACTCCCTAATACTCTGTCGCCAGCCGCCACTGCACTCAAGCCTTTTAGCGATTAAAAAGATACTGCTTGTACCGGGACTCAAACCCGTGAAGTCAGCTACGGAAGCCAGCGAAGTTGACCACAACACCACGGACTCGACATTTTTAGCACTTAATAAAATATGTCAATATTTCCTACTGAGAATCAAATCTTCGACGGGAAAAACGGGAGAACCTACGCTAGCGCAAGCCCGTCAGAAAAGAACCAAAATGAAATATAACTTTGTTATTTTACTGGTTATGCCATGTGTTTATAAACAGAACGCGCCAAGAATCAAACTAAAATTCAATTGGATTTTTTAAAAATATTTGCGCATACCTGATACGTTATATTAATAAGTACATAAACTAGCAAGCATAAATCTGTAATTGGTTCCACTGTGTTTTCATTGCCAGGCTTTATATTAAATAATTTAATTTCAAGGATATGCAATAATTTTATTACTATATTTACTGCACTTTTACTCATACACACTAATTGCTATTTAGTATGAAAATATATTACGAACTTAGTGTAGTTATAATCACATCAAGTGTATGTATACGTTAAAAGTTAGAGCAAAACAACACACGATGTCAGAATGTAGCCTTTTCAGGTTTGACCTCCCAGTGAGGCGAATCTCGACGGGGCACCGTAAGAAAAATGGACGCATATAAGGTGGTCGATAATGATACATGTAGGAGTAAAATTAATCAATATTTTTCTGTAATGAAAACATATTCATGTTAATCGCCAAACGTTAATCACTGTTCGTTTTATTGCTAACAGTAATAATTGAAAGAAAATATCAATTTAATTTAAACTGATAACAGATTTTATACAAGTACGATGAGTAATCTATTTTCAAAAATATTAAATACTTTAGATTAACAGAAGTTATTTCGTATAAAATGTAATATTTTTTCATTATTGGACAGGCGTATCTGTTTGCGATCGAATAGAATCTTTTGAGATGTCACTGATATAATTAAGGATTTCGAATGAGGGTGCTTGATGGAATTTCAATATAAAATTTGAATTTTATACTTTTCGATGAGTTTTGTCGCCAACGACATGGGTTCGCATATTACAATTTTACCAAACATATTTTGAGGATTTATACTGAAGGTGTTTCATTTAATTTGAATCGCTTGAAATTTGGACTTGAACTAGCTGAAATTGTCAGTTCAAGTTTTCCGTGCACTTGAAATCCCTGACGATGTCGAAAAGTGAAACCCGGACCGTTAGCGACGGTACGCATGGACAAGTACAACTTTCAAACGATTCAATTTTAAAGATATTTTGTTCATATTTATTTATAAGGGATCAGTGACGGCTGGTGACGGGGTGTTGGGGGGTGCAAAGGAAGATTCAACCATTTTTGCAAGAGTTTTTTCCTATTCATTGGATTTTCAAACACATCTATAGCATGGACTTTCAATTCAGATGTTCGCAATACCAACTGTTTCTCTTCCGTAGTACGGAAAAATAGTTGAATCTTCCTTTTGCACCCCCGAACACCCCGTCACCAGCCGTCACTGTAAGGGATGCTAGACGACTAAATAGCTGCCATAATTGCATTGATCTACTATGTGTCGTGACTCAAAAGACAACGACGGTTTACATACATATGTGCCACAAAATCTCTGAAAAAGAACGTGACATAAAATGGAACGATAAATATCGTATCATAAATTATGTAAGTAAACAAAATTGTACGTAACTTAGAAGTATTATAATTATTAAAACAGCAATGTAATTTATCTGGCATGTCATTCGTTTAGTATTGTAAAATGGCAAAACATAATATATTTCGACAAGGTATATCAACCGAGTAGAAATAACAGATAATGTTTTAACTAATAATTTTACTATAACATATTTTTTCATTTGCCAATTTACGATTCAAAATATTAATGCGATATTTCAGTTTTTTTAATGAAATAAATTAAGAATGTGCCGTCATTGTTTATTATTGCAATATAAAGTTATAGTATGCCATACCGCTTTTTATATATTTTTGCCGTTATTGATTTTCGTTGTGCTATCAACTTACCAGAAAAAAGCGCAAATTATAATGAACGTTTTTGCGTAGAGCTTTAACGATGCTTTTATACAAAATAAATTGCATTTGGAAAGCTTTCAAAATTATGAGCATCCATTTAAAGTTAACGAAGCGAGTTGTGTTTTCGGTCGGTGAGCCAGAAAGGGGAATTACCACAGCATAGCGTTTCAGGAGTTAACTCTGTTTGAAGCAAAGTATGCAGATATAAAATGTGCATATTTGTCTCATTACTTAAGATAACCAAGCAACTACATCACAACATTGTTAATAAGTCGATTACGTAATACGCAACGTCAGAATAATATTACAATAATTCTGAAATCTTTTATTTTCAATTTTAAATATAATTAATAAATCACCTGTCCGGTCCGAGGCGCAGTGTACATAGTTGTGGGCTTGCGTGCCGGACCGCCCGGGTTCGATTCCCGTTACGAGCGGATTTTTCAGTCGATAAATCTGTTCAAAGGCATATTGAAAATCCCTTCCGACCTTTACGATCCCAAAAAGCGACGCATAGCGATTAACTAATCACTAGTCCGGTCCAAGACCTCGTATCCTTTCCATCCCCACACTCTTCGAAAAAAGAGAGGTTGAGCAACTAACTGAGTAACAAGCAGTTCTCGTAGAAAAACATATGTTGAGATAAACTCCGTAAGGAGTCCATATGCTCCAAGTTGGGAGCGGACATGGTAACACTTACTAAATTAATCTTAAATACCTACTTTTAAAAAAATACAATTAGGATTGTTTTAAATTAATTGGACTTATAGGTTCATATTTCTTTAATTATTAATTAACTGACACATTGATTGAGTGATCGAATTAAAAAAAAGGAAGCATACCAATTGTAAATACTAACTAAATATATAACACTTTCATTAGTATAAAAAATATATAAACAGCTTCAAAAACAAAGTCTTAAAATCCTAAACAAACTATTCAAAAAAAAGTAAGACACGATTTGAAAATTTTTAAATGATAACAATGGAATAACTTAAACTTAAACTTTCAATGAATAAAATCGTTGGTCTAAAAATGTACTTTTCTAATCCAATCTTCGTCTCATTAGGAATATTCTGTCTATTTTTACGTTGTTACGTCCTTCACTTTCCTGGCTATGGATTAAGTAATGTCACAACGGTAGTAACCTAAGGTATAGTGTAAAAACTTGGCTTTTATCTTTTCTAATCTATTCTTTTCCTTCTTATAAATAAATTGCATTTTTTTTCATTTATTTTCCTTAAGTAACTAATTAACTTTTTCAGTCGGTAGGTATTGTTAGTGAGTTAATAGTGATTACATAATGTCGTTATTATAAATGGAGTTTTGAATAAAAATTAGAATAACTTCCCTAGACACAATTAAGTGGACGACTATGTGTATAGTAATTATTTCATCCCATTTCTTATATAAGTGTTTCTCAAACTTTTGGTTTCTGATCGTCCGTTTTTTGTATCATAACTTAAAAACAAACGATCATTGTGCAACAGCACAGCCAATGTCATATATTTAGAATAATTTTCATAAAAATCAAAAAGAAATCTGATATACATAAATGCTTCACACTAATTTGTTCAAAATAAATCAGGGCTGTCGAGTCGGTAAAAAAAAGTTTGACTCCGACTCCAGCATTTACCAAAACTACGACTCCGAATCCGACATTGACCAAAAACACGACTCCGACTCCGACTTAAAAAGTTGAATATCGTCACAACCCTACCAATCCGGCCAATAGCCAAATTTGACATATTATATGCAAAAATAAAAAGTTCAAACTTTTCAAAATTTCCGACTCCGAGTACGACTCCGGCCAAATCGCCGCGACGACTCCGACTCCGGCCAAAAAGCCCCGACTCCACGACTCCGACTCCACAGCCCTGAAATAAATCTCACTCTAAAGAATTACACGAAAGGCATTATATTTAAAAACAACTAGTTTTATAATCAAACACATCAAATTTTCTTATGGCTTAAAGTTCAACTCAATTTTTCGAGGCCAAAAAATAGACTAATTGTCGTAAATATCGTTTTCATTATCTTTTGTAATTCTGTTCAAAAATATTCACTGATTTTATATTATAAATATTCTCTCTTTTAGCAAACGAAATCTAAAAATTTTATGTATCCAATTGAATCTTATTTATTTGTACACCAACTTACTCACATTCCCACAGTTTGAGCAGCATTCGAACTGGAAGCATATCACGATTACGTAATTAAAATATAATTAAATACTCTTTATCTCACAGTTCACGCAGTAATTTTTTTTTGATATTTGTAAAATGAACATATTGCTATTATTATTAATGTAATTATTTACACACTTTTCGATGATAATTAATTTTCAACTTTTAACAAAGTGTAGAATAACGATTGTTAAAATCTTTTTCTATGTAACCGTTTTTTCTGAAGAGTAATTAATTATTTGGCGTTAAAAAATCCGCTCACTGGAAGGCATATGATCGCAGAGACGAGAGAAATGTGTATGACGAATATCAAATAAAATACCTAACTATATAGTTATATTACGTTATATACGTAAGTTTGTCGCAGAATAGTATTCGCAAAACCCTACATTAGATAGTGTAATATATTACCGCAAAATGATTATAAATTGCAATTTTTGTGCTCTGGCTAATTTGGCTTTCGTTTTTTTTATATCTAATTTGACAATTTTCGAGGAATTTTTGTGTGATTCGCTTTTACGAATTTATTAAATTGTGCAGATTTTATTCCTGCGGTTATTTTGTAAACAGTTTTGATATAAAAAAAAATACCGTTAATTAGATTAGATAATGAACGATAGTAAACATACACTATTAATTAAATGAAAACATCGTTATGACTTGCGTTGTGGAGGGTATTTTTATAATAATGCAGAATATAAATTTACTAGCAACAAACTATGGTAAATTCTTAAGAGGCTTAATTAATTAATTAATATGACTATCATTAAAAAACTGCTCTTCATGAGGCTCTCGCTAATATATTATACTGGGTTATATGTACTTTTCTTTACTTTAAGACAGCGTTTCTCAATTAAAAAAAAAGAAAATTGCTTTTTCATTATCTTAAATCACATATTCTGCGATGTTATATAACTAATAACAAGATGACAGTAAAATTTGATTATATCGTTGTTGAGTAAAAAAAAAAAAAGATTTTTCAAAATAACAGTTAAGTAACGATTAGTTGTAAGTATTGTATATTTTTATATTAGTAGCTGTTGATTTTAATTAATAATCGAAATCACAAAAATCATCGAGTCGGAATTGTTATCTTGCAGTAAATAAAGAACGATTCTTTTCGAAAAAGTTTAGTTAAACTTAAGGGGGTACGCGTACCATAGTTTGACAATCGCTTCTTTAAGAATTTAATTAATCTATGAAAGTCACGTTTCCCGCCCCATGACTCACGAGGGCTTAGAAATATGATAAAGAAAAAAAACTAATGATTAGTGTTTCTCAAGAAATATATTTAAAAAATATTCAATTCGTGTCTGTAATGAAAAAACTATATCACTATCGTTTCCCATTCCGAACACAGTGAACTAATTAAGAATTACCAGCTGTGTTTTATTATAATGATGGCTTGAAATACTTCCCGCAATTATTTAATAGCTCGCTGAAACAATACTCATTAATTATAATAATAAGAATATAAAACACGATTTGATCACTAATAGCTCTTACACGCCACAGGTTTAATTGTAATCACATTATTATAAGTTGAATACAAACTCGCGGCTAGCATTTTAACGATAATTCCCATCACCGTGCATACACGAGAATAAAATGCAATATGCAAACATTCAACTTTGTTAATTTTATTATTTTATTCTAGCGAGTACTCGTAATGCGTTGCAATTCCACACAAAGAAAAAAGTTTTTGTGTTTTAATTCTGTTTTTGAAGTGTTTTTGAATACCCAGTATTTTTTTTTCTGCCTGGGTTTTCGAATAAATCAGTAGGGTTTCTAACGCGTGAGCAGGCCATATACAGTTCTCCGTGCGAGAAGCAAGGATTTTCCAAATTAAGTCCATTCACTTGTAGCGACTGTCCCTGTGTTTTGTTGTTAGTCATTGCAAATGCGAGACGCAACGGAAACTACAGACTAAATTCTAGTGGCATATCTGTTGGAATCATTGAGATGCGTGGCATATTATCCTCTAAATCTATGTATTGTTCGTCTGGATTGACCAGTGCGAGCTCGAGCGGTTTTCAGTCTTGTTTCCCGTTGCTCATCTGTTTCAGTCGATCGTGATGCCCTTTTCTTTCGTGCTTGAGTTGTAGATGAACTAATAGCTTGCCGTTTGGGTGGCATAATTAATTTGACAGCGAACGTAATGCTTTGTGACGACTATTACATATGCACTTGAGAATTGTTCATAATACCCCGCGATTATTTGACGAAACCAACGCGCATATCAAACGTTACTATGAAGTCAAAAACAACTTCCGTCCAAGCCATCCCAGTGATTGAAATATGTTCTCATTTTATGTTCTTCTTCCATTTTCCGTAAAAAATTCTGAAGAAAAAAACGTGTTTGATATTTGTCATATTGGACCGTATGAAATGTCTCGGGCTGCAGGTTGTGCATCACTGTTTTATATATTCTTTTCCCTAGTGTAATATTTTTAAGCTTAAATTTATTTTATGTAACAGGAGGTGTTCTAATATTTCCATAGAATAAATTGTAAATTTGGTTCTGTAATGATTTTAGGTGTAAATTTTTTTGTAGCCAATTTTTGAGTTCAAACAAAAGAATTATTTCAATTATTGAACCATTTTCGCATATAAATATAAAGTGGTTTCGTAGTTTTTCTAATTCGTTATTCACGTTTTATTTTAAAAGAAAAATATCTTTCACATCGTATTATCCTTCAACAGCCAGCACAATACTTTAAAATTTAAATTGATTTCTCGTTCGGCAAGTTTACCTAGTCCAGGATTTATGAAGTTTTAATAGGAAATGAAATCACATACCTCCCGTCTCACAATGGCATGTGAAAACATTATGTCTACACTATTTCGCAACCTCGCAATTATTTATTACTAAATCAATTACCTCTTAACCGGAAATTGTGTCAAATGACTGTTTACGTGCTTTGGTCGTTAAACTATTACGAGATCTGTTCATACTATCCATACTATTTATCTTGCATTCAATGGAACACAATTATAAGTGTAGTTAACATAATTATTAGCTTATGAAAAATGTGATCGAATTTAAATTGGCTTGGTTATTATATTACAGATAGTGACAAGTTAAATAATACTGTACGATTAAGGGTTCTGAAGCGTCTTGTCCCATCCCGGTTCCGGCTAGAGACTCCAATTCGAGTAACGAATTCTCGAGTATTTCTCGTATTTTATAAATAAAGATTTATTTCCAAATTTTATTTCTTTATTTAATAAATATATATACTATGTTAACCATTGCGTTTAACTGAGTCTTACGCGTGGATTGTATTGTTAGGTAATATCAACAATAAAACAAAACTTCTTACCAATTTAACAATTGAGACGTTTAATTCACTCTTATTTTTGAAATATATGTTTTATAAATTGAAATAAATGTACTAACGAAATTAAATAAGCTTATTTACTTATTTATCATCAATTTATATACATACATTTGAATTAATAATATATATTTTGATGCATCTGAAACTACTCGAGTATACTCTAGTACTGGAGTATTTTAAAATTTTACTACTCGATACTCGAGTATTTGAGATGTCAATTAATGACCTGGGACACGATGAGCCCCTTGAATGAATCCAAATTTTTCACTTCATTGCTTTCATTAACATATGTACATGTACATACATTTTCAATTATATTTACTAACTTTTATTTAATTTAATGAGACTTTCTGACATAAGAAAGTATCCCACCTCTGCCATAGTGATATATATTTTTTAGAACAATTCATGATCCTTTGCAGAACATTGTTGAGTATTTATACTTCAAATCGGTAACGGGCACAGATGGTATCGTAAGAACAGTATCTCGCCTTTCTGCTAACCACACTTATTAATAAACATATCCTTCACAATATTTATTGTTTGTCAGTCATAAAATCAGATGCCGTCATTTTGTCGCACTCATATAATATTGTATGCAGCCAACCGTTTACGACATGCTAATTTATTATTGTGTTTTACTATATCTATTCAATACAATCTTCTACAATATGGTATGAATATTTTTTTATATAATATTATATAACCAAGTGTCAAGTTTTGAAAGGTTTTTTTTGAAAATCTCAGGAATTGAAATGGAAATTATTTCCTGCGTTGTCTTGACATAAAATCTTTAATTTTAATAAAATAATGCAACAGTAGGTTAACCTAAAAATCTTAGGTTAAATCTTAATAATGAAAGCTTTATGTTTTTCATATTCTGGAACAGTTGCTGGTGCATTCAGTAGGTACTAGTTATTTGTAAATGATATCCTCTATAAGTCCATATAGTGATGCACAACATTTTTGGAAGAAAGGCCAGATAATCAATTCTCAGATAGTTAGAAGGCCGCATGGGTAAAACTGATTAAATTATAGATATTTTTAGAATATATAAAATTCAAAATTGTCATGTTTCATATTGTTTTTCCATCGTCCGGGAAAAGTTCTGAAGAAAAAAGGTGACATTTGTCACTGCGGGTTGCAGGTTGTGCATCACTGGTCTATATAGCTGTACGATAAACGTTAATGGCACGATATTGTGAAAGAAATTATATACACCACCATATTTGCTTAAAGGACATAGTGTTTTTATTAATGTCGTGTTTATAATTATGATGGCTGTTATAAGAAGGAAATCCACGCAGCTCGAATCAAAATTATGCAGAATTCTATATTGCAGTATTGGATGAATCTTAATTATCTGTGTAAAATGACATTAATAGCTTAAAACACGTTTTGCCTATTGTCTTTCTCCTTGCTATTCGTCCTGGATTGGTCTGTTCCGCTCCTGCATAGAAATATTCGTCGAGGATGCGTGCATAATTAAGACAATTTATAAATAATGAATAGAAAAACGGACGTTGAATATATTAATATTTATGCTCTTATTCATAGCAATCAGTTAACAAAATGTAATGCAATTTTCGTGAGCTATGTATGTATAATTGAATTAAAACTTAATAAAAAGTCTATTTAATTACATGAGTGAGATATTTTTTGATTAAAAATACGAGTAATTTGACTGGATTTCTCAGAATTAATTAATTGCGGAGTATTAATCACATCTATGATTGCTTAAAAATATAAAACAAAACCGATCTTAGATTAAAAAAATCTTATTTTTAAAACTGTTATTATCTAATTAGTAATTGCTGGTTTTGCAATTATTTTTTTCCTCACAGAGATCTGCAACCCGGGAAGTGAATAATCTTGCTTAACTTCCTCTCCAATTTGTGAATGATAAAATCAAACATTTGTGTAAACAAAATACCATGTTAATTACGTAGCTCAGTTTGCGAAAAAAATATGTACAACATATGAAAGATTTGTGCAATTGAGTTAACAATTATTAAAATTATTAATGTTTCTCTCAACCGTAATAATTCTTGGAATAACCTTTATCTGATAAGGAGCATGAGCATCTCCATGCTCCCTGTCACCCACCAATCTTTTTGCTTGCTTTCAGTTCTTCGAATGCACTCTATACATACTACAGGTCAGTCATTTATCACAGCACCTTACCATTACCTTGACGAAATTTTCAAGTGTTGAAAAATATTAGTAAATGATGTTCAAATCAATTTATGGATAATTGTTGAAAGTTTTCCGTGATGTTTAAATCCACTCCTAACCATCTCATCTCGCTAATATTGTTTTTACTATTTTCATCGTTCTACACTTACCTCACTTAACAAAAGAGAGGTCGGAGTAAACAACTTCTTATGAGATGTTCCGTGAACAGTCCATGTGAGGAGAATATGTTCAAAAGTAATCTGCCTAATCATCGGTATAAAACAGTAAATGTTGATGCTTCTGGCTACAGGGTTTGAACCTGGGACTTTCAATAAGCAGTGTGGGCTTATTGAAAATCTCCTCTAATATTAAAATCAAATTTATTATTCACAGGGAAATAAACGCAATTACTATAATTGTTCGCAATACATGGCGAAACAAAATGATTTTAATTGTGTGCTATTTTGCTCGACCACTTCATACTTTAAATTTATTTGTTAGCATTTAAAATACAATGAAACGGCAGATAATTAATTTTATTAAAAAAAAAACGTATCCGAAATGCATTGTTCGTATGTTTAAACACAGGACGTGGAAATTAGATATGCAGACCATTCAAAACTAAGCACTTCCTGATCCTATGATAACATCGAATAAAAAACTTTTCATTGAACACCAATGTCAATTTGGGACACAGAAAAGCGTGGCTGTTAAATTTGCCTTTAATTAAATAACGGAATTAGTTAAACCTATACCAAATTAGGTGACACAGAACAGTGATGATCAAACTTTCAGTCAGTTGTGTATAATAAATACGACGGTAATTATTTGCTTACCCAGAGCACGAACATCGCGAGTCAACTACAGGTAGTCATCGATTAACAACCGTGTGATTTACGATCAAATAAATAGCAAATATTTTTTTCATTATTGCACCACGGAGTACCGTTTTCAACGACTTGTGCATACGAAAAGTAAGATACCGTAATAATGTGTAAATAAATAACGACAGTCGTGGGGTGTAAATTAAAACCTTGTTCGTGTCTCAGGTTTTCTCTTCATTGTTGTTCAATAATAATTCAGTTATTTCAGCATTTTAAAAGATGGATTTTTTAAATGAATGATTTATATAAATACCACGCTCGTAAACCCTTCTTTGTAAACGGAATACGGTCTTGTATGAACTTCGAACTACGACCAAAGCTAGAAACCTTCAAGCGGGTGTGAGTCTAGGAACACATGTATTAATTAAATTAATATATGTTAATACAACTAAATCAGCTTCGTGATCTTTACCTGTATGAATGTTATGAGCAATTTCGTAACAAAGTCCACTTGTTTCATGCGATTGTGACAAGAGTAAATACTGCAATATGTAGTCCAGATGTATTCAACATTGACTTTCTGATTAAATTTTTTTCTTTTTACGGCGACTAATGCTCGTAATCGTGCAAAGGTTGAATTGTACTACTACACCGTGATAATCAATTAATTTCGACCACAATCAAACAAAATTTCTAATCAAGATACTCAGTAAAAAAAAAACAAAATCATTTATTATTATGATCTACGCCCTACAGAATAGACACTTAAATATTTCTTCATCTTCCAGCTGCTAATATAGTATCTATTTTCCTTTGTCATTAAGAGTCTTTTATCCGAGCGAATCCTCTTTTTACATTCCTGCTTTTAATTTAATACGATAGTCGTGTGACAATTTGGGATTATAATATATTTGTATGTGATGGGTGTTAAAGCCAGGGATATATAGAACATTATTAAGAAAAAAAACATGAAAATTTAGTTTGAGCCTCAGTCGGATTGTGGTAGTTTCGTTTCTACAGCTCAGGTTGTTTATTACTGCAATTTAAAGTATTGTTGCTATTAAAACTTCCATGGAATTTTAATTGTCAATGTGTTAATAGTAATCACCGGGAATATTATTGTGGATAAATAAGATTTTGTGTGGGCGCAGTTGTTAAATTGTTAAAATATTCGAAGCCAGTATTGAAATGACTTCCAATTACAATAAAGAAGTGAAAGTAGACGTGTTTATATTATTTCAATACGGCTATAGCAAATTTAATAATAACGATAATTAAATTCATGGTTCATGATTTCGGCTGTGAGAATAACTATTTACAGATCAAATTAATCACTTTGAATACGTAAGTGCTTGAATTATTTTCAAATACAAACGCTTTATTATTAGACGTTTATTTATTTATTACAGTGTTGCTCAAAGCGGGTCGCGTGTATCGCCATCGCCATAACAAAGGCAAGCTCCGGTTCAATATAAAATTACCCCATTTAAAAAATGATTTCATTAAAAAGAGCGAGCAGGAAAATATGTAGTTTTTTTAATAGTGTATACATAGTTGTCTTGCTTAGAACTTCATTTACGATGTAATGCTAGTACGAAGTTTTGAATTATTGTAAACATTGCACGGTTATTTTGTACTTTTGTAGCCTTATTTTAAAAATCTGGAAATGTTTCATTTATAAAAGTATTTTAATAAATCAAATCATTATTAACTTTTTAGTTTAAACCAACTATATTCATCTAATATTAGTACCACTATTTTATAAAAGTTATTTTGATTCGTAATTTTTCAGTTTTGGGATATGTATATATGTAAGCATGAAATTTTTTTTTTTTAACATTAAACTCTTGATGTTTAATAATAATAAACTATTTTTTTACTTTAAATCTGAAACTAGTAGGAAATATTACTAAACCAGATAACCTCTTAATATTTACTATTTTTTAAGTGATAAGATATAAATGTCTCGAGAAATCTAAAAATTCAATATAAACGTGTGACTGATAGAAGTAATAATTATTCATTGGTGCATAGAAAAAATCAATGCGCGGATAAACTAATTCATACCTACATGAAATTTTGTGGCGATTTTCTGAGTCAGTGATGGGCATATCACATTTTCCTTCTAATATTTTGTGTTGGATGAAACTTACGTTTCACGTATATTGGTTAAATTTTGACGGATATTTGAACATGGATATTATATATAAACATTTTAAAAACCATTGCATAATTAGAAATTGTAAACACCGTGAAGAGATTTGTGGTACCAACATCTAAAACGTTTGTTGTTCGTAGTTTTATTTGAATGTACTACTTGATTTGTATTATATTAATTAGAAATGGTGTGGAAAATACTGTTTTTGCAATTTGAAAAATAGTAATCACGTAGAGATAGTAAAATCTTATATAAATAATATATATCTACCTAATTCAATATAAATTAAAATCTGTTGAAATACTAAACACAGAATCGCTATTCTAGTAGACAATTTTACGAGATGTTATTTTTTTCTTATGTTAAACATCAATTCAAACGAAATTCACAATACTTAAAGACTCACGATCTTATTAAGTGGAAAAATCGTTTAACTTGCAAGTGTTATTTATAGAAAAATTGTTCATTCTAAGAATTACTTTTATATGCGTATGATTCGATAAATATGTATTATAATTTATATATTGATGGTAATTAATTTAATTAAAATTAGATAAACGATTGACGACAAATTCTGTGATTAATTCGAGCTGGTAATAAAGAGTCTACGGAATTCCCGGGTCTTGATAAAGTCACATCATAGCTTAAAAATAAATATAAAATTTTCTTTTTTTAACTATATTTTACCGGTACTATCTTCGATGCTCAAGTGACATCACTTGGTGGGCCAAACAAAATAATGCATGTCTCTTATGGGCGACACATCTATGTGGGTCTGTAATTCCCTTTCGCATTATTGTTGCAAGTTGCAATATAATAATGTTTATTATTTACGGAAGGTATTATTTGACATTTCTTTGACAGCAAATTAGATTTTTTCCTTGAATTTGGACATTTTAATGGGTGAGAATGGGGTCAATGTCGAGAATGTCATCAAATTAAATAAAGTTTGTGATTTTATTTTAACTCTATTTTGGATGTTAGATTTTGCGATATAATTATGTTGAATGATATAACATTAAATAATTATTGGTCGCTTAGTCCGAGCGACGCCGGGTAGCAATACTAGTATTATATATATTTTAAGGCTGAAAAATAATTTATTTGAAATGCTTGAATATTGCAATTTTCAATGAGGCTAACAAAACGGGTATCGCATTTCGGCATCTTTTGGCATTTCAAGTGCAGGAATAAACTTGAACTGACTGATATTTTTTTGATGTCAGCTATCAGTCAACCTTTTTTAACACTTCAATTTACCAATTTTTAGCTTTTAGAACAATTACTCGCATCGATTGGTGGTGCCAAATGAAGCTGCAATGCACATATTATATTGTTATTGATAAAATGTATTTTATCAATAACAATATTATAAAAATTATAGAATGTTGAAAATGTCGAAAGGGCCACACAACACCTTCAATAGGGTCACATGTGGTCCGCGGGCCAAGGTTTCGACATGCCTGGTCTGCCATAATATGTGCTGTCACATGTATCTCATCTATAATATATGTATAAACGGTATGAAAAATTTCGATTCGAATTCATTTATTCAATTCGGAAAGATATCGGTTGCTGATGATGATTATTTTGCAGACCAACAATTTCTAATTAGCCTGGCTTCCGAGCATATTGATGGTAAACATTCACACATTACAAAAACAATTAGTGGCTACATAGCGATGTAAAAATGTACAAATAATTAGTTAGCTATTAGAAGTTCACGTTTCATGAATATGACTATCCAGCTAACTTTCGCTAATTAAACGTTCCCAGTGGCGTTCGTGATGTATGATTTAATATTTAATGTAGCGCAAACATTAAATGCTCTTTATTAAAGTTAACTTGTAAACTGTTGCTGCATTAATTTGGATATCGTAGGCAAATTAGTAACTCAATTATTTTACATTGCGATATTTTGTTTATTAATTATTATTTATCTCTCCATCAGTATTTTTATTCTTTTTTTTTAAGATTAATCAAGATAGATCAAAAATTATGTCATAAATGTCGGCAACATTTTGACAGTTTGGAGCTAAAATTGTGTAATTTTATATATCACATTTTATATGCTGCAATTGTCATTTATCAATTGTTGTTATTTATTATCGCACACGCAACTTTAAAACAATGAGAAAAAATATATATGTTCATTACTGTCTGACTATCTTAAATATTAATAACGAGTTGAAAAGAATGAGTTTTTGTACCGATATATAACAACACTTATTTTCCATTTGATATTCGATTTAAATTCCATTGTTTGTCTATATCGCTATAAGTAGGAATCGATCGCCAAACTACCGATACAAAAAAAAAATTTCAACTACAAATCTAAAATATGCTGAAAATTTATCAACTTTACTAAATTTTCTATTCAATCCCATAAAATTTCTGTTTAAAAAGGTACCCAGTAAAATATTATAAAAAAGTGTTTTTGTTCAACAGTTTCACCGCGTTATGAATCCAATATTCAGTATTTTGTTTTGTAATTTAGATCAAATAAGAAATCAAGGACGCTCTAAATAAAATCATTTCGGAGAAGCTCGAAATGGAACATGTGCTGGATAACGAAATCATATTTTCTAAAAATATTCAATATTCAGCGGGACGTGAGTTTAAAGACTAAAAAATTTGATCACCAATATAAATTTCGTTCAAAAGAATAAGAATGGAAAAATGCCGAGTATAAACAAGATTAAAGATTAGAAAATAAAACACTACTGCGACTTTGTTATTCAACAATAATTATTAAGTTCATATCATTTTTAAAATGGTCGTAAATGATCATCGAATTATTACACTATATAATTACGATTTCTGTACCCATGGAATAATAAAACGGTAGCAATTAGGCTTACGTACATAAATATTAACTACCATTTAAATATTGATTAGGTAATAATGTTAAGGCAGCGGTTTTCAAATATTTAACATATTTTTCTTATGAATAAATTGAACATGGCAAACAAAGAAAAAGTATTGCTCTAACCTTTTGTGATTATTTTTTTTGTAGGTTTCTTTGTCTAAAATTTTTCATTATACCTTTGTACCTACATATCTCTTTTTGAAATATTGATACCGAACCCATCTTCATTGTTTACAACGTTGTACTCAAAACTATCAACAACGGTTTTTCAACTCACGATAACCAAAGACGTTGCCAGTCTTAACTCTTATGTCGAGTCCTGTTCGAATTATTTTTAATTAACATTAAATTATCCTTATTTCAAAAATAATAGAGAAAACCAAATTTGAATTTGGATTTTTAAAAGTGCAAGGGTTAACTAGATAGCAGCTGGAAACTTAGTAACTTTTTATATTTATTCGGTTGTTTGAAATCTGAAATAAAAACATCTTTTTAAGACTATGTTTATTATTATATTAATCGAAATACAGCAAACACTTATAAAACTGTTTTGTCAACTAGTGTTTTTGTAACTTTAATCCTTTATAAATATTCGTATAACGTTTTTAATCACCATGCATTTTCGATTTGAAAGCCATTAAGTGAAATGTACATTAAACTTTTGAAGGTTAAAAGAACTAATATTTAATGTTAGCTTGTCGTTTTTTACTTAATTAATCCGCTCAAATCATAACGTGTCATTATTTCTATTTCGTTATTACAGAAGGTATTTAAACGAAATCAATTAAGATTAATTATTATCTAGTATGGTAATTTGAATAATTATTAAAGAATTAAGCCTCCACCAGCTCTTGACGATCGCGTTTTGTATTAGAATGTAAAACAACAAAGTATAGAGGTGCCTTTGAATATTTTTAATGTACATAACAACTTTATGTGAAGATTATTATTCATTGTATTTAAATTCAATATATTTTTCTATTTCTTCTCGGTGGAAGACATTATATCGTATACGACACGTATTTCAAAACTTAAATTTAAAAAATAGGACAGGCTTTCTTAGTTTGTGTATTATTCAACTGATTTGGTCGTGTAAGGGCATATCATATTTCGTTTCCTAAATTTGTAAGTTGCATTTTTTTTTAGACATTCCAATTGTCAACTGCGATCATCGAAAGTAAGTACTCCTAAGACGATCTTTTCAATTATTTAAGATGCATTACTTTTTGAATACATACAATAATCTTAATGCTAATTCGACAGTCTGTGACCATGTTTTTTTTGAATTAGCCATTGGGTTTTAAATAGCAACATAATGGACAATTTCCAAATTATTTATAGTCTGAATTAAAAAAAATAACAAATTTATTGTGTTCTGGCAGTCTGTCTACCAAATAAATATTCGTGTCGAGCTGGTGTTTCGTAGGAAAACAATGACAAAAAGATCTTGAATAATCCATAGCCTAAATATAAACCCATTTTTTATTTAACAATAATGTATGAATAGTTAACATACTCAATTGATGAATTTATTTGATTTTTTTTTATATAACCTCAATTTATTATTAAATGCTGTGATACTACAAAACGTCAATCAACTAAACCAAAATGTGTCTGAATTATTTTTTGCACTGATTGCGTTGGAACGTATTTCTTGTGTCAACGTTATTAAAATCATAATTATTTTTGGTTACAGCCACTCAGTACTATTCTTTACATGTTCGAGTTTGACATGTTTTATTACCTGTTCGTAAAATAACAAATTTGAATAACTAAGTGTCCCTAATGCTTGATCAACGTCCATTAATTTTTGATTGACGTGCTGCTCGAGTAGTTGAAAAAACAAGCAATCTATATGTATTTATTCATAAAACTGGCTTGTTTCCTCTTAATTAAAATTTGAAAAAACGACATGACACATGCTTATGTATTGAACAAAAAATGATTGGCGTATTAGGTTACAAATATGAATCAATTAATTATCAAAAATTGTCGATGGTTGCACACAACCACAGCATTCCGCCTTTATCAGCAGTTTCGGACAGTTTCGTCCGGTGTCTTAAATTTATTCCTAGAAGCTATAAGGTAACTACCATGTTTGCCCAAGCTTTATTCTTCTATCCCTTCTCTCAATGAAAAAAAAATTGAGCAACTGAATGGCAAGCAGTTTCGAAAGCGTCTGTTGAAATCAGCTTCATTAATTAAGAGTCCGTATACTTCACATTGAGATTGGACAAGGCTTTAAAATACGTAAAGCGTAAATAAATTAAAAAACCATTTCCAATAAATGGTTTGACACACCTTCACGATTCGTGACGTTTATCCGTCAATTATTGCTTGAAATAATGCCATGAAGCATTCGGCAGATTCTACTTTTTTCGTTTGACATGTCGAAGTCCTGGAAGGAAGGTGGAGTGAAATGAATAGATAAATGCACATTTTTTGTATTACTTACGGTTAATAATGCTTGCGGTGAGCGAAACCTAAAATAATGATTTTCCTCCAAAAAGTGACGGCTAACACCTTAACAGTAAAAAAAATAGTGTTATTTTTTGATTATTATTAAATAGGTAATGAGAAGAGCTTATATTGTTATTTTATTTAAACTTATTGTGGGTTGGCTTTTAATGAATAGAAATGAAGTTAAGTCATAATACAATTAAATGATGTTTTTTAAGACTTTATTACTCCATTATTAAAACATTATAGATTGTATAATGTTCCACTAGTGGACTTAGGGTTTTAATTTAGCTACCAAGATGCCGTTTGTCATTAAAAACAATTTTAGATTAGAAACTCTTATCTATTAGACACATGATATTCATTCAAATAAAATTTATCTATCTATACAAGTAAATCAGTATTTCCCGACTCCGTGAGAAATAGTTCAAATAGATATTTTTGAGTACGTGATATTTACTGTTACATAAATTTTCCAGTTTAGATGTTCGCTTGAAGAGCACAAAGAAAAAATCGTGCGAATGCGACAAGGGATGTGCAAAAAAGATAGAATAACATAGCTAAGACTTACGTTCGCTTTCTAAAGCCACTGTCAGTGTCATTGTTACTTTATCTTTTATTTACTTCCAGCTTCAAGATCCAATCTTCCATTACATTACACCATCTTCCGACCAGTGGTGCCTACGCCGAGGGAATATTTAAATCCTCAAAAAATAAAATTAAATATTTTCTCTTGATTTTTGCCAGTATTACTTACGAAAAACATAATGATGATCAGAATGCTCAACACTTTTTGTCTATATTAAAGAATCATCTCTTTATGTTAAACTATCTAACGCATCTTTGTATTCGGAGCATTGCTTCTTTCTGTACGACGGCAATTATGAAAAAACAAAAATATTACTTCATGTTTAAAGACTATTGTTCTGTACTAACTTTCTTCACTCCCTTATTATACACTTGCAGGCATCCGTTTTGAATACCGTACCAGATTTGTGTTACGTATTTATCGACAAATATTTATTTTATTTTAAAGATTTTTAATTTTAAAACATGAATAAATTGATTTGATTTTATTTATGACACGAGAGTAATCGATTCGATTTTTATGAAGAAACGGTTTACGGTTAAATGTAATTTCCTTTTTTTAAATGTTTGCCCCTTTAAGTAAAGGTGACGATACGGGGACGTCACTGCGCGCACCTCTGTATCATTTTGTTCGTATTCATCCAAAATCACGAAACTCAGCAGGAAAGTTCAAATCTGCAACCTGTAGATACAAACATACGTACATATATTATTATTGAGAGTACCAATGAACAGAACAAAGAAAACTTTTTTTATAATGTATGAGTCGAAAAATCAATGATTCATAATGCCGTCAAATGGATTAAGCTTGTTTATTTGAAAATTTGTGACTTGGGTTGCAATCTTGTTTTCGCCAGCCCTAAAGCATCCATTTTATACTATAAAGTCTGATACTTAATCTATATTAACGGAATAACAGTATAGTAACCGCATGACAATATAGATTTACAAAAAAGTCTCAAAGTAAAAATTATCTTAGGTCTTAGTGACACTAAAAAAAAACCCTGTACTGGCTTCCCCATGAATTTATCACTTAAGGCAGTATTCTGGTCTAGGATTTTGGAGACATCATTTTTTTGCATATTATCAAAGTGCAAACCTTTAAGAATATGCCCTTTCAAGGAATTTTCTAAATTCCGAGTATTTTCAGAGATAAAGCTACTTTAGTGACGTAATATCTAACGGGTCTGATATTACGAACTTTAAACACGTTTATCTCGAAACTACTTTTTTCAAAATAGTTGCCATGATATCTCAAGTTTTACTAAACCGATTTACATGAAATTTGGTGTGAATCTTTTTAATACATCCAGTTATAGCGCATATTAAGAGTCTCAAAAAAACATTTTACATTTTACATTTCTCTGATATGCGCGAAAATGACATCTTTACCAATTAAGGATATATTTATTTTTTAATTATATTTTAGGTGACTAGAAATGTTGGAATCGTGGCAACTATGGATCGTCATTTTTTTGAGACCACCTACTTTACCAGTCAGTAACTTTTTAGGTTATTAGTTTTTTGGTATGAATATTTTTTTGTATATTTTTAAAATGTTAATAAATATTTGGTAAAAAAATGGACGTTAAATTGTTATTACTTTTTTTTCTATAGCACTTGCAAAAACACCTAAAATTTCAGCCTCTAGACCAGAATACTGCCTCAAGAAGATTTCAAGAAAAAGATTGCAAGTTAGGACAAACCAATATTTTCTTACAATAACATGCCGTTGAGATCAGATCCATCCATCAAGAGGCTGTCCGAAAAATGTTCAAGGCTTCCATTTTTAACGCTTTTGAACTCCCAAATCGTCCATAAGCCACTGAGAAGAAGTACTTCATGGTGTGGTTAAGCCAAGCGAAGTGCTCTTGATTAAGGCAATACAACATATTTCCTCCAAGATGATCAATCTTCAAAAGTGTGCTGAGAGAACCAATTCAAAATGATAATTGTGTTTTTTATATAATTATAAACATGTTTCTGGGAAAAGTTAAAAAAAAAACGACGAACCGCTCTTACATATTAAAAACCTCGCCGAGGATATTTTCTTTTGTTTACAAATGTTATCGTGTAGTTTATGAATGTTTTATTTTTAGTTTAATAAATTAATTTATCTATTTTCGCCCACCGCGCTATCAAGCAAAAAGCCCCAAAGCTTTTTTCAATTTACTTTTATGTCTGATATCGGTAAAACCAATATTCCATTGTTTCCACAAAACCTCAACCTGTAAAAATGTTTCGGATGCCAGTAATATTATTTTCAGTTTATAAATAGCAAGAGGAATCAGAAGATGAATAGACATGTCTCCAAAATTGTCAATTGTTACTGTTTTTTAAGCAAAGAAAGAGATACAAAATGTTACTCGTTTTAAGGTTATATATTTTAAAAAAGCAACTCCGCTTGTATATCATAATATTTTGGTTATTCATATAATTTATATAATTTATATAGCTATATAAATGTTAAATTAAATCTTATGTAAGTACAATAAAATAATTTAAAACTCAACTCTTTGGCTACACGGAACATGAAATACGTATTATTTTTGTATGTGTTTTGATTCCTACAGTTGCCAAAGAGTTCATAAAGACAAAATGGTAGATAAAAATTTTAATATTAAATATTTACATAAAAAATTATTCACCAATTGATTGATCTTCATTTTAAGTAGAGCTTGTTCATGTTTATATAGATTAATTACAACTGATTGCTCTCTCATCTAATAGTTAACTGATAATCGATCATCAAAACCACATTTTTTTTATCCTGACTCACGATTAAAGATAACTTTTTGCAAATAAAAAAATATTCTCAATTGTAACGGTATGAAACAAATTATTATTAATTATCTAGCAGAAAAGTTTCGCAATAAAATGCATCACAGTTGAAACATCACATAAACATAAAATTCAATCAACATAGTTCTTCATCCCCCTTTTAGTGGCGTTATAAATAAGTGGAGAGTGAAAATTGTTTTCCCGGCGTAAGCACCTTACAAATAAACCGTCCCGGGACGTGATACGCAATAATTTAACGTACGCGTGAGGCGGGGGGCGGGCGCGGGGAGGTATAGGGGTGCACTACCTTTAAAGCTCTCCCGCAGCTATGTGAACAAGCTTTAAAGCTCATCTTCAGATAAAAATCCCATTTAGTACGTAATTATCTGGCGTCGCGCAAGAGTTATGCTTTTTGCCATCATCATCGGCACGCTATTCACTGCCGGATGAAGGTGCACCCAGTGCATAAATGAATGTAGGATGCGATGATATGAATAATCAACTTCTACAAGGGTGATAGTAAAGATATGGCCAATATTAATTTCCATTAAAAGTTTTTTCTGATTCAATTCAATTCAATTTACGAAAAAAGTCCCTCTCACAGAAGTTCGTGGCCAGATGTTAAACTACACGCGTAGTTAAATATTTGCTAACGGGCCGTTTTAATTACTATGGTAATTACGCACACATTTTTGCACACCGTAAACAATGGGTTAAGTAAACAATTTTCAATATTATTAGCAGCGTATTGGTATTACGGTACATAAGTTATTTTCCTTATGATAGCATATAACTTTTAATAATAAGCCTAGTGCCATGTTAAGTTGAACAATAAATACTAAATATTGACAAATCTGACCGATACAATATTTAATAAATATATTCACAAAACAGAAAAAAAAATTGAAAAGATATTTATTTATTTCATCTATGCCATAAATGTATGATCACACATTTAAGATTACCTATCTTAAAAATAAATAAGTTTCGACTTTTTATTTTAACACTATCTATAATAATTATTATGAAGAAAATTCAATTACGTATTATAGCCACTCTTCGCGACCGTGATGTTTTAAAACATCCATCCATACATACATACATACATACATACATACATACATCAGACATAATTAATTTCGTTATAATCGAAAAGATATCGAGTAACGGATATAAACCCGTCATTTTATAATTAAAATCTCGCCTAATCCTTCGATTACATTTTTGAACTCGCTTAAAGTCATCGAAGTGTGTAATTACATTTTTAAGTCCCCTTAATAAAATGGATTCCGATTGGAATCGCCTTCTCCACTCCGCGCCATATCATGCTTCCACAAACAGCTGCTTGCTCTTAAAACGGTAGCACTATTCTTCTCTCCGTTCATTTTTTATCTTGTCATCCTGTTCTTTCTTACCTATGTCACCTCGCTCGGAGCATGATTCTGATTCTAACCTTTCATTATGTTCACACTTCCCCTTATTCATTATCGGTACAGGTGTTCGTAACTTTGACACAAAAATATGTTCGTAAATAAATTCACTGAAAAATATATACTCAATCTCGGATCGTTGAAAAGTTTTTGAATATGGAATCGTGTTCAAAACATTCACTTTGAAGATGCTGTTCGAAATATTGAAACATATGTATATCAAAGTTATTTTTTTTAATATTATGTTTATTGAAAATGAATTTCATAAATTAACAAACGAATATATCTCAAACACAGAGTGGCCTGTGTGCGAGAGTTACATTGTATTCCTTTTCAATGTAGTTTAGTTTTCTCTCTTTTTTTATCATCAATCTATTGTGATAAACTTTCAACAATAATTGATTAATTCATTCTCATGTTCCTCGTTATACAAAATTGGGTATGAAATTCTCCGTATTTCCACGTCTGGCTTTTACAACCATACTGTAAATCAGTTCATATTATACTTTCATCCGGAATTGGAATGCTTAAACAATTATTAAGCGTTATGTATGCGTTTTTTTTTAAATTCGACACAACTGCTAATACTTAAGTAGTTTAATATGTTCTGTATTTAAATTACGAAATTCTTAACTTCAATTTTAAATCAAATAACATTATGCATTAAGTAAAAATATTTAATTTTTTTTTGTAGTGTCTCAATATAACCCATCAGAGACTTTTTAAATTGCATTGATATAGGCTACATAAATATTTATACAATGACACATATTTAATATGTTGAGATGTATTGTCATTTAAAACGGTTTGTTTTAATGTTAATTATTCAGAAAATGGTTAGTTCACTACACAATGCGTATGCAATAAGTAAATTTATACGTTAACCCATATTCTTGTATCTTAAATACACTTGGGCCTCGTATAACACGGTTTTATACAACACGGTTTTACACAACACGGATGAATAAATTGTGACATATTTTTATACAACACGCTTTATATAACACGGTGTAAGGTGGAAAAAAATACTTATTGGTGGAGAAAGTTTTTATGACATGGATATTCATGACATCCAAGAAATATTGGAGGACGAAGAAGAATTAGTCGAAATGTTGGTTGAACCTACCACAAATAAAGACTTCGAAAGCAGATAAAGCGAAGTAGCTATATGTTTCACATTAAAAACAATGAAAGACAACTTGGAATTGGCTATTAAATTCGTTTTTTTATTGTTGAAAATGATCCTATAATGGAAAAAAATTGAAATTCAAGAGGGAATTACAAAATATTTTGCAACCATATAAGGAAATACGTAAAGATGTAAAAGCTAAAAGCAAACAATCGCTTATTACTGAATTTTCGATGATGAAAACTCACAACCTATCTCGAAATAGAGTAAAACATATATAATTCTAAGTGATAACGATGATGAATGATTGGTATATTATGTAATTAAAATTTCTTTCAATAAATATGTAAATTTATATTTGTTTATTTAAAAAAAATAAGTAAAATATGGCTTTTTGGAACGCAAAGCCTAATTTTGTATGAACTTCAAACCTTGTATAACACGACGTTTTATGGAACCATACAACCGTGTTATACGATGCCCAAGTGTATATTATAGAAATCGATCGACTGCGCCAACTTTGTATGTGAGATTTTTTTTATCAAACTTGAAGTTTATTTGTTATATTCTATGGAAACTCGACACCGTTTTCCAACCTCTGTTTTGTTATTTTGGCGCGCAAAAGCCACCCCGGCTGAGCGAGAGCGAGCTATGCGGGCTTGAAATTGCACAGCATCTCTTTCTTCAATTAGGGCAGGTCGGTGACAGCCTCTCGCTTAACACGTATACGTATAGTTTCGCATACACGTCTTTATGCGCACAATAATGGCTTGAGCGCTGTTTTTTCATCGCGGGAACTTGCATTTTCATGTACAAATTGTTGATTAAAATTTTGACCACACTCGCTTCCTGAGCACAGCAGAACATTTTGTTTCTGAAGATAGTTCTGAGCCATCAGCTTAATCCCGTTACCAATGCAGCCAAGTGAATCTCTGTTCCCTTTGCCATGCTTGGAAACTATTTCGCTTCTTTATGATAAATGTAGAGAAAACACAACGTGAATAATTGGTGATATTTGACCTTCTACGAATTTATAGTGACTTTATAATTTAATTATTATTTAACGAGACTTATTGCCTGACATATTTATATATGGAGAATTTTTATCTCTGAGATATCAATATACTCATCTCTTATTAATATCAATTGGTAACACGGTCTCTGGTTAAACTTCCGAGAAAAAGGTTTATGTAATTCTACGGAACACTACTGAATTATTGGGATAATTATTATCGAGAAGATTCGATATTTGCCAGTTTCATTTTGTACTTATTTTGTTCGTATAAGCTCGAAACAGATTTAAGTTCAATATTATTGCGGTAAATAAAGAAAGCCACATTTACTTATGTCACCGTGGAGTAACATACATATGTCAATAGTTGCGAATGTTCATTTAGACCTATTTAAAAGCTAAAAAAGTATTGAAAATTGGCATATTTAAATCTTTATTTTATACATTCCAGTGGCTAAACGGACGTTACTGCATGACTGAGCAAATGTAAATGATATGATTAAAGAAATTCATAAATTTTCTAAGCACGGATTTTAAATCACAATGCATAAGAAAACACTTCCCTTTTAAGCACTATTGTGTTTCAACACGGCTTAAACAAATGTATTGTCCGTATTTATTATAACAGCGATATTAAGTAAATGTAATTTTTTTTATTGATATTAAATATACATAGGTATTAAAAAAAGCTACCAATTTTCCAATGTTTTATATGAAAGTAAGGAATTGTAGTTAAGTTGTTATAAGCGACTTAAAATATTTATAGCAATAGTGAGTAAAAAGAACGATAGGAAAATTAGAATAATACACAATATTTGTTTAAAACTGATTTTCAATGATTTCGTTTAATCTTGAGTGACCTTCGAAAAAAGATATAAACTTATTTTTCTTATTTGATTTAAAAATTCCTAATTTTTGCGCAATGGAAATTATTCACTATATCACAATTTTTTTTTTTTTTAAAAAATACTTTTTTAAGTTCAATTTATACGGCTAGGCATAACATAATCTTAAATTTACATATTCATTTCATTTAATTAAAAACAATTAATTAAAGTAAGCTTATTAGTAGTGAAATTTGAGCCAACTCTTTGTATAGTCACATGATTAGGTTATCGGACTCGCTTTAACCGAATGTAATATTATTACGCCGACAATTGAGCAAACGAGTAGGTACTTATTATTAATTAAATTACGTCTAACGTTTGCGTTGACTGTACGATTCGTTTGTGCACTCATGTGCAAACTTACACACGCAATCTCGCGAGGGCGAAGGGAGAAGATCAGTGATACTCAAACTTTTACATTTTGATGCCAAATTTACTTTCAAAATAAACTAAATATTGTTTATCGCCAACAATAGACGAGCAATTAAATTAATCAATGATTATTTGAAACGTCATTTACACTAATTTATACAATAATTATATTTTATTTTATAAATAAGTGATTTCCTTATTGGTAATCTATAGTTAAATATTCCATGACAGTTACCATTTTTGCTGAGAATACTAGTGTATTTTGGAAAAATGTTGACAACGTCTCAGTTGGTTATGGTGTTGATAATTCAACTATGTCCGTGAAATAGGGGAGACCGTATTGTGTGCTGGAGTTAAAAGATTTTTTTGTATAACGTTGAAAAAAAATAGTCAAAATTTTATAACCTTCATTGTCCACGTGATAGGAAAAGTCAAAATTGTTTACAATATATCTTCCAGAATTATAACTTTGAAAACCTCCGCGCACTCGTCCTAGATCGACACGCACTCTAATAGCTGTGAGCTTTAACATCACGAATTCTTCCAGCTTTTTTCCATTGATTGAATTCGCTTTTACTTTTTTATACTAATCTGGAGAAAGAGTAGACATTTATTTATTCCAGAATAATTTTCTTATAACGCTGTAGAATTAAAACACAATAAACTAAAGATATTGAATAAATAATATGAATGATTTTTATATGCTCAGAATGAAACGACAAGTGACTTATAGCCACTCGCCCTCTTTTGAGAAGCATGGGAACTACAAATCCCTCCCATATTCTTCTCATCCCAAAAGCTCTCACCCCCTCCAGCGAATACCGCCTTTATCCAAATTGGATCTTGAATAATAAAGAATCGGAGTGATTGGATTTTATTCGTTAAATTCAATTAGTCCACATCGTCCGCGCTGCATCTCTCTCGCACACAATTCGAGTAAGCGTAGCTAGAAAGGGACATAGCTACCTCTTGTTGCTTTGAAAGCTCGATTGGAGAGGTCGGGATTTTGAAATAAGCGCTGTATCGAGTATCCCTTATAAAACTGTTCAATATTTTCCTGATGTATTATAATAATGTTGCTGTTGTTTTATTCATCTAATATTCCAAGCCAATTGCTCTCGATAGTAGGTAAAGTTCTCAGTGGCTCTCAGTGGATTAACTATGCAATCTTTCAAGCAGTTGAAAATTGTGAAATTTGATTTCGAATATGAATGCATATTTTAATTATTTTTTACAAACGGTTTTAATAAAAAAAAATATGGAAAAATTAATGCGGGGTGTGAAAAATACTGCAAGGGGTGTAACGGTACTGTATTGCAAGTGGAAAGCCCGTAGCCGGCTTGCGTGACAGGGCCTTAACTTAATTAAACTCGTAGCAAAACTTAATTTCCGGCCGAGGCGTTTAATATTGAATCTTATTAAGATTAAAAAAAGAATATTGCAGAGGGAGGTTGTATGTGACGACCATGGGAGGTGGGTTGTTTAAACAGTTGATTGATGGTTGTGAATTATTATTGTTATTAAGGCACTTCCGCTCGGGGCCGTTTGGAAAATTCGTTTTCTATTGGGCTTTTGTGTTGAATTTGTTTGAGGTATTTGCTATGTTACTTGTATGCTCAAAGTAAAGACGTTTCAAATTTAATCAAGGCTTAAACGTTTTATCGGCGCATTATGTGAACAATCAATCGCGCCTTTTTCTATTCATCGTCGAAATTTTTCTACTTTTATAAGTATTTTTAATTCAATACCATTGCCGAAAAAAGAGTCTGAAAATAATCGATATTTAATGTACAAATAATCAACATTTTTAGAATTCTCATTTTCTCTGTAAATGATCAGTTAACAATAAAAAAATCACTATTGCATTGTTATACTATGTTTTTCTCGCACCAATTTGTTAATTCCTTTGGCGGTCTGCCTTTCCACCAAGAATTGACGGTCAGCACCTTAATTGATACTTTTATTATTATTCAATTAATGTTTTTGTCCATCTGATTTATTTTTGCATTTTTTACAAATAATGAAACAAAGCTAAACTTATTACCAAACTTTATGCGATAGAACCTGGTAATGTCGGCTTTACCATTTATTTGTTTTATATTTTACTAAGTTGTACCATGTTATTTTATTTAGCAGAACATTTATAGTCTTAGATTTGTTAATTAGATGGTTATATAAACAATAATCAATTATTGTTATAAAGTAAGCATTATTAACAGACTGAGACGATTTTTAATATGCTGTGGAAAGTAATTAACAAGATTTCCCAATATTACATAACCTGAATTGGTTATTACTATTCTGTGAGAACTTACACACAAAAAATGATATTTATGTGTTAAGTACTTTTCACATTAAATGAATCTATTGTACCTTTATATGAGATCATAAAATAAATTATATTTGATAGCTATGTTATATAGTCGTTAAATTAAACAGTACAAAAAATATTTATGATACTATTATCTCAAGCTCGTTTTAAAAGTTAAGAAAATAAAGCATAAATTAATGATAAAGTTTCGAAACACTTTGTATTAAAATATTAATAGCTTATAATAATAATTAGTGCTTAAATAGCAGCTCATTATTAAATCTAATCAGTATTATTCTCCATTGTTGACTTCCTGGCCTTTTTATGAGAATTTTTAATTAATTTGCTGGCGTGATAGAGTTTCTATGGATACAATAATTAATAGAGAAACGTTAATGGTATTTTTTTACTGCACTTAATTGCATAAAAAACTAAACGTGTCTCGGAGGAAAATTTAATTAAATCACAACAGCATGCAAGATTTTTAGAATGCAGCTGAATTGGATAATGAGAAATAAAAATTTCATTATAATTAATTGAGACACGATAGCCTTATCACCTGCCTTCAAAGTAATTGTTATACATGCGGGAATAATGAGAAGATTTTTGCAAGAAATAATTATTAATGTATACAATTTAGACTTTCTAGATCTGTGTCTATATTTTTTATTAATGATTCATGAATCTTGCTTTAATTTCACCGTGATTGTACATTTATTTATTTACGTTGTTTTATTTAATTTCGTTGTAAAAGTTATGACAATTAAACAAGAGATCTGGTAAGAATTAAAATGGTTCTTTGTTAACTGTTCTCTAAACCAATCTTTGTCGATTGTCGATTCGTTTAAAACAAAATAGTACCTATACCTGTCTTTTTTGGGGGATTTTTTTTATTATTTTGACTCTAGACAATATTCTTTTTCGTTACCAATTTTACTTACTCCGAAAATTCTCAACTGCATTATACATACTATAATATATTTTTGTTTTGTTTCAGAAGGTATGGAATTTTCAAACATCTTTCCCGATTGCACTTTGATCTTGCCCACATAAAGGTATTTTTTTACGTAATTAAATTGCTAAATCATTTAAAAAAATAATTATTGAAGATTTGTATAAATGAAGAGTAATTCTTTTAAAAAAGAAATGTTAAAGGTAAAACAAACAGTTAAATACAGTATTGATGTATTAAAAAAAATATCGCATTTAATAATTTAATGGTATTCTTATCGTTGGAAGAACAATCCTGTCCTATTATCGTCCTCTGAGCTGTTAGGTAATAGGCTTGAATAACCGAAAGAAAACTTTTATTCACTGATTTTTCAATCAATTGTTATCTGAATCTGTAAATATAATATAACCAATATCCTAATTGGCACTGAGGCGGTAAGAGAATGTTTGGTTAACTACATGTTTCTATTGCCTTTCTTATTTAGGTATTTTCTAGAAAAATGGTTGTGAAACACTGCTAAGAGATTTTCTTTATCATTCGTTATCGCTAAAATACACCGCATATATGAAAAACATGTTCTGAACACCATCAATTTCGTTGATAATTCCATGAATCACTTAATTAAATAGAGCGATTTACCAAATTGCTTCCTCTGCAAACCTCAGAGTAGTTTCTGTAAGCAAATTTTCTATTAAATTACTAAATTATCACATACGTTAAGGCGGAAACCAGCCCCCTACCCTCCCGCAGCACAGGTGTCAGCCGTGGCCTTAAAGGCAATATCCGCCCTCTATATCCGGGCGTCAGGAAATGAAACCGGAAACACCACGAGTATTAAGTAGTAAGAAGTATGTATTCTCGCCTACTCCACTAGCGAACGTGGTTCACTCCATGTATTAATATTATTATTACTGCAAAATCAATAATCAATACTACACCATAGAAAACCCTTTTATTAATTTTGAATGTATCATCTACCTTATTTTAATGAGATATCACGAGGAAGCATTGTATATGGGTTATTTAAAATGAACTGAAGAAAATGAATTTAACCATGTGATTATTTCATTATAGCATTTGTAAAAAAGCATATTTTGTTTATCGAGCGTAAAAAAAATATTGACAGTATTTTGCTAAATGTATGGTCGAGTGGTAGAGACTAAATCGAAGCGGAACGATGTCAAGATTTCAATCGCTAGAATAAATTCCAATACCCAAACAATGTTATCAAAGAAATAGAGATTTGAGAACTGAATGATTCGCATTTAATGACGAAATCTTTTATCAACAGCCGAATATTTTTTTAATTTATTTGGCTACCATATATGTATTTCATCAAATATGTTACCTATCGGATTTCGCTCCTCTGTCCTTAAATGTGCATGGGATTATTGAGACTTTCGAAATTTGGCTGCCAATTATTTAAATATAAAACAATCAAACATTTTGTAATACGATAAAAACACGACTTTTAGTTTTATTCAAAACATTCTAAGTCAATGAGTGAAAATTAGCTGCGGGCTATAAAACTTGGTAATACACATTTCATTTGCGGAAGGCATTCTGATCAAACAGGCTAGCGGTGATCGTTTGGCAGGTTCGCACCTTAACAGCGTCGACTTGCAGGCTTTCTCAAGTGAATGTAGAAAACCAATTTGGGGCTAGGGCGTCGGCGTCGTCGCAAAGGTGCAGCGGCGGGCGTCGCGGTGCTCTGACAGCTCTCTGATTGAAAAATACGGAAACATGTTTATGGAAGAGTTGTTCAGGGATATTGAATCTGATAACAAATTCCAACTCGAAATCTATATAGCTCGTATACTGACGTATTGAGAATTATATTAACAATATAAAACCGACCATATGAACGACCACAAGGAGAAGTATTAATAACTTATGAATAAAAAAATCTTGAATGAAAAACTTCAAATTTTTTTAAATGCAAGAACTACTAAATAGAAATACTAAAAACTAACTCAAAACCCCATATCGCTTCATTCAATTAAACAATATTTATCTACTAAATTTTCATAAATTAAAAGGCAAAGTAAAAAGTTGGTAAAAAACACGAGTGCAAAACAATTTTATAATCAGCATAATTTATTGTTTATGTATTATGTATATATATAAATTGTAAGAAGTAAACTTTATTTTAAAAATTATCTTTCAAAGTATGATATTGTTATTATTAACCAAGTATTCCAACGAATATACACATATCTTCGTGGCTTTTTTCAGATTTTAAAATATTAATACTTTCAAAGAGAAATATGTACAAATTTAACGAAGAAATCTTTTTGCATGATAATTTGATAACGTATCGTTCATTCAAATCAATTTTCCTACCGCTCGCTTTTTAGCACTTATTTGCCTACTGCCAATAAATGAGTTAACATGGACAATACGTGGCTGTTCATAACGCACGTGATTTATGGTTCAGACATTGACCTAAATAAATACCAACAGGAGCAATTTCAACGTTGATTTTTAAGCTTGACCGACAACAGAACTGACCCAGTGAGGAGAAAATATTAGACAATTGATGCACGTAAAACTAGTTGGAGATTAAAACAGTTAAGAAATTCACCAGTTAAAAATGCTAAAAATCTTGACATATACAAAATATTGTACATGTTATGAAATTGTAAAAAAATATGTGGTAAAAGAAATACGAAACGGTTTTATTTTAAATATACATCCCCACAAATGAAAGACAGTTAATACTTTAATTAAAATTGACTGACATTCTACAGAACAGAATATTTTAATAAACTATCAGGGATGTTTTTCAACCAATTTTAAAAGCTTTTCTCTATTATTAATTTATAAGATTAATCAACTTTGGAAGCGTAGTTGAAAGACTCCTAAAAATATTCACTCTTTAATGTAAATGGAAAATGGATTGCAAAAAACAATCACTCAATTTGGGAAGACATGAAAATCATTTTTTCAGTATATTATTGATTGAATTGGCGTTTACTTGGTAGAACTCCATTATAAGACGGTGAAAAAATAGAAAAGTATTTTAGCTCTACAGAAATTATAAATATATTTTTTTTAGCCAAAATACTTTGCTAATTTTTCACCGTAATATTGTAATATCAGGTCAAAAATAGCCTTTATCCTGAATGTATTTAAAATTTGAAGCTTTGTCGAAAGGTAATGAAAAAAAAAATGCGAATCAACAGAAAAACATATACGCTGTTATTTTTAAAAGATACATCTTTATTAATTTACTGAAGAAATAAATTCAAATAAAATATACCCGTTCTCTCTTATGCACTTATTTTGCGTTTTCAATATTCGATATTAAAATAAATTAAGGTAAACGTACCAGTGACCGCTTAAGAGAAAATTTCAACAAAAATAACGATTAAATTTTAGCAATGTACCGAATAAAGGCAAAGCAAGTACATATACTCATATTGGATCATATGTCTTGATTAATATAATGTAACAAAAATTACGAATAGGCCTGTTTAAAATAAGTTGTGTTAAATCATTGAAGTCATGTTTTTGTTTCAGTAGTTGACCATCTCACAAATTGAAAAGTCTAGGTGTTGACCATGTTTAACCAGGGGGCTTTAAAGTGAACTTTCTAGCAGGGTTGCCTCAATGCTTTCTGTCACACCACTCTTGGTTGAATCAAGTAGCAATGGGTGGTTCAGGAACAAGGTACACACCGTTACTAGATTGATCATTTAAGAAATTTGAAATAATACACTTTCCTCACTAGGTGTTGTTTTAAAATGGCCACCCTGGCACTCCATTGGCTATATGGTGATGTGTTAGTGGCTCATTCCGACCACAGATGCCTTAAATTGTCTTAACTTTACAATTTAGAGCAATCCCGCATCTGCATTTCTTATTTTGGGCCATTTTATTCTCAAAAGGTCAACTACTGGTTCATGGTCAACAACTGGTACATTTACCTTATTTAACGAATACTTAAGAGCTCTAATGAAGCCAAGGTTTTTATAAACTAGGCAATTTTCAATAGCTCAGAGTAAACATTTCACCCACGATTATATTGTCTACGACTGTTCACCTGGTGTACCCATCATCTGACTCAAAAAAGGGGTGCGAAAATTCCAGCGTAGCATAATGTCGTAGACGTCGTAGCTGTGCGAACCCAAAAGTTGATTACTGTCGATTTATCGCGGAGCAGTTGCCGGGCTTCCTCGTAGACACCTCACGTTATATCCAATTTCATACTCTCACTGAGCCTTATTGATTATTGTTGTGCTGGCAAAGGGTAATTAGCTTAAGCTGTAATAATTACAAATGTCTTAAAGTTAAGTATGTATTGAAATAGATTTTTTTATTATGCCGTATTAGTCGGCCCTCACATTTCTTTTTATCAGAATTTAGGTAAATGAAAAGTATCTGGATTTTAACCGGTTTTGAGTTATGAATGCCACTAGATACAAAAGAATATATAATGTATTGTGTCAAAGAGACATATCGAAAGAAGAAGTGAATACGAAAGTATTTCTATTAAAATCACTCATTTTCAAACTTCCACGAACACTTAAAAATACATTCATATTAGAATAAATAACTACTTGTATTTCCCAAATATATCAGAAAGCCAAAGCATTGCTTTCAAAGATAGTAAAAAAAGTTGTATTAATTAACAACCAGGTAAAATTAATTAGTGGTGAAAACTGTGTTTTGGCTATCCTGAAAAGTAGAGCAAAATAAGTTAGATTTCTCTGTCTCTAATGGGTCGTCTTGTAAGCAAGCTCAAATTTAAATTGCTATTTCAACGCAATCTATTATTCAATAATGTTTTAGGAATAAAAAACGAAGAACTAAAAACATTACATCCAATTAATCTTATATATAAAACCGAAACGGCGTATGTATGTCTGTGGGTCTGTAATTCCCTTTTGCATTGTTGGTCATTAAGTTGCCATAAAAACGAATATGAAAGAAAATATGTTTGAATTTTTATCGGCGAAGACATTTAGTCAAAATGTAATAAATTAGCCTTCTACTGAACTTTTCCCGGCCTTTATTATTAATAATAATGTTTATTATTTACGTGAAGGTATTATTTGACAGCAAATTAGATTTTTTCCTTAAATTTGGACATTTTAATGGGCGAGAATGGGGCTGTTATCAAATTAAATAAGGTTTGTGATTTTATTTTAACTCTATTTTGGATGTTAGATTTTGTGATATAATTATGTCGAATGATATAACATTAAATAATTATTGGTCGCTTAGTCCGAGCGACGCCGGGTAGCAATACTAGTATAATATAAACCTGCAATATTATCATGATATCAGAAAAAAGCTTGTTATTAAAGAAGAAAATTGTAAGTAACTTTTAAACTCGTCAGTGTTTCATAAAAATGTTACTCTATTCCACGAAGGGTAAGATTGCCAGTAAAACATTGACATAAATAATATCATAATATCATTCATTTATAAGTTAGGGATACGAATACAAAATAGAGTGAGTGCTCACGTGTTCTATACCGCACCCCTATTTTTCCGAAGCCTCCACAACCTTTCAGTCCACTTTAGCCGTGCAAATCCAATATTAATGTCGGCTCACATAATTGCGTCGGGGATATTTCCATGTGTGCAGAACATTTAATATCGGCCGTCAGTCTACCCCGCTCCGCGTCTGCATGTCTCGGAGGGGCTAAATAAAAACCATTCCCTGCCAATTCATTTAGTGGATTTTTTACGTTGAATAATTTTGATTACTGATTGAAAAAGCTTCAAACCGAGTTATTAATTATTTATTATATTGTACTGCTTCGGTTACGTAAAAAAATACTAAAATTTATTATCAAACTTTTCACTTATTCACTATTCACTTCAAGTCTCTAAACCTTTCTCTTTGTTAGATAATAAATGTAAAGGCAGAGTTTATAAAATATTCATAATGTAAATAGTTTGATTATTTCTCTTTTTATACCTTGTTATAAGTAATAATTACATAAATCCATGCCCCTAGGTAAAATCTTTGAAAAAAATATAAAAGTTAATAAATGAAAGCTTCAATAATAACTGGAAGAAGCTTTTATTTCTAAATATGAATATTTTGTCAACTGTGCTCGCTTACAGAGTAATGCATATAAACTCCTTATAGAGGTCATATTTCTAATCAATTGACTATACTTAACCTCTATTCATTTGTAGATTTAGAATATATGTGGAATATCTAAAACGGGATCAGTGTTAAACTAATCGCTCTCTTAATGTCCCGTTATTAAGGATCGGGTGGATATGGGAAGGAATTTTAGATGACTAAAGTACCCATGTATTGGAAAAGAAATCAATATTTTGACTTTCCGGAATAGTCTTCAGGAATGTAAGTTAAACAACTGACGCAATCAACGTTGACACTCAGCCATAAAAGCTCGACATTTTTAAATAAAATTACCAATGTTTAATTGACAACCATCGTGATGGGATATCGTTTGATACATGATAACTTAAAGATTATACAAAGCAAAACATTTAGAAATATTAAATAATTCAAAATCGAACCTTAGTTCCACAGAGCGATAGAAATAATTCCACTACATCACGATTCATACAGTCTTCAGATCTTGGAAGCGGTTCGGGATGGCTCGGTTCTTGAGAGCCACATATGTGTAATGGTGAATTACGCTTCCAGCCATCTTCACTCAATACAAATATTCACCAACTCTGGATTTACAATAAAAGCTTTACCTACCTGAAAATATTAAAAAATCATTTAAAATTGGATAATTATTTGCATTCAAAATATTTTGAACATCATTAAAAAGAAAATAAAGAAAAATTTCTTTAAGTTTAAATTAAAATTACAAACATGGTGTACCTAGCAGAAAAAAACATTCAATAGACTAAACTAGGGATTTTAAATGATTTTATAAATAATAAAGAGGTGTTAAAAATTGTAAAATGCCCAACCGGAATGTGTTAAATTTAAGGCTCTAAGTGCCAAGTCCGTGACAGGTTGGGCGAGCAGTTGGTATCGAATTTTCTTACACCGCCATAAATATTAATATATATTCTTGAATAAAGCTAGTGAAATACTTTCATGGGGAAATTGAATTTTCCTCATTTTGTTTTCATTTAGCCTCACGTTTATTTTGAAATTGATGTATACCAAAGTCATTTAATAATAAAGGCGGCTGTGGGGGTTTTTAATAATTCGGATTCTTTTGCTTCGACTCGGAAAAGTGGTTAACTATTTTCTCATTAATTAAATTACTAATATTCGTAAAACGAATTATACAATATACGGTTACCCTGAAATTAAGTGGAGCGCCAAGACAAGATCCGTAAATCAACATCTTTAGAATGCGTGGATTTAATAAGTGATAATTGATTATACACAAGTTCATCCATGTCTGAAAATTTCAAGTTAATTATCCAATCTCAAAAATAACGAATGTGTATAATCAATAAATTACTCCCACTTATCTCCTCTCACATTCTGAAATACATTTAACTACAACATCTTTCCTAAGGTAATCCATTTTTCTGATTCTTTACGACATGGGTTCTTTAAGTCTTGGAATCATTTTTAAGGCTGTACCAATGTCAGCTAGTATAATTTAAATCAGGAGCGGAGATTTGGTTGAAAAAAGTTATCGACTGTATGAACACTATTGAATGAATATTAAATGTTCTATTCGGAGAAACTTTAAGGCCCGAGTCACGTGATTTTTTGATTCGCCGTCCATTTAAAATATATCAAATTTGAGATAGAAATTATTACAAATAAAATTAAAATAATAATTTCAGCTCCTCCCCTAAACGTAACGTGTATGTTGGCTGTCCCCCTCCTCTTGATAATTATTTTATTCCATGAACTCAATGCGTTTCGATGACTAGTTAAAAGCATTGTACTAACGTAATGATTTTGTTTTTTTTGCTGATTTGTTATACAGACGTTTCTTCATCTACGTTTATATTGTTGATGCCACAAAAACTTGTTTGCCCTGCAAAATTTAAAACGTATTTTCAAAATCAAATGAAAAAAAAGACTAATCGTATCGAATCGATGTTTCTCAGCAGGTATATTATGTACGCCTCGCGAAATAGACCGTGAAATTTTAATTATTTTGTACGGTGTACAAATTAAGAAATGGCTAAAAGAAATAATTTTTGTAACGCTTGTTTATGACATTAATTGCTTCAAGTTGGCAAACTTGAAACAGGTATTGTTAATGGCTCAATTTTTTCTGTCTCGAGAAACTCGAAGCGACTCGTTCAATTTGAATTGGTTTTTTTAAAATTTATTTTGACCCTATTCACAGTTTTATACGCTTTATAAGATATTATAAATAAGTTGTTTGATTGAAAGGGCCAGAACAGTATTATTACGGATTTACTAAACGGCATAAATGCTGTGTAAAATTCAATTTAAAACATAAGTAATTTACTTAGCAACAGAAATTAATTAAAAGGTTAACTATCGTGTCGTTCTAATTAAAAGCAACAAAAAAAACCGTTATTTTTATCGAGTGACAAATAGTTCATATAACAAAGTTCTTAGATACTAAATTGCACTGTATTTGACTAAATTCTTGCAATCAAATTAAATTCAAGTTTTAATAAATATTGTGAAGTTTATTAGTATCTCACCAATTTGCAATGACTTACATCTAATATATAAAAATCAATATTTGTTTGTTTGTTTGTTCGCACCCTATGCTCTACCATACCGTTCATCCGATCACAATGAAACTTTGACAAACTTTTTGCTTGCACTTGCGCGGAGGTTTTTGGCATAGTAGAATTAGCTTACAGTAGGTCTTTTATATGAAAAATAATGTTTTTCATATTTTATGCGCTGATATACCGTTCATTTTGACAACTTATTGTTGCACTTGTGCAGAGGCTATTGGCATAGTACAATTAGCTTTCAGTAGGAGGCGCGTGTAGGCAATCGGCAAAAGACAAACAGCAAAGCCAAACGGCAAATGTCATCGATGTTAGTGAAATTAAATCGAAATTATTCTGCATCCGAAAGCACTTCAATAAACACAAACACTTTCTTTTGTTTTGAGTGAAATTGCAGCGCTTGTCGGGTACCGGCTAGTTATATATAAAATGTAACGAACGGGTGAAGATTTTAGTTCGCTAATTTGTATTTCTTTGTAATTAGTACACTTAGGAAACTAGTTAGGTATTGAATTTTGATTGATCTACATCTACATATATTTAACTATCTGCAATGCAAAAAAACAACGGCCTTGCAAATGTAGCTGAGATTGAAAGCATTACGTTTATTAAAAAAATAGTAATAATTGATTCATTCGCGAATCATGGGAAAACATGTGTACTTGGCAAGATCACTCCATTAGAATATATATAAGTGAAAAACGTGCAAAATCATAAATTCTCTTCATACCTTGCCAATGTTATGACGCACCACTCCCAGCCGATCGGTACAGTAAGCCAGTCACCTCACAATCCATTATTCACCAATACGCTTTCATTTGTTTGTAAATAATGGAGGGAAAAAATCGCATCGTTGTACGTCGGACAATCTATTTCTCATACCGACCCGTGGCTCACAATCCCCGCCTCCCCCACCCAGAGATGAGATATCGAATAATTCCGAACATGCTCAGTATAAATGAGACCTATTGGAATGTTTAATAAAGCAATTGGGCGAGAAGTGTGGTGGCGGTGGCTCGACGGGGGAGGCTTGTCAAAGTGTTTTTTATGAGCCGTGAAATGGTTTTTTCGACGAGTTCGGATTTGGACGGATATGCTTGGAAATTTGCATTAATGTGCGTGTCTGTTGTTAAACACACACGCGTGTACATTGAGGCTATTAAAAAGTTTAGTTAATTAAGCTCGGCTATGGAATTTTGATTGAAAAATTTCGCTTTTACTCAATGTTGATATTTCTGGGGCTACACGTAACACGGGTGTGGGAACATGTACGACTCTATTCACAGAAATTTCAACGAAGAATAGTTGCATTTTTAATTCTCAAATTTAATAGTATTAGTATCGTAATAGGGCATACAACATATACAAATAGCATTTCGCCAGGAAGTTTGTACGTCCTTTATTATTTTATGACACAACAGCTCGAGTTAAACTTTTGTTATCTTCTTGATATCCAACTGTCGGCCTAACCAACCAACTACGGCAAACTTTACATGACTTAAACCTTACTAAACTTTATATTTAAAATTCAATACAAAAAAAATATTGGATTGAGTGGAATGGAGAGTTTTATTTATCCATCAAAAACATTTGGTTTTGATGGTTTTGTAAGCGATATTTGGTTTTATGTTTTTAATTGTCCTCCATATTATGGGCTTGTTTTATAAAATCGGGTGTAGTGGTCAACGTCGTTGGTTTGCATGACGGACCTCACAGACTCAAGTCCATGTACGAGCAGTTTTTCCAGTCGACTTATCGATGCTGCTCGAAGGTAAGGGTGTTTGTATTGTTAAAAAATCCTTCCCACCATTCCGACCATCACTACTCCTGTACTTGTACTCGTATCTTTAAAATCCCTACTCTTCGAAAAAGAGAAGTTGAGCAACTGAGTCACAAGTAGTTCTCGCAGAAAAAAAACATATGTAGAGATAAATTACTCCAAGTTTAGTAGTCATATGCTCAACATTGGGAGCGGACCTTTATTATTATTAAAATTTAAATTAAGTCATGTCGTTGAACGGATAATTGATTTACTCCACGTTACTCTTATAATAATATATGAATCGTATTTTTATAAATGAAATGTACTTCCGGCAAGAATTTGAGAGATTTTTTTTTAAATACTATTAGAACTAAGATGCTGAACTATTATAATAAAATTATCCAAGCGTGGACTAATGATGAATCACAGAAGGTAGAAATTTAATTCAATTATATTTAACAGTGATAGACCGGACACCATCATCATAATACGCAGAAACACTTCATACACCGTTTCCTTATCGCTTGAGAAACCGCTGCTGCGGTGAGACGGAGAGTAGCTCCCAGCGCGGAGCAGGGTGCCACGCGCCGAGGGTGTGGGCCCCCGCAAGCCTAATGCGATTATCATCATCCGATATGAAATTACGCAGAAAACATACGGCCGCGATATTGCGGCGAACAATTTTCGCCATTCTGCCAATCAAATTTGCGGGTACCTTCCTCACAGATCCAATAACGTGTGAGCCGTTTGGTGATCTTGGCGCTTCTGAATGGGGAAATCGCTACCAAACTTTTTGCATGAATGTTCAAGAAATGCTCATAAATTTTCATGTTCTTTGGCAGCAGATTTCGTTTCTTGAGAATTATTCTAACAGTTTTTATAAATATAGTTTTCCCATGTTATACTATTCAATAGCTAACAACTCAAAAATGTTTACTTTTTATAATTTAAATCTCCCCAGCTGTCACAATTGCTACTTTGATTTGAAAACTAATATTTTAAAACATAATTAATTAAAATATATTTTGAATTTATATCCAGCTACTACATTATTATTTTATAATTCAAATAGTTATAATTGCAAAGACCGTAGCTTACAACTGTTGTACTTTCCCCAAGTTAACATTACATGTTATTACAATTTATTTTTCCAATTTAAAATCTCTTGCACATAAGTTTATATAAGGGTAGGTCCCGCGCACCAAAAGATGTAACTGGGGTTGTAAACCCTTGATAAAATTTGAATACATTAAATTTCCTAGAAAATACAATATGCAATAAAAAATTTAACATGCTTTTTTCGCGTATAAGATATTTTCTCTAGTGTATTTCTTTATTGAAACACGTAAATGTAAAAGTTTCATATCAACGTAAATGGAATATAAAGGCTTAAGCTTTCAGTCTGAGCTTTTTAAGCAGATTAAATATTGCATGACGTGTTTCGGTATGAACAAGTGTAACAAAAATGCATACTTATATAAGTAAGGACAAATAACAGAGATAAGAACTATTTAACTAACATGGAAATTTTTAAGTAACTCGATACTCTCCAAAGCATATTCAGATCAAATATTAGATTTATTTCGAGCATGTTCAATCAACGATTTTAGTATATACTTCTTATAAAAATACGGAAAAAATGAGAAGTAATAGGGTCAAAATCCTATACTATGCAGTGGTTGGAAGCCTTTTTCTCAGGTAAGCCAGTCGAAATAAATTGAGTTTTGTTAAAATAGTCGATGGAAATTTCTCGTCCATGATCCGATCGCCATACGAGTATCCTAGTATGAAATAAAATTGTTTGAGGAATGCAAATTACCAAATCAGCCCCATAGGTTTAAAAAAACTCATCTCGACTTTTGTCGGTTTTGAGTTATGAATGCAACTAGATAAAAATAGTAAAAAACTATATTTGTCAAAGAGGCAGTAGGAGATGTGGATACGTAAATATTTCAATTTGTATAAACTAAACCTTAAAACAATACAATACATTACTATTTTATACTTTACAAATAAATCAGAATACCAAAGGCTAAAACATCGCATTTAAAGATAATGAAAAAGAAATTGTACCTGTTAAAAAACAGTTAAAATTGATTACTGATGAAACCTGTTTTTTGGCTCCCTTGAGAGTAAAGAAAAATAAGTTAATTGTCTTTGATTCTTAGAGGTTGAACTATAGGCTGCGGGTGTGGAGTCGTAGAGCTTGCTCTTGAGACACTTCAGGTCGGAAAACTAGTATGAATGAATCTTTCGGAAAATTGACGGTCAAAGAATAGAAAGTAAGTTTTATTCTTCATATTAGGCTGTGCTCTGTTAATTCATGTGGAGGGCTTCGCTAAGCGACAAAACAGTTGTCTTTTAAGACCATTATCAAATGGTGACTGTTTGACCTGACATATCTATCTGAATAAAAGATTAAAGTATTGTATATATATAAAATTAAAAGAACTATCAATAACGTTGAATGTATGAATACTATGGCAATGTTGGTATATTCTGTATTGAAAATCTGGGTTCGTCTTTATCATAAAATACTTACGAGTGTAACTGTGATCAAGTATCCCTGGCCGGTGTCGCGCTCTCGCGGCAGTAATGTGTGTAGTTAAATCGTTCCACTTACAGCCGGCAAATTGCATACGAGCTTCACCAGCTGCTCCTCAGACCGTGTGGGGGCTCGTGGGGGTTGGTGGGATCGGTGTAGGTGGCCGGAGTTGGAGGTTGAGGGATGTAACACAGGTTCAAGGTTGCCACTTCAACATTGCGCCGGTCCTTTTGGACACGTTTGTTAGAAAAAATAAGTAGGCTTTGCATTTGAATGAAAACATAACCGCCGCAATAAGATTGTTTGAATAGAGTAGAGATTAAAAAAAAGAGTCAAATCGTGATATGGAATAAATTAAAGACTCATTCTAAAGCTTTCCAGCTTTTTTTATATATATAACAAAAGGTTTGTTATTCAAGGTGTTAGTTACTAGATCCTTAGGTTAGTATAGATCAGTGGCGGCTTTAAACATTGTTTTTAATCGATGCCGTTCCCAATGTTGAGCACATTCTCTCCCAATTGAAGTATCTCCACACTATTTTCTTTTTCTACGAGAACCAACTGTTACTTAGTCGCTCAACCTCTCTTTGGTTTGATGAGAGAAGGTATAGACAAGAGAAAGCTGGACAGGACTCGTGGTAAGCTAGTCGCTCTCTTTATACTCTGGTTATAGAATCAGCCACCGTAGTACGGAAAAATAGTTGAATCTTTTTTTGTAATCCCTAATACTCTGTCACCAGCCGCCACTGGTATAGATACAATCGAGCCTCTTTGGTTAAAGCAGATTCGTTATTTTGGGATTAAAACATAGTTTAGTACGAAAAGATTCGTCATTTAAAAGAACATTAGAATTTGAAATAATATAATGCATAATACATATACAAACTAAGAATGTAACGTATCGTAACAAAAACATACATACATAGATTTAGCAGTAGTTAAATCAACCATAAAAATAAAATGGCTTTATAAAAATAAACTTTATCACACAATTCTGTTGATAGTAAATACTATCATGCTTTCATGGAGTTTTTTTTATCTTGTTTATACTTGTCAATAGAACACAAATTAAAATGAGTATTTGATTGTTTAATAGCTTCTGTTATGTCAAATGAATATTTTTAAAGGTAACTTAATTCTTTCCTTTATTTATGCAATTTTGTAATTTTTAGAAAAAAAAACTTTGTATGTATGTATGTATATGTTTGAAATGCAGATCCAATTAGAAAACTGTATTTGTTGGAAGCCCTAAACAGCGAATGGAACACGCGAATATTTTATGAGATGTCGGTTATTGCGAGGGAAGTAGCCAGACCTTTTCTCTCCTACTCTCCACATTGGGTACCTTCTCTGTATTCGTAATACAATAAGAATAGATACAAACGTGCTTTGCAATTATTTTCAAACCACTCACAGGCTTCCATTAATCGCATCTAATATACCCCACTAAACAATCGCTGGAGATATTCACTAAATTGTGATTTTGGAACTAGAAAATGTGGCCAGCAAAAAGAATCTAGTATAAAAAGTTGAATGTATATTTTTCAGGCTAAATTTTTACCATACAAACCAAGGTTTTTTTTAAACTTTTTTTCTTTTGACACCTCTTACTCACATAGTCTTGGGGGGTCTGCCTTTATTTTTTTTGTTGTGACGCTCTTCTTTATCGTATGTCAGTGAGAGGTGAACATTTTTGTCGTCACTTTTCTGTAAAAGTAGATCCGTATTAAATATAAAATTTTAAATAACGTTGATTTATTTATTTATAAATAAAAATATTAACAGTAAATAATATCCTAAATAGGACAGGTTGCTCGCCACTGCTTAATTTATTTCCGATGGGTTTAACCCTTCCCAATTGATTGCATCCCATTAGTTAATGTTTTGTTATGCGGATGTCATTATTAGTATAATTATTTGTTTGCTTTATTTCTATAACCCTCCTTGCTTCCCGTAAAACCGTAAGGCATAACTTTTACGTTTTTTTGTTTAATTAAAATAAACTACTATTATAACCTTTGAAATAACACTTATGTATGTATGTACGTTGATTTTTCACCTCAGTCAAACAAAGGTTTATTAACATATTAAAAGTGGATAATATTAACCGTTTAAGTGATTTATTAAAAAAAATTAAAAGTTGTCATTCCTTCATATACACCTATGTATGTATACAATTCTTGAAGCAAGCAAGTCGTTTCCGATTTCAATATCTCTGTTGTTGAAATAAGGGGTTCAGCGATGAAATAAGTGCCAACTTTCAACTCTTTCTATAAAAGTGTTCATGTTGTAGTTCACAAGATAAATATAAAATTGCAAGTCAAAGGGTCTTCTGCTGTGTGTATATGAATATAAAAGATCTTGGAGATACCGTGTGATAATTTAAGAGAGTTCCGAATGGCCAAGAAAAGAGATCGTTTTCATAGTGAGGGATATTTTGCGTTTTAAGATTATATATTACCTTTTCTGATTTTCCTCAGTGAAACTGTCTTTCCTTTATTTTAATACTTATTAGGTATACATCAAGTTTTAATTTAACACAGTTAATGAGAAAAAGGGAACCAAAAATTTAAAGTCAAATGATAAAACTGTCAAATGCTAAAAAAAAGTTAACGTTGATTTAGTAATTAAAATATTATGTTCTATTCGATCGACGTGACATCTAATGTATGTATTGGAATCTAAAAATTGACAGATTGACAGCTAAGAAAACTGTTTTGTTTATGTTTCAAATAGTGTTCCATTGCAAATAATATCTGCTCCCATATGGAACTATTAGAACGGTATATTTAAATAGTTCTGGCATTGTACCTACAATAGATAAACAAATATTTTTAAATACATTAGCACGTACTTCATACAGTATGCCAGTGCATATTAATACGAATCCAATAAACTGCAGGGTAAAAATATTCCACATGCAATGAGAGAATAAAGCTTACTGCCATGCAATATGAGGACGCGAGTGGGAATATTTTCCTGAGGAAAAATCTGCCCGCAGTTTACTGCCTAGCCGTGTTTGGCAGACAAAACTCTGCATTATGAATAAGAACAATTCACACGACGCCATTATTGCTTTGAGAGCTTCGATAATATTACACATAGTGATATTTGCAAGTTTGCTTGAAATTTATTACCCCCTGTCTGTCGGTGTAATTTTCACAAGAAGATTGATCCTTTTCCACAATCTTGATAATAAAAAAAGATGTTTTATATTCACTTGCTCGCGGCCCAATAAGAACGTGTTTTCTTTTTTTTTAGATTTCTGATTCTTTGCGAACCCCATAATATATAATGCTTCTAACGGGTCATCGTCTAAGTAGAAATTGGTTTGATGTTACTCGGCGCTAGTCAAAGAAAGAATGATGGAAACAATTATTGACAATCTAATATATAAAAATCAATGTTTGTTTGTTTGTTCGCATTTTATGCGTTGTCTTACCGTTCATCCGATTGCGATTAAACTTTGTCAACGTATTGCTTGCACTTGCGCAAAGGTTAAAGGTATAGTACAATTATTTTTCAGCAGGTGGCGCGTGTGTCGACCCATAGATAATTGGCAAAAGACAAACAGCATACGTCAAACGGTAAATGTTATCGATACCGATCAATGCTAGTGAAATTGAATCGAAATTATTTATCAAATACATTCTGCATCCGAAACCACTTCAATAAAACCAAACACTTTCTTTCTTTGAGTGGCATTGCAAGGCTTGCCTGGTACCGGCTAGTGTATCATAACTTTTGATGACTTTAATACTGATTTGAAAGAAATGAATTTGGATCATATGGTCTCGTAATAAAAGTATCTTATTATATTATTTTATTCTACGAGAACCGCTTCTCTGACTAAGTCACTCAATTGATTCTGCTAAGTCAGTCAACCTCTCTTAAGTTTGATGAGAGTATCGATAGAAAGGATAAGACTAACGCAGGACTAATGGTCAGCTATTCATTCATTCTACGCCCTGCTCAAGGGATCTAAAGGGTAGGATGGATTTTTTAAGTAACACCAACATCCATATCTGCAAAAATAACCGATAAATAGACCAGAAAAATGCTTGTGGTATGTTGCGGAAGACGTTAACCACTGCACTACGGAACCGAATGAATAGAAATTAATAATCACTTATAGGATGCAAACTGTCACTACGTAGTGGATATAAAGGAATTATTTAGAGCATATCAAATGTGACAGTTGATAATTCTAGCGATCAGTGAAACTGGTTTTTTATTTATAAAATTATAACTGGATTTAGATAGCGCACACAATGTGTCTTATTTGTTTAAATTGAATCCAATAATTCATTGAAAAATTAGTGCATGAATGTTTCTTTTATTTACTTTTACATTTCATCGTATTATATAAAAGAGGGAGAGCAAATAAAAAGTTTTCAGTATAGAGTTTTTGAATTACTTCAAGTTATTATACTTCAATAGGTAATGATGCCAAGGTAACCCATTGAAGCTCTGCGTATAATTCGTACTTTGATAGAGTTATTTAGCGGACGAAATCCTTAAGGGGTTACATAGGTTTCGTCGGGTAAAAAAAGGCCTATTTTCAATATTTTTTTTTCTATGTAAAAAAATATTTATTTAATTCAAACTTTTTTCTGTCTTATAGATACATATTTAAAGAATAGTTTCTGAAATTTTCAAAAAAAAAAGTTAAAACTCCTCCATTGTGACGTCATTTCCGGTGACCTCTCGGAAAAAGGTGCGTCCGCGTTGTCAGCATAACTCCTAACGAAATCATTTAAAATGAAAAAACAAAAATAAATGGTTTAGTTAAGACCATAAACTTGTGTTTGAACGAAGGAAAAAAAAATAAAGTAAAAATTGGAATTTTGGCAGACATTTTTCCAAAAAAATGAAAATTTCGGTCAAATTTGCTTGACATTTTGTTTTTTTTTAAATAGTTGTAATTGAAAAAAAAAAAAATCCTTCGTCCAAGCACGATTAAATTGTAACTCAAACACTTGTGTAAAATTTCATCAAGATCGGTTGTGTAGTTTTTGAGAACATTTGACAACTGACTTTGAAAACACGGTTCCTAGTTTTGAGTAACAATAAAACTGACCGCGCTGACCCTTGTATACCTGACTTGGAGCGCACACCTTCCAAATGCTGTATCTCCAAAACTATTATTCGGATCGACTTGAAAATTTAGGAAAATATTCTTGAGATGTCGTAGAAAGTAATGAGCCGAAAAAAAACGATTTTTTGAACCCACGAAACCCATGTAACCCCTTAAGGATGAGCGCTAAGATTCTGCGGCAGTAAAATTTATCATTGGTATTTTTTTCCAAAAATTTTCGCTGTTAGGAATTCTTCTCTTTAACACTATAATACTGCCACGTAACTGAAGCTTTGTCTCAAACTTAGCAGAAGACTTCTCTGCAGGACCGGCAAGGTATGTTTAGTCATTATTATTAAATGTAAAAGAACAATCCTTCCTGGTTGATAAGTATCCGTTATTTCTTGAGCCGCATCTAATCTCTACGTTAATTGCATTAAACGCTTACCGCACGTGACTTATTAAACCGAAATGGCACTGTCTTGGCATAGCAATCGAGCGTCTTGGGTCACAGGTCAATACCTGCCTGCTATGCCGCAGAGATCTGAATTTATTTACTTAATCCAAGACGTGGGAAACTGCGATAATTAATAAATAATTATTTATAAAACAAAACTATCTAGAGATTTATAAAGATAATTATTTTAACGGGTATTTTTGATTGCATTCTTTTTTTTATCTCAGAGAAGTTGATTTTTTGTATTTATATAAATTTTAAATACACAATCTAGCCGTTGTAATCTTTTGGTTACAGCGCAAAATAATTAGACGAGCTTTCGAGATAAAAAGATGAAAACCAATTGACAGTGTAAAATCAATAAAGATCAATTTTGTGATTCAAATATTATGTTCCATTCGATCGATCGATGCGCCATCTATTATGATTATTTTGAGATTTAAATATTTGTGACAGATTGACAGTTTTTTACGTTTCATTTTAACACCATATCGTGTCTTATCTCAAATCATATGTCACTGCAGCCAATAACGAATTGTATGCAATTACCCAAAAATCCCAAAAAAAAAAGTAAAAGTGTCCCTCCATTATAAAAATCAACATGATGGATCGAATGTTTCCTCTATTTAAAAAAATCTTCAATGCTCAAATCATTTTTATCGCTGGACATTTTCGAACACATTTTTTTAAATCTCAACCATTCTTCGCTTCAATCTGCTTAGCCGGTTCCAAAATAGGGTATAATGAATTATTATATTTTATTGCGTTTTGCACAGACACGGCATTATGGAACATGTTCTTTGATTCTTTTTTTTTTTTTGATAGTCTGTTCGTAAACCAACAACGTGTTTCCTTTCACCATTCTATTCAGCTCTTCTTGTTCAAGATTTCCCCCTTCATTAGCATGAATAGTTACTTCTTCTTGTTTGCTGATTCGTGAATAAAATACGTCAAAGACGTCGTAGAGATTTCTTTGAGTAAACAGGATATCTTTTACACAGGTGACTAAGTTTTACAAAAATGTACTTCAAATCTTTTTTAGCCATAGACTGTATCAATGTGGTAAAAAATAAACTATAGATGTTCACACAAGTTTGTAGTTTAAGTAAATAAGTATGTTATTTTTGTATTCAAAATTGGTATGATGACACGTTTGATTTTAATTTTCTGTATAAAAAAAATCTAAAATTTAAAAATATGACATTATCTAAAAATTCAACGTCCGGCCTATATCGAATAACGATCAAAAATATGATGAGAATTATATTAAAAGTAACTTGGTTTGTAAAATGAATCAATATTATCTTTTATTTAGATTAATTAAATGTATACGTATTACAAAGACTGTTTCAAAATGTCTTCCACTTAAATCATTTATTTTCACTTGCTATTTTTTTGTATGTTGTTAAAACTACAATCATTTCATCCGAGTCCAAAGAATTCTACATAATACTACCATAATATGATTACTACAAAAATGGAATGCATTTTACCTTCTATGCGACGATTGTTTTTAATTGGATAGAACGTCATCTTTCTAACTTTAATTCGTCTGTTTTTTTAAATCAGTTATACCAGGCGATAGTACAGACAGATTAATAATAACGAGTCTAGATGTATTTGATTTGCCAATAAGAAATTCTTTAATTCTTCCATTGTCAGGTCCCGAGTTTCACACAAAGATAAATATTCCGTTTTATTTGAATTAATTAAAATTCGCGACTTCAGTCAATAATATCCGTGAAATCACAGTTGAGACAATCCCCCCGGTTCTCACGCCACTGCTTTGTGTAGATTATTGTTATGCACCCAGACTGCAAATTAATGCATTCACCTGTTGTATGACCTCTATTGCATTATATACACTGCCAGGTCAAACACTTAAAACTCTCTTTAATTTCTGAATACGTTTTATTATTACAATTGTTTATTACGGCTGTTAGCTTTTAGTACAGAAAATAATTGGCGTATAAAATGGATACTAATATCACTCTATTCAATTACGGGATTGCAAAAACGGCCGAGACGAACTTATAATAATGTAAAAAAAACATTTTCCGTGAAGTATGTCGTGGTATAATATATTGTATGAAATGAAATATAAACGGATACGATATTTTAACTTAATCAACCATGCACCAATTTAAAAATCTTTTCACTGACCATTTTTATATAGTGAACCGAAGTACCATCAAATGGGGTTACTTTGCTTGAAATGGGATATCTTTACTTGGTTAATAAAGTGACATGAGAATTTTTTTTTAAGACAAAGACATCCTATGCGAGGCAAAGTTACCCCGTTTGATGGTATACTTGTGCCAAGCTCAGTGTATACAATATTTTTTATCTCACGTCAGCTTTTTTTTTGTCTACACTAACTCATTACAACTTGGGGTTGTGATACCAGATGAACATTGATCCAAACTGGTATTCAATGCTTAGAATTGATCACCGGTATACTTAAATGAGTATTCGTTATTTTAAAGGGTTTCCAGGATTAGTAGTAGTCGCTTGGTGGCAAGATTTTCCTATAAATTATCAAAATAGTCTCCCACGTTAAATACGTTTTTGGGCTGGTATTTTTTTAAATTTGTTTTTTAAACTTACTCGTTTTAAAGCATTAAGCTGTGTATACCATTCTTTATTTCACGCCGAATAACATTACGTTGTACATTAAAATTCGGAAATATTCCAGACGACATATTGCAATTTTTATTGTATGAACGTGTTCTCTTGTACAATATTTTTCCTCTTCAGATTTTATTCTCTTTCTTGCATGTTTCTTTTAACGAAGTGATGCTCAACAATAGCTTAAATTTATTCTACAAAAACAGAGTTTTAACGAAATTTATACCAAATATTTTTTCATTAGCAATAATGCCACAGAGTGATTTGTTCATATTTTGACGATCTAATGAATCCAAAGTGTAATCGTCTAACGTTAGAAACCATGGTGACATATACAATTTTATCAAATTTCGTACAAAACAATATTACAATATTACAGTATTAAATTTTACAGTATTTTTAATATTTCACTGAACATTATTTTAAGATAAACTGTAATTCAGTAAATTTTAATCTATAGGTTTGCCTTGAAGGCTAAACTTTTAATTCTCTTATTTTGGTGGGTTGTTATGTCGATTAAATTAATTGAAGTAAATATATAAAAATGAATCCATTTTATTTTTAATTTTAATCAAACTGAATTTATTTTATCAAAATATTCTCAAAAAATAATCAAAAGGAACTAATAAATTACTTTAAAATAACTTTTGATTGTTTAAACACCGTAGCAATTCATTATCAATAAATGAAACGCATATTTTGTACCACTTTCACACAGAACAGATGCAGGTCAGTACTGGTTTCGGCACCTTTTCACAACTGGCAATTTGATTTAATTTACATACTTTTATTATTTGAATCATTATTTTTAAATTCCTGTCATATTTTATTGATTGATTGTTTAAAATACCTTGTCCTATAGGAAATACTATATTTGCTGTAAATAAACCTGTCAATTTTTATATGTCATCAGTTGACAATGCTCGGGATGAGCAAAATCGGTCCTGAATTGTACACAATTATATGTGGAAGAAAAATATGCGTTTTATTCATTTGATCGAAATCCTTTCCACCAAGAAGTGACAGTTTACACCTCAAACGCGAGTAATTCATTTTGTTTGAACGCTGAACGAATTATTTTTGTTTATTGACTACTTTCACTTCCTCGTTTACAATTTTTAAAATAAAGAAATTCACCATCGCTGATAATATTTTTCGTTATCAATGTGAATGTTCACGAACCGATGGTTCGGCACAATCTCCGCAAAGTTTCCTTTGCCACTAATGGTAGATTTACTCATGCTACACGGGTGGGTTACTTAACAATTTTTTTATGTTTATCTTCGTTTTCTGTTATTCCTCCCAGTCTTTTGTCTTTCTTCTTTTATAAATTCCGCTACATAAATGTTACCCAAAGATATAGGGTGACTGTAAAAAGTGACATAAAAACAGGGGGGCAACTTACACTTGTATAACTGTGACGTTACAAAACAAAAGTGGCCATCTCCATCGCAGTTGAAACTGAGTAAATCACCTTTTTCATTATCTGGTTAATTTCATCAGTGGGTGCATTGTGCCTTTTTTTATAATCATTGTTTCTTTTAACGAATTCTGTCGGAGAAATTTTTATTAAAAATTTCTTTTTAAACAATAAACACAACTTACCAAGTCGCATTTAACGCTCGATGGATAATGATTGCTTGAAAAATATCACATATTTTTTTATAAATAATTTATGGAGAAAATGAAGACCATGCTTGTCATGAAAATAAAAGTGATAAAAATCAACATGAGTAATCATACCATCAACAAGGATTGGAATAAACTGGAGATAGCCAAGTTTGTTTTATAACTTCACAACTAAAGTTGTTCAACATTTGTCCGGGGAGCGTTTTCTTATTAATTGTGCTATAATAACGAAGTCCATGGTTTTTTTTTATCTATAATGACAGCATTTTCAAAGACGTACGTCAAACAATAAGTTGGAATAAATCAGCCAGGGCTCGAATCGATACAGATCACGGCGTTAAGAGCGCATTCTTGTAAAAAATCAAAATATTATCGAAGAGTCGATTTTTTCATATTGATCGTTCTAGTGTTTATATTTTCAGTAAACAAACAGGGTAGCAGACGAATCTAGCAAAACTTACGGTGCGTCTTTTAGTAACGATCAACAGATAGTTTACAATAAAATGGGAGTGGAGATCTGGAGATGAAGCGATATAACGATTTTTCAATCGATTAATTAATTCAATTGCATTAAAATTAGCTATTTATTACTTGCCATGCCTTGTCATACAATCCAACTTTAAACCTATATGAAAATATGGCAGCAAGCAACTAGCCTTATAATTTTTGAATGCCTGGCATAAAAACACTCATTGCTAAGAGTCCCCTTTGATAAAACAGTTCACAACTGGTTCATAAAATCTATTTGTTCAATTGCATGATCACTTTTTTTACAATTATTGATGACTGACCCATCTTTTTAAAAGCATTTTAAAGCTTTGCCTTTAGTAAGAAGTGAAGGCGTCAAAATTGAGAAATCAATATTGCTGCCTAAGCTGCCAACGTCCAAAGCTATAAATACTGAATAATATCACGCAATTGGCGCTAATAATAGGTTTTCATTACCATAACATGGCAGAGAGAAATGAGGCGTCAAGAATATAGGTATTGAGAGGTCACCCTGTGAAATTTATTTGAATGTGTGCTTTTGACTTGCATGGTTGTTGAAAATTCGCTGAGCTTTTACTGCCCTGTAGTGACGCCATTTTGTATGATTTATCTTTCGCAATAAGGTTTTATTGCAAAAATTTACGCCTCCAAAATTAGTTTTGTCAACTTCCCAAGGGAATATAATCATCTTCAACTTTGAGGCTATGAAACTTATTTGATCCAAAAATTTAGTGATATCTCTGCCATAAGTATTTTCATCCATTTACGATCGCATATAAAAGGAAGGTGATTAATAAAAATGGATGTGAATCATTCAACATGTCTTTTCATTTAAAGTAAAAATAAATGGATTTTTTGTTTTGTTTCTATCATCCCCTGCTTGCTTCCCGTAAAAAGGAAAAATCCCAAACTCCATTTTGTAATGTTTTATTTAAGATATTAGAATCAATCTTGCTTTATTACTTAAAGCAAACTTTGCGATAGTAAGTCCGAAGATGCCTCTGAAAGAGGCGAAACACGTGTCACAATTAATCACACAATATGTGGAATAATCAAAGTTATTTTAAATTTTATATAAATAGATTCAATTATGAAAGCGCCACAAGTTAGCTAATATAATAGACTTGATTCATTTTTTTATAAATTCAAGGGATTGCAATATCTCTTTAAATCCCTCTTTCCTCCCTCTTTTAAATCTTAAATAACTTTTAACATATCTTAAATGCATTACAAAATTATGTGCGGGAAAAATTGAAATTCTATTTCGATAATACTTACCTGTATTATTGCAAAACTTAGTTATGCCGGAAACTTTTTACCTGATTACCCAAACATTCCTTCATATCATATATGCGACGATCAACATAACTACATATTTTTCTGTGAGATGGCTTTTTTCAAAAATAAAACACCATCATTTTGACGCCTCAGGGTTCCTTGTTGACTCAAAAAGCAGATTGCTTTTGCAGGAAATTAAGCGTCGTAAACAATCAAAATATAATACCCGCAAGTCTGTGATACGTTTAAATCAGCTCGATTTATAAATCAACGGCTCTTTTGCTTTGTATAATGAATACAATAAATTTCACGTGTCGTAATTGATAATTTGGACAATGTCATTTTTTTTCGTAATATATTCGTATACTAACTTGAAAATTTTCACACATGTTTATAGGTTAAATATAAAATATGTGTTTTTCTATGAATTTAAAGATATCAAGAGACGACAGTCTAGCAGCTTATAAGTAATTTCATACTACCTTAATGTTAAACTATATTTTACTGACAAACAATTTTTGATAATGCGTGAAATATGAAATATAAGTCAAAATGTACAGAAAAAAGAAACATGTTAACATGATATGTAGAATAGGGTCAGAACAGACGTTGTTTTTTTCCCTATATTTAAATAAATATTCAAATATTCAATCATATAATATAAATAAACGTAACGCTTTGTCTATTTTGTACGTCTTTGTAAAATAATAAATTGTAATACATATATGTATGTTGAATTCGAGTTGATAATATTTTAACTCTAAAGAGGAAAAGTCATTATATTATTTCTCAAAGACATTATTTATGAAAGCTTATATTCATACGTTGAAAAAAAATATCATAAATCAGTGTAATCCGATAGTGAAGTGTACCGTAATCACTGGTCCCATACGGGACCGTAGGGCTTTAAAAGGTTAAATATTAGGTAATTCCGGAATTAGTGTCGTTTTTTAATATGAAACTTTGACTCAGTGTGTTTGGGTCTGTTGCCTAGTAAAGACGTGTGTTATTGTTTTTCTCTTCTCTGTGATTCTTTACCTGTCTTTTAAACAAAAAAAACCATTCTACCCCATCACCAAAAATGGCTGAGACGTGTCCTTCGGAAACACATTTAAGAAGCTGTATGCTGATTTTGTTCCATTCAAAAAAAACTGCAACAGAAGCAACGGAATCCATTTGTGAGATTTACGGTGATATACTGGACGTAAGGAAGTGCCAACGATGGTTCAGAAAATTTCGCTCAGGCAATCTCGATTTGAAAGATGAGCCTCGAAGTGAACAGCGCAGTCAAGTGGATGAAGCAGCCCCGAAGGCGGAAATTGAAGCAGATCCGACGATGACCATCGATCAATTATCTAAGAAGGACGGGACATCACGATCGAATACTCATCGCAATCTAGAAAAACTGGGGAAAGTTAAAAAAGAAGGCATTTGGGTTCCTCACGCGCTTTGCAAAAGCCCTCAGAAAGCCCTATTGTGTGTGTGGTGGGATTCGAAAGGCGTGATCTATTATGAAGTGTTAAAACAAGGACAAACTGTTACTGCAGCTCTGTATTGTGGTCAGATGGACAAATTAAACACAACGTTACAAGAAATTAGACCCGCTCTTATGAATAGAAGAATGTTATTCTTCAACATGACAATGCCCGTCTGCACGTTACCGATATTACACGAAAAAAAATCCAGGACCTTGGTTTTTAGAAACGCATCCGCCCTATTCAAACGGACTTGGCACTAAAATCAGGTCTCGGAGTTCTTCGAATCTAAACCAAAGACCTTTCTTTAGAAACGCAATTTTAGATCTTGAAAATTCAAACAATACTGGTAATAACTGTTTTTTTTTTTTTAAATTAAAAAATCAAATTTGAGTTTTACTGTAAAAAACGACATTAATTCTGGAATAACCTAATATTATATAAACTTAACAGGCCAATTATTTAAAAAACAGGCGAACTCAATCTCAAAATGATGACATAGGCTAAGAAACTTAGTTACTGATATGTACGTGTGGTACGTACATACATATGTTTTGATATAAACACATGTTTAAAGTTTAGTACATAAACAATTGGGAAAGAAAGCGTTTAATTGTGATTCAAAGCTACTAATATTAATAAAACTTAGCTGCGAAAATCAAGTAACAACCCTTTTATTCAGTGATGTAATTTTGTAGTTACATTAAAAAATTTTAGCACTTCAATAATATTACCTAAATTTGAAGAAAATAATATATTTGAAGCCCCTTTAAACACCTTATTCTCTCTTCCGAAAATTGACACTGAATGTTAATCATTTTTAGGCGGCTTTAAGTGTACAAAGCAGTCGCCTTTCCCCCATCTGCCGCCTACTCCGATCCGCCCTATTGACACGAGTTAGCGCTAAGTAGGCGGCAATGTGTACTGTTAACAGTGCCTACTATACAGTATAAAGACCGAATACTGAACCTCTCAAAGTTTCTTTGTTAAAGTGAAGTACCTTCTTGATATTTTTAATTATTACAAAAAGTGTATTGATTTAAGTAGTGGTAAATATTTCAGTTTCTAAACGTGGATTTATTTTACAATCCTCTTTTTTTGTCCTGGCATTTAATTGAAAAAAAAAGGATTTTTTTTAATTTAGGCTGTAGAAAATTTATGTGTAAATCTTAGAATATGTGATTCCTATAAATTTTACTGAAATAATTATGATATCTTTAATAAAATAGTAATCATTCTTCTCGAGAGATTGATAAAAAAAGTGATAATACAATTCTATAATCATTCTTTTTGCATACACTAAAAATGATACAGAGTGATATCACACTCGAAACCTCAATTTGTTTATTTATTGATGGTTTCTTTTAAACCTTTTATTCCACGTTATTTACGAGAAACTAACTACATACCTGTATTTCTTATTTTGTAAGTATATATATACTTTACAAAAGTAATTTAAAAGTTCTTATTGATGTATTTATATCAAATATTTACTAACATATTTACGCGAATTGTTTTAAACGGAAAGCAACAACGATAAAAAACATAGAAATTTCCGTAAATGAAAAATAAAAAAACTAGTCATGATAATTATTTAGAAAAACTTAGAATACGTATACAAATTTGAGAACAATGTATACAAATATAATGCTTGATTCGGTATTCGGCATGTTACGTTTTTAATTTTCATAAATTATTCCGTTGCCAATTTCCAAAAGTTGAAGAACCGCCGGTAGCATAGTGTAAAGTGTACCTTCAGCTAATGGATAGCGGTACAGGGTCACAGGTTGGCGCTGTTTGAATTCACTCCACTTAAACAATACGGCATAGGTGCTGAAAAGCGGCAAACGATGATGTAAAAAGGATTATTTTAGGAAAAAAGTGTGTGTGAAGGATTCAACTCGAGTGATATTGTTGGTCGAATACCGCAGTATTTAACTCCATGTAACAACGAAAAAATACCCATATTATTACCATTATTTTACATATTTATGCAGTAGCATAATCGTCGTAGTAAAGTCGGTTTGAGTGCATCAGTGCTGTTTTAGGATTTACAACACGGATCCTCAACCTTTTTTATAGTATCAGAGTAACTCAGTTCCAAGCTTTATTTGTATTAAAAGTTATTTTCAATTGAATAATGAATAAACTTTAAATTCCGCTTTGGAACAATCGAGTCAAACCTTTTCGAACATATTAGAATAATCCAACGTATTCATCAAAAGAATTGGTTAATTTTAGTTAGTAAGTGTAGTTTAGTAGATTTTTTGCTTGTTTTTTTTATTTTAAAATTAAAACTAGATACTAATTTTCCTGTTGACATAATTTTTGCTAGCGATGTATGTACATATATATAATCATGTTATTTCAGTATTTATTAAAAATTTTGTTTTACACAAGTCGAATAAGGAAGATGTAAAAATCTTTTGACAATTTAAACGGTCTTACAGTTACATAAGTACGAGCCAGCGTGTTATTGTCAATCAACCAAAAATTTTGAATACAATAATCTCGATTATCATTTTATACTTTTTATAAAAATAATAAACATTTTTTTTTGTGATTGCTGTCGTCCACTATTTTTTGTTAAGAGTGTTTACTTGGCGTTTGTCCATGGAAAGAAAATCCAGTAAGCAAATCACGTTAGTATCAAAGCAGTGTTGTCGGTGATGGTTTGTTTCGAAAAGTCTTAATTGTATAGGGGTATATTTTTTGCAATCGATTCCGTCGATGTGATATCACCAAAAAAGGGCAAGAAAAAAAATTTGAATGAATAAAAAAGGTATCTTTCTGTGTTCCATCAAAATATTGAAAAATTCTCTCTTTTTTTTTAATAAAATATAAGTTTTAGTTTACCATTACTAAAGGAATATGTTTAGCCCTTTCGAAACGAATCACCATAAATTTCCTAAAGCACAATCCGCTCGAAAACTTTTAAAACTCAATATGACGGCCGAGTATCTCTCATAGAGAAATGTCCGCGAGTAAAAAGAACAAACCGGAGCCGAAAGTGAGTTCGGAAAGAAAACAAGAATGTTATTTGTCGCTTCGAGCGGCGAGAAGAGAATAGGCAGGCACTCAAGCTTCAAATCTTTATTTGAATGCGAGGTTGTTTTAAAGCTACCCTACCCTTTGTGATGGGTTGTGAGTGCGTTCTTATCAGAGATGTATTCAGGAGACACATTACTGATATACTACAGAACATTTTTAACAAACCCGATGTGTAATATAAACGAAGCCTCACTTAATTCTCAATGTTTGGTGGTGTTCTACATATCCATTTTTAGTTATTATATGTTCTGTTATTCAAATAAAAATATCGACTATCAGAATTTTAAAATTAATTTATTTATATATAATTAATATAAAATTTAAAATAACTTTGATAATTCCACGTGGATTTCATATTAAAATGAACTTCCACAAAGTTACCGCCGAAACCATCGAAAGTATTATATATAACTAGTGTTCAACTCGACCAGTTTGGGGTTATGTTCATTCAGACGGGCCAAGTTGAAACAACTTTTCCAAAATTCAAAAGTCTAGGTCAATTAAAATGGAATTAAAATGAACATTTCAGACTGGCATTGACATTTCACAGCCCCTTTCATATATTGACAGCCCCATTCTCGCCCATTAAAATGTCCAAATTCAAGGAAAAAATCTAATTTGCTGTCAAAGAAATGTCAAATAATACCTTCACGTAAATAAAAATATTATTATATTTATAAAAGCCGGGAAAAGTGCAGTAGAAGACTAATTTATTACATTTTGACTAAATGTCTTCGCCGATAAAAATCAAACATATTTTCTTTCATATTCGTTTTTATGGTAACAGACCAACAATGCAAAAGGGAATTACAGACCCACAGACATACATACGCCGTTTCGGTTTTATATATGTACTACTCGATACTGGATTTTGTCACATTGATAACGAAACAAATTTACCGTCGAAACTTTCGCGAGCGAAATCAATTCGTTTGTTTGAACTTGCAACAACAATGCAAAAGGGAATTACAGACATACATCCCCCGTTTAGATTTTATATATAAAATTATTTATCCCTTTGAGACTGTTAAATGATGGTTAGTGTAAACGCTTTTGTCACATTTGCTGACGTAGTAAATTGTGGAAAACGCAATCAATCTATCACCATTAATTACGTCAGAAAAAAGTTTTAAATCGTTGAAAATAGGCTCCGCGCTGTTATATATTTTCTGATGATTTTACTCGGAAATTGTATTTAATATGAAATTAAAAAATAGCATCGCTCATTTCACGTAGTGTGTAAGAAACAGTGACACGTGTTTCACCTATGATAGAATTATCTTCAGACTTACTATTGCAAGATTACTGTACTTTGACTAAAGTAACCATGCGATATTGAGTTCAAGGATGCTTTTAAAAGATATGGAACACTTGTCACTTGTTTTTGCTTAATACGTGGAACTTAAAAGTTATTTTAATTTTTATATTAAAATGAACTTATACAAAGTTATTGCTGCACACTTACAGCGTGCAATTAAAAAATCCGCCACAAATTAAATTCCTTATTTGAAAAAGTTGAATATAAACATGATCAAAAATACATCACATTATTGAATTTCATAATTATAATAGTTACCACTATTACTACCGGTCTTGCTCGTTAGTCGTTAGAAAATGTATGTGAAGAAGTAAAAAATAAAATGTTTTGTTTATTTAAATATAATGTTTTTCCTCCAAGAAATTACATTTAACACCTTAAAATTGATATAGAATTAAGCCGATTTTGATCAAATCATTCTGAAAATATTATTTCAATAGACTTAATGGAAAAAAATATAGTAAACATTTTTAAAGGAATTTTATGTTTCGAGGATTTTTTAAATAAATAAAACTGCCCTTGCCTGAGTGTGACCCTGCCTGCTCCTTATCCTGTGAACTCCCAAAAAGCTTCTTCTTTCTTAAAAGGGTAATGCAAAGTTTGACGCGCTGCATTATACATGTGCATTAGACGAGGCAAATGGTATTTTCGTCAAAGATTTTATCATACGGATGCTGTATGAATGAATGATGTTAGATGTCCGGAATCATGTACGAATATATAATATTACGTAAGATGCTTTCAAGAGCTTTTTCAGAAAGCTACATTAAAAGCTCATTTTTCACCCGAAAACCAGATACCAAAAGAATTACGTATATTTATGTACATATTTGAAATGCGTTCAATTGAAAACATCTCTGCTATCAGAAGCTATTGATGATGTGCCGGAAATATAATGTTATCGACAAGTCAATATTTTTTTTTTCATTAGAGTTTAAAACTTATAACATCCATAATAGTTTTTTTGAATAATAATACATGCTGCCACAATTTCGAGCGATAGACATGAAAACTCTCAATTGATCACCAATATGTAACCATTTTATTTTTTGTTTCATCGATCTATTGACTTCCCTCATACTGTTTCACCGTAAGGCTACGGCCACAGTGAGAAACATAACTTCTGGCGTGGCGTGTCGTCACTTGCTTCATTATCAAAGATTTCCGCAATGGCTTTAACGATTGTCCGAGAAGTCGAAACCCAGCGCCATAGCGTAAAAAAAATGTACGACAAAGCAAGTGTTGTTAAATTTCAAACTGATTTGACTTCGGCACTTACACTGCCATTCAACTTCTCATACAGCGCCATCGTTAAAGCCATTACGGCAACCTTTGATAATTAAGCAAGTGACGCTGCGCCACGCCAGAAGTTACACCTGTCACTGTGGCCGTAGCCTGACGATACATTTGATATTTCAAAAATAAATCGTTATGGACATAATTATACTTTGTGTATCCATGCTTAATTAAAGATATCGATCTTTCTAATGAATCGCGAACGGGAATTGAAGTTTAAAATTTATGAAATAAAAAATATTACCGAGTCCACTCAAGCTTATCAGATGATTTTTAATTTTATTTTTTACGTCACAGTATTTGGATCTTTTCTGTAATCGGTAAAATAAAACCATTCTTATAAATGAGTAGCCTCTTTGTGACATTTTATAGAATCAATGAATGGATGGTTTAGCTAAATACAAAGTCATATATCTTATATATAAAACCGAAACGGCGTATGTATGTCTGTGGGTCTGTAATTCTCTTTTGCATTGTTGGTCATTAAGTTGCCATAAAAACGAATATGAAAGAAAATATGTTTGAATTTTTGAATATGGCGAAGACATTTAGTCAAAATGTAATAAATTAGTCTTCTACTGAACTTTTCTCGGCTTTTATTATTAATAATAATGTTTATTATTTATGTGAAGGTATTATTTGACATTTCTTTGACAGCAAATTAGATTTTTTCCTTGAATTTGGACATTTTAATGGGCGAGAATGGGGCTGTCAATATATGAAAGGGGCTGTGAAATGTCAATGCCAGTCTTAAATGTTCATTTTAATTCCATTTTAATTGACCTAGACTTTTGAATTTTGAATAAAATTGTTTCAACTTGGCCCGTCTGAATTTACGCGCCGAGGTTCACATAACCCCAAACTGGTCCGACCGAAGTCGGGTAGCAATACTAGTATGTATATAAGCATTTGTTAAATAGCAAATAGTCCAGCAGTAAGAGAAGTAAGTCAGCTAAACAAGCGTCCAATTGACTTACTACTCGACTTATTTCGTGTGTAAATGACAATTAGATTAACTTGGGAATCAGAGGCTATGCAAAGAATCGATAATACAATAAATGCCTTACTTTATCTTCAATGAAGTTGTAAACTATTAAATAAAAAAAAATGATGTTTCTCGGCTTTAGATATCGTGTTACGAATTGCGTCTAACTCGATTGCTTTTATTTCAAAATGTCTGTATAAACTTTTATTTTATCCAGGTTTTTTTTTTCAATAGTTTGAATAGAACAGATAAAAAGACACAGTTATAAAGGTAAAATAAATGGGGCCAAGTATTTAGTTTCACACGAGTAACAAGATAGACGATAGATTTAAATTATATACGTGATTCTTGTAAAACTAAATACTTATTAAATACTTGCCAATAAAAACGATTGGCATGAGAGAGTTAAAGTTCCTATCGCAATTAATATGATTCGTGGGACAGACTATTAAGAAAAAACTAACTAGGCAGAAATTTCATGTTTTATATTATTAAATAAAAAATAAGTTTAATGGAAATGCGAATATGTAGCTGTCTGCGAATTATTCCATATTTGTAAAAAATACTAGATTTATTGAAATAAAAAATGTACAGACCACTTTGAAGTTATCAAACATATAATATAAATCATTCATTATCTGATTATAAATATGGCAAATAAATATGCCTTGATTCAAACTATATCACACGACGATACAATCACATGTAGATACAATTATCCGATGAGATTTAATCGGTCTACCAAAGATATGCATATATGTACATAGAAGGCAATATTTTAGGTTATTCATCAGTTAATAAGGCTCGTGAAACTTGATTAGTAAATAAAGTTTCATTTTAATAAAAAAAAAAAAACTTTAATTATTCCACGTATTGTATTACTAAGTGTGACAGTGTTTCGCCTCTTTCAGAGTCATCTTCGGACTTACTATCGCAAAGTTTTGTTTAATTAATAAAGCAAGAATGATTCCAATATTTTTATATGATAAATTGCAAAATGGAGCTTAAGATTTTTCCTTTTTACAGAAACCAAGAAGTTATAGAAATAAATCAAACAAATAATTATACTCCTAATGACGTTAACATTACAAAATATTACCTAATGAGATATAATCAATTGGGATTGGTCAATCCCTTTGGAAATAGATTAACCAGCAGCGAGCAACGAATCATATTTAGAATATTATTTCATGGTATTAAAGTTTCATTTTTAAAAATATTTCACTTTACACTGAGAATTTACAGTTTACTCCTTTAAAGTGAACAATATGAAAAGTTTGCATTACTTAAAATCAAGGAATAGTCGAAAGTTCAGTTTGCAGTGTGGCAAGTGTAGATAACCTCAATCATTTTTGACGACACAAATGGTGGGGCTTTCCATAAAAATCTAGTCGCGGAAGCTACCAGAGAACGTCCGCAGCTCGTTCTGACACGGGATTTCCCCTAATATCCTTATGTAAATCCACCTCAAGACAACGCTGAAACAAAACGTGAATATTTCCAGCGAGGCTTTCTCGAGCGACGCGTGACTTCATTGTCTTATTCTCAGGACCATTCTTCTCAAATATATGGTCTTCTGATACATTACTTACTCGTAAAATAAAGCATTTTGTATTATTTTATCAGTCACTGCTATTCAAATGCGAAAGCTCTGAATTTTCGTGTTGCGGTACGTGACTCGATTCCCCAATTATGAAGAAGATGTTTGATTTTAAAGGTATGTTCAACGGTACAGCGGATATGGAAATTTCAACTTATACACGCAACATATTGTTTTAAGCGGGACATATATGTAATTCTTTCAATGGTTTCGGCGGTAACTTTGTGGAAGTTCATTTTAATATAAAAGACATTCAATATAAATGAAATAAATTATCAAAAATAGCATTATTTAGAAATTTCTCAGTGTTTTAAGATTCTTCACTTCATTTTAATATAAAATTTAAAATAACTTTGATTATTCCACTTATTGTGCTACTAACTGTGACACGTGTTTCTCCTCTTTCAGAGGCATCTTCGGATTTACTATCGCAAAGTTTCCTTATGATGAGAACACGCCTAGCGTTTCCATTTTCATACTTAAAAACAGGTTCAGCATTGAAAGCGTTAAGTAATGAAAGTTTGCTGAAGTAATTACTTATTATTATTATACTATTATCATTTTAAACTATTAGAATCAACTTGCTTTATTACTTACGCAAACTTTGCGATAGTAAGTCCGAAGATGCCCCTGAAAGAGGCGTAACACATGTCACAGTAAGTAGCACAATACGTGGCATAATCAAATTTATTTTAAATTTTATAGGACATATAATTTTTTTTAAACCATGCCCTCCTAAGGTTTAGCATATGTCCTCCCCACGGAGCTTATCTGAACATATTTTTTTGCGAGAACTGCATGTTTCTTACTTGCTTAACTTCTTTTTCTTCCGAAGAGAATAAGGACTGAAAGGATACGGAGACTAAGACAAGACTTGTGGTAAGCTAATTTCTCTAACTACGCGCCGCTTTTTTAAATGATTGACTGAAAAAATCTACTCGCACAAGGACTCGAATCCGTGAATGCCAACGACATTGGCCACTGTACCATGGACCCACATATAAAATAAACTTTATAAAAGATTCCCTCCAATGTTTTCACAGACAATATTCTCATGATACATTTAATTAAAGGTATATTATAATTAGTTAAGTGCAACCTGTTGCCAACATTTACAAACATCTATAATTTTCAATCGCTTAGCGAAATAATATTTTAGAAGTTTTACTGCTTGTATAAAGCTTTTAGAGTGTATTGCAGCAATGTCAATTTCATTTAATTTTAGTGATACTTTCTAAGGTCAATCCAAAAATAAAATCAATCCCAAAAAACTTTCATAAAGCATTTATAGCGTACCTAACAGAAATGAATGAAGTAAACTGATTCAACTAAGTGCTTACGTTTTACTTTTGGGAGACGAGCCAACGAGCGTTCATTATTTATATTTTTTTTTTCTTATTTTTTCAAGCCTTTTTTATAATCAAATCAAGTGACGTCAAAAGGTTAAAAAGTTTTTAATTTTATATTTTAAAATAATTGAAAAGATAAAAAATCACATTTTTTAAAGAAAGCATTGCATAGCAATATGCAGCTTTATCGACAATCTCTTTAAAAAAACTTCTTAATTCGAAGAAAGGTTGCGGGATCTATAACCATCACCATAGAATAATTGAGAATACTCGAATTATCAGTTGGTAACTAAAAGCAGAGAACAAGAAATCTATTGCATAAAGACGGATTCAGAAAATATAGCTTTTCCAAGAAAATATAGCGCAGAGTTCTACAAGCTATACGATGTCGCTATCGTGGCTAATATTATCACGCTATTTGCACCATATGGCTGACCACGCATTGGCGTAGTATTGTTCACCATACCGTTACAGTGTACTTATTATGAAATGATGACCGAAATTCCAATGGCTAGACGGAGTATTAAATGACTAAAATTATGCTTAATGGATAAACTTGAAAGTCATCGTATTAGATAAATATAGGTCTGTTGGTGTGTGTTGTTGTAGAAGGGAACAAATAGCACCATTAGCATCCTGCGGTGAGCTTTTAATGATGATTTTGTTTGTGATAATAGTTATAAATATGTAGTATAAATCATTTTTATTTGTCATCATATGTAGTCCAATGTATAAACAAGAACAATCCGATTGTTTTGGTTTCCGGTACCGTTAGTACTAATCTAATATTTGAGATCTTGACATGAGTTGGTTTTGAGTGAATAAATGTTACTTTGAGTTTTATTAGCCTAATACTGAATATTTCCATGCTTTAAATTACTTGTTTTGTTTATACATTTTGATAAAGTGATTTATAGTGAGAGAAAAATTCTCAACATTTTTTATCCTGTCTTGGTTTTCTTAGATAAAAATAAACTTCGTCAGTTAGATTTGAGGAACAAAACTGCCTTTTCTGCAAAACACTATCGTATAATAATATGAAGTTTTCATGAAGTCACACCGAAATAGTTGACGTGACAACGTAAGACGGCAAAAGGGGGAGACGGGCGTAAGTGGGATGTGGGGAGAAGCGGCGGCTGGTGCGCGGAGTGGATGGAAGGGGTTGGCTAAGCCAAATGGATTCCATTGCCCCAACTGCCCCTAGACGCTTTGCTGTGGGCCGCATTCGGAGAAGTGATTTCTTTAATGCGTCTTTACCTTGAATTCACTTTTGAACAACCTTTTATTCAATGCTACTTACAAACATTTTCCTTGAGCTAGAAACAGATTTTTTTATGCTGGAGGAAAAAAGACTAATTACATCGGAAAATCAAGTCGTACAACCTATATAAAAGAGAGATATACTACTTATTTGAATTATTTCTGGTTTCCTTTTAGTCTTTCGACATATAAATACAAAAACATTTTTATTTCCATAATAAATGAAGTTGTATTTACAATAATATTATATTTTATCAAACAATATACATTTTTGTGATTTTTTTATTTGGACATCTATTTGATGGAGCTTCAAGTTCTGACGCGCGAAGGCGACAAAGTTATTCCCGTCTCATTCATTTCCAAATTTAATTTCCTTATTCAAGTTGCATTCCCTTCCCATCATTGCTGAAAAGGACAGCCGTAGTGGTGAACAAAATACATATTGACGAAACTTAAAATTCGTACCCATGTAATTTGTAATCATCGGATGCAAAATAAAACAACTCAATCGGAATTATCCGTCAGATAGAACTTTTACTAACTGACAGGTGATTCTGATTTTTTAGTAATATTACTTTTTTGTACTCAAATTATGGATTATTAATTTGATTAGAATCTACTTGGATTAGAACTCTATTATACAAAGACAATAATTTAAGCATTTTGCGGTAGAATTGATTGCCATTTCGACAATTTCTCGTAACACTTGTAAAACTAATAATCCTGTTATTATTTACCTAAAGATAATGTTACACGTATACATGTTTGAATAGTTTGAATTTTGTGCTTTTCGATGAGTTTTGTCGCTCATGACCCGGGTTTCGTCTTTCCGAATTTTCATGCATTTCAAGTGCACGAATGAATTTAAATTGAAATATACATACATATTTATTTTTGATAACTATTATTTTACGTCTAAAAAATATTCAAATAGTTTTGCAGCAGATAAAAATGCTCGTTCGCTGAATAAAACCATTCATGATAGTACTTAAAAATTACAATAAAAATTAGTGAATATGAATTACTCAATCCACTCCTGTGGCAAGTAGGAGAACCAGAAAGGGGATATTGAATAAGATTGCTTCTAACTCGGAAATGGATCACGTAGCGGATGAGATGTCGCAGTGTTTTAGGGCATTGGCGTGGAGGGGGCGGGCCGGGGCCGGGGGAGGGCGAGGAAGAGGCCGCAAAAACTGACTTGTCGTTTTCCGAGAGCCTAATGGAAAATGTGTATCGCTCATATCACTGGCACTCTACTAGGCGATTGTTTGGGAGGAAGTGACTTACGCCCGAAAGGCCGAGAGACGCCTTGCCCTGCCCCATAGTCGCCTCAGTGATCTGCTTCTGAAAGGATTCCGTAATGGAGTGGACGACTAACGTATATCATATGATTTCTTCCTAGCATATATTGTATAAACATATATATAAATAACCATATCCAAAACAAGCTTGCTTATTTGTCCGTCTTCGTTTGATACTTTAACACGTAACAATACATTTTATTGGATACTAGCCGGACCCGGCAAGCGTTGCAATGCCACTCAAAGAAAGAAAGTGTTTGTGTTTATTAAAGCGCTTTGGGATGCACAATATGTCCCTGTGGTATAGTGGCAAGAGCTTTGTCCTAGCGATCTTGGGCTGGGTGTATGTTATTTATCGTTGATTTTGTGCACAACTGATTTATTATTTATCATCGAGTTAATCTCGTATGACTTTCACAATTAAGAATTTGGCGCATTAGCGTAAGCTGTAATGCCAAATATATATTTTTTTAAAATAAAAATAAATATTTTAGATAAATAATTTCGATTTAATTTTACTAACATTGATCGGTATCGATGACATTTACTGTTTTGCTGATTGTCTATGGTACGCGCCACCTACTGAAAGTTAATTGTACTATGCGTATAACTTTTGCGTAAGTGCAACAATAAGTTGAAAAAGTTGTATCGCAATCGGATCAACGGCATGGCATTCCTACGCATAAAATACGAACAAACAAACAAACATTGATTTTTACAAATAAGATGTTATTCATTTAAAATATGTAAATATTTGGGTCTATTGGAGTTTCGTATTTAGCCTTAAATACCTATTCCACTACTTAAATTAGGCCATGTAGCGGTTGGCCAGCAATCAATTTTCAGCGTCGTTTTGTTCCATTTATTAAAAAGAGGGTTGAATGCTTAATTAATCCATTTAATTCCAACGTCTACTATGTTAAAAGGCCTAATTGCGATGTGTTGCAAATGATTACAGGTTAAAACTAAATCAGACAAGATTTTCTATTAGATATGCATAATTTGGTTTGGTAACGTCCATGAATGTATTTAAAACAAAAACTAATAATTAATATACGTGAATCGGCTCAGCAGAAAAGAGATTAAAAGGATACGCTTGAATGATATATACATATGTAGATATATATTTTTGTTTTTGATGCTGGTGATAGGTGCTCATTACTACTTATTATAAATTATTGTTTTGTGTTGTAAAAAATGTTGTATGTTATAAGGCCCTTTAATCATAACTAAAAAAAGAGATAATATTTATCAGTTTCAGTTTCTAATAATATATTGATAGATATACAAATGTTTGAAAGAAGACCCACCTGCCATTAGTATTTCGACAACGTCTTGCATAAAACTCTAAACTTATTTATTTTAATATCATAAAATGAATCTTGTAAAAAAATATCCAATCAGTTTACTAAATCGTTTATTTACAAACACGACGAAAATCGCTCGTTCAAAAAAAGCGAAATCTAAAATTTATAATCAATCAACAAAGCTCAAATGTCACTTGTAATGAATAATGTATTGATAAAACGCAATATGCATTGTAAATATTTTCATTTCACCACGGCTTCACTTTCAATTGAAAAATCTGTACAATACAATCCACGACGAGTCACACTGTATTCGGTAATACAATATAGTATATTATTGAACAGGTACACAAACTTCAACTGAAGAAGGGTGACTTATTCATTTTTATTTGTATGACATAATATGTAAGCGAGATAATAAAAAAAAAATATCTTGTCAACATTTGATTCGGTGGATATTTCCATTCAACTGAAGTTTGATGGCAGAGTTGCAGTTGGTCTCTCTATTGTGGGCGAGTCGTAAACAAAACATAATACTTTTTCATTGAACCACATACAAAGATTTATAATGTACTAGTATTGCTACCAGGCGTCGCTCGCACTAAGCGACCAATATTTATTTAATGTTATATCATTCGACATAATTATATGACAAAATCTAACATCCAAAATAGAGTTAAAATAAAATCACAAACTTTATTTAATTTGATGACAGCCCCATTCTCGCCCATTAAAATGTCCAAATTCAAGGAAAAAATCTAATTTGCTGTCAAAGAAATGTCAAATAATACCTTCACGTAAATAATAAACATTATTATATTAATAAAAGCCGGTAAAAGTTCAGTAGAAGACTAATTTATTACATTTTGACTAAACGTCTTCGCCGATATAAATGCAAACATATTTTATTTCATATTCGTTTTTATGGCAACTTAATGACTAACAATGCAAAAGGGAATTACAGACCCACATACATACATACGCCGTTTCGGTTTTATATAATGTATAATATAATTGTCCATTTCCTCGTGTTTGTATTGCTCAATGATTTCAAGCATTTATTATTACGGAAAATGTCACCGTATTATGCAGCTTTCTACGTTTATAATCGTAAGGTCTTCTTCTTTACTCTACTTCATAACACTGACTGAACAAGGTGGGCAAGATCTTATTTGTTGTAAGATATTAAGTATAGAAAAGTTTGTGGACTTGATGTATTATGCTGCCGATCCACAAGTTTGCTTTACAATAACAGTCAATTCTTAAGGGAGTCCCCCAGTGTGATATTTTGAAACAATATTTTTTTTTGTTGCATCAAATGATTCTTAAACACGTGTAGAATATTCTAATATTATTTGAAGTCGTTGGAAAGTATGTAGTGTATTCCATACAAAACATCATCTCGTGTTGACACTCCGTATCAACATCAAAACAGTTCATATATTCTTTTTAACATAAAAATTATTCACTGTATACAAATTATTCTGTTTCAGACAGTGTTATAATATGTAAATACCTACATCCAAGACGCTGGAGTGTGAGATTTTATTTTCACGCTCTCCTTTCGCTGATCACTTTATTTAATACATACGGAAAGTGAGGGGATGGTTTGAATCGCCTAAATATTTGACTGTAGCACCGCTGACTAAGGGTGGTCACCCCTTCGTGCAATTTCGTTCACATTGCAATACATCCCTGTATGTTATTATGACCATTCGTTTTCAATCGGAGTAATGCCGTTACTATCAAATATATTTTTTTGTTTATACATGTAAATAGGATAAGGGATACGATCAAAAGACTGTTTTAATTTTTGATTAATATAATACACGTATAAACATTATGTTTCTTTTTATTTTATTAATAAATTGCATAAGTATTTTATACACGGACAATAATAACACAAAAGCTTATGTATGAATCCAAAGCGGAAATTTATTTTCCAGCGTCCTTTTTAAAAGCTATGAGTAACTACATCAATAATTGATGAATATAATCACAACGCATAATATCCATACAAGTAATATTTATAACGTATTGTTTATATTAAAGAATAGTAAAAAATCAAGATAATAATTATGTAAAGAGTAACGTATAGTAAAAAAATATTATTCATTTCAAATAAAGTTTAAAAATCTGCTTCTTTTTTGAAGATTTATTCCATTGAAATATAAAATTATTCCAAATTCAAAAAATAAGCCGGATATCCTAATACATTCCATAGCAACATAAATAAAATATTCCAATTTTCGATTTAATTATTTCATATGAAAATACGTAATCGAAAGGTTTCCCGTTAAAAATATTTAATGATATCTGAAAACAGTCATGGTCGGGTTTTGTTTCATAACTGAGCTACTTAATTATTCATAGTAAATATAGTTACCTCAACGACGTGATATCAAACATATGAATGTTGGCTACCCTACGGAAGCAAACCAATGAAAATGCACCGTTCAATGCTCGGCTAAGTTTAGTTTTCGTAATTTAGATATGTTTAATTAACGCGCCCCTGATTGGTTGATACCAACTCGACTTCTCAAACTATCAACTGCTGAAGTTCTCAAAGATTCTCGACTCAAATTAACTTCATGCAAATGTATGGGATTCTAATTGAATTATCAAGTTGGTGGACGGAGAATGTGGCACTTCATGTCAGCTTGCTTCGATGAGGAGACGTGATTATTGCTATGAATTAATTAAACTACTAATAATATTAACAAACAATCAAAGGATCACATGTATTTCATACACAGCCTAATACTTTACTCTACATATAAGGAAAACCTACTGCAATTCCTAATTTTCGTTTTTCTTTGCTTTATTAAAATTTTATTTATGTATACTTTGCAAGATCACTTTTTGGTGTTCACTGTCAATACATGGTGTAATGGCATTATAATAAAAATAACGAATTTTTAGTACCTATTCCACATTGAATTTATTGAGATCAGGATCACGCGATCATATTATCAAATGGTCAGTTCATCAGTTGATAATGCTCGCGATGAGCGAAACCGGTCCTAATCTCAATAAATTACATGTGGGATAAGTACTAAAAATGTGTTATTATTTTTATTTTATCTACAAGTGTTTTATGACACTGTCGACGTCCAAATTAGAGTATGTTTTAATCACACCTCAATTCAGTCAAGATATAATTCAGTTTCTCAACCTCTTCTTTCAGTAATAGCCTAGGTATGGGGTTGTATTGATTATGCTCATGATATGCAAAACTGGGTTTGATTTCAATGCTAACAGGGTGCACATATCTTTGCTTTTGTTAATTGGCCATCAAATGCGAAATAACATGTAAACTACCAAAGATATGAATTAATTAATAAAAAAATAAGTTGTAATAACTTAAATATTTCTTAACCCTACTGAAGACATCGCTCTAATTACCGTAATAAAATTCGCTAGTATTTAAGGTGGTTGAAAACTATTTGTGTATTTGTGAAATAATAAGTTATTACTAGATCAGTTCTTATTTTATTTTAATACAGAAAATAGTTAGCCGATTATCGAGGAAAATCTCTTTCTAAAACCCGGGTCAAACAAGGGTTGGCAATCAGATTAATATAGGCTTTAAATTACTACTTTTGATGTTGGTCAATCGCCGTCAATAATTTCAAACAAAATGTCGATCGCGGGCAAAAAAGTCTGATATTGTATGCTAAAAGTTAAATTATTGTACATCTCCATCTAAAAATGGACATTTAATGAAACGAGATGCACTGTTTTAATTCATTCACGTCATACTGCTGTTAGTTAAATGGTATCAACTGTAGCCAAAAACCGTATCCTATGTACATGCATATAGATTATTATTACTAAAATTGCTTGTATTAGCAGTTTTCGGTACTAACCACCTTTTGAATCTTATATATAAAACCGAAACGGAGTATGTATGTCTGTGGGTCTGTAATTCCCTTTTGCATTGTTGGTCATTAAGTTGCCATAAAAACGAATATGAAAGAAAATATGTTTGAATTTATATCAGCAAAGACATTTAGTCAAAATGTAATAAATTAGTCTTCTACTGAACTTTTCCCGGCTTTTATTATCAATAATAATGTTTATTATTTACGTGAAGGTATTATTTGACATTTCTTTGACAGCAAATTAGATTTTTTCCTTGAATTTGGACATTTTAATGGGCGAGAATGGGGCTGTCATCAAATTAAATAAAGTTTGTGATTTCATTTTAACTCTATTTTGGATTTTAGATTTTGTCATATAATTATGTCGAATGATATAACATTAAATAATTATTGGTCGCTTAGTCTGAGCGACGCCGGGTAGCAATACTGGTGATATATAAAACAAGACCCTTTTGTTTTACAGGTTCAAGTATTTCATGAAAACCTGAAAGAATTTTCCACATCAATTTTACAACTTTTGTTTTACGCGTTTTTCTTTCGTCGCCATTAAAATCGTTTTATTTCCCGCTGCCCCGAATGACATCTTACACACATCTACCAATACGAATCTGATTGGATCGTGGCACAGTCTCCGAAACACGGGGATGAGTTTTAAAGGAGGTGTTATAGTCGCGAGACGGGGCAGAGTAGATGGAGGCGAGGGTGACACCGGGCCAAACGGAATTGACAATTTTCCGGGCGGTTTGCTTCCGGACACCAGCCGCCCCCTACCCCCGGCGCAATCCTCGCCAGACCCCCGCCCCCACTCTTTTATTGCCAAACCAGTGCTGCCGCCCAAGTGACGACAATGCAGTCACTTTACTATACTGCTACTTATTTATGGCATGTCTTTGATACCAAAAACTGTAACATAAACTTAATTTGAAATCTTTTCATCAATGAGGCATCAAAATAAACTGCAATTAAATATATTTCAAATAAATAAAATAAAAATTACTACACAGTTGACCTGATCGTCATACTGTAGCTCAGTTTTCAAGTTAAAAACGCATTCAATTCCTTTTTTCCTCCCCAGTGAAGGATATACAAACATTGCTTTTCTTGCAAGATCCAAATGAAATATACATTCAATTTAAACTTTAAAATATATAGTTTCTACAATCTTATTACAATATTTTCATTCCAGTAGTCATACCATATTGAATTTATTTAGATCAGGAACGGTTTCGCTCATCGCGAGTATTATCAACTCATGTTAAAGGACAACGTGCGATTTTCAAGAAAAAATTAAAACTAGAACTCGAGTAAAAGTTATGCTACATATTAATTGAGAAAAACCATGACGTAAGATAGCTATAGCTCAAATAGCTTCAAAATTTGGTTCATTCTCGTGGAACTGAATAAATTGGCATTTTTACCTTATTTAAACAATTCAATCAATAAAAATTCGGTTGTGTCATTAAACATACCTAATGTTAGTATTTAAAACTTCCAATATATTTTTGTAGAATTAAATTGAAGCTTTTTCTGTGAGTTTCAATTCAAAGCACCACGACTCTTCGATTTTTCTCGCTAAGTTGTGGAAGCTTTTAAGAAAGAGTAAATTTAAAAAGTTGCATCTCAAACTTCTTTCCGCATATACTTGCAATCAACACTGTCCAGCGAGGAACATTTTGTAAAATTATGTTCCCTCTACATTTTCATTGCAAGCTTTACCAGTTTTATTCCGCTTTAAAGGTTCATCAAAAATTGATTAATTGTAACACACATCCAGGTCACGTCACAATTAATGAATTTAAGCTGATGTTTTTTTTAATACAACATATTTTTGTATACTAAATTATAAGACGGAGATCATTTTTAATGTGTTCTCTGTCAATATTTTGTATAAAGGCATAATTTAAAAACATGTGCTTCTTCCAAAATAAATTTAATTAGATCAGAACCGGTTTCGATCATCGTTCCTGATCTAAATAAATTTATAGGTGGAATAAGTACAGACATATTTTATTATTTTTTTAAGTAGGTTATATTGTTTTATCAGATATGCTAGCTGGATTGAAAAAATATACACAATGTTTTTTATCCTACCCGTTCGATCCTTAAAAACGAAAAAGATCTATCGACTATTAACTATTCCTCTCTAAGTCCATTTTTACTGTTACTTAACGAAACAACTATTCCTGAGATGCTCTAATACCGGAACCTGTATTGAAAAATGTATTGTAATTATTGTGAACTATTTGTCTCTTCGGATTATTGAAAAGCTTAATTAGCTATTAGATACACACTGATTGCGAAAATAGACTAATGTCAATTGTAGGGGGATATTAGGGCAAGGTAGACCGTGCGGGGAAGCTCCGCGCGTATAATTCAAAACGAGATGGACCGGCGCTATCTCAGATTTATATCCGATGCGGAATGCTGCCGGGGAACATCGCCAGGGATGAATTTCTCGGGGATGACCGGATTAGATGGAGATTGGACGGGCGGGGAGGTGGGGTTAATACGACGTGGGGTGGTGGGGGCACGGTCAAGTCGGAAGCAATCGAACAGGGTTGCTTCGTTTTGTTTTATGGCTATGGAAAGTTGAGGCAGTGTGAGGTATGTGTGTACGTGTGCCATATAGTTAACTGAACGAGGGCACTATTTTACTATCACTACCGATATTAGAAATTTTATTTCACAAAACTGTTATTCACCGACAATGAATAAAAATTTTATGGAATGATTTTCGTATTGATATATTGAGCATAAATGCTTTTTTGTTTCAACTAAAAGTGCTTTAATTATTGTCAATTCAATTGTAACTGTAAAATATTACAAATGATAAAGGCATTATGTGGTGTGTACTGGCTTCACCATGGATTACTCTCTACTTTAGAGATAATTTTTTTGCCAGTGACGACTAAGCCTGACCTTCACGTACTTTACTTCATCAGGTTTTTACAAAGATACCTGACTTCTTTAATATAAGTATACAGTAAGTTATAATTGTTAGGAGTTTTATCATAAAAAAATTTCCACTCAGTTCCATTATTTGTACTGATCAATTAAATTTTTCCTAATGCATATACAAAAAAACATACTAAACAGTACCTCACAATAAAATATCGCGGACATAATGACATGCGAGAAAATGAATTGACGTATGTAATGGGCCCGTAAACATCACCACAGATTGCAAAGAACACGATTAATTTTTTTTGAATGCGAACAAATTTTCTGCTGCTGGCTTAAGAAAGCAGTCAAAAATAAGGAACAGCTTGTTTCATAATTAACACTTAGCTATGCTAAGACATTCTACAAATGAATGTATGAGTTTGCCCAAAATTTCGTGTTGATATCATTGTATCCGTATGTTAGCTATGTATAATAACATGATGTAATATTATTCATAATACATTGTTTTGACCTTATTAATCATGCATATTTTCAATTAACGAGCACTTAGCGGATTTTGCCTCGAAGAGTTTAACACGTCTCGGTCAAAACTTGCCCCTATCTCACACTCACCCCCCTTTCCCCATCAGCCCGCTGAAACTTATCCAGAACGGTGCATTCTGAAAAGCAATTTCGGCGGCTATCTTAACTGCCCCCTATATCTCCACCATTCTAGATTTCCATTCAGTAGCGTAACTAGTCGCGAAGCGGCAAGATGTTTCAAGACGGGTTTTTTCACACGCCTCGTGAATTTTGGGTACAAATGAGAATACAATTAATATATTATTAAGTTACGTACCGAGCTTATTTTTGAGTGACGTTCCATCAAAATATTTTCTGCGATCTAAAATAATATCTAAATATTCTATATTTAGTCAATATAAAAATACGCTAGTATTATGGGCTAAAATGTTGTAATAAATAATTGATAACTATTTTATACTTCATCATTATTAAGAATGTTTTACTGCGTATGATCTCACTGGCAATTAAATATTTATATAAGGGCCCATATTGTACCCTCGAGGCACCTCAAACGCCTCCGTGGCGCTACTGCCCCCCCCCTTCCCAAATCCCTCCCAGCAGCGGCTATTCAAACGTGTTCATATTTTATTGAAGCCAATAAAGTGGATTCGTCGGCAGATGTATGGACGGCGCATGAACCACTCGCCCCATACCCACTTTTAAAATGCCCCATCCCCTATCTTTCGTATGGGATCTTCCGGTAGTGGATACCCTTTAAGAGGAAATTTATTTTTTACATACTCGATCCGGATTTTACCTACTCTATACTCATGTTTGTCCGTATATTTTCTGAAAGGCCGTTTTCCAATATAAATTTAATTGAATACGTTAGTCGAACGGTTCTAGCATATAGGAGAATATCGTTCCGCACGTAAATGGGACCGGACGGGGCCTTATAACAAAAATATTGAATATCTGCAATAAATATCATAGGAAAATTATTCGCTCTTTTTTTGGAGATAATAATTTCAAAAAGCATAACACACCATAGCCGATCTCTACGTGGAGCTGTACTTTCTACGTTTTTTTTTAAATAAAGAGATCTCAGTCGGTCAAATTTTGTATTCGGAATTGTTATATAAAAACGAGACTGCGCTTGTTTTAGACAATATTTTTTTGATTTGATAATCAGTATATCATATTTATTAGTTGAATAAATATTTTTTAATGCCAGTTAATGCCTTAAAAATGAAAAATATATGATTTAGTCGGGTGTCAAAATACGCATTCTCTTCAGAAAAAAGATATTTTTTTTCTTTCGTAGAGAACACGCTATGTAATTGGTAAATACAACTCTGATATCATTGAACAGAATCAAATATGTTTCGCAAAAACGTGAACGTGTCATTAACCAATATTGATTTAATACGGTGAGAAAAATACCAATGTATTTTAATTCTACAGAAATTATTTTATATATTTGTTGATAGCTATTTCGGCTAACGCCATCGTCAGAACTAGGCGTAAGCCGAAATAGCTATCAACAAATATACAAAATAATTTCTGTAGAATTAAAATACATTGGTATTTTTCTCACCGTATTATATCAATATTGGTTCTACCAAGTAAATGTCCACTCAATCAATAATATTGATTTACTCTTAATATTTTCACTAACACTTTCAACCAATGCGGCATTTTTAAGGTCTATCATTTCACAGATATCCAAAATTGAAAATATCTCTAGGTTAAAAACCACGATTTTAACCAAGCGCATATTTTTTTCCTTGATTTTTTTTTGTTCAATACCACTTAGCAGTTGACCACTATGTGCCTTCTCACGTCGTAAATTATTTCGTTAGACTCGCGAGAGAGTTGGAGATGTGGGAATCTCTCACCTGACCTATGGCCAAGAAGCGCTTTACCGTGGGGCGCAGTGGAGCGCCTTGCGAGGGGGGCTAGGACGCTTGTCAATTTGGCGTAACGGATGGCGGGCAGCCGGTAACGAGGCGTCATTAGTGCGCCCGCCCGTTCGGCAACTCTCAGCGAAATCCAACTCGTCTCAACTCAACTCGAAAACAATGTACTCCTACCTGCTGAGTTACCAGTGGTGTACACAGGGTTACAAATTGTATCCAGTTCTGAAAGAAATCTTCTCTCAGAAGATTATTACTACGTCTCGTGCATAGCCCACGACTCACGTGTCCATGCAAAATATAGTTCTGCATCGATCATGAAAGCCGCGGATGTACATATGTATTTTGTGCTCGTGGTATTCAAAGCAATAGAACAGAGATAATATATTATAATCAAGGCTGTGGAGTCGGTAAAAAAAAGGACGACACTGACTTCAGAATTTAGCAAAACCACGACTCCGACTCCAACTTTGATTAAAAATACAACTCCAACTCCGAGTAAAAAAAGTTTATTATCGTCACTTTTTTTTCCTAATTTCCCTATTTATGTGTACTCTACAATCTACTAATCCAGCCAATAGTTCAAACTTTTCAAAATTTCCGACTCCGCCTCCGGCCAAAAAGTCCGACTCCACGACTCCAACTCCGACTCTACAGCTCTGATTATAATAATACTAGTTTTTAAATTTAAACTAAGTGTTATAGTTCTAATATGTATTTGGTTATTTTTGGGTTCTCTATCAATCAATGATGCAATATTCTAACTCAGTCAAAGTACCTTTTTATTAAGTTTTAATTGAAATCCATTCATTTGAAATTCATTACATGGCCGCGGTGAAAATAAACTCATGTGCTCAATATATATTTACTTAGATTTTGCTTAGCTACAGTTCTAAATTAATTTATAGTTTCAATATATTCAATATAAAAAAAAAAATTCTTTCATGTTATTTAACATTAATGCTCATACAAAATTTCATCAATATCAAACATGATTGATGTACATTATCATCCAGATTGTTTTGATCCGTACATGTGAAAAAGTACTGAGAACCTATTAATTTTGAACTGTGCACTTTTTTATGAGTTTTGTTACTGACGATCCGACCTTCGCCTTTTAGCATTTCCAGGCATTCTTAGTACACGAATGAGTCGAAGCTGACAGTTCTGACTGCTTACTTTAGAACTGTTGTGTTTACAAGTTCATTCGTGCACTTGAAACACCTGAAGATGCCGAAAGATGACACCCGGGTCGTTACTGACAAAATTCAAACGATTCTAATTTTATATACAAATTTTGTTAAGCACCTTACATTTGAAATATTCAATTTTAATATATCATTTAATCCACCCATAAGTTTGGTTGGTACGCCACTGAAAAGAGCTCCCGTTCGTTATATTCTCCTAATGTGAACAGGTATTTTAAATTTTCCCCAAAACGAAAGTTTTCGGCGGCGATTCGTTTGCGGTCGAAGTGGTGTTTGAATAATTGGGGGCGATCATTGGGTGTTGTAAGTGTTATCAGTTACGTCTTCACATTGGTTTGTAAGCCTAAATAACGAGCGCGGTTTACTGTACTCCTAAAAATAATTAATTATTTTAATCACCGCTCCCATAAGCCTCGTATAATATATTATATTTATCTTTAAGCCTGGCAACGAGCTGTTTTTTTTAAGTAGACTAACGATTATGTAATATGAGGCAAAAACACTTTTTTTTTTATTAAAACTTCCAACAGTGATCTTTAAAAGTTAGTCAATGTATTTATGTCAAGAATTTCGATGGAATTTTGATGGAATTTCAAAATCAAAATTGAATCGTTTGAACTTCGTTCTTTTCCATGAGTTTTGTCACTAGCAACCCGGGTTTCACCTTTCGGCATCTTCAAGTGTACGGATGAACTTGAATTGACTGTTCTTGAAATGCCTGAAGATGCCAAAAGGTGAGACCCAGGTCGTTAGCGACAATACTCATGGAAAAGTACAAAATTTAAATTTAGTCCATATATATTTATGAACGTACGAGTGAAGGCATATAAATTCCATCAGGAATAAACATCACTGGCTGTAAGTGAGAATATTGTAATTATATAAATGAAAATTAAACTTCATTATAACATCTTGTAAAATAATAGGCATCTTTGTATTTTATGATATGACTGAATATTGACAGCTGTAATATAGTTTATATTTTTATTATATCACTTCATATTATTTATTCATTTTTAATGTTTTAATATGTTATCGAATTGAGATGCAGATGCAGATGCTTGAAAAGTTTGATGAAAAGCTCATTCTGGAGAGCTGAGTTCCCAAATACTTTTCAGCTCTCATCAGACTTGGTTTCCCTATCAAGGGTTAGATTCTCTAATGGAAACATTATTTTAATGGCTATTCAATATATTTTTTAATACATATTCTTGTTCTTGCTCCCAGTGTAGAGCATTTGGCCTCATTATCTCAGCATACTTTTTTCTACAATCACTGCATATTATTGTGTCGTGTTCATGCCTTCAAACAGAATCTATAAATCGACTAAAAAAAATGCCGATCGTACTGGGATTCGAGCTCGTGAGGTCCATCACGGAAGCAAACTACGTTTACCTCTGCGCCACGGGCTCGACAGTAATTAGTGTCAATATAAGTAATATATAATAAATGGTTCTTTTTTGAAATTTTAGCAGGTGGCGGCCGCCTGGCATGCCGCGCAACCACAAACAGAAATGATTCGCGACCCACCTGCAATGCACAAACCCGACAATGTCACGGGTAAGTTTACAAATCTTCATAGCGTATTAATGAAAGCACTTGGAATAAACTTTTATAATTTTTCTATGATGTAAGGTTCATTAAATTACTGGTAATATTATGTGCCATGACTCTGTAGATGATGAAAGTTAATGTATCTTTAATTTAAATTAGTTTTATCAAATTTTATGAGAAAGAAGCTTAAGGAAGAAGTGTCAAATAAAATTTTAGACGTCGAAAAATAAATAAGAAAACATTTTTTTAAGCCGAGATGCTTGTAGCTTATAATTGTTGTAAATGACTTTTATCTCATTATCTGGTTAATATGGTATCAAACAACGATTGCAATCAAAATCATAATTACTCTTTTTTATAAATAATTTATTTATCTATTAGGAAACTTAATTTAAGGAAAAATATTTAGTGAAATATTATATCTTTTGATAAGTATCTTAGCTTGAAGTATATAATATAACAAAATAAACACTTGTTTGCTGCTTACAATTTTTGTATTACTTACATAAAAAATCTCCTTTGCATTCTAATACCTAGGCAAATATTTTCCCGTAAACAATAAGTCCTTAAAGTACTTCAGGATAATACCGTTTTTTTATAAAAGATGAAAGAGTAATTTCTGCTTCAAGTAGGCTTAAGAGGAAAGTGTTTCTATTAAAATTATTTGCTTTACCGGCATTTAAAAGGCATTTGACAAGGATTTTTATAAAATATAGTATGTATATTCAAAGCTTTATAAAATATATTAATTCGTTTTTGTTCAGATTTAATAAAATAAAATGTAGGATTACCAGAAACTTCACAGTTTTTTGGGAATCGCCAAGGTGCTTTAAATCCCTTAAATAAAATAAATTTTAATTTAGCGAACCATTAGTCGCAATTCTTAATATGATTATTAATATTAAGATATTATTTTTGAGTGTTTTATTTACTATTATCAACACAAAGTAAATGTATTCAAATTGCATACATTTATAATATAAAATCTTATAACCAAAGAAAAACAAAACTGACCTTTTCACCGTCAATTCTACACCAATACAAAATTTCCAATAGATTATAATGATCAAATGAGATATCCATATGGAAAGACACATTATTTTTTTCATCAAATTCTTTTTCATGATTTCCAATTTTCTGGCTAGTAAATTCAAAATACATAGAGCATTCACAAATAAATGGCAGTTTAAAAGGTCTTTGCACTTTCATTTTAAGCGCTTTGACTGGAAAGAGCTTCGATAAAAAAGTTACTCCTTTAAAACTTACGCGAGATTTCACCGTCGCCAATAAAATGGGAATGTAGAATAAGAAAGTTTTCGCGTTAAAAGCTTTTCTTTATGCATGTTAATATAACTGTTTTTTATTTAACTATTTGAATAAGAGGAATGGGAAAGCTTACGTTAAGTTGTTTTCAAGATTCTTTGACACGGTTTGATTCTCGTATATTATCATATTTCAGACTCAAAAATGGGTAAGTGTGTTTGATCTCTGGTAAGGAAAAATGCCTATTCTAAAATCATATTTTTAAATCTCAAGAAAATAATTGTTTTTCTTAAAATTCTCCTTAGCTAAAGCCATCAGATTATGTCATTTTATCAAATGAATATATCACATTGAGAACTAAATAACAATATTCGTAAATATTTGGCGTATTGGCAATAATATACTGCGATGCTTATATATATATATACTTAAATGATATTCAAAATCTCTCTCTTCACGAATCACTCACTAAGTAAAGAATTTTTTAAATATGTTTATGATAGTTATTATTATCACAAATGAATGCAAGCGAGCAGCTTCAATGAAATTAAAATTCATGAGAGCTTTTTTCGGAACTCGGGTTCTAACAAAATTAAAGCTGAAATAAAAGCTTACAATTTGAAAACCCTTTCAAAACTGTATGAAAAGACGACAATATAATGTGCATATAAATTATCGTAAAACAAAGTGAACGCCACTAGAAACTTTACTTATAAATTGTACTTAAGTCATAAGATCGATTACCAGCGAAGGCTGTACATAAAGCTCTTATCCTTTGTTATTTGGCCCAAAGAGTACGCAAGTAATAAGAAACCTTTGAACTACAATAAATCGTAAAATAAAAACCTCTAATATCTTTTAATATAAGGTTTTTATCAAACAAACAGAAGATAAATAAGATAACTAGGTATTTCAATTATTTGTCAAACAATAAATGATTGCATCTACTCTAATTGCGTAGTAAGTAAATATGGCAATGGCGTATTTTTTCATTCCGATATAATCATTCAGAAATAATAATATCGGAATCTTTGTTTTTAAATGAGTACAAATATTATTATAATAATGTATTTAAAACTGTATCAACCATAAGTGTAAAGGTATCAATTACTTAAAAAATATCGCACTTAATTTCCGGGAAATTGTCTCAATTGTTCAATAACAAACAAAAAAAAAATCATGTCCACTACTAATTTGTAGCATGTATCAAATAAAAGCACCTTTCAACCAACTAAGTTTTAATATATCCTTTTTTGGAGTCGCAGTCTACATATATGTTTCGTAGTAAAAATAGAGCTTTGGCATATTTGATGTATAAATACCAGAATCCTCTGCATTGATAACTCCTCATATCATGTAACATAATTGTAATGTTTAAATTATGGCTTTTAGTGGAGTTGGCTTAGGTAAGCAATATTTGAAATAATATTTGCGGCTTAATCATATAAAATTAATTTCAATTAAATTTAATCTACAAGTTCTAAATATCAATTTAATATTCAATTTTAAACGGCATTGCTTCGGACGTCGACATATTTCATATTGACGTGAGTGAGTTCAGACGAATACTATATTTTAAGAATAATATTTTTATTATGTGTATACAAGTATGTATGTATATGTAAATACATTTGTAAAATGCATGGCGTATTGGCGTAAGCTGTAATGCCATGATTTGTATTTTTTATGAATAAATAAATAAATATCAAACAGACCGCCCGATTGACACGACTCACGTGTCAATGGTTTCGTACAGCTGGTGTACGTTGCTATTACATGAATTTCTTAGGATATTTTCAAAGCCCGACAAGTATCCCAGAAACCTTTTAAGCTTAATAATGCTGTAAGGAAGTGAAATACGTTCCCTAAATAATTGCACAGGGTAGTAGGTGGCACAGCGGAAAGTGGCGCGTAACTCGGCAGCTTTACTGCCAACTTTTTCGCCTTCAAAGCTCTCCGTAATGATTTGAGTTGGGAATAATGATTGGAGTGCAGCCTCCGCACAATTTATCAATGATTAAAATTTATTTCACAAAGCTTTCTTAAGCAAGCGCTTTGTGTAACGTAACAATAATTGTCTGAAGTACTTTATTACGCAGAATATAGAGGATTTTGCTCGACTGTGAAATATTACGTACATTTTACTGTTAATGTGACATAGTATAGAGATGAATCATCATTACTTGACCGTCGCTGAGTTCGTAACAAAAATTGTTCCCATAGAGTAGATATCTTCAAAAGCCATTTAAGTTGTATTGTTTTGGTAAAAATATGTAAACAAAAATATTTATCATGATTTATATAATGCATATTAAAATGTATAATTAAGTAAACAATTTTGATTGAGTATTGGCGCCGTCACGAACGGTCAAGCTTTAGTAATTTGATTCAAAAATTGAATCAATTTCTGTATCGACGAGAACCAGGTTTTTTTTCCTGGTGAACTATTAAAAAATATATTTTTATACCCATTGTTATTTCTTTTTGCCACATTTCATCGCAATAAAAATAGCTAAAACGCCTATGTGAGGGGTTTAAATGCATAACCGCCTCTCTCCACAAAGTCAAATTGTTCAGCAATCGAAAAAAATGTTTTTAATCTTTAAGTATAATATTAGAATAATTTGCAAAGGGAACACAACACGTTTGTATGGCGACAGGGCGGTAGGTCAGTGTTCCCTGGCTCGTGATTGGTGTATTTAAATTGTGTCGGTTTTGAACTTCACATATGGTGGAGAGAGGCAGTTATGCCGATGTGATCGTAATTTTCGATGTCGATTTTAAATGGCTTAGAGGTAATTTTTCGTTGGTTTGAAGATTGCAAGGCATATAACGTAAGAACCGGATCATTAATCAATCATTACATGGATAGAGGCGGTTATGCTTTTACACCACTCATGTAGAGTCTAGCTCGACATCATATAGGTAAGGCGCAACTCTTATGTCAAATCATTCTCGGAATTATAAAACTTGGTAGGAAAATTATGTTTTATTAATTTTTACTATCGTTTTTTGAAAAACCGTATTTATTGAATTCTTTGCCTTAGTTAAAGTTTGTAACATGTCATAATGTGGTATATTTTTCGGTATTTCGTTTTATCATGCTGATAAATAGGCAAACTTTATGATATCAATCACTTTCTCAAATCTATTGAAGTGTTGCATGATGGAAAAAAATAAATATTTTGATGAGTGCAAAGAGTACATCGTTGAAACAAGAATCATTTTGTTGACTTTGTCATAAAACACCGATTCTAATGCCACTATTTCGTGCCGAAAAAGTTTACAGTTAACAAGTCAAATGAGCACAGAACTTTACTTTCAATAACTGAAAACAGCTTCTAGCCGCATCGTCACGGGAAGGCCTTCTAGCATGCTCGAAAAATATTGTGATCGTAGTAGATTTAAGGGACTTTTTCATACCAATTGAATTTATACAACAAAAAAGTGATTCAATATCTTATATATAAAACCGAAACGGAGGATGTATGTCTGTAATTCCCTTTTGCATTGTTGTTGCAAGTTCAAACAAACGAATTGATTTCGCTTGCGAAAGTTTCGACGGTAAATTTGTTTCGTTATCAATGTGTGTGTAGAGACTCCAATTACTCGAGTATCGAGTAGTACATATATAAAACCGAAACGGCGTATGTATGTCTGTAATTCTCTTTTGCATTGTTGGTCATTAGCATTGCCATAAAAATGAATATGAAAGAAAATATGTTTGATTTTTTTATCGGCGAAGACATTTAGTCAAACTGTAATAAATTAGTCTTCTACTGAACTTTTCCCGGCTTTTATTAATATAATAATGTTTTTATTTACGTGAAGGTATTATTTGATAGCAAATTAGATTTTTTCCTTGAATTTGGACATTTTAATGGGCGAGAATGGGGCTGTCAATATATGAAAGGGGCTGTGAAATGTTAATGCCAGTCTGAAATGTTCATTTTAATTCCATTTTAATTGACCTAGACTTTTGAATTTTGAAAAAAGTTGCTTCAACTTGGCCCGTCTGAATTTACGCGCCGAGGTGAACATAACCCCAAACTGGTCCGAGCAAAGCCGGGTTCGAACACTAGTATCTAATAAAATAGAATTTGCATCTACATACATACGACGCTCATTCTCTGACAGATGCTCGAGGTGAAGAAAGGTGAATGAGAATGTAGCGTTACGTTCCCCAATGTATATATTTTACACGTAAAAGTTGACTACATTAACAACTAGTCCCGTTGTTTTATCACGCGGAGCAATACCAATCACACTAATGTATATTCAATCCGTGAGAATTCTTCGAGTGTATAAATAAAACAAAAGAGAGACCAGATACATTCAACTGATTGAATAGAATATTTATTTATTCAATCCACTATACAATAGATCTATATATACAGAAACTATTATACTACTATCTTTGATTTAGGATATATACACTGTAGATTGATACATTTTTCTATCGTTTCCATTCAAAGTTGCTTAACATTATTCAGGTTATATATGTACATACTTTACATCAAAAGTTAGGAAAATAGTTCAGTCTCTGTGATCTAGTGGCAAGATTTTTGCCTTAGCGATCAAGATTAGTCCCGGCAAAGTCAGATTATTTCAATTGAAAAAGAAATCTTGGACATGGATGTACATACATACGTATGTATGTCATATTTATCGAGTTGATTTTGTATGACTTTCACAATTAAAAAAATTTTGCGCTTTGGAATAAGCTGTATTTTTTTATATTAAAAAATAAATTTACTTAGATTCGATGCATTAACTATTTTTACCACGTCCGCTTTTCATTTTAAACATATTTACTAGCATCTTGAGAGGATTTTTATTAACGAAAACCTCTGAGACCTCTATCTTTGGACATGATCTGTAAATAATGATGGGATTAGAGTAAGACTGATAGTTAACTAATGGCTTCCTCTATTTTCTGTTTTCATGATAGTTGTAAATGTATTTAAAAATTAAATACATCCTTGCCTTTGGTGACACATTTGTAGATGAAATTAAAAAAATTGCAGGACAGTTTCAATTCCGGGATTCGATCTCGTTACCCTGTAACTTGGTGAATGAAATCCCAACAGTGTTATTCAGCTATAGAAGTGACGTATTACTTGGTTTAGATACAACCTCTTTAGTCATTTAGTAATAGTTGAAAAAGTAAAGGGTTGCATTGAAACGTTTTAACCGAATGCGATGAAGGTATGATTTTTTTTTTCAAACAATTATATTTGAATCGAAATTGACTTTTCTCAACTTTATTATATAATTTTTTTAAAAGTATATTAATATACGATTTTTCCCACGACCTTTTATCTCACCTAAAACCATTTTCGTTTATTCAATGTATGTTTTAATTTAACTTACTTCTGTAAATAAACATAAAACTTCATAACCTTAGAAAAAGCACATTTTACGGATTGATTGCAGTCAATTATAATGAAAATACGAGAACAATGCGACCAAATATTATAGTCTGATATTAACTTAAATATCAATGGACTGGGCATATCGTAAGAGGTTAAGTTAGTTATCTTTGCTGACGAAAAAGAAATATGCTTTTATAAATACGAACTGTGTTTATTCACATCAAAAATATTGATGAAGTCCCCTGTAACTCATTTCAAATTTAAATACAGAAGTAATTTAATTAAATGGAAAGTAATGCTGTTCGCTTATAAAATACGATCGAAAACTTGTATTCTTGTTTATATATTGACTTGTGATATTAAAATAATGAAAAGCCCTGCCGTAGAGTATAATATACGGCGAAGATTCCATATTACAATACTTCTCAAACTTTTTACGAGTATGTGTCAACAATGATTTTATTCCGTAGGCACTAACATAAAACTGTACCTGAATTATTATTTTTGTCAACATTGTGTATTTCTAAAATTATTATAAGCGAGTTTAAAAGATTGCAATTGAAGGATTTTTTTTAAGGAATCCTAAAAGCTTTAAATAATCAAAAAATCCTGTTTCTTTTTATTCAACATATTGTAAAAAATCTTAATTTTTCATTTTACTGTTGCTACTGAGCGTGTATCAGTTTCATTCAATGTCCTTATTTTTATCTCCACGTCAATATAGTTTTTTCCTAATAGCATCAATATTAGCAGAAAGAATTTAATACTGAATTTAATCATCAAAAATATTATGGAGCGTATTTTCATCAGTGGCAGGTACTATTCTCACTTTGAATACATTAATAAATATATCACTATTAAATTTGATGTTGAATTTTGTTGTTTGGCTTGAGCTCTATGATATATCAAAATGCTACAGTTTTTTTAACTATTAAAAATAAGTATAAGACTTGAAAGTCAAAACAAATTTGAAAATTTTATCAGTTAAAAATGCTCACGATGAGCTTAGTATTTACAAGATATTCCTGTGTGAAAGTGGTAAAAATTAAATGTCTTTTAACCAAGAATTAACCGTTAAGACCTTAAAAGTAATTCATCAGATACGGCTGAGAAAACAGTTTATGTTTCTGTATTTAGAATAATATAACTATAACGAAACGTTTTTTAAAAATGTATTAATGTAAAATACTCGAATATCAAAAATATATATTTCCAATAAGACTGAATGATGATTTGATGTTCTTTTATCCAGACAAGAGCGACATTGATGGTGATAAGTTTTAAATCATGTAAAAAGTTGCGGAAAGCTCGCCTAGGAGGACCATAGAGCAGAAGCTTTTAAATCTAAGATGTATTTTCCGACATCTCTCTCCCAGATGCCCTAAGGTGTCGTTTTCAATATGCAATAAAATGTTGAGTAAACGAGCTATACACAAGTAACCTAGGTAGATATATGTACTTCAGCATACATACAGAATAATATAATACTACATGTCCCAGTATTATATGAGCGTGGGACAATGAGAATGTGTTTTCATAAGTAATTTATTCACGGATTATTAAAACGTAATATGAACATTACTTACATTTGATAAAGAATATTATTATTTTCTAACGCTATTACAATTTTTATTTGTTTTAATTCACCTCTATATCTGCAACTCAGTACACACACACATAAACTCTCTCTGTCAGTGATAGGTGTCATTGCCTTTTTGTGGTAATGTATAATTTTATTATATTACAATATGCTTATCGCCATGGCCCCGCGTTACTATCTTAAGATAAAACGTGTAATTTTTTCACTAATCATAATTACTTGCTCTTAATTTTCTCGTAACACTTTTTAATTAGCTAGTGATTAAATTACATTTTGCCTAGAAACAGCAATATGAATGTGGTTTTTGGAAATAACTTATTCTTCATTACGAGCAAAATAATTATCTCAATCTTGGCCGCTCTTTTATCACTTAAACATATCCTTTTATTAATTTAATCTTTGAATATTCATTTAAGCATAATAGTTATTCACTTTTTGGGTGTTCACTGTCAATACTTGGTGGAAAGGCATTATAATAAAAATAATAATACATTTTTAGTAATTTTTCCACATAAAATTTATTTGATCAGGACCGGTTTCGCTCATGGCGAGCATTGTAAGAAATACAATACAATAGTGATATTTATACAAAAGTTAAGTAAGGTATGACAAAAAATTGGTAGAATGAAGCTCATTTATTTGATTAGTTTTTCTACCAATTGTTTGTCATACCTTACTTAAATTTTGTATAAATATCTTATTTAGTATAGTATTTCTTATCAGTTGACAATGCTCGCCATGAACGAAACCGGTCCCGATCAAATTAATTTTATGTGGAAAAAGTACTAAAATGTATTATTATTTTTATTATAATAGTTATTGTTAAAAAATACAGTAATCTAGCCACGCAAAAAAAAAGAAAATAATATCCAAATACTTATTTAGAACTGTTCTAAGCTAAATAATAAAGAATCTCCCCATTCGAATATTGATCGTATGCATCATATTTTATGTCGAATCATTGTCATAATACATAAGAGCCAAGACACAGCAGCTATTTCCGAAAGTGTTTCTAATAGTTTCACAGACTTGAGTTCTTGATTTTTATTTTTGTTTTTACTAGTCACAGAAGAAATCACATTTTTTTTACGTGTATAATATTTAAGTGTATTAAATCAATATCCTGCTATACTATTTTACTATGTATGTTCCCGTTACCAACATTTTAATGACTTTGAATAAGCTCAGCGTCGTTTTATTAACTAAATATGTATGTTATGAAATTGATTTCGCTTTAATAAAAATGTAAGTTAACATCACATAATCAAAGGTGTGCTAGCAAATTCTATTTTTTTACCGACCATATTCATTGCAAACCATTTCCAACGAGAGGAAATTGGCACAGAAAGATAAACCAGTTTTTTTGTTACTCGCTTCGCACTAAACATGCATCCTCATATTACATCCCTTCCCGTTTGTCTAATAATATATTCTGTTTGTAGAAACACGGAGATTGGATAGTGTCGCTGAGAAATGTTGACATTACAATATACAAAAAAACCTGCATGACTCGCACGAGAATAATAAATTCAAATACTTACATGACATCGAATACTAGGTTAGAAAATTTTCGGTTAGATGAAAAAAAAACACTTCGATAGCGAAGGGGGTATTTTTATTCCTCATTTAAAATTAAATAAAAAACAAACGTTATTGTTTTGTTTCTTCACCTCCACTGTCATAAACGCAGTATAGATTCAAAACTTTCATCTTTTTAAATAATTTTAATTCTAAAAATTAAAAGAATCTGACCCGTTTGTTCTATTGCAATTTGAGTAAATTTAATAGTACATTACTTAGTGCTTTAAATATTGCATTCACTATAGTTTCAGAAAGATAAGTAAAATTTTGGTATGTTGAACGTTTTTTAATTTTCTGCTACTGCTATATTTACATATTTGAAACTTGTATATTAATCTCGTGTGTAAGTTATTAAAATAGTGTGAAGTTATTTAAATTTTATCAGGCTGAAATTTTGATATTATAAATTTCACTCAGTTAAAAGTCGTATCGCCTACATTGCATTAACTGTTTAATACAATTATTAAGTTTCATCCTTACAAATAACAATCAAACAAATATTATTTATCATTTCACAACACTTACTTTAAACCCGAAATCCGTAACATAACACCATATGTTGGACATACTGAACTGATTTTTACACGATGATTTTAACTGGAAACATTTATAATGACATAACTGACAACTGCGTGTGTGATTTACCCATGGGTAGTTTAAAAAAACAAACACAACATTATTTTAAACTCTTTAAAACTTTAAGTCTGCTCAAAATGTGGAGCATGTAGACTCAAGGAGCTAATAAGCTTTAAAGGAGTTTATTTCAACAGAAGCTTTCGACAACAACTTCTTAATACTCACTTGCTCAGCTTCTAATTTTCGAAGAGTCAGTGTCAACGTCGTTGTCTTCAGTTGAGGAGCACACCCATCCGAATCTACAAACGGGACGCATCGAGAGTGATTATCAGACCTTTATATCTATACTCTCTCGAAAAAGACAGCTTAAGCAATCGGGTAATAAGCAGTTCTCATAGAAAACGTTTCAGTGCCACAATGAGAAAATAGTGAAAAAAATTCTATGCTACATACTGACCATTTTATGCATTTCAATTATATATTATATGTATTAAAATATGATACCTCAATGTAAATATTGATACATTAACATATACGACTCGATCTCAAAAATGAACACATAAAAAGTACACATCAATAATTCAATTCAATTTACAGGGAGACGTTTGCAATCCAAACAACGACGGCATAAAAAAATACCATTTGACACATCGAAAGTTACGCAATGCGTAATGTTGCTCGCTATAATACGGCCAGGGCTGGCGATCGTCCCGGTAATGACCGGAATCTCCCGGAAATACATATCCTCTTATGTCACTTCAGCTAATCTGTCAGATCGCAGGGTTTTTCGTTCCCGTCACAAATTTTTTCAAGCTGAATCATAAGAACACTCTTTTTTAGAAAACATTATCAATTCTTGTAAATCTAAATATATTACACGCAATCAAATTTGAATCGTTTGAATTTTGTACATTTCTAAAAGTTTTGTCGTTTACGAACCGGGTCTCGTCTTTCGGCATCTTCAGGCATATCAGCTGTACGAGTGGAGTTGAACTGGAGTGGAGCTGTCAAAATAAATTAATAAATTATTTTTTACAGAATATTTTATTGATTCTTTGTCAACTTTAGAATTAAATTAATTATTCTTTAAGCAATGAAGAAATTAAAAATTTGGGAGATTTTTTAAAAAAATAGTCGTTTAGCTATAAGATTTTTTTTTGAAAGATGTATTGAATGAGTATGTTTCATATATTTTTATTCTCTTTATTACATTTATTTAAAACTGACATATTACATGTATTGAATTTTAGCCATTAATTTATATTATAAAATAGATTTATATTTAAATATGTTTTAGGCTTATGCGTATATTTTTTGTAATTTTATTTACTCATCTGAGTGCTGCGCAATAAATGAATATATAATAAGCGTAATGTATTAAATTGGCAACCCTGCAAAGTGTACACAACACATGAATCTGCAAATCTCATCCAGAAATTTATATCTCTCTCAAGTCCTTACGTCACGAAGAATCCAATCATATAAGAGCCAGGGCAGAGGCGTCCTGCGAGCCTTTCAATATTGTTTTAAGAAGAGCGAGTGGCTATAAATTTTGTTCTACGCCACTGAGCCCGCGGGCTTTCAACCCTTTCCGACGCTTTCCGGGATTTCGAAACTTTTCGGGGATTTCGTGCACTTCGGTGGAAATTGCATTTTTGTTCACTTTGCTTACGTTACTTATCGAAAAACTTCAAGTTATTTATCAGTGGCATCAACAAAAATCGACTGCAATACATTTTCTCAAGCTTTTTGAATCGTTCGTAAGTGCAAACCAGTGGAGAGTCTTAATACGTCTTTTTTTTAAAGAAAATAAAGGATCAAATTCCAAGATTTCATTAGGAAATTAATTCTACCAATATTCATAGTAGGTATTTTAGATATTTCTTATTGTAAGAGTCTTGAAGTAAATATATCTACGTGCTTTCATCAAAAAATCGTCTTTAAATCAGGGCTGTGGAGTCGGTAAAAAAAAGTTCGACTCCGACTCCGGCATTTACCAAAACCACGACTCCGACTCCAACATTGACCAAAAATACGACTCTGACTAGAAAAAGTTTAATATCGTCACTTTGTTTCCTCAATTTTCCTAATTATGTGTATTCAATTAAATATCTACCCTACCAATCCGGCCAATAGCAAATTTGACATATTATATGCAAAAATAAAAAGTTCCAACTTTTAAAAATTTCCGACTCCGAGTACGACTCCGGCCAAAGCCCCGCGACGACTCCGACTCCGGCCAAAAACCTCCGACTCCGACTCCCACTCCAAAGCCCTGCTTTAAATTTCCACACGTGAACTGCATATTATAGACATATTTTTCTAAGAAAACAATATGAAATACTAATTAAAACTCACAAGTAAGATTTAACTGTATGTATTAACAAACCAAGTATCTTTTTATTTTCAAAACAATATAAATGATATATAATAACATTATTTTTCAGTCAAAATTACCGTAATTCTATATAAAAAATAGTAAGTTTATAGTAATACAATAGCAGTTAGGATAGTTTTGGCACCACTGGATTGTATGTGAGTTTTCTTACATTGATTGCTTCGTCCCGTTCCGTTTCTTCAAAAATAATTTCGATTAACATCAACTGAGTGCTGAAAAATTCATGGTACTTTAATATAGTTGATTTGTTTCTTTAAAACCATGTCCGCTCATAATGCGGAGCATACTATATTACTCAAATGTTCAATCTCTCTTTTTCGAGAAGAGTAGAGATGGAAAAGATAGGAATGTGACATGACAAATGGTTAGCTGATCACTCTCGCTACGTCTGGTTTCTAAGATCGGATGTGTGTGGGAGGGAATTTCGAACAAGACAGACATCCTAGTTTCCGAAAATAAAATGATATTTCGATTGAAAAATAGTATTGCCCAGACTGGCATTTGAACCCGAGTGCTCCGCAGTCGAAGCCAACGACTTTAGCACTCGACCGCGGACCCGATAGAAAGTAAGTAAGGAGCACTCACGCATAATTTTCAACTAAAATAACTTTTACGTTTTGCGTAGAGCTATACTACTGAAGGCAATACAATATTTATTTAATTAAAACATATTCATAGCACAAATCTTATATCATCGTCAAATTAAAAATCACTTGAGTGAAACGTGTGAATTTGTCGTATTGAAATTTTAAAGCTCAATTGAAATAGCAGCAAAATTAATTGACATCTTTTTTTTCCGGTAGCGCTCACTTGTAAAATACGTGATATTTTACCCCCATTCCAGTGTCTTACCCCCATCTCCCCCAGCCAAAGAGTGATCGGCCAGAGTGCTTCATTGTAATCATCCCTACAAGACAATCCCATTACCGAAGGTTCCAGTCGGTGGCTGGCCATCCCGCTCGGTACACTTGCCTTCTCTTTCACCTGTCACTCTTCGTGAATGAAAAAAGCGGGAGGCCCTCTACTATACCGACAGTTGTCAGATAATGCACTATTCCTGGCTGTATGACATCTAGCGGAAATGTTTTGAATGCATTTTAGTATTGCTACGTAATAAACCGTTACGGGAACTATACTTATGTATGTTTTATTTCTGTGGAAAAATAATATGTTGTAATATAATAATATGTTAGACATTGGCAGACAGATTTTATCCAGACGTACATGACCACTAAATACCAGCAGGATCATATGATACAGGAGAAATTATACTCAATAATTATTGTCTTACATTGTAAAATATTGCAATGCACGAAGAATTTTTTTTATATTTAAACAACACGTCGATGCTTACGAATAATTGAGACGATTGCATGAAATAACTAGTTTGAATGTTTGTGTAAAATCTCAGTCAGACTTTGTGACCCATATTTACTACCTAAGATTCATTTTCGGTGGGCCCAACATTTATATTTATAAATGTCAATGAGAGACTCAAAGCTGTGTCACCTTAAGTAGCTATAATGAATTATAAACAATGTATATATGATCGTAACGAATACTTTTTTACCAATTGTGGTTTAAACGTGTTAACTCATATTATCAAGTTGATAATATGAGTTATATTGATATTGCCAAGTTGATAACCCTGACATCCTTGAAAATTTAAATTTGCATGCTCCCAGCTTTTACCTACGTGGTCGTAACAAAGACAAATCGATTTTCTTTCTCAAAACTTGTTTGTCACGTAGGTCTTTTGAATCTCCAGCTGCAAGGGCTATTCGGCTGATAAATGCGCTGCCTGTTGATGTGGACATCTTCGGCAGTGAACTTGATGCTTTGTTAAAAAAAAAAATTGTCTTCTTATGTAAATAATATGTTTCTGTTCTGTTTCTTATTTTTGTGTAATATTTTATGTAATTTTTATTAATTTGTCAAATGCATGGCGCATTGGCGCTTGCTGTAATGCCATGTATTTTATATAGTTTTTTTGCCAATAAATAAATAAATCCTAATATTGAATACGACCTTTTAAATCATTTAATACCGAAACACGTTCAATACCTCAAATCAAATCATAAACACCGAGAAATTATTACGATTGTTCAGCAATGATCTTTAAATCATGTGCATTCAGTTAACCAAACGTTTAGTAATAAAACATTTTTAGTACTTATTCCACATAAAATTTATTGGATCAGGACCCGTTTCGCTAATGGCGAGGATTGATTCAACTCATAAAAAATACAATGAAACAGTGATATTTATACATTAAGTATAAGTTAAGTTAGAATTACAAGGTATGACAAACAATTGGTATTGCAACTAAGGAAAAAAATTCAATGCGAGAAAATAAATTATGATTAAAATATTGAACACCTCTTAGCAATGCAAGCTATTACATTAAAAAATAATTAGGTATGAATAGTCATTAGCAAATAAAAACCAAAATAAGTGCATTTAATAAATAAATCTTGATGTCTGTCAATCATAATGCATAAAAGTACCTTTGCTATCTTCACGTATTGTGTAACAGATAGTGAAACGTGTTTCACCTATATGAAAAGCATCTTCAGACTTAGTATTCCATGGCTACCTTAGTAATTACTTAAGTCACTATTGTTATACAATACATTGAAAAAGTACGTTAACTTTAGTTTATATAATAATATATGGTCGCTTTTTAATGAAAACAGTTATTTGTAGCTTTAATATTCAAATTTGCGACGAAGAAACGTTACAAAAATGAAAACAGTATTCAAAATAGATGAGATTTAAAGTACACTGAAGCTGTCAAGTTAACTGTCAATCTTACCATAAACACATCGAAAACGCCTTAAATTCTTGGAATCGGGTGCTTTCGGTAGCGATCGGGCCCGGTCGGAGAAAGTCCCGATCGAAAAATTCTCTATCCTCCAGCGACGGGACTCGCCTTCAATTTTCCCGCGTCACGGAAAACGTATTAAGAAGTTTTGACACTGAGTGGGGCCAGGGGGTGCTCAGGGGGAGAGGGGCCGTCCAATAGACAGCCTCAGATATTAATATTGCGCAATTTTTCATGATCATTTCGATCACAAACAGTCAACCTGTGGATACGTTTTTTTTAATAAAAAATAAATTTAGCCCGGTAAAGTTTAAAATTGGTCGCTGTGAATGAACCATACAACTTTGACATCGTGATAATACGTTACACGTTTTTGTATCAAATTCAGCCAAATAAAAGTGTTCAATTTTCATCCTAGACTCAAAGTTTTATTATAATACTAGTATTGCTACCCGGCGTCGCTCGGACTAAGCGACCAATAATTATTCAATGTTATATCATTCGACATAATTATATCACAAAATCTAACATCCAAAATAGAGTTAAAATAAAAAAAAACAGACTTTATTTAATTTGATGGCATCCCCATTCTCGCCCATTAAAATGTCCAAATTAAAGGAAAACATCTAATTTGCTGTCAAAGAAATGTCAAATAATACCTTCACGTAAATAATAAACATTATTAAATTGCAACTTGCAACAATAATGCAAAAGGGAATTACAGACCCACATACATACATACGCCGTTTCGGTTTTATATATAAGATAAGATGACGCCGTTATTAAAGTAATTTATACTATTACATGGAGTGTTACTCGCTCTCTAAGATAACAAGTTCAGCCGTGATTCTTTCTTTCTAATAATTTTATCACTATTTTTATTCATTTTCCAGATAAATCAATTTTCAATTCTGTATTGAAAATTAATAGTTATAATCTACCTTGACGAATTGAATATAAAGTATCATATCGACCATATTAAAGCATAAGGACGTAAACCACACAGAACAAATTATGTTATTGATAGATTGTAAGTCATTTTTCCTTGTCGCTAATTTTCACGGGCCCTTTTTTTTCATATCAGATACTAATTCGGAGCTTGCAGCTAACATCCTTTTGATATAACGTGTATTGAGTTCAATTGTAAGGTGTCAACTTTCAATACTTGGCGGCATTCCAATTAAAATAATAATACATTTTAGCACTTATTCCACATTGGATTTATAAATATCAGGACGGGTTTTACGAGCACTATCGACTGATGATAATGTCAAGTGATAATATTCGCGATGAACGAAACCGGTCGAGATCTTTATAAATCCAATGTGGAATAAGTACTAACAATGTGTTATTATGTGTATTAAGTTAACATTGTGATTATTGAAATAAGGGCTTCGTTCTTTACAGTCGATATATTATATCAACAGATCAGATGTAGGTTTTTTTAACCCAACTGTAACAAGTTTCCATTTTCTTTTTTAAGTATTTAAATTAATTATACTGGAAAATAATTCAACGCTGACAGTCTTTATGAATAATTATAAGTCAAATTAAACCGCAAACTTATTACAATGTCTTTGTCGTAAAAGAGTATTCAAAAGTGTTCTCCACCTACCCTTTTTTATATAAAATGCAAGCGCCGCGACGTCCTCCGCATAAACCGTCGCCGTCGTGCATCCGACCTGCCAGGAGCGCAATATAAACCGAGCGAAACTTTTTTAATATTGTAAATCAAATTTTAATTTAACGGCCGGTCATTATGGCGGGGCCTTGTTGACAGCACACATCGGCCAGGGTTTTATATCAATTTCGTAATTTTTAATTAAAAAAGTCGCGCCCCCACCGTCCCACTCCACTCACTGCCACTGGACTTTTTTAATAATGAAAGTGTCCAGGAGATGAAATAAGGGAGAGACAGTGGCGTGGTGTGGGAATGGGGGTGGCTACTTTCATCAGCGGATGTCGATAGTGAGAGAGGGGTCTAGAAATGAAAAGAACTACTTTTTCATGGCTCTCAAAGTTCTAATATTGGAGCCATACTTTAGATTAAACTTTATGACGCATTCAATACTATACTTTTATTTTGATAATACAGTTAATGTTGATATAAAAATATAATCTGTACGAGATGAATTATTACGTAGAGACAGAAAATAATTGCAATACCTTTTAAATAACACGTTTATCCCTTTTAAGATTTTTTTTTTGCTTGGTACTCTTTTGCAATGGTATTAAAAGGATCCGTTCAAGCTGGAACATATTATAATACCACATCAAGATGTTATGAAGTTGCCTTACATTTGAATTCTTCTGTAAAGAGTGCCGCGGAACAACGAAAGTATCACATGTAAACATCTTTTAAATATCAATTAAAAATCAGAAATCATTGTATTTAAAACATTCAATTTCAAGCCTTGACCACGCAACCGCGTTAGACGATAGGCATAGAGCGATTAATACAAATGAAATAACGAAAAATAGTCAAATGAAAGTATGCATACATGAAAAGGATTTTTTCTTGCGTTATCAATGATTTGCTATTGTATTAGTAAATAAATGTTATCTTGCTGAGGTGAAACATTAGCTTTTTTCTTTCCACGCAGGTGGTGGCTATTGCTCTCATTCTACCTACACCACCCCTTGGTGCAGGCTAATGAAAAACTACTGCGAAACTTTTAGAAACGTTCCGGACTTTTAATTTCCTGCCTGCACCCGCCGGAAGCCGATTTCCATTCACCCTTGCATGCCACTGTCTCTCAAACATCGCACATTAAAATATATATGGCGTGAAAATAAGAAGATCTTCAATTATACAGGCTTAAATTGAATTCTTTAATGATTGCTATAATTTTTTGCATTTTTTGATTGTTAAAAAATCTGACTTCACATTAGCGCGGTGCGTGGACAGTGCGAGGTGCATGTTAGAAATAGTGCGATGGAATGAAATAAAAAAAAGAAAATTTCTAGAACCAAACATAGAATACAAAATAAACTGCATTATTTATCTGAAAGATAGGATAAGAACTCACGAGTGAAATTATTTGGTACGACGCAAGCCATGTATGTGATATCATTCAAAAATCAATTTACGATGACTGCTTTAAATAATTTTGTAGGTAATAGTACAAATACAACATATATATATTAACACTGTGTGATATTGATTTGAGGAAAATCGATAAATCTTTTATTTTGAAGTAAGATAGACATTTACGCAGTTCGTTTCCCGGGTAGTCAGAGCATAATTAGGAGAAATGTATAATTGATTTTCATTGAAATAATTAAAATGAAGTAGATATTTAAACCACAAGAAACTGACACGAAATCTTTTTTCTGCTTAGCCATCTTTTAAATGTAGTTACCTTAATACAATTAATAACATTGAAGCATCAAGGAATCCAACGTTAATAAATTGCTCATCATTGGTTATTTTTAAAACTCAGGGCTGTCAATTTAAAATTTAATGGCTTTTAAAACTTTCCGTCATTAATACTTTGCTTTTAATTTTCATTGAGTCCGTTAAAAGCTTTTTTAATTATTTCAGTCCATAAATTGTTAAATTTGTTTTGAATGGCCATACAAAGCACAGTTTTTCACGCAAATTGGAAAAATTAAAACGCGTATTTCTCCTCATCTACAAAGCTATTTTATGTAGCGGTGTTTCCGGTCTGTATTTTGTCACAGCTTTATGTTTTCAACGTTGAAATCACTTATCAAGACAAATATTAATTTTTAACAACTATTCTCCGGAAGTGTCATTTAAAATTAGAACACTTGAAAAAAGAGTTTTAAATGATTATGTTCGTTTGAACAATTCGAATTTTTTTATCATTATTATTTAATGTGTTAGAATTTATTGTCAAATATTTATTATAAAAAATACTAATGCTATCTGTTATTTAAAAATTTAAATCATTCTATGTAAATGGATTTCTACGTTTGTACTTGTGTAAATATTAACTAAAATCCACATATTCCGTAACTTTTTTCATCCGATTTATTTGTATATTAGTTTATACCATTTTTTTAAAATACATTTTTAGCGACTCAATATCACCCAGTTCTTGTAAAATAATAAATTATGTTGAAATGGACTGGACTTGAAAAAAAGTTTGAGAGTTAAGAAATAAAATCATTGCCTAAGACATAAGTAAAAAGAGTTAGTCTGAAGATGCTTCTCAAACAGGTAAAACAAGTGTCACAAATATCAACACAGTCAGTGGAATAATAATGATATTAATTTGTATTGAATGTTAAAAATATGTTTTGACAAAGGTAATGCCGACCCATTCTATATCAAAAAGTAGTTTATGTCTCTTCTGTAATTTATTGATTGAATTTTTACTAACTTGGTTGAACTCCATTATAGCCCAGTGAAAACATAGCAATATTTTCCAGTTCTCCAAAAACTATATAGTCGATACTATATAGTACAAATGAATTCTATGAATTGCATCTACGACTCACACCACATCACCACGTACGGTAGACAGAGAGAGAGAGAGAGAGAGTGAGTGTGTGGGTGAACGTTGCCTATTGACATGGTAAAAAAATTGCAATGTTGTTTACCTATATTTATTCAAAATACTACCTACTAAATATTATGTTTTTTTTTGTCGAAGTCAAATACATTTGTTCACCGTGCTCTTCTGTAATATTTAATTTTTATGAATTTTCGCACTCTAGGTTCGTGAGTGGCCAAAAGTTGTGGCTCAAATATCAGGGAATATAAAATGAAAAATAAAATTAAGGGTCAGCCGATCTTCACTAGTATACATTTTTTTATTATATTATTGTTTTATAATAGGCCTCATTAATTTTCAAGTCAAATATTTATATAAAAGCCTTACTTACGTAGTTCGTACATATTTTTCTCAGGTGTGATGACGCTGTGTTCACTCATTTCAGATGTTACTACATTTGTAAAATTTAATATGCGAGTTGGTAGAAATGTCGTCGCGTTATATCGAAGCTGTTTCGTGCCGTCAGCGAGTTTGAATTATTGGTTTCAAAATGTGATCCGCCACTCTCGCATCTAGACCGAGCGCCGGTAGAAGGGGGCAGCCCTGTATATTAAGGAACCCCAAACTACCGACAGTTCGTCGCCACACAATTTTTGTAATTTTTGTAATACGGGCACGAACGTGAATCGTAAATGCTCGCACATATGTCTCGCAAAATTGTTTGTAAAGTATCAAATCATTTTTTATTTTACGTTTCACCGGTTTGTTAATATTTCCGTTACGGTCCCAAAACAAAAACACATCCGATCTGGAGATGTGCAGTCACTACGCAAATATATATGCAATTAATTACCATACAAACACCATATTTGCATGACGAGTAGTGAATACCCATCACCGGTATTGTCATGTTCCTGCTTCTGCTGATGCCTGAAAAACTCCTGTTTCCTTATGACTTGGCTTCACCCAAATATCAAATACTCATTTTTTTTTTTGAGTTATGAAAATTATGCAGCACGTCTCTGTATCTCTGAGAATTCTACGAGACTTTCAGCAACATCCTGGAACCTTATAGCATCTCCCATTTTTTATTTTTTTTAAAAATATGTCCGCTCCCATCTTGGAGCATATTGGCTCCCCACGGAGTTTATCTCAACATATGTTTTTCTAGGAGAACTGCTTGAAGAGGGTTTGGATGGAAAGCATAATAGGACTAGGACAGGACTAGTGGTGAGCTAATCGCTGTCACTATGCGTCGCTCCTTGTGATCAGAAAGATACTAAGGGAATTTTAACAATATAAACACGTATGCCTCTAAGCTGAATCAATTTATCGTCTGAAAAAATCTGTTCGTACCGGGAATCAAACCTGAGTGGTGCAACACGATAGCCAACGACGTTGACCAATGCACCACGAACCGGGCATTGTTTTGCATGATGTATATTTATTTTTGCTGCCAAATTGACGTTTTATTCGTGTAATTTAAATCGCAGCGTATTTCTATAAATTAAAGTGTCCCAAGTATGTTAAATGTCGTATCTGTTTTATTGTATGGATTTCGCATTGCAAACTATCCAGGGACAAGTATTTCACGGAGTAGGAAGTATTATAAAGTTTTCGTTTACCACTTGGAGTCGAGTTGGCGGCCTTCAAATATTCGCCGTTGCTTGATTTATGGACGGGCAATAATGTGCGATATTGGAGGGATCGCGGTCTTCGATTCCACTGGCGTACAGAGCAATATTTTTCGGTCGACTGAGACACACTTTCAAAAAACGATTCACGCGTCGTTTTGTCACTGAAATATCACGAAATGTTATTAGCGAACATTAAAAAAATGCTTTATATTCATTTTCATTTTATAGGCACGTCACTTTATTTTCGGTATGTCACGTCTCCACATTAAATAAAAATCACCATTCTGGGGTCCGATAACTGTAATCTATATGTAATCTATAAAAATAACTTATGTAAACCATCACAATAGATGAATATTAGGCACTATCCACCCATCCCCACCCACCCATGTAATTTTTGTTTTTTTTAATTGACATTTAAAATACAATTAATTAATATTCGTTAATTAATAATCGCTTTACAAATGTATGGATTTTCTTTGACAAAAATCGTACGAGGTAAAAACATCCAAAATTTTACGTAATTTACAACACTTTTTTTATTTCATTGGTTTATTGCACTGCACAACACAATACGACTATAAGGGTAACATCTTTAAACAGTGGCTACTTCTGATTTTTTTTTTGTTTTACTTCATACTAAAAAAAGACTGAACAAATTTGATTTGATATAAACTTAAGTCATTCGAGCCCGAGAACCCACACCGAACAAGACAACACCAAAAGATTTTTTACCGGTCAGCTACAGGACAAAAGAAAGTTAATCTCCGCACTCACATGGATAACAAAGAAGATGTCACTAATTTGTTTTCAATTTAAAAGTTTCATCTTTTTTATTTGAAATCACACTCCAGTATTCAGATTGAGTTTGTATTTACTTACGAGAACTCCACTGTAATATGGTACAATTTAAAAGAAATGTGTAGGTTTAGTTTTAGCTAGCTCGGACGATGGCGTGTGGCCGAAACAGCTGTCAACCAATTCATATCATTATTGTCGTGTATATTTTTACCTTATCGAATTCCAATAGTACACAACTTTACCAACGTTTCTTTCGATGCCTTCGATTCTCCTGCAAATACGCCTAGACCTATGTATATAACATATATATACGATGCGAAGTCATAACTTTGGATGGATCAAAATGAGGGCATCATTTGTTTCCAACCAATGGTTTAATAACTTTCGTATTCCGCAGCACGCTTCAGCCTTCCATCAAATATTCAATATTCCGCGCAGGGTGCGTTTGACCGCGAACCACCCTTTCATATAGCTGCCACAATCCCCCGATATTCTCAACGCCCCCATGATTCTCTGTTTCCTGAAACGAGTTATATTAGATACCCACACATTCAGATTAGACACTCGTTCAAAATAACAATCTTATTTTGTGAAACAACAACGCAACCTTTTATCTGATTGCACATTTTAGAGAAATAATGTATTTAATGAAATTGCCAGTAGTATCAGTACATTTATGACAGTTTCAAATTTTTTCTTTAGTGTTTAGCTTCAGCTATTTGTCCTCTCTCAATTCTACCACTAGATGTATACTTTTCGAAACGTTTACTTTATTAAAAATATTTATAACCAAGTAATTCAGTGTTTGAATATTTTGAAAATTGTATAAGTTGGTTTACAAATATTGTGAATACAACCTATCCTCTTTTCGCACGGTTTTTAAATAAAACTATTTTTTTAAAAAGTACTGATTATTTTATTCTTACGGTTTTAAAAAAAAACTGCATACTGAAAAATAGCAGTTTATTATGAAGTAGCCACTGAATGAATATTTTTTTCTTTGCTAAATTTCAAACTATGTAAATTTATTACTTATACTTGATTTTAACTTATTACTTGGTTTACTTATACTTGGTTTTAAGTAATGGAACCTATCTTTTACCCTTGTATGGGCACCTTACCTCTTTTTACACGGTAGACTTTGGAACGGAACGACAAGGGGACAAGTGCAGTTGGAATGTCTCCAGCGTAGTCAATAATTAAATATACAAACTTTTCATTCCGTTGTTGAAAGAAATCTGTATTTTTTTATTACAACTGTATATTAAACTGAGAAAATTATTGAGTGCTGTTTTATGTTCATAAATCTGCTCGGCACACAAATATGTTTTTTTGTGAAACGAAGAAAACGTAATATACTAAGATGAATTTTAAGAGAAACTGAATTTGATTTTGTGTATTGATAGATCGACAGTATATGTCGAAATAATTTGATCGAACAAAGCCAATATACCGCTCTTAAAAACCCACGGTCTGGTGGTATAATAATTCAATATTGCAATCAAGCCTGCGCCCCGAACAATAGGTATCCGATTAAAACCGAAATTGAACGCGAAATAGGGCCCGATTGTGCAGCGCTGTGCACCAATTGTTCGGCTCAAATTCGATTAGGACCTTCATTGGCCGTAGACGTGACGTCACGACCAATAGGATCAGTCAGAAACAATAAGCGAAATTAAGTTGAACGCGGGCTGTGGATGGAACGGCCGGCCCAACATGGACAAGCATAGGTAATCAATCAAAACGAAATGCACCCAATTTCGTTCGGTCTATCTATCCCATTCCACGGATTCTCAATTTGTCGTTTTTTATCGCATTCGAATTTGTGACAAGTAAAAATGTTAAGCCGATTTTATTTTTTTTTGGTAATATATCATTTTAGCTATATATAGATAGACAGGGACTGCAATTCCAGTGTAATAAAACAGAAATCCCTGAATTTTGGCGGTTTTTTCAATATCAGTAAAACCGGATTGTTAACTAAGCAAAAGCAATATTTGATGTATTGAATCTTCCACTTAATTCGATAAAGTTGCAAGACGAGTAACTTATTTCGAAATCTATTTTTTAGTTTATAAAACATTTTTTTCTCTATTCAAAAGAATGATATTACAGAGATTCGGAAAAAAATCCCAGTATTTAACTGTTTAATTTTTTTAAAGAAAATTGTTGAATTTTTATCCGGAGGCAAAAAAAAGAAATAAAACAATGATCAATTTGATATGCTTTTATGTGAACCAACAATAAATAGTGTTACTTAACCACCAATAATTGGTGGGAATACATTTCATTAAAAAATAATAAGAATTTTTTGTACTCATGTCACAATAAATTATGACCGGTTCCAGTCAAAAGGCTCAGTTGAAATTACTTGCGATGATCGAAACTGGTCTTGACCTAAATTAATTAATTTTGAAATAATAACCAAAAATGTCTTGGTGTTGTTAAACTTACAAGAAAATAACTTGCATAGCGATCTATATCTTACTAGTGACGATGACTAACCGAAATTGAAAAAAATGGCCGATTTTTTATCTATGTAATAATATAATGATTTTTAACCTTTTTCGATCATCGTGCAACACCGGTTGAGAAGGCTTGGTCATATCTAGTCTACGGTTATCAATTGAAGCGACTGGCCCGTGGGATTGGGCTTTAGAAATTGATACGAGGGTACATACCTACTTACTTTCGATTAGTAGTAGATGAGTTCTGATTTAAATATAATAAATTTATCAGAAATAATAATGGATTACCTCTTTCATGAGTAGAAATAGAAAAATTGAGAAAAACTATTATTGATTGTTGTGAAAATGAATAGAACCAATACATGTCAATACAACTAAAGCTATAACCAAAATGTAATAGTAATTAAGCAAAAATTGTGACAGTAGAATAGAAACCAAAAAAAAAACATACTCATAAATACACATTAGAAAAAAACACTACACATAAAACGCGAAGTTATTTGCTGTCTCTTTAGTACCTTGAAATGATCAGCCTGGCACGATAACACGATTGCGTAATGATGAAATAGTCGCCAACTGTGTTTTAAAATTATTGGAAAAAAACTACTTTATTCCATAAATCGACTTAAACCGTCTTATCTTGAAGAAGTTTTTCTATTATTAAGAATAGTCAACTCGTGCTCAACGAGTGAAATTTATAGAATTACAATTTTCCATTCAGCTGCGACACGAATAAGGCTTTAATAACCTACCCCAATCTAAAATGAACTATGGTAGATTAAATTAAAATTAAAATTTAATATACATATATACCATAATGCTAGTTATGGTGATGCTATATGGCTGAAGTTTTATTCCTTATTTTAAAAGAAAAGGGTAGAATCTTTGGTCATAGAACCGTAAAAAAAGACAGCTGAGAACAAGTAAAGGGATGTTATTTACAAATATAATGAATCCGTACCATACTTAGCCGGATTTTTTCAGGAACTTGATCTTTTGTTTTATACGATATGATCATTTTTATCACTCACAATTATCAATTTTAAAATGCCTCTGTTTATTTTGTTTAAATATGAAATAATGGTCCAGACGTTGAAGCCATGAATACAGCGCTTAAATTGTGTTGTAAACATGACAGACTTTAACTCAATTAACATTTCTTTTTCGCGCCATATGATGTATATGCCCCAAACCTTGTGACAAAGCTTTAATTAATTGTGTATAATACAATGGATTTTTTAACATTTATCAAAATCTAATATGAAATTATTCTCATAATACTTATATATCTAATTTTAATTGCAGAGTTTGAAATACCGCCACTGTATGGCATAATAATGATGAGGGTAAAAGCTCTCTAGAAGGGGTGGATTGGAAAGAAAAGCAGTCTGCAGCAGCGCAATTAAAAACAAATTCAATTAAGCACTCTACATAAAACTTTAATGAGCTGAAAACGAATAATTGGACGCAGCTAAAACTTGCAGGAAGCCCCTTTGAATGTTCAAATATTAATCAAGAGAGAAATTTAATAATTAATAACGACATTTATGAATTCCAAATAATGTAGCTTAGTGGCTAAGCGTAGTTAAAGCAATCTTTCAATATTCATTATTTTATTTTTCTTTTTGTGCCATCTTATACATATGAGTATACTAAAACAGTCTTTAGAAATTAAAAATAAATATTTAGTATTCCATGTATACTTTTCACTTCTGAATTCTGAAGACTTATTCGATTAATATTAGGTAATTAAGTAAATTAGGAATTTGATGTAGGTATAATATGACTAATCATCTTCTCATATTTTTCGTTACATATAAATATATATGATTGTTTTATTTTAAGATAATTTATTTCATTATTTTTTATATAAATATGTATGTTTGATTTTGTTATTTCACATAATCGATTCTAACGTATTGCAATGAATGGCTGATTTTTAGTCATTTTACTTACTTTGTACGACCAATATTTGCTTTGTAGGTCGTTTCTAACTGGTATATAATTTTTAAAAGATAATAAATCAGGAATTTAACACTTGCAAAGCCGTGCAATAGCCATAGTTAATGGGGACATTGATTCAATTAAAGCTGTCTAAAATATTTTCTGTATCATCCGGAATGGCTAAGTTTTGTTTAATAAAAAAACTAAACTTAAATGAGTTATTTTTTTATTGATTGAGTAGGCATTTATTTGGTAGAACTGAGTTATTTTTTTGTTGCCTTACAGGTTTATATATATAAGTCTTTACGTTGATTTATCAATAGTAACATTTTTTACCATGTCATTTTTATTCTGTAGTTCGTGCAGACATTGCACACAATTCTACCAAGAGTATGCTCTCGGATGCAACCCGCCATCTCATTTATTGAATTAAATATTAATTTTTAATAGTAAAAATTATACATATAAACATGTGTAGGGTCTTTAGCCGAAAACATGTCAAACTCATTAAATCAAAAGAAAACAAAAACAAAATATTAATTATAGTTCGAAAGCAATTGTGTAATACAGTAAGGTTGTTACCTAGTTATTTCAGAATTACGTCAAGTTCCGTAATATCCGTATTAAAATTTATTATTCTTGCGTGTCCATTATATATCGATTACGTAGCTGCAATTTACACCCATGGCTAAAATGTCCGTGGGTCCGTAGTCGAATGCCAACGTAGTAAGCTTAGGTTGCGGAGCGCACTGTCTCGAATCCCAATCGTGGTATTTTCATTTTTTAATCCTATGCTACCTTAAAACCTCCGACACTTATCTGATACTCGAGATCGAAACGCTAACCACTAGTCCTGTCCAAGTCTTGTCATTTCTATCCCTACATACTTAAAAAAACTTTGACTAACTATGAACTATGAACAGGCAACAACGACAAAACTATTCACGCATTTATAAACCAGTCATAATCGAATACCTTTTCGTATTTTTGTTTTTTTAATATTTAAGGAAATATTTCGCATCGCGCTCTTTTGAGTTGTCCGGAAAAGCGTTTGTTTTGAAAATCTGCTCTCGCCAAAATTGAATTTCGTTATTGTTTGTTGAGAGCATTTACGTACATTTAAATGTTTTACAGTATGTTTTGTTTCCACACACTTCAATAATCGAAAGTTGCCAACAAAAATATGTGTTATTTTTTCAGGCATGGTACTTCACAACTAGTTACACCATTGGAAAGATATTGTGAAATTTAAATAAAATTATTCTACAATATTGTGGGTTGATAAATAACGGCAATCAAAATATGAAGGCTTAACACAATTTAAAAGATTTATCAATTAAAAGCATTCTGTTGGACTTTCGTAAGGGTTGAATCCTCGAATGAGAAATTTTATTTATTTATTTTCCAATCTATTTTATTTATAGAGACTCTGTAGTGTTTTAAGATGTGTGAACCGACATGGTTTCTGGCGGAACGCTACTCCAGAAGCAGCGCTAAACGCTTCCACTGAGGCCTCACACTAACTCTTTTCAGAGGGAAACTATTGGTTTTTTCAACAACTATTGCAAAAAATCGGTCATATATGTATATTGTGTTGAATATATTTACTTTAAATAATATACATATTATAAAATTAAATATTTTTATCTTTGAAATCGTTCAACAAAAAAACGGTGACATGCTTAGTTATTAATTTGACCCTTCATATCTTGCTATACGTCAAAATAAGCAGTTCAACTATACATAATTATTCTATGGTATAACGATCATTATTTTATTCTTAATTAGGTACTTATGTACTAATATTTAAGTAGTAAAAATGCGATCCCAACTTCCATTGGCTGCATATCGATAAAACACTTTTTTATACCCTTTTAAGAGTCATCGTTCATAAAACACTTAAGAATGATTTAATAAAAATATTACCTGACACAAAATGGATTTTGTAAATGCATCATTCACGCATGATTGGTTTTATTTTAGAGGTAGGTTTTCATTATGGCGATAAAGGATATAGCGCATCGAAAATAACTGATCCCGAATCGTGCTGTTTTATGTTTTAACTTTCTATTTAGTTTAAATGAGACATTAGTCTGTCAAATATCATGATTTGCTTGTTATTCTTGTAGTAATACTTGGTTTTGATGAAAAATGTTTATTTTTAAAAAATGTCGGAACTTGTTTTAAAATAATTAAAAATCATGATATTAATTGATAACTTGCTATTATTATAAATATAAACGTTGACAGAGACCTCTGAAAGTAATAACTCAATGCACAGTGAGAGGAAACAAAAGAGAGAGGGAGAGCGTGTTATGTGTTAGTTGCAATCAAATATGTATTTTAATGAATTATCTGTATAGTATGTATATAAAACAAAGTCGTGTTAGTTACACCACGAGAACGGCTGGACCGATTTTGATGATCTTTAATTTTCTGGCTTTGTCACCGTCCCGAATAGCAGAATAAGTATTGAAGTATTACGGCAAAAAAAAAAAATGGAAAATCATGTTCTCATACATTTTGTATGGAACGGCTTTTTTGATGATATCTATGTATATATAGATATATAAAAGTGTTAGTTACACCACTTCATTTTGAGTATTCATTGTAATCTAATATAAAACTGCATTTAATTCAGCTTATAAGTTAACACAGCATCTATTGATTCAGAGGCGCTACGACGTTCGCTGGGTCAGCTAGTTAGTTATAAATATGCAGCTCAAATGTTGCTTATTGAACTGAAGCTTTATAGCGGTTGATGGGAAATACGATTTAATTATTTATTAATTAGACCCTACACATGAATTCTTTCCGCATAGATAATATCGTTGAACAGGCAAACAACACTAAACGAAGGGTGAATTGAAGCTATACCATTATCAACATGAATTGATTTTCTGTTCATATAAATGCACCTACAAATCTTGGTCAGTTGCTCCTGAAACACTCCCGGTACACGAAAAATGCTGAGCTTTTAATGTACGATTAGATACTGTACGTATTGGATGAAAAAGAGGTTTTTTTTTATATGTGTATATCAATAAGTAACAGATTTAAATTGTTTTTTCGCGATATTTTTGATTTAAGTATTTAAGAAAACTGTTAAAAACTTGTGTAGTTTTTATATTAACAGTGTACAACGAATAATTTTGTTACGAACAACACTCTGTTACTTCGCTGAAACAATTCGCCGTACGTAAACATTCTGTATCGATGTCAATTCGAATACCGCCCATTACGGAGACACGCTTCGGATCTAATGGATAGACTGCCTCTCCGCCTTTCCCCGTTACTCGCGCCCGTCACTGGTTCCTACTAAAAGGAACCAAGGAAAGCTTTTAAACAATAAATCTCCGTGTAACTCCTCAAAAACAATATCGCCTCTTAACGGTTTACTGCCCGACTGAAAGCCCAGCGGTACAGTGACTAAAGATCTCGGTTTGTTGAAACTTTTCCTTTGCTTTATTAAATTAGAGACAGAATATAGTTCAACACTCTTTCTACTAGACATACCTGTGGAATTGTCCCTCGATTTAATTTTCGAGTTTTCAACAACACGCCTTTATCGCTTCCCGGCCAAAGCTTTTTACGAGAACAGACTGTTATTAAATCACTTAAACTATCTTGTTCTGAGATGTAAAGGATGGAGCTAAGATAAGGAATATTAATGTTGTTTTGACAAGGTCGTAAGCCGAAAATTATATTTTTTGTAGAAATAAAATTCATTGCTCTTTTTTTCACCGTTTTATAATGCAGTTCTATTAAGTGAATTCCAATTCAATCAAAAATATTATTTTAGTTTTAGGATTGGATAGGTGGGAGGGAATTTACACATCACATACGTCCAAGCCTTCGGACACAAATTCCTAGTCAAGCAAAATCAGAGCAACAATCACTAAGCTGCCTAACTTTGGTTGCACGATTTTTTTACATAATATTAAAGTTGATGACTTCGTCGCTAGAGTTTTTTCAAATGGAGTTCGTTTGAATATCAATTCAATCAATAAATGTTAACGACAGTACAATATTCATAAAAATAAAACATATTTAGAACAAATTCTAACGAACCGAGGGAAACGGCTTCAGATTATATTATAGAATTGTAGACCGATTACTAACAATGTATAACTATTTTAAAAAATCTATTAAATATCCCGCAAGAATTGATATAGTGACTGCCTTTCTAATGTATAATTACCTGTTATGATTCTGTTTGGATACTTTCGATGGATTCGGTAACTTTGTGGAAGTTCATTGAAATATAAAATTCAAAATAATTTTGATTTTGATTTTTCCACATGTTGTGTTACTAATTGTGACACGTGTTTTGCCTCTTTCAGAAGCACCTTCAGACTTACTATCGCAAAGTTTGCTTAAGTAATGAAGCAAGATTGATTTTTATATTTTTAAATGATCAAACACAAAATAGATTTTAGGATTTTTCCTTATAACGGGAAGCAAGGAGGGTATTATAGAATCAAAACAAAGCAAACAAATGTTTTGATATTTGAATTTAACCAGCAAGCTCATCAAAAATGATGCCAATATTTTATTGTTGGGGGTTTAAATTTTTCGAAACAATTCTCGCTCTGCAACATAGTAAGTAAACATGCTAAATTGTTAATTTCCCACAAGTGAATAAATTTAAACGCATAACAAACCTTACGTAAATATAATTTGCATCTTGCGACTCGGATTTTGTTTCTAATTAACCAACTTTGCTAAAAGCTTCTAGATCGTTGTAGACACTTTCCCATGACAATGCTTACAATGAACTCTGAAGAGCTTTTGTTGAGAGTCAATGCACCCGTCGAAGCCTGCGAAGATATTTGATATCGATAATGTATCTATTATGAGCTTTTCTCTAATGAATGTTTGTTCGGCTTAATTGGACGTGTTTGCTTTATATAAAACACGTTATCAAATGTCTCAAGACATGTGTGTATTATCAAAGTAAATGGCATTCATTAATGATTCTTTATTAAAATTATACACTTAACAATAATCTTTACGTTGTGTTATTGCATTTCTATTGAATACCACTTATATTTATCAAGCAGATAAGTCAAGCTTATTTTTTATTATTTGTATTCATATCTTACCCTAAATTAGAATCTATAGACATATAATAATTTGCAACAGTATGCTTATAATATATTCTAGTTGTCAACCTTTTAAAAGCCTACGGTCCCATATGCATATGAGATCAGTGATTATGGCGCTATCGGATATCGCAATAGGATTACACTGATTTATGATCATAGTTTTCAACATATAAATATAAGCTTTCATAGATAGTGTCCTTTAAATACCGATCCATAATTTTATTTCCAGCTTCGTTAAATATTTTTGTCATTATGAGGAATACAAAAATCTTCGTTACAGGGTTGACTTTTGGGATATGCGTTGTGTTATATCCGGTGGACCGTTATAAACCAGCTTTATTCACACCGAACAATATAATTCAATACGGATACAGATTTTTTCCATACGTAGAAATTTATCCCTTGGGGTGACCGATTCTTTTTTCAAGATAACTGTAGTTAAAATGGATTCGTTTATTTGTTTACCTATATAATGAGATAGCGTACAAGTTGCCGTGCTGGTCTTTGTTCGTAAATTATAAACACTCCTTCATTTTGCTTATGTTTTTTATTTTACCCACATATGCTGATTTGTTTAAGAGATATAATTGTTTTTATAAGAGCTATGGGTCGCGCGGATGTGTCGCAAACATTCTTGGGTTAATTAAGCGGTTAATTAAGTGCATAATCATAAAAAAATGAGTAGAGATGGATCGATGTCATTAACATAGAATGTGTGCATACAGAGTCAGAAATATCACAAATAATCATGTGTGCAATCAACTAACCAATTAGTCAATGGTCGCATATGAGAGTGCTAATGCACAGAGCTGTCGGCTTTGAATTCCCAATTAATTAAATTGTATCCAAAGTTCCAAAGCTGTGTATGTTTGCGTCGTTATCATCACTTTCTATTCACCGTATGCGATCCTGAAAACTAGACGAAATAATCAGACAAGATAAATACGGTCCTTATCTCTTTCTCTATCATAAAAATAAGCTGCATCCTGTTTTTTCTTAACTCCTTCAATTGAAAGCACAATTGGATTGCATTTTTTGTACATTGAAAACGGACACTGCAATGAAGTATAAAAGTCCACTCATTTGTTTTTGCATTAATTTATTGCTGCGATCCAGAATAATATTACAAATTATGATTTAAATATCAATATAAGTACTATTTTATCATTTTCAAAGTATGCATTTTTAGTTAGAATTATTTTAACTTTTACGGCAATTAGCTACATAACAAATAGTTACTAATAAGTTTCATGCTATACATATATTATAAGTAGCCAATGGTTACCTCTTTCATAATAATAAACAATACTTATGATTGGTTCACAATGTCCACCTATAATGCAGACTGTATTCAACTGACTCACGAAAGTTCTTCTTTTAAAAAACGATTGCCGAGCAAATAAAAAGAAATATCTATTATACTTAAAGGTAGTGGGTATTTACAAAGGGAATAATCGATTCTGCAGTATGTGAGGAACGATCGTAGCGGTGTATTTTTGTCGAAATTACTGTACCAACTAGCCGTAAAAGCGAAGAAGAACCTTTAAATTTATTAAATTTGCTTAATTCACAAAAAAATGTAAAGTGAAACTCATGTTGATTCAAATGTGGTAATTGTGCCTAATAATATAAGTTAGAAAAGGAATCCGTGATTTTTATCTCAAACTGCTTTTTATTCATTCGCTTAATGATTGTGATTTATTTATTTATTTATTTAAGAAAAAGCAAATCATGGCATTACAGCTGATGCCAATGCGCCATGTATTTGACAAATATAAATACGTGTATTTATATATATATACATGTAAATACATAATATTAATCACTAATTAATTAAAAACAAGATGAAAACATTGTAGTCATAAAAACAGAGAGAAAAAAATTTATAAAATCATATTAGAAATTTTGAAAGATGTCAACCGAGAGAGTTCTGACAAAATCAACTTTTATTCATAAAATATAGTATTCGTCTGAACTCACTCACGTCAATATGAAATATGTCGACATCCGAAGCAATGCCGTTTAAAATTGTTAAAGCTCTTCCCAGAGGCATTCCCATTGGCAGACTGGTTCTACCCCTTGGAAGAACGAACAACTCATGCTCACGATTCTTCAAAAAATTATCAAGAACATTCAATTTAACATTTTCAAGAATGGTGGAATTCTCATTTTGGCCTCGGATAAGCCGAAAGAAATATAATGCCAAGTACATTTCTCTTTGAGCATTCAAACTATTGAAATTGAGCATCCCTAAGAGAAAGTCTGTTGTGGATAAAGCCATAGGTAGTACCCATATGTCCTCAAATAGAGAATTCTCAAAAATTTCTTCTGAACCCTCTCCACCATAAGAACACATTTCGCACCCCTCGGTGCCCAAATAATCGATCCACTCTCAAGTCGGCTTCGAACCTAAGAATTATACATTAGTATCAAAATTTTTACTCCTGGAAAGACCCTGGTAGTGCGGAGGATAAAGCCCAACATTTGCAAAGCTTTGTTGCAAGTAATCTTAATGTGATTGTTGAATGTTAGTGATAAAAATAATTAACTATTAACGCGATATTCAGACCGATCAAACAAGGACTTTGATTTCTATTCAAACTATTTTAGCTCAGTAAATGTCTTCTATAGGGAACCGTTTCAATACTTGATGTCATAGTATCAGTAGATTAAAACTTATCAATATTGATCATTATTTTCATGATTTGGAGTGTCAATTCTTATTGGAAAAGCATTATATTTCAATGCATAAATAAAACAGTAGTAAATTGATAATTCTTGCGATCAGCGTTACCGGTGCTGAAGGAAAATAGTACAAAAAAATCGTTTTTTTTAATTTTAGCAAAACTGACGAAAAGTAATATTATTAATTTATTTTGTGTCAATGGTTTTGCATAGCTGGTCAATGGGATGCATTAAATTGTTTGCCGTAATAGGCGGAGCGTGGATGCGTTTTATCAGGCAACAGAATGCGCCTGAGATACAAACAATAGCGCTTCGTGGCCGCGGAATGAACTAAAAATAAATTTGAAAAAAAACCCGCGCATGAATCTCAATTTTATATGCAGGTATAAAAATTATCAATGTAACCAAGTCTTTATTTGAAATGTCTAGAAACAATCAAAATAGTTAATGCTATCAGAGTCATGATGCTGCTATTGATTCAATGAAGCATGAATGATAAATCTGTCTCACTCCATGCGTATAGAGTAGAGCACGGATTCCCAACCCATGGGCCTTATACTTATACCGTCAACTAAAAAATATATTCACTTTAATGCAAATAGTTAAAAATGCATTTTTGAATTGAATGGAGGTCGCGGGTCACATGGCTTTTATAGAAAGGGGTCACCACCTGAAAAAGGTTGGGAACCTATAAGAAGATACTCCAGTTACTCGGCATCTCAACTACTTTAAAATTTTAAAATACTCGAGTAGTTTCAGATTTATCAAAATATTTATTATTAACATTGATTTCAAAATTACTACAGAATTAAACGTCTCAAATTTGAAATTGGTTCGAAGTTTTGTTTTTATAATATAAAACACTGCTACTTTGGACGTCAGTTATTATCGTCATTGACAATGAATTAAGTGCATCTTATTGTTCTGTCCACTGTTAAAATGATTCCTGTAAAACTAAATACGATTTTTTTTTAATAAGAAAATAAATTTTAGAAATAAAACTTCATTTATAAATTACGAGTATTATTCGAGTATCGAGTACTTGAAATATGGACGAGCATTCTAGAGCATCGAGTATTCGCTACTCGAATTGAAGTCTCTAATATATATCCAATGCCATATTTATGCAATGCTATAAAATAGTTTAGTTCCGAACTATAAACTGGACATAAATCTTATATATAAAACCGAAACAGCGTATGTACATATGTATGTGGGTCTGTAATTCCCTTTTGCATTGTTGGTCATTAAGTTGCCATAAAAACGAATATGAAAGAAAATATGTTTGAATTTTTATCGGCGAAGACATTTAGTCAAAATGTAATAAATTAGTCTTCTACTGAACTTTTCCCAGCTTTTATTAATATAATAATGTTTATTATTTACGTGAAGGTATTATTTGACATTTCTTTGACAGCAAATTAGATTTTTTCCTTGAATTTGGACATTTTAATGGGCGAGAATCATCAAATTAAATAAAGTTTGTGATTTTATTTTAACTCTATTTTGGATGTTAGATTTTGTGATATAATTATGTCGAATGATATAACATTAAATAATTATTGGTCGCTTAGTCCGAGCGACGCCGGGTAGCAATACTAGTATTATATAAAGATAGATTTTATTTAAGTTGCTGAAGGAAAATTTGAAAGTTTTCAAAGCAATGCAAATTAGATGCATGCAAGCTGCAATCTGCAACAAGAATTTCATTTTCAATGTATAGGAACATGCAGTATGGCAGGGCTGACCAATCGGTGGACTATGACCGTGTATCGTATATTATTACGCAAAACTAATACAGGTTATTTTAAGCGAATGATTCAATGGCTTCTTAAGAATCATTTTGACGACTGGTAATTATAATACAATTATAATACTAATATTGTTAAAACTTGAAGTTATAATGCTTTAATTCAAGTGTGTCAATTGATTGGGGCCCATAAAGTTCAAGTATAATATGCTCATGGAGTGCCTTTAAGATGTTTTTATACTTCTTTATTTGAGTGTGTAAATTTATTCCCCATGCTTTTGTTGACGTTTTCTTAACTATAACAAGTTTGAATAATTATTTCGGCTTATACCTACGAGGCCAAAATAAAAATCGCAATATTCTTGAGAATGTCCCAATGTGTGAGCATGATTATATTTTAAGATCAGTGGGTATGAATTGATTATTATTTATTAATATTGAACCTGTCTGCTAACTGTGACGTCACTGGAAAAAGCTTAAAATTTTTCAACGATTTTGCTTCAGTTGTTTACATATTCTGCGTCATATGAGTGCGTTAGACAATTTTGAAATTGGTTTTCTTGGAATTTAAAATGTAGACTCTTTGTAATGTTTATTAATATAAACAGTATTCAAATAAATAAATAATTGGTTTGACGTTTTATAAAAAAAATGTTTAAAAAAGCGGCAAAGCAATTTTTTAGACCGAAACATATAAAAATTTAAAAATGGCTAAATCTAGAAATTCTACTAGTATTTTTGACCAAGAAATAATTTCCAATGAAAATTAATTACCTATGCAAGCGGTTTTTTCTATGTTATATGCCTGATGGAATCATTCGGCGCTACTGTGTAATACAAGCACTCTCGCCGCTCGGTGGCCTAAACGGAAAATGACAGGCCATTACGTGCAATTTGAGGGCATCAAATCCCGCGCGTAGCTTGGTAGCCGCTACATCTCTCGGTAGGCAATATACATAACTCGCAATATGCACTTATGCATTTAAACAATATGCATTCGTAGCGTAAACGGTGTTATTTTTATAATTGAACGTGTTCAATTGGAGTTGTTAAGGCCCCGGGTATTTCACCTGTAATTATTTTAAACATGCCATATAGCCATTTACCATATTTGGTACCCGATACAAGCCTTTTAGATAATTACAAAGTGTATGCATTTGCTGTTTGGTATCTCGAACTAAAAAGTGTAAGGTAACTAGTAGTGTACTATTAATTTTTGTTCTCTGTATTCTAATTATTGGTAAAAACTTTACCATCGTAATCGTGGGAATAAGTTATCGTGATGTCTCTTCTACTTGACTCAATCTCCAGGAACTAAGAAATATGTATGTACACCGGACAATTAGGTATAGCAGTGAAAGTTCTTACATACACTGCTTGATAGCAATGTAAGCTACACGGCAACATTAGCTCTTTTTTAGGCGTATTTATCTAAATGTTCTAGCTTGAAATAAATATTAATTCAATTTGATTATTTCGATTTGAAATTTACTAGTGGGAAACACTTCTACCACAATATTGTGAGTCGTTTTAAAAATAAATTGAAATTGTCACGATTAGATGTAATTTAGTGATAATCTTAAAATTGTTTCAGCAATAGCATTGGTCATTAAAAACGTTATTTCCTTATTTACATCTAATTTCCCCAGAGAATTTGTTGAATTTGAAGCAAAAATGTTGGCATAAGAGTACAGAATAAAAAATTCGTTTTGTAATTCTGTTTTTTTATTATGAAATGATCTTATACTATGCCTGTACAAGCGAATTGGAATGCTTTTTCTATATGGCATGTACATATGTATATCGAATCTTAGTAATAAAAAGATTTATTTAAGACTCCAATTTTGTCTGGCTTATAAGTTTTAAGCTTACTTTGTTATTGAGATAAATAATTAATTAATTATTTAATAAATTAAAATTAATAATAAGTTAATTAAATAATAAATTAAACCGTGCGTTATAAATTTCGTGCGTTTGAAAATCAGTTTAAAATAACCGCGATGAGCGAAACTGGTACTGATCTTTACAAAATATTCGTGTAAGTAGAACTAAAAGGTGTGTTGTATTTATTTAAACGTTTCCACTATTATCACTCAATTTTACAACCTTTCTTTAAAACTAGTCATTATATTTGAACGTGGTTCAAGCACCACTTCATGGTAAGTTATTTATGATTAAAATGATCTCGCGGGAATTATCCGGTTAAAACTGTAATTTTATGCCGGTTTATAAGCTATATTTCTGGATCGTTTGGGCTTAGCGTTAATATTTGAGGTATGGCACTGCAGTGCGAGAGGAGCGATCGCCCGCGGCGGGGCGCAAAAAACCAATTATGGCAACAAACTAATCAGACGGCAATATCGCATTACATTAATTAAATGTCTACAAAGGCTTAAAGTGCTCAGGGGCGCATTGGAATTAAATTTATTACTTTTAGTTAAGCAATTTATTCGCTTCTGAAATTTAATATGATACGATTTCAAGACCGTTTTCTTGGAACCGATTCGTTTCAAGGTCTGTGAATGGATATTGAATGACGTATTTTCATAAGTCAGAAGGATTTTAGTAAATTTTAATGATTTAGTCTCAAAAAAGTGCTTATGGAATAAGTACCAAACTATTTTTTTTTACATAATATTATTTTTTTATAAAAATATTGTATTTTTCCATATAAAATATAAAATAAATCGTAGAATTATTGCTACAATGATACACATTACTTGGGATTTCAACTGAAGGTCCTTGGTGGAAATTCCATATACAACATAAATTGATTTAATTTTGTACATTTCCTTACGATTTATCATTTAAGTCCCGGGTTTCACCTGTCATCCGCAGCTTCATGCATTTTAATTGCAAGTTCAATATAATCTGTGCTCTTAAAAGAAGAAAAATTCATGAAAATTTATTTATCTAACAATTTATATTTTATAAAAATGTCAGATCTCGAAATGTATTCGGCCTCTCTGGCAACTATATTTATTTCTCCGTCACTCCCTTTGTTATAATAATCACGCATAATAATATTTTTGTCATCCGCAGGTGCGAGTGACATCAAATTGGCTGTGAGCAGGGGCGCCGGAGGTAATGGGGGCGTCGGTGGGGTCGCCCCTCCTCGCGAGTGCGCCTCCTGCGGGAAGGTCATCACGGAACGATTCCTCCTCAAGGCCCTAGATCTCTACTGGCACGAAGACTGTCTCAAATGTGGCTGCTGTGATGCCAGACTTGGAGAAGTTGGATCGACGCTATACACCAAAGCGGACCTTATACTCTGTAAAAGAGATTACCTTAGGTAAGTAATACAATAACATAACCTCACTTAATCTAATGGAAAATACTATATTATCATTTAAGAAATATTCTTCTCCCTTGGGAGAAGAAAGGGGAATATTATTCATTACTTACTCTATTACTATTTTTTGAAAATATTGCCATTAACATGTTTCTTCTTCGCATAACGCTCTCGACGTAAAGAGTCCATATGCTGCATGGTTTTTCATCGAGTATGACTTCGATATACATATTGCTGATAACTCTATTCACTCGAATGGTTTTAACAATCAAATACTACTAAATTTTAATCGATTGAATTTTGTACTTTGCCGCTAACGACACCGGTCTAGACTTTAAGCTTCCTTATGTATTTCAAGTGCATGAATAAACTTGAGCTGACATTCATTTATGCTCATTCGTGCACTTGAAATGCCTGAATATTCCGAAAGATAAAACCTGGTTCGTTAAAGACAGAACTCATGGAAAATTACAAACTTTAAATGCTTCCAATTTGATAATGAAAGCTCCTCAAGCTCCTCCAGTTCCTCAGAGTGTAAAATCGCCAGGATCAGGTTTGCACTGTTCACCTCGCGTACATAAAGAGCGTGTCCATATGTGTTGATAGTAAAAAGTGGAAAATGATCACTAGCTGAATGAAACCGGTCCTCATTGTAGTATAAAAATGGAGTTCAGCTCTAGGGAGATAACAATGAAGGGTTTTTTTTTATTTTTAATATGTAATATTTGATTGTTGTCAGTTCTGTTCATGTTCATAATATGTTGACTCAATTTTTATCTCTTATAATAAGCTCAAACATAAGCTTGAAAAAATTAATGTTAAATTATTTAATATTATAAGCCGAATTCTTTCTGTTGATTTGCCTCTGGATTCGATCGGATATATTTTTAATTAAGTTTAGAAGGTCGCATTATATGAAAAATCATGTTAACCCAGATGATTAGCGATTATCTCCCATGAATCATGATGGCCGCTATGCTTACTTGTACCTTTTTTCATGTATAATTAAAATCATGTTATATTTAAATCGATTTGGAATCAAAAAGGATAAAACAAATCTAAGTTATAACCTCTGATTAAATGAATGTGGAATTTCCATGCCGAATCAATTATGTTTAACACAATCTTATTAAAGTTAATATCGTGCTCGATTTGGTAGTAGTTATTTTTTAATCAAAATATTAATATGTACAAATGTAATAATTTTAGATTATACATCATAATCATAGAGTACTTTAATATTTTTTACAATCTATGTATAATAAATATTGCGTTTAATATTTTGGACTTTGTCATAATGAAGTAAAATTATCTTCATTGCACATAATATCAGATGATCAAGAATTAATGCATTTCGATGGGGACGGATAATTGGTACATACAACCCTTCTACAACATGGCTATTTCGTTCTGTGCTCTATCGAAACTAAAAGCAGGTAGGTATGCGTGTCTAGTAGAGACTTCAATTCGAGTATCGCGTACTCGATACTCGAGAATACTCGTCCATTTTTCAAGTACTCGATAATACTCGTAATTTAAAAATGAAGATTTATTTCCAAAATTTAACCGTTGCGTTTACACGTAGATTTTACTGTACTAATATATTTTTTTCACCGGTTTTGCCGTTGACTATGCTGTGCAAGAATTACAACTAGATGCACTTTTTAATTCATTATTAACTATAAAACCGACGTCCACAGCAACAGAGAGTATTTTCTACTGCGGGAATCATACAATGTTTTATAAATTGAAATAAATGTATTAATGGAATTAAGTAAGCTTATTCATATATTTACATAACTTTGAATTAATAATATATATTTTGATACATCTGAAACTACTCGAGTATTTGAAAAATTTACTACTCGATACTCGACTAGTTGTGATGTCGAGTAATCGGAGTCTCTAGTGCAGCCATAGTCAACCTGCGGCCCGCGGGCCACATGCGGCCCAATCAGTTCTTATGTGCGGCCCAAAATAATTATAGTCACCAAATATTTTTTTATTATTATTGGAAATTATTTTAAAGAAAAGAGGCAGGAAAAGTATGAAGAATTTTGGAAACTAATAACCTTAAAATACAAAAAATGTGCCCAACTTTTGCTCACATTATTCTCATCTACGCATCTCTGTGAATCGTCATATTCTTAAATGAAATATGCTAAGAGCGTGCATATGTATATAGAAATCGGCTTACTAATTCTCACTTTGATGATGTATTAATTAAGAGTAGCCTGTAGTAATCAGGAACCTGATTTGACGAAGATAGTTAAAAGTTTGACTTAATCTCAAAATTCACATTCATTTTTAAGTACACGATTTAAGATTTTTGTGTACTTTTTATTTGTTTTGTTGTTTAATGATATTTTTTTCTTTGAAAAATACATGAATACATAAATGTATACACACGTATACCCTTGGGCCTCGCAAAACTCCTAAAAACGTGTTATATAAAGCCTGTTGTATAAAAATATGTCACAACTTATACACCGTGTTATACGAGTCCCAAGTATATTTACAGTTAACTATAAATATGTTGCTAAAAAATTGAAATGCGGCCCGGAGGAAAAAAAGGTTGAGTATGACTGCTCTAGTGTCTAGTCGAAACATGTCATATTCATCGAATTGGCTTAAACTACACATTTAAATATTCTGCTACTTATATCACACAAAAAGGGAAAAAACGATTATTTCAATTTAAGAATACGTGATAAACTGTTATTGTATTTTTTTGTTAATAATTCAGTCGAAAGACTGATTGATTACTTTTTATTTAAAGAAACATAATCAGCTTACAGCTATTATGTTTCCTTTATTCTTTAGTAATACCATAATCCACACAAATACAACAGCGTGACGTAAAACGATAATATTTTTTGTATCAATACGTAATTATGTTTATTGGCTGGTTGGCTTATAAACGTCTTTATATTTTTTTTTGACGAAATATTATTATCCAATTATTTCTGATTATCGCTAATGGGATATTTAATCCATTGCAAAAATGTATACAAAAAACAGTCAATATATCAACATATTTAATAGTTATAAGTAGAAAATATTACAGCGCTTTACCATTTATACGTATTTTAACGCTAAATTTATTGTAGGTATAACGATTAAATTGTATCGCTGGATAAAACGTTTTTATTCATACAACTGTTTCAACATCTCATATTCTTTACAAACTGATTATATGAACATGAAAAAAATGTTTATATTTGACCGTGCCAATTGCTACACAAGCAAACTTTTATTTCGAATTCTTCTTCTTTTTGACCGGAATCAAACTTAATCACATTAATGCCTTTATATCAGCTTGTACTATATCATCATAATCATAATAGTGTCGTACCACATCCGTTAGTCAAGATATATTCGACTGTCACGTTTTTTCCCAACGAGTGGTCCGAGAACCAGTGCCGGTCACAATTTTTCGGCCAGTGTATAGCTTAAATTTAATTTCAAACAAAATTTCGTCTATTATTATTTTTTGTATTGTCTGAAGAGTTGGTTGTGACGAATATTTTTTAAATATTTATAAAACATAAATTTACGAGAAATCGGGGAAAAAACGTTTAATTAGCCGAGACTTTGAGACATAATTTGAAAACGTGACGGTCTTAGCTAAGCCGTCATTATGACATGCATAAAAGGTATGATTTTGAACAAGCTATCACATTCCAAAATGTTAATGAAGCGATATGATGTGGTGAGCACATACTTTAGCAGTATCAAGAATCGATCAATCAGTTGAATCTTTCATTCCGGTCGGACATAGGGATCTCGTTGCACATAAGACAAAATATTCGTCATATAATCGTGATATGGCCCATGATCATGATTAAAAGTTATCCATTATTCTCATCTTCATTTGATTTCTACGCAGTTCATATTTTGACGCTGCTTAAATCCAAATAAACTAAGCAGAAAGTAAATTATTATATATGACGTGTGAAATCTATCGCGTATTCTTCGGCGACCTTTGCTAACATGATATTTTCTTTGTCCTCAGGTTATTTGGAGTCACGGGTAATTGTGTGGCATGTAACAAAGTGATACCAGCATTTGAAATGGTGATGAGAGCCAAGAGTTTCGTATACCACTTAGAATGCTTCGCCTGCCAACAGTGTAATCATAGGTAAATATACATTTATTATCAAAACTTAAAGAAACTTTCAGTTTAACATAACCTTGCCTGTCCACTGCCTATCGCGTACATGTACTATGCATATACTATAGCAGGACACGCATCAATAGACATTCACTATTATTATTCGGATTACATTGTTAAGATATATTTCTTAATTAGTAACGTCCTATACATTTTTTTGAATTTTGAGCGTGAGGGGGTTAAGCGAGTTAGGTTTCGGGGGAAATGGGTACATACATATATTAAGTTACCAATTGCAAATGCGCTGAACCTTTAATTAAAACTTTAAGAGAATTTTGACAACTTCAATCGTGATTAACTCAAGATTGCAATCTTTCAAGTAATTGTTTTCATGATTCCAAATTAAAAAATGAGATGACCGACAAATAATATTTTTTATGATTAATTAATACGCATATTATGTGGTCGATCATAATTTAAAGAGTTTAAACAAACGTTATTTTCCAAAATATGTATGCTTTTCCCGGAATTTAGTAATACTTCTATAGATAGTGTGAGCCACATAATCTTGGACGATTATTTCTAAGACAATGAATGATGACCGTTAGTGGAGAAAAATCGTATCCTTACATTTTGCGGTACCACTGGAAACTAATATACTAAATTAACGGAAACAGTGATGGGTTAAGTTTGCTAAACAATGCATGCTTATCGATTCAAGGCGTTTTTCGTGTAATGTTTGCGAATACGTTTTATTCAAATAAGCGTTATTTGACGTGGCAAAAAAGTTTTTCATTTTCATTATAATTGATTGAATATTTATTGTCTTAGGTTCTGTGTTGGCGACCGCTTCTATCTATGTGATAACAAGATCCTCTGCGAATATGACTACGAAGAAAGGCTTGTGTTTGCAAACATGGCGCACAATCCTTCCAGCCTCGCTCACGTCAGGCGGCAAGTAAGCGCTTTGCAGGTAATTTTATTAAGCTAACCAGTATTGCAACTGATTGACTTGCCTATCACACAATCGAAATAATTCTAAAGCATTTATGAATATCAACTGTACGGATTCATGAATATTTCAGAACTCGGAATTGTTGGTATCGTTTTGAAAGCTTTAATTACTTCGTTGCTTGGCATAGTTTTATCTTGAGTTGCTTTGCTCAGTTCGTTATCGAAAATGGTGTAATTGCGATCTCGGTTGCTACTAGCAACTTGCATAATGTAAACTTAAACACGATACAAATTTAACACAATTACTGATAAATTGGTCATGTATTGTTTTTTTTACTCACAGAGATCTAAAAGATTCCAAGTTACTTAATGGTAGCTTAGACGTCTATGAAGCATTATGAGCAATGAGAAGTACATAGCTATTGTTTATGAGCTCTAAAAAGTATTATATAAAATATTATAAAACACTTAAGTGGATTGGGTAATGTTAAACTTACATTAGTAATACAGTAAACTTCTTAGTCACCCGAGGTCAACTTATTAACCCTTATGCGGCCGCGTAGCGAAAAATCATCGCGCGGTGCTTGTGCAAAAACGACGACCCGATGATTTTTCGCGTCATCTGATAAAGCTTCATGTAATCTAGCCTTAGTTTTTAGGTTGTTCTCGTTATTTAAAAAAGAAAAAAAAACAAATAAAACACAGAAGATTTTTAATTTTTATTCGTATTAAAACTGCTTGGTTATTTTTGTTAATACCTTAAAAAAAGTCTGGTTGTAAAAGGCTTAGCTAAACTTTCTTTAATAAGACTATTAACCTCTTCCCTCCTGAGCCGGTTTACGAATATTTCAACAACTAAGATTTCTAAACCTTTCTCCCAGCAAATTTTTTTTCATAGCGAATCCTGGTAGTTATGTTTGTTTTGTATGAGATAGAAGAAAAAGAGTCGGTATAAGATGCTTTTTGTGAATAATTTTGAGTAAATCTTTTTTTTATTTCTCAGTCCCCAAACGAGGCGGCGCGTCTGGGCGCGGCAGCGAGTAACGCTGCGGGCGCGTACCACAACGTCGGCGTCGGGGGTAGTGGCGGCGTCCCGGGGCCCATGGGCGGCGCCGATAAGGACCTGATGATGGCCAGCGTGGCAGCTGACGACGCGTCCAGCGGCTACGGGAGTCCTGACGCGGACACGTGCGACAATCCACGATGACAGCTGCATCACAACATCCACAACCCCAATATCCATAACTCCAATATCCACCACCCAGTCCAAATTCCCCACAATAATTTAAACAGTAATAATCATCTTAGTCAAGTCCATCAGGGTCACAACAGGGTGTGTAGCCCGCCACGGCATCCAGCCCTTGTGAATAATTCCTTACCTCCCCCCTGCTACGCGCCCTCCACCACCTGTAAGCCTATCAGAAAAACAACAAGGAGCGATTTAACTGTAAGTTAATTACCGTACTTGATCGAATATATCACGATGCCTTTTATTTATAATATTTCTTTGCAATACGTTGTCCACTTTATTTGATGTGAAACTAGAGTGATGTGGAAGTTAAAAACGTAACAAAAACGCGTACCCACCAAGTTTCTCCCTCCCTCCAAATATTTTTAATGAAAAAAAAAAAAAAATATCTATCGCGTTTAAGTAAACTGACGACCCGCAATTATACTTTAAAATCATTATTTTAATGCATTTTTCATTTAATAATTTAATCTATGTAAAATGATATGTCCTTTCAATTCGAGTTGTTTTGAAGCCGCATCAAATTTGGGTTAATTTCGTATGTGGTTTTTATTTATTCTATTATTATTAGAGTTACGTGGGAAATTCAAATAATGTACGTGTTCATATATTTTAAAGCGATTTAGATTACAACTGAAAGATTATTTTATAACAGTACACAATTTTCAGACTAATTTTTATAATCGGGATCAGACAAAAAACTAAAAGCTTTCAGTCAGTATAATTATATATTTACCAAAACGCGTCCGTTTAAAAATATATAATAGAGTTTACTAAAATCTGCATGACACATGATTTTTTTGATATAAGAACGTCCCCTTGATAATTGTATTTTATTCAATAACAAATTTGTTGCATCAAAAACTTTTTCATAAATCATATTGTTTCTTTTAATATTACCAACATAAAGGAAACAATCTCTCCATATTAAATAATAAAGAAACGCAAACAATAAACTATCACCATCGTCTAATGACTAAATTCCATTGTTTTGTTTCAGATTAAGCCACATTAAAGGATCAACACAACGACTAACACATAGAAGCCAATTTCGTTCTCAGCATCTCCTCAATGAAAATAAATGACAATCTTCGTTTCTCTAGTTGGGGTGAGATTCTTCTTATATCGAAATTCCACTCTTCAGTAAGGATTTTGATACTTTGCCCTTGTGACAGAGCTTCGGCGTGTCCTAAATGAGCTATTTTTTCTCAAGTTACAACGCAAAAAATATTTTAAATAGTATTGACAATAAAATTGTATTTTATGTTTGAAGTGCGTTAGTAACAGATATTTTTTTAATATCGAACGAATGTCAAAGAGCCATATAAATAGCTAATTGGTTTTATTATATGGACGATGTAAAGTATTTGATTTAAAGAACAATATAATGAAATCACTGTAAATAATATCCTTATGCATTTATTTCTCAGTATATTTACGATACATTTTGTCTGATAACGGTAAATAAAAAAGTGAAACACGTGTCGCACAACTCACTCGAAACTGTAAAGTTTTCAATTTTAATTGACTTATGTTTGATAACAGACTAAATGCTGTTGAAAATAATCATACATTTTCATCACAACTCCATCCAATATAAAAACTTACTAGTAAATTCACCTTTTTTCAATTTCGAGAAAAGTATCAATTTTAAAATATATAAATATAAATTAATGAAAGTCAATAAAACCAGCTTTTTCTTTTACTTACTTATGGTTTTGCTCACTTCTATTGGTAGTGCCGTTAAATTGGTGTACTGTTCATTTTGGTAGCTTATATAGGACATGCCAAATCTCTTCCGTAATAATTACTAAAATTCTTTGACCCCGTTAGTTATTTCATTATTTGGCTGAGACATATTTCGTTCTCCGGTAGATATTTTATGTACCTGAATTTTATTTCAAAAATTTCATATATTTGCAGAACAAAATATTGCGCATTTGCAGATATAATCTGATTTGGCATTATTTTTTTGTATGTACACTGCTGACAGATAGAATATGTATCGATTAGTATAACAAGATTTAAGATTTAACTACTAAATATGGAAGAAAACACTAACAATTTTGTAAAGATCCTTCACCATTTGAAAAGATATTTGTTTGTATAATGTGGCACCAAGCTTAGATTCTAACTCAATACGCAGCTCTTAATGCAACCATTAGTACTTTTTAATATTTACTTCCATACTCCTCAAATGATAATATAATATATGGTATATGCTACGCAGGTATATGAAAACCCCCACGCACCCGTCCCAGGCTAGCGCGCACTCTAATAAGTGGTGAATTCAACGACCTGATTTATAAATATCTTAAAGATCCGTAAAAGAGAGAAGCATACATTAATGATGAAACATGTTGTTAACATGTTTGATGTTTTTTTTAAATCCAATTCCGCTCCTAATGTGGAGCATATGATCTCTTATAAAGTGATTCAACAGAAGTTCATGGTTGAAATTATGCCGTGCATTTGTTGGAACATTGCTTGGGACTCCAATTTTCTAATTTAATCTGATTTGCGGTAAAAAAAATAAAACAATGCAATGGAGTTTTTTTGATTTTCGTTTAATCGAGGGGGCCAATCATCATTCAAAGCGATTCAGAATCTTATAATCTTGTTATTCTACTGCATACAATGAATTCGCGAGGCAAGAATTTTCTTTTGAAGTTCACGTATAACGAATCTTTTTTACTGTCAGCAGTAAATATTCTTTTGAACAATGGTTGTGGAACACATTTTATAAATTGTTATAAAAAAAAAACATCCTATTATAAACTTAACACTTCAAATTCCTCTTGATTCTCGAAATCTTGCAATATATTGTAGATAATGTTTCCTCGAGACCTTATGTATACGATATGAAAAAAAAACCTATGTATGTAATAATTATGTAAATACTTTGTATAGTTGGTAAGATTGTAATTTAAAAAAACCAAAGTAATCGAAATTATTTATAAAGAAAAAAAGCTATTTGCAGAAACGAGTTGTGTGCTTCGCAGATTTGAATTAAGGGCTTTGTTACATATAAACCCTATTATAATAAAAATATGAATGTACCTTATTGAATTTGATTGAAAAGGACTTTGTAATATATTTTAGTCACACACGATTTTTCGTTGTTTTCTCATGCTTCCCACTTTCAACAAAAAATGTGAGATCAAAAATTGAATTGTTTTTATTTTTAAGTTTTATTATGATGAGAATAAGTAATTATTATTACATTATTATTCGAACGAAAAATTTATATTTGTTCAATGATTATTTGTAAATAAAGTTTTATTTATTTAATGATTAAAATATTGGTTTGATTTTGTTTCCCAATCTTAATGCTGCGGAGAAGAATCGTCCGTTTTTGGTAAGATATTGTATAATATATAATTTATTGGGTGTTGTTGTGCACAAAAAAAGTTTAAACGTAGAGAAGTACGAGGAGATTTTCAATATCAATATATCCTTTGCTTAAGGATTTGCAGGGTGCTTCTGAAATTCATATATGGGAAATTATGAATTGAGAATTAATTAAACCAAAAAAGCTGTTTCTTAAAAAGTGTTTGAATAGTTTTCATCAAGCAAATTTGTTAGTCTGTACTTCTTTTAATTTCTAATTTAAAATCGAAAACTGTTATTAATTGTTTTTAAAATAACATTCTAAAATACATACATTACCTTTTGCATCTGTTGGTAGGAGTTAAAAAATAAAATATATGTACAATGTACAAGGAAGTATATTAATTATCGTAGATATTGCTTCGTAATACGTTTCAATTTACTTCAAACTCTTCATATAACAGATTTAAATATTTGCTCTGCTTGGTTCATTTTCCATTGATATACCCTTTTTACATTGACAGTATGGCAAAGATTTAAAGAAAAAACTTGTATGTACATTTGTTACGCAATCTTAGTCGAATACATTCGGCAAAGACTTTTACGAATTCTTTATTAATATAAAAAGAGATCGCAAAATTGATAGTACGATTTGATATTTCTCTCATTCAATAATGCAGTATTTGATCCTACAAAAGGTATAATTGAGATGATAATAAAGAATTATTTACTTAGGTATTTTTAAATGGAAGTGGCTAGGTTGATCAGCCTAGTCAAAAGCGGCATAATGTGTGATAATTAATATATGAAAAAAATCACAGTATGTACAATTTTAAACAAGAGCTTGTATATATGTAAGTAAGTGTGTTATTGTTCCATGCTACCCTTTGTTCACAGCATTATGTTTCTCCTTCCATCCACCCCTTCACCCTTTCGTCTCACTCTTCCACTTCTTCAATTCATTTTTTCTTTATTAAAAAAAACCGACACAACGTCTACGATAAAATTTAAAAGTTTTTTTTTCATATATATTTTACGCGGAACGGAGGCAAATGTCACGCCTTAGTTGGAAATAAGAGGGGGGGCTAAAAAGTAGGGGGGCTCGCGGATTTAATTAATTACAAAGTTTTTTGAAGTGCGAATCTCTTTATGGCTTAAGTGAGACTTTCCCACTCAACCGTCGGTTCATTTTAATACCCGCGCCTTTTATATTAAAAAACAAAGTTTTTTTTAATTTTTTTACACGCGCGAAAGTTTTTTTTTGTTTTGAAAATATAATGGGCAGATTTTCATTTTGTTCCCATGCTAAAATGTCCACTTTATAACTTATAAATGGCGGATTGCAGACATTAAATGAATAACTTATGATTTGCGGAAAGTGTAATAATGAAAATTCTTTGCATAATTTATTTCAGCGGGACAATATTTCTGACACATTAATATTGCTTTTTCAAAGTAATGAGTTCATAGAAGTAGTATTATTGCTTGGTGTACGAAAGGATTCAGAAGTTCACTTCTAAATAAACATTTTTCGGCAGAACAGTATTTGAATCTTTAGGTCACAAATCGAACGCCCCAGAGTAGAGACTTCAATTACTCGGCATCTCAACTACTCGAGTATCGAGTAGTAAATTCCTTCATTTATAAATTACGAGTATTACTCGAGTATTTTTCAAAATACTTGAGTATCGAGTACTTGAAAAACAACCGAAAAAAAAGTATTTAAAAAATATATATAAATATAATGGTAAATTATGGATATATGGTCACGGGACAGAATCCCAGTCCTCTCGAGCTAAGCGTATAATTAAATGTTTTGACTTTACTAGTTCTTGTGGATTATTATAAAATGTGGAATCAAAATGATTAAATCTGAAGAAGATTACTGATTATTGTGTGAGTTCTGAAAGACGAATTTGTTTTTTAATATTAGCCTATAATAAAATAATTCTTTAAGTTCATAATATACGCATTTAATATATGAAGTGAATAATTAATAAATCCTGCCGTGCCCGTAATGACTGATAAACGGAGTAGATGCAATTAAAATTGAGAATTGCAATAGATTTAGAAATAAAATGTAAATAAATTAAACAGCTCATGAGATTGATAAACACGTAAAAGACATAGCTTCTACAACTATCGCCTTCAATGAACATTAATTTTTTGAAGAATAAATTAATAACCAGTGATGCTGTTAAAAGAAAATATCAAAAAAATCTACAATAATAACAAAAAACCTCTTGGTAATTTGCATGAAAGATTTGATAAAAAAACGGATGCCCCTTAGACTCGAAACCATAAAGGCAAAAGCGCGGATCCTTTGTGAAAACCTGAAATTATATTGATAATCATTTATTTTAATACATATTTTGTATGAAATTTGACTTAAGTCAAATGTTCAGAAACGTATTTCGGTCGTTTGTCGAGGACTAAATGTATTTGTTCTTTTTAGTGGACTGTGCTATTTAAAAACCTTGCGAAAAAAGAGTTGGGGTATATTGAGTTTTTGACTTCTCGATAAAAAGAAAACCGCACTAAATCGTTTCGAAAATCAATTATAGCAAGGGCGAAGCAATCTTCCCGCGCTTTTGGCACGGCGCCATCTTGACTCACCGCTCCGGGGCTGCCAGCCTGTTAAATTTTTCGCTTCGTTATATTGGAGACAATTAGTGTGGGCTAACAAAGCCTCTTTATCCAGGAGCCGGAGACTCCGCCGTCGAGCAACCCCAACAAGGGGCTCATTAAAGTGCAACAAGAAATAATAACGTTACGCCACTCCTGGTAACTAGCACTGCGACATCTTGCGGAAGTTGTAGATTTTTAACAAGGACTCGCGTCTTGCATAACACTGCTTTTTTCATAAATTTATAACGTTTATTACTCAGAAAATTAGCATCGTCAGCTTTGTCAATGATTGGGTGTTTTTGTACGGTATTAGCAACTATTAAGCCACAAATTATTATCGAAAATCTTTTCAGTAACAGTTTTTCGGAACTGTTATATACACTAGTGTTTTTAAAACAGTGGTCCGCGGACCGGCACCGGTCCACTAAAGCTTATTGCCGGTCTGCAAAAATTCGAAAATTTTGATCACAAAGAAGCACAAGAGATGTCACACTAACCACAAAATTTGATTTTGAACTTTAATAAATAAAATTCTATGAAACATTGACTTTACGTTTCAGTTGTTACTTTTTGAATTTATTATCCTAAATACATATGTGCAATCAGTTCTCAATTTGCAACAGGGCCCGTTCCGCCACTTTCGGCCTAAGTCAGAAATTAAAATTTATATACGTCCAATTTTCACATAATTTTTGGGTCACCCACATTTTGACACCATAGAATAAAGTACTGCAAATAATTAAATTTTAAGACGCTAACTTTTCAACTTAATTCACCTTCAAATACATTGTGACAATCTGTATGCAATATTTTTATCAGGTAATCATTCAAAAAATAATATCCTCTTTGTAACACAAATAGATTACCCATTTTTATTGTACTTACATGATCTTTGAACTTTTCTGAACTGCAATTAAAATCCAAGAATGGCAAGAAAATTCGGCCAATTTCAAAGATATATCATCCATTATCTCTCAATCCATTATTGCGAAAATGGGCCATTCCGGTATCAAACTAAAATCTCCCATCAAGAACACTCTGAAATCAATTAAAGTGTTCATAAAAGGAGATTAGCTCTCACAACAGACTCTCGATATTGACTGCCAAGATCTGCAACCCTCCTCCCTGCCCTACCAATTGTTTTCCTTCTACATATTAGCTGGCAATAGGGACGGCACATTGGTAATTAATCAACTAAAAATAGATTTTTATTACGAATTGCGCACTTTAATACTTTAAGACCTGATGAAACTTGTATAATGGCATCATTATTATATACCTCGTGAATTGAAGAACCAACAATTAACAGTAGACATTTCATGACAATTTTATTTAATCAGTTGAAAAGATTTCACTATAAATTTTTGTAAGGATATAAAAGCAACAGTATAACACTTAATATGAAGGATTTTTCACGTGGACAATTTAACACGAAGAAAATTAATCACAAGTCAATTCATCGCTAGACAATTTAAAACTTATAAATATGTAAAATTGTGTATCAATTGTTTTGGAAAAAGCTCTCACGTCACAGAAATATAATTACCCAAAATAGTTAAACATGAAAGTTGTTGAAGCTTCAGTGTATATAATCAAACATATTTATATTTTCGACCGTAACTATTTTACGATTTTTTATGATATATTAATAATTGGATTAGTAATCTTCTTTTTTCCATATTTTAAAAGTGAATTATGCATTCGACGATGATTTACGTGGTTAAATAAATCAAAGAAATAGGTTGAGATTGGCAGACGTCAAATAATCGGCCAGCACGCGTTCAAAATTCTGCAACAGTGCAGTCATAGTGCTATCCATGAACTCAAATTTGTCCATGATATTAGTGTACTGTTTTTAACAATCAACAAATTCGATCGGTTACTCCACTTTTATTTGAATTCGGTTCTATCAAGGATATGTATTAATTTCGTTTCTTATTAAGCAAAATATTCATGTATCAACCCTTTTTCGAAATTTTCTTTTACGTGCCCTGTCTCTTTTAACTACCTCTATCGCTTTGGGCCTACAGCGCAAACTTGCTTTCAACTTTTTAATTAAATTTCTTTGTTGCCCCTCAAAACGTGTGTGCGTTGCGTATTATTATTTTTATACGAGCATGAGTACTTACGCAAACCACCACTGATATGATGTTTATACCAGCACACACACATCCGTTACTACATCACGCTAATTGATTACAACGATGTAATTGGTCATATCACTTCCGGCTTAAACCAATCACAAGACAGTGTCTAATTTAGATTAAATTGCGCCATGACAGCTTCCGTTTGCCAATGTCCGTACTCACACTGGATTATATAATATAACGAATTTAGAATTTTAGAAAGGTGTATATATTCGGTTTGTCGTGTAAAAAATGATAAATAAGATACATATCAACTTATATTTGAGTGTTTTTCAAATTAGAAATGCGTTCTGTATATCAACGGACGATGGATTATAATACCCAGTAACGTCATGGGATGATGACGGTAGCTGTTAACCAAACTTTTAACACACTTTGTCAAAGAAGATTGAATGATTGATAAAATACATTTAAGCAGGGCTGTGCAGTCGTTAAAAAAACAAGACTTGGTCTTCGACTCCAACTCCAGCATTGACCAAAAACACGACTCTGACTCCGACTCCGACTTCAACATTTACCAAAAACACGGCTCCGACTCCAATTAAACAAAGATTAATTTCGGCACGCTTTTTTCCTACCTTTCCTATTTATTTGTATTCAATAAAATATCAACCAACCAATCCGGCAAAAAGCCAGATTTAGCATAGGTATTATATACACAAATAAATAGTTCAAAATTTCCAACTTCGAGTAGACTCCGGCGAAAACGCTGTGACGACTCCATCTCCTCGGCCCAACATATAAGTATAATTTGAGACTAAGAATATTGTTATACCGCTACAAATACGTCCTCGAATAATGCTATGAGAGGGTGTGGGTATATCACTTTTATTTTTCGGTTCTTATTCATATCGATAAAGTCCACCGTATTCAATGTTTTAAATCTTTCATTCAATCTCTTTAACACTTAATTTTTTATGACATATTTCTAATATTTCCTATGTAATTATCTTTACACGGATTGTTTAACTGTAAAATAAATATAATAATAGCACTTTATAATTTGTATTTAACTTTTTTTGAACCGGTTTCAATGTAATTATTGTTGATCTAATAAACGAGTGTGAAATAAACCTATCCACAGCTACATACGTAGTTGATTGTGAGATCTTTCGATTAAAGAATGTTGATTGGAACCATATTAAACTACTTATAATAATATTTGCCGAATGAAAGCTACAGTTACTGTTTAATTGTTAAGTTCAGTGGTATTGGCTTCCTCTTGGTAATAGTTACAACGTTCTTCAATTATCTGTCTCAATTTCTAAATCAGCTATATGAAAAAAACTATTTACTACTTAATAAAAGTATTGCTTTAAAAAAACCAAGGGTAAGAAGATAACTATTCAATCTAATACACCCATCTTTGTAAAGCGTGGTAGAGATTAGGCTTGTTAAACAAAAATAGCCGATAGCAACAGATAATAAATTTAAATTAAGCAATCTTTAATGCATACATATTTGTTTCAAAGCAAAATATTGCAAAATATCTTGTGCTTACAGCTTACGTCGTAACTAATATCGGTATACAATTTTCTCGTTTTATTCTGCATTTAGCCAAGTTAGACAAACGTGTGATTACTAAATCTGACGTCTGTTTAAAAGTTTATATATTATCCTTTAGTATAACACTGTCATATTGATGTCTCGTATTACAAATCTTAACACATAAAAGACGGGAAGAACATAATGGATTTCAATTGTAAACAAAAATGTCATAAAACGACTTATATGAGGCTCTTGGCTGTAGTATGGCGGTTAAAGCTCGACACAGCTTTCACGAGTCTTCGATTCAAATTGAGTTATTCCAAGTTTCCAAATGCTTATAAATCTCATAGGGCCAAATTCGGATCATAAACGATAAAACATAATACTTACATAAATTGAGTTTGAAGACTTCACATTCGCTAATGAAAGTATTGTCAAGTTTTTCTCGTTGAAACGGATGAATTATTCATGAAGACCACCGAATCAATGGGCAGTCGGTGCAGTGAGATGAATTCAAGATGCGCCCAGCGGTTGCCACTAAGTTTGACCGCATACATTTCCCATACGCACGCGTTGCCCCTGTCATTTTTTGCCAAGTTGATTTCGATTAAATAACTGTGCCTATTATTGCCTTCTTTCACTTTAGGCGAGACATAGCTATATATATATTTTGCTATCAAAAAATCTGTGGCAATGTGCTAAATTATTTAATAAAAAAAAACGGGCAATGGGATAAAAACATCAATTAGAAAGTTACGGAATTCTTCACATACATACTAATGGTGAAAAATGATTTAGTATCAATGTGAAGTTCTGGTCGAGGTTGTATTGTATTTGATTTCATGAAAGGACAGCTAACTTCTGATCTTTCAATTGAAAAGAAAAATAGTTACCACGTTTTGTTATTTTAGTTGATTTCAACAGAATTGAATGAAAACGGACAACAATTATTTTTGTACTGTTTTATTGTTGCATACCCTTCACATAAGGTAATATATTTTATATTTGGGTGAAAAGATTGGTTGTTCTACTACCTCCCGTTATGTGTACGCAGCCGTTGTTCACAGTCGCTTTCCATAACGCCATGCTATCAAGAAAAAAAAGTGACTTGCTCAGCCACTTTGTTAAATGATATGTATCTTGTGAATTCGTGGCGGTAGAGTTTAAGCTCCTTCGCGTTGCATCGAAAGAGTATCACGTTTCCAATATGATGGTCGAGATCACGTCAGCGTGGCCTATTGGGCCGTATGAGGACGGACCGCTATATATATAGTAAAGTGTATAAATTACAGCAAATTGATCGAGAGTCTTTGCATCTCTTATTTGGGGTAGACGGTATTATTCTGAACAGCATGACTGGTCAAACGGTCCAAGTAATCTAATTTTGAGACTATAAGATAAAAAATTTAATCAAAAAAACAGATTTTAAACCGCCTTACTACTAAATATGGCCTGCTCAGTTGTTTCACCGTTCCACTCAGAATCTAAAGAAACAGGTTATGACTGGTAGAGCACGCTGGAAAATATTATGGTATAGGGCTTTGGCTAACTGGACTGTTAAACTAATATTCCTAATGAGCAGATAGAGCTTAGAATACAGAGAAAGAGATCTTCAACAACAGTGTGTAATAATGCATAATTTCGACTGAATGAATTTTTAAATCGCGTTTAACTAATAACGACGCTTTGAATTAATAATTTGCGATGTGTTATTAATCGAATTTCACAAACGCTATTCATTAAATTCATCACAAGTCGCTTACACATTTTTCTCGATCAACAAAAACGCTCTGTCTTTCCGAGTCCAATTAAATTAAACGTAATGAAAATGTTGGTATTTAATTAAATAAGTTAATTCTCTTGAGGCATGTTTCAGCAGAGTTGATCGTGCCATAGCAGAGTTCCATACAAGGCTGCGGGCCCCTCGCTCTGCGCCGCCACTGCCCGTCCCTGCCCACTTACCGACTACAGCTACTCGCAAATAATTGGACATGCACCCAATTAGCCGTCGACGTTTTCAAGACAGCGCCCAGCTCGCGTCGCGTCTCCCTCTAACAATACGGAACTCTCTAAAGAGAGAAAGAGATAAATCCTCGCTTTGCCGGCCGACCAGTGGCGTAGTGATTTGATTTCGAGATGAAAACTCTAGCACTTGACTGTTTACCGTCACTAAACTTATAATGAATCTGATATATCCGTTTATGTAAATGTATCTGGTTTTCTTGTGATCTCCTAGCATAATATCACCGTCTTAATGTGACCGATTTATATTGTTCGTTATTTAAAACGTAATACGCTAATTATTTGTATTTAGCATGCCAGGCACGTTTTGATACAGTTCAGTTTTATTAGTAACGATTGCCATTTCTATATCCACTTTATAATAACTATTTGAAAATGGAACCGGTTACATCGACAGTCCGCTATCAAAAGTTGGCCTCCGTTCAGCGTATTAAATTTAATTGCTGGCAATTTTCTAAGACATGCGTCACTCATATAAAATTATAAAATTATTCCAAATAAATTAGTAACGGATCCTGGATAAAATAAAAAGTAAACAAATACCTCCAACATAAGGATTTTAATAAAATGCTGATGTTTTCAATACATCACCCTATTTTATGTACATTTATACAACTTATATATTTTAATTTTTTTTTCAATGATCTTGGCAATTCAAGCCCCAAGAGTTGAAATCTGTTCAAAACTAATGATATTGAAGTATCATTATTTATAAATACCTTGATTATTTTACTACTCGAATTCAAGCCGCCGGACTGCAAGTCTCCAGGATACCTAAAAACTCATATTTAGATCTATGTAAGTAAAATCAGTTGATTTCTCAAACTAAAAAAAATAATATTTATTTTACTCAAAGCGTCAAGCAACATAGTTTGTGAAAACTGAAAAAAAAAAATTTTTGGATTTAAGAAATTGAAAAAAAATCTGAGTCCACAAAATAAGAACTGGGTACCATACTTTTACGTTGGCGCTAAGTTACACCAGGAGAAGATTTATCTTGCGTTGAGAGATGTTTATTCGTAAATCATTAAACGTTATAGCATCTGGTAATAAAAGCCTAGCTACAATGTGTTCACAAAATAAAACAAAAAAATATCTTCCTTGAATCTTATTAGTAACTTGTCTGAAACCTGAAACCGCATATGCCATGAGATACGTAGTTATAAATGGACGCCTTTTCTCCAGCATCCTTTATTACAAAGCCTTTCCATACTTAGCTGTCGAAAAGGATTGTTTTAAATTTGTTTATGAACCTTTGCTTACCTTTTGTTTGCTTTTAATTAACGAAAAATGTTGTGCTACACCCTCCATGTCTCTCCACGCCCCGAGCCACCACTGGAAACCAGTGGAGGCCCGTCGTTTAACGATCTTTAATCTTAAATGCCAATTAAATTTATTTTTACCTTTTCATAACAATTAATCATAATATTTTAAATGGTTTTTCTTAAATATTTTGTGGACTGGCAATGAAACAAAATAAATCAAAAGAGATGGTGCCTTAACGTTATGATAAAGATATTTTATGACAGTTTACGTACAAAATGCACTTCTTAAGATTGCAAGCTCAATAATTTACCATGCACTGAGTTGGTTATGTATAATTCTATATGTATAACTTCATGTAATGAGCTTTGTGTTTTTAAATAATTAATGTGGTCACTCAACATCATAAATAATATTACAGTACGAAGCACGTTCATAATTATTCATTTAAAAAATGTCTTAGGAGAAGTTTACGTGGTTTGTTTTCATTTTTTTCCATATGTTTAACTATTATTTCAGTTAAACTACAGAAACTACAAGTACATTATAAGTTGTGAGGCTATGTTGGAGATGGATGTATTCATTTTTTAAGATAAATGTTATGTTAGATATACTCATATAATTATACAAGTTAACCTATATATTTCCAGTGATCAAATAAAATCAATGAGCATATTTACCATTCAATTTCAATGTAGTATGACATAATATTTCTTTGAACAATATTTTGAAAAATTTTAACTCTAATTTTTCATGCTCTTGATCAGAGTTAACAGTGTACGTTGTGAGAAGACGAAGACGGATTTCCTCTTTTTCATAGCAGAAGATTTTCTTCTAATGTAATATAGAATACTAATTTTAGCGGATTTATCAAACCTAATAGTTTTCTTTCTTTTTTTGCTGATTTGTTCTTCATGAGCTGGATAAAGCGTTGTAAAATATCAGCAGCTAAATCTCCATTTTGAATTTCATGCCATCTTTTTTTAAAATATTTTTTTCATAGATTTAGTTAACTAGATATTTTGACAATAAATCATCCATTTTGTTGTTGTTGTTAAATTGTAATAATAATTATCTAGATGTATTCATACCATTTATGAAGTTTCTTTTACGGTGGATAGAGCAGGAAAATGGGCTTGTGGATAAAGCAGTCGGATACTAAAACAACATACTGTTTTTTTACCCATCTTATAAACCATCCACTGAGTAAAAATAGTTTTATTTGAACAATTATAGGGTTGCATTAATAGTCCATTGCAACTTTCAACGGTCATTTAAGTCATACATGAAAACGAAAGAAATAAATCACATTATTTCAAAAGCGGTTAAAAGAGGAAATTAAATTTACCCATTTTACATTTTTTTTAAATGAAAAACAAAAATGGTGCTCACATTGCAGCAGTTAAAAGACCATTTTGCAGCGCACATACACACAAAAAAATCCCCACCTCTACACGTCGGCTAATTGGAGAGCCCCGACCCAAAACCAATTAACGGATTTTTCATTTATTTCATGGGAAACTCCATAATAAACTTTCAATTTTGTCGGCCGAAAGTTCTATATTGAAAGCAAACCCTTGTTTAGGCTTTTAATCAACCCGCTATGCTTTAAATGGTTTTTTACGCTATCGCAAATCAGATAATACGCAATGTTTTAAGACTTCAAAGAAATTTTTGAAGAAAATTCTATTATAATATTCGGTAAAATAAACCATGAATTTAGATTGTTTTTTAAAGGGACGGTTGCCTATTCTAAGAGTATGGCTTACGTCATTTTTTATTGAAACTTTTTACAAAACTTCAAGGGTTTCCACTTAGCTATTTTATAGAATACACTGTTAACATTATTTCAGTCTTTGGATACAGCCCAGCCCAGAAAAAAATCTGCGCTCTTATATCCCACCCAAAACTGTTTTCTTCAAATACCAAAGAGCCTTACCTTTTAATTAAACTAGTACTATTAACATTAAATGCATTTTGTATGAGACTGACCGTGTCATTGTTTGCCTTTCAATAACCAAATAAATCTGATCTTTTATCGCAAGCTTTACGCCCACTGAAACCACCGGCACACACCCCTTTTACAGCAGTGAAATAAAATTAGCCGACTTTTCACCCCTTCATAAAAAACATCATAAATGTATTACCTGAGATATATGCCAATTTAAACAAAACTGATTTTAATGCAGGAGCGTTCGGATAAATCTACATAAAGAAATGAAGGCACCCATTTCACGAGAATTAAGGGAGATGATTGATTGTATCATCGCAATATGGAATGATTTGAAAACCAAATGTCAAAAAATACTACGTTTACCTTTTCATTGAAAATGATGATTTGTACAATGTTTCTAATTAATTCTTATTGGCTTGTCTCCTTCCATGCAATTTCAAAAATGTTTATACTATCCATTTTAATTCGTTGTATTTTGCATAAATCTATTCATAAAGCTCTGAAGATAGTATTTTTGTAAAAATACTCTCCATTAAAAGGATAATATTCAGTAAAGGATTGCGAAAATATAAAATTAGGTCATTTTTAAGGTGTTCACTGTCAATACTTGGTAGAATGGCATTGTATTAAAAAAAACACATTTTTTTGTACTCCACATTAAATTTATTAGAATCAGGACCGGTTTCGCTCATCGCGAACATTATCAACTCAAGTGATAATGCCCGTGGAGTGAAGATAAGTGTTTAATACAAAATCATTGAAATGTTTTATTCAGTGCATGACAAATAGTTGAAATTATTTTTTTTAATCTATTATAAATATATCGAAATTAGGTTTTCCTGGCAGTCAAGCGCGAATTGGCGTGGCCGATTTGCGGAATATGAGTCGGACGGCGGAGGCCAGTCGCAAATGCGAATCAAAACGACATTAGTCACATGTGGAAGGAAGACTTAACTGTAAAAATGGCAGGAAAAATGACGTCCGTGTAGCACTGATGCAATTATACGGTCGGGCAGTGAGCGGCCTGGAGCCTCAGAGCTTTCCAAATCCGTAGCAAAGCTTGAATATTCATGCTCTGTCTTTTAATATCGTTACTCTTTTACCGTTGAAATTGGTTGTGAATTATTTTATTAACAACTAATCTTAAAACTTATCGCTAATTATTACTAATTATCGCGTTGGCCTCAAAATCAACGCGAGTAAAACCAATGTGCTCTGCAACAGCGCCTGTCCAGATCCAGACTACTCTCTGATGAGTGCGCGGCAAGAAATCGAGAGAGTCGATGGCTATATGTACTTGGGAGTACACATCACGGGAGATGGCAACCCGCGTAATGATGTCGCGATCCGATTAGGGATAGCTGGAGTAACCTTTAATTCAATGCGGAAAGTCTGTGAATCACGGTTGTACTCGGTCAGAACAAAGTGCCACTTATTCAACGCGTGCATACTGACTGTGCTGCTTTACGGTTGCGAGTCATGGCACATTGCAAAAACACAGGGTGACCGTATACTTTGCTTCAAAAACAGATGCCTGCGGCGAATATTAGGATTACGGTGGATTGACTTTGTCAGGAACACGGATGTAAGAGAGCGGACAAACCAGCCCCTTATTACGCCCAAAATAAAAAGGCGACGATGGACATGGCTTGGACATGTGCTGCGGATGCCCCAGGGGAGCCTGAATTCTGCCTGCCTCTTTTATTAACCTGATGGATCTCGACGCCCCGGAAGGCATTTGATGTCCATCCATAGGATGTACTCAGGAGAGCTACGAGACGAGTGGATAACCTGGGAAGAAGCGAGGAAGTTGGCGGGAGATAGAGAATCTTGGAGGCACCGTGTGGCGGCCATATGCTCCTAATAGGGAGAGGATATGAAACAAATAATAATCTTAAAACATAATATTAACAGGTATTAAGAAATAGCTACAGGGAACATTACATGTCCAATTAATGACACAATCTAAGCCCGAAACCATCCCGCATTCTAATAAAACCATTCGTATTAAAATGACTTTTTCCACTGTCATATTGACAGTTTAAGAATTCCATCTCCTGACGAATTCACTCACTCGGCTGATATATTTCCTTATTCATGAATAAGGCAACGGGTTTGCAATTTTCAAGAATTATGCAATTTTTTTCCCATTTCATTAAATAGTCTATTTGGTATATTCAGCGTTACATATATATGTATCTTAATTTACTCCGTAGCCAATGAGTAAATTTATGTTTAAACTCTATAAAAACTTCAATTGTACAGAAAACATTATCTTCTTTTAAGTTTATTATAATGATGAATTAAATATTTAAATTAGAATCGTGTATTATTCCATGAGTTTTGTCGCTCATATCCGTGATTTGCTCTTCGGCATCTTCATGCATTTCCAGTACGATTTTTTTTTACCAGTATATCTTTAATCTTCTAGAAATCAGTTTTTAAGCATAATGCGTAAATTTAATAAGTTAAAGACTTAAAAAAGGTTAATCGTTTTCCTTGTGTATAGTATCAACAATTTATGAATCCATAAAGTTATCCAATGATACCACGTAAAATGCTACCAGAAATACAACAAGCTTTAAAGTTAGTTATGGTGCAGGGAGTCAGAAATCGATCCCGAAACCGGTATACCGGTACTATCTTGCGACGGAATGTAAGATTACCAGCGCACACATACGAAACTTGAATATTTTCATATAATTGTATTCAAAAGTATGGTAGAAATAATAAAATAATAGCAATTATTGTTACGACGGTCTAAAACCTCATATATTTATGTATTTTCTTGAAGTTTTTCACACTTGAAAAAGCGCATACATTCTCGAAATCAATTAAATTTAAAAAAGTAGGTCAAGTGAAAAACAATAAAGTAAAAATACTATATTTCTCTTTCAAATTTTAATCTTTTAATGATTTGTGAGAATCTTGTAGTCAGTACGATGATTCTATTTATATTAAATAAAAAAACGAAGGTCTCCTCATTCGTTGAAATTCTGAAGGTTTTTCCGTTTTGCGATTTACAGTTCTCAAGCCTGATTATACCAAATAAGTAGGTAAAATACATAAAAAATCTTTTTTTTCTCATTAGAAAGTAATGAAGGCATTTTTATATTACCAGAGAACTTTGATATCTATCACTTTTCAAAGTATTCAAGTTTGTTAAGTTGGGATGCAGAACATTTAAAAAAATTAAAAAAAACAGATGAAAACCTGAATTGCCAATCGGTGAGTCGTATGCACTAAATTCGAAAGACTTTCGGTTTTACGGTAAAAGGTTTGAATCGATGAATGAATCTTTTCACGAGTCGATTTTAAGGTAAACTTCAAAAGTTGTGGATTTTATCATTTCATTTAATTGTCTATCAATCCTATAAGTTCGTAAATAGCGTGACAGCAAATATCTATTCACTTATAGTTTCCAGAAATCACTTCTTTTACATGTCACGAGTTCTGTTGAAACGATGGCAAACGTTTATTTTTATTTAAAAAAAAAACCGAATCAATCATTGTTGAAATAGAGAGTTATCGTTGTCTCCCTGAATTATGTTACAGTATACAACCTACGCCATCTCTGTTCAGCGAACGGCCAACGCTCTCATCAATTAAAGGATTAATGACAAATACTCTGCACTTAGCAAATGCTTTTAGTGTACACCTCCCCCTCGCCACTTTTGAAGCTCCCTGCTCCTTTCCGACCCCTGGACTTGGTACCATGGAGCCTATAATCCCGCTGGACGAAGAATTGATTACTGTGTTAGCTTGCAGTAATGGATTTTTGTCTTGTTAAAGTATAATGGAAGCTTGGGACAAAGCTGAATTTGCATGTATCGTAGTTGTTCAGCTACATCTCAATTTATTTAAACAACCATTTTTAAGCATTATAGCGTCTATTAATTTTAACAATAAATTTGTCTCAAAAGATTGGCTTAAATAACTCGCTGTGAATTGTTATAACTGAATAAAAGTATTTTTTAATGTTTTATAATTTACAAGTGTCAAACTAAATGTCTTTTCCAAATCACCATACATTTCAATCATAAATCCCTAAAACATCGGTTATTTTTTTGGGTATCGAATTGCATAATACTGTATCTCCATAGAATGCATGCAGTCTTTCTCAATCGTTGTGTCCCGTCGCACATGATCACTAGTGCATTATTCATCAGTGACAACTTTGGGCTAGCAAAGTAATTACTTTAGTTTAGTAAGTAACTCAGTTTGGCGCATTATAGTTTTTGCTTCAATTTAAAATAACACATTCTTCGAACTTTGCAATAGTGAATAAATGAATAATAACTCCTCCAGTAAACCAATTTTCTCAATTTGTAAATAACAACAGAAGTCTATTACACGATATTAGGTAAGGTAGAATTTTCTGGGGAAAATTTAAAATAAATTTTAAACTAAAAAAAATTGTCTTCAGGATCTCTGTTAAAATCAGAGCGTTATACTTCCTTCTCATGAAGCTTTATAGTTTTTTAAAAGAATAAACAATCTATTCGCTAAGTTATTTCAATAATATTTTCTTTTTTGTTGTGAAAATTTTATTGTCGGTTTCGAAAAACTGATTTCAATATTCGTTGAAATTGCTCGGAATGACCAAAATCAATCTAATGTGGAAAATGTTTTTTTTTTAAATAGTAAATTGGAGCGTGAGGAAGTATGTGGTTTGTTTACAGCCGTTGAATAAAAACATAAACTCAGGAATTTATTTACATAAACATATATTATATCAAACTTTGTTTGGTCCCGGTTCGCTCACAATTCACAATATGTTGTTTACTCAATGTGATAATATTCTAAATTATTTTTCCATTACAGTCAAAGGCGATAATACAATTGCATCGTTTTAAAAAAATGTCTTTTCACTTGGCGGTCTTTTGAAAAGCTTCAAGTCACTAAAAGCTTTTGCAGAAATACTTTGCAAGTTAGCACGGATGCATTTTTGTACATTCTCAAAAGTATTGGTAAGTCGAGCATAAGTATGCAATATGCATACACGTTAATGCAGGACTATTAAGTTAGGGCCCGCGACCCACGACTTGTGTTATCCCATTTGATATATTATACTTATAAACATTTGTGGAATATTATTTTAAGATACAATAATAATGATATAGTTAATTATTTATGTGACTGACCGTGGTTAATATTCAATTTGATTTATTGTTTTAGGCTTTGGAATAAAATAATGTGATACCTGAACGTAGCATAAAACTATTTCAATGTCTGTTCTGTCGTTTGCCATGCCATTTATTTAAAATACATCTGGGCACATGAACATGGCTCGCGTGATCAACGCGAAGCTATAATAGCACACGGGAGTCCAAAGAAAACAATTGAGTTTAAAAAGATATCAACTCAATAGCAAAAATCATTTTCCTATCGGTTACCGCCGAATAAAATAAATGCATTTTGATTTATTGAATTAAGACTATAGACATTATGTCAATTAGTATACATATAAATTTTAAAAGCTCAATTCCAATTGATTGAGGAATACACATTATTTAATTTGTCAAATTTAGTTCATGAAAATCTTGTTTCAAATATTTGGAATGTAGTAAACGTTTAACACCTAGTAGGTACTAATCTCAACAGTCTCATTCTTAGAAGTGATTGATAGTCCCTGTGTTAATGCATTATAGCGCGCGTGCATTGCACTGATGCATTTCCGGCTCGCTGTAATATTATTTTAGGCTAAGTGCATTTTTAGCGAAAGGCTATTAATTCCTAATGCATTGTGTGAAAGTTCACAAATAACTGGGAGGGAAGCGGGGCACATTGCGACAGGTCACATTCGGAAGGGGGGGGGGGAGGTTGCGCTTTCATTATTTACGTCATTTATTTACTCGGGCTAATGCTTTAAGTGGCCGAAATGAAAATAGACATTTTCAGATTGCTTTATGTTCCGAAGCGCAAAGTTTTGTTATAACACAGAAATTCAATCATACATTTTAAACAGGGCTGTGGAGTCGGTGTCGCGGTTTTTTCGCCATAGTCGTCGCGATGTTTTGGTCGGAGTCGTAAAAACATTTGAATAGTTTCAACTTTTTATTTATGCACAAAAAATGAAAAAAATAGTTTTTGGCCGGATTGTTTGGTTGAAATTCAATATAATACACATAAATAGGTAAGGTAGGAGAAAACCGTGACGAAATTAAACTTTTTTTAGTCGGAGTAAAGTCGTATTTTTGGTCAATTTTGGAGTCAGAGTCGTGTTTATTTATCAATGCTGGAGTTGGAGTCGTATTTTTTTAACGACACCACATCCCTGGTGTTAAGACAGTACATACTATGATGTATATATTTATTACACTTTATACTGTGGACTTCAATCAACTTTCCATCCACGAATCACTTTAATCCCCTGGTATTCATTAATTTATAATGAATACTATATTAATCAGTAGATCGAAAAAAACGTAAACTTAGATTAAATATAATATATATGACTTAAATAGACTGTTAGAATGCAATACTTATTCTAAGTTGATGATGATTGCCCTTTAAAATGGACTTAACCACTTTTGATATTGCAGGGCACATATGCTTAAATGCGTGACCGTTTACGTGAATCTCTCTCTCTTTGTTTGTGTCGGTTCGTTTTTAGTGCAATTAAATCGTAATGCACGGCATGATGAGCGGCGAGGAACGCTGCTAAATGGAGGTAGGTGGGTTTGCCAGTATGATATTGTCAAACAGTTTCAACGTAATGAATGTGATACATCTACGTTAGGTACGTGTTGACATATCCATTTAAATGTTGGATGCGATAGTCATAAAAAGTGTTACAAACATCATTGGAATTATCATGAAATCAAAATTATAAATCCGTGTGATGTTATATTTCAAAGACACCATAATTGTTAAACAAAAAAAATAGGATTACAATATAAGCCACTGTAGAATTGAAAGAATATCCCCATACAATTTTTTGGCAGGTCAAACATACAATATGATTAATTTAAATTTGATTCGTGTTGAAGTGCAAGGGTATGTGTGTTTTTTTTTCTCTTGTGGGATTGCTTAACTCTCTGTTAGTTTATAACATTTGTGTAAGCTTTGATTCAACATTGTTTGGCTAGTTTTGTGTCCGAGTGTTGAAAATTCGGTCCCTGTGGTCTAATGGCAAGAGCTTTGTCCTAGCAATCAGGGGACCCGGGGTCAATTCCCGGCAAGGTCAGATTTTTTCAATTGAAAAAAGTTATCTTGGGCTGGGTGTATGTTATTTATCGTTGATTTTGTGCACAACTGATTCATTATTTATCATCGAGTTAATCTCGTATGACTTTCACGATTAAGAATATTTGGCGCATTGGCGTAAGCTGTAATGCCAAATATTTTTTCTTCTCATTAAAAAAAATAAACAAAAAATTACTGTCCATTCGGTTTTGAGATCACGATTTCGAATCCCAAAATCGAATCATTAATAAATTGTTTTTTCTTGATTGAGTAGGCATTTACTTGGTAGAACTCCATTATAATCCACTCCACTACTAATAGTTCTGAGGAAGGCGTAAGCCGAAATAGCTATCAACAAATATATAAAATAATTTATGTAGAACTAAAATACATTGTTATTTTCTTACCGTATTAATTAATTTTTCAATCGCTTTAGGGATTTTTATATGAAAATTATGAATATCTATATGTTTTCATATCACTTTATCATTCCTCTATCTGATCTTATAATACAGGTATTCAATAGAAAAATTTAATACTATTACATTTCGGTTACTAAAACCGTCGTTTTTATATCATCTCAAAAAAGAGAGGTGGAGTGATGGACTGGCAGTACTGCTCAAAAAAAAAAATTAGAGGTCTATAATAATAACATAATAAAAGAGAATTGGGAGCTCATATTTTTCGGATTGATATTGAATTTGGTATAAGCAACAAAATATAAAACCCAGCGACAATTTTCAGTTTGAAAAATATCCGAAAAAATACCCGTAACGATTTCTCAAAACATGTATGTAGATTAAAAAATAAATAAAAAAGTAACGTATCGTATAAACATATGTTGGTTCTGTTTATCGTGAAATGAAAAAAGCTGTCTAATAATGTGGAAAACCTTTCTACGCGTTATGCCATTCAAAATCTTGAGGATCGCTCGAATATGAGTTGAGGTAGTATCGGAAAGGTACATTATAGCTCTGACCAGTTAGTACGTTGAGCGGAAAAGGGCGCCGCGACGCCTAATGGACTTGACGCGGCGCCTGTTAAAACACCTCATTGGCCTCGCTTTGACCTTTCCATGGGTAAAATCATTACAATATGCATAATAATTCCGTCAGTAAATAATTTATATTTATAAAAATAGTTTTGTTGGCAATATCGGCTCCAAGTGTGCATGATATGTATTCTGTACTACGGTGGTACCCCGATCTAACGTTCTTGCATTAACCGTTTTCCCTCGTGGTTCGTTTATTTTCTATAGTCACAGCGAAACACACATAAGAATAATGTTCAAAAATCCCGCATTAAACGTTCCCCGATTTAACGTCTAAAAAGTATGGTCCCGTCACAAATATTACCCTGATTTTTTTTTTTTGAAGATTTCTTATAAACAAACCCCATCCGATCAGTTCTTAGAAAAAAACTGAGTCTGCAAGTGTGAAATTGCTAACGATTCTTTGTCATAATGTTTCCGGTGATTACTGAGTATATGTGTCTTATGTAGAAGAAGATGGCGAAAAACGCAATAATCAACCTGGAATGACATTAACAGAAGCGTTATTGGCCTTCGAAAAAATAAAAATATTTTTCTTCTCCAAGGATATAGATGAATCTGTTAGAAAAATATGCGAATTCGAAGAGTCTTTGTTGAAATTGAAGTGCCAAACTGAAATGAAAAAACGTAGTATTAAAGACTAAGAAAGTCTAATAAATAAATAAGTTTTAATAAGTTTTACTTTTTTTATTTCATATTTTAAACATTCCCGAATTACTAGTTTCATGCATTTCTCTTATGCTTTTTTCTAGTCCCTTGAAAAACGTAGAATCGCGGTATCACTTTACTTATTTAACCTATCAATATAAGTGGTTAAATAACTAGTTGTCAGTAAGCTACTCAACGTGTTTCGTAAGATATAAGAGTGTTTAATAGAATTCATCTAACGCAAATTCACCCTGTATTAATTTGTTGTTGATTATAACAATCATAAAACATGTTAAGCGTATTTATCTGAGAATCCTATATTAATAACAACTTCTTACAAATGTAAGAATAAAAGATATCAGTTTCACAAATATCATTTTAATTACAGGAAAGAGCAATTCTGCTTTTTAAATAATGAATGCGATCAACTGCTCTTAAATGCAGTGCAAGCATTTGAAACGCTATTCAACCAGAGTGCACTGCATGTAAGCGTTTCGATAACGATCAAAACAAATCCCATTAAGTGAAGTTTTCTCGCGAAAACTCGGAAAAGCTCAGAAAGCTTCGGGAGGCTTCCCGCCCGACAATAAACTCGTCCGATCGAATCTAGAAACCTCATTATAAACGGTTAATTACAAGGGGCCGTGGTGTAATTAGTCTGTCAGGACTAAAGCTCCTTAAAAGCCTTTGATATGATGTTTTTGAAAAGTTTCCAGATGCTACGTGCCTCATTCACATTGGCCCGAAGAAGGCTTGTAATGAAGGCGGAATTCCATTTATTTTTAATTAATAAAAAGTGATTATGGGCGACTGTTTCTCTTTACCCCGCTCTCCTCCCGACGCCAGAGTGAAAAGAATTATTAATTTACGTTCAACTTTCAATTAAGGAAGCTGCTTTAAGCTTTCATTCGATAATAATCGCTTCGAAATTGCGAATTTTATCAAGCGCATTACGAATAATAATAAATTAATACGTACTAAAACAGTATATTAATTAAAAATTTATAACCTAGAATAAAAAGGGTATAAATGTATGAGTTTTGATTAAGAGAAAACTTTCATCCTTAGCGTTGTTTAACTATATTAAACATAAACCTTTTGCAAGAAATGAAAATAAAGATTTTGCGATTAATAATAAATTCAATTTATTCACTTCTTATGTATGTATTAAAAAAATAAAACAAATCACAGGTTTTGCGTAATTATTACGTTAGATGTAAGCAAGCATCTTTAACTATGCTGTGTGATCAAAATTTCGAGTTTTAAGAATTCAATTATTGCTAGAGAGTTTGATTAATAGAATACAAATAATTGTATTGTTTAAAACAAACAATTGATTAAAATATTACTTAATTTTTGCATTATTACATAAATTCGATATTGCAGATGCTCAGCGATACCTCCGAGGCCCAAGTTGCCAGCTGTAACCAAAACGTTTTCACTTCTTCGCACATATGTAGAACGCAATTCTTCCATTGTCGCATGCAAAAATGCTTTCATGCTGATTGTGTTGCAATTTAATATGATTTGCACAACAATAGTAACTTCGAAGCCAAAAATTATCAACATGAAACAAATACTTTATAAAACTACAGATGTGTGTATTCTTGCACCCGACCAATGAACTCCCAGCAGATTAAATAGTTTTTAAAAACAACCACTTAAGATTTACTAACAGCTTTGCAGGTTGATTATGTACACAATATTTTTATATATTTATAGCTGTAACATAATCTTAAGCCATGTCTATACCAAATGTAGAGCGTATATATTATATTTGTAATTGGAGTTGTTTTACGAAAATTGTTTTTTATTCAATCTTTCTTCTCGGAGAGGGTGTGGAAGGTTCTATCTTGATTTTAAGATCAAATTAGTGGAAGGTAGTAAAATACTACAAACATCCATGCTTTTCCTATCCTGTCCAGTTAATCAGTACTGGAATTCAAGCCCATTGACACAGCAATGAAATATGACGAACATCTAGGAGTATTGACTAGAATACCGGCCAATATATGTGTATAATTTTAAGGGTTCAACTATCAATTTTTGATATGAAGTCATTATTTTTAAATATCCATCACACATTTAGTTTTCGCTAATTCCATATTTTTATCCACATCGATGTGTAGGATTATGATCGTAAATACTTATATATTTAAATATTAGATTTACCTTAAATTAAGTTCAGTTACTTGTTTTTCTATGTGTTTTAACAATAGTATTAATTATTCAATAATTCGTAGAGATAGATGGCTTACATTTCATGGATTGAATAAACATAATTATGTAGAAATGTGAGTACAAATATGTATGCAGATCAAAGCGTATAGCAAAACATTAATACTTCATTTGAAAATCAACTTATTTAATAATTCGCACACTACAAAATATAATTTTTCAATTCAAATAACGACAATATTGACAAAGATTAATTTATCGATCGTCAATGTTTGTCGGTGATAATGAAGCATTTTTAATTTGATTTCTCATCATTATGTCCGGTTTTTGTTAAATAAAAATTTCATCGTAATAATTGTGATCTAATTAAATTTAATGAAGCTCAACCAATCAATTCCACGGCAAACATTTCCCGCAATTAGCTTTTTCGCGCGCAAAACTATTTTTCCCGCTATGGCATGGCCAACACGGAGAGTATGTACATATTACACTTCGAGGTCAAGTTATTGGTAGTGTGAAATAGTTGCATCACTTTAATGTCTTGTTATTTTTTTAATAATTAAACGATTGCTCGAGCTATAGTCGAGTACCAGTGTTGTTCTATTAAGTTGTGTTCACATGTAACACTTTGGTAAATTTGTATGTAAATTTGTGCTCAAAGACACATCAGGAGGTAATTTTCAAAAGTGGTCAATTCCAAAATATATTTTTTCAACTACCAGTTTTAGATTAAACTTTTGATACCTTTTTTACTCACATGGAAAAGTTTGAATTGTTACACATTATCCGTAATTCTTTAGTTTAAAAAATATTTTAAAAATATTGATAGTAAACACAAATTTATGAGGAAAAAGTAATGAAAATATCTCTTTATCATATTATATTATCTTTTCAACAAATGGATTTGACAACTTTTGAAAACTACCTCCCGATATACATACTGATGGAATTATGAAATCAATATACGTATAGAATGTCTCAATTCCCTCCAACTGACACTATCTTGACAAAACAAGACATAGACGCTTATTTCTTATCATATCTAAGACCCATAACTCTTTTCATATTATATCTGAAAAGAATCGCAGAGCGACTAAATAACAAGCAGCCCTCGCACAACAACCTAAGCAAACATAATATCTGCCATCAGTTCATATGCTCAACATTAGAAGCAAATACAGTTTTTTTAAGAAGTTATTTATGACTAATTTAGATATATATATGCTAAATTTATGAATTAGATTCTGATTTTCTTACGGGCATTTATGTAGTGAAGGTAATTTATAAGTGTACAAAGGTTTCGACTCGATACATAAGTATTTCAATAACAATTTTATTGAAATTAGTGCATTACAACCGCCATTGATGTAATGCTCCTAAGACAACCGGTCCGTGGTGCAGTGGTCAGCGTCGTTGGCTTTCGTGACGGACCAGCCGAGTTCGAGTCCTGGTACGAGCAGATTTTTTCAGTCGATAATTCGAATCTTCTCCTCGAAGGCGTTTATGCTGATAAAATCCCTTCCCCTCACTTCTGAGATAAACTCCGTGATGAGTCTATATGCCCCAAGTTGGGAGTGGACTAGAGACTCCAATTCGAGTTACGAGTACTCGATACTCGAGTATACTCGTCCATTTTTCAAGTACTCGATACTGGAGTATTTTTTTAAATACTCGAGTAATAATCGTTCTACTAACAATCGTCGAGGGTTTTTTCTACAACGGGAATTACAAAAACAAAACTTCGAACCAATCTAAATTTGAGACGTTTAACTCTCTGTTATTGTTGAAATATAAGTTGTATAAATTGAAATAAATGTATTTATGAAATTAAATAAGCTTTCCAATTTATTTATCATCTATTAATATACACAAATTCGAATTAATATTATATAGTTTGATACATCTGAAACTACTCGAGTATTTTAAAAATTTACTACTCGATACTCAACTAGTTGAGATGTCGAGTAATTGGACATGATACAATATAAGACATCTATAGCTATAATTTGAAAGTTCTTTACGCTGATGTGCTTTGGGAGATACACAATAATTATAAATTATTAATAGAAATAAAATTGGCAATTAACATTTACAAAATATAAATTATACGAATAATTAATTTCAGTAATCAGTGTACATACATTCAGGCGTGCAAGAGTGTGTTAGGCAAATCTAATGTACACACAAACAAATTTGTGCAATATCCACTGTGTCTAACATGCGAGCGAGAGGGGAGATCGGATTGTGCATAGGGCGGGCCCGGAGCGAGAGGGACGTGCATACGGCAGTGGGCGCCACCCGCCGCCTAGCAACAGATAGATGTATCTTGAAAGAAAAACTCTCCAAAAACTAATTACAAGTTGTAATTGAAATTTTGCGTGTTATATAATCGGATACTTGAGCTGCGCGGGCGTATTGTTGCTGATGGGCGGCGGATGGGGGACGCAGGGTGTGGGGTAGGTAGAAGATAATACGTAAAGATTTGTTCACATGCATTTTTACAAAAATCTATTTTTCGTTTATAAAGTCGATGCAACTGGCACATTGACCTTAACATAGTGTAAGAGTTTTTAGATAATCCTTTTGCACATGAACTGCTTAACATATTTCATTCATGACTTGACGTATGGTTAACAAACTATTCTAATAAGACCGTTTGTATTACTCTAAGCTACGAATCCACGTTTACCTCCTTCAGAAAAAAAACTTCACATACACAAATACGGTAGGTAAAAGCGTAATATAATATTTTCAAAAAGATTTTTTTGACGAAAAATTTAAAACCTCATTTAAACAGTCGTGTAAAATATTATGTTTTTCGAAAAGATGTTTTTTTAATTAGATTAGACTACCTACAAATAAACAATATTTAAAAAAAATATTTAAAGCACGATGAAGAATTATTCAAGTAAACTATAATATATACATGAGGAAAAGAGTTCGATCGCTGCATTATTATACGCATTATTAAACATTTTCAACACGTACTGGTTGTTGGATTATAACAGCTAGATGAAAATCATGCAAAAAAAAACTTTAAAAAACACTATAGTTAAGATAATAAATCGCAATATTTGGGATAATTTCCGCCATCCACCGAGCTGGGTGAAAGCTCTTTCGTGTGTAACATTACACCCTGCTAGTGAAATAACAATTTCGTAAATTATGTTACTGAAAGTTAGCCGAACATTTAAGTTTTAATTACGATTGGAAATGTTCTCTAGCACATAGACTGTTGCACCGCATCTTCTCTTCCCGGTTTTTTTTTATTATTTTTATAAAATACAATTTTCGTTTTGATTACTCGCCCCTACCTCCGTCACCCCGTCCTTCCTACTTTTTTCTTCTCACCCCTCTTGACACCCCTTTCATCTGGCTAGCCGCTTGCCCACCCCGCGACTTTATACCAAGGTTTTTGATAAGTGAACGCTTTATCGTGCAACAATCGTTATCATCTATAATAAGAAATATCGTTACTTTAATTTTCCGATCGATAAATTTTGTTGACAGGTCTGACGATGGCGTAAAGCTGAAATTCCATACGAAAAAATCATTTTATTCTTATGGGACCAAATACTTGACCTTTGAAAAGACCAGGCTAAAACACCAAGTATACAGTCCAGGCTCCAAGATTTCAATACAGTGAAAAGAAAAAGATTTGTAACAATATGTTAAGCAAGCAATCTAAACTGGTGAAAAAACTTCACAAATGAATAAATAACTGACAAGCTTACGCGTCACGAACTAACGAAATTAAATGAGGGATATTTTAATAAAACTCTTTATTCCAAGATATATTCAATTATTGATGAATTATATGACTGTAGCTTATCAATAGATGGCTTTGCTCGTATTTAAAATGAAAAAAAATATATTCCATTCGAAAAAGCTCCAAAATAACAGCGCGCATATTGTACATCACGGGTCTGTGAAAGAGTGAGGCCTAACGCTTACATGTCTTGTCACGGGCCCATGAAAGGTTAAATATTATTATCTTTTTATAATAAAGCACTAACAAGTTTTTCATAATTCAATCAAAGCATTGAATGGTTAATCAAAAACCCACTTATAAAGTCTTGGATTGAGATTGCGAAACCAACCTCTCACAGTATTGGCATGTGTATTATGATGATGTCCTTTTTTCTAATTTCCCCGTATACTCAATATCTTGATAAAACAGTCAGTAAAAAAAAACTAAAAATACGAAAAGCTTCATGTTTCATTTCGCAGAATTTGCGCAGTGATATTTTACCCGTCGGCAGCGTTTAGCGAAAATGATATAAAACATATTGAAATGTTTTTTCATATCAATTATTTTATTGTTTTTAATTTAATATGGGTTGTATATATTGTTACAAATATATTTTATTGTTATTATTATAATATGGATTCACTTTTATAATTAGCGTAGCGTTCAACTTTACTAAGCAGCCGTATACACCCCGACCCCTTAGTCAAAGCACAATGGAAAAAGTGGGCAAATTAAAATTACTGTAATTTACGGTCAACCCTTGTGGGATTGGATTTAGTTGATAAAAGAAGCTTTTAATTACAGTCACGGTTTATTGGTAGGTACCCTTAAATCGCATTTCTGCCGTATAAAAAATATTGTTTTCAAACATTTGTACAATGTATTTTGATCACTTTTTGATTTTTTATGTTTAATCACATTTGTGAAATCTATTTCATATGAAAACATCTTTGCAATATTCTTTATTTGTTTTTTTATTAATGAATGAAGAATAGTTTCGACGACGAAACATAGTAGTAAATAAGTAGTAAAAGAATCAAATAAAATTTAAACCGAATCAATCCGGCTAAGAAGCAATGCATCAACATATCCAGACCAGACCCTTTTTGTATACTTTTCAAAGTTATTCAAGGACCTGGTTTCACTTAAATACTTAAGAGAGAGGACTTTATTTTGATAATAACATTTCCATATTTTATTTTCAGCACAATTAACGCGTGGTGACTTTAGTTTGAATATTTCTTATGGCCGCAATGTATTGAATATCTATAATAACAGCTTTAAAAATGCTTTGTAGCATTAAATGAGGGTTTTAATTTATTAAGATTGCTATTTATAAAACATTTATTTGCGTAAGTGTCCTCTCGATTATTAATCCCGTTTAATGGTATGCCTATGTAACCAGCACTTTAAAGACACTCAAATAAAGCAGTTTTAAAACATATATATATTGTGTAGTTCTCTCAAAGTAATACTTCAACAAATGCTTCTTACTTTGTGAATTTTAGTTATTTGGACGCGGTCCACATCGCCCCACAAAGCTCTCGGTGACTTTGACAAACAACCACTCGGCCTATGTGTTTTACTTTTAAAAGCTGTCTGTGTGCTTTTTTCAATTCTCGACGATAAACATCAACCGGCTCGCGCTGGCTGACTTGCTTTCAGCTTTCAACGGCTCGGCTTTTGGTTGAAAGAGCAAGTGAATAAGAGCAAAGCAAGATAAATAATATGTAACCGTCAGGCGTCAGCATTATGTAGTGGCAGGTCTTAAGATTTTTACGAGAAGGATTCGCCTTTTATGAATATGTGCTTTTCAAACGGTTTCCGCCCTTTCCATGGAACATACGACCTCTTAATTGAGTATCTCAACAACAAACTCTTTAACTTCTATTTCTAGAGATGGTGGGTTTATAAGTATGAGGTTTATATAGGAACATTAAGCTAAAAGCTCTCACTTTAGCTAGACTCTCATTTTGGGGTCTTGATAGAGAATGGCTACTCGGATTCAAATACACAAACTGTTTATTCATTCGGGGACTCAAATTCTCTACAGCGTTGGGCGAAAATATCTCATTATATGAAAACAAAATATACATATATTTGCCTGATATTATTAGGGGCAATCTATTATTTGAGTATGCCACTGAATATCAGTGCGAAGAACACAAAGGCGAAGCTGTCCGCATAGATGGAGTGCTGGCCAGGAAATGGAAAAAGCATTAAGCACCCCCAAAACCGGAAGGTGGCTCCACAAACATCTCCCGAATCCTAAATATAGCCAAGACATATCCCCATTAAAATGCCCCTGCTTTGTTTAAGTCTGCGTTTTTTAATTGAAGGGTTGGGTAGTTTTAACAGTTATAGAATTGAGAATGGTGAAATTTTACAAATACGTATTTTATGAATAATAGTGCCTGTATTTTAATCTTTATCTGTGATACTTAAGTGTGTAAAATTGTGAGTTTACTAAGCAAACTCGACCCTGACATCAAATAATTAACTCTCTATCTAATAAGTCATCAGTTGGCAATGCTCGCCATGAGTGAAACCTGTCCTGATCTAATAAATTTTAAGTGGAAATAGTACTAAAAGTGTTTTATTATTTTTACTCTGTCTAATATATTAACAACTATATGTTTATACGAAATCTCATTCCAAAGAAAGTACAATTGAACAGGGTAATGTGTAAAAAAGCTAAAAACTGTAATTCTTTAAAGACATTAGATATAGATTCAATATAGATCGAAAAATATAGGAACGCGGCTTGCCCTTTTAATGCTAGTTTATGTCTGCTTACAATACAAAAGTTAAGTGTATTTTTTGTGTTGTTAGGATAAAATACTTTATGTCAAAAAAAAGAAAATATTTACATTATTGCAGAAGTGTAGCCTATTTAATGAACGGCCTAGTCATGAGTATATCCAATATCATTCACTTCCGGCTAAAAGGTAGTATTTAAAATACTGTGACCCATCACTAGCGATATGTATTTAATTTATAGCAAGACAATTTCAACTACGGCTTATACGCAGCCTAACTTTAGGGTTAATCAAGTGTATTGGGACTAGAAACTAGGACACAGCCTACGAAGCCAACAACGTTGACCACACAGCTACCAACCCTACAATTGGACACTGAAATACACTTACTACAACATACTATTTCATAAAAAAATCCACTAAATTAAGCCACATATTAATCCGCAATCATGAATAAAATCACACCCTTTTCGGGGAACAATTTATATCAATGAAATATTTGAATCATTTATGAAATCAATTATTGCCTTTATAACTAAAAATGTAAATAAAACCTTAGTAATCAGTGATAGACAATCAATCAGTGATCGCTAATTACACTCACAATTAAGCCGAAAATAGAATTATTATGAACATGTTATTTGCAAAGCGCCGAGTTAAAAGCTTTCGGGGACGGAATAAAAGTTTTTTAAAAGCTTCCAATTCTCATCATCGCACATCATTAAAATAAAATTGCACGATATTGAATTATTCTATTCATTTTAATTTTGCACTTTTCATCAACATCAAAATAAATGTAATATTTCAAAGTGCACTAGGGTTAAGTGAAAAGTCCCGAACATTACAATCATTACACGAGATACTCAATTAAAATTTTTAAGCAAAACTATCCAACTATTTTACCAAAAAATATCTTTTTTCTCACCTTCCTTAATCACAAAAACCGGACTTGACGATCATCTCTGAGTAACCTATCGAACCATACCATACATATTTAGATACAGAATACCGTATGTAAGAAGCATTACAAATGATATATACATATGTATTTATGAAAGGAACCTGGACTTACGTTAGCATGAAAAAAGCCCATGAAGATAGATTTCCTTATCCTTGTAATGTGCTCTAGTTTAGTAGGACAGTAAGGATTTAAAATACCTCATATTTCAAAAAATATTTCTTAACCTTCGAAAGACTGTCCTTGAAAAATAGCTCGTAGGCCGAAGGGGGTCTAAAAAGGACCCCAGTAGTATGGCCTTATTGGCATAGCCTGCATTAAAAAAATGATTGATTATGCTTTGACGTATCTTTATACATCGTTTTATAAAAAAAATATATGAAAATCGATAATTTCCTATAATTATTGATATTTTAAGTCACGCATGAATGGGACAACCTGATCGTGTTCTTGTTTATTCTAGACTGGCGATGCCAACCGTGAATGCGACTTCTTATATTCACCTTTTAATGTAAAAAGCATCCATTTGATTTGGAATGTTCGTCGAAAGAAGCGCGTTTGAGATAAGATTACGTTATTGTATCGCGTATAGCCAATGAAGTTTTAATCCTGGCAATTGGTAGCGACAATATAAATGTTTTTCGGCCAATAATAATCCAACTTATTTTCGTTTTTATTTAATTGCGACGAAAGTAGTCTATCAAAATCATATTTGTTTACTGCGAAAGATGTGAAAAACAATATTAAGATAGATATTTAAGATAAAGTAGCAGTGGTGGTTGATTTTTTCACCCTCAGCCATGGCAACAGTTAAACCTTCCCTTACCCATCACCCATTTGTAAAATTATCTTAATCAAGCTGAAAATTGAATGCAAATAAATTTTCACACGAATAGCTTATTTTTCAAATGGACAACAAACAGTCCGTGTGGGGAATTCATTGGAACAAATCATAAAATTAATTGAATGAGATTATTTAAAATAACTATTACGTTCATTACTTAAGCAAACTTTGCGATAGTAAGTCTGAAGATGCCTCTGAAAGAGGCGAAACACGTGTCACAGTTAGTTACACAATACGTGGAATAATCAAAGTTATTTTAAATTTTATACTAAAATGAACTTCCACAAAGTTACCGCCGAAACCATCGAAAATATTAACTATTACGTTATTGCAATTCGATGTAAAGAACAAGTAACTGTTTCATATGGAAAACGGTGTCATTGATAATTTTCTAATCCCACTAAAATCATACATTTCGCGAAACCAGTTGCACTTAAGTATTACTTTCTTAAGATGCGGTTGAATTTAAGCGGAAATCACTTCGCTCTCATTGGCAGCTCTCTGCAGCGCTATGAATTATTGATATTAATTGCGCATAAAACCGTCATGAAAGCTTTCTACTCTGACTTGGTATGTTATACATCTTCCTGCAGCATTTAAGTAAATGAATATAAAATCAAAATATGGAAAAACTGAAGTGATCATTCAGAGGGGTGTCTTACAGTATCCACAAATCCAGTCTATGCATATTAGATTTTCAAAATGATTGAGATATGTAAAAAATAAATAAAACAGGCAAATAATACTGTTTTACAAAAGTGTGAACTTTTTACTTTTAGTCTTACACTAAGTTAGTGTGTTTTAGTAAGGCTATGTGTATATAAAAAAAGAGCATTTAAAAATATTTCAAAAATCATTCAATTATTTTAAGGTAAAATATGTAAAAAAGTCCAAAATAGAACAATAATTAATTATTTATTAGCAAAAAACTATATAAAATGTATGGCATTACAGCAAGCGCCAATGCACCATGCATTTGACAAATTAATAAAAATTACATAACATAATTACACAAAAATTTTAAAAATAAGAAACAGAACAGAAACATATTATTTACATAAGAAGACAAAAAATTTGAACAAAGTATCAAGTTCAATGCCGAGGATGTCCACTTCAACAGTCAGCCCATTTATCAGCCGAATAGCCCTTGCAACTGGAGATTCAAAAGACCTATGTGGTTAATAATGATTTATCAGGGTTATAGATTCAACATTATAAATTTGTGAAATCATTTTCAAACAATATACATACATTGATATACCAATTAATCCTTTTAAGACACAATTTTTGAATAAAACTTGATTTCCTGTCTTTGCATGCCGATTTTAATTGACAATAATACTAGATGTTGGATAGAAAGCCGAACACTATGGCTTTTTTAGCTTTATTTTACAAATGTGTATGACTTGTTTATTTATTATTTAAATTATATATTGAATTGATTCCCATCCACGGCCTTGGGAATAATTGGAGTATATTTATATTTACTTCAATATAATAAAGTACATATTTGTTTTGTATATCCCGTCATAAAAAGTCCATTGCTTTCTATTACGTTTGCTGAACATTGAAACAATTGTAAAATCTTTTAATAAAAATACTTGCATTTTGCTGGTGATCTTGGACAGGCTGTATTGAAAGTGATACAACCTTTTAGTGGTCGTGTGGAAGAGTAAGGAATCCAAAGAGCTTTTCTACCCCTAGAATAAAAAAAAGGTTCACAGATAGTTCGCGCTTGATATAAAATTTTGACAATTATTATTTTAAATTATATAACACGCCTTACTATTCAGTAATTTGTCTTTGTATATCAATTTATTATAACTGGTTAATTATATTTGTTTTGTTGCATACTTTGTTGGTAACTTTACATGAATATATCATTTATGCAATAAACCACCATAAAAACACCACCTTCAAAGTAAAGGAAAGGTTAAATATAAAGGAAAGGAAATAAAGGAAAGGTTAAATAAAACTTTTTTTGAATCCCTAAATATTCTCTAATGACATGTGAATATGATATGTGTGTATCTCCGTTAACTTCTTGGCGATTAGCGTGAAACAGTAGATGTCAAAGTTTTATATCCACTTGCCTTATTGTTATATTGCCCGGTCCGCGGTGCAGATCAACGTGGTTGGCTTTCGTGGCGGTCCGCCAGGGTTCGAGTCCCTGCATGAGCAAATTTATCCGTCGATTCTGCTCGAAGGCAATGAGTATAAATATCCGAAAAGTGGCGCGTAGCGAGAACGATAAGTGAACTGCTAGTCCTGACCTAGTACTCGTATCCTTGGAGGTTGAGCAACTGAACAATCAGTTCTCGTAGAAAAAAAATATTTTGAGATAACCTCAGTGAGGAGTCCATTTGCTCCAAGTTGGGAGCGGAAAAAATGTCCTTTTTATTGGAAAACACTATTCCAGAGCTGTGGAGTCGTTAAAAAAATACGTCTCCGACTCCGACTCCAGCATTGACCAAAAACACTACTCCGATTCCGACTAAAAAAATGATTAGTTTCACCTCTTTTTTTCTATCTTTCCTATTTATGTGTATATATAGCAACCAACCAATTCGGCCAATAGCCAAATTTGACATATTATATGCAAAAATAAAAAGTTCAAACTTTTCTAAATTTCCGACTGCGGGTACGACTTCAGCCAAAACGCTGCTACGACTCCTACTCCAGCCAAAAAACTCCGACTCCACAGCCCTGCATTATTCACATAACGAAAATGTTTTTTTTATTACACAGTTGTAAAGATTCGACAACGAAATGCTACGTTGACGAACTGTTTGACATGGAATAAACCACCCTCAGTTCTGCCAGAGATAGAATAACCACCTAATTTTACCTTTTCCACGTACTAAACGATCTCGATGGATAATCTTAGAGAGGTTTTTAAAGTTCACTTACTGTGTACCTACGTGATGTTTTCAATTTGTAAATAGCCGAAGCTGCAGACTTTACATTGAATCTAATGTGGACTATTTTTAAAAGATATGTAGAAATCTAGATTTAAATAATTGAGCCGTTCTTTTACACAATACTAGAGATTATTATCTTATATATTTTTTTGAAATTTAAACTGCAATTGTGTGCGAATATAAACCATACGCTTTCTAATCAAAGACGTAAACACCCCTTTATGAGCGTCTTAATACTTTAAGCATTCGGGGGCGTTACTTAGATCCGGGTGGGTGTATTCATCATTGCATATTAGGATTTTGCAATCATTAATCTCTGTCAATACTTACACAGGCGTGTTAATTACATCGCAGTGGTGGATGCAACTTTGATGCATACAGATATTATCGGTGATTTATAGATGTAAAATGTCAATAAATATAAATCGACTGCAATCTAAAGCTTTTCGAAATTTAAGTCATTTTTCCACAAAACTGCTAACGATATCATCAAATATCACTTAATATCATCTACTTAATAAAAATAATAAAACCAGTCCTGATCTAATAAAATTAATATGAAAAAAATACTTAAAATGTTTTGTTATTTTTTATATAATGTCATTTCACCAAGTATGTAATGGCAGTGAATACAATAAAAGGAATCATTTACTTGTTGAGACATAACTACACAAAAAATATTTTTTATTCTTGGTCACGACTTACGAACTCCTACTTTTTACCATGTCTACTCCCAATGTGAAACAAATGGACTTAATTAAAAAAATAGTTCTTTTAAAAAAAAAATGCATTACAGCTATGCTATGCCAATGCGCCAAATATGTTTTGATATGAAAGTGATGCGAGATAAACTCGATGAATAATGCTATAAAGCAGTCGAGAACAACACAACGAAAAATGACATTCACCCATGTCCAAGATGTATTATTCAAATGAAAATATCTGACAACGCCAGGACTTGATCCCAGACCCAGCTGATCGCTAGGACAAAGCTCTTGCCACTCGGCCATAGAGACCGATAAATAACGTTTAGCTCAACTAGTGTTTACCGTTGAACGTGGGTCCATAAAAGATAAAGCAAGTCTGGCTCAATCAAGTTAAAATACAATTTATAAAAGTCCGCTGTTAGTACATATATTGTTCGCATTATGAAAATTCTTCATGCCATAATATGTAAGTATGCTTGCACTCGTTAATTATCATCGCTGATTCAAAATCGTGAACGTGTAAAACGAGTTCGAACGAGAACCTAAACGATTCGTGTAACGGTGTCGTCGTTGCTTACGACTTTCCGTTGGTGACGTCGGCGAAAGCTCCTCGAAGGGAGCTTTCTAAGCTCTTCATTAACGGCCAAATTAAACAGAGGTGTAGAATTTTAGAAAACTCCACCGTGTGAATGAGGTAATGAAGTTTTATTATGTGTAGATTAAAGCGAAAAGATAATTTAACACTTATATTTAAGATTTCCCTTACATTATATTGCATGTCGTGTTTCTTATTTTAAACGATTGTGTGAGGTCCAGGTTAGAGCTGAATTTCAACAAATGATTATATTTATTTCAGTGCATAGTTTATGATTTAATGGGCTAAAAAATAAAGAAAGAATGTTGTAGGTACTGAAAAAGTATTAAAAATCAAATACTGAATTAATTTGGCTAAATAAAATATGGCACATAAATATGTTGATAAAATATGGTTTGTATGTCTTCATTAACATATGAAATTATTTTGAATGTTTGTTATACCCAGTTTTGTCCATTTCGATAATACTCTTACACTAGGTTAGAGTGTTATCGAAATGGTTTGTTTATAATAGCTAAAAACAAAAAAAACTAGATGCAGAAGCTTGACAGTTAGTTAATTAATTAATATTAATATTCGAATAAGCTGGCAATTTAAAGTAAAGCCCCATTTAAAGTCAAACAATAATATGGAATAATAAAAAAATAATTATAATCATTTTGCCGCATCTTTTAAATTGAACTACAACTATGAAAGATATCAGTTAATCAAAGTAAAAAAATAGTATAATACGCTATGTATACAATAACAAGCTTTAATGAAAAACTAAAAGCTTTGAAAGTTGTGCTTTTTCGGAGAAATTGGAAGAGTTTTTAATTAGGAAAAGCACATCACGCCTGACTGATAACAGCAGCCAATTATTATTACTATGGAGGAAATGGCATTTGAGTTACAGGCAAACTCATTATTATTAACGAAATATGTACCTACCAAAGCACTTTTGTATTTTCTACAAAGCTGCGTTTTCAAAGTAACAATACTTCGTTACCGTTACATTTCATAACATGGTCCCGCCAAAACAACGCTTTAAGTCGAAAATAGGAATACCTTAATTATGTTTTTATAATAATTATAAAGATTTATAAATTTGCTTAATTGAAAAACAATAAATTTCGATGTCGCGTGCGCCAAATCTATATTTATGATTCGCGTTGCCAAATAAAGAAATAGTTTAAAAGGCTTCATTGTAATTAAACATCAATTATTGATAGAATAAATAAAACGGTACGTCTACTAATAAAACAACCAATCAACTGATGATAAATCCAACCGAACAGGACATAGAAAAAGGTGCTTGATGAGATTTCATTATAAAATTTGAATCATTTGAATTTCATGAGTTTTGTCAATTCAGGTTCATTAGTGCACTTGAAATGCCCAAAGTTGCCGAATGAGGTAACTCATGTCGCTTGTGAAAAAACTCATAGAGAAGTACAAAATTTAAAGGATTCAATTTTTTTAGTTAGTTTATTACAATGCTTTAAATGATATACAAGTGCCTCAGTAACAATGCCAATCCTTGAATAATCACGATGTCGCTAATTAGCTGTTAAACTAGATAATTGGACAAATACTGATTTGATGTCATGAAAAATTATTAATTATATCTTCTCATCAATTAGCGTTTACGATTAAGTAAATCATCACAGCAAACAATGATCAAAATAAATTGTTCGGAAAAAAGTAATTGGTTAATCCGTCATACGTGACCTTTTTCGGACTACTTTTATAAATGCATTGCATCTTCTGGGTTATTGAAAAGAATGTTAACGCAATCTTAAAACCACAGCAATAAGCAAAAAATATCCATTTGCGATATTTTTGCGGGGATATGTTTATATACCACGGGTTACTCCTTAATACCTTGTTATAACCTGTCGGCAGATATGGCTACAGCCTGGTTAAGAAGTTGTTCATCAATTTAAAAGCTAAAAAATAATTCGGTTATATTTTCACCAATTGCCAATAAGTGATTTATAATAATTTTCATAATTTATTAAGTGTCATTTTGATCATGCAATTGATTTTGTTATTTTATGGTGCCGCTAAAAATAATGTCTGTGAAAGAATATACAGTTGCAACCATGCAAGTGAAAATGAACAATGCAAGTTTATTTTTTATCATATTTCAAGTGTAAGATTTTAATAACATTGAAATTTATAGTAATAAAGAAAATATTTCATCAACAAAACAGATTATTGAAAGAAACCAATTGTTGTCACGTTTGGGGGTTTATTATTCTAAAAGTTCGAAGCTTCTAAAGTTATCCACATACACGCTTAAATCATATTTGTGTTTAAATTCTTCATTTTTATTCTTCGTTTAAACATATTTTTACGAGCAACATATGAACACTTACAAGAACTTAAAATTTCGGAAAAGGCTCTTTATAGATATCATCGTTTCTTTACTTTTCATCCAACAATTGATCAATTCATATTTTCAACTGCCCAATGATTCACATTTTCGGCTGCCCAATGATTGTTACTTTGACTAACTAAAGTGTGGCCATCAAATAAATATCAAAATATAAACAATTTATTCAAGTGCCGTATCTATATAAAATTTGCCGGGTCCGTGTTCAAGTGACAACGTCGTCGTCTTCGGTTGCAGATTGCAGAGGTTCAAATCCCATCCCAGACATTTTCATTTTTCAAAGAATTTATTCTTTTGTTCGGAGACATTCGTTTTTTTATTTTTTATTCTTTAGACCATACATTAATCTCGGTGAAGTAATAGAGAAAGATTTGATACGAGGTTTGCCGACTCCCAAAACAAAGACTCTACATTCGCTTTATTTGCTCGTCCGATGGCTGCAGATGTAAATAATGTTCCAGAAAATTAGCAGATGAAACTTATTGAGCTTCAGATGGATTAAGTGCCAAAATTACAATTTAGCAATATTGCTTTGACGGAATTTTTTAAATTATACTTGGTGGAAGAAAATTATATAAATTTACGCGCATTTGCGAGAAAAATCACTTTTTGGCAGCACATATATGTGTGAACCGTGGATATCAAACCAAACCAAACCAAACCCTACCAGTACCAAACCCTGTCTGATTCTGAAATCGGGATCCAACTATAACTATTAGCTTACCACTAACTATGTCCTGGTTCTAATAAACCTATCTTAATAGGTCTACTAATTGAAATGGAAATATTGAAAAAACAATACTTTTAATAAATCTGTTTTATTTCGAAACCTTAGTAATGCAAGAGAGCTAATTGCATGTATTTATTATGTTGTTTGAATTTATTAAGATCAAAAAAATTATACACGGTGGATGGTTTGAATAGTATTTATAATAGATTATCAATAAACAATAATAATTATAATACGGTAAGAAAAATAACAATGTATTTTAATTCTATATAAATTATTTTATATATTTGTTGATTGCTATTTCGGCTTACGCTCTCGTCAGAACTATTATGTTATTTTTCTTACCGTATTCTAATGGAGTTCTACCAAGTAAACGCCTACTCAATCAATAAAATAATAATTATAATTGTTTAAATATTTTATGACTACCCTGTATGACGAGACGTGTCTCAGGGAAGAAAGGTGGGGTATCCATAAATGAGAAATGCTCTTCCAATTAGCAGATACCATCGGACGATAATTAGTTGTGGGTAAGGGGGAAGGTGAAAGGAAGACGAGGCCAGAGGTATGAGTTGTGGGAGGTACAAAACCAAGATGTAGAGTACCAGGAAGGCAGAGGGGGTCTGGGGTGAAATCCTATTACTTACTGACAGACATTATATCATACGACTTGAGTTACGTGCTGCTAACTGAACGACAAGCACTATTATTATATATGATTATTATTTATTGCTGATCATGATATATTATTATATACGCACGTAGTTGCACTGAACGGGTTATCCGACATCCTGGAACTATATTGTTTCTCCATATTGAAAATCTTAAATTATATTTGATTTACCATTACTGTTAAATTCACATTACTTAGATTGCCATTATCATTACTAAACAGCATATTTCATTTAGAGATTGAATAAAATGATGATTTGTTTCTAGTGTATGAGCTTGTCAAAAAGGCCGATGCAATAATTATACCTAATGATTGAATTGACATTTACTTGGTAGAACTACATTATAACACGGTGAAGAAATAGCAATGTTTTTAAGCTCTACAAAAATTACATTATATATATGTAGTTGATTGCTATTCCTGCGGGCCGCAGGCTGTGCACCACTGGCCTAAGCCGTAATATATATCAACTTGTGTATTATATATTGTATAATTTTTATAGAGCTAAAATACATTGATATTTTTTCACCGTGCTATAATTATACCAACTGTTGCAGTAAAAAAATACTTTTGTAGATGTTAAAATTGCTTATTGTTAATGTATGCCCATAAGATTAAATGTCGTTCTATAATGAAATGAAAGACAATAATTTTACCAGTATTAATTATGTTTCTAATATCGCTGTTATTTTGTAATTCATCAGTTAAAATCATTTATTATTCGATAATTTGACCGCTTGCAGTGTAAAGCACACGAATTAAAATAAAATTGATATATTTTTTGAAGTTATACTTTTGAAGTTATACTTCTTTAGGCGCGCTATGAAAATTTATGAGAGTGAATTTTTAAGATGCGCGCGCATCACCGACAGCCGAAAATTCACGGCGAGTGAAAGTTCGAGTTATGTATATATGTGCTAATAAATTATATTCAGTAGAATATTTTGTTTAATAATATTTACTATTCGTAGTGATTAATATTATTTACAACTAGTGAACAAAATTGTGCCTATATAATTTGTGAAGTGCATCAATATAATTGAGGTTAACTATCCGTATGTATTATTTTTTATAAACTAGGTAATAATCCCATCGACAAAAAATTATGTCATAATATCTGTTTGTTTCTCAAATTTTTTCTAAGAATTTTCTAGTAGCTCACTGTAGAAAACAAAAATGTAAAAAAAATATTGTTGTATCTTGCAACGGGTTAACAAACAATAAAGGTCTCCTAATGCGTCAAGAAATAACCGCAATTAAAGAAGTGATCATAAATTACTATTCAAGCCATTGATGAATATATTAATTGCTTCTAATTTTTGTACCGTTATTCATCTGGAAATTAGTAAAATTAACCGAGTTGGTTGTATAGTTGATTAAAATTATCGTTCTTCGACGTTAATCCTAATTGGTTGCATCGGTAACGGGCTCGAATACCATAGCAGACATATTATTATACTAATTTTTCAAACGATTTATAGATAAGTGTCCCAAGGCACGGCCTTCTGGTACTATTACACTCCTTGCCATCAACCATATTTCCCTTACTAAGACAGGAGCGTGGAGGGAGAGAGAGAGAGAGAGAGGTATAGCTAATTGCTCATCTTTTCCTGCCCCGCCATAATTTATTCCATACTATCTTCATTGAACGAGGTTGAACATTAAAAAAAACAACGATTCCTCTTCTCATTTAGAGTAATTTGATATTAATATATATATATATAAAGGCCTTAATTCTAGAAGAGCTACGTATATGAGATTTTTAAAAAATGGACGTCAGAATCAGATAATATGTACAAAATATGCTAGAAATCCTTGTCATTCGATTTCAAAAGAAAGAATTATAAGGACAGCTAATCTGTATGTCAAAATATTGTTGCAGCATACTTTGCACTAATAAATGTGTATGGTCGCATATATCAGGGATAGCGAACCTTTTTGGGTCCACGTGCCAAAAATCCTCAAACATTATTTCTCGACTGTATGGCGTGCCCAAGCAGTAAAAAAAACGAAACCATTATGCAAACGTTGCCACGATAAAATAATAAACGTTAGTCGTTTATTATAGGAAGCATTTGAAAATTAATTCAACGGAATAATTAAATAATTAATGGATTATTTAATCAAAATCTGTATTAATATAAAATTTAAAATAACTTTGATTATTCCACGTATTGTGTAACTAACTGTGACACGGGTTTCGCCTCTTTTAGAGGCATCTTCAGACTTATTATCGCAAAGTTTGCTTGAGTAATGAAGCAAGATTCATTCTAACATTTTAAATTATGAAATTACAAAATGGATTACGGGTTTTTTTCCTTCTAAAGGAAACAAGGAAGGGGGTGAAAGAGGCGAAACACGTGTCACAGTTAGTTACACAATACGTGGAATAATCAAAGTTATTTTAAAATTTATATTAAAATGAACTTCCACAAAGTTACCGCCGAAACCATCGAAAATATTAAAATCTGTATTATTTATTTTTTAAATTAAAAAATTGGAACTTGAAAATCGTTCACGTGCCATCCAAATCCTCTAACGTGCCACCTCGGGCACGCGTTCCCTAGGTGCGTCATCCCTGACATATAAGATCAGATGTTAAGATTTATTAGTGTTAGAAATGTATATTTTCACTCAGGCAATAACCACTGTACTGAACTGCACAGATGCCATAAATTTCAGTATACTTTCAGAAACACATCGCCAAAGTACATATGTATGTACATTATTTCAATATTTGACATAGGCACTTCTAGCACTAGGCCCCACATGTATAGATATATAAAGGGGCTTTTTATAAGGACGCTTAGTTTTGAAATGTAAATAAAACAAGTTGTTTGTGAGATTTCGACTAAATTTTAATTTCATTTGTAAGTATATTTTACGGCATTAAATATGGAATATAGCATCAAATGTCTGCCAATATCCATTCATTATAAAATGGGCCATGTCGCTAAAGTTGACTTTTTTGACAAATTTGGGTAAACTTCCAACTGCTCCAGAACCCAATCAGGCGTTGTCTGCGGTCGTTTACCTGAAGTTCCTTGGTTAGTTGGATTTTATACGGGTGCAGACATAAGGCCCGATTCAAAATTCGCCAAGTTGAAGTCGCAGAAAAGCCAAGTTCTTGTGAACAACGAGAAATAAGCTGCCTTGGGTTTTCCTGTACACTTTCACACACAGCAGCAATGTTTTCGCCAGATATTGTATTTTGATGACGTACAGGTAGGTGTTGGCCGATTATTTACCAAACTGGTTGACTCAAATTTGGCCACTAAACAATGAATAATCTACTCAGCAGGACAAAGTAACAAATTTTGAGCGTCCCTATTGAAATACCCTTTACTATAATGTATATTTATTTTAATAGTAGAGCTGACATAAATATATGTCTCACATTCGACTTAATCTAAATGATATAACTGCGCTTCTGGTGGCAATATACCGACAACTCCAAATCAATCTCGAAACCACTAATTAAAATATAGAGGAGTTGAGCAATATCGATAGGAAGTTGTGTAGTTTCCCAGATAAGCCGGACTGTGATAATTTCGGTAGACAGCAGTGAGCGCTGCAGCGAGTGCCGGCATTCCTTTTGTCATTTAATTAAAAAACTTTAATAATAACATCTAATACCCCCGATGAGTTTACAGTTTTAATTAAGTACATAATACCCAGCGCGCAGTAATTATACGGAACTCAGCAAGAAGAGATGGGGAGACTTTTGACTCGTGCGTCGAAATAACTTCCATTAAGACGTTTGATTAAAAGCATCCATAAAAAAACGATTTTGAGATAAATTCTTTATACCCTAAGCATGGGAAACGAGTCACTTAGATACAAATCACGCACTACGAGTCGATTACGTTCTTCAGCTCATATCACTGCATACAAAAATGTTTCCTTATGAAAGATTATAATCAAATTATTTGTGTATTGTTTGTTGTATCACAGTCGCAGTGGCATTCAGTTTAGTGTGGCAGACAAATGACAGTTTTGATTGGATTCTCCGGACGTCATTTGTTGCCTCACTCCAAATTCTAACAAAAAAGCAAGGTAACAGTGTGATAGTGGTGAAACAATTAATTTGCGACGATTTGCATTTGTCTGAGACGAGTGAATAACGTAAATATTAAAGTTTAATGATAAGTTTGTTTAACTTAATGAAACTTTTTCCTCAATCTTATTCAATAAGAAATGGAATCCTAATAATTTTAGTTTTGAGCTTCGGATAGGAAAAAAAATATGGAATGTTTCTCTCTTAGCCCTTTTCACTCCTCAATATTTATTTTTTTCCTTCCAGCAACTCCTCAATATATTTAAGAAAATGATTAACATCACAGGGTTTGCGTTTTTATTAGCATGGTAAAATGAAATACCGAAAAATACACCATATTACATGTTACAAACCTTAACTGAGGCACACAATCCAAACAATATGACTATTAAAATAAGGATAAATATAATGTACTATTTCAAGCTAGACTCGACATATAAGTTGTAGGAGTTAAGCTAACTATTTTCAAATTAATATAAGTTGACCGATTGACATTTAACCACTTCTCGTTGAATTCCTGTTGACATGTGAAGACATTGAACTAAGAAAGTGAATATGGTCTCAAATATTTTGTCGCAGTTTACTTATTTTTACTTCATGGAACATACATTTTGTAATATTTCATAACGTTCTGTGCACAAAAATTATTTGATCAATTCGTAACTCAAAAGTATTTTCACAAACTGTACAAAACCTAACAGTTTATAGGTTCCAAAATGCCATGAATAATAATACAATTCAGAAATAATCAGTTATTTGATGCAGACGGCTTTCTCGACACAATACGCTTTTTACAGCCAACATTAACTAATTTCCATCTAGATGCATGTTCAACTTAATGAAGTTTCAGCGCTGAAGGGTGGGGGCAAGGGGTCGCAGAAAGTTGGAGGGGGTGGATCAAGAGGTCACTCTTTTCCATTGACGTAGGTGATGAGATTAAAAAAAATACAAATCATCGGTAATACATAGTAAAAAATAGTTTTATAACTGTTACATTAAATACTATTCTTTACTGTGTTTTGAATATCAAAACATGAAAACTACAACTTCTGTAAACGAGCATCAACAATTGAATACGACTGGCAAAATTGCTGGTAATATTTCCGAAACTATTTCCGGCAATATCTCCGTCCATATTTCCAGGTAAATTGTGGCTAGGTATGGCCCGGAATCATTGCTGGGCAAATATGGCCGATGATTCAGTGCATGCACGTGTTTAAGCTCAAAGCAATAAGAAAAGAAGAATCTGTTAGATAATATTCCTACTTAAACAAGTAACAATAAATGAAAAAAGCCAAAGGTGTGTAAAATTGATACAGTTGTGAAAAACACAATCCCATTCACTCTTTTATTTTCACAACAGAAGCCTCATAATGGAGTTTATTTATCATAAATAAATAAGAATAAAGTGACTTGACTTGCGATTATATCTCACCGTCTGTTGGCTGGGGCTAGTAAATTTGTAGATCTCTAATATAAAAATACAATGCTTCCAGTAGAGTAAGAAGGAAACCAATATGTTTCGTCAAACTGCAGTCTTTTTTTGTTTGGCCGAATGCGAGACAGCATGCTACAGTTCATGCTTGGAATCATCGCCTTGTTAAAAGTTGTTAATTTACTTGCTTCATTTATGTGACAATAACTATAGCTGTTTTCAAATGTGTATTTTCATTCTCTTTTCACTCTCAGTAATAATTGATTACTGCCATTGAGTTAAACGAAAAAATGTGCTTGGTTCATTGTCAAGTGGTAACATTCGAAGGCTTCGGTCGCGGAGTTCATGTGCTTGAATCAAATTACGGACAGTTTCATAATTTTGTGTATGGATTTCTGTTAAACCATATTATCTTAAAAACAGGGAATAGTGAGAGTGAATAGTCTCGTCGTACGACAAGTATCATCTTCGTTGTGTTGTGCTATCTACCACTGATCTCTTCGAGAAATAAGAGTTGAACAACTGACTAACAAGCAGGTGAGTTCAATTATGTGTCCATAATCTCACGCGTAAAGCGGACATGGAAAAAATCATTATCTTTTTATATGTATACAAAATTACTAGCCCTCAAAACTACTACAAAATTACTAGCTTACTCCGATTGTTTCAGTATGCTTCATGAAAAAATTGTATTTAATAAAAAAAAAAATGTGTCACGATACGACTATGTCAAGCGGGTAGGGGGTTGTCCTGCTGCTGGTCAGAGAAAGGGTTGAATCGCTGAAGCGTCAGCCGCCTGAAAACGTTCTAAATACTTAAGAACGAACTTGCACCAACTTGAGTAATTAATAGCGCAAGATTCAGTTGACCCTCTGCCCAGTGTTTCTCTGAATACTTACTTGTATTACAAAAAAATATTCATGCTTATTTTCTTTTTGTCAAAAATTACTTCGGAGGCAAAATTGGGTACAAAATCAAGGTTGTGAGTTAAAGTCATTTAAAATTATCAATCGTATCTGACATTAATATGTTCACTGTCAAAACTTTGTGGAATGGTTTTAAATTTAAAAAATATATATATATATATTTTTCGTACTTATTACAAATTAAATTTATTTGTATCAGAACCAGTTTTGCTCAGCGTGCGCATTTTCAACTGATAAGAAATACTTTTTTTTTTTTTTTTTTTTCCTACCTTTACTTTCCTACTGAAACTATATGTGGAGTCCGCTAGGCGGGCTCCTAGTTTCCTGGCTATTTTTGTTGCTAGGGTGGATACAGACTAAGTCTTTGTTTCCCTTTCCCGCATGTAAGCTAGCTAAGTATTGACTTTCTAAAAGATTCTGTCAGCTGAGGGCTTTGTGTGGGGAAAACACTTAAGAAAAACCCCTTACGAGGATAAGAAATACAGCAATACAACGTTATTTATACAAAAACAAAACAAGATTAATAAAAGTATGACAAACTATCGGACATAGAAATATGCAAATAATTTAAAGAAAATAAAACAAAACATGCATTATTGATATTAAATGGAAAGGTCGATTCCCAAGATCAATTCTGCCATTAGTAATATGTACATTTATGAAAGTATGAGTACTTTTTAGTTCAAAGTCCATACAACTTACTGGAAAAAATGTATTATTTTTTTCATTAAAAATGCAATATAGACAAGCAGGAACTTGCGATTATATGAAACGTAATTCCCAAGTGTCATAGTATTCATTATACATATACATATTGAGAAGACCTTTATTCCGGCTCCCTCGTAAATCGAGAAGGAGCCTCCTATCCGACACTCAGGAAGAGGGATTTTGTGAACGGAGTAGGAGAAACATGGAACTCTTTAAAACAAAACACGATCTCAAAGCGTTATTTGGGTGCGATTAGCACCCATTATTTAATCGTTAAAGATTTACACAGACGTTATACAACACACAAATATTACGATAGCGAAGAAGATATCAGGAATTTGACTCGAATTTAATTCTTATGGAGAGGATTAGGCGCGTGCATTCTCAACGCCGTCCAATCTCTCACTGGTAAAAAAAGCGGTTCTTGTAGGTAGAAGACCGCTGGAACAAAAGATCGTTAAAAACGTCAAGCGAGATAAGCAATCTTATTTATAGGTTATTGCACTTAATATGAGATACGGTGCACTCGAAGTGACACAGCCAGAGACATTTGGGAGCGAGCCGCCCGTATTACAAGAATGAATTTATTATCCTGATATCTTAAACTCATTGACTGAGGCGAACAAAAGATCGTTCGAGAGGGTGCTGATGTCCTACCGTACTAGGAGGTGTCAATATGTATGACCATAATACTAAATGAATAATAACATCTGATTTTGTTGTAATAATAATCACATATTTTAAATATAAAACATTAATTAAATATAATTTTTAATTTATAAACAGTGTAAATAATTCCTCTCGCCTTCTTAACTACAGAATATGTCTCATATAAACTCTTGAGAGGTGAAGTGAGCCATTTTTTTGTTTGTAAATGATGAAACTCTTTTATTTGACTTTTAAGTTCAATCAATTATCACTTCGTTTTTTTGTGGAATTATTAAAAAAATTTAACATTATGTAAACACGTTTCACGAAAATAATTTTTGAAATAGTGATATAAAACGCTTGAGATTAGTTCGCCGCAAACGTATCATTTGAGCCCTAAAAAATATTTAGTGAGTCAAATAGTAAAATGATTTGATTTTGTGGAAAAAAACACTATTTCTTTGAGTTTACAACAATCTCACTTCATTTGTGGCGGATACTTTGCGACATGAAGAATATGATTGTACATCTCAGACTATGGCCACAGTGACAGGCGTAAATTTTGGCGTAGCGTTGCGAGATTTGCTTCATAATCAAAGGTTGCCGCAATGGCTTTAATGATGGCGCCGTCTGAGTAGTCGAAACGCAAATACATAACGTAAATAATTGTTACGACGGAGCAAGCGCTGTTAAATTTCAAACTGATTTAACTTTAGCTTTTACGCTGCGCTTAGACTTCTCAGACGGCGCCATCGTGAAACCCATTGCGGCAACGTATGATTAAGAAGCAAGTCCCGCCATGTTTCGTGAATATTTACGCTTGTCACTATGGCCATAGCCTAACTCATTGTTTCCAAAAATGTCATTTGGCTCATTTCACGTCTCCGGGACTCATATGATATCAAGCTATTACTTGTCGATATTGCAGACAGTATAATATGGTTGCTTAACACAGCTGCTATTCTCCAATAAGCGTACAAATTTGAAATAAAATATCAATACAATTTTTTTTAAAAAGAAAAAAATCTCAGCAGTTTATTTTTAAGAGTGCGCATCATTCTTCTGAGATCCGATATCAACGTCATCATAAAAATTCTTGAATAATCTGTCCAATTAAAATGTCTGCTTAATTTAAGCCGGTATGGATTTAGACAATTACTTTTTTTGTCTCGCGAGTAGTTAGTATCTTATTTCGGTATTTTAATGGGCTTTGCTTTGTCGTTCATTTTATTCGTTAGTGTTTCTGATACTTTAAAACTGGCATCCTTTTAAAGGAATCGACAACCCATAATAATGAGTTAATCTATTTACTCGATTCACTTTAAATCTAATTCTATATATTTTATTAGTCCGTCTTCGAATGTCACCGTCATTGACAGATACGGAGCTCACGGGCTCGAATCCCAATCCAAGCAGTGTAGTTTTGGAATGCCATCTCTGAATAAGCTTCAACAATGATATAGAGATTTCCCTTGAGGTTGAAATCAGGTTTCCCGCAATTCATTTTTTTATCTAACATCCACGTTTCTAAGTTTGCGACGCGTAAGCTGAGTTTACGAGTATTAGTTACTTGATCATTTATTTGCATTACAAATATTTTTTTTAATTTATTGGTGTTGAAATTGGAAAGGAATAATATTTTGACTGGCTTTAATTGATACCTATTCTATGTAAGTGCATGCTTACCATATTTAAAAAAATGTCAGAAAAAACAATCGCTTCAAAGTTTTCACCAAGACTGTGGAGTCATAAACAAAAAAATCCGAGCTTAATTTCGTCACTTTTTTTTCCTACCTCTCCTATTTATGTGTATTCAATTATATTTCAACCAACCAATCTAGCCAATAGCCAAATTTGACATATTATATGCAAAACTAAAAACTTCTGGCTCCGAGTACGACTCCGGCCAAAACCCCGCGACTACTTCGACTCCACATCTCTGGTTTTTACTGCAATTGTTCCGAAATTTATTTTTGATAGTCTAAAAAAGTTAGCTAGAATTTATTTTTTCCTTTATATTTAAAAATGGTTTACTATTCCCCATCAAAGATAATGAGAGGAGAACCGAAATGCGTTAGTTATGTTTGTCCGGCCGTAGATCACTCAAGCGTGTTATTTCTTCTCGAAGAGCCGTCATTAGAAATTTCTTGGCCGCGGAACAAACACTGTCCGAGACAATGCCTTTGCTACTTCGAGACCTCGTTAGTATCTTATAGAAAAATAATTAACTCGCTGAGTCACACAAAAAGTTTCGTAATACGACTTTTATTTTGGTCATTCTTTGTGATGCAATCGACGTTGAGTATTCTTACTTGGCAATGAAATCTTTGTACAATTAGATAAAAACAATTCGATACAACGTTTTTGCACAAACAGAACACAATGGCTTGAATTGAAATGCTCGCAATAAGCAAAACCTACCAAGATGTGTTTTATGTATTAAGTATTGGATAATTAACCTTTCCACCTTTTCACAGTTGGCACACAAACAGTGAAAAAAATAACACGTAAATATTTGATTTTGGTAAAAGAAGAATTAATCTGTTCTCAAAGACAAAACTGCTTCGGAAAAAAGTTATTGAACAATATAGCTTACGATAGGGTCGTTAATCTATGTTTGACAAATTATTCTAAAAGCTAATTTAAAGATTGTGTGTGCAACTCTCTGGTAGAAGATGTACACATATACTATTTATTGTATATATAAAATAAATATATAAAGCAGGGCTGTGGAGTCGTTAAAAAAATGAAGACTCCGACTCTAACATTGACCAAAAACACGATTCCGACTCCGAATACAAAAAGTTTAATTTCGTCACTTTTTTTTCCTACCTTTCTTATTTATGTGTATTCAAATATATATCAACCAACTAATCCAGCCAGTAGCCAAATTTGACATATTATATGCAAAAATAAAAAGTTCAAAATTTCCGACTCCGAGTACGACTCCGACTCCGACTCCACAGCCCTGATATAAAGCTCTTCAAGTAAAAATCACAAGTTACTTATTTAATCTTTGTCTATTTATCGTTAACATTCTGTTTTCGTTATGCATATATTTATTTTTTCCCCACAACAATCGACAGGAGTTTAAATACATGAAAGGAAATCAGAAGCTGTATAATTTTATTTGAAAAATCAAGGTATGAAAAAGTCAACATTGGGCCTCGAAGGGTTGGTAGACCATTTGCCAAACTACATTAACACTTTCGGTTTTCTATCACGCTAGAACAAACGATCTTATTCATTTGAAGTGTTTTGTTTGTGAAAGATGCTACACTACAAAGACACGGGACTACAAAGCAAACTTTAAAAGGATTTTGAAACGCAGTTCGTTCAATAATAACACGTCATGGAAATCTCTGAACATTTCCAAAGCATTCATCATAGAGACGAGTTTGAATTGCAGAATATTTCATAACTAAAGAAACGTGTATAAATCATTAATATTTAAATTAATAACTGACGCATTTAAAAAATTGCTCGTTACATGAAAGATTGAAGTCATTTGGACAGAGTCCATATTGACCGGACAATCTCATTATTTTATTGCAAAATTATGAATAGCTTCTTGAATTTGAAACAAAATTAATATCCGCTACAGCTGTTCACTATTATTATTTTCAATTCTCATTTTCTTTCTTTATACTTCGGGCCGGGTAGAATTTAGAAATTTCGGCCCGTGCAGACCTCTAAGATCTAACATGGTTAACGAAAACCATGATTATAAATAAGCAAAATATGAATTCTCTGGTTAAATTAACCAGATAATTGAAATATTGATTTACAGTAGTGTCACAAATTATAACACTTAGAATGATGGCGTATTTTTATAAAAAGCACAAAAAAATCATTCAGTGGTTTTACATTTGAAGCATGTGTGTGTTAGTGCCTGGGTGTGCTGTGCCTCAAAAATCACTCACTAGCAGAAAAAATACTCAACACAATCACGCTCTCCTGCTGCGCGTGCAATGTCATAAAGTGAGAAGTGAGTGGGTATTCGTGTGTGATCTATTTAAAATAAATTATTTAAACATTTTTTGTTGTGAACAGAACCGGTTTCGAACATCGCGAACATGTTCAACTAATATTTTATTGCTCTTCTACTGTTTTTTTGAATACATAAATGATACAAATTGGTCACTCTTGGTGACTTTACTATCAGAAGATTAAAATTGCAGGAATGCAAAGAGATACACGATTCAAATTTAATATTTAAATTCCATCAAGTTAACTCAGTTGATATGATAATACTATATTAATCCTTTCGATGGTTTCGGCGGTAACTTTGTGGAAGTTCATTTTTATATAAAATTTAAAATAACTTTGATTTTTCCACGTATTTATTCCACGTAGTTTATAGTTTAATATTTTGTAATGTTTAACGTCATTAGAAATATTTTTATTTGTTTGCTTTGTTTCGATTTTATAACCCCCTCTCTTGCTTCCCTTATAAAGGAAAAATCCCAATCTGATTGATTGCACCTCATTAGTATCATTATGTGATTGCATTGTTTTGATTCTATCACCCCATTCCTTGTTTCCTTTAGAAGGAAAAAAAGCCCGTAATCCATTTTGTAATTTCATAATTTAAAATGTTAGAATCAATCTTGCTTCATTACTTAAGCAAACTTTGCGATAGTTAGTCTGAAGATGCCTCTGAAAGAGGCGAAACACGTGTCACAGTTAGTAGCACAATACGTGGAATAATCATAGTTATTTTAAATTTTATACTATATTAATCCCAGTGAATATGATCAAATAAATTCTATATCACATAAATATTACGCATACAAACAATTGCATTGTTCTATCATACATCATGTAGATAATCGACGGAATGCAGTGTCAGTAAAGTCTGTGGAGGGAGGCATCAGTCCTCCAAGAACGAAGAAGTGATGCTGATGCAGTAACGAGACGTCAATTGATGTCAACAGGGTGTGATGTACAGTTTCCCGCCATTATTTCTGTTGACACTTAGATTCTCTTTATACTTGACCAGTGGCTTCCAGATCGGAGGATATATTTTTTATACATCTGTTTTTTTGTTAATAATAATATTTATATCAAATTGATTATTATTGATAAAAATCATCGAAGCCACATCATTAAAAATATGCGAAAGTACTACATTTTTTTTTAAATTTACTTGTATAAACCTTCTTTTTCCATTTAAAGTTGATACAAATTTAGGATCACACCTAAAAAATAGTTTAAACAAGTTTAATAACTTGACAGAAACGGTATCCACACAAAACATCAATTAATTATAATAAATTAATACAATATTATTTCAATAGAAAATTAGTATGTAAGGATAGATGAGAAAATCTATTGTGTACCTTTTCGACGCTAAGATATATGTATAATATTACATAACATACTAGATAAGTTAACGTTAAACATAGTTGTGACGAGGACGTAAGCCGAAAAAGCTACCAACTATATATTTTATAATTTTGTTGAACTAAAATACATTGCTATTTTTGTTACCGCGTTATAATGGTATTCTACCAAGTTAATTCAATTAATGAATAATCCAGGATTGAATACATCAATTGAAATTGTTCACTTGCTGAAAGATACCGTTTTTTTTAAACCTTTTAAAGCCCTACGGTCCCGTATGGGACCAGTGATTTTGGTGCACTTCGCTACCGGATTACACTTATTTATGATAATTGTTTTCAACTTATGAATATGACCTTTCATAAAAAATGTTTTTGAGATACTGTTCCATATTTTTATTTTCGGTTTCGTTAAATATTTTTGTCATAAAGAGAAATATATAAATCTGCGTTAAATGGTTGAATCTTGGGACATGCGTTGTGTTATATCCGGTGGACCGTAAAATATCAGCTTTGTTCATACCATACAATATATTTCTATGCAAATACAGATTTGTTTTCCATACCTAAAAAATTATCCATTGGGCTGATCAATTATTTTGTCAAGATAGCTGTAGCTAAAATGGATTCAGAAAAGGATTAAAAGGTTAAACCACATTTTTACGATATTGTTTGTTAATAAATTGTTTCTTAATTAATTAAAATACTCTTTCCCTTAGCAATTTGATTTATTTTAAAATTCGATAGTTTTGAAAATACCCCTCGAGCGAACGAAATGCATTTATTATGTATGCATGATAAAAGTTTTGATAATAATCAATTACTTTTAACTTACCCGATATCATTCTTTGGTAACGCCAATGCTTTGATAACCCACGTAGGGATGCAACTATTTATGGCTGATGTTCAATTATTATTTTTCTCGGTGTTGCAAGTCTGCGAACAAAACATATCGGTTTTCATGACGCAGGATTTCATTATTTTCCGCTTATTATCACACAAACAAAATAATGTTATTGTTATTATACGGATTTGGCTCCCGAGAATTATATAATTGATTATACACATTTATTTAATTTTTGATAATATTAACTTTTCACTTAGAAACGTCGCATTCCTCAATCAACCAAACCGATATTGATATTTTAAATAACTAGTATTGCTACCCAGCGTCGCTCGGACTAAGCGACCAATAATTATTTAATGTTATATCATTCGACATAATTATATCACAAAATCTAACATCCAAAATAGAGTTAAAATAAAATCACAAACTTTATTTAATTTGATGACAGCCCCATTCTCGCTCATTAAAATGTCCAAATTCAAGGAAAAAATCTAATTTGCTGTCAAATAATACCCACACGTAAATAATAAACATATATATTAATAAAAGCCGGGAAATGGTCAGTAGAAGACTAATTTATTACATTTTGACTAAATGTCTTCGCCGATAAAAATTCAAACATATTTTCTTTCATATTCGTCTTTATGGCAACTTAATGACTAACAATGCAAAAGGGAATTACAGACCCACAGACATACATACGCCGCTTCGGTTTTATATATAAGATTATGAAATATGTCGTAAATAAACGTGTTAATTATGTATATCAAAAAATATAGCATGATCAAATTGGTGTTTTTCATAGATATTACGTTCCTTAACGTTTTTAATGAGATCATGATGTTGCATATCGATCGATGCTTATATTTTTAATTTTACACGGTTGTTAATTAAAGAACAGTTTTATTTATTTACATATTTTCAATTGAGAAATAGTCGTTCAAAAAAATAAAAATATCAACGAGCTTAATGATATTTTATAGAAATTTGAATATTACATTTTCTAATAATAACAACAGTCCAATACGTGGAATAATCAAAGTAATTTAAAATTTTATATAATTACACTTGATTGATACATGCGGTTTATTATTTATCAAATTAAAATATTTTTTTTTCATCTTCTCTTCACTGCTGTTTACTGTGTAGTGGTTTAAATTACTTTCATTGTCGACAAGAGAAATTGATCATCTATATGCATGCCTAAAAGAACACTGATTGATCATTAGAAGTTTTTATTTAAAAATCCATGATCAATAACTGTTTTTTTCAATTTTTTATATACATCTAAACAAGAACAAGAACAAATCTTACAAACTAATGAAGTAGGATCGAGGGGCGGGGGAAATCGTTGTCGTAACCTTGACAACGGCACGCTCAGGGCATGCATATGATGGAAATAAAATTCAAATTGCGCGTATTTGATTTTTTTTTAAATAAAAAGGATTGATAGTTGATTTTCAAACTTTTTAGGTACCTATTAGCTTTTCTAATAACATATCAATTAAACATCCTATGAGTGAATTGATTTGAATAAGGTGTGTCGACATCAGGCAGTACTTTTAAGGCACCCCGGCGTAAGAGCGCAGTACAACCCCTACATAAGCGCGCCCACACCAACGCGCAATATAAGATAATGTTGTTTTTTTGACTGCTCATTTAAATAAATTAACTGACCTAAGATAACTTATCTGTAAAAATTTCTAATAAAAGTTTTTTAATAAATTATTAGTATTGCGCGCTTACTTCGGCGCGCTTATGTCTCGCGCTTCTGTAGCTGCATAATTTTTTAATAATATTTTGATATCTACGGTAGTTGGAATTTACCTCAGAATATTAGCAGTCAAAACGCAGAATGGTGACACATATGTTTATCAAACCCTCCCGTTGATTTTTGCAAATATCATAAAATTAATAGAACATGCCAGATTTCAAATTATGATTACCAACAACAATCGCAGGAAATCATAATGTGAAACTGGGGTTCAAATGAACTTTATGAACTGAACTGAAAAATTGTCATTCATTCTTGGAACATGCTTCACTGTTGGGTCAGAGAGTTGTATGGTGTAAGATGCATGCACAAGACCAGCTCAGAAAGGGGTACAGTGTACCAATAATAATTGTGCGCGGGCGAGCGCTGGAGGCGCGAGTTGCAGCCGGGCGCTGACACTAATAATGATTGATGGTACTGTGGCTACAGGACACCGAGTAAACAACGGTCCGGTGTACAGTCAATACAAGTGCTCAAGCATTATATATTTTTTGTTATATTTCATAGAATGTCACTTACGATAAACTACTCTATTGGAATTTCACCGTCTTTCAACCACATCCGATCATTAGTATTTTTATGAGAACTTGAAGAGAAGTACAACTTGTATAGCTAACTATATGATAAAGATTATCTATAGATATGTGTATACAAAAATGCCATGGACTATACAAAAAGTTACCAAAAATGCTTAGATAATTGCTCCTGATACACTCTGTTGTAGATTATGGTTGGTAAAGTGATTCAGTAGAATCAATTTTTAACCTGCTGCTTAAAATGTATCGAGATTTGGGTTTTGATTATTAACCAATCAATATACACCTCGTGTTTAGCGGCTTAGGCAGTATTGATATTCAACACCAGGTTAATGCAGTATCACCTGTTCAGATTCGCTCAACTTGACGCTAACACATGGACACACCTTCTGAGGTTGCATAGATTGAGTGAGTGTGTGTTACAGTGAGACAAAGAAGCATTCAAATGCTGTTAGTGGAGAGGTAGCTCTGACGTATCACTCTTTTTTCTACTAATACTTATTGTGAAGGAATAATCAATTTATTTATCACGTGAAAAATTTCACGCGCAGAAAATTCATCGTGACTTCAGTTGAATGCAATATAAGTTTATCGCAATATTTGAAAGACGGCGAAACTGTAATATAATAGAGAAAAATCAATGTTTGTTCGTATTTTATGCGTTGCCATACCGTTCATCCGATTGCGATAAAACTTTTGCTTGCACTTGCTCAAAGGTTATAAGCATAGTACAATTAACTTTCAGTAGGTGGCGCGTGTGTCGTACCATATACAATTGGCCTAAGACAAACAGCAAACGTCAAACGGCCAATGTCATCGATACCGATCAATGTTGAATGTGAAATTAAATCGAAATTATCTATCTAAAATATTCTGCACCCGAAAGCACTTCAAATGACACAAACAATTTCTTTCTTTGAAAGGCATTGCAACGCTTGCCATATACCGGCTAGTTTAAAATAAAATAACTCAAATTATTTCCGTATATTTATTTGTATGGAATCTGCTTACTTACCAGATTGAAGAATAGGGTCAGGTAAGAGTTAGTGATTATCTAATCGCTCCCGCTGCGCCCTGTTTTTATCCAAGTTTTGTTTCATGTGTGACGCGTTTAAATAAAAAAAAATTAATATGTATATATACATATATGTTATTTTAATGACCCAGAAACTCTCAGTATAAAAGCGGTTGTAAGAATACTTGAAAAATGTTGTTTATGATACAATGAACCGAATAACTTTCCGCAGTCTCGCAAGGGTTAAAAGAATTCAATTACCAACATCGTGATGATAAGAATCTTTTACCACCATACTTACATGATTATCGATAAAAACAAGCATGGGCAGGCATGACGTCACTAATTAGGCGACAATCTTCTCATACCAGGATTTAGAATTATTTTCCTCTAATGGAGATATAGCTCTATTATTATTATGAATGTCGTCTGACGAGCGGGCTGCAGCCGGACTGCATCCGAGTGACAGCGAATATGGAAGTGCTCTGAAGTATTATATAATTGTTTATCTGTCACTAATTAGATGCTGTTTCCTGCCGTTGTACTAGAAGTATTTTATATACATCAGTGGCGTGCTTATCACTTGGCGCATATATAAATAGTCAGTTTTATAATTAAAATGAATACTTTTAAGTTTGATAATTATCTTGAATCATATTTTATTTACTCTTATATTTTTAACTAGCTGTAACCTGCGCGCGTTGCTACGCCAGCAATTGTAGGGGGGATTGGGGGGGTAGGGTGGGGGAGGGGGTGTACGCCAGAAAGTTTCGCTGAAGTATACTCGAGAAATTTGTAAAAATTCGATATCATTTTTGGGGGGGGATGGGGGTTGTTTGGCGGGCGTATGGGGGTGTATGCCATAAACCTTCGAAGGAGTGAACTCGAAAAATTCATAAAGTTAAAAAAAAAAATTAGGGGGTGGAGGTTGGGGGATGGTTGGGGGGTGGTTGGGGGGTGATTAGGGGGAGGAGTTGGTAGACCAGAAACCATCGCGGGGGTGCACTCAATAAATTTGTAAAGTTTCACATCGATCGGTCGAGCGGTTTAGTAGTCCATAGCGGACATACATACAGACATTCATTTTTATATATATAGATAGATATACTAGATTGCCAAACTGCATTTGTATTGAAATCAATACAACAAGAATGTATTTATTTTAATGTTAAGTAAATATCACATCAGGGATAATAAGGAACATATTTAGCTGAATGTTTATTTTTTCGACCATATAGATATATTTTTATATAAATATCTATTTTCTTTGTGTTCTCCATATTGAATAGCAGACAACAAATACATTTCATGACGAAGTGATATCGACTCTAGAAAGGCGAAATGACGAAACTCAATTTTTACAATATGATATTGTTTTTGATTATCACAGTGTACACAAATTAAAATATATCTGATTTTAAGTTTGAATAAAGGAGGGACCGTGAATTTTTCGACGAGAAAAAAAGACTGACACCACATACATGTGCTCAGTGGTCCCACCACCTCCGGTTATGTGTATGCAGCCTTCCATAGCGAAATGCGATCAAGAAAAGAAATTATTTTTCTCCTCACTTACTTGGCCTGATACAGAGCTGCGCGGATCTTTTAACCATACACCATGATACTTAAATAAACAACATCATTGTTTGCTGTGTGAAATACTTTCTAGAATCGATATACCACTATTTTGATATTTTTTGGCAATATCCACTGTGAATTGCTATTAAAGTCAAACGTTGTATTTTAGTCAATGTTTTTAATATAGGAATTGATATTCACAAGACCGTTATTCGATGTAAAACACTTTTAAGCCGGTATTGTTATATTCATCTCGTCTTTAAATCCTTAGTTGTTCACAGGGAAGTAGAGACTCCAATTCAAGTATCGAGTACTCGATACTAGAGAATACTCCTCCATTTTTCAACACGAGTATTTTTCAAAATACTTGAGTAATACTCGTGATTTTTCAATGAAGAAAAAATTATTTACTTTTTTAAAAATATATATATGTATAATGTTTAATCATTGCGTTTAACTGAGTCTTACGCATGGATTTTACTGTCAGGTAATATATTATATTTTTTAAATGTATTTGCCGTTGACTTTCCAATGGGTGAATTTCTTTCGTTACTTTTGCTTTGGGCCCTGCTGATTTTTGACTGTTGAAATTTGAGACGTTTAATTCTCTATTAATTTTGAAATATATTTTTTTCAAATTGAGATAAATGTATTAATAAAATTAAGTAAGCTTAAGTATTTACTTATCATCTTTTTCTAAACAAAAATTTGAATTACAAAAAAAATTTAGTACTACTTTTTTAATTTTACTACTCGTTCCTCGAGTAGTTGAGATATCAAGTAATTGGAGTCTCTACAGGGAAGATTGGTACCGGCTTTACAATCCAACCATACAATAATAAATGCGACGATATCATAATTCGTGGCGTGTAATCCGTTACAGATCTGTTCCCACTTCCCACCCTCGCAATCCGCGAAGGTAAGGAATCTAATTGGCCGGCTGACACCAGCGGCCAGCTATACACGATATAACTCGTCTACAGGAATTGTGCACGTGCCATATTTGTCTTTCTGCATCATTAAGTCGCCTCAACGCGTCGCAAATGCCAGCCCATCCATTACCACGTCACTACAAATATGTTCTACAGCTTAGCCAACTCTTAAACTTTTCAAGAAGTTGCAATAGAATTGATCAGCAATTCGAGCTTTGATTGTTCACAAGCAACCTGTTTGTTTTTATTTGCTTGTTTGTAATACCAATTGTTTGTCAGACCTTGTAATTCTTGCTTTACTAATATCGCTGTATTTCTTATCAGTTGATAATGTTCGCCATCAGCAAAACCGTTAATGATCTAATAAATTTTATGTGAAATTAGTACTAAAAATGTTTTATTATAATGCCATTACACCAAGTATTGAGAGTGATATTTGTATCAGACTAGCTCATGTCCAATACCAGGGTTTCCCAAACTATGCTCCGCTCCAATTTGGAAAGGTTTTATACACTGCAACACATTTAAAGATTTTCTGATTCAAATTGTAAATCGAGTGATGATCAATCTCCATTAATGTTTATATCGCTAAGCATCTAGGAACAGGCGGAGGACCATCTTTTCTCACACCGTGCGCATGAAAGAGATGGAAGATATTTTTTTTATCTGGCTGGTAATTCTCGTCAGTTTAACGACAGTTGCCAAGATTGATAGATTATTTTTAAATAATATAAAAAATATTTATGAATAGAACAATGTCTTTTGAATTTTTTTTTTTAATTTTAGGAAATTACCCAATCTATGAAATAAACATATTGTTTCGTTTAAATTTCCGGGTTTGTGAAGTGTTCCATTATAGAAAAATTTTGGAGAACCTAATCCTATACGAGAACAGTGAAAAGTAGTCAAAAATGCTGTCACTTGCTATGTTAACATCTTCCACGTTTCCACAAACTGTTTAATATTTTACTTTAAATTGAATAATATTTTGTCATTGAAAATACTACTGAAAACATTTTTTATGTTCATTTATTTCACAAAGGAAATTATATTTTAATATACATATCATGGAATCAGGCATATCTTTTTAGAATTATAATTATATTGAAAGCAACAAACTTCATTAAAACACTTTTTGAATGATTGATAGCAATGTTGCAAGCCTTTTGTTTTGCTTATCAATGCAAAGATTTCACATTTTTTTATAACTGAAATCTAAATTGCTAAACTTTCGTCACCATTTAAATTTATGGAGAACTCCACAATATTGTTATAAAGTGCTGCAACTTACCACAGCAAGATAAATTCTAAAATGCTTTCGCAAATTTGAACACCATTAAACTGTTTGAGATTCATCACTGTTCACTGGTCCTGCGTTCTCAAACATAATTTTAAACTAAGTAAAGAATAAATAGAAACATGCTAAATAGATTTTAATTTCGGACTGTAAGCGACAGACAAGAATTTCCGTTCATGAATGGCGAATAGATTCTTCCGACTTTTATTATTCCGAAAAAATAGATCCCATTACTCATGTATCTCATTTTTTTTTAAATTGGAACCCGATTTCAACAACCGAGATCCCAATGAAACACGCATGCGGTAATTTCCACTTAATACAAACAGTATTGAAATAATTTATAACGACCCTTATTTCATTGAAAAGTTTTCAAGTTTGAAAACCTACCAGTGCAGTACAAAGCCATCGTATAAATCAATCAATACGACACGTCATCCACACCAGTCACTCCGTCCCTCCTTAGAAACACTTGTGGCTAGTTTCCGAATTAGCTATTGTAATACACCTGCACATTACTCACCCTTTTCCTGGGAAAATTGCATACTACAAAATCACATGTACATAAGTACTTACCATGACGTCATATTCAGATTGAGCTTTTTTTTCTCTTGGTCCACATAAAAAAATCAGTTACGCAATTTGAACATGTTGATCTGAAAGAATAAACAAAGTCTAGTTATTCAATAGAGGCAATGTCACAGTAAAAATCTCTTAGACAGTTTATAAGCAGCGAAAAAAGCTACTCAAAGAAAGAAAGTGTTTTTGTTTATTGAAGTGCTTCTGGATGCACAATATTTTTTCACTCACATTGAAACACAATGATCATAAAACACGATAAAATTGCGAATGACATTTTCCGTTTGACGTTTGCTGATTGTCTTTTGTCTATGGTACGACACACGCCCCACCTACTGTACGTTTTCTGTACTATGCAATAAGTTGAAAAAATACACGGTATGGCAAACATTGACTTATTATAAATTTAAAAAAAGATTATTCCACGAACTATGTAACAAATAGTGACTCGTGTTTTGCTCATAAAAGAAGTATCTTTTAGTAAGGTTACTATAGTAATTAAATTAAAGAAGCGAAACACGTGTCACAAGTAGTTGCAAAATACGTGGAATAAACAAAGTTATTTATAATTTTATATTAAAATGAAATCTTACAAAGTTACAGCCTATCGAAAGTTTTTTTATTGATCTTCAAATAAAATATAAATATTTTAAAATCTAAAAGGAATGATTAATTTTTTTATTGCGAATCAAGGAAGCACGAATAATTTTTATTGAAAATAATGTTAGAATGTTTTATTTTATTTTGAAGCCGCCTATCTGATAAAATTTAAAAAAACTTATAATGGACTCACTTAGTTTGTTTGGTTCACAGTAGAGACTGCAATTCGAGTACAGTGAAACCCCGATTCTACGTTATTCAAGGGACCGTATAAAACAAACGATTAATGCGGGAAACGATGAATGCGGGAAAGTTTTATATGTGAACTAAATGCCGGGACTATAGAAAATGAACGCACCACGCGGGAAAACGTATAATGCGAGAACGTAAGATCGGGTTTCCACTGTATCGAATACTCGATACTCGAGAATACTCGCCCATTATTCAAGTACTCGATACTCGAGTATTTATTTTGAAAAATACTCGAGTAGTACTCGTAATTTATAAATGAAGAGATTTGCTTTTACGGGAATTATAAAAACAAAACTACGAACCAATTTAAAATTTGAGACGTTTAATTCGCTATTATTTTTGAAATATATGTTGAATGAAAATAAATAAACTTATTTGTTTATTAATCATCAATTTATGTAAACAAATTTGACTTGATAGTATATAATCGACTACTCGAGTATTTTTAAATGTTACTACTCGATACTTGAGTATTTGAGATGTTGAGTAATTGGAGTCTCTAGTTCACAGTTAATGACATATTATTTCATTATTTATACCAAGACCTTGAGTTTAATATTAAGTGAAATTAATATCGGCCTGGTTGTAGTAATCGAGACACCATAATTTCTCCCCTTTAATTGAAATTTGTCCGCGAATTGGAGAGTCGATGATTGGCAATCAATGTCAAACATAATATCTTTGGATTGAGTCGTATTGAAAAGCATATTAGTGAGTTGAACCGTACTCACTGGCTTCTATGCGAAGGAAATCAGCCAAATGTGATTGCGTCAAAACTTGGCGCCCTGGGATAGGGTGCCACACCATTGGTTTCCGAAAGAGTTTTACAATAATAAATTATATCGCATTTTAACAGGTGGTACTTAGTTGAATAACGCTACTGAGCTCTTGTATATTCATTTTATTTTATTATAAAAGACATTATATAATTATTAATTCACGTGGTATCGTAAGTAGTTAAATAAATTCATTTAAAATCAGCTTGAGAAGAAAATATATAACAAAATATTTGCCCTAGATCTCAAATTAAGACTTTTTTTTAAATATAGAGATCTATTCTATATTCAAATTTAATATCAGTTAAAATGATATTTACAACACGATAAAAAAAATAACAATGTATTTAAGTTCTACATAAATTATTTGATATATTGTTGAAAGCTATTTCGGCTTATGCCAACGTCAGAACTATGTTTAAAGATGCATTAAATAATCTATATATACTCTTGTAGACGGGGTACACAATACATTTTCCTTTCTGTTCTAGCATCCTAATTTTAAATGGTAATAATAAGTTATTAAATGTGACACATTGATTTTATTTAAAAAAAGTTGCCTGTTTCATTGATAAGGTTTGATAAGTAATGAGATATTATGATTATTTAAAGCATATCGCATTTGAAATATATAACCGTGGTCCGTGAACATGGATGTGTAATGATTTATTATGAATATTTAAATACGTTATTTTGATAAATGAGCTTTTTTAATACACTGAATACATTTCTTTTGTAAATGCAAAATATGAATAAATGGTTTCACAGCACTGTCACAGACCGTTTTGAATGACGAAGTTGACAAGCCCTTAGTATGAGTAAAGGGTCCTTAGAGATCAGAAGGGGTGTATGACAGGATTGCCAAAGGACCCACGCCAGGGCCTTACCGGCTCAAAATAAGGATGGGGCTACGAGGGGTGGCTATACTCCCCGCTTCTCATTCCTGGAGACTTCTCACTCTATTATTAACAAAAGGCTTTGTAGTCAATGCTCACTAAGGCTTTTGACGTTAATTTCAAAGTGTACGATTTATAATGATATGATCCTTATATTGGCTATTATGGTGTCATATTTATTCAATCTAGTTTCAATGATATTATTTCTTTGTTTTTTATACTTTTATGCAAACCACTTAAGACTTACGCTATTGAATTTAAAGATTTTTTTTTTACAATTCGTAATAGAACAATCACACACTATGCACTAAGCCGATTAAAACTAAATGAACATTATCGCTTAAATTATTACAGGCCAAGTGAGATTTTTCCTGAACAATCAGATGAGACTCAAAGTTCAGAAAATCAAAAAATAAACAGATATATACGGAAAGAAAAATAACAATGTATTTTAGTTCTACATAAATTATTTTATATATTTGTTGATAGCTATTTCGGCTTACGCCTTCGTATATAGTATCTATAGTTCTGACGAAGGCGTAAGCCGAAATAGCTATCAACAAATATATAAAATAATTTATGTAGAACTAAAATACATTGTTATTTTTCTTTCCGTATTATAATGGAGTTCTACCAAGTAAATGCCTACTCAATCAATAGATATTTTACAGTTAACATTCGATATATTAAGTATGGCTTACTTTACAGGAATATTTTTTTATCTCTTCTTCTTCGGTGTCTTCGGTGACTGAAAGAATCTTGGTATTTTGCTCGTGGCATTTTTGTATATTGCTGAAGCTATTTTCGTCAATAACGTTATAGTAAATACAAGTTCTGCACAGTAATTTCACGTTATTTAATAACCTACTAATGTATAATGATTCACTTCAATTCACCATTTGACCAATGACCATAATGCGAATGGCATAAAAGAAAATCTATTGTATTAAAAACGATAATAGTAACTAAGTATGTTCCTCAATAAATGTATGAATATTCATATTTAAAGTTTAAACTTATTACTTGACACTGAATTAAACCTTGAACCTGTACACATATTTGAAGGGAAATTTAATAGGTCTAATCTGGAAGTTATTTCGGCATTCTCAGTAGCTCAACCTCTCTTCTTGTAATGTAGTAGGGTAAAAAGGATATACCAGGACAAGTGATAAGTTAACCGCTCTCACTTCACTCATTTTTTAGGATCACCCACATGAGACTTTCATGTCTTCGAACATAAATTAATAATACGAGTCTTCTTCATAAATTGTTTGAAATTTTTAATTCTCTGCATTATTTATTTATTAACTCTTAAATACAGCCTGTCTGTTTGACCTTCGATTCAAGGCTCGAAAAAATCCAAAGAGGGATTTTGTGGAGGCAGTCGAGGGTCGGGCGAGGGGAGCCAAGAGTTCGGGGTTCACGATGGAGGCACCGGCATACAACACGCGGCAATATTACATTTCTGAGCATTGTTTCATTAGCCGTGTTATCAGATGCCAATTACGGCGGATTCATTAGAGGCGGGCAAACAGCCGCCGGCCGACTGTTCGCCTAACCCCCTTTGTACCGCTTGTGTACCATTTCAATGTCCCATAGAACGTCATGATAATCATGGGGAATTGCCAATCTAATTATATTATTAGATGGTTTATTTGGATAATTATGATACAAAAAAAAATGTAACTAACAATGCGATATTTTATCACAAGAAAAATAAATTGAACACACTTTTCAGTGAGTCATGTTACGTATTTATTCCACATTAAAATGATTTTGATCAGGACCGTTTTCGCTCATTGCTATCATTTTCAGCTGATAAAAAATACAGCAATACAAAGTTATTTATACAAAAACTAAGCAAGCAAGACTAATAAAGATGTGACAAACAATATTGGTTATAGGAATATGCAGGTAATTTAAAAAAAAAAATGAACAAGTCCCTATTAATTTATAGACTATAAATTTTAAGTGAGTACAAAAATGTCCAATTATTTTTTTAATATACATAATGCCATTTCACCAACTATTGAAGATAAACCCGTTGAAAGGAATATTTATCATTTATGTTGGGTTATCGTTTGTTGAATAAACTGTTTAATGTTGAAAGTGTATGTGTTCGAAAACTCAACATCATTGGCTACGGTTGTGGTTGTTTCAAGCCCCTCTCGGGCTTGAGTCGCATTTTGGAGATTTTCATAGATTGATTTATTTTCGAAGGCATACATCTGACAAAAACGTAGATATAGCGATAAGCCAATCACTAGTCTTGTCCTAGTCTTATCCTCCTATCAATTATCTCTTCAAAATTGGACAGCTTAATCAGCATAACTAAGTTGTAAACAGTTTTTGTTGGAAACCTTTTGTTGAGATAAACTCCATTAGAAATTCATAAATTTAATGCTTTACACTCTGTACTAATTAATAATTATAATTTCTCAACTATTTAGTAAAACTTTCACTTGGCTTCACAGAGTAAATAAATTTTATGAAATGATTTTTTTAACTGGCCTGGTCATCCAATGCTTAAAAGTATTCATTGTTCGCTCAATCCATTGTATAATACCGCCAGACAGTCCCTATAAGAAGAAGCGTGTGCGATAGATATTATGGAGTAAAATCATCTGCGACATATGAATAAATGTTCTTTCTATGAATAAAATGTTGTACTTTCAAGAACGAAGTGATTGATTTTTTTTGTAAAATGGTTGATAGTGCACACCATTTTTGTAGCGAGCGCTGGCTCGTGTGGGAAGGTAGTTCCACTAATTAATACTGTAGACTAGCAAGTAATCTCTTGTACTTCTCATTAAAGGCGCATAAAGGACACTTTCCTAGAAAACTCTTCGCCATCATTTACAAAAACAAGTCGATGTTGAAGTATGTTAACCATTAATTTAACACCGTCTCACAACTCTCAGTGCCTCTTGTATCTACGTTGCGAAATAGATTTTCTCCCGATACTTGGAATGTATTAAATGAAACAATAGCGCTACAATTTAGATTTGACCATTAGTAATCACTGGTATCAGAAAACTGACCTTTCTTTGAATGATGATCGGACCGCAAAATTTTCATGTGAATTTTGGTTGGCGGTGATGGGTCATGAAAACAGTTTTTTACAGGATAGCGAATATATGTGTGGTGCTGTGTCTTTTCCTGTTTCTATGCTAACTTGTTTGAATTTTAAGATTTTCCATGAGTTTTGTAATGACTCGGGTTTCGCTATTCGGCATCTTCACCCATTGAATTGAAAAGTAATGAAAACTAAACTCATAGAAAAGTACAAAATTCAAACGTTTCAATTTTTCATTGAAATTCCACCAAGCATCTTCAATTGATATCCTCAATTTTTATATAGGTAGAGGAAAGAATAAGGATACAGCTTGAGTTTTACTAACGATCTTACGATTTCTTTATGTTGAAGTTCTGTTCATTATGTTAATCTTTAATTGAAGCTTGAGGACTGTGTTTCGATTTATTCCAAAAAAGATCATGCGATCTTAATATTAATAGCACAAACTTTAACAAAATGTCATCTGTTAAATTATTAATTTGTATATTGCATACTAATTGATCTTAAAATCACATCTCTTATTCCAAAAGCACAGCAAAGTGGTTGCGGGTTACATTGGTTTTCTGTTTGGGCTATTCAACTCGATGAAATATATATATTTTAATAATACGGAAAGAAAAATAACAATGTATTTTAGTTCTACATAAATTATTTTATATATTTGTTGATAGCTATTTCGGCTTACGACTTCGTCAGAGTAGTTCTGACGAAGGCGTAAGCCGAAATAGCTATCAACAAATATATAAAATAATTTATGTAGAACTAAAATACATTGTTATTTTTCTTTCCGTATTATAATGGAGTTCTACCAAGTAAATGCCTACTCAATCAATATATTTTAATAGCTGGTAAGAATATTTATTTGTCTACGATTAATCTCACCTTGAAAGATTCACTGGAAAATAATTATTTTACGATAGCAAAATGTACGTTTTGAAGAAAATATCGTATGGGTAACCAAAGCTATATTATAAGGGTAATAATAACATAAGAAAATGTTTTCATTTAATAATTCAATTGAAAACTCAACACAACGGAAACACTTCGTAGAATAATTGTCTTGTTTGTGAAATTATTCGCTCAGTTACAAGGATGGATAAAAAAGTGTAAAGACATCACATAAATTTACTAAATCACACCGCTTAATGCAGAAAAAAATATAGTATTAGGTATGTTAGTGCATATGTTACAGTGAAAATGTATCAAGTAATAGATTTGTATGACAACATGATTTCACTGGTCACGATCATTGAAATTATTGGCCCAAGTTGATGATTTGCCGACCCATAATTCTGGTTTGCTTCAATGAAACAAAATCAGCAAGTTTCATAAAAAGAGAACCAAAGAAAAGCACAGACATAGGCTGAAGATAGGGCGGTCAAATTTAATTTCAATGGCAGCTTGGAGAAGAGTATATTTTCACTGAGAATACAGTTTCACTGTAACATATATAAATACAAAATTTCCAACAATCTGTTATGTACTTTCATGTAAAAAATGTTTATTTTATTATTTCTATTGTGCGCTAACGATGAGAACGGTCACGCTGTTTTGTTCGACCCTGTCACGAAATGTTAACCCATTTTCAATCTGTTCCGCGCATTATTCCAATGGAGCTGACGCCGCTAAGTCTTTAAGAACTTAATTAATATTCCGTCGATTGAGAGCAGTTGCTCACCAATCATTATTGCCATCCCATCCATTCCACCGCCTCATCGACTCCATCTCTCTCGGCCTTGCTCCTTAAGTGTTTTGATTTTCATCGCAGAGTTTACAGCATTCATTAAAAATCTGCTCCTTCAATAATAATTATATTAGAGTTTCTTTTATCAATAAAAAACACAGTGTCTAATCAGTTTTTAATTTAGGTTTTAAAAATTGAAGGTAAGCAATATCATTAAATGTGTAAGTTACATTGTACTCTTTGAGTTGAAGACACTTTATAGAGCGTGAATAATAATGAAATCTCAGATATGCATGAAACGAGCAAATAACACCATGCTCCGTCTCTTCTGAATATCTTGATAGTCTCTAAAACAAAGTCTCTAAGTTGAATTGGGATGCTACTATAATTAATAAACTTAAAATGAAGTCTCCTTTGTTACTGAAAAGTTCTTATTTATTTAAATATATACTTAAATAGAACAGGTTTTTGCTAAATATGTCTATTCAACAATATCTGGTCAAATTTATTTTAAGATCAAAACTAAAAAGAAGCGCATTAAAATGCAGCTTTAGGCTATGGCCACAGTGACAGGCGTAACTTGTTTCGTGGCGTAGTCTCTTGCTTCATAATCAACGGATGCCGCAATGTTTTTAAAGATGACGCGTCATAATTGTTTACGTTATGACGTGTCATTTTGTACGCCGAAGCAAGCGCTGTTAATATCATACTGATTTGGCTTCAGCATTTTCGGTGCGCTTCGACGTCGAAGACGGCGCCATCGTTGAAGCCATTGCGGTACCAATGATTTTGAAGCAAGTCTCGCCATGGTACGCTCGAAGCTTCGAGATCCCATACGTCTTTATAAGTAAGACCACATAGCGGAAGAATTCAAAAATACAAAATAAGAAATAAGAATATTTTCGATGGCTTCGGCGGTAACTTTGTGGAAGTTCATTTTAATATAAATTTTTTATATAAAATTTAAAATAACTTTGATTATTCCACGTATTGTGTAACTAACTGTGACACGTGTTTCGCCTCTTTCAGAGGCATCTTCAGACTTACTATCGCAAAGTTTGCTTAAGTAAATTTTATATTAAGAAATAAGAAATTCTTAGCTTAAATAGACCGGTCACATTTCTTGTGTCAAAATCATCAGTTGACAAATCACACCATCTACTAATACCGATGAACTTATAGACCACCAACAGTCTGATGGATTGATTAGCTTATTAGGTTGGACGGCAGAATATTTGATAAGGATATACATAGTTGATAAAGGGGTATACTCAATATTCTAATCAAAATGTCTGCATATAGATTATACATCGATAAAAGTATTAAAAAAAAAGATTGTATTGCAAGACTACTTGTGTTGTAGTAATAACCCTTTTATTTCACTACGCAATTAGAATGTCGTTTAGCAGGCATAAAATAATGGCAATCAATGAAGAATTAATATTTGAAATGCCCTGTGATTTAGGGTTAATCAAACAATAATAAAATCAAATATTTGCACATATTTTTAGCGCCGCTTTCTTGTTATAGAAAATATTTTAGCAATTAAACAAATTATGAATTATGTTTGAACAAAATTTAGTTATTCTGTTTTGTGCCTCCGTTCAGATGTAGTGCCTAGTCCACACTGGAATTCTATTATAAAGCATTATGTATTTCGATATTTTATGAAAATAAAATGCTTCACCTTATTATAATTGATCAACCAAAAAAGAAGATTTTTTCACAATGTTAAACCCGTAATAAAATGTGTTAATATGGGTGGTAAAGAATTTAGAAATATTAATGTACTATATTCATCATAGAAGTTTTTTTTTATATTTAATTTCTTTTTAATTTTTTTCGATTTTATTAGCTTTTCTTTGTATTTCCTTTTTAATCATTTTGTTTAATTGAAAAAATTGTGAGATCATGTCAGGTATTTCAGCTCATTTCTAATAATATATGGATGTAAATGAAAAACATTCAAGTCAATTGAAGATATTTCTACATTTTGTGTGGTATTACTTCACTTGGGAGAAGATTTTTAAAACCACGTGCGAAGCTTCACATCTCCATCTCGATTTTTTTGGCTAACATCTGTTTGTCAGTCGCTTAGTCGGGAGATGATTAAGAACAAATTATGAAGCTTGAAAAGGACTAATAGTTGGATAAATTTTATTCATTAACAGTCGAAAATTTATGACATTACATATGAATTAATAAATTGCAATTTCAATCTTTTGAAGTTTCCAGTTGGGATTCAATATCTTTTACTGAACATCAATTTAAGGGAAGTGCAATAAGTTGATTGCTTAAATTTTTAATCATACAATAGTATTACTAAAATCTTCACGCAATATTTGCTCCGTGTAGATCTCCAAAAACACATTTCAACTCCCACTCACCCAGCCTCTTCACACCAATCTCCTCGCCCCCTCTTCTCATCCAGGGTCGCTCTGTTTGTTCGCTAATTAATATAAACTGATTACTAAGCTTCGATGATTTATCATGCTTTGCTGTTAAGTTTAAACAAGGGCTGTGCTAACAATTTAAAGTATTAATTAATGAAAATTTCAATTGATTTAAGCCGTTTCATTTGTTTTTGGATAGAAGCTTTAAACTTTGACAATGACATCATTAGTCGAATCTATTAAAGACTTTAGGTAATTTATCAGGCTTAAGTTTAAAACAAGACATCATTCTGAGTTTGTTATTTATATTATGTTTGTTTACTATTGCTTTAGCAAGAAAATGCAAATTGTTCAAGGCCCATTTTGTCAGGGGTTCACCATCATTTTGCATGCTTATATTATTCTATTCGTAAAAACACCTTGTTGACGTTTACATTAAAACTACAATGAACTAACTGATAAAAAACGCACATCTAAATCTTGAACGTATCTAATTTTAGCTCAATAATCAGATGGTTCAGCTCCGCCTTGCAACAAGTTCAGTATAGAACAGTGGTTCTCATGTGCAGCCACCAGAGGATTTTCCTGCGGCCACCAACAGATTCATAGTTAATATTGATATTTAATAAAAATTGGTTTTTTTAAGTTAATTTGTCACTGACACTGAAAATAAAATATTTTGTATGCATTGCATTGTGCATCAAGAATTGCTAATTAGCAAAAACTGAACACATACATGTTTAGATCTTTTTGGCAAAAAGGACTTAACACAAAAATTTGGTGCGGCCACCAGACATTTCCGTAGGACGGCTGATATTCCTGATGCGGCCACAGCCAAATTTTACATGAGAACCACTGGTATAGAATGTTAAATCACTCAATTTAATATTGGTTTTAATGTTTTCAGTGTGTTCTCTTCAAGAGTAGATTACCATTTATAAAATGTATTTAGAACATCTTCCTCAATAATGTTCGTAAACTAAGCACGTTGAATATATATTTTTTATTGATACGATTTATCCAACAGCACCTGTTTAGGAATCCTTTTAATTCATTCGTAGGGTGAAAACATTATATTTAAAAAACAAGTTATACAACAAATTTTACAACATGTTAATATAATGGCCAGGAGTGTCGGGACCGGCTCTTCTCATCAAGAGCGTCTTTATGGGGCAAAAATGTTATCACATCAGTTTGAAAAAAAGAAATGCCATGTCTAATTACTTCATATCTAATCCCAGTTTCACCGCTTAGTAAACCTCAATAAATCATTACTTTTATAAATATTAAAAAAAGCCTCAATATATATTCAATAATATGTTTGTGATGAATTAAGTTTCTGAGTGACTTTCTTAATTCTGTTGCATCTGATGGTGATCCAAAGATTCGCGTTGACTTGCAATTAATCATCAACATACCTCGATCGTCGCTTATCTTCACATATAACTTTACTTTAAGCGTTTCGGACGAAAGAATTATAGTGTTCAAACGATGCGAAATGTTAAAATATCGTCACATTTTCCCAGTATAAAAACAGTTAACTAATGGTGAAAGGAATTTAATCTCAAATTCAAAACACGAAATTGCAATGGATTTAGTACATTTTTTCAAATGTATCTTTTTAATGGTTAGTTACAAGATTTTACTTTTTCTTTTTTTTACTCAAATCAATACTATTTTTTTCACTCGTGGTCAAGATAATATCATTGTTTATTAATTTATGTTATCCACTATATTTACTCCATCACTATGCGTTAGGTATGTCAAATTAAAATATATTCTAAATATTTTTCACTTAAATACATTCAAAATGTTTCATTTAAATGTTTTTTTTTATTTATTTACGATTGCTTCACTCCAATAATTCGTATAAAGTTTGAATATGTTTAAAGATACACCGTAACAATATTCACACTTAGAAAGTATAAAAAAAATGTGTACTGAATATCTTTTTCTCTTTAGTTATAATCTCATTTTACGTTTAAAAAGATTGAACAAGTTATTAAAAAAAAAATCATTTTATTTGTATGACCATTGTAACATAGATTTTATTTTTCATGTGCAAGCTTTACTGGAAAACTAAATACATTTTTCAAAAATCTTTTCGAAATCAACCAAAATCATCATCGTAAATTTCTCCGCTTTCCCACACCATTGGGCGCTATCTCAAGGCCATTGTGATGATGTCTCTAGCTGGGATACGAGAGAGGCCACTTCTGGCTGAAGTATCCCCTTAATTGGGGCCGCGCTAATTGGCTACCGCCCCCGGGGCTCTAGTATTACTGCCAATTATCAGCTAATTAGGGGGGCAGCTCTTGTTTCAACAGAGACGAGAGACGTGAGCTCTGGGGCGCCCACTCCATCGCTTATCACGCCACCCCTATCACATACTCATCAAACGGTTTGCTCTTTCTCATCCAATCACAATACTAAGCGATAGGCCCATAGACACTTGCAATATTTAAAAAAAAGAACAAAATGATTCACATAAAAAACAGATCATTATTTAAAAAGAGTTGTTGACTTCATATAACTTAAGATATCTAGTATATATGTATATACCGCTAACAAAATAAACTAATACGAATCTTTTGTCTCCAGATCTTATTCAAGACTCACTTATACACATGCAGTGGATATTTTAATTCTTGTATTAGATTTATATAACTTATTATTCGTTCAAATAGACACTTCTAAAATGAACCCATTTATCTGGAGTAACGCTTCTTAAATACGGATAAGCTTCCCACACTTTTGTCTCATTACATATTAACTATTGTCTATTTCTATATTTGCATAATTATATAAAATAATTCATTTTTTTATATACAAAATCACAAATTATAAGTATATAGATTTGGCAAAGTGAAAAAAGATCAAAACGATGTAATAACACCAAAATTATATCGGATATCGGCAAAGAAGTTAACCAAGTAAGTTCCGACAAAATCAATTACAATACATAAAAAAAACAGTACTCGTCTGCACTCACTCATATCCATGTGAAATATTCACTGCAACACCGTTTAAAACCGTTAAAGCTTTTCTTAGTGGCATCATTATTGGCAGGTTAGTTCTACTTGGAAAAACAATTATAAGACCACTGTTCGTCTGGTAATGCTTTACAGAATGCGACTTACCTGAGCTCAATATAAAGAATTCACAATTAAATAAACTGATTTTTCAATCAATGCATATTTTTTTTATCCAAAGACAAGGATTTATTATTTTTCACTCGTGTATGATGTCCTCAAATCAACATTTTTGAATCAAAAATCGCCAAAAAAACAAGCTCAGTTATGTAAGTCAATCCAGTCAATATTTTAATAGAAATTAAATTGATTCTCAATTTTTCATAACGATTGTTATGCCGACCACTATTTTCAACGATGATTTTGTATATATTGACACCGCCTTATGTGGTAGGTCATCAGAACTCTCTCGAACGATCTATTGTTCACCTCAGTCAATGAGTCAGTCGATATCAGGAAATAAATTCATTCTTATAATAATCTATATTGCAATCTATAGCGGTGCAATGTAGAGTTATTTCAATTTCTCTTATCTCTTGACGCCCGACAATGCATGTGCTTCATAAAAAGTTCATAAGGCGATAAATCATCCCTTATCAGCGGGCGCATGTGTTAACGATTTTTGAAACGGCCATTGTTTTTTCTTTCTAAAGTAACCGTTTGTTTTCATACAGCAGTGAGAGATTGGACGGCATTGAGAATGCACGCGCCTAATCCTCTCCCTAAGAATTAAATTCGAGTCAAATTCCTGATATCTTCTTCGCTATCGTATTGTGTGTTGTATAACGTCTGTGTAAACTATAAACAATTAAATAATGGATGCTAACCGCAACCACATAACGCTTTGAGATCGTCTTTTCTTTATAAGAGTGCCATGTTTCTCCTACTCCGTCCCCAAAATCCCTCTTTCTGAGTGTCGGATAGGAGGCTCCTTCTCGATTACGAGGGAGCCGGAATAAAGGTCTTCTCAATATATCTTAACTATAGTGGAAATGAAGAGGTCGTTGACACAAAATAGTACTTAATAGATAAACGTAAAGCGCTAAATACCCTTTAGTAATTGTGTATGATGATTTAAGGATAAAAGATAAAGGAAAAGAAATATGTTCCTACACATTTGATTAATATATATTATCAGGCTCAATTATATTTAACTTGAACGTTTGAATTTATATTTACTTTAGTTAGTCGGCAAAATATACATTTTTTCTTGATTACTCACTCACCGAGAAGATATAAACTGACACCATCACAAAGAAAATATTCTTGCACCAAAAAACAGTTTTAGTTTAATCAAAATATAAGCGGTGTTTAATTATTCTAAATAACATACCATTAGGTATAATTATATCACAGAAAATATCTGTATTTTCAATTATCATTGAGTTGTTTTATTACTCCTTGGTCATACGGATTTCTCATCAGATAGAATAATTAGTTGATATTAAATGCAGCTGCATCTTAAGTAGGTGACAGATTTTATAATGTAAGATAAATAGTCTTTGAGAATATTTCAATAAATCTTTCAACCGTTTTAAAACCGCGAGAATGCGCGAAGCTGTTTACTCTATTTCGTCATCAAAGGCCACAATAATAGACCGCGCTGACATTATCACAATAAACACCAAGTGTGACACATCAAATGAATATTTGTTAAATCTTTTCAAGTAAGCTGCAGTCAGATGAGATTTTCAATTGATATTTTGAGTGTAAAAATAAAGGTAAGCATGACTAATGAATGAGCGAATGCAATTTATCATTTGTAGCTAAAAGGAGTTCACATTTCACTTCAAATAGTTGAAGAAATAACTCATTTGACTTACATTATTTTTTCAATATAAAATATAGTGAAAAAACAAAATGCGATGGAAGAATCAAATTGTAGCAAAAATGTAAGTCATATGTTTTGGTAACAAAGTTATACAACTCGACTATAGGAATCAGAAAAGACGGTCATTTCGAGTGACTCGTGTCCATTTTATTTTTAAAACCATTTTCGCTCTCAATTTAATTTGGAGGAAAAGATAGACTTCTAATAGAGTTTATCTCAACGGAAATTTTAAAGGGGAACTGCTTGTTACTCAGTTGCTCAACATTTCTTCTTTTTCTTATTGTGTAGATATAGAGGTATGAATAAAAAAACACTGGTAGCTTCTTAATCATTTCGCTACGTCTGGTTTAAATTGTCAGAATGGTGTATGAGGTTATATGAAAAGATATAGACATGAATGTTTCTGAAAAAAAAATGAAAAAATCAATTGAAAAATAAAGCTGACCGACTGGGACCCGATCCGCAACCGAAACAAACGACGTTGACCATCGACCACTGACCCAACATTTCCATATTGCCCAAATTCTGATATTACAAAAAGTTTTACGGACAATGGTAACATATTCAATTTTTTCAATTAGGTTTATTTGAATTATGGTGATCATTGGGGAAAAAAATCAGTCGAAATTCAGAGATTGTAATTACTTACTAGGAAAGAGTAAGATCGAAAATATAATGTTCCAGAAATGGTTCTGTCCACAAACCGCATTTTTTATAAATCCTTTTGCATTCTGTGAAATATAAATTTGGGTTTATTCCGCTACTTTATGTTATTATAGAGGGTAATTTTACAATCGTTGCACGTAGCTGAGTACGTCAAGTTGCAGGTGATAATATACAGCCGTGTCTTGTCGAACAAGGGGCCAGATGCTCGATGCAGTGTTGGTCGCTTGTTTTCGCTCGACGCTAGTGGGCGGAATATTGTGGATGTTATTTATACGTGGCATAATATTATTCTGTCCATATAAGTGATACTAAAGATTTGGAGCGATGACTACGATACTTTGTTGCATTTTTTGACACAAAATTCAACTCCCACCGAAAGTGGTGTTGAATGTTTGTTATTTATTTATTTGTTCAGAGAAAATATAGACAAATTAAACTCGATATAACTTAATAGTTAATTTTTGGTGCCTATAAAGGATACTACTCATCATTACAAAACATCAGTGCCTGTTAAAATAGTAATAATAACAAATAAAACAGAAGAATAAAAACAAGATGTTATTGAATATTATATAATAAATGTTGAGACGACCTCGATCTCAGCTCTCTCGTAAAATGAGAGAGGGCCTTCGATCTGTCACTCGGGAAGAGGAAATTATGATTCGGAGGGGGGAAGAAAGTAGGAGGCTCGGATTTAAAACGATCTCAAAGGGTAAACAAATACGATTAGCACTCGCACAATTTATTCTCGTAATAAGATGGTTACACAAGTTACACGGAGTTTACAAATTACACAATTATCGAAGTTATACACAGAATTTAGTATTTAATTACAAATAACGATTGGATACCTTCTCGCCTTGACAAAGGCGATATCAGGATTTTTTATACGGTTAGAGAGAGTATTAGTAGAGTGAAGGCGACCCTCGAGACTCACGAAGAAGGGAGTAGCTCGACCTTCTGCAAGATTTATACGACTGATCCGCACTCACGTCCCCCTAATCTCTCTGTAACTTTGACTGCTTTTTGAAAAGAAAACAGGCTCTTATGTTTGTTTCCCCGTCCGTTGTTAGCGGACTAGGCTTCTCCGATCGCGATCTGCATAGCGCAGAATCCCGTCTCGAGATGCGCCAGCCGTACCGTGTGTATCCGGTCCAGCGGAGGCTGCGTGAAATACCACGTATCAAAAGCAGTCAGGGTAAAAGAGTAAGATATATTTAGAGTGAGGTGGCTGTGCGTATACATCCAAGGTAATGGCCGCGCCGAGATGTCGCTTTTACAAACTTTAAAAATTACTCTACATATATTGAATCGCTATAGATTTCAATATAGAGTATGATTAGACTGAATTTACTTCCTGATGTCGACTTAAACTCAAAGACTGAGGTGATAGATAGATCGTTCGAGAGAGTGCTGATGTCCTAAAAAACAATACGGTATCAATGTCTATATCTATCAAGCGAATTGAAAAGTGACTAAGTTCTCGAGATTGGCGTCCTATGTGCCTTCATATAAGATATAGAACATTTTCATAAATAAGTGTATTTTGCTTTAACGCTAAGGTAAATATTTTAGCTTGCCAAATGTCTGTTTTATCCAGAACCTGATTATGTTACATTAAACAATATCAACTGTGATAGCCCTGAGAATAGCGTTATGCTGAAATATCTATCGAAACTAGAACATTATTATTGTATTTGAACTGAATACAACTCCGTTTTCTTTTATTATAATAAAAACTCTACCGTAAAAGTTCAAATTATATTTAAGAATTTATTAGTGAAAACCCGTACAGGGAAGATTATTTCAGGATATTTTTTATTTACTTTATTATATTATCCCTTTATTTGAAACGGCGGACGAAATGTATTTTCCTACCATATTGATTATTTGGTTAGATTTAATATTTAAATAATCTTTATCTGGAATCGAATAAAGTTAAGCACGTGTACTTATTTTAATAAAGATATATACATTAAAATTGATTAATAGTAAACTTATGTATTTATTGATGGAATGAAGTGTATATTTGTGTAGATATGCTTCTCAATAATACATAAAAAATAATTTGTTATTTAAAATATAGCATTGTAAAAAATCCACGAAATAGAAATTTAATAAATCTTTTTTGATTCTACTTGCCAAAATTAATTGTAAATTTTCCTTTCATAATATTCCGTTTTTGTATTCAGAGACCTTACGATGTCAAAATACAATAATGGAGTCGTTCGTGACGAAACATAATTATGAAAGCAGACAAAATTTTAACAATTAAAATACAAAACAAATGATTGATAATTTACATTCTTATTCGCCAAATAAATAATCTTTTATAAAGCGTGTCTATTCTCAATATGCTTCGGCATAAGAGACACATCTAAGAGAATACTTACCATTTTACAAGTACTCGATACTCGTAATTTAAAAATGAAGATTTATTTCCTAATTTTTTTCATTTAAAAAATATATTGTTAAACTGTCGCGTTTAACTGAGTCTTCCGTGTGGATTTTAAAACTAAACTTCGAACCAATTTAAAATTTGAGACGTTTTTTTTATTAATTGAAATAAATGAATCTTGAAATTAAATAAGCTTTTCTATTATTTATAATCTATTTATATACACAAATTTGAATTAATTGTACATATATATTGGTATATCTGAAATTACTAAGTATACTCGAGTACACGATTATTTTATAGTGTTACTCGATACTCGAGTAGTTGAGATGTCGAGTAATCGGAGTCTCTACTCGGGATGGATGTTACTGATGTTAGTATGTCGGTCACACTATTAAATGACAAGATGAAAGCTCACCATTCTATCTACGACACGTTTTCCAAGACGAGAAAAAATGAAAACGTCACGAATTACAAGTATTTGAACTTGAAAAGCTTCCATATAATTTTTTTCAATATTAAAAATACAGATTTATAAACAACCGATTGGTTAAGAGCACTGTCTAAAGAAGTAGCACAATAACATTCAAACACATGAATGGCAAAACACGAGGTGTAAAATGATCAAGTTTTCCAACCCAGTAAGAATAAATCATTCAAATGTTAAAAATGAAAAATAATACCGCAAAGTGGACGCCGAAAAAAAACACTTAACTTATTAAATGCCGCTGTATTCTAATCGATAATCCGAATAATTTATAACTACATCCCAAAGTTCCAATTACTTTTCTCTAAGAAAATTGTATAAGGGTATCTCTTGTACAATTTTTCATTCGCTACCGTCGATCACATCCACTAAATTCTAGAGGCCAGTCCATCCAATTACCAAAGTGGTTGCCTGCGTGAATTAAGCCAACTTTACACGGGAATCAAACGGAGGGACAAAGTATTGCAACAATGTGCAAAAAGTTTTGGTTAAATTCTTCATCTAACTAATGAATTGATTTGAATTTGTATACTTTTTTTTTCGAATAAAGAAATGAAAACATTTCTTAATGTATATAAAATTAAGATTTTTGAAACCAAGCAAATCGTTTGCTGTTTCCTCACTATGGCTGAAAACGTTTAATAATTTTCCCTTATTATTAAGAACTAAATAAAATCCGTATCACCTTTTCAACGTGTAAATTACACAAAAAAAAATCGTGATCAGGTATAAAATAATATAAAATTAACTTTGTTTATTTCATGTATTACAAACAGTGACACATGTTTCGTCTAATTTAAATACATCTTCAGAATTACTATCGCAAGGCTACTTTAGTAATGATCTTAATCTATTTGTTATTACCAAAGTTGTGGATTCTGACTTGGATTCGGACAAATATCCGGAATTGATTTTAATATTCTGGAGAAAATCTAATTGCCTTTTTCTGTTATGTTTAACCCAGATAGACCTGAAACGTTTTCTTTGTCATTTTGATACTATTTTACAAATTCTTAAGCTATTTTAATATGAAATATGGGGGGAAAGTGTGTATATCATATGCTGATTTATCTATTAAAAAATTACTAATTAGATTCACTGAGATCAGAACCGGTTTCGCTCATGGCGAGCATTATCTACTGAGCTGCAACTGCATGATCATGAAAAAACAAATTGGCATTACAGCTAACGCCAATGCGCCAAATATTCTTAATTGTGAAAGTCGTACGAGATTAAGTCGATGATAAATAATGAATCAGTTGTGCACAAAATCAACGATAAATAACATACACCCAGCCCAAGATCTCTTTTTTCAATTGAAAAAATCTGACCTTGCCGGGAATTGAACCCGGGTCCCCTGATCGCTAGGTCAAAGCACTTGCCACTAGTCCACAGAGACTGACCTATATTTTGACTGTTCCTTTAAAATAACGGTACGTCTATCTGAGTTAGAATAAGATGTTTGAGTACAAGTTTTTCACCCGTGAACGGCCGCCTTTAGCGTGTGCAAATAAGTAATGGCGCCCCGCGAAACACTCACCAGATTATCCAAGACAGCGCCCTAGCCCCGAGTCCTGCCCTGCCTCCTCCTCGTAAACGTTATGAATGAGACTGTAACGCTTTTAATATCCATCGTATCGCCACAAAGTGATATCAACAATTACCGGAATTGCTGGTACTCTTCAAAATTAAACTATCCTTTCCGTGGTCGGTCGCGTGGCGTGCAAGAAGCTGCCGATAAAACGAAACTAATTCCATAAGTAGTCGCGGGAATTAGAACTATCCAGCAATTATATTATTTACCCCATCCGTTCATAAAAATGATCGTGCTACATATTAGGCCCCCTAAAGACAGAATAACCTAGATCATTGTTCTCTGCTTTTAGGAAGAGTCAAAAAACAGGTTTCACCAGTAATCAATAAAACCTATTTTTTAACAGATACAGATTGTCTTTTACTATCTTAAAATGCGATGCTTTGGCTTTCTGATTTAATTGTTAAATAAAGGGTATTCAATAGGGACGCTTGAAATATGTTACTTTGTCCTGCTGAATAGATTATTCATTGTTTAGTGGCCAAATTTGAGTCAACCAGTTTGGTAAATAATCGGCCAACACCTACCTGTACGTCATCAAAATACAATATCTGGTGAAAACATTGCTGCTGTGTGTGAAAGTGTACAGGAAAACCCAAGGCAGCTTATTTCTCGTTGTTCACAAGAACTTGGCTTTTCTGCGACTTCAACTTGGCGAATTTTGAATCGGGCCTTATGTCTGCACCCGTATAAAATCCAACTTACCAAGGAACTTCAGGTAAACGACCGCAGACAACGCCTGATTGGGTTCTGGAGCAGTTGGAAGTTTACCCAAATTTGTCAAAAAAGTCAACTTTAGCGACATGGCCCATTTTATAATGAATGGATATTTGCAGACATTTAATGCTATATTCCATATTTAATGCCGTAAAATATACTTACAAATGAAATTAAAATTTAGTCGAAATATCACAAACAACTTGTTTTATTTACATTTCAAAACTAAGCGTCCTTATAAAAAGACCCTTTATTAAATATTATTATAATCTCTTGTGTTATTATCAGGTTTACGTATTTAGCTACCATTGTATTCATATGTCTTTGACATACTTATAACGTTACATATTATGCTGTATCTAGTGGCATTCATATCATATCATAAGTATTGACAGTGAATACCACAATGTTTGCGAAAAGGTATTTCAAAGATAAAAACTGCAACAAATACATGCCTAGTGTTGCCCATGATTTCAATGTTTACTATGGCAAGCATACGATAGTTGTGACATAATAATATTTTTAAGCAATTTTGCAATGCATTGATCTTTTGAACAAAGTCATCCTTGTGATCAATTTATATATCTATAAACTTTAGCCGCGACTATTCATTTTTTTATGGACATTAAAAAATAAACGCGGGACTATTTATCACTAAAGGTAAATGCGGTACAAGGAAGAATTCAATAACGATAGATCGCGTTCACTGTATGTATATGCTTATTTTTAATTTAGTGCTTACCATTGGTGGGTAAAACGATATTAGAAAATAGCTGATGTTTTGGAAAAAGCTTGATATAGGTATATATTCCTTTTTTGAGCATTTCAACGGATGGAATAAATGATCGCCTTAATCTTTTCTTGGAAACAGTAATAATACAATACAATTTATTTTAAATCCAAATAAATAGTAAAAAATTAAAAAGTAATTTTAAATATGTGCAAAGAAATATATGTAGGAATTTGTAGCCCGGACTACAATGCCGTTGACTCTGACAAACTTCTGAGAAAAATGACGTTATGTGTTGTTTGAAGTTTTAGTATTTTGTATTTATAAAAAGCGGTTGATGCGAAATTGAAATAATTGCTACAGCAATAATGGAGTTCTACCAAGTAAATGCCAATTCAATTAATAAATTTCTAAAGCGCTTAATATTCATTATTTAAAAAAATATTCTTATAATGCCGAAAGAAAATAAGCCATGGACATATTTTTATTAAGCAGCCTGCCAATAGTGATGCCACTATCAAAAGCTTTAATACACCCCATGAATGTGAGTGAGCTAAGACATATATTTAATTAAAGTTTAAAGCAGTCTTGAAATATACAATTTTTATGTACATTTTTTTAATCTGTTGTATATAAATAAATTGAATCGAATGATCATGAAACTCGATAGCCAGCGTCATTAGTACTAATAAAAAATAATATATTAACATTGTACCGATGAATATATTCTACTCTTATTCGGTGTTCATACATCCAATTTTTGTTCTATTATCCTCGAATTAATTTTTCTCCGCGTGATGTTTGATAAGCAAGATCATCGCACGTGTTGAGGGGAATGAGGGGTAGATCGGGCGCAAGGCAATCGTCAAATTGCTCTTATTTGATTATACCCCACAGCCGGCGAGCCCCGTCCCGCCCGCCATCCCCTCTCCCGCTTATTTCATTTTTTTAATGCTCCGGTCTGTTTTGCAAAAGTTGTTACAAAAACCAGAAAGCGAGCTTTTATGGCCTCAATAATCGTATTGAAGTTGGTGATTAATAATATTACACGCGCTTCTGAGAGCTTTTTTGATATGATTACAATATCATTATTTGAGCAATTCTAAAATAATGAAAAAAAGAGCTGCAATATCATGAAAGTATTTCAACACGTCAACAATGAACACGCGCTATGAAATGACTTACTTATTTTGCATTTTCATTACAGAAGAAAATATTTCACTGCTAGAATTCAAACCATTAAAAACATGTTAACTAGATCGATTCATCTTAAGATGTGTTTTCACTTTTTAGGTTTAGGCTGAAAGTACTCAGTAAATTGTATTCATGCCGAAGATTTTAACAAATAAAACATGACAATGATCAGGACCAGTTTCGCAATCATGATCACGTGCACTTGATGTCATTATAAATAACATCAATGAAAATGTGTATTTATTAAATGCTGTTCCACCAATAAATGACAGATCACACATAAAAGGGTTTTTTTCGTAATCGAATATTTTCATTTGCACAATTTATTTCAAATAAAATAAAACGTTTGAAAGTTACTCTTGGTCCATAAGCATAAATGATCATATAATTGAGATTTATTCAATCTCCGTGTGACGTCACAACATTGTTAATTAGAGTCATTGCACGTAAGTTCAAGTTCATTCGTGCACTTGAAATGCCCGAAGATGCCGAAAGGCAAAACCCGGGTCGTTAGCGACAAAATTCATGGAAAAGTAGAACATTCGCACTAAGTGGCCATGGTTAGCCGTTCCAATGATGAGGATATGATCACCAGCATGTCTTTTATGGACACATACAATCAAACTTAGTAATAAACTGAAATATTAAGGCAGACAAGCCACCTGAACAGTTGGAGTAAAAAAAAATGGATTTATACTTTCATCTTGAATAAACTCCAACGAATATGACAAATAGAAAATTATTCAAGGAACCTCTAAAGTATTTTCTTCAATACCACGATATAAATAATATCGGTTTTATTCTTGGCTAGATAAAGTAGAATTTTTCATCCGTATAAAAAATAATAAAATTCTCTCTTTCATCAAATTTTGAATATTTCTCTAAAATTGATTTACGTGCGTTTTTGTCCGTATATTGCAGCAGTTATTCTGCTTTTGTTCCAAGATAATGCTTTCAAGTTATTATTGCTTTTGCAAATGGGGAAAAAAGCTCGATTTATGATTGCATATGTTACTTTAACGCCTGTTTCTTATTACTTGTGTACATACAAATTCTTTTTTATATTAAGCTTTGGAGGAAAGTGATATTAAAAAATACTGACATGTGTACAGCTTTATACCTATTTTCATATTGTTTTCTATTTCAATATTAGAAATAGAGCGTTATATTTATTTACATCACATGAAATATTTAAAATGAAAAATATTGTACAATTTCATTGATTTGAAAGCGGTTATATTGCGGTGTTTCTTAAAATACCTTACGTTCTGTGAAATCAAAAACTTATTTATTTTTTTAAGTATAGAAAATTCTTGACTCTTTTTTTATTAAACTTTATATTGTTTACTGTAAATCGTAAGATTGTAAAAAAACAAATTAAAGTTTATAACAAATTCCGTATTTTATCTAGAATGACTCATTTATCTACATTTTTAATTGTACAATAGATTTTGACAGGGCTTTTTTTCCATTTAACGCGCTGGAAAGGCGTTCCGGCACCTTATTTCACAGTATTTTTTTTTTCAAAATTTCAAAATCAATTAGCCGACAAAATATTTGCGCTTATGTAATTACAATCTATATTTTTATAATTCGTGAAAATGATAAAATATGGTATTGTTATGAACCCGATGAGTTATTTTGCTTAGTAAAAAGCTTGACATGAAGTGAGTTCCGGCACCATTACCGCTTTACGAATACTGATTGAAGGTCCAGATAGAAAAGCGGGATAACGAAAGAAATACGTTTTTGTTAAAGTGAGGGAGTTGCTATACAAATAAGAAAGTCATGGAATGAAACTTCACATTCTATATTTGAGTCCTAAATGAAATGATTTATTGCAATAAGCCCAATAACACTAACCGCTCGGCTATAGAATCAACTAAGCTTAATTTTATTTTAATGGAAATAAGTTTCATTTATTTCATAAAAAATTCAAAGATGCTTTTCTCTTTAATATTCTGCTTAGTGAAAACGGTCTTCATGTATGCTTCCTGAGAAATCTGAAACAGAAATCTATTATTTGTCAATCGAATGGAAAACAAACTAACAAAAACCATTCCCAGTCTCAATTCTTTTTTTTTAAGTAGTCAATACACATCTAGGACTCGGAAATAAATATTTGATCATTGATACTAAGGATTCTGTTACATTGAATTATAACACTATTATTAGTACTTATATTCATACGTAGAAATACAATGAAACAGTAATTATACTTAGAAGCTTATGCCGCTTGTAACGAAAAGTTAAACGCGAGATATATTATCATTTGATGACATTCAGACGTAACTCAATTCATATTAATTATTATGTGCTTTGAAACTGCACATGTAAGCCTTAAACAATTGCATATAAGTGAAACAATATACGACGTTAGTCATTAATATTATACGTACAGGCTGTTTGACAAACAAATGCTTATATTAAATATGTAAACCTCATTTTTCTTTTTTTCTTTTTCATCACAACTTTAAATCCAATGCCACGGATATTTAATAGTGTAGTATTTAAATTAAATTCTTCGTGTACATTGTTGGTTGAACAGGATCAGATAATGATTCTAAGACGAAAAAAACTGCGACATCTAAAAGGTTGCTACAACAATAGGCGCAGGGCTGCACTAGCTATCAGGGGGCATGCCCAAGACCCAAGAGGTGTCCAAAACATTCCATATTCCTTATCAAAATAATTATTTAAAAGGGGCTGCTGGTTTACTTAAACTCATCTTGAATTGCGTTCTCAATAAACAGGCGAAACCTTTTTACATTGGTTTATTCTACAAAGGCTGCATTCAGAATTGCAAATCAGCGGCGGGTTGCATGTAAAATGCATTGCTTAAAACTTAATTTTTTACCATCGCCAAAAAAGACTTTCATCAAAAAAAATGATTATATAATAACCAAAAGTTGAATTTAAAAAATGGGCCGCACAAAATACACATCAAGCCGTAGTTTATCTACGACTCCTTTGAGATACATCAAAGAAAAACTTTTAATCTTTTCATACACTCTTTCAAAATGATGTATTTTTTTAATTTTTTTTCTACTTACACGTATATTTTGTAGTGGGGTATTTAGACCGGCTACGGTCATCGTGAAAATTCGACGTTTCTTGGAAACCTAGAGGGTTTCTACAAAAGGTAAACACGTTCAATTGAAAACTTATCATTATTCATATATTTTTTTAATAGTAGCATAATATACTTTGTCCTCATTATGGATACAAAAGACAGCATTTCAGCACGATGTGCTTCAACAAGAACTGCTGGATAAGTCGAATAGCCATTATTCTTAGAAGGGGTGCTACAACAATAAATATTACAAGAAAGATTTTCAATCAATCTTCATGATCAGGATTGTGATGGGTAATGGGGAAGAAATCAAAAGATCAATATATAAATTCTCAGTGTTCTCATGAATTTCGAATCCTTGACGATTCAACCAAATAGTGCAAGCACCAAAGAACCTAATTTTAAAACAATATTCGATTATTGTTATCGAGTTTGAAGAATATACAGTTAGCATCCAACCTATTTATGTGAAAATGAGACACTACAAGTATGTAGGTCATTATTTTTATGATAAAGATTGTAGGTATTTATAAAACACAACCTGTATATAATAGCCATAGACAACTTCCTACGGCGAATTAACAACGGAACATAGTATCAAAAAGGCTATTTAACTAAGCAGGCTGAATTTCATTGATACTAAACTTTAGGCTGCCGAGCCACATTAAGCAATTTATAATGCTTATATTTTGGGATCGTTTCATTTAAATTGCATATAGTGTCAAAAATGATAATTTTAATAAAATATTTTCGACGAAGAATCAAATTCAAATATAGAACTGACGTAGACTGTTCGATGTCATTTTTTATACAAAGAAACATGTTTAAATGTTTATAGGTATTCCATTCATTAAAAAAAGTGTTTTGTCGAAAATAATTATTGATAATATCAATTCATTAATCATCGTTTTCCCCATAGCTGATTTTATGTGAATTATCCAGTGGAGATGCAAACTTTAAGCATATCTACAGTTTTTTCTTAACTTTAACTAATAATGTCACACCAGCAACTTTTCGCGGCTTAGTGGCATGCACTCATATAAACAGTTGATCATTCTATATACATAGATAAACGCAAAGCTTACGTGAGTTGAAGTATTTTCACTCTCCGACCGATAAGTAATTGGCAAAAGAACCTAACTATAATACAAATATGCAAGTTTTCAGAAGAAAAGAAAACAAGTTTTTAAAATTTTCAGTAAAGCTTTAGATAAATTAGCTAGACTACATATCAATTCTTACAATCTATAACAAATATACTATCGTCTTTTTCTAATTTATCAAAAGGCATACCACAAATAAAAAATGTACTAGCCGATACATTGTTGTGACTATTTTTATAATCAAATCGTTATGGATTGGGTTAAGATATTCAGCACTTTCCTTACGTCATGCATCATCAAATTATACTCTCAAATGATGAGTTCAACATGCTATCTTAAGGCTCCACGATTTCATTTTAGCCTCAACACTTAACGAACACAAAAACGTGGGCAGCAAAGCCACCGAAAACTTCCTTTTTTTAACATATCTCTTATATATAAAACCGAAACGGCGTATATATGTATGTCTGTAATTCCCTTTTGCATTGTTGCTGCAAGTTGCCATAAAAACGAATATGAAAGAAAATATGTTCTGTTGGGATTATCTATTAGAAATCTTTATATTCCTTAATTAGAGCAGTCATAATCATTCAAGAAAATACATCTTATATATAAAACCGAAACGGCGTATGTATGTCTGTGGGTATGTAATTCCCTTTTGCATTGTTGGTCATTAAGTTGCCATAAAAACGAATATGAAAGAAAATATGTTTGAATTTTTATCGGCGAAGACATTTAGTCAAAATGTAATAAATTAATCTTCTACCAACTTTTTCCCGGCTTTTATTAATATAATAATGTTTATTATTTACGTGAAGGTATTATTTGACATTTCTTTGACAGCAAATTAGATTTTTTCCTTGAATTTGGACATTTTAATGGGCGAGCTGTCATCAAATCAAATAAAGTTTGTGATTTTATTTAAACTCTATTTTGGATGTTAGATTTTGTGACATAATTATGTCAAATGATATAAAATTAAATAATTATTGGTCGCTTAGTCCGAGCGACGCCGGGTAGCAATACTAGTAATATATATGTTTTCAAATCGCATTTTTTTAAATGTACGAAATTTGACCGTATTTTTATAGCGCTTATATGCTGAGGTATTTCAAAATACAAACAACTGAGAATAAGGTGCATAAGCTCGAGTTTAGTTTTCGTAATTGAAATCGTTGGTTGACGATCACTTATACGTGCTATGCTACGTAAGAGGCGCCATTGTGCTTCTCGCATTAGTTTAATTAAATCTATTTCAACAACAAACTTTAATTAAATTCAAGTGTTGTATGAAGAGAGAAGGAGTACTGCGCGGGACTCAGTATGCTTTGTTATATTATAATTATTCAGTTTGGTTTCTTATGAATACCTAGGGTTCTAGTAATTATAAGTCGACTACTTTGTAAATGTAGGATAAAAGAAAATGTGAACAACCCGACGACTAATCGAGCATAAATGTTAATTTCTCTACTCTCACAGATATTCGTCAATATTTTAAATTACATACAATTTTTAAAGCTAGACGTATAATTTCCATACTTTCGATGGATTCGTATTTTGCAGGGCTGTGTGGAGTCGGTCTAAAAAATTCCAACTCCAGCATTTACCAAAACCACTACTCCGACTCCGACATTGACCAAAAATACGACTCCGACTCCGACTAAAAAAATGTTAATATCGTCACTTTTTTCCCTAATTTTCCTATTTATGTGTATTCAATTAAATAAAACCCTATCAATGCGGCCAAAAGTCAAATTTGACATATTAAATGCAAAAATAAAAAGTTCAAACTTTTCCAAATTTCCGAATCCGAGTACGACTCCGACTCCGACTCCACAGCCCTGATATTTTGTAACGTATTTTAAGTTAAATATCGTCTAGTGTTTCACCTCTTTCAGAAGTATGACCAGACGTACTATCGTACCCTAGTAATAAAGTTAGAGTGATTTTGTTGTAAAGAAACAGTTTTAATTACTGTATCAGTTAATTTTCTTCTTCATCGCACAAGCACATAGTAAGAGTCCATTGATGTACAGCAATAGACGACGTCTCAGAATCAAGATTGTCGGATAGTTAATTGTTAAAAACCACAGGGGGAAACGAACTTTTGCTCTACCAAGTAGCATTCTCAAGACTTGCCTAAGTCAATTGTCTGCGCGCAAGATTATATAGAACAAAATTTATTGATGATTAAAAAACCTTTCCGATTCAAATTTGATTGTGTTTATATATGGTCCCAACACCCTGAATCGTTAACGTGCCATTAGGTGTCTGCAATGGTTAAAGAATTACCAACAACTCTTGTACAACGCAATCAAGTCTTGAATTATTGCTCCTGAGACACTCCTTGATATGATATTGAAGCGCGTTACGCTTATTTATGAGCCCTTGAGAGGTGAAGTGAACCATGTTTAATAATGGTGAAACTTTTCTAATGTTCAATCACGTTTTTACTTAGTTTTTTGTGGAATTATTTCAAAATTACGCGGAAGCTTACTACATAGATGAACGCAAAAAAGTATTTCAGGTAAATAATGATTGAAATAGTGTTATAAAAAGAGAGAAATTAGTTCACCACTAACATATTATTTGAGCCCTTGAGAAGTGAAGAGAGCCAAGTAGCAAAATGCTAGATTATTCTATTAGCTACGAGTGTACTTTTATTTAAAAAAAAAACATTATTTCAGTGTGTTTTTTAATTCTGAAGAATATGATACTGCATCTAAATCATTTTTTCGACAAACACCACTTGGCTTACTTTACCTCTCAATGGCTCATATGCAACTCCCAGATAGGCTGTAAATAGCAAAGAAGTCGAAGCATATATAAAGTTGTTTTCCCTGAGAATAAGAAAATATATTTTTGATTAACAAAAGAATAAAACGAATACAACAAAAATTCAAACGCGGGTAAAATTAATAATAAATTCACATAGTCCAAACCGATCCCCATAAAGCGATGCTTCTTCTTGAACTTACATGGTTCGTAATTAAATATTTAAGTGCCTAATTTATTATATTAATTTCGGACCTTGGTATGAGAGAGGTTTTTGGCTGAATTTATCGTGCAGTGGTGTACTTTAATTGCAGCAACCCGGCGGGGGTTAGTAAGATTTTAATTGCATAACGACAGCGGTCACGCTATGGCTGTTCTCTTTAATTCTTATTAAAATTAATAGCTTTTAAATCCAATGGAGATTAACCGGTGCATTTAATATTTTTCTTAATATACTAAATTTCCCGTGCCATATTTTTGTTCATCTTAAGCTTGATTATTTATATGCTTATTTACATATTTGCAAAAGACTAGACTTAGACTATTTATTAGAATAACTCGATTGTATTCCATTTAACTAGTTTTAATATATTTATTTGAATAAGTTTGTTATATTTTTTTAATTTCAATAGTATCTTCGTCAAAATCTTCATAAGTATTAAGAATGTTTTATAATAGGCTAGAGAAAATAATAAACATTAAGCGGTGAAACTTTTTTTTAACCATACCCACTCCCAACTTGGAGCATACGGACTCCTCACGGAGTTTATTTCGACATATGTTTTTCTACGACAGCTGTTTGTTACTCAGTTGTTCAACACAATCAAAGACAAACATTGCCACAGACCAGAATCGATTTATAGACTGAAAAAATCTGCTCGTACCAGGAATCGAACCCGGGTGGTCAGACACGGTAGCCAACGATATTCACCACTGCACCACGGACCAGACTTTTATATAAATAATTTTTTAGTATAAATATAATACTGTAAAAGCTGTTATTTTTTTTAGTAAATCTACGTCAGCAATATCGGCACTCGGTTTGCGGTATATGACACACTATTGTAACTGTAATATTCACTTTTTTAGGCCGTCTTTTCCGCGTATTTATTTCAAATTCAATTTTCCTTTTCACCGTATGAAAGTTTAATGAAATATTTGATGCAGTGAATCCTTGATAAACTGTCACTTCTTTGTGAAAACGCATTACTGTAAATAAATAAAGCACATATAATAGTACTACTTCCATATATGTTCTGATAAAGATCAGCACCAGTTTCACTCATCGCTGATTATCTGGTTATAATGCTCGAGAAAAGCGAAACCAGTATTGATAAATATCAGAATATATAAGTATTTTGTTTGTTTTTAATTAAAATGTTTATTATGTTTATAATTTAAATTATCCACATGGATCTTCGCGATCGATAAACAAGCATACAATTTTATTATCAATTATCAGAAAATTATCTGTATCTGTTATCAATATTTTTCAGTGCACATATTCTTTTTTTACCCTGTTCATTTTGAAATTAGGGCATTTGACCACCACGAATCGCCTCTACGTTAACCCTGTCACTAATTAATCATAGTTTCTATGAATACCAGCTTTATTAAAATTCGCTTATCCCACACTATATAAAGTACGTGACATCTCACTGTGTAAAATAATATACATACAGAGTTGAAGCCTCCTGTAAACATCAGCAGTGTGTATTCCGGGAAGCCCATACATGTCTCTACGGCCGTTGATTTAACAGTGCGCTGCCTGGTCCGTTTCCTGATCTCCGAATACCTTACATCAAACCACCTCACCCCCAACATTTGCCGCAAAAATGTATTACCGAAGCCCAGTGTACAATTTTTTAGTCGCATGAGAACTAAGCAGCGTTGATAGAATGCAAACGTTAAAAAAATGTATTGGTTTTAGCCGAGAATAGCTAATATAATATATCTTTATATTTTTTATGCACTGAATAAGAAAAAAATATAACGCATTCTAAGCTATTTTCAAATTTGGAATCATATGGTCATACTATTTTCGAGTTTCCAAAAAACAAAAGCTGTTCAAGTGTTTCACATTTTTTACTAAAGCACTATACTCAGAATCGTTGGAGCTTGTTAACGTGATTTTTAATATTTGTACAAAATCCTTGGGAGAGAAAACAATTATGCAAAGAAAGAACTCTTTGGTGGAAAATATATTTTGCATTCCAGCATATGTGAATGCGCCCAATATTTTTAAATTTTAAAGTTATACAAAATAAGCTCGATGAGAAATTGTGTGAATCATACGAAAACAACTCAACGAAAAATGACATTCACCCATGCCTAAGATCTCTTTCTCAATTGAAAAAAAATGAACTTGTCTGGCCCACTGGATCACCAGGACAAAGCTCTTTCCGAAAACCGACCAATATTATTTAACATATTAAAATTATTTTCATGTATATCTATTTTTCAAGACTTGAGTAACTAAGCATGGCGGTAAGAATTAGAGTATTAACAAGCCTAAGTATGTGAGTCAGGCCATTGCCGATTACCGATATCCGTATACTGAAAAAATACGACTTTTTCATAAATTAAAAAAAACTGGAAAGTCAACTTATAACAAATTTTAAACACATTATCCAAATATCACGAATCGCCCTTTGTAGTGACCTTGCCATCAGAGGTGGCACCCTCCATACACTTTATTATCAATTTAACGGGCGTACGAGAAATAATAAACTAATAGCGTTGTTAAAATTAAAAACCTTTGACTTGCACCGAGTCTCGAACTTTTTAATTGAATTCTTCTGATCGAGGTCAGTGGCGTGCCGGGAGTGAAGATTTAGCACCTCTTACCCCTTCGGCCCCGAGGCAATTTATTTCAAATTATCGTCGATATTGATTCGGGAGTGCGCTACTGGTGATTATAAAAAAACAATTAAAATAATCCGGTTTGATTAAAACGAATTCTATAAAGCAATCTCACAGACTAGTGCTACTTTTTTAAGGTTATTAAAACCAATTTACTTCAATACTCTCATCCATTTAGTATTGTTATGGTGAAACAACTTCTGTTGGGATTATCTATTAGAAATCTTTATATTCTTTAATTAAAGCAGTCATGATCGTACAAGAAAATACATCTTAAATATAAAACCGAAACGGCGTATGTATGTCTGTGGGTATGTAATTCCCTTTTGCATTGTTGGTCATTAAGTTGCCATAAAAACGAATATGAAAGAAAATATGTTTGATTTTTTATCGGCGAAGACATTTAGTCAAAATGTTATAAATTAGTCTTCTACTGTACTTTTCCCGGCTTTTATTATTAATAATAATGTTTATTATTTAAGTGAAGGTATTATTTGACATTTCTTTGACAGCAAATTAGATTTTTTCCTTGAATTTGGACATTTTAATGGGCGAGAATGGCTGTCATAAAATTAAATAAATACGGAAAGAAAAATAACAAAGTATTTTAGTTCTACATAAATTATTTTATATATTTGTTGATAGCTATTTCGGCTTACGCCTTCGTCAGTTAGTTCTGACGAAGGCGTAAGCCGAAATAGCTATCAACAAATATATAAAATAATTTATGTAAAACTAAAATACATTGTTATTTTTCTTTCAGTATTATAATGGAGTTCTACCAAGTAAATGCCTACTCAATCAATAAATTAAATAAAGTTTGTGATTTTATTTTAACTCTATTTTGGATTTTAGATTTTGTTATATAATTATGTCGAATGATATAACATTAATTAATTATTGGTTGCTTAGTCCGAGCGACGCCGGGTAGCAATACTAGTTATAATATAAAATTTAAAATAACTTCATTCCATGTATTGTATAACTATCCGTGACACGTGTTTCACCACTTTCTGGGCATCTGGGCATTCTATCGCAATGGTTGATTAAATAATTTATTTATTATTTAAGCAAACTTTGCGATACTAATTCTGACACGAAATGCTGTTTTTTTCTAAATACATGATGAATACAACTATTTTCTTTGAGTAGGTACTAATAATGGTACAATGGTACTGGGAAGAATGTGCCATTTAAAAAATATTAGTTTTATAATGAATAAAAGTTATTTTAGTAACGTAATTTTTACAAAACTGCATATATATTTACTTATCTCATTTATTTTAAGTTATCTACACTTGATATGCATTGAATCATATTATATTGTATGTTCGAAGTAAAACCACGCATTTCTTTCCAATAATAACCTTCTGAATCTTAATGCACCCAAGTTATATCCTTCAAAAGTACTCGACGTTGTACTCCGCCACCACGCGCAACGGATTCACAGTTCATATTGTGTGTATCCTTTTTAAGCTATGATTTCAATATTTTTATGTTTTACGTTTCCGCAATGAAGATTGATTCAAAATTTATTGTTTAAGAAGAATATGATTACAAATAGTTACCTTATCGTTATATAGATTGTAAAAAGTGGATATCGTAAAATGTAGTAAAAATAATAAAACAGTTTTAGTACTTATTCCACATTATTTATTATTTCATCGTCATCAGTTGACAATGCCCGTCATAAGCGAAACCGGTCCTAATCCAATAAATTTTATGTGCATTAAGTACTTAAAATGTTTGATTATTTTAATTATAATGCCATTCTACCAATTATTGACAGTGAACACCTTAAAAGTGATTAAATAAAATCGTAAGAATGATAATCTTAAAACATATAACTACAAATGAATATGCTACGAAGTGTACAATACCGTAGTGTTAGTATTTTTAGTAACTATATTAAGTATACTTCATAAATAAACGAAAGAAAACTCAAACCTTGAAAAAAGATATTTCCAGCTGCGGATCGGATATGAAATTAAGGCCACACCACGAGTCGTAATCCATGGTATCAAAAGCTCCAGAGCCGCACTCGGGGGCAGACTAAACGCGGTGTAAATAATAAAAGTGCCGCCCGTTTAATAAAACACATGTCATTATGTCAGGTCGTCCCATGGGCGCCTCCTTCATCCGCCCGTACATTTCGCAAGAGCGGGCGCCCTAGTCGCGCTGGGGCTTTTAGGTAAATGGCGAAGTCAGCTCCTGGCCAGGGATGTTAAGCCAAGGGACTCTAACACAGATTGACAGGTATTTAACCTACAAATTGACATCTATAACAGATAGCTTAATTAAATATATTTTATTTGTATAAGTAACCTAACGTAAATAGTGACGCGCATTAGTTTGGTAGAAAATAATCCAATACGATGTTAATGGTTTACAAACATAATTATTATTACTTTCGATATATTTGGCGGAAACTTTGTGCATGAACATTTTAATATAACATTTAAAATCACTTAATAAAAATCAAAATAAATTATTTCACGTATTGTGTTACCATTCGTGACCAATGTTTCGCCTATTTCAAAGGCTTCGTCAGACTTACTACAGCAAAGTTGCTTCAGTATCAAAGTAAGAGTGATTCTAATATTGTAACATGATAAATTACAAAAAAGAGGTTGGGATTTTTCCTTTTTACGGGAAGGCAGCCTAGAAACAAACAAACAATAAATAAAGGGTCTTTTTATAAGGACGCTTAGTTTTGAAATGTAAATAAAACAAGTTGTTTGTGAGATTTCGACTAAATTTTAATTTCATTTGTAAGTATATTTTACGGCATTAAATATGGAATATAGCATCAAATGTCTGCAAATATCCATTCATTATAAAATGGGCCATGTCGCTAAAGTTGACTTTTTTGACAAATTTGGGTAAACTTCCAACTGCTCCAGAACCCAATCAGGCGTTGTCTGTGGTCGTTTACCTGAAGTTCCTTGGTTAGTTGGATTTTATACGGGTGCAGACATAAGGCCCGATTCAAAATTCGCTAAGTTGAAGTCGCAGAAAAGCCAAGTTCTTGTGAACAACGAGAAATAAGCTGCCTTGGGTTTTCCTGTACACTTTCACACACAGCAGCAATGTTTTCACCAGATATTGTATTTTGATGACGTACAGGTAGGTTTTGGCCGATTATTTACCAAACTGGTTGACTCAAATTTGGCCACTAAACAATGAATAATTTACTCAGCAGGACAAAGTAACATATTTTGAGCGTCCCTATTGAAATACCCTATATAAACTGATGAGTTCCATAAATATTGATGGGTTATTATTATTGGTTGATATAATGTAATAAATTTAATTTATTGACAATATTTTAGTAGTAGTAAATAAGCATTGTTTTGCAATAACATCCCTTTACTAAGTTTCATAAATTCAATAAGATCTAATCATATGTTAACTAATATAAAACAAAATATGGTATCTGTTAATTTTGCTAAATATATATGTGTTAAATTTTGGCGACCCACGTAAGCTTTATATTGACGTTTCTCAAAATCTCGTTTTATGTACATATCCCATTTTTGGTTTACCAGGACCAATTTTTCAAATAACAAGGCCAATAGAATAGCAATGAAATTGGTGCCTTTTCTTGAAAGCATATATCTACACAGAATTTTCATAAATATTTGTTTTTTATTTTTTTTTTTCGATTCAACACGTTCTAATGCAGTTAGTGTTTTGCATAATTAATTAATGTTTGTTTTTCAAATCTGAAATCCTACACAAATTTTACAAAGCAATTTGAAAGTGACAACGGTGCTCTAAGTCTAAAATGTTGTTTTTCTAACGTTTGCCACAACATACATCAGGAAATGTTGTCTTTTAATATGATTGCTCGTAATGTTTGTTTTTATTGTCAAATATTTTTTATCCCTGTTCCTGCAATAACTCAATCCTGCCCTTTTCTCGAAATAAATAAACATTTTTCTCATACGAGACAGTTATTAGGAAACCTTTCTAAAAAATTGTTCAAATATAAGAGCGTTTAATATTTATATCCCATTCACGTTAAACCTGCTAAAAAATGAGCACAACATCTAGTTTATGCTAACGAATATTGCAGATACGTAATCAGTTAAACTGGGCATTCCTTTTTTTTCATCTTATTTAATAGGACATTATGACAATATAACAATGTTAATAATTACATAATAAAAATATAAAACAACATTGACAATCTACTACTTTCGATGGTTTCGGCGGTAACTTTGTGGAAGTTCATTTTAATATAAAATTAAAAATAACTTTGATTATCTTTCAGAGGCATCATCAGTCTTAATATCACAAAGTTTGCTTAAGTAATGAAGCAAGATTGATTCTAACATTTTAAATTATGAAATTACAAAATGGATTTCGGGCTTTTTTCCCTTTTAAGGGAAACAAGGAGGGGGTGATGGAATCGAAACAATGCAAACAAATAATCATACTAATGAGTTGCAATCAATCAGATTGGGATTTTTCCCTTTTAAGGGAAGCAAGGAGGGGTTTATAGAATCGAAACAAAGCAAACAAATAATCATACTTCCAATGACGTAAAAATTACAAACTATTAAACTAATAAACTAATGAGCTGCAATCAATCAGATATGTTAGTGATTACTCTATTAATTGGAAATAATGTAAGAATGGCGAGCAACCTGTCCTATTAAGAATATCATTTAATAATATTTCTTTTTTGTTAAGAGTTTTATTTATTTCTAATAATTCTAAACTATTCATCTTTTAACCTTTTTTATTTACTCGGTGGAGTATTTCTAAATTACTATTCTGATTAAAATGATCATAATTAGTAGCACAATACGTGGAATAATCAAAGTTATTTTAAATGTTATATTGATAATCTACCTTTATTGTAAAATTCCATTTATGATATCAATATGTGTATTTACAACAGATAGTAATCGGATACTACCGGTAGTCCATACTTGCTGAACGAAACGTTAGAATGTTTTGATCATGATTGTTGTCGGTTCATTTCCGATTGAAGATCCTTTTCAAAGGAGAGAAATACTTGTAACATAAAGAAGCCATTGAATCCATCTACAAAATTAGCTTAACATTCTGCAAGTGTTTTTATTGGGTACCAATTATTATTTTAGTCATGTTGAACCTTAATGTGAAGTTTTAAAATATTATCAAAAAGCTAAATGTGAAAAATTTGGGAAGCACGGTTGTACTCGATCAGAACCATGTGCCACTTATTTAACGCATGCATGCATCTATGCTGCTTTACGGTTGTGAGTCATGGCAGAGTGTTTTGAAAACAGATGCTTACGGCGAATATTAGGAGTGAGGTGGTTTTACTGTGTCGGAGGGCGGGGATTAAAGAATGGGTAAACGAGACCTTTATTATGTCCAAAATAAAAAGGCGACGAAGGACCTGACTTGGCCATGTGCTGCGGATGCCACAGAGAAACCTGAACCCTGCCTGTCTCTTATATCAACCTGACGGATCCCGTCGCCCCAGATGATGATCATATATAGGATGTACTCAGCGGAGCTACGGGACGCCGGGATGACATAGGAGGAAACAATGTTGTGAAATCTTGGAAGCGTGTAGCGGCCATATGCTCCGAATAGGGAGTGAATAAGGAAAAAAATATAAACATATCTAATTTTAATTTTCGTTAAGAGCTAAAGTGCCATAAAATGTTACTACCTTTATCATCGAATTATTTATTTATTTATTAATCAAGATTTACTTTTGTTTTTCAGCGTATATTATTTTAATTATTTCTAGATATAAATTATAGGTAACAAACAAAAACAAAACATCGTTATTTCTCGGAGCTCATTTATAATATTGATTGAATATGAATATAAAACAAGATTATATTATATTTTCTTGTTTTGTAGCACAAATACCACCAATTATGCTAATGAGCTAATTAGCAACACGATAACTAAACTTAATGAAAGAGATTTTCTTTGAAACCAATACTTGCATGTCATAAAAGCTCTGTAGAATGATTGAAAGCTCTTTCTTGTTGCTTACATGAAACAGCTTCGATTGTCTCGTATTTGAATTCAAGACGCTGTGAGATGACATCGAGACGAAACTAAGCTGTAGTTAAAGTTACACGTGTATTATAATAAAAGGTTGAAACTTAATGAAAATTAGCTCATTTATTAAATAACAATATTTTCGTATATTTGTAGCTTATTGAAAAGATAATTAATCCGAAAATATTAAATATGATCCGTTATCGTTCCAAAGAAACAATGTATTATTTCGCATATGGGCTCTGTTGTCTAGTAATAAGTGCATTTCCCTAGCGATCTGATTGTTCCGAGTTTTACAATCACCATATTAAAATCATATTTTTTTTTAAATTAAAATTTGATACGTTCGTCATGGTTGTTTGAGATGATCTTCTTAATTTGAGTATATCTTTCGCAATTGATATTAAGAGATGCTTTGCCAATATTTATATCCGACTTAGAGCCTACGATAACAACTGACAATAATTCAATAAATCGAATAAAAAATCAATGCATGAATCTGTCTGTGCTTGGATTCGATTGAGTACCGTAACCGAACCCAACGATGTTTATTAAACAGTCGGCAAAATATTATAATATATAAAACAATTTCAACGATAGTAATAATGATGTCGCAAGTTGATATAAATAATACTATTATAGTCCGAATTCCTTTGTGCAGTACAGTTTCTGGAGCGAAGAATCCAAGAAAGACAAATGATACATAATACTGCCCGCTCCTGACCTTAGATTGAATTCTTCGATCCCTATGAGGCGGCGCATGGAATGGGTTATCAATTGAACAATCTCCTAATAATTCTTCTCCAGAATCTATCAAATTTTATATTTTTGCCTTATTTGTTAATTATATTCAAATACAGTGTTGAGCATATTATATCATCTTCTTAGAATCATGTTTTCTATGACAAAACCACAATCTCATATTTAATGATAACTTTTAGATTAAAAATATGTACCAACGCGTTACTACCATGCTATCTCGATGGGTGTTAAAAAGTTATTCATTTTCAATCTGAAATTATTTTGAAAATCATCTTCGTACAACATAAAATTACATTAAATCATTTATCTCGAAAAATTGATTTCCTGCACAATGGAGTGCACGCTACATAGTCAAGCTCCTCAGACACTTCAGTTGAAGAAAACGTGTGGATACGCATCGCGCTTGCTACGCCACTGAAAACTGCCGTATATAATAAACTGATGCGATAGCAGTAGTGTTTGATTAATTGTTAGTTAACAAAAAATATTTTAACATGTGAATATACTGTAATCCGTTAGTAATTTAAAAATAACAACATAAAATGGACGAAGACATACTAAGTCATTAATTTCGTGTGTAACGAGGAAAGTCTCCCAATAAAATTCGCTAAATTTTCACAATAGTATCTTCGGGATTTAATTTGTTCATTGTAGTGATAATAAAGTTATGATATGAAAAATGTTGATCTGCTGAAATATTAGGAAAATTTATTAATCGTGATGATTTAATGAGACTTTTCAAACACAACAATTCTTTCAGGAGATGGGGTTATATCGTTATTTTAAGCATATATATAAAATAATTGGTTTTTTAATCTATAATATAATAGTTACATGCAACTTGTTGTGCTTCATTCAACATTGATATTGCATCGCTTAAAATTTTTCCTTCTCAATTTCTATTTCCAAATAGCATTCATTTGGTTCACTGAAGATTCATGAAAATGTATTTTTCAGCATTCGATGAACTGTCTGTATCTTCGATTCGCAGCCAGTGGCGTACAGTGGTGTAGTGTGGGATGATTACAGCTCTAGGAACGGGGGCTTGTAACAGGGGGGGAGCCAGACCTCCCGCTGATTGGTGCCCATGATTGGCCAATCCCCCCAGGCACACACCAAATATTTTTAATCAACACCTCTATTGAGTTTTCGTGTTGCGACGGACGTGCCAGGGCGGCATGAGATGTTGTGTTTCGTATTGTTTTACGAGAATTTTAATAGATACTACTATGTGGCCCATATCGACGATATTCGAGCTTTACTTTCAATTAATTAGATTTTTGTAGCCATATCCGTTGCTTATATGGAGCATGAAACTATTAATGAAGCTGACCGCACTACAATTTTTTCAACCAGAAATGTATGCATGTAAATCAGTTGGGCAGCCAGTTGTTTTAAGGGAGTTTATTTTTTTGAAAATGGGGCTAGGGTTGGACTAGTTATCAACTAAAAGCTTTCGATACGCCCCTTTTTAGATCCGTACTGAGATCCAAACCTGTGACCACCACCACAAACCCAATATTGTTTACCACTAGGCTTCGAAGTAGGCAAAGGATATAATATCAATCTTTTAAAACAATGTTTACACTGATCAGTTGACAATGCTCGCCATGAGCGAAACCGGTCCTGATCTAATAAATTGTATGTGGGAAAAAGTACTAAAAATGTTTTATTATTTTTATTATAATGCCATTCCACCAAATATTGATAGTGAACACCTTAAAAGTGATTAACCAATTGTTGGCAAACGACAGATCGGTAATCTCCGGTAACCTCTCAACCCAACGGTCCAGCATTTGGTCGAACTGCCTTAAGAAACACATTTGTCATTGGAAATGTTTAACAATTTACATATAATGAAGTATCGAGAATAATGCAGTACACTTGGAAATTTTAAATTAGGAAATATCACTTCCCTAAAGAACTTTGAAACGACCATGAGTCATATTCGTTGTTCCATTAAATTTCCATACGTTATCTGGAAGAACAAAACTTAACCCACTACCAGGTCTTTTTTATTCTTTGAATATTATAAAATATGAAAAAGTCATTGCTTTTTACAAATAAGACTATGATTATTTATAGAGAAGGCATTTACTTGGTAGAACTCCATTATAATACGGTAAGAAAAATAACAGTGTATTTTAGTTCTACATAAATTATTTTATATATTTGTTGACGCCTTCGTCAGAACTATATTTATATAGAACTATAGTTCTGACGAAGGCGTAAGCCGAAATAGCTATCAACAAATATATAAAATAATTTATGTAGAACTAAAATACATTGTTATTTTTCTTACCGTAATATCATGATTTTTGATTATTTCATTTTGTGACTTCGTTTGTACTCTTTGTTTGTCAATATGTAAACCAATATGCCGACTCTCCGAAAATATTAAAGCCATCATCCAATAAAGTGTTTTCTTAATATGGCCCTGCACAGTCTCCGTGATTCTTCAATTATTGAAGTATAAATATGAACCATCTCTACTTTATTTTCAATTAGAAATCAATAAATCCTTAATAAAGCCTATCACAACAATTATTTTAATTAAATTACTCCTCCTCTGATCAATATTTCGATCATTTCAATTTGCGCTCAGATTTAAATATTATCAGGACCGGATTTTATTAAGAATTATTAAAATCCAGTTTTTTATGTATATTGATTGCTTGTAGTAATATATTTACAAACAAAATAAAACTATTTCTGTATTGTATCAATTTTGATGATATCGTGAGGCCGATATATCAATCAGCTTGTGGAAGTAAACAATTTGCGACTTTTATCATATTAAAAAAAATATCATCTGCTATTTTGTTCCCCTACCATCGTTGCGTGTAGATTGTGGCCCACTTGAATGATCCTTCAGTTAAAGGCCCTGTTGTGCGTTCTTCAGTATCTAGAATCTAGAGATATGTTGACTATCTGAAATAATGTTAAATCTACTGCATTTTTGAAACGACAAATATGATTTCAGTTCCTGTCGCCCTTTTTTGCCTATAAATCCAATTCCAAAATATTAACTTTTCACATAATTTAACTCTGATTGTTTAATAATATATCTCCTTCTTTTCTATAATCATGATAAATTTAAAAAAAACAGTTTTCAGAGGAAAATAATAACATGTTTTCAACTGACGAAGCTGATCAGTTCATCTGCTCGCGATGAGCGAAACCAGTTCTGATCTTCATAAATCTAATGTGGAATAGATTTTTTTTATAATGCGAGTATTGACAGAGAACACATTGAAAGTGAAAAAATATTCAGTTATTTCAGACCACAACTGGTTCTTTTAATCCTTATTTCCGATGAAGTATTAAGAAGTGTGGACTTTACTTGGCTTTTAAATCGAGCTGAACAAAAATAAACAAACTATAATTTTCCTCAAACATGTTTTGACTTTTAGTATTGTTTCATGTACCCACAAAATTATACTATACAAACATCAAGAAGTCAGCCAACCTTCATGGTATTGTATTATTATACAGAAAGCCATGAGTAATTTTCTGTGACAAGACCTAACGAAACATTGAGGGCCATTTTTTTCGAGCAATGTGATTGCACGTCCGCCATATACAAAGCCTCAATAATAAACGTGGTGTATACCACATATCTGCAAACTTTCACACAAAAACTGCTGATTGCAGACAAAAACGCGCCATAAAGTAAGTGTGGATTGCGGGGGCGGCCCGGTACCTCCCGCCCTCCCTGTGGACCAACGACAAATACATCTATTTTTTTTTAAATATATTCTTAACCCCACCCATATAATATATTACTTTGCGATGTATTTGAATTATAGACAAAAAATTCCTCCTCATTTTAGTGAGATAAATGTGAAAATAAAGCATGATTGTTATACACACCTTTTCTTTAAATATTTTAGTGAACCATTTACCGGTAGATCAGTATATTAACAAGTTCTAGCCAGTGATCTGAACACTTAAAAGTATAGAAATAAAAATAGAAAAATTGTAGTAAGAGATTCACAAAATACTACATTGAACTAATCAATGAAAAAAAATATTCATTCCTTCACATCGAGAGAGCATTCCTTGTCATACAAGTAATTTCCTAGCTCCATCATTATATTCTAATCCTCTTATATAAAAGAGCCAAAGCGAATAGTTTAAGACTTTTTCTCGTAAAATAAGCACAGGTCAGATACTTTTACCTTGAAGTCCGGAAAACGTTACTTATCAAGAGTGGACATCGTAAAAAGGATTAAAAAATTAAATGAAGCAAGTAGAAATCATTTTTTTAAATTTCAACAGCCAAGTTATTGGTGCATCGGTTATAAAACATGGCGCTATAAATCTTTATCAACTGAACACGCACCACCCGTTTTCATTAGGGGTTCTTCTTTATGTTCTTTCTGGTGGAATATTCAGTAAAGCTGTACTAATCTTGTATAAACTATTATGGTAAATTTACATTAGTTGCTAGTTAATACGGTATGTATCGAATAAAAATAATCAGGAAACTGAAAACCCATTCGCAGAATCAACACACGTTTCGTAGGATAAAATGATTCTCTTCCATCAGTATTACATTTGAAATTATTTTCATTCAAAATATATCGCACAATATACATGTGCAGACTAATTAAATTTGTCAGCACTTCCGATGAACTGATTAATATCTCAAATTCAATTGATTATTTGATTAGATCCGGCCGTCGCGGAACTAATTAAAAGGATTGAAGCATTAATTAAATCGCCCATATATCATATCCTTTGTGATGCGCCAATATGAGCGAACTTTCCGCGCAATCAATTATAGGATAAACCACCCTCGACCCAATCCAGCCTCCCCAGAGACACCCCGCCCCACAGCGGTGGCCAATTTGGGTATGAGAGCCTACGTCTCATCATTAAGTAAGATAAAAAATTCTCACTGAATTGAATTGTATATATATAATACAAAAAAAATGTTAAGCTAGCAAAAACTGAAGTTCAGATAAAAACTCACAGGTAGATGGTGATTTCTATAAGGTGGTCGAATTATAATAACATTCATGGTAACCTCTGACATCGTAGGGGTTTATATAATATAATACATTCAAATGGTTTATTCGATTAGTTTTTTTTTTCTTGTTTTGATAATGGAAATGAGGTATTGTATTTATTGTTCAACTGTCTGATTATGGTTTGTGACCATAACTGTAAAAATTGAACTCGTAGCTTAGGCCAGTAAAATTTGAATTGGCTCGATCTATTTATTACAAATCGGTTAGATTTCTGTGTCATTGATTTTTGTCTTTATAACTTTCCTGAACGCTAATTCCTATCATTTATATTAAGCCACGAACTTTAAATATTGCGGCTTAAAATTCAAAGTTCATTCTCTTTTAAGGAAATATTTAATGCAAAAATTGGCTTATTTAAGAGCTAATTTAACCTTTGCGACCAAGTGAGTGTGGGTTCAAGTCCTAGAGAGGTCGATGTCAAATTTAGATTTTCTCAATCTTATATTTGAGATCTTGGTCACGGTAATGTATGTCCAATTCACCCAACTTGTGTCTTTAAAATAAAACTCATTTCAGTTGTGCTATTAAAAGAAACATGGCGATTTTTGGCGCATCGGCTTTTATAAGCGGTTATACCATACGCTGTAATAAAAAAAACAAGTAATAATAATTATACCAAATTAAATATCGCTCGTCGCCTAGATCAACAGTTGTCGACCTCATTCCAGTGGCGGGCGGTTTCTGTCACCCCGCCTAATTGAAATCCGGAGCAAGGTTGACTCTTATTGCTTCAGCCACCCCGCTCCTGCCTACGCGGGTCTCTCCGCCGCCCACCGACCCCTAGCCCTCCCATGAGCCCGTGGGCGGCATCTCACTCACGCATTACACATATTGGAAAATTAATTTGTTCTTGTGTATGTATGTGGTTGTCAATTATTATTATGCCTAGGATAATATTATAACTGTTTTATTGTTGACAGCTCAACCTTAATTTCAAGGAAGCGAAGATTTTTGTAGGCGGAGGCATCCTTTTAGCGTAAAATCTTACTATCTTACCGTGGTCTAATATACTAAGGATATTCATTAATATATTAACTTTTTTCATTACTTTGAGTTTCTATTTAGCATCATACCTGGGGTAATTTATGAAATAATGGTCTGATAATATTTATGTACATAGTTTTGAAAATATTCTTAATAGTAAAATTGATTATCATAAGCCTGTTTTTTATTCACGCCTTTACTGAAGGCTCAATGAAGGGCTTTCCAATTTTTTACTTTATTTGAAGACAGAGTCACACGTCTGTCGAATAGTTATTTAAGATAATGACCTATGATATAATTATATTTGAACCTATGATATTATAATTATACCATTTAAAAAATAGGCATCGAAATTGAGTTATTTTTATTATTCTGATTTGCTGCTTTAAATATTTTTGAGACTTCGATTCAGATTCTTACACAGAGCTTTAAATCGTTTATAATTAATTGTTCTTGTTAATGTTTCAAATAAATTATTAATTTATCTATCTAATCTAATATCAATGAAAAATTGACACTAGAGTACCTATTTCATTTGATTGCCGAGCAAGGATATGTTAAGCAAGTGAAGATAATATAATATAATTTTTGTATCCAAATTATTAATTAAATTTTCAACAGTTGAAAATAACGCAATAAATTTTATTAAAAAGGTTTTATTTTTTTTAGATTTCTAGTAGCACCATTAGTGAATATAGCACGTTATAAATGATAATGTGAATGTCATAAATATTATGGTTTACTTTTAGGTGTTCACTGTCAATACTTGGTGGAAAAGCATTATATTAAAAATAATAATACATTTTTAGTGCTTTTTCCACATAAAATTTATTTGATCAGGACCGGTTTCGCTCATGGCGAGCATTGTCAACTGATAAGGAATACAACAAAACAGTTATATTTATACAAAAGTTAAGTATGAAAAACAACTAAGCAAATGAATTGAAGCAAATTACAAGAAAAATAGTCTTGTAGTTCAGATCAGTTGACAATCCTCGCCATGAGCGAAACCGGTCCTGATCAAATAAATTTTATGTGGAAAAAGTAGTAGAAATGTATTATTATTGTTATTATGGTTTACTTGAAAATATATTCTAGAGTATGTTCTTAATAAGTGTGCTTGTTTTGTTTTAGTCAACGAATGTTTCCAATCATATAAACGTTTTTTAACGCATTTTGACAATCATCGTCCGCTTTCCGCATAATTGAAAACAACTTCGTCGCATTTTCCCGGCAACTCCGTGCAATTCCTTGGGCTGCTTAATTTTGTCGCCTTGCCGCTCTCCCCATTCCAGGTCTGGTGAATTGAAATCACGTATCCTACAAAGTCGTTTGTTAAATACAGATTCTACCACGAACATCAAAAGCTGCTGAATTGTTTTGTTACTATGCAATTATATTTATAATTATATACGTAGAAAAAAAATAATATAAATACACGTAAGAAAATAACGTATTTACTGACTTAATAGATTGATATTGTGCAAAAAAATATATTTATCATCATTAACTAGACCGAATACTTGGAAAGAATTGTTTTTCTGTTGGGAAAAAATACGTAATCTAATTTTTTGCTAGCGTGTTATTAATTATTTTTACATACTATATTAGTATATAAAGCTCAGGTGGGATTCAGCATAATAATGCATGACCGTTGGACGGGAAGAGTATTCATCCCCACTTTAATCGCGAATTGATATTATCACTAAAATTTCTCATTTGATAATGTATTTGTTTGATTTTAACTGTCATTGACTGTTCTAACTTAATTGTTTTTTAATTTACTAGCCTATATCTGTAAGTGATCTTAAACATTTTAATTATAGTATATTTGAAATCAATTATGCTTATTCTGTTTTATTTTCTTTGGATTATGTGCATATTTCTGTACAACGGAGTATTTTTGGCAAAATTGGTATATCAAAATAGTGTTCTATAACCTTGGGACGCTCTGTTCATTGGTAAACTCAACTATGTCGTAATCGCATCATAACAAATAGTGAAAAAGACCACATGTATTATAACATACACTTTATAAACAGCCGTAGCGAAAAACAGTCAATTTTGACATTACCATGAAGAATTTTTGATTACCAATTGTTTGACATATCGTTACTGGTCTTATTAAATTAATATTGTTATAAATAACGTTGTATTGTATTTCTTATCAGCTTAAAATTCTCGCGATGAGTCTAACAGATCCTGATCCTGATAATAAGTACAAAAAATGTGTTTTAATTTTGTTTCACAAACCCATTCTACCAAGTATTGACAGAGAAGACCTTAAAAGTGATAATAATGCATGTATACATAATATCAGAAAATATAAAGCTTTAATGTATGCTTGATCATGTTTATTGAAATACTATCCAGGTTCGAAGCTTTCTTTCCTCTGCCGTAAGCCTTTGTTCGACCGGCACCTTGCGCAAAGCAATATCACACCGCGTCGTGTGACAGTGCCTTAATAGAAAAATCCACGTATCGTTTCCACCCCCCTTACCCCGACCTCCAAAAAGCTCTGCTGTCCATCTCTCCGAAGCAATAACCTGCCCTCTGTACATACCCAGCTTAGAACGATGCTGTATGTAATAATATTAAACTCCTTACTTGTAACGTAGTAGAAAACATTAACATTGGAAGCTTATTCAAAGATATTACTATTCACTATTGAATAAAAAAGTTTGTAATAGCTTTGATTGACAAAAAATAATCATATGTATGGTTTTTTTACTAGAAAATCGAAGCACCACCACTTTTCTAATTGTTTTTTTTTAATAAATTTTAACACACTCTTTGATGGATGAGTCCTGACCAGTCCTAATCCTAATAAATTTAATAAGTACAAAAATGTGTTCATATTTTTAAACATAGTGCCATTCCAGCAAGTATGGACATGGACAGTGAACACCTTAAAAGTGACCAATTGTATTATCAATATATTACAAAACTAATTTTTTACCACGAGCAGTTGTGTTTCTTAATACGCTCATTATAAAGCAATTATTAACAGATTATTTTTCCTAGTTGTATCAGAGCATATTAGAATAAGAGATTGACTGTTTTATTGTTTAACTGTATAAATTGAGGAATACATTTGAGAAATTGTAGATTTGAATCAATACGTTGTAACTGGATAATTTCTATCATGAACATTAGCATTCAGTTGTGCATCTTTCGAATGTTCACTTAAATAGTAACCATTTGTATGAGACTTCATTTTTAATTAAAAAAAAAAAACAATTCATTTTGCTTTTATTACTATTATACATTAAAACCTGACAGCTCTTTCCATAATCCATCCTGGCTTCCCTCGCAATTGTCTGAAAAGCTTATCTTAGAACTATAGTGTTGACAATAGGGACTCCAATTACTTGACATCTCAACTACTCGAGTATCGAGTAGTAAAATTCTGAAATACTCGAGTAGTTTCAGATGCACCAAACTATATATTATTTGTTCAAATTTGTGTCTATCAATAGATGATAAACAAATAAATAAGCTTATATTAGTTCATTCTTATATTTATTAAAATTTATGAAACATATAATTCAAAAATAATAGAGAATTAATCTCTAATTTTAATTTGGTTCGAAGTTTTGTTTTTTTATTCCAGCAGTAGATAAAACTCTCTCTGTTGCTGTGGACTTCGGCTTAAAACTTAACAATCAATTAAATGTGCTATCTAGTTTTTCTGTCCGCGCTTAAAACAAAATAAAATTTGGAATTAAATCTTCATTTATAAATATAACGAGTATTACTCGAGTATTTTTCATATTACTCAAGTATCGAGTACTTGAAAAATGGACGAGTATACTCGAGTATCGAGTACTCGATACTCGAATTGGAGTCTCTAGTTGTCAATCAATATCTTCATATTTCTTACGATTCATTTGAATTGAAGATATTTTTGAAGAAGCGTAACATCTGTTACAAGAGTAAAATTAGTTTATATCTATTATGTATATACGTTTTGGCGTTAATCTTAATATTGTGGAATCTTTTTATTATTCTTTATGATTAGTTGTATGTACATAACACTAAGTGATATATTACACAGTGTGGTATTCTTGTGAAATAGGACCCGAACGTATAACCGTTACATAGCTGGTAAACATCATAATTAATTGATCCACCAGAATGTTTGCTGGTAAGGCCGCTAATTGGAGTTGGCCAATTATAACTTCCACTCCTCCTCTTCAACCATTCCATCCGTGTTCCTACACCACAACCCTTCCTGGGGGGACAAAGCTCCCCTTCTCTGGACATACACACACAGTGAGACACGTGGTCTTTTTCTTGTGTTTCGTTAAGGGATGTACACTAAACAAAGTGTTAGTACCCTGCTTTAGAAATGCTATCAGCCCCTACATGGTAACAGTTGACATATAAAAACATATTAATTAATCCATTAACGCTCAAGAGAAAACTGTTAGCGAAAAATATGTTTCAATGCTATTTATTGTGACATATTGAGCAAAGAAAGTTATTAAAAAAAAAAAAAAAAACAAAACATTAAATGTAGTCCATTCTAAAATGTTTACTGTTAACTACTTCTATGTAGTATAATAATAAACAATTACTTTCATAAAGATCTGAAAAAGAATACACCAAATCACACTTCGAACAGGTGTACCAAAAAAGGTACAGAAAGCGTTAATGGGTTAAAGCATTACAAATTCAAATTGTTTGTTTGGTATAATTTTATTATATTTAAAAGCGTCATTAATTTCATTACATAACATCAAGATATCAATGTGTTAGAATTCAACTCGAATGGAAATTGATCGAAAAACCCCGTAAATGATATCGGTATATAGGAAAGATCATCATTTTCTGTTGAATTAGCCAATGCTGTGGAGTCGTGTTGTTTTGGCTGGAGTTGAAGTCGTAAAAGGTTTGAACTAATTATTCATGCATATAAATAACATGTGTAATATAAAAAAATGTTTTTTGGCCGGGTTGGTTGGTTGATCTTCAACTTGATATAATTATACATTTTTTTAGTGGGAGTCGGAGTTGTGATATTGATCAATGTTGGAGACGGAATGGTGTGTTTGTAAAGACTCCACACCCCTGCAAACAACCATTAATTGAAACTACGTAGTTATTGTGGTGTAATTGATGTAAAAGGGACTGTTATAATAATTCTAATATTGCATATATGTAAGTTTGCAATTCCTTTTCATTAATAGTTTAATAAAAAGGTATAGCAAAGGTGCTGCCCATTTTAAGTATTATTGTTCAATTTTGATAAGAACTTGTTAATAAAGTGTTAAAAAGAATACTTTGAATTTTTGAATAATTGTTTTTCATCATTTTTGTAACACTGTCATAAGACGTTTCAATAAACACTTTGACTGTTGAAAGTTACCATTAGCTAAGAGAATAAACATAATCACTCATATAAAGAATATGGTATCTAAGGCAATATTTAATGGCTACGAAATAAAATGTGTGTTTATCAAAAACACTCTGTTGGTAAATCGTGCGCCTTTGGGGGCATCTCCACAAGGCAAGCACTGCCCCTAATATAATGATCTAACAGGAAACGAAACCCCTGCAAATGATTATTAAGGGTCATATAAATGATCACGTTATCAATCAACTACGTGATACCGTGATATTATTTATCACTGATCAATAGTTATCTAAAGCCACCATTAATAATTAAGGAACGTGATTTATCTATCTTTTCTCCAGTGGTTCTTAGGATAATAATATAAGAAATTAGAACTATGTTTCAGGTGAGTCTATGTTATCATCAAATATTTTTTTTGTTATAAAAATATATGTCAACGTGTTTATTTACAAAAGAATGTTTGATGAACTTTACTTCATAATTTATTTACATTATTCTATTAAATACATACTTCTTTAATTTGACGTCCATGCGATAGTGTGCATTATTAATTTTCGCTGTTTAATCAATAACTTTGATTCTCTTAATTACATTTGTACAGTGCGTGGATGTACTTAAGCTGACAGTTGATAGAAAAGATTCAAAATTGGTATTATGTTAGTTGAATTTACAAAAAAAATATACGAACGTAAATTGACTATTTTCAAACCTCGTTTTTTCGATAACAGGGTGTGTGACGAAAATCATGAAAAATTACATGTACACATAATTCAAATTCCTTAATTTTATTTCATATTTTTATTTAATATACAATTCTTCTCAAATAAATATCTATTATTTATCCCTGATAGCTGGTCTTCTATTCAACATAAATTCTTCATTCAATCATTAAAAGATTTGCCTCACTATTTCCTCCATTCAAGATGCAGTAAAACGGAATATCTCAATCAAGTCAGCTGAATTTAAGTATCCATTTTGGTGCTTCCGTAATATTAAAACATACAAAGAATCTCTCACTGTAACGATTTCATCTTTTACTACTGCAACTGCGATCATTTCAATATTAAACAAAAATAACAGCGTCTACAGTTCTGATTCCTGGTAAGAACTGGTAGTTTGGTGAATAAGGCGATGTCACAAGATTCCGCTAGAATTGAACTGCATTATACGCGGTGGATGTATGGACGTGTATTGATTCTAATATGACAATGGCACCATACAAAGACGCAATAAAAAGCCTTATAAGGATTGGGCGTGTGCACTTCTTTATCCATTCCGGCATATGTCCCAAGAAGACGCTTAATTGAGATACCGCTGAAGAGGCTCAACAATTCTGCATCATTATAGAGTCGATTGCTCCCGTGACAGTTTGCCACTTAAATTTTAAATAAATTTTACGTTTTTCTTTTTCATACTGCTAATTTTACTGGAAAGGTGTAGGATTTAAGTTGTTAGATGCATTCTCTTCTCAGACAATTCGAAACATTCGTCCGAAACTAGGAATGAGAACAAAATAACGCAGAATACTCATTCAAATGATTCTTTCTGATAACAAGTGTTTTTATTATAATTTAACCTTAAATATCATTGTTTAATCGCTCGACTTGTAACCAAGTTGTAACTTGTAGTTGAATCTTTTTTTGTACTCCCTAATACTCTATCACCACCGCCATTGCTTGTAACCGTCATTATGACTCCAGTGCTTAAATTATTTGCTCCAACTTTAGCCTAAGTAATCATACGCAGTTTTATCTGATTTAAAAATCTATCTTTGACGAAGCTTTCATGATGAATTATTATATACTACCGCGTCAGTCATAAAAATGACTATGCTTACGGAGTACAATTCGTTTGCTAATTGGTCATCAAATATGAAATAATATGTCAATTATCAAAGTAATTAAATGAAAAAGTAAATCAACAAGTGTTAAGGATCTAGGTTTCCTGTTTCATTAATTATATTTGAGCAGGTAAGAAAATGTAACACTTTTTTTTATTTTGAGCACAAGCGACTCGTTTGACACTTGAGTACCACTGCGCTGGACTGAACATAAAATTAAGTTTAAATAATTTTAATTTTGGACTTCACCTTTTGGCATCTTCAGGCATTTCAAGAGTTATTATTTATTACATTTGATCAGGGCTGTGGAGTCGGTTAAAAAAGTCCGACTCCGACTAAAAAAAGGTTAATATCGTCACTTTTTCCCCTAATTTTCCTATTTAGGTGTATTTAATTAAATATCAACGCTATCAATGCAGCCAAAAGCCAAATTTGACATATTAAATGCAAAAATAAAAAGTTCAAACTTTTCAAAATTTCCGACTCACAGCCCAGAATTTGATATTTAAATTCCGTCAAGTAGACAATTAAAACACATTTTGCGACAAACTGATATTTCATTTGTTTTTCTATTAAGCATTGTATGAATTGTTCGCACAGCTAGTATCGCTCCAAAAAAGGCAAACTGTTCTCCTTATCATCACAAAAGCTGTTTCACCAAATGAAACAGTCATGCCTTTGATATCATATGACAGGATTCCTTGTTAGACCTATATCAAAGAGTTGCCGGTTGCCAGACAAGATTCATTTTTATATTTTATTTAAATATTATCATTAAAATTCTAAACATCTTTTGTGCAATTGAGTTTTAATTCATTTAAACGCAAATTACAAACATAATTTAATTTGAAAATATTCGAATTGAAAACCATATTAAACATTATTAATTCATAATTTCAACTGAGGGTGCTTGTTGGAATTTCAATATCAAATTTGAATCGTTTGAATTTTGTACTTTTATATCAGTTTTGAAGGTAACGACCCGGGATTCGCGTATCAGCATCTTCAGAAATTTCAAGTGCACATACTTTAATTGACAGTTAGCGGGTCGTAAGCGACAAAACTCATGGAAAAGTACCAAATTACAACGATTCAAATTCCATAATAAACATATTAGCCCATGGTAAATTTTATGTAACTTGATTATTCCACGTATTGTGTAGCAAATTATGACACGTGTTTCTCCTCTCTCAGAGACATCTTCGGACTCACTTAAGAAATAAAGCAAAATTAATTCTAATTTTCTAAAAGATAAATTACAAAATTTTTGAATACATCTTTATTTTTTGAATATAGCTTAATTACTTTTGAATATACTTATCAACCTTTGCGATAGTCCGAAAATGCCTCTGAAAGAGGGAAAACACTAGTAACACAATACGTGGAACAATCAAAGCTATTTGTATCTAATATTTAAAAACCATGTTTGTGTGTTTGTTCGTATTGCCGTACCGTTCATCCGATTGCGATAAAACTTTGTAAACTTATTGCTTGCACTTGCGCGAATGTTATAGGCATAGTACAAGTCGGTGGCGCGTGTTACGACCCATAGACAATCGGAAAAAGACAAACACCAAACGTCATACGGCAAATGTCATCGATACCGATCAATGTTAGCGAAATTAAATCTAAAATATCTATTTAAAATATTTTGCATCCAAAGGCATAAACATTAAACATAAACACAAACAATTTCCTTCTTTGAATGACATTGTAATGCTTGCCGGGTACCGGCTAGTTCTATATAAAATTGAACTTTCACAAAGTTATTGCCTTTATATTATATTCACCTATTCGTGGGGAAAATAACACAAACTGTGTTGTTTTCCATTTGAAATTATTGGTCTGCTCATCAAATGTCTTGTCATACTTGACGTTGATCGTTGGGTTACGGAATGGTTAGCTGTAGCTTTTTTTCTAATACATTAAGATGGTATAATATAATTATTTATATTGTTATTGGACCACAATATCCCTCCCACGATTGGGTAAAATTAACGCTTATCTCGCAGAATGCCTTCTACGCGATATGAATAATAAAAAAAAACTATGTTTTTGAAATCGATCGAATAACTGTTCAAGCAGAACGTTATTCCTTACCATAAGAGATGTTTATCTGAAGCTATTAATACAAATAAAACTCAACTAATAAATTGATTAAGGAAACCTAATGACAAAAAATCGATTTTAAATGATCTCGTTTCCTTATGCAGTATCATTAATGCCACTGAAACTGGATATAAAGTACTATACTGTATTACATGGCGCTAAGGACGTAATGTTGCATTTTTTGTAATGTATCTTGGCGACGCAATAAAAGTTATTGTATAAACTACCTACTAAGAATTAAAATCTGTCGCCCATGTTCTTATTTCAAATACACCCGTAATGTATTGAACATCTTTCGAATAGAACACAATGTAATATGTATTTTTATTAAAGATTCGATTTTCATTGTTTTTAGCAGTTAGCTATTCCATGGAAGTCATGGGATGACTTTTTTCAAACATATAACAAAGAAAAACTGAAAAAAATAAAAAAAATTATATGTGATTATATTGCTAAATTTTATTTTTCATATATTAAAATACAATACACCCGCTCTTCTTTTTTGGACGATTTTTTAAAAATGTGCTGATACTTTTATAGTATTTTTTATACTGATTCTTATTTTAAAAAAAAAACTACACGGCACGTTTATTATCAACTAGCGACATTGAATGAAGAAATTTGTCTGTGCTAAATTTAATTTAAATCGAAAACAATGTATATTTATTAGTTGTATAACTTTGAAAAATATTTTAATGTATAAATATAATATGTACTGCACAAAAAGGATCGGATTTTTTTATAAGCATTACCCTTTTTATTAAGTATTATATAACATACAATATTTTATTATTTTGGATGCCGGACCGGTACGTCAAAAGTAGAAAGAGCGGGCATAGAAATTATATTCGAACCACTGAGAACCGTAACCAAAACCATGGACTTAACCACTCGAATAAAGGCTAATTAATCAACAGTACTTTGTAGTTCAATCTTATTTTTTTAGCTAAATATGGCGGTCACAAAACCGAGCAATGGACGCTCTAGTCACTAGAGTCTAGTTAACGGAGCAAAATCGTTAAAAACCGTTAAAAGATTCGCCCGATGATCCATCGAACTCTGCGTGAAATACCATGTATCTCATGCACTCAGGGCGTGAAAGAGTCAGAGACATTTAGAGCGAAGCGGTGGCCTCTGCACCGACTTGGAGACGTCGCGCCTAAATGTCTCTTATACAAAATTTGAAATTACTCTATATCGAAACGCTATAGACTTCAATATAAAGTATTATTAGATTGAATTTACTTCCTCATAGACTGAATCAACTTAAACTCATAGACTGAGGTGATTAATAGATCGTTCGAGAGAGTTCTGATAACCTACCATATAGGGTGGTATCAATATAAAATCAAGAATTCGAGTAACCAAATGGTAATTTGACTGCACTGATGTCCAAAAACTTCCTTCAAATTGCTGAACGACTGAATTTATGGTTAAAAAAGCGTCGTTTAAAACGCTGCGCGCTTTTGGCTGGATAGCATCGATGCGATATCGAGCAGCAATCGGATGCAGTTCTGAAAATCGTTAAAACTGCGTTCATTAGCTACATTAAGAGCATTATAATTGCCGGCCACGTCACATAAATGCATAAAGATTATCGTGCCTAAGAATGGCGTTCCACATTCCTTCGTGTTTTACTACTTAACCACTCCAATACTGTAATATACGTTTGTTTGAATACCAATAACTAAATTACAGTTTTGTATGTCAGTAATTTAATGTTAATAATTATTACCAATTTACACTGTACACTTAACTTCAATGCTGAAATTTTTAATATATTATAAAAATTTATATTGTACGATAATCTATGTATATTCAAGATACCACACTATATTTATGATACATTCATCTAATGGTTTTTTTGAATAAACAATATTTGACATTTCAGCTATAAATGTTAATTTTAAATTCATTGATGGAATTGAAATTTATTTGGAACTCTATTATAACACAGTGAAACAATAGTTCTGACAAAATAGCTATCAACCATATGTACATAATATAATTTCTGTAGGACTAAAATACATTGCTATTTTTTCACCGTGCTTATTAAAAATATTTTTTAGCCAGTTGAAGAGAAATGACTTCACCGACACTTACGTCTGGCATATAAATTGAAAAATCTAAATTTTATTTCATTGACCTTGCTGAGACTTAAGTACAAGCCCTTCAATCCACCTCTTACCTGTAGACCAGTGGTTCTCATCTGCGTTCACGGTGACCACATGCGGCTACCAGAAGATTTTGTTGCAGCCGCCTACAGCTTCATAGATTATTTGATATTTAATATAAATGTGCTTTTACAAGTTAATTTGTCAACAAAACACTGAAAATTAAATGTTTCGTATGCATTGTATTGTGCATCAAGAATTTAAAGTCAGTAAAAACTCAAACACATATATTTTTAGGTCTTTTAAGCAAAAAAGACACAACACAAAAAATATCTGATCTAGACTCGACCACAATGGCCAGAAAACAAACATCAAAATGTTATATATCTAAAGCAATCATTTCAAAAAAATATTTCCCAAAACGTATGAATGTTTATATTCAATTTGCAAAAACAGTTAACTATCAAGAAATATTGAATGCAAAATAAATTAAAAGATTAGCTTGGTCGCTTAGAAAGGGTTAATCAGAGTGTAAGAAATCGTTCAGAATCTTTAACTTGATATTAAAACAACTGTAAAGTTTCTTTTGGTCAGATATATGCAATCGTATTGCAACGCGCTCTCCGCAGCTTCTCCAAGAATTCACATCTTACATGCCGAAATATAAAATAACAATTATTTTAGCGATATACATAAACATGCGCTACGGCGTGGGAAGGGTTAATTTAGAATATAAATTCAATATTTTATCCACAATCACTAATTAAATAATATATCTTCCTTATTGTGTTTAACGATTGACTGTCTTACACTAGCCTCTGATGATATCTATTGTAACCTAGAAGTGGTGCTATCTTTTAATGGATTATCAAAATGCAAGATTGTCTGCTATATTTTCATTCGTTTTAATCAAACCTATCTAATGCTGTAAAAATATTTTTAATGAAACAATGAGCTAACTATAGATGTTCTATCTTAATCCAATCCTTCTTTACTGATTCTGAAGAAATCGGAGAGGAGAAGGGGAATGCCTAATTTACAATCAGTTCTCACAAATCTGTTGATTACGTCGTTGTGAATCCGTTTTTCTTGAATCATGTCGAGTAGGGATGGAAAGGATACGAAGACTAGAGCAGACCCAGTGGTTAGCTAATCGCTGTCATTATGCGTCGCTCTTAAAGGTGGAAAGGTATTTTTAACCACACAAACACCCATGCCTTCGAACAGATTTATCGACTGAAATCTGCTCGTACTGGGAATCGAACCCGGGCGGTCCGACACTGTAGCCAACGACGTTGATCAATGCAACACGGACTGGGCATATTCACTTTACTCTTAGCTTGCATGGTTGGAACAATGAAAAAGAATTGTCGTAAACAATCTTTTAAAGAGAATGAATAAATAAAATAAAAGTATAGATTCCATATCCCTGACATTCACCCATCGCAACCTAAAATAGCAGTGTTTTTGCAACCTCTGTTTCCAATTATATTGAAACCGATACATTTGTATGACGTTGTGAATATTATGTTTTACTTCTCGCAAAATTAACTGTCATTTGGACGCTACATGAGGTATGGTTTATGTGAATCGTGGACTCTGCAAGTAATTAAAAAGAAGGATAAAACCGTAGTAGGTATATGATACGGAAATGTCATGTCTAACCATTATTATAAATAGTACAGTTTCTAATTTCAAACGACGCACTCATTCCAAAGATAGACACTGTACTTTGTTGATAATGTAGATATACTTCGTTCCCAATTTAATGATAAATAAAAGTATTAATTGAAAAATATTAATTATTAACTAGCTTAGTTTTGATTATTATATTAATACAATTTACTATTAAATAATACTATATGTAGTTTAAACCAGTGATGCACAACCTGCGGCACACGGACGATATGATATATATATTTTTTAATAGAAATATTTGGCATTACAGCTTACGCCAATGCGCCAAATATTCTTAATTGTGAAAGTCATACGAGATCAGCTCGATGATAAATAATGAATCAGTATTGTACAAAATCAACGATAAATAACATACACCCAGCCCAAGATCTCTTTTTATCAATTGAAAAAATCTGACCTTGCCGGGAATTGAACCCGGGCCTCCTGATCGCTAGGACAAAGCTCTTGCCACTAGACCACAGGAACCGACTACATGATAACACTTCATCACTTGTTTTTCTTCAGAGCTTTTCACGTTCGATGGACGGACAAGTATATTTTCATTGGATATAAAAAAATGATATTTTCCGTATGTGAAAACTGATTTATTTATCACTTTTACATGTGATAACAATCGAACAACTTTGATAAGCTGACCCTTTTGCCAAAAAGGTTTTGCATCAATGGTTTAAACTAAATTACAGGCTATCCTTGATTGTTTTGCTTGTTTGTGGTTACTTTTTACCACTGCTCAGAAAATGACAGATGACAAATGACAAAAAAGTGAAGGAAAATAATTAAATTAAATGATAATATTATTCAAGGTACTTCCAAGGATGTCTACCCATTAAATATTTCCAGCGATGAGAGTGATTTTTCGTCAGTGAAAAAAAGCAGTAAACGGGCTGAATATATTTACTGAAACTAAATTTAATTTAAATCGAAAACATTGTAAATTTATAACTTGTATTGCAAAACATGAAAGTATTTGTATGTATAAATAATAAATAAAATCAATTTATTTTTGAGTTCAATAATTTCGTATTTGATTTGATTTTAAGTAATGGCACCTATCCACTATGTTTGTTTGTGAAACTTATCTTTTTTTACACGATAGTCTTTGAAACGTATTCCTCGTGCAAAAACAGGATCAGGTTTATTTGAAAACATTGAATATCGGGACATACCTGGCCAATTTGCGCCATGTACCTACCACAGGAATAATGAGAGCCTCGAAATTAATTAATTCAACTGATACAGTCGATCCCGACTTGTTTTTGCGCAACCCTCGGAGTTAACGAGCCAAAGTATTTCTTTCCTGCGTCTCACTAATAAGCCAATGTTTGTGGAGACTGAGTAACGAACCAGATCATTATAGACTGCCGTTACTGAAGTCTTTGAAAAGGCAATTCTTGTCAATGGATGTTATGCGTTAGGCGCTTATGACAAATCCAAAAAAAAAACAAACATTAGTTTTATAAAAATTATAAAACATTTTTAGTACTTATTCCACATAATTTTTTTATTGGATCAGGACCGGTTTCGTTCATGGCAAGCATTATCAAATGATAATAAATACATAGAAACAGTGATATATTTACAAAATTTAAGTAAGAGATATGACAAACAGTTGGTATTACAACTAAGCAAATAAATTGAAGCAAAATACAAGAAAAATAGACTATAATCAAAATTAACAATATTTTTTTTTGTCCTGATCCACTAAAAAAATTATGTGGAATAATTACTAAAAATGTTTTATTATTTTTATTATAATGCCATTCCACCAAGAATTGACAGTGAACACATAAAAAGTGATTATTATTATTGTTCAATAATTATTGCAAAAAATTGTCGTTCTGATATTGAAATAGATGGATATTTAGAGAGTTGTTTAAGTTTTGTATATTTTTTTAAAACGACTCGCCCATTGGTCTTAGATATTACTGAACCGTCCACTACATTGGACAAACATCGCACCAGTAGAATCGTGTGTGATTGAAACGGTTATCATAACAAAAACGACATACCAAAGTGAATACTGAATTTTCAATGATATTATACATTTTCATAGCAATTCATTCCCTTAGAAGCATAGAAATCATTTTTCTCTTCTTTTCAGTACACCCAAAAAACAGGTTTAACCATAAATTAATTTGAGCTATTTTTCTTCAATATCTTTAAAGTTAATTCGTTAAATATAAATCACGGTGAGCTTTTTTTATCCTAAGGGGCCAAATTTATTGTTATTATAAATATAGTTTTAATGTAAAAGAGATACATCTTTATATGGGGTACAAATAAGTTGATGGAATCAAATAAATACATCTATCAATTGATATTTAAGAGTAATGTTTTTTTTCTTTGCCAAAAACAATCAACAAAAGTGAACATTGAATGCTGAATTTCAATAAAGATTCAGTATTAACGGCTCAATTTATTTTCTATAAAGAACATCTGTTTAGTTGTTTACATTGTGTTCACCAAATAAAATGTTTAAGAACAGAAAGTTAGTCCCTTTTGCTTAATCATAATGGAAAAGCATTCTTTATTGTAATAATTGTAGTTAAATAATTGCAATAAACTGTTTACATTAGCACACGTCTTCATTCTTCAGTAAATATTTTAACTCACTCAATCCAAAGTCACGCATTCTCAATCTTGTTTTGCACTGACAGTGTTTACGGCAAAATATGTTAACCACTTATGACCGATCGCAATTCTGTAAACACATTTAATAGCTTTAATTATTGCTTTATAATCCAACCATTTTATTTTTACATCAGCTTAGTTTTAATGTTAATAATAAACTTTTATCGATTCTCCTCATTCTTCGTTATATGGTTTTAGAAAAGTAAATTCCATTTTGTATGACTAGTGTACGTTAAAAACGTAATAAAACAATATGTTTATCATTGAAACACTCAGTGCTGTTTATTAATAGAATAAAGTCATTCAGTAGCATTTTTAAAACTTTTAAAACGCATTGGTCTTATCAAAAATTCTTATGCTGTAAACGTACTAATATTCCAGCCAATTGTTTCAATCAAAATTTAACAATTTACTCAAAAAATGAATTCCAGATGTTATTAAATTGTCAAAGAACTATTTGAGTGAGAACATTCTGTTATTTTGTGATTTGACATTTACTTGGTACAGCTCCATTATGACATGTTGAAAAAACAGCAAAATATTTTTTTGTTTCTAAAAATATTATTATTGATAGCTATTTCGGCCTACGCCCTCGTCAGAAACATTTTTTCACACCAACGCCAAAAGCGAGGTGTTAAGAGACTAGTTAGCTAACTACTAATCTTCTTCTTTTTACATATTTCTTTCAATATCTATTCCGACGATAAGGTCTAGTGACAGCCACCTCTCATTTGAAATAAGTTTCGTTAATTTGCTACATTTAGAGTTCTTAATAATATCCTAAATTAAATTTGACAGTGGAACTTGAAACATTCAAATTATTAAGCTTTTTAATTGCTATTTGATTTTGTGAGAAGACAATTATGAAATCTTCATTTTCTAAGCGAACGATAGTTTGGGAGTTATCTGGTTGAACTGAAGATTGTTCTTTAATGAGCAAAATTCAATTTTAGCAAAACAACTATTTATTATTTTTATTGCAGCATTACGATGGAGTTGAACAACAGAAATAAATCATTTATGACAATTAATTACTCTATAAACAACCATTTTCTATATTAATTAAATACTATGTTACTCTCTCGTCAGTAGTTATTTGAAATACTTTCGTATCTCGGTAGTCTGTGAAAGAATGAAGATCTGGAGCGGTCCATTTATTAAAAACGAGTTAGATTTTAACGAAGCTTTTTTGTTGACACGTTTGTCACTATAGTTGGCCTTAAAAGATCGCATACTTTCATACAACTCCAGCCATTGTGTGTTCCAAATATGGTGGGCCAAACAATGCTAAATACACCTCCGGAATAAATCTGGAGTAATGATTTTAAAACGTTGGGTGTAAGTGAAATCATCAGGAATGTGCCAGTAGTCAGTTAATGCTGACGAGCAAAAAACGATTCGATCTACAATGTGGATGTTGGAAAAAAAAGCGTTTAATAATTTAGATTCGCAGAATGTATTCAACATTTAAAAAATTGAAAAAAGGACAGATTGGATTCTATAAATATGTATGCAATGAATTATAATTTGAAATGAATAGTTACATGTATTAATTATTTGTCATCGTAAGTTTGTTTTTGAGACGGTTTGATAAAATTCTAGAATTGAAAGAAGATATCTACAGCAAGAGAGAATTATTTGACTTAAAATTTAAACTACCACACATTGCGTGTGTTAATTGATGGAGAAAATGGATTATATCTGTAGACTCTTTTCATATTTCTTACCAAATGTTGTATATAACTTATAAACAGGCGGATTACTCCATAAGCGCAAGAGGCGGCCGCCTGGGGCCAAAGCCGTAGTTATGGGCTGGCGAATATGGCGATCACCCAAGGGGCCGAGTCGCTGGCAGAGCATTGGGTGCACCAAAATGATGGCAAAATCTACTCCTTGCCCTGGGCACCAGAGGACCTCGTGACAGCCCTCCAAATCTTGGACCACAAAAATAACTTTTATAGTATAACCATAACCCACATGAAATGTTTTGAAAATTAATAAGTATTTCAAAGTCCTCATTTCTATATCAATATGGAATTACTTGGTCTTGTAGAATAGCTCCGTTTTTAAGCGGCCTTAACTAACATAATGAATATTTGCGGCATTTGTTGCATAGAACTAAAATGGATAATGCAGAAGATCATTTATTCAATATGTTTTTTGTAGTTGAATAATGAACTATTGCAAAATTCTTTAATTTATGCGTCTCTAAGATATTTTTTATTAGACAAAATTACCAATATTGATTTGGAACCAAAGCTTTGCGACACTTTTTTATCATTTTAAAAAAGTGCCTTCAAAATAAGGTTGCGCCTCGGCTCTTTAAGTGCTTTTTCCGCGATTGGTCTCCAGTCAAACTCATTTTTTTATAAATAACCCCGCTTCTATTTATATTCATTGCATATTAGTTGATAATATAAAAGAGCATAACAAATGGAATTAGTACAAAAGAAGCGTTTTATTTATTGAAAAATTGTGTCGAGATTTTAGTCAACTGGTCATAAGTTAGTTTACTTGTAGAGTTTCTCACACGTTCGGGACGTCAAAAATCCGCATAATGAATGGACGTAGGTCCGATAAGGAGAGGTCCTTGTGCAAAAAAAAATGTCAGACATGTCAGTCAGGAGTTGTCGCTCCGCACTGGAATGGATCAGACCTCAGACAATGGGCGTTTTGAAGTTTTTTGTTTTGCTTATTTCAATAGCGGGGATCAATCAGTGCAGTATTGCAAACGCACGGCCGCTGCGTGATCTAAATAAGAAGTTTCCAAAAAAGGGCGGCTCGTAAATGAACACATTAGATAGAAGTTGTTACCGCTTAAGTAAGATAGATAGTTTTAATTAATTATTAATATACAACACGAAAAAAACATTGGTGACTTTATAATTGAGGATTCCTAAAAGGGTGATTGATGGAATTCCAATATCAAATTTGAATCGTATAAATTTTGTACTTTTCTATAAGTTAATAATCATCAATTATGAACTCCAACAACTTGAATAAATCAATTCTTTATAACCGCTTCAGTACCGACTAAAATGGTCACATCTACCGCCGACTTCTAAAAAATCCTTTTTTCAACAAGATTTACTGATGATAGTAGAACCGTTTTTTTCTAGAGACAGTGTAAAAATGTCACTAGCTATAAAAAGAAAAATATCATAATAATTTTTACATGAAGATTTTTTAAATATATTTTATAATATTTGCGACGGTATTCACGACGTACGTGCGTGGCGGCCACCAGTGGCCTTACGGTACTGAAGTTTGTTTACGTCGGATAAAATCCAATCCATTAAACTATTAATCATTTCCATTCAGCTAATAAGCCAGGAGTTAATTTTTACGATACCACATTTAAAATAGTTGATAATTGTAATTTACGCATCCAATTTACTAATAAACATCAAATCTTTTGCTAATTCGTCCTGATTACGATTATAACAATTAACCTTAGTGACTTTTATTCTTATATGTATATAACTGATACAAATTATGTACTACGCGTCAGTTCAAGTTCACTCATACACTTGAAATGCATGAAGATGCAAAAATGCGAAACCCGGGTCATTGGAGACAAAGCTCATGTACAAAGAAAGACACAATTTTTTTTTACTTCGATTCCAAATAAGCCTTGAACTTTCGAACGTGTTCAATACATTGATCCTAAATATATTATAAGTTTAAAGTGGTCTTACTTTCCTACACGTACAACAATATTTACAAAAAACGAAACATTTTTTTATGTTTCAAGTAATTTTCGCTTTCAACTTGATCCAGTGGAATTTACTCAGCAGGGATTTCAAGTACGCTTTGTATGATTCTACAACTGTAATTATAGTATCATACATCGTTAAGACCTCTATTCAGCCATCATGTTCATTTCAATAGTACCAACGAGTTTTTTTATAAAAGGTATCTTTTGGTAAATTTAATTCAAAGCTACATAATTCAATTGAGATTTTTTTATCCTAGCTTGAACGATTCAACCAAAAACAATATCACAAGCACGCATTTCGATGATCTCAAATTCAATTTGAAAAAACCTATATTGTTTATTGATTTTACAAGGAATTGATCCTAGATCCATCTGGTCGTTAAAGTAAAAGCTCCAACCGTTAAAGCACACGGGCCGAATATTATATGTATATGAATGCATAATATTTATATCGGTGACTGCACTGCTTTGACGCTAATGCACATTTTGATTCGAATCACGCTTCTGTTCAACTTTAATGCAATTTCTTAATTGAATGCATTTCGCCCACTGAAATTTTAAGTTTGTGCATTTATATGCGATAAGTTAAGCCAAATGTTATCAATGATAATTCAAATGTATGTCATGTCTTTGTATTCATGAGAATTTTGTATTTATTCAGTTGGTAGATATGGACAAAGTACTCGGGACTAAAAATAGTATCTCATTATAATAATTCCATCAAAATATAATGATTGTGATTGATTCTTTTTTGGCATACATTTGAACGCCTACAAAGAACTACAATTAAGAGACACTTGAACAGAAGATTATTATTTCTAAGAATTTTACTATGGAATATTAATTTACTATGCAAATCATCGACCAACATAGGATGTACTCAACGTACGCTCAATGTATGGGACGCCGGGATGACCTGCGAGGAAGTTGGAGAGTTGTGTAAAGATTTGCAAATGAGTGGAAGACAATGCATCCAATGCTCAATATCCGAATCATCAAAGGTGTTTGTGTTTGCAAAGACATTTTTTCTTACTCGTTTCACAAAAAAAAAAAAATATCAGGATCGGTTTCGCTCATTGCAATCATTTTCTACTGATAGTAAATACAACAATACTTTATTTTAATTTGCATGTAAAAAGAATAATAATTTGGTTTTCTGAGTATGAAAATATCAACTGATAAAAAAAATTTATTTAATTTTAAATGTTCCAAAGTGGTGATTGATAATCAATTATTCTGCCTGAAGCGTTTATTCGAATTTAGTTTTATGTTCAAATTGAGAGTGTTACCATTAATTCTCAAATTAAATAACTAGACGCCAAAGAATGAGTCTCGCGCCATTAAATCCCAGTCCGACAAATAAACCACCGTTTGATTTTTTTCCCGCCCGATTCGTTTTCGCATCGCGTACGTTTGCAGTCCCAATTAAACGCAGCTAACATACAAAATAATTGACTGAAATAACATAAAGTAAACTGGACTACCCTTTATGTTTTCAACGAAGTGAAGTGTTTTCCGATAGACGATCAGGAATTCAGTCCCCGTGTGGCTAACTTCATTTGCTGCTATAATAACACATACTTTTCCATTAATATTCTTTGCGAAAAATATTGTTAATAGTATTTCGAAAAGTACACCAACGTCATCGTTTACAAATAATTCGAATTCGAAAAAAGAATAATGCCCGACGCTCTTTTATTTTTTTCTGATTAGCGTGTCGTTGATAGAAAATTTATTTTGATTTACTGCACTAAAAATATAATTGAGAGGAAAATAATACAAAAGAGCATTGCAACCGTGAAATATTAAAAAGTGTCCACTATTTTGAGCTTTTCTTTTAATGACACTTCATCGTATCAGGATATTATCGGAACAAACAAGTCTTTCATGTTTATTGACATCTTTCCCAAACTATTATAAATGATTCTGAGCCCAGCGATGTACAAGGTTTGTTTGTTCAGAATAAAAATAGACTTTTTAATAATATGGCATTATTATAATAAAATATGATGAATATGGTCATGGTCATCATATTTGCTAAAGAAAGCCATTGTTGTCGACTGGTGATTGAAGTTCCAGAGATCAAACAAAAAATAACAATTTATTTAAGCTCTACAAAAATAACATCTTCTCATCTATTCTAACATCCTAATTTTATATTGAAATAATATAGTATTAATTTTGACAAATTGATTTTATGTATTGTGTAAATTTTCTACAACAGTGTATCTAGACAGGTCATTGTATGTTCCAACATATTTCTGACGACGGCGTTAGCCGAAATAGCTATCAGCTATACATTACATATTTTTTCTCTGGCACGGGCACGAGTTCTCGTGGTATTTTTACTCTTAGAGTTGATTTAAAAATATAAACTTTTGTTTTTGAGACTAAAAAATGTCGAAAGACAATTGAAAGAAATTTGAATCAAATGGTGAAATATTTTGTGACGAAATGAGTGAAAATAATACAAATTATCGTATAATATTCTAATTTATGTCTACTTACAGTTTCCGATTCCTCCAAAGAAGAGAATTTTTTTATCTTAAAATAATCATAATTACTTTATTCATTACAGATTTTAAGCTTAGTTCAACGGTTCTAAACAAATAGTAACAAATGTTGCAGGAAGTTAAAACCTCTAGAGCTGTATCATGAAAATAATGATTTTGATCTGAAAAAAACCTGTATTGACTAGCATTCTAAGTTATACGAGTAATATTTATGTCTCCAATTAAAAATAAAAAAAAACATCAAACAGGGAGTGAAGCTTTTTTTTGAGCGCGTGCGATTTTAACGAGTTGCATTTTATTTATCGACGTGTCAACGCATTTTCACACCTCCTAACGAGTTTTTTCTTTGTTTTCAGCCGGCAAAATATCTATTCTATAACAGTTGTTTCTTTTAAAGAATAACTGCCAAATAAGGAAATTCCAAGAATTCTATTAAGAGTACATACATAAATGTTTTTGAAAAATCTTTAAAATAAAATTTTGCCGACTGGTATAGTATATATGTTACAGTGAAACTGTATTCTAAGTGAAAATGTATCTGTAAACTGTATTCTAAGTAAAATGTAATAGATGTGTATGACAACATGATTTCACTGGTCACGATCATTGAAATTACTAGCCCAAGTCGATGATTTGCCTCTCTAAAATTTTGGTTTGCTTCAATGAAACAAAATCAGCAAGTAGTCCCTTTCATAAAAAGATAACCAAAGAAAAAACAGACTAACATAGGGCTGAAGATAGGGTGGTCAAATTTAATATCAATGACAACTTAAGAATATATTTTCACTGAGAATACAGTTTCACTGTAACATATATATTATCAGACAGTAAAACCTAGATCTAGTCTATAGAACGGACAACGGATAAAATTTTAAAATGTGAAAATTGGTAATACATCGTGCATATTTAAATCCAACATTTAATGTTTGCTATATGTATGCATTCATTATATGCATTCATTCATTATTCTATATATATGATATGCGTGTTGTTAGTACGTTATCACTGAGCAAAAGTAGTTTATCGCGTGGCGACTGATGATTTGGTATGCTACTTTAAAATACCAAAAAACTCAAACGTCAAAGATGAGTACACAGTTAGAATGAAAACATAATAAGACTATCTGTTGTACTTATTTCACAATACATTTATTTAGATCGGGACCAGTTGCACTCATTGCGAGCATTTTCAAATGATTTTTTTTAATATAACGCCTTTCCACCTGGAACTGAGAACACCTTAGAAGAACCCAATTAGAAGGTAAATTAATATTTTAGTCGGGAGTGTCTTGTTTATGTGAGCAGAATTCTATATATAAAACCGAAACGGCGTATGTATGTATGTATGTATGTGGGTCCCTAATTCTTTGGGAATGATATAACAAAAAATAATTATTGGTCGCTTAGTCCGAGCGAAGCCGGGTAGCAATACTAAAAATACCGAAACGGCGTATGTATGTGGGTCTGTAATTCTTTGGGAATGATATAACATTAAATTATTATTGGTCGCTTAGTTTGAGCGAAGCCGGGTAGCAATACTAGTATTACATAAAAAACAAACCGTATTATATAACCGACACCCCCTTGTTTTTATTCGTTATATTAAGGATCAGCTGAATTAAATAAATAACTCAAATAATGAAAATATGAAAAGTAAATCAAGTGTGACTTTGTAATTTTTATACACACCTATACATACATTGCAGTTGAACACGCTTTTGGGATTTACTCACACATTCTAACTTTTGCTGAAATTAGTAATGTATAATCAAAAAAATCCTCTTCTAATCTTCATTATATACTACCGTCGAAGGTCACTAATTACACAATCAATGATATAAAGTATGTATACTGATTTATTATAAATGCTTTGATTTCTGAAACCACACCAGCTGCCACCATGAAGCCATTGAAAAAATCCTTTCGTTAAACCTTCTCGTCCATCACCAGCGTGCTATAATCATATAATCGAATAGGTATCAAGAATAGATGGTATAGTTCAGGATTTGTCATGTCCAACGTTGGCTCTTCGCTGTTCTTGCGTCTTCTCCATTCACTATCTAGAATTAGATTTTTTTGAATTTTGTACTTTTCCATGAGTTTTGTCGCTAACGACCCGGGTTTCGCCTTTCGGCATCTTCAAGCATTCCAAGTGCACGGATTTACTTGAACTGGCGCGTAGTAAACAGTTTGTATCGTTTATATACAAAATTATAAGTAGGTCACTAAGTTAAAAGGTTATTAAAATGTAAATTAGCGAAATTTGAATGAATACAAGTTTCAATGATTTAAGTGGGTTTGTTATAATTACGGGGATTTTTGAAAATATTAATGACCAGATGATAACATAAGAATGTTTAAAATAAATCTAGGGTCCTATCCGATCTCTCGTTAATGAGTTGATTGATTTCAAGCCTTTATTATTATATTACATTAATGATAGTAAGTGAATTGATATTTAATAATAGCAAGTGCTTGAATTGTAAATAAATGACAATTATTAATAAATGACAATAAATTAAAAATAACAATTATTTAAAAGGGTACAACAATGGCGAACTAGGCAAATAAAGTTGCTCGTTCAAAATTGGCAGACCGTTGAGCTGAGCTCGATTAATCTCTAAGATTTCTTGATAAAATAGTTTAAGCTCACCCCTGTATTTGTAACAAGTATTTGTAAATTATATTATGTTTACAAATGAACAACGATAATTCCGAAGCCAATATTAGAAACGGTTATATTCTGTTAGTAGAGGTCAACTTTATCAATAACAGTATTAATTTTATCGCTGCATACTATCACTAGCAAGTGTGTAAACTCTATTAAAATCGTTGTCAACTTTTCTCCTCGCAGAATCACTTGCGTTACTATGTATCGTGTAAAATTTAACGCCTTGCACAAAACGGGTGGCAAGTAGAGAGCTGTAGGTACGAAACCTTATCGGAGTTAATGCGAAAATTACCAATTCAAACCGTGTCTACCGTTGGTGAATCAACAGACGGTAATTGCCCCACGAACTGTGGAACTTGCGGGGTGTGAGTACGGGCTTATAATAAACTGGATGGTCGACGACGGGTGAACTTTGACGCCTACGCCTCAACTTAACCGAAATGTGAACCAGTAAAATTATGAAAGTATATTTTGTTAATCTTTACGATTATCATCAGATAAAGATTTTCGTGAGGAGTGAATCTGGCTATGATCTATAATCAGTGGCGGCTCATCCATACGTACTGAGGAACTGCAGCTCCCCCAATCAAATTGAGGAAAAATATAATATAAATAAATATACATTATGTACGTATATTATTTGAAAATATCAATATTATTTAAGCGTGTATTAAACTCGCCGGCGCGCCGATGCATCCAATAATTATCACAAACTGCGTTACAAATATATATTATACAGTACCGTTCGCGATTGAATATAGTCGTATAGGCGAAGGAAGGGCGGACGGAGGAGAGTTCGCAAATACAAGCTTGCCTAGGACAGTACCAAACTGTCATTCTCGCAGTGTTGCTGCCGTACATCTGCGAGCTTTATTTCTCATTAGACATTTCGAAGTGTTTTACTCAAGGAAAGAAATGAATAGCTTTGATGATTTATGAAATGCATGTCGTTTTTAATTTGAATAATTTTAATGTTAATGGTAAAATAAAATCAAATAAAAAAATATTTTTTTTATTTTTAATCAACCCCCAGCTATTTTATCCACGACCGCCACTGTCCATAATAGTATGTGTTATATGTACTTTTAGAATTTTAACTTTACACATTGAAAGTGACAATTAATTATGTAATGTAATTTGAAAACAATAAAATATTTTTCAGTTTAAGGCAAATATCAAAGTACAAAAAAATCAACTGGAAAAGCAAATGCATTCAGAAATGCTGGGGAAAGATGGGGAATATCTAGTCATGACATCTATTTGTCGAAGGATAAAAATTAAGTATGATCTACTTGAAAAGTTTCTAATCTTTCTTCCTACATTCCGTTTGTTTTGTATTGGATATGTGACAGAGAGTTGTAATTAATAGAGAGAGAAAAAAGGTAACTAGTAGGTAATCCTTTCCTTTATCCAATTATTCCATTCTTACCTTATCTTCAAACTATTACGAACTGACCAGCTGACAAATAGTTGTTGTGTTACAAATACTTTAAAATCCTTTCATAATATGTCCATTTGCTCAGCATAAGGAATGGCCATGCTTGAATATAAACATTGCGAAAATTTAAAATTGTGTACAGAAAAAAATATGCTATAAATTGGCAAGAAATCGAGCATGTCAGTTTTGACAAAGTCAAGATTGAAACAACAAAAAATCTCGTCTAAACTTTTCACGTCCACGCGGAATATGTCGACATCCGAAGCAATCACGCTTAAAATTGTTCAATCTCTCCCCAGTGACATCCCTATTGGCATGCTGGTTCTATGGTCCGTTAAAAAAAATAGCAGGAACATTAAGTGTGACATTCGATCTCTTTAGTATGGTAGCACAATTAGCGATATATATTTTTTACGAGAGCAAAAAAGCCACGGGACGTTTTTAAAACTATTAGTAGGCACATCCGTGTCTTTTTACTTGGTGAAACGTAGGTGTGGGAGGCGAGAGCCAAGTGGGAAAAATCTGCGGAACAGGGTGAGAAAGAAAATCGAATATTATTCGGCTATTAGGTCCCATCCTCCCACCCCAAGCCCAAAGACGTGAGATCAACTCAAGCGAGGAACAAAGTGTAATGATATTTTTTTGTGAATTGCTTTTTCGCCGATATGGGTTGGGTATTAGATTATTATCCGTAATAGTTTTATTGTTGGAGTTATATTCCGTTTTCGTTCTGGGAAATGGTATGAAACACTTTGATCGAATCTATTTTGAATATCTCTGAGCTCAATCTCAAACAATTATTATACAATGTATGGTTTTAATATCGTAAAAATGGTAACATAAAAACTGTTGAGCAGTTATTCTATACGAATCTGCAATAAATATAATATTGTATTTTTTAAGCTGTCGTTCTTTTTCTTTTTGATATTCTGGTTTCCGAATACTTTTTGATATTATTTTGGAGTTTTAATTCTATTTTTCAAAAGTCCTTTACAGTGTTGTGAGTCAGAGTCGGAGTCGTGGAGTTGGAGTTTTTTAGCCGGCATCGGAATTTTTTAAAAATTTCAACTTTTTATTTTTGCATTATATTCAAATTTGGCTATTGGCCGGATTGGCCGGTTGATATATAATTGAATATACATAAATAAGAAAGGTAGGAAAAAAACGTGACCGAATTAAACTTTTTTTTAGTCGGAGTCGGAGTCGTTTTTTTGGTAAATGCTGGAGTCGGAGTAGTTATTTTTTTAACGACTCCACAGCCCTGGTCCTTTAGTGTAGCCTTGCCTTGTGTTTATTTCATCAGGCATTACTATTCATACGTATTTCTTTGAAATAGATGAAACCTCTCGTTACTTTGTTTAAAACCACTTGTAACATATAATGATTTAAATGAATATTCATTCATCTTATATAAGAAGAAAAATGCGGAACGATGTGAAAGAATGATTGTAGCTATTTTTTGCTTAGATTGCTTTGAGGTCGGTACTTTAACATTTGATAAAAAATGAAAACATGTCTCCACCTTATTTATCAAAGGTGTAATGATATTTCAAATTATTCATGAAAGGCTTTATACAATTATCAATATAATTTCCGCCACAGCGTGAAACAGGTTAAGATTTATACGCAATATCTTGTCCAAAAGAGCACAATATTGTAGTCAAATATTTATATCCTGTATGAGTGTGTTACAGCGCGTCTAGTTTGTGTAAATAATCCGAGATTATAATTCATATAAATCTTTATAAAAACAGACAGTATGCATCAATAATATCATATACATACCGTTCATCCGATTGTGATAAAACTTTGTCAATTTATTGCTTGCACTTCCACAAAGGTTATAGGTATAGTACAATTAACTTACAATAGGTCTTATAGGTACATAAAAATAAATGTTAGTATTTTAAACGCTACCAAACCTTCATTTTGACAACTTATTGTTGCACTTGCGGTAAGGTATAGTTCAATTAACTTAGTACGTGTGTCGTATCATAGACAATCGGCAAAAGAAAAACAGCAAACGTCAAACGTCAAGTGCCATCGTTACCGATCAATGTTAGTAAAATTAAATCAAAATTATTTATTTAAAATATTGTGCATCCGAAAGCACTCCAATAAACACAAACACTTTCTTCCTTTGAGTGGCATTGCAACGCTTTCCGGGTACCGGCCAGTTAATAATAATAATAAGAAACATTTATTTATTTTGGTAAATGAATTTTTGAAATGAACATAACTTTAACGTCGCGACGAGACTGATTTCGTTTCATTCATTATCTTTTACAAACTTATACAACTTAATTGGTGCGACATTTCAATCATTGCATATTAATTAAGAACAGATGTGTATGTATATGTGTCATTTTTAACATCCTTATCATTTACAGCAATACTCCATCTTTGATTGGAAAAGATTTCCACAACGAACGAACAGAGCAATCTAAAAATTGAATTATTTTTTAATCATCCTTTTTGAATAATTTGAGATATTGCTGTACGCAATTGAGCATTTTATTCAAAAGACACCATTTTATTGCACACATTGAAACACTATTTAGAATACGCAATGTGATTTTCTGTCAATAATTCAACCCAATTCAATCTTTTATTTAAACGGGATATAGATAATATAGAAAGCTATTATTTATTGTACTCGTTTTTACGTACATATATGCTTTTTTAAAGAATTTTCTTATCAAGTACTAGTTTAGGAGTCAGACACTCAACTATTTATGGCTTTTTCTGTTGGCGTTTTGCTCTACTTCTCATTTTAAAAAGGTAATAAGGACGACAAGCGTTACGTGAACAAATTGTTCTGAGTAAAAATCATTTATCATTTTTCTTGTTCTTAGACTATATTTGCTCCCTATCTGGAACATATGGCCACTACGCAGTGCCTTTATGATTCCCTGCCACCCGCCAGAATTATATCCCATTCCATGCCAAAATCCATTAGTTCTGCCAATTACATCTATGATTAGTACCCAACAGTCCTCGAGGACGCTGGAATCCCACCGCTTAGAAGAAGAAGGCAGGTTTGAGGCTCTCTGGAGGCATACGCAGCACGTCACTCAGCCAATAAAAACGTCTCTAAATGACCGCTGACGTCACAAGACGTTACCGGCACTTTCCCTTATCTCCGAGTTACTCACGAAACCAAACCTCTTCAACCCCAATATTAGCACTATTAGAAAGCATGCGCTGAATAGATAGCAACTGCGTGATTTCGACATTTTGCAGAAATTGAAAAAATCGGAATTTAACGGAAATAAAATACGCTAGGTATCCCTTTATGATGAGCCTTTTTAGTTGCTTTGGCAATAAGTATATTACTCCGCATTTGCTTGCCAATTAGTAAAAGCACAAATTTCTGTACTCCTAAAGCATTGTGATAAGACGTTTGTTTGCTAAAAGCTTAAACCATTCTTACATTAATAAAAATAAAAATAATAAAACATTTTTAGTACCTTTTCCACATGAGATTTATTTCATCAGGACCGGTTTCGCTCATAGCGAGCATTATCAACTGATAAGGAATACAATAAAACAGTGGTATTTATGCAAAAGTTTTATTCTGTTACAGGAACTAGCTCATTTGAACTCATTACCGGGATTTCCATCTAATTATGGTTGACAGAAATGTAGATTTATTTATTTTTATTAAATGCACTTAATTTTGGGCTTTTACTTTGTTAATGTTAATTCATACTTAATTGATCTTTGATGTGTTAGTTTTGCATTGCTAAGAGGTCTTGAACATTTTATTTTTAGTCTATTTTTCTTGTAATTTGCTTTAATTTATTTGCTTAGTTGATTTACCAATATGTTGTCATACATTGTTTTCATACTTAACTTTTGCATAAATACCACTGTTTTATTGTATTTCTTATCAGTTGATAATGCTCGCCATGAGCGAAACCGGTCCTGATAAATAAATCTCATGTGGAAAAAATACTAAAAATGTTTTATTATTTTTATTATAACGCCTTTCCACCAAGTATTGACAGTGAACACCTTAAAAGTGATCATTCTTACATTATTAGACGCAACCTTCCATCCGTATCGTCGGCACCGGCACGTCAAGATCTGCGGTCTGTGATGACGGGCAGTGTGTGGGGCAATTAGGCTCGGTAAGGTAACAGTGGCAGCGACCGGACGACAGTGTTGTTAGTTCTTGTTTGCTGCGTATCGATAGCCAGAGGGAGCTGATGAGGACTGATTACAAATTGCACTGATTACTAACTGATGCGACCATACACGTCCTCGTAGTCGACCATCGGCCTGCACACACGCCTAAATGGAATGCATCTTGGCGGGCCTCAAAATGCCGGGGCTAGGTGTGGTATAATTTTTAAGAGAGCCGCTGAAAATTATCATACGCATTGCAGATCTGACGTCAATTTGGACTTGTTCGAGTCGTCAGATAAATTGAAAACAGTCCATGGCCATGTTAACTGGAATCGAATGATAAAATAACGTTATAATGAGGATTAAACGCTTTTCCACCGTTTGGTGGAAAAGCATATATTCTCCAAAATGAAACTTTTGCCAGAATATTCTAATTTGTTTATGGAGAGGAAACAATTTACAAATTATGCATTGGAATAAAAAAAAACACATTTTTTTTATGAATTTTCACATATTTATATTGTATAAAGGATCAGGACCGGTTTCGCTCGTCGAGAAGAAGTTTGTAAATATGATGTCTTGATATCGTTTTTCTTAAAATTAATATTTTTTGTAAATGATTTAACATTTCCAACTAGTTTGGAAGTGATTTATGATGAAAAAATTTCTGTGGTAATTTTAATTCTAATTTAAATTAGGTTTTTTTCACTTAACAACAAGATATAGTTTTCACTAATTGATAAAGAACACGCTTTTGTAAGTAAAAATATATATGAAAAACCGTGTCTTTGAAAATTAGTTAGGTACTCTAAATGTATTTTTTTATGAAATAAAAGGGTGTAATGTGCTAGTCACATACGATGCTTTAAATGTAATATGCAGCATCGAAATATATTGACAATCTCTGATATAAAATGTACTGATACATGAAAGTTCACAATTTATCTGGCAGTGCAAATAAAATGTATGCAATTTCTAGAGCAAATCAAGTATAATGCACATGTACGCAACAGGGCCGGACGCCGAGAAGGCAGGGACGGGCGAAGTAATTAACGCTAGCCGTGCGACACGTTTTGGCCCCAAACACTTTAATTAAAGACGCGTTCGGTCTCCTACTAGTTCCGCTTCTATCATCAGAGCCTTCAGCCAGTGACTGTCAAACTACACATGGTAAGAAACCTTTTGTTATTATAACACCAAGCATTTAAATATCGATAGATTAAAGAGTAATTTTGTTAACTCCACTTTTGGCTGAAAATGACTTAATAATGCCATCTTCTTGTTTCGTGCAATGTGCATGTCCCGTAAAATGTTTATAACCAAAACTTATTTGAATGCATCGTAAAAAAGTTTTAGGAAAATTTGATAACTCCATTGTCATTCTAAAACCTACTCTGCTAATTATCCAACTCCAACATTTTCTATTGTCACCTATCATTCATTCGTTGTTTTACATCGGTGGTACAAATAAATCGTTTGAAAGTCATATTTGAAATTTTCCCGATCGGTTTGAAAATACCAAAATAATCAGTTTTTACCTGAAACGGAGGTATAAAATTTACTCTTTAAGCCATCGATATTATTATTTACAAACAGTAGGTAAACAATATGCATTATTATTGCCAATTTTTCGATGACCCGTATTCCATTTTGATTGCAATATTTTTTTCCAACGATGCGATTAATAATAGCAATTATCTATGGCACACAGATTTTGTTTTGTGTTACTACTAAATAAATCAAAAAATAAATACTAGGGAATTATTTTTTATAGAATGAATTCACAGATGTATTTGCTTATGATTCTTTATTTGTTTTAAATGCGAAATATCATTCTAATTATGAAAGTATTTAAAAGAGACCATATATCAAGTGTTAAAAGTGCACTGGGTCGTAAGTAGAGACTCCAATTACTCGAAATCTCAACTACTCGAGCATCGAGTAGTGAAATTTAAAATACTTCAGTAGTTTCAGATCTACCAAAATATATATTATTAATTCAAATTTGTTTATATAAATATATTAAGATTAGACATTCATTCATTTATAAAATATATATTGCAGAGAGAATTAAACACCTCAAATTTTTAATTGGTTCGAAGTTTTGTTTTTATAATTCCCACAGAAAAAAAAACTCTTCATTTATAAAAAACTAGTATTACTCGACTATTTTTGAAAATACTCAAGTATCGAGTACTTAAAAAATGGACGAGTATTCTCGAGTATCGAGTAATCGATTCTCGAATTGGAATCTCTAGTTCTAAGTCAATAAACAAACCACATACGAGAAAACAATTACCTATGTCACCATTCGTATGTCTTTTTGAAGTAATATGCGTTGTCCGTTACTGTTAATGAAATTTTGATTCAATATTATATTCAATAATCCAATATTGCTACATCATTTGATACTACCGGCTTGAAATGCTACCAATTAACGAGCACGAATCTGCTTATTTTATAAAATTGTGTAATAAGCAGAAACAAATAATGTTTGTGCCTATAACACAATTTTACACGAGCAGAGTATTAATATTTTTTAATTTGTGAATTTCAGTTCAAGAGTTGTACATTTATGATTGAGAGGGCCTGAATTTTAGATGTGAGATGAAAGCTTAGGAAGTGTGCGAACGAGAAAGCTGGAAGTGATGAAGGATTAAAGTGAGATGCAATAATGAAGATTGTCTAACTAAGGGGCGAGAGAGGTGGCGGAGGCGAGGGGTAACAGTTCTAATTTACGCGGTACAATAATTGATTGGACCAAACTATCCAATTCATCAAAATGTTGCGTGTGGAGGCCACCGACGGCTTTTTCATAGGCGTATCGTCCCACGAAAATAATACCAGCAGTCAGTAAAAGCGAAAAATTAAGGTTTTCAGAGCATCGAATAAAAAAATGAAAAATCTTGGACATTGATCGATGGGAAAAAATCATTGATGAAAATGCGTTTTTTCATATTTTTTTTAAAGATTTTCTGAATATATCAATATTATTCTTGCACGCCAATGATGCTAGTATTTTTTAGACCTTAGTAAAGAAGTACATATTTGAATTGTATACTATTTAACAAAAAAAAACACTTAACACGCGAATCAAAACGGAGAATCGCGATGATTTTATAATTTCGGTATTTTTTTAATTTAAGAACATTAAGTCTTTGTAATTATATGTTTTTTAGGGCCACGCGATCCAAGTTATCTACTATAACGGCTTTCTACTAGTTTTTAATGTCTTGAAAAACTTCACCTATCCAATCATCTTCGTGTGGATTGATAAAAGTTGAATCACTAAAAAAATTCGGTGATACATTGTTCTTGGTTATCATAACGATCCACGAGATATCCAAAATTCAATTTAACATGTAACTTGTTGTAAGATACGATTAATATAGCTCTACGAATCAAAGTTGTTTTAGATAAGTTTCTGGTACGATAACTGACATTTCAATATGTAACTAGAATCGATCCAGCGTGTAAGTAGAAATCCTGTATATTTAAAAAGAGCTTCGAACGTAAAAATGATTTAATTCATATAAGCTTTTCGTCATAATACTATCACAGATCCCATTTAAAGATTGTAGAAAGCTCATACATATATACAGATGGGGCCATTTTTCGTTTTCAGCTCAGCAGTTTTCTTTTGCCCGCCTAAATCTTTAATAATTAGTATTGTTATTTTCTTTGTACATATTATAAATTAAAATAAAGTCAATTGGGGTACGTTTGAATTTTTACTAATAATACTCGTTTATAAAAACAGATAATCGTCCAATCTCAGATGTCAAACAAAATCTTATATATAAAACCGAAACGGCGTATGTATGCATGTGGGTCTGTAATTCCCTTTTGCATTGTCGGTCATTAAGTTGCCATAAAAACGAATATGAAAGAAAATATGTTTGAATTTTTATCGGCGAAGACATTAAGTCAAAATATAATAAATTAGTCTTCTACTGAAATTTTCCCGGCTTTTATTATTAATAATAATGTTTATTATTTACGTGATGGTATTATTTGACATTTCTTTGACAGCAAATTAGATTTTTTCCTTGAATTTGGACATTTTAATGGGCGAGAATGGGGCTGTCATCAAATTAAATAAAGTTTGTGATTTTATTTTAACTCTATTTTGGATGTTAGATGTTGTGATATAATTATGTCGAATGATATAACATTAAATAATTATTGGTCGCTTAGTCCGAGCGACGCCGGGTAGCAATACTAGTACTGAATAAAATTGAACGTTGACCGTGCTGACCGAATTGATCGTGCAGGTAATCGAATCGGTAATCTCTTTCTCTGAACGCTTTTGATTGCTACTCTTTGTTAGCAGGAAATAAAATGCAATAGTTATTTGGTTTCCAAGACCTATTTTTTGTTGTTGAGAGATTTGGTCGTTTCATAAAGCGCATTATTATTAAACAGAAAATTAAAGTATTTTATATTACCATTGTTTTCGTGATGCAATAAAATATTAGGAAACTGTTTTGAATAGTTATATGATAAATAAGATTCACTGTATTTAGCAGGAGTGGTAGTTTTTTTCTGTGAAAATACTTTCGAATCTTTAGCGTTACAATTAAATGATTCGATAAATTAATTTAAGTATTTATTATTATTTATGTATTCAATAAAAAAAATCATGGCATTACAGGTGACGCCAATACGCCATACATGCATACCTGTATAAACATAATAAAAATCATAAATTGTAGTCATAAGAACAGAGAGGAAAAATGAATATCATCTCATTTGAAATATTCAAAGAAGTCAACCGAGTGAGTTCCGACAACAACAACTTTTATTCATAAGAAATAGTATTCGTCTGAACTCACTCACGTCAATATGAAATATGTCGACATCCAAAGCAATGCCGTTTAAAATTGCTAAAGCTCTTCCCAGTGGCATCCCCATTGGCAGACTGGTTCTACCCCTTGGATTAACAAACAACTCATGTTCACGATTCCTCAAAAAATTATCAGGAACATTCAAGTTAACTGAATTTATATGAACTTTACATGATACGGTAAGAAAAATAACAATGTATTTTAATTCTACATAAATTATTTTATATATTTGTTGATTGCTATTTCGGCTTACGCCCTTGTCAGAACTATTTAGTTCTGACGAGAGTTCTGACGAGAAGGTAAGCCGAAATAGCTATCAATAAATATATAAAATAATATATGTAGAATTAAAATACATTGTTATTTTTCTTACCGTATTATAATGGAGTTCTACCAAGTAAATGCCTACTCAATCAATAACTTTACATGAATTTAAAGCAAGAATTTAATTTAAATGGCTCCGTGCATTATTCTATTCCGGTATAATTAACTCATAACGCATTCTTTGCCACAAGGGGTAGTAAATTACCTCACGCTCCTACGTCACTGAAACATAAAGAGGTTTACCGAATCTATGAAGCGGGCTATTAAATGAAATAAATGAAATTACTTTTGACCTTTCTTTATTCGTCTCATTGAATTGAAATGATTAGCGTTGTATAAAAAGAATACCAACATGAACAGTTAGATGAATTTCGAGTATTGAATCCGCCGTGATATTTTATAAACGAGCTAATCCTAATATATTATAATACTCAATCAAACGTTAATCGTTTTTTTTTGTTATTGATAAATTGGCTAGCTGTATATTATATTCCGCTATTTAAAAAAATCTATTGTTATTTGATTGTATTATCTCATTAATTTCCAACGTGTGAAAAAGAATTGCTGCAATATTTTCGATTTATTTTAGAAACATTTTAACGAATTTGTTTCTATTATATTTTCGAACACTTTTTCTGGATCTGTTTTCGGGTCTCAAAACCGTTGGCGATCTACACACTACATAATGGCAGATTGATAAATAGACGTATCTCTCTAATTTTATTGATTTCTATTAGAAAGCATGGATGTCTGTGATGTATAAAAGATTGCCTTACAACTATTACTGTTCTATCTCTATCCTTATATCCTACTAAGTAATATAAGCAACTGTGTAGTAAGCTGTTCTTGTATAAAATCTGACGATGAGATACACTCCATAAGGATTTAATATGCAAGACTTTAGAAACGCACATGGTTTTAAAATACTTCAAATCAAATGCCGAATGTTTAACGCTCGCTTTTTGCCAGTGTTGGTTTACTGTAGCGAACTGTGGCGTCCCGATTTTACACAAGTAAACTGTTCGAGTGATGTATACTAGGGCTTATATATACAACCGACTTTTAAAAAAAACAGTTTTAGAATGTCAATATTGTTCAAAAACCGTTTTATCCTGATTCAGGAGTTTTCCAAAAAATAGAATAATCCAGTTAAAATAGCGAAAAAAAGTTGAAGAGTTCTTTTATATGGTAACCGGACAAATCAGAACATGACAATTCAGAACATGACGTTTCAGAACATGACTTTTCAGAATATGACAATTCAGAACATGACTTTTCAGAACACGACTTTTCAGAACATGACATTTCAGAACATGACATTTCAGAACAAGACTTTTCAGAACATGACATTTCAGAACAAGACTTTTCAGAATATGACATTTCAGAACATGACATTTCAGAACAATCGGCCTATCTACGGACACCGTCCGAGCGCGCTCGCTTTATAATATTGGGTTTTCACATACATATTTGTCTATAAACAATTAACCAATTATGAATAGGGCTGCCACAACAAGAAAATAACTGTAATTATGAGATCGCCGAAATTAAAATAAATGTTCACTAACTATTGTAGTTAGTTCCCGTGCATTTTAAAATTCATTCGTTGGGCTGGCACAAATATGTATATATATATATGTATGTGGGATCTGGCGGTGGAGTCGGGCAAAATAACGAAGGTTTTAGTTTTATAATACGTCTTTATTTATTAACAGTCTTAACACCGGCTTATTCTGGCGGAAAAAATATCATAACAAAAAAATCTTAAGATTAAAATTTACATTTATATAATATTTTTACACGCTTCTCAAATGTCGTATCGAGATCGACTTGCACAGAATTTTTATATAGATAATAATAATATAATAAAAAATAATAATTAATAATAACAAAATAGAAGAAAAGTATCATAAAAAAAAAATCTTAAGATTAAAATTTACATTTATATAATATTTTTACATGCTTCTCAAATGTCGTATCGAGATCGACAATAAAAATAATTAATAATTTTTAATGTTATTATTACGTGTATAAAAATTCTGTGCAAGTCGATCTCGATACGACATTTGAGAAGCGTGTAAAAATATTATATAAGCTGTTCTGAAATGTCATGTTCTGAAAAGTCTTGTTCTGAAATGTCATGTTCTGAAATGTCATGTTCTGAAAAGTCGTGTTCTGAAAAGTCATGTTCTGAAACGTCATGTTCTGATTTGTCATGGAACCCTTTTATATTTGGTTTATTTAAACACATAATGATACACAACATGAAATTATTTGATTTCTCTCTTCAGAAAATATGATTTAAGAAAACACAAAGCGTCCATTGATCAATGATGATCTTGTCGGTCCCTGTGGTCTAGTGGCAAGAGCTTTGTTCTAGCAATCGGGGGACCCGGGTTCAATTCCCGGCAAGGTCAAATTTTTTCAATTAAAAAAAGAGATCTTGGGCTGGGTGTATGTTATATATCGTTGATTTTGTGCACAACTGATACATTATTTATCATCGAGTTAATCTCGTATGGCTTTCACAATTAAGAATATTTGGCGCATTGGCGTAAGCTGTAATGCCAAATATATTTTTTAAAAAAAAATTAAAAATAAAAATAAATAAAATAATTTTTGTAACAAAATTTTCTGATTTCAGATTTTAAATAATAGTAGTTTTGTATTCATTGTATACTGAATTTTAAGCTATGTACAAAGATATTTATTTCATCTCGTTTTAATTTAAGCTATGACAAAATCAAGTCAGATAATTTTTATTTAAATAATATTTTTTTTTTTTTTAAAAACCGGTTGTGAAGTCGAAAAAAAACCGGGTTTCAAATGTCGCAAATTTAACCAAAAAACCGGTTTTTGAAAACCGACACTCCCTAATGTATACCATAATACGAGGTCACAAGTTGTTTTGACACAAAAAGTTTTTTAAACTCTCACGTTAGTCATGTATATCACGTAGAAACAAAATGTCAAAACTAGTTTCATTTTTTATTTGTTATGTCAATTACTTTCGTACTTTTGCCCGCGTGCGGTCCTGCGAGCTTTCGCCCGTTTTTATTATGTATGTCAAAAATAATTTGATTCAATCCGGGATTGCTGTGTGGGTCCTTATATATATTCGCAGAAAAAATTAGCCAAGCGAAGTGGGCAAGCATCGGCGGGGGTAAGAACCCATTCTAGTATCAACTTACCACACAAACCTAACAGAAAAAAAACCAAATGGAATCCTAAGGCGGTGTTTCCCATGTGCCGATGGGCCGGATTGGATTTTCACTTATTTGAAGCATTTTTCCTGTTATCTTTAACGGTCATTCGTGTGGCCAAGTTGTTAACTCTGTTCACTCGGTTACGTGATGGTTGCTTCAAATTGACGAATGAACACTGAAATCTTAATCATTAAAAAAAATAATGCGTTGATATTTACAACAAAAAGAAAAAACAGTTGAAAATACAAACGGTTGGCGAAACCAGTCCAGATCAACACAAAAAAAATGAATCAAATTTATTTTTTTTCAATAATCATAATGAATTTCCACAATCAACCACCTTGTTCATGTATGGAGTCTCTGTCTCTCTGTCATAAGATATCGTTAGCTAGCCACTAGTCCTTGTCTTAATATTTTTCCTCTCTGAAGTGGTCATATTTAACAATCGGCTTTTCACCATTAATCTTCAAAACATAAAAACTCCATTTATTTCACATTTGAGCATACGAGAGTGGAAAAGAAAAAGGCCTGCTCAAAAGTCAACAAAATATTATATTAATTGAAAACATTTCTCACACGGGATTTGAATACAGGACCACGGAAACAACTCTCTCACGTCGAAATATACAACCACCGCAATGGCCATCCAAAGTACGGAATTAAAGAAAAAAATATAAAATTTTGACCCGATATATAATCAGTGTGTAAATATAGTTCTGAAACCACCCCTGGAAGTCATCCAGTGGAGTTGCATGGGAAGGGTCAAAAGGGGGATAAGAGAGTATAAGAAGGGGGTGGCGGTCATTCAATGAGATTGCTTCTGGCCGCCGGTGCTGGGGTAATGGATCTCGCCGGAATGGGCCGGATCAGAGATCGCCCGCGCCGCCACTGCTTATACATATTACTACAGTCCGAAGTATTCAGGGAGACAGTGACTGCGGGCGAACGTATGAATAGGCTATTTATTAAACGTATGATTAGATTATTCTAGTAAAAAAACAGTACAGTGTCCTGCTATTTCTCTCGGTTCGCTTCAACAGTCCGCACCACATTCGTTGGCAGCATTCTGAAGAAGTGCTGAAACCACGACATGAACCCTTTCACTGCTGTGTCTGTATGAATATTATTCAATAATCTAGAAATAAGAAAAAATGGTTATTTTTATTTCAACATATCTACATAAGATTAAATAGTATATTAAATTTCTTAATCTTGCTCGTAAGCTGTAATAGATTCATTTTTGTTTTGTTTCACCAGTTTTGTAAAAAATCATGGCAAATAAAAACGGTTTCATTTATCCAAACTATCATTTTATTTTAAAATGACTTCCAGGTGATTACCAGTTGTCATGAAATCGTGAGGCATTTGTGGTTTAGCGGTTAGAGCCTAACCCTACTGATCAGATCGTCTCGGGCTGAAGTGCCGGTATTGTCAATAAAACACTTGCGAAATTGGGCACGGATTCCTTCCCATCGAGCTTTTCTCAACAAAAAAATAATGTTTTATAATATAACACGGTGTTCGTAAATACCATTTTTTTATGTATATTCTTTTATCTGTTCTATCAGAAATAATAGGCAACGTATTTTTTTATTAATATCATTATATACATTAAATATAATAGCGTTCGTTCTTAAAATGCTTTTTTATATTTCATTCAAAACAAGATAATTTAATATTTTCATATCAGCAAGTTTTTTTTATAAGTCACATCCTTCCCAAATGTAGTTGAGTGGGCACCTTTTCTATTAAATTGGTATATGGATCTGTCGTTTTGTAATTTTCTTGAATGGTTATGACTTGACTTGGAGGTCCGAATGTACTGCGCTGTTTTTACAAGGCAAAATTGCCAATAAGGGTCGCTCGCCCCTCCGTTATATAATCCATTCACAATATCCTATTAAATTCAATCATTTTTACTGCTTTGTTTTATTACGTAACTATTATTAAATGATTCCATTACTGTATTTAGGATTTAAGTGTACAAGGAAAGGTACTGCCAGCTTTTATACTCACTAATCTTAGGTTATTCACATTAAAATAATATTACGCAATTTTAATCAGTATATACACTGATGATAGTATTTATGCTACCGTCAGCATTACTTTTGTTCTCAGGTCGAAATATATATCAAGCAAATCATTTGATTCTTGTGGGAAAAGTATTTTTAACTTTAACACATAAATTAAGTTAAATTAGTGCACTTTATTCTACTGATCTTGTTTTTAATTCAAGAACATTTAACGTAATAAAGCCAGGTTTTAGATTTAAAATTAAACTTTTTCTTGAGATAATCTAAACTTATATGTAAAATAAAATACATCCAAATAGGTATTGTGCATATACGCAGTATATTCATGAATATCAAATCTCTAGTCAGAAATTTACAGCAAGGCCGTGGAGGGCATAGAAGCTTGTCGGTAATTTGATTAAATATAACGAAAAAACACATGATTAGTCTACATTTTATTCAAATTTTATTGATTTCAATCTCAACCATCTGAGAATAGTCGAGTGTTTTACGAAACCATTTATGTATTTACAAATGTTTTTTAAACCATCTTCATCGTTCGGACATCTCAATATCAGCCTTATACGAGTAATATTGCTTACAATTGAGTCACCCAAGCTTTGAAAGTAGAATGGTGCTATGAAAGAACTAGAAGTTAGATTGTTTCTAGTTTTATGAGTGGAAGTTTATTGTATAAAAAATAATTTCTGAAATTATCTGTACTAGGATTTGAACCCGTGAACATAACAACACAAGAAAACGACTAAGAGTGTTGACAACTAAGATATGCATGCGATGGCGAAATTTTTCCATTGTATTATTAATTTTTATTAATAGGAAAAATCTCTACTATTGTTTCATGAATACAAAAGAAAATAGTGAATCTGCCAAGACAAAGTGAACAATATTTTCAAAGAAAAAATCTGGACTCACAGTAGAAGACATGTTGACTAGTTTTCTTATCAGTAGGTATATTTTCTATTACACACTTTTGGAGAATCGTGTTTTCTTCTGCATTTTGAACAACAATAATAATACGTTATGTAAGCCTGTTGACGAGATTACAGTGAACACTTTTCGCAAAGTGCGTAGTAATAACGAAAACTGTATCTATGTCAATTTCATCTCACCCTCCTCTATGCAGAACCCGCGTCGGAAATAAAGAAAAAAAAGATAGTAATCATTTGATGATATAGTAGAACTTTCTTGAAATTACAATTTATATAAAAAAAAAGTCCAATTGTTTTATCTTCAATATTTTCGGTTGCATGAATAGAATTCGTACTACATTTTATTTAAATTTAGTATATCGTTTATATTTTTATCAAATCATGTTTCAATTCAAAAGTTTATATCGGGATTTGATAAGATACCCATGGACCGCTTCTTAAGTACAAAAAATACCAAAAACACACATTTATTGTTTCTCCTCACCTATATCTCACCTAGAGTTAATTTAACGGTCGGTTCTAGTCGACAAATCGACCTTTATATTTTAATCATCGCACTGGTTGTCAACACATGCCATGAATTGTATTTTTTGAATATTGAAACTAACATTGAACATAATTATGTTTTTATATGCGCTTTTTTCCTGCTTGTCAATTATTAACTCGTTAAATTTCTATTTAAAATAAGAAAGAAATATCAAATGATATCCCGATATCATTTTTGATAGCCCTCGACACGCCTTTTGCACACCTCTGACACCTTTTTTCTAATTCATCGTAATATAATTATGGGATATTTAATAATATTTAAATTGGTGAAGCATGGATGGGACTAAACGCTAATAATCCAATGTTAACTAAAAATATTACGTGTCTCGCCATTTGAGAACACATAGTTGCTGGTGCGCCCGCGCGTGTGTGGCACTCGACTGGTTAAGAAGCACTGTTTTGAACTGTTTCAGAACTCTTTTGACAGGTATTGATTTATGTTTCCGTGAATTGTGAATTTTATTTTCCTATGCGTAATAGAAATTAAAAGTATGGAAAGTAAAAAAATCGGTGGAGATTGAGAATGAAGCTGATGCGTCACGAATTTTCTAAAATGGTGGTGGTTAATGAAAATCAAACGGTCACGCTGAGCAACTAAGAGCTACATTTAAGCCCGTCACGCAGCTATGGACTGCGTTTCAGCGGGGGCTAATCAAATTACAAGATTAAAAATGGTTTCATGGCTTTAATCATTACTGAGAACTGCTATCCCAGTGAACTGACAGCTGTTCTCCTTTCATCTCCAGTGACAGAAAACTGAAGGTTACAGCTATAATTCAAATACTTCAGTGCAGTGAAGATGTTTGTCTCGATAAATGGTCCAAAAGTTCTTAATCACTTCTTTTAGGATCTTTCTAAATTTCCGTATTTATGACTTACAAAAGAAAAGACTTGGATTTGAGATAACGAACTAAAAAAGCTTATCCAGTAATTTTTGACAAATAATTTCATACTTTCAAATGAATACATATGTATATCACATTCGTTGATCCATTTCTGACGAAGATTGCTTCGTCTGTTGACGTTTTGTTTTGAATGAAAAACATTTTTGAATCTATTCTTACAACTAGATTCACGCGCATTTATTGAACATACATATAACAAATATTTTTTATAGCTGTCTACATAGTTATTTACTGTATAATATTAAGCCCTACATTGGTTAGTCGAAACTTAAACTTCACCATTTTATTCCTCGTAACAATTTGATTAAGCTGACTAGAATTCAAATATAGATAACGTTGGTTTCCGAAATAATGTAAAAAAACTTTCATTTGACATACCTTATTTCCGGAAGGTTCAAATATATTTGAGTATCTTTTTCTATATTTATTGTGTGTCCTTATCAGTGACGGCTGGTGACGGGGTGCTGGGGGGTGCAAAAGGAAGATTCAACTATTTTTCCGTACTACGGAAGAGAAACAGTTGGTATTGCAAACATCTGAATTGAAAGTCCATGCTATAGAAGTGTTTAAAATCCAATGAATAGGAAAGAACTCTTCCAAAAATGGGTGAATCTTCCATTGCACCCCCCAACACCCCGTCACCAGCCGTCACTGGTCCTTATATTCATGTTTTCAGATCAAATCTTTCAAAATTGTTTTTATTTTATGCATACTCAATCTGAACTACCTTCGCATTTGAGGTCTTATGAAGAAAAATCAGCAAGCATTTGCGCGACCCTCCATACTGACTGACTAACGAAAAGAAACGAATGAAAAGTAGGCGTAGACAGTGGCGTACTGGAAATATTATAAGTAAGGGAAACTATTCTCAACCCTTGTGAAACTTTCTTACTGAAATTAAGGTATGTCTTGTCTCTTCAAGCTTTCAAGCATCATCTACACACAGATTTTATGATTTATGAGTTTAAAGTTGTACAAATACTTTGACACAGGGATAATGATGTTAAAACTTAGTCTTGATTGAATTATTCAGAAATTATTTTTTTAATGAACAGTTTAAAAATACAAAAATAAAAATTATGTTGGCTCATGTTTTGATGTTACTTTATAGTGACACGTTTGTGATTTTTTTTTAAATGTTTTACAGTCAGGTAAATAATCTCAGTATCACGCCATCGTCAAAACTATATATAAAATCGTGGGTGTAGGGACATACGGTCGAAACTACAAAAATGGCTGTTTTGAGTTAAATATGGCATTGTCATGCTCAAATACAGTTCTATAAGATATCAAAATATGAAGCTTGTACGAAGAGCGGTTTACCAAATATTGCTCAGCTTTCTTGCAGGAACGCATCCGTAAGAACAAAGTTCCAGTTCATTGAAAACTTTGTAGTTTCGCCCGTATGTCCCTACGCCCACGAAATGACGTCGATTATATCTGAAGTCAAAATATTTATGAGCACTTTAACATGACTGTTGTGGAACTAAAAAAACATGTTTTAAACTTGTTGCCCCTATTTGATAACGCCATTGGTGAAAGGGGAGAGGGGTGCTAATTGAAACAAAGCTAAAAGCTTCTGTGACTCTTGCTGAATGTTTCTCATAGAATTTCTCATGTCACTGTTGTGATTTAGGTTAAGAGTGCTCTCGCATAATGAATGATGCTATTCTTAATATATTATTATTCTTTATGTTACAGTGAGATTGATGCCGCGAACGTGCCAAATTTCGTTTCCTTTAATTCAACAAATAACGCAACCGCCAGGACAGGATTTGGCCATATACTCTTCAATTAATTAATTTCATGTAAACATTGCAAAAACTTAAAAGTGTTACAAAAGCGATTAATTGAAATATTAAAAAATCAAAAATAGTATTTTTTATCTACATATTTCGACTGAAAACGGTGTTATTGTTAGTTTCTATAAAGGGGACGTTCAACCAAATTCAATCCAAAATTATCTATCATATTCTATGAGCATATACTAACCTACTTATTCATACTACCAGGGTTGTGGAGTCGTTAAAAAAAGTACGACTCCGACTACAGAATTTACCAAAAGCACCACTCCGACTCCGACATTTACCAAAATCACGACTCTGACTCCGACTAAAAAAAGTTTAATTTCATCACTATTTTTTCCGAAATTTCCTATTTATGTGTATTCAATTAAATATCAACCAACCAATCCGGCCAATTGACAAATTTGACATATTATATGCAAAAATAAAAAGTTCAATCTTTTCAAAATTTCTGACTCCGAGTACGACTTCGGCCAAAACACCCCGACGACTCCGACTCCGACTCCACAGCCCTGCATACTACACATTGGGATATCTTTATTAATAACTGAAAATCTATTTCCAATCCATGGATACCAAACGTTGTTATTCTGATTCACACCTACATATCTTCCAGTGCTCATAAATAGTTGTGTTGTTAGTTTTCAGACGATTACAAAGAATGTCCTCCTAAGACCTAAACCTTATTTCAAAAAAATATTATGTAAATTTTTTTAAACTTTGTAAAGCCCTATACTTTAGGCTTTACAATACAATGTTGTGTAATGTTAACAAGACTTAAATTATTAAGTTAAATAGAACAAGAGTTCGATTGAAGCTGAATCTTGTTTATTTTCTCCAGGGGTGGTAAATTACTTAACGATACGCGTTTTATGTACTAAGTATCAAATATTAAATCACGGGGACAGGAATATTTTTAGCCGATGGTTAAATATTGATTGTTACTGCTAGTAAAGCATCATATGAGTGATGAATGCTAAGTCTAAGGCTATGGCCACAGTTGCGAGTGTAAATTTCGGCGTAGCGGGGCGAGACTTGCTTCATAATTAAATGATGCTGCAATGGCTTTAACGATGGCACCGTCTGAGAAGTAGAAGCGCAGCGTATATGCCAAAGTTAAATCAGTTTGAAATTTAACAGCGCTTACTTCGGCGTACATTTTTTTACGTTATGACGCTGCGTTTTGACTTCTCAGACGGCGTCATCGTTAAAGCCATAGTGACAGGCTTTGCTTATGAAGCAAGTCACGCCACGGTACGCCAAAATTTAGACTTTTCACTGTGGCCATTGAAAGCCTAAGACTATTTTAAACAAGCGCGTTTCAACTCTCTTCGTAGCCCTTGCAGTTATTATAACATAAATGCCCTCTTATAATGCTGCTAATAATAACTCAATTTTGATAATCCTGCCCTTACCACAGACACTCAAGTCGAGTGGACAAAGCCGATTAAAATATGACATAATTTAGAGGTGTCTGTATTATTTCTTTCCGATTTAAAAAAATAAATCACAATCATGTAAAATAGGTTACGTTACCACATTAAATGCATACCATTTTTTGTTACATTACGTAGACTAAAATATTAATATTTAAAATCTTCAGAGAAGTGTACATTCTTTTTAAAGATCAAACTTTTTGAATGTGCATTAATAATTAGTACAAATCACTGCACTACAATACATGAAAACATATATAAAATGTAATATTGACATTCATTAATAAAAATGTTCAGTTTATTAAAACAAATTGAGCCCTTATTACATTTCAACGCCATCTCGCAAATCAGCAGAGACACGAACCTTTACGTGTCGGTGACACCATCTCGCGGTCAAATTGAAAACTAAATAGAGACAAAAGAGTATTGCCACATTGGCTTAGCAGTAATCCTCGACAGAGGGTGATTGGGGGCAGTTGATGGGTGTGGGGGCAAGTGGCGGAAGTTTCACTCCTGCCCGGGGAGATAAGGGTAAATTGTGTACAATTTGTTTTTATGAGTCTATATTGTTTTGGTCGCTTTTTACATCACACAAGGAAAACATTGTTGCCGGTGGGTCGTTATGCATTTCTGTCGCCATGTTTACAGGAAGTTGATTTAAAAACAAAGTGTAATTTTATCAGATAATAGAAAAATTTCTTCGAACGGTAACCAGTTATATTTTTACATACCCTAAGGTACTAAAAGGTGTGCCCACCATCACCCTCTACGAATATACACCTCTCGTATTCCGTAGCATAATATTTTCACCGAGCTTCATTTTTTTCCACGATTATTGTTCGAGACTTGGAAACATCCACTACAGCAGGGGTCACCAGACTTTTGGATAAACGGGCTGGATTGAAATTTTTAAAACATGACGGGCCGGATGACCGATAAATTCGTGTTGTAATCCAGTTAGAATATTATTTATATAATGTAAACAAATGTAATATATATTTTAATTTATAGTAGAACATATTAATTAAATTTTATGGGTTCATAGGTTGTCGTATCTTATAGGTATCAATTGATGAATTTAAATAAATAGTTGTGAATTCACAACCAACACATGAAATTTTAAAAAACTAATTTTTATTATTTGAATAATTTATTTTCAAAAATCGAGAATTTTTGGAGGGCCGGATGAAAATCTTTTGCGGGCCATTTAGTTTGGTGACCGTTGCACTACGTTATCCAGAAATTAGAATTGGATTTGGATAGTAAAAGAACTTTAACAAGCTTACAATTAAATTATGTTCGGTTATGGAGTATCATAAAAAATATATTGAATGAGGAAATTTTTATTTTAAAAGACTGCTCTCCGACACATTTCTCATCAACACTAATTATGTGTTTCAGACCACGATTCAAAAGCGCCCATTCGGTCAATGGATCCTAAAGTGGAATCTCCATATGTTTGAAGTAAATGGTTGCTTCATTTAAACATTGTAAACGATTAGCTAAGTATTGTATTTCTTTTCTTATCTCCTAACATTTGAAAAGATCGATTGCCGCCAAAGTTCCACCAGCTATAACTTACAATCAGGGCGTATAATTCATAGTGGGAATGAACATGGACAAAATATTTATAATATTATTATATATGTAGATTTAAAATTTAAAAAGAATATCATCATAGAAATAATACAAAAATACGTTTAGTACCATAGTGACGAAGAGGGTTACCACACCAAAATGATACTGATGATATGGGATAGAAAGGCCTAATAATTTTAACATCAAAACATAATATTTTCTTCTATTTATATTTTATAATGATCACGACTAGTTTCTGTAGATAATGCTCGTGAGACGCGAAACTGGTTGTGAGCATTATTTATAGAAACATAATGTTATTAAAATATGTGGAAGTAATACAAAAAAAATATGTTTGATTTATTTTAATAAAATGTTCTATTCAATACTTCAAATGGATTAGTTACTATTTTTTTCTTGTTTTTAGTAGAAAAATTACAGCATTCTTCCCTTCAAAAAAATAGGTTCATAATAACGATATTTAATGTATTAAAATTTCTTCTTCTCTGTGTCTAACTAATTGTACGCAGTTCGTTTAATCTTCCGGGAAAAGTTAAATATAACTGAAGTGAAGTTTTAATTGCAGTATTTACACTTCATTTAGTCTGCACATGAAACTGTTATAGCCTCAAGCTATCTCAAGTTTCGTTTGAAATTACGCATAAATCAAAAACGATCCCAATTAATTATGAACAACAATTTTAAGATAATAGATAATTTTTTCTCACTCTTGAATTTTCCGTCAATCTAATAATATTAAATTATAAATTTTACCATTTCCACACCTTGCGTGGAGCGTTGTAACACTTCCCACTGTATAGCTGTGAATAATAACATGTATTTTTCTGTAATGTTTTTAATACACTAGCCTTTATTAACGACTGAATCTATGATATTTGTATATCGCCCCTTCCAAGCCAAAAGGGAGTTAGTGACAAATAGCAAATAACAACTTTGTTTCCTTACCACTTCTTTCCATGTATTGGAGCTGTTTTAAGAACATCCTTTTGGCTGTCTGTGCACATTATTTTTTGCTGTTGAACCTAACCTCATATTTAACTCACAATCATCAAAACATTACTTACGCTCTTTTGGCTTCGTAGGGACGATACGTAGGCTCACTAAGTTATAGTTAAGCCTTAAGTAAAGATACTTGTTGTTCATATGTAGGTTAAGTAGAGGACTGTTTTGGGTATCATCCGAAATTCTTCACAAAAAACATGTTTTGTTCTGAACTTTTTTCGGATGTTTGTCGTCATCCGATCGAAGATAGCGCAACCCTATTCCCTTTGGTGTGCTTGGAATTGATAGCAAAATAATTGCACATCTATTTAAGCGGCAAGTAGTTATGCAGGAAAAGCGGGAAAAGTATTATGACAAAAATCATCGCAGCTCGGCAATTTTTGGATATAAAAAATCGACACAGCCACCGGTGTCTGGTGGTTTTTGGCCGCTCGATGTGGATCTAAGAACGGTACGTTGAAACTAATAAAACACTAACCGAATATATGTCAGCCAATTAATTATCACGTATGGAAAATAATAGACAAGCATAATAAAGTCTTCGAGTGTGTTCTTATTACAACAAACTCCACTTGGCATTCAAATATAATCAGTCAAACAATATAAAATGCTGTTATCCGTCGCATGCATCATTAAACAGCGTGGAGTGTGACTCAAACAAATGTCAGTGCGTAAAAAAGCACTTCTCTGCCTGCCGAGCTTAAAAAACATCCCGTTTTAAAAATACAGAGCGAAGTGAAATCCCAAAAGCTGGCGGAGGGTGCAGCACTCAGTCGCCACCCTCGAGTGCCACCCCGTTGACTCTTCCTATGATATTTACATCCCCAGCACTCTCGCTTTCCTCTTGCCTTCGCGGTGCGAGACTACCTATCTGAGGTCCCGCGCCTATCATTGGACTGACAGGCGAATTCGAACGTTTGATGTCGATATGTCAAAAACAAATCAATCTATGCACATTAATGAAGATGTTTTTGTTTCGAAAATAACCTTGTCAAATGTTATGCTAGTTGAATAAAACTTTGGTTTGACAGTGTTTATGAGACTTTTCATCCATGTAAACGTACATAATTTCGATTACACTTTCATTATATTGTAGAAATGCATGGTGGTAGAATAGGATACAGGTGACGCGCAAGAAAAAGATAATAAATAGTAAAATATTTAACATAAATCGTCTACAGCAGTTGGTATCATATGCGGCTACCAACAGCTTCATAGTAAATATTGATATTAAAAAACAATAGTTTTACTAGTTAATTAGGCAACAAATCCTCGGAAAATTAAATATTTCGTATGCGATTCAAATAAATAGTAAATTGTATTACATGTGTAGGTCCATTTGACAAACTCAAATACAACAGATTCAAAACAAAAATTCGGTGTGGCCACCAGACATTTCTGTAGGACCGCTTATGTTTCCGATGCGGCAACAGTACAATTTTACGTGAGAACCAGTGATATACAGACAAGTTGTAACAATGAATAAGTATTCCTCACTTAACCAACCTTATAGGACTATTTCTGACACTATGGATTTTTGATACATTGATTTATTAGTAACGATTTCATTTTTACTCTACTTATTTCTAAGTGTTAGAAATACATCATTAGTCCTTTGAATCTTATCCATACATACTTGATGACCTGAAAGAGGAAATGAGAGTTTGACAAAGGTTTACTATTATACACTTCAAACCCCACTCGTCAAACGGTGCGACGTTGTACTTAGTCTACTAGGATATGATAGTTAAATTTTAATCATTTATGAAACGGTGTTGTAAGAATTAAATAAAGAAGTAATCTCAGTATAAAAAAACGATCACTAATGGTTCCTGTTAACAACTAATCATTGTTTTGATTGAGTGATCGTTTAAGTAAATATAGAAATAAACATTTTTGTACAAATTTTGGATGCATACATCATACACCGGATGCCTTCTTGTGATATACGTTTATAGGCCAATTCGCTATTTAGTCATTGTTCTCGTCGAAAAAATCCGCCCAATTGAGACCCCATCCCCGTCGCTCCGCCCGCTCCGTCCGCCCTTCGTCCGCCAGGCCGACACAGCTTCACCATCAATCCATTAGCGGCCAAAGATCCAAACGCTGTTCCGCGCCGCCCAACTTGGCGACACACATTTTCCATTTCGACCCCCGCCCACCTCTTCCTCCCGCCCATAACTCTTGGCTCGTCCATAATTGAATGCAAACTGAGTCCATTGTCCGGCATGGCGAGCGTTGCAACAGTCCTCCCAGAAATAATGAACCCGCTTTTTAAAATAGTTACCAATTAGGATACGCAGCACGTAATTGACGTTTCCGGTCATGCGGTAGCTAGATCTTCATTTTTAGTTCGTTTTGTCTAAGCGTCGAGGCTCATTTTTACGATATAATTTTCATGGAAAAATCTGAGGTTGAAAACGGTGGCGCTTAAGAGGTTAAAGAAATATTGAAAACATAACACGCCGATGCAGTTTTTAAGGCTCACATAATTTTAGTGTAGGAAAAAAGAATTTTTCATAATGTGAAATAAAATTATGAAAAACAAAACCATTTTAAATTAATATTATAACTGTACATTTTTTGAAGATTATTCGTTAGATTTTATATCAACGATATTAATCGATAAAAACAAAAGATAATTTATTCAAAAAAATGTGCATGTTTCAATCATTTATGGATTTCCTCTCTCAACAAAATCTGTTTAAAATTAACTGCTTACTAGGCAGGCTGCGAGCAAGCTGCCATAATAATATATTATCAGTAAACAGTCAATAGTTGATTTTTGTCTCCGTTATCAGAAATGAATGATAACGAAAAATACATAAGCAGTCGATTAAAATGTTAACAAATATTTGTACCGCCATTAAAGTAAAAACAACATCTAATTTACAAATACTACGTTTGTTTATTACTTAGTCGGCATTTATTTCACACATTGACACATGTGTATGATGAATGTCGTACAAAAAAAAAACACCTTATTCTTAGAGTTGAATAAGTTAAACTTTTTGAACCCCATAGGTGCGGTATATTGTATATATATTTACCAAATGAATCAGTTGATTTAATTGGTATTTTAAATATAATATGTATCTTATATATAAAACCGAAACGGCGTATGTATGTCTGTGGGTCTGTAATTCCCTTTTGCATTGTTGGTCATTAAGTTGCCATAAAAACGAATATGAAAGAAAATATGTTTGAATTTTTATCGGCGAAGACATTTAGTCAAAATGTAATAAATTAGTCTTCTACTGAACTTTTCCCGGCTTTTATTATTAATAATAATGTTTATTATTTACGTGAAGGTATTATTTGACATTACTTTGACAGCAAATTAGATTTTTTCCTTGAATTTGGACATTTTAATGGGCGAGAATGGGGCTGTCATCAAATTAAATAAAGTTTGTGATTTTATTTTAACTCTATTTTGGATGTTAGATTTTGTGATATAATTATGTCGAATGATATAACATTAAATAATTATTGGTCGCTTAGTCCGAGCGACGCCGGGTAGCAATACTAGTATTATTATAAGATTCCACCCGGTTATTTGAACCGTATTGTATCGTGTACCTTCATATTTACATTTATAATAATTATAAAATCATCTCAACTGACATTAATCTTGAATATAAACTTACGATGATCCCTTGTAGTTATTTATGGGCATGTTTATTATCAGAAAATCATGGCTTTCTTTGCCTTGGGCCGCGCAGAGTTTCCCAACACCCCCTCCGCACCCACTACCTTTAAGGAAACATCCTTTCTCTCTTTGCAGCGCCACTCGGCGGTAATGGATATGTCTACTGAAAGGACCCCTTCTTCACACGACACAACATGCCACTACATGGACACACCGCACACCACCACCTCCACCACTCAAAACCCAAAGCAATCCTCCCCGTCCACTCCTGATCGAAGCTTTGTTAGGTTAATGCATATGGACAGGGTCGAATCTGGGAAAGGGCCAGTGAGAGACTGGTGAGCACTGCGCAGTACCTCAGCTGTACCTAAAATATGGTAAAATTTTATTTATATAATATATATCCCTTTTTAGTGCAAATTCTACTGAATGTTAGTCTTCGATATTAATTTTAGGTTATGTAGTGTTTGATTTTTTTTTCTTAGTGCATATCAACTGCATTAAGAAAATTCATAGCATACTTTATAATATTTAAAAATATAAAATTAAAAGATGGATAGTACTCTAAAAATCTATACTTCAGATGAAAAAAACTATTCTGACGATGGCGTTAGTCAAAACAGCTATCAATCATATATCTTATAATTTTAGTAGAACTTAAAAGCATTGCTTTCTTTTTCACCGTGTTATAATGGAGTTATACCAAGTAAATGCCAAATCAATTAAACAAATAGTTACTTTTTACAGTTAAAACTGATTGTTAAACATTGCATAAATATCACATATCTATTTCGGTCTAGTGAACAATGTGCATGAATAACATTTTGTCTTGTGAGTATATTTTTACCCTCATTTTTGAACTGTTAATCATGCGTTTATCGGATATGGCTTTTTAAAAACCATTTTAAAGAAATGAAAACTATTTTGATACTTTATGTAAGGAGAGTTATTTACTTTTAAAAAAATACTTTATTAATTTTCTTCGTTTCTGGCTGTTTTAATTCAAATCATTGCGAATTTTGCATGCATGTGTTTTTAAAACAAAGCATTGATATGTTCATAACGACTTTAATGTTTACCTAGAATACTTAATGAAAAATATGAGTCTCAACACTTTTTTTATAAATATTGTCACCTCATGTTATACCAGCATGAGTTATTGTGTTTTGTAAAACTGAAAATGTATAACAGCTGAGTTTTTAATTCTAAATACAATTCTGTTCAAGTAGATACACATCAGGGCTAACACAATTACTCTCCCCCGCCATAAAATAAAAATAAACAATGATATGTAATATACACTTGCGGTTAGAATCTGTGGGAGTAAACAGATGCTTTCTTGATTTCTCTTTAGCGCATACAAATGCTGTGATTCTATGTATAGATATTATGGGGTCATTCCTCTGAAGTTTACATTACGTTTCACTCACACCAATGGTCGGGATTAATTGCTATTTGGATACGCTATTTAATGGAATACCGCGAACACTGATAATGTTTAAGCACACGTAAGAAAAACCCTAGCTTTAACATTTCTTGTGCCATAAAGGAAATGACGTTAGTCTCTTCTTTCAATCGTGTAGAAGGCTACTAGTGACGTCCACAGGAAAATCTTCGTGAAGCTTCTGTATGCTGGTAGCATTTGGGAGACCCAGGCGTAGTATAAATTTGAAGGCCATCTTTTTCGAATGATAAAAAAGCTTCATAAACAAATTATATTTAAGATTTGGCCATTCACAAATATTTTGTCATCCACATTGTAACTTGTAATTTTATCAGATGCAATAGGATAAAAAAAGGGGTGAGAGTACAGCTTGAGCAGTGTAAGGTATTCCCCGCAGTTCACTGGAAACAATTCAGAACGAGTACCAAGCACACTCGCATACCGTACTTTATGATGTATGAACCATCGGTCATTCAATATTACTACCATTGAAAATGCATTTTTCAGTGTGACAGCATATAATATATACTTAATCAAATACATTTGTCAAAAAAAAAAAATTCAAAGCGTACTATGTGGGTTATTTTTGAGGCCCCCAAGATTTCGAGCGTCACTTGAGTTTTTGGGGTAGTCCGCCACCCGTAGGAAAAAAATTCATCGGCACTGGAAAATGTATCGAAAATCTGATGGTCAATATTTATCGATTAACTGTTTGACTTAACTAAGAAATTTATTCCTGGTGAAAGTGGCTAAGCCAATAGAGAGGCAATATCAATGATTCAAAGCGTAAATGTGATCAGTCATTTTAATCCATATCATTTTTACAATTTTAAACAATCATGAATTAAGACACAGGTATATGGCCAAAAATCTTTTTGTGGCTATCTATGCTTAAAGCATCTAACTACCGATATTTAAATATTTAATTACTTTGTAACACATGGATTGCCACTTCGCTACGGCCGAACTTTGACATTCGATCGTAATTTCATCCCAAATGAAAATAACTGCTCCATATATAGCAATAAAGAAACTTTTGCAATATTAGCCCGTTTCCACATTAAGCTTTACACATAGATATTGGATACAGATAAAATTTTTGAATAGAAAGCTTGGATTTTCACAACAATATAGTATTCCTTTAAATTGTAAACTTATATGTGATTGGATAAAAAATATGTTTATTTGGAATATTTCAAGAGTCGGCTTCCAAAATTAAAATTCCACCTCATCGTTTATTGTGTATTTGATTTAAACCAGGGCTGTGGATTCGGAGTCGTGATTTTTTTTTGAAAAGTTTGAACTTTTTATTTATCTTAGGCTCGTATTTTAACGGTCATAATAGTAATACAGTTGTGGTCTGAATTTATAATAAGATGGTCAGAATCTTTATTACAGTGATCTGAATTTATATTAAATGGTCATAATGTATTGGTTAGAATACAGAGGGCAGAATAAATTATGAATGGTCAGTATTTAAACAAATTGATCAGAATTTAAATATCATTGGGCAGAATTTAATCGAAATTGGTAGTATTTAATAGTATTTGGACATATTTATTTTGACATCTGTCAGAATTTTTTTTTGGAGATCGAATAGCGTTTCTATTGGTGCAAAGTGATGTCATACGACAAATGGTCCAATGGGCGGTAGATACTACTAGCGCCGCGGCCATTGAATAAATCACTAGAATTTACGTTAATTTTAAAGCTGTCAAAATCTATATTTTCTCTAAATATTAAAAATTAAATATCAAAATGAGGAGAATTTTGATGATGAAAGTCACCGAGAATTCAGAATTTTAATTTCAACAAATCGGCTTCTCAAAAATGCAAAAATCAGAAATAATGTTCATATTGCGCAATATATAAATTAGTATGGGAAGGGATGCCCGTTATTGTTCTTGGAACCACGGATATGGATACAGTTCTATCCAAGGGGAATGGCTGTGTGCTCTGGTGAGAACACACGCAATTATGAGATTATAAATATATGAACCCAAACCTTTACCGAATTTTATTCTTGCGTTTTGTTTTTATTTACCATTTCAGACCAAAATTGTTACAAATTCTGATCATTTTATAATTTTATTCAGACCGCTAAATAATTTTATTCCGACCGTTTAATAATTTTATTCTGACAATCATTAATTTTATTCAGACCGTTACTATTTCTTTTATGACCTTATATTGAATTGTATTCTGACCAAGGAAACCATTTTTATTCTGACCGAAACATCATTTTAATTCTGACCATTTATTTTGTTGCCTTTATCTTATGGCATGTTTAATAATATAAAAGTAATTGGCCAGATTACTTGGTTGATCTTTAATTTAAAACCCATAAATAGGAACGGTAGAAGAAAAAACCTGACATGATAAAATTTACATATTTTAGTTGGAGTCATTATTAACAACAGTTATTATAATCGTTTCATGGATAGCTTTATTTCGTACACGTCCACCTTTTTAGTTATTGTTTTATGACACTATTTGTTGACATTTTCTTCTAGGAGTCCACATGCTCTAAATTGATATCGACATAAAAAAAATGTGAATTTATTACATTTGTCTTCCACTCAAACTTCCAGGGGTCAGGAAAAAAACAAAATATGTTTACATCACACCTTTGGACAAAAACGTATAAAACAGGAGTGGCCAAAGCGTCGATCGCGTAGCTATTCCAAGTCACCCGCCTGTCTGGTGTACTGATGTATCTATGGTGTGAGACATCTCTAATTCCTCTTTTATTTCAATGATAATAAATTTAATTTATTTTGAGAGTCGATTGCCGTCAAAAAATTTCAAAAAAAACGCCCATAGTGATAAAAGTTTGACCAACCCTGGTATAAAACGATATTGAAAGGTCTAAACATTAATGTGTATATTCGAGTAATATAAGCCGCGACCCTGTTACCTTATTTTATATATAAAACCGAAACGGCGTATGTATGTATGTATGTGGGTCTGTAATTCTTTGGGAATGATATAACATTAAATAATTATTGGTCGCTTAGTCCGAGCGAAGCCGGGTAGCAATACTAGTATTCTTATGAGACAAACCCTCGTGACCTTTGACCACTCAGCCACAACATCGGCTCATTTTATTTCATATTAAAACATTGCCTAGAAAGCTTTCTTGTATGCGAAGTAATAATTTCATTGTGTAAAACATTTATGACGAAATCACTTGTATGTACGGACAATAGACCCGTCAAATTTCCATTGATTGCAAAGTGTGGCATGCGACCGCGCGATGGCATGTAGCTAAATAGATTGGAGCGAAGTTATCGTCGTGAACCGGAGGCGGGATCCAGAAAACCTCTTTATATTTTTATTTGAGCCGGCTCTTTGAAAGCAAAACTTATTCAAGGCAATTCTTAAAAGTAATATGTTATTTTGTAACTTTTCCATTAGAGCCGACGCGGAAATAAGTCGCATAGCTCCGATGTAACTCTGTGGAAGTGGTGCCAATCATAGGGCTGTCACACGAATACAAAAAACAATAAAAAAGACTAAAAAATGATTTGTAGAATGGAACCCTGATTACGATTCAAATAAAAAAAGAACATAATAAAACCGTTTGACATATCAGTCATAACTAAGGCGACCATCTATTATTTATTTAATAGTGCATTACTTAATATCGCTCATGTCACTTTTTGATTGTTTTATTCAAAACAATAACCACGTTGGTAAGTATATTAAATTTATAATATTATTGGTAAACAGTGTATGGCACAAATAAATATGATTTCGCCAATTCATCGAAACCCGCCAGCGGCACGGCGCCGGTGTCGTTGGCGTATAATATTGTCGTTTATGGCTTACCTGACTTTCTTGTATTCAACAATTTCGTGTGGCTTTTAAAAAATTCACAGAGCAGTCCGAAATTATCAAACGGTCCATAATCGTGATAAAAACTTTATTAGTAGTTAATACATCATCATTTATTGAGCTCTGAGCGTTATTAAATAATTGACGGGATTACCTCAGGAGCTATCTCTGTAGACTAGTGGCGAGAGTTTTTCTCTAGCAATCAGGTGAGTCAGGGCTCGAGTCTCGGCGAGGTCAGATTATTTCAATCGAAAAATAGATTGAACTCCTCGATTCAATTCATTTTCGATTTTATACAAGGAACAACAATTAAAAAATATAAATTTTATTAAGAAAAAATAACATAAAAAACTAACTTTAAGGTGTTCAAGATCAGGACCGGTTTCGATCATAGCGAGCATTATCATCTGATTTGTATACTGGATCAGTTGATAATGAGCGACACCAGTCCTGATATTATAAATTTAATGCAAAAATGTGCAATAAGTACTAAAAATGTTTTATTATTTTTATTAAAAAAAAATAATTTCATTTTTTAAAAAGTCCAGACCAGATTTTCAGTTTCAATACTGAAATTTTTTCAATATATCGTATTCGATTTCATATTTTACAATATCATATTCATCCCTAGAAATTGTGAGTGTAGTATTGTGGCCATACAAAAGACATTTAAACACACGTGTAAACCAAATATGTAACTGAAATATATTCGGACTGAATGCTGATGTAGGAATCGGTCAGCCATGTACGAAAAAACTATCCATTACCGAAAAAAATAACTTTCGGCAAAATATTTTTATGATAATTTTAGAAACTAGATACGAAAACGAAATCTAAATCCAGTATAAAAAGCTGCTTTTTTCTTACAAATCAGATATTTTTGCGAACGTTTCCATTACATATCTAAACATTTAAGCATTTTTTTTGTCCGGCTATCATTTTTACTATAAATTGAGGCATAATTCATAAAATAACAGATTCTACTTCCGCTATGGAGAGAACTGGACGCGATTATGCTCTCTTATGCTGTTGAAATACCAACATAATCATTTAAAATAGCGTATCAAAAATGATTGTCTTTGTGAAACTACAAAATATCGTGAACTGGCTTCGCCGTGGATCACTCCCCTCTACAGTTATCTCATATTTTTCTGATAAATGGAAGATGGGAAATAGTTTACAATTCAAGATGGACGACAATAAGAGCTTTCTTACGATACCCCGTCTAAATTCTCATTGTTTGAATTGGATACCTCAAAATGAGCATGCCAGCTTCTGCTTGGAGTATTTACTTGATAAACATTGTTTATTTTGCGTTATTGGACCACCCTCGCCTTTTAAGAACGGGTATTGAATGGTAACTTTTCATTTTAGCAATGTATTATTACTAGTGTTCGAACCCAGCTTCGCTCGGACCAGTTTGGGGTTATGTTCAGCTCGGCGCGTAAATTCAGACGGGCCAAGTTGAAACAACTTTTTTCAAAATTCAAAAGTCTAGGTCAATTAAAATGAACATTTCAGACTGGCATTGACATTTCACAGCCCCTTTCATATATTGACAGCCCCATTCTCGCCCATTAAAATGTCCATATACAAGGAAAAAATCTAATTTGCTGCGAAAGAAATGTCAAATAATACCTTCACGTAAATAAAAACATTATTATATTAATAAAAGCCGGGAAAAGTTCAGTAGAAGACTAATTTATTACATTTTGACTAAATGTCTTCGCCGATAAAAAAATCAAACATATTTTCTTTCATATTCGTTTTTATGGCAACTTAATGACCAACAATGCAAAAGGGAATTACAGACCCACAGACATACATACGCCGTTTCGGTTTTATATATGTACTACTCGATACTCGAGTAATTGGAGTCTCTACACACACAATGATAACGAAACAAATTTACCGTCGAAACTTTCGCGAGCGAAATCAATTCGTTTGTTTGAACTTGCAACAACAATGCAAAAGGGAATTACAGACATATGTACATCCCCCGTTTCGGTTTTATATATAAGATATGTTATGAAAGTTAATATAATGTCATATATAATTCATACTTTCTTGGCAAATTTCACTGGATCACACTTGTGACGCATATAATTAATGAATTCTGCTATCAAAAATAGTAGAACTACGTTTAATCTAAATAAACAATGTATGGGGGGTAAAAAGACGAAAAAAAACTATTTTTAATCAAAACAATCTAAAGACTTCTAAATTCAAATAAAACTTGCCTTTCGGTATTGACGACTTGTATCTTATTTTACGATTTTAATGAGCTTGTCCCTATAATATTTTGTACACTGCAAATGCGTCCTTACAAAGAAAATTCAATAAATTAATAATAGAAAACCGCCAAAATTCATTCTTCTTTTTATATTTTACTCAATAGTTTTGTCGAGTGACTGGAATCAGTCTTAGAACCTGCTGCTAAAACACTTCAACACTAACGATCCATAGTGCATTCAAAGCGTTTTCATTCTTAAAAACCAAACACTTCTTATTTTAAAATATACATATCTGTGAATAATATTTGAGTAGAATTTTTTTTTAAATGGCCGCATTTTTTTATCAGCTGTCTTTCACAAAACGGCCTTGTGATAATATTTAGTCACAGTTCTGCATAGTTTTCCTTCTTTTCACTAAAACGGCCACCCTCTCGCAGTCGATTTATCATTTTCGTTCATATTGGAAAACTTTCCCATCGTAGAAACTTCATAAGAAATAATAATAACCTCCAAAGTTAAACGTTTTATTTGTTTCCTAATTTTGATGCCCAAACATCAAAATATTTACCATACCAATATTTAATGTATCTAGTACTAATTTAAAACGATTACTGAGGAAACAGACACGTACATGCTATATTATTACTATTTAATATCGACAAAAATTGATCGCATTTTAATCGCACACATTTATAATTCAAGTGAATTATATGTAATCAAAAATTAGTAATTTAACACCATATATTTTAATAATAAATTCACCGGCTATACAATGTTTAAAATCAATATATTATCAAAATGCCTGCACGGTGATTCAAACATAGTATTGCAGAATGCTGCTACTTGGCCATGGTTCTCCAGAAATATGTGTTAATTCTGATATATGTTATAGTGAAACTTTATTCTCTGTGAAAATGTATCAAGTAATAGATTTGTATGACAACTTGATTTCACTGGTCACGATCATTGAAATTATTGGCCCAAGTCGATGATTTGCCGGTCTAAAATCTTTGGTTTGCTTCAATGAAACAAAATCAGCAAGTAGTCCCTTTCATGAAAAGAGACCTAAAAAAAAACACAGACAAACATAGGGCTGAAGATAGGGCGGTCAAATTTAATTTCAATGACAGCATGGAGAAGAATACATTTTCAATGTAACATAAATATAATAAATAGACAGGTTTTCCAGTTTTTCGTGTGAATGGACCTTAAATTTCTATTGATAACCTTCAGATATGCACACATACATATAACATACACATTTTCCATCATTAACTAAGGCTTTTCTTTTCCGTTTCTTCTTTAGTGGTCTACTAGTCATCTTGTATCTAGTCGATTCAAATTAAATTATCCTTATTGACTATTGAAATCCCAGTCCCAAACAGTACTGCATCGGGCTAATTTTTTGATGTATTACTTTGCTATATTTAATGTAGGCGCAATGTGCGCATCGACAACATTATAATCATTTTTGAGTTAAGAAAAATGAACTGTAACTTCAATATTATTGGTACATTTTTGATGTTCTTTTTTTTTTAGCCATGTCCGCTCCCAACTTGGAGCATATGTACTCCTCACGGAGTTTATCTCAACATATGTTTTCCTACAAGAACTGCTTGTTACTCATTTGCTCAACCTCTCTTTTTCGGAGAGAGTAGGAATGGAATGGATACGATGACTAGGACAGGACTAGTGATTAGCTAATCGCTGTCACTATGCATCGCTCTTTGGGATCGGAAAGGTGGGAAGGGATTTTCAACAACACAAACACCCATGCCTTCGAACAGATTTACCGATCGACTGAAAAAATCCGCTCGTACCGGGAATCAAACACGGGCGGTCCGGCACGCAAGTCAAAGCCGTTGCCACTGCGCCACGGACCGGACATCTCTCATTTTTATTGGTTGTCAAAAAATCAATTCAGTGATTTATTGCTTGGGAATTTACTTGGTAGAAATCCGTTATAATACGGCGCAAAAATAGCAATGTATTTTAGTTCCATACAAATTATATAGTTGATAGCTATTTCGGCTTACGCCCTAAATAAAACTACATAATTATTTACATTGTTATTATTTCACCGTGATTATTTTTCCCCTTAGAGCTTAATGCAAGCGTACATGTCGGGTGGTGGATTGCGGATATGGAAGCAATACGCGTGTATCAAATAAAATAAGTGTCGTATTTTCAAGACATCCTGTATAATTATGTACAAACAATCGTAATTATTCATGACTTTTTGTGCGTCACAAAAGTTTTTGTAAGCAAGCTGTAATTTGAGTGGATATTTTTTGTCGACCATTTCCATATTAAAGTTACGTTATTCATTAAAAGTTTCCTCTGGAACTCATTATGTAGAATCATGTAAACTTGCGAGCTGTTGGTACTTGTAAAGTTTCCAATGCCTAAACGTTTGTGTCTTCGCAATATTTGTTTTTTTCTTTTTGATTCATAGCAACAAATATCGCATTGAAGGCACAACATATTTTACCTGCAAAGTGAGTCCTGGTGAATTATTTAAACATAAGTAACGTGCGGTAAGTCCTTCTCAGATTACATATACATATCATATATTTTTTTAAATCCTCAACTGAAAAAAAATACTTTTAAATAATATACTAGGTAGTTCATTGCAGTAGTGAAATATTAATTAATATGCAGGCGAGAAACATCGACATTCATTTTCCCGAATGAAAACTATTTTTTTAAAATACCAATACTAGCAATTCTGTCATGTCTGGATAAGCTTCAATTTTAAAATGCATCGATCTTCGATTATATCGCTGGGATATAGAGATATCCCTTGAATCAAAATCAGAATTCCAGCATTTTATTATAATATCCAGGGATGTGGAGTCGGTGAAAAAAAGTCCGACTCCGACTCCAGCATTTACCAAAACCACGACTCCGACTCCGACTCCAACATTGACCAAAAACACGACTCCGACTCCGACTAAAAAAAGATTACCTATCAATGCGGCTAAGAGCCAAATTTGACATTTTAATGCAAAAATAAAAAGTTCAAAATTTCCGACTCCGAGTACGACTCTGGCCAAAACGCCGCGCCGACTCCAACTCCGACTCCGGCCAAAAAGCTCTGACTCCACGACTCTGACTCCGACTCCACAGCCCTGATAATATCTTACATTGACGTTCGTTAGTTCGCAACGCGTAGTCTGGCATAAAGCATATCAGTTACTTGATCTTTTATTTACATTATGAATAAGATTTTTTATTTATTGATTAATCAGTGAAGAGTGAATATATTTTTTTCAGAGAGGCATGAATAAATAAATAGTTTTTTTTTTCGTACCAATTCCATATTTGTTTAAATTGGACCACTGCTTTTACTTTATTTCATTAACTTTAGAAATTATGAGTAGTGGCTTTCGACCAAAATAAGTCGTGAAATCAAATATTTTTATATTTAAATTTGTCTTTAAATCACTTCACCAATGCGACAGTATGAAAATTTTGGTTTCGAGATAATTTCTACTTGTGTTTTGTATAATTGAATACTTTTTTAATAGCACACAGTTTTACGTAGGAGTACGTTTTGTTCTACTTTTGCGTTAATGGTATATCAATATTTGTGTGTCTAAAGAGTAACACTGCCCGGTGATGTCCGCGTAGGTTGTATTTTAAACACACTTCGGTCGTCTTTGAATGTGACAGGATAACTAACTGTTGTATTAGTCCTGAAAGTTAATTAGATCGAAGAAAAAATCGGTTATTCCAGTATTTTATATTGCTAACAATGTTTTGACTCTGCTTTTTTAATAATATACATTTTCTCTTTATTTATATATGAAAAATTGTTTTTAGGAAAATACTGTCGGAATAATGGAGGTTGAATTCAAAGGTAAAATGGAAAAAGCTCTCTTCCCCTTAAGAAAAACCTTTCAAATCTGCGGGTTATGGCCCCCAAGTATACTATACAATACTGGAATACGCAAAGTACTGTTCGTCTTATTGGGATGGCTGAATATTTTTGAGTACGCTTTCGTCACAGGGTCAGAATTTGCTGAGATGATATACCGGTAAGTCAATTTACCGTTACAAGTTACTCTCTGGAAAAATTTTCACGAACTATTAAATAGCGAATTTTTGTCAATAAATTTCTGTTGTACTTCTTATTACTTCTTCTTCCTATCTAACATCTAAAAATTCGTCTCAGACAGTCTTAGCAAGTCTCAATAACAAACATATATTTCAATATATCAAATGAATTTTCTACAAAGAATCCATTAAAGATTCTGTTATTTCGATTTCAATCAGTTCTAAATAATTATTTAAACGCTTCTAATAGTTTCAAACAATTTATGTGTGGAAACATTTAAAAATAATTAGTATTATTATGGATCCTAAATGTTAGAGACGCCGATTTCAAATGTGTAAATCAATTGTTTAGTATGGGCAAATTGTTTAGTACAGGCAATTGTTTATTATACAAATTAATACGGCGATGTGTTTCTGAAAGTTTATTCAAATTTATGGTATCTTATATAGTCTGGTATAGTGGTGATTTTTCGCACTACTATTATTGAACATAGACACTAGGGACTCCAATCACTCGATATCTCAACTACTCGAGTATCGAGTGGTACAATTTTAAAATACTCGAGTAGTTTCAAATGTAGCAAAAAATGTATTATTAATTGAAATGTGTGTATGTAAATAGATGATAAATATGCTTATTTTATTTCATTATTTTTTCAATTAATGAAACATATATTTCAAAAATAATAGAGAATTAAACGTCTCAAATTTTAATTTGGTTCGAAATTTTGTTTTTTTATTCCAGCAGTAGAAAAACTATCTCTGTTGCTGTAGACGTCGGCTTAAAAGATAGCAATCAATTAAATAGTGCTATCTAGTTTTTCTGTCCGAAATTTAAAACAAAATAAAATTTGGAAATAAAAATTCATTTATAAATTACGATCAGGGCCGGCCCTAAGCGTTTGCGAGGTGTGCGGCGCACACAGGCGCCGGCTCTCAGTAGGGCGCAAATTGGTGGATCGCTCCAAAAATTTATGCATGTAATTGACACCCGCTGCGCTAATACGTTGACACGTGGATGAGCTCATTGTTCTTATTATTTTACTTTAAAAACCATCAAATACTATGGGTAAATATTTATCCCATATTTGTCCTATTTTCTAATTAAACCTATGACTTTCAAACTGGGAGGCGCGCCTTCCTGGAGAGGCGCGGATTACTGCATATAAATTTACGACTATAGACCCGCGAAGGCGCCAAGAGTTTTCGATAAAATATACTGAAAATATAAATAAATTCGCGCCTAAAGTCGTTGTAAAAAGTACCTTTACACATGCAGTATAGTATAAAATACAGTAGTACATTACCTGCAATATTTCCTACAATTTTTATTGAATTTACAGACCCCAAAAACAATATGGATAGTAAAAAAAATGTCTGGTTGGCAGAACAAACAAAACCGAGAAAGAAAGTTAAAAACTCAAAATAAATGTCATAAAAATCTATGTAGTTTTATCACTGAAGAAAAAACAAAAATATTACTCCTGGGGCTGTTGAATCAATGATTACAGACGATGAACATGACGGCGAAATTATAATGGCCGATGAAACTGAAGCACAAAATGGCGAAAATTAAGTTAACTTTGAATCAAATACTGTAAAAAATCAAGAAAATAGTGATGTAATTTCAAATATTGAGTTGTTTGATTATGATGTTTTGAATTACAATGTAGAAAATATTAGCACTTTGACAACATAGCTGATTGGCCCAAAAATTTACTGAATTTTCAAATAGAAAAAATAGTTTTTAAAGGACCAATCAAAGTCAAAATCAATTATTATCCGAATGACATAAAGGGGCGATCATTTAACCAAATACATTTTCAAAGAAAAACAGCTAATGTTGAATCGATAGATAGATCGTGGCTTGTATATTCGTTGAAATCAGATCGAGTGTTCTGTTTTTGCTGTAAAATATTTAGCAATGAGGAATCTGCTTTGAAAAAGACAGGAACAAATGATTGGCAGCATATTATTACCCTTATATTAAAAAGACATGAAAAATGCAAACAACATTTTAATTCATATGAAAAATAGATTCAATTAAAAATGCGACTATCTAGTGATCGAACCATTGATTCAATATATAATAAACTATATATGAGTGGAATGAGTTGCTCAAGAGATTTACCTCGATTATATTAACCATGGCTTCGGAAAATATGGCATTTCGATGTTCCTCAAACAAACTTTTTACTAAAAATAATGGTAAATTCCTTAAAATTGTCGAATTGTTTTCTAAATATGATCCAATGATGAAAAAACACGTAACACGGGCATTAAATAATCCACACAAAAAACATTACTTAGGAATAAGAATCCTACAGGAAATTATATCATTAATCGCTAAATCTGTTAAAGAACAAATATTGGAAATGGTGAAAAATGCTCTCTATTCTATAATTGTGGACTGTACGCCGGATACAAGTAATAAAGAACAAATTTCGCTAGTTGTGCGATATGTGCACATTGAAAAAGATTCTGAATTTGGCAACTCAAAAGTTGAAATTAAGGAAAGTTTCTTGGAATTTATAAACATTTATTAACGACTGGAGTGAATTTGGAGGTAATTTTGAATTGTTTAAGCCAGCATAATTTGTCAATTGATAACCTTCGTGGTCAGGGCTACGACAATGGAGCGAATATGCGAGGCGTAAGAAATGGTGTGCAGGCTCATATTTCTAATATCAAACCCAGAGCATATTTCATTCCTTGTGTCTGTCATTCCTTGAATTTAGTAATTGTTGATGCTGTAAAAGGAGAAATTGACATTGTAAATTTTTTTTCAACCATCCAAACTATTTACATTTTTTTTCGGGATTGACAAAGCGATGGGAAATTTAAAAATCTATGAATTGTAAATTAACGGTAAAGCCATATAAAGGAAAGTCATATAAACGCCGTGCAATCCTTAAAGACAGGATTGAAAGATATATATATAGCTTTAAGAGATTGTTAAATCAGAAAAGATTCATTTGTTTCTCTAAAAGCAAAATCAATCGCATCGAAATTTGACAAATTTGAATTTATTTGTGAATTGTTAATCTGTCACGAAATACTTACAGAATTAAATTTTACAAGTAAATTTTTACAATCTCCAAATAAGATAGTGTTTTCTGCAACTGCACTGCAAAAAACAACAGATTTTCTCGTGTCTCGCAACTGCGAATCTTTTTTGAACATTTAAATTCAATTTATTTTAGAGGCAGAAGCTATTACAATTGATTCGGACTTGGTATATAAATTTAATCATGATCCACCTAATCAAAATGTCAAAATAATACACAATTTTGACGATGAGCCCTCATCACCCGAATCTTCTGATCCTAAAACAAAATTCAAAACCAAATTTTTTAACGTATTATTTACAACGGCAATTGATTACACTAAAAAGCGTTTCCAATTATTTAAAAATACTTTGAAACCATTTTAAATTCTATATAAAAATAGCCAATGTGCCGAAATGGATGGTGAGGAATTAATGGAAAAATGTGTATTATTGGAAAACGCATTAAACTTCAAGATAAAAAAGATATTGATGCAGTGGATATGAGTGAAGAGCTAAAACTAATATCTCGCAAAATTAAAGAGGTGTTCTCAATGCCTGAATCAATTCTTAAATGGATACACAATTCTAATCTCAATGAATTATTTCCAAATATTTTAATAGCTTTAAGAATATTAATAACTTTGCCGTTTTCCGTTTCCACGGGAGAACGCTCATTTTCAAAATTAAAACTTATCAAGACTTATTTACATTCGAGCATGAAGCAGGAAAAATTGAATGGTTTGGCAATAATTTCAATTGAAAATAAAATTGCCCAATCACTTGATTTGGATATTTTACGAATGGATTTCGCTAAAATTAAAGCCAGGCGATTTTTTTTATTTTTATTTCACAAACATAAAAAATGCTATTATTATTATTTTATTCATGTTGTTTGTATTTGAATAAATAAAAATTATTTGCTCCTTGAGTTTTGGTTTTTTGAGGCGCCGAATGCGCCTCGCACACAGGCGCAAAAATCCACGGGCTGGACCTGATTACGAGTATAACTCGAGTAGTTTTCAAATTACTCGAGTATCGAGTACTCGAGACTCAAATTGAAGTCTCTAATAGACACTTACACAAATAAATCTCATCTTCTGTTTGTGATCATAGATATTTATTGTTACAAATTAACCGTTAGTTGTCCTTTTATGTCATTATATTATATATCGAATGATTTAGGGATTTCGATAATCATCAAGACTAGGTGCATTAAGTCATTGACTGATAATTTGACAGATTATCCAACATGGTCGCTGCGGCATACTATGACATACTTTTATATAGGTTAGGTAGGTAAGGTAAGGATTAGTTAGGGTAGGTTATGTTAGGTCAGGTTAGGTCAGGTCACGCTTAGAAATTCGTTTCGATTCGAACATTCGATATAAAAGTATGTTATAGTATGCCACAGCGGCCATTCTAAATTATCTGTCAAATTATCAGTCAGTGACTTAATGCACCTAGTCTCGATGATTACCGGGAATCCTTTGATTCTTAATTACAAATGGCCAAAATTTAACAAAGGCATAATTATTCGTGTCGATCTCTAGAAAGAAAACAGTTGGAAAAGAAAATAGAAACAGTTGAAATATTAGAAAAAGTTCAAAAGGTAATCTTCTACAAACGATACAATGAAAGACATGGGCTTGATGATATAATTATCTTTGACTTTCCAGGTGGCCAAATTTGGCTGATATCACTACAGCGGCGTCTACATTCATCACTGGAGTACTTTCCTCAGTCAAGTTGCTCATGCTTTACTTGGAACACAAGAACTACTCAATGACGATTACTACAATCATTCGCAACGAGTTTGCTCTCGAAATGCCTCTCTTTCGATATGCCATCAACCTCGACCTGGACAAATCCCAAGAAACAAACGAAGATGATAAACATATGGCGTCTTTTGTGAGGCTCAGGAAGTATCTGAGAACTTCTTTGGATAGTAAGCTGAAGGAATGCAGGGTTGTGTTTTATATGAACGGAGCATTTGTCATTTTGACGCTGTTGGGGTATTGTATTCCACCAGGATTGAAGACAATTTTCACAGGGAAGACCATGTCTGATAAAGGCATTATGAATACACGTATGTCCATCTGCAATTTATGTTAAAAGCCGGTGGTTTTAAATACACCATTCGATATCCAATTAAATAAATTCGTATTTTATTCGTACTTAACTGGTTCGTGACTGTTGCAAACTGATCAAAATGTGTACTGGAAACGACTTGATTTTTATGTTATTAAGATTTGACAAAACATTCTTAATATAAACCAAACACTAATATAGTGACATAAATTTTACATATGCTAGTTTATTTGATAATTTAATTGTCGTTTTCCGCTCACTTTATTCTATGTGACGTTTTTGGTCAAAGTGAATTATTTACAGTACATATATACACCATTGGATTCAATTTTTTTTCCTACTATAAAATATCGTATCTGACAACATACGACCAATGATATTTTTCCCGGAACCGGGGTATAGGCTTTATCTATCTAGAAAGCAGGACATACAATAAATCCTGTGTCGAAAAGTCAAGGAAAAATAGTTTGTATTAATTCCACTTTTATTTTATAAATAAGGTGTTGAATGTGACTCTATTATTAATAAAAATAGTAAAAAAAAATAGAAACTTACGTCTCGAATTGATAAACAGTTTTTATTGATTATCTCTTAATGTGTTTTTATCCACACAAGAGATAGTGTACGGAAAACGAGATTATGTTAAATATTATAAGTATTTTTTCAATCAGTGGAATCACAATTTGAAGTCAGTGGTTTCCAAACTTGTTGCTACTACTTCACAAAAAGTCCCCAAATTTTGTTTCATATAAATTGATTTTTTGATTTAAATCTTTTTGACACACGCCTTCGGTTTCAAAGCCGCTGCTATATTTTGACACTTTTCGTGGATCCAATTCTTGCAAATTCTCTCAAATAATAAATCCTAATATTATTAAGCTTTGATATTCTCCCTCAATAACTATTTGATGTTGTTTTAGCATTCAGAGCTCAAATGCCTGTTGACCAGACAACGTATCCGGGATACCAGATAACGTACGCTTGCCAGTTGTGGTGTGCTTTCATCACATTTCCAGGTAAAACCATTCATGTTTAACAACTTTACCGTCACCAACTTATTTCCCTGTAGAATCGAACAAAATACTCCAAGCATCAGGTTTATTACCCGAATGTATCATTCTGAGTGTATTTAAGTTAAAGTGATATAAGAAAGATAATTAATTTTAGGCAGCTTTATAATCGGATCTTTAGTAAACATCAGGGCTGTGGAGTCGCATTTGCAGCATAAAACAAATAACGGATAATGCACATCAAGAAGATTGTTTTTACAATATTTTTTGTACCCTATAATGTTTTTTATTGTTGAATAAATCGTTTTTGGAATATTTTTTTCTCATTAGGATGTCTTCACCTTTAATATTAAAATATTTATGATTTGATGAAATGAAATGACCAATTTTTGCGACGTTTTTTTACCATTTGTAAAAGAGGGTCTTCAAAATAAGCATTTGTTATTCTCCCACTGATTATAACGTCGTTTGTGTCCTTTTACTTATGACAATTTTATACGTACTGCAGATTCTTAATCCTTATTGATGTATGCCCAGGATATACCGGTGCTGACACACTTCTAAGCTACCATCTCATCCTCACCACTAGACAATTCGATCTGATCATCCACGTCCTTGACAATATCGAGGAGTACGCTGCGGCTTGCATTGCTCTTCGTCAGCGTCGCATTCCAAAATCCGATAACCTCGGCCCTTTGGACAAATATGAAGGATCACTGAGGACAAATCGAGAGCAAACGGTCTCTAATGATATGGACAGCGTTGACGAGGAGTTGGAGAGAATGTGTGTCGATCTTTTAGTGCAGTGTATAAGCCACTATGAAAGATTAATGAGGTACGTCAAAAATGATGTCGTTTAATAAAACTTGGTAGCCTTTCTTTAAAACTCTTATTTTCATTAATCATCATAATCGTCGTTATCTGGTAACGTATTGCTGAAAAACCATGTCACAAATTATTTCATTGGTTAAAACCTTTGCCTCCATTCTGATGCTATATTTGCTTAGACTCGTATTCAAAATGATCACCGGTTCTATTTTCAAATTTATAGAGTTCGGAAAATTGCGGTTTTAAGCGCGACTGTATATTTTTATATGAACATGTCATTCAGAGTCAATTGATTTTTGGCCGAATAAAATTGGTTCTTGTTTATTTTCAGGACAATTCTTCTTCTACTCTTCGTTTTATTGAGAATAGTTTAGTTATTATATTTTACTAATATCCAATCGAAATCGATTAGGTTTCATAACATTGCAATATTTTGTTTTTATAGCTATGTGGATAGTCTCAATGGGGTATTTGGAGTAGTCCTGTTTTTTCAACTGCTCATTAGTTCCGTTTTGATCTGCCTCGTATTTTTCAAATACAAAACGGTCAGTAAAATAATTTTATTACTGATCTTAGAACTATTATATCTACTGACTAATAACACTGTTTTTATATATAATATTTTCTTTTATTGAATATAAAAACAATGTTAATTGTAAGGAGTAGAACTTCAGTGCGGTGTATAGGTTGCGAGCTACTGGGGGTTTATTTGTAATATCGATATCTATTTTCAGGAAGATGCTGAAAATAAAATGACATATTTAACTTACATTGGGGCTGCGAGTTGTCAGTTATTTCAATACTGCTGGTATAGCCAGGCAATTCTCAATAAGGTCAGTAAAGAGAAAACATTTCTTTACTATGTGTCTAGTTATGTAACGTAAAAACTAATTGTTTGTCATACCTTATAAGTCTTGCTTAACTTTTGTGTTAATACCCCTGTAATCTTTGTATTTTTTATCAATTGATATTGTGCGCTTTTAGCGAAACCGGTATTGATCTAGTAAGTTTAATGTGGAATAAGAAATAAAACTGTTGTATTATTTTTATTTGTATGTATAAATCGTTACAATATGTCGTCATTAAACTTTATTCTACTTTTCCTTCAAAATACACTCCAAGTATTTATTTACGAAATCCTCTATGCCATACGGTTAGTTGTTGAACTATTTGACGATGTCTTTACTATATCGTTTCAGGTAATATGGTATTATTTTCATAGTTTGATATACATGTATGCAGTATACATATTTTTATTTCTTTCGCCAGAGTACTGAAGTAGGCGAGAGTGTATATAGAACAAACTGGTACAAATTTTCAAGCAAATACAAGAAGTCTGCCATTATGCTTATAAGGCAATCCCAACGGGCTATCACAATTACGGCCTTGGGCTTCACCAACCTGTCACTGCCGGCGTTTACTTCAGTAAGTTATAAATTCACCCTATCTTTACAAATAATATTTAATCAATAAGTGATTTAAATAACTTGGAAAGAAAAAAGCCTGTTCTGCATCCACCAAAGGGCGTCAAACATATCTTTTCTTCCCAGACGTGACCTGGAGGCTCAAGGTGAAGAGTCTAGCGCCTGGACACTGGACTTGCCATTTTATAACTGGACATGGCAAGTTCAAAGGCAAACTATTTGGGTTGGGCAAGTTGGTCGAAAGGCCGGATTGCACTTGTGGACACGACTACCAGGACGCTAATCACGTACTGTGGGACTGCCCCGAGATGAATGCCGAACGAGCTGAGCTGTTTGCTGCGGTCCGTCCTCATACGTGCCCAATATGCCACGCTGACTTGATCTCAACCAAGGCCAATTTTGAGGCATTCGATAAATTTTCAACATCATATGGGGAACGGGATACTCTTGATTCCTCTTCAGATTCAACGCGAAGTAGATGAAACTCCACGGATTCTCAGTATACAGATACATTGGATACTTAATATCACTCTAACAATGTGGCTGAGCAAGTCACATTTTCTTTTTTTTTCCTCTTCTTCTCTTTAAGCACCTTAGTGCATGGATAAAAGATCAGTCCCGTGAAGCTCTGTCTCGGGCCAAGTAAGTGAGGAATAAATTCGTTTCTTGATCGTATAGGGCAGTGGTCGCCAAACTTATTCGCCAAAGAGCCAAATATTAACATTGCAACGATTAAAAAAAAAATGGGAGACAAGATTTTGACGAATGCTAAGGTCACTTACTGTTCTTAAATTCTTGAAACCTGCTGAGAAATCATTCCCTTATATTTAGAATAGTGTTTATTAATATTTGAATTTTCTTGGCGATTTTCAGCAGGCTCGGAAAATGAAACAATGTTTCCCTTTCAAAATCTTGATCAAAAAGGAATAATTTATTTTCGAATAAAATCACTTCTTCTTACATCGAAAAAATTGTGCTGCTTTTCCCTTGTAGTTTATGATTAAGCTGATTTAGTTGAGACGTGTCGTCTTCCACGAAATAAAAGTTTTGTACCCACTGATCGTCTGTTAATTCTGGATAGTGAACATCCTTCTCAAGGAGAAATGCTTTGATTTCTGGTAATATTGATGCGAAACGTTTTAAAACGTTCCCTCTTGATAACCAACGGACCTTGTTATAAAGCAGAAGATCAGCGTACTCACTTCCATTTCAACAAAAAAAAATAATGTATTCACCATCTAAATACGGTTAGCTCTTAGCAATTTCTTGACTAACAACAAAATTTTCCATATTAAAATTGCTGGAAGATTACATCCAGTTATTTAATACAGAAGAAGATACATAAGTGTCTTGACTCTTCTGAAGTTTGTAATTGTTTATTATTTTATTATTGATGTCTGAGCCGCACTGACGGGGCCAAAGAGCCGCATGCGGCTCCGGAGCCGCACTTTGCCGACCACTGGTATAGGGTTATGGAAGGCGGCTGTGTAAAACGGCTGCACACACATAACGGAAGGGTGGTGGAAGAACCAACTTGTTCACCCAAATATATAAGCCTATATTGAGGCAGAGAACCTTGGACGCAACATTTGGTGGCCATATAATTACTTTAAATAGGGAACGGACAATATTGTACTGTGTAAAAAACAGACTGCATTTATGATTTTGACTGAATGTGCTTGATAGAATTTCAATATCAAATTTGAATCGTTTGAATTTTTATATTAGTTCAATCAATCAATTCAAGTTCATTCATGCCGAAAGGTGAATCTTAAAATAAACCATATTGTTTTTATATTATTTTTGTTGTCTTTTTTCAGATTCTGAGCACCGCTATGTCGTATTTCACACTCCTTAACTCATTTTTAGAAGCGCCTTAAAATGAACGTCAAAATTATTTGTAGAGATTATTACAAAAGAGAGCATTACAAAAATAACAAATTTACCAGATTCAATGTGATAAAACAATGAAAGTCCACCGAGCAAATTATCACAAGATCTACCATAAAATAGTATTAGTCTGAACTCACTCATGTCCACACCAAATATGTTGGACACTGGCACCAATATCGTTAAAGCTCTTCCCACTATTGGCAGACTAGATTTTAGCTTTGGGAGAAGAAGCAATACTTTATTTCCACGTTTTTTATTATAATCAAAAATTAAGCAAAATTATTTGTGTGCTACATTTTTTTCTAAATAACTATAGATGTACCACCATAACTTGACCGCCGTTCAAATTTAGAACTAAAATTATCCCCATATAGTAGATACATTTAAAAGCCTTCGAAGTTATATTGTTTTAGTAAAAAAATATTTACATGAGGATTATGTTTCATTTATAGCTTGCATATAAAAATGTGTTAGTAAATAAACATATTTGATTGATTATTGCACCCTTTTTACGCGATGGTGGCGACCTCACAAGCGGTGAAGTTATAATGTTACATCTGTAGTAATTTATTGTAGAGTAACAGTATATTTTGTTTCAAATATGTCATTGAATAAAGAAATGAAGCGCTGTTCCTTTGTCATTATGTGAAATCATCAAGCCCTGTAACTATGCAATCACGGGACGGGTAGATGGGTGCATTCGGGGACACACGAGCCTCGTGCACTGGGGAAGAGGCTCGCTGAGTGGCGTTAATTAAAAGTGAACAAAAGCGCGGACCCTAATTGGAAGTCTTCGCCATTGTGCTTCCGGACACCTCCGTCCCTACCCCACACCCCTCTTTTGCATAGTTCTTTCTTAACCCCACGCCACTCTTTTATTTTTCAATAACGCGCAAACGATTCGTCAATATGCTTTTTTTGAATTCCGAAATACGCGTTGGTATTGTTTTTGCTGTCATATTAAATACTGTACACACACTCAACTTTTCCGTATCAATAATTATTTTTGATTAAAAGAAGCTGAACTTTACCGCTGTTAATGAAGTTAAGCGTAAATTTGAAATTTGTCCATCTGCTTTATGTTAGAATACACTTCTGCATCTGAATTATTTATCTTATTTGCCTAAATCACGGGTCGTCAATCTGGTCTGTACCACCCACTAGTGGGCGTTAAAAGCTTCCGTGGTGGGTGGTGGGCGATTTTTGCTTTAACCCCAAAAGCTTTTTCACAATCAGTGCAAAACAAAGAAGTTTTCTGAAAATCACCGAAAGAGGAGACCTTCGAGTGTTTTTGAATTTTGAATTGAATCAGACATAAAATATTTAATCTCACAGCATCAGGCTCAAGGTTATCATGAATTATTTTTTCTCGTTTTTCAGGCACTCTTTTTTTGTTGCGAGAAAAGGTTGGAAAAATACTTACATATGTTTTCAAATATCCTAAATTCCTTCTTGAAATTTTTTCAGCCATATACAGGATTGAAATATAGCGATTTTGGTGGGTGGTAAAGAAATTTTGCGATGAAAAATAAGCAAAAGTGGACGGTATGCATAAAAAGGTTGAAGATCCCTGGCCTAAATAGTTAATGAAGTATTTTTTAACTCTAATACATTGTTTTAAATAATTCCATGACCATTAGTTGGTATGATATAATATTAACACTAATTTCGTCCTCACCTGGGTATTGTTCGAAATTTTAGCGCGGTTGAGTCAAGATGTTTGTATTTAAAATTAGAACGGAGATTTAGTATACTTTTCAAACGGGTCTCTTTAATTGAAATCAGGTAAACAGGGTGAATCTTATACAGTTACATCCGTCATCAGAATGTGATAACATACTATCATGTAATGTGCAATGATTGTGACTTTCTGATGACACATTGTTTGCGGCTTTCTTTTTTACATAGTTTCATCCCTCAACCCTCTTCCATGAGCCCTGAAAGCCTTTCTAGAATATGCAATGTGACTTGTGAAAACGCTTATAAAGCTCGCGATAGTGTCGTTACAGTTAATAAGTATTGGATATCGACTTGCAAGCCATGAAATTACAACAATGATAGATCCTAGACATTATCCGATGAATATTTGAATCACACATTTATATACCCATATGTATTTACAAGCATCAAAGATGGAAGAAATTAAACGACATCCAACTTGTCAGATTTAAAAAAAGTTACTTATAGTTCACTACCAATTTAATAATAAATAAAGAAGTTTTTTACTTCTGGTAAATCGGTAAGAAAGGCATAAAAAGTTATTGAAACCTACTAAGCATCAAAAACGATTGCAGATTTAGTTTACTCTGCGGCTTTTAGCGCTTTCGCTTTTTTATAAAATATATACAGAAGAAGTACGAAAAATTGTAAAAAATATGCTTCATTGGTGAATGAAATAAAATTAAAATAACTGTGTGCATTCAAAACATTTTACTTTGTTGAAATATTTTTTGTTATGTCAATTTTTATTCTCAGATGTTGTGATGTTGCATATGTGTATAAATCTTCCTTATCACAAATCACTAATTTGTTTATTTATTTATTTATTGGAAAAAAATACATGGCATTACAGCTGACGCCAATGCGCCATGTATTTGACAAGTTGAATAAAAAATATCACAAAATTTAAAAAAAATATATTTAAAAACAAAATAGAAACATATTAATCCAGAAATATTCTAGTTACATAAAAAGAAAATAGAAACAAAGCACCGAGCTCACTGCTAATGATGTTCGTCTCAACAGGCAGTGCATTCATCAGCCTAAAAGCCTTTGCGACTGGCGACTCAAAAGACCTACCTGACAAACAAGCTCTTACAAAAAATATTATTGGCCTTGGCTACGACCACGCAGGTAAAAACTGAGCGCATCCAAGCTTAAGAATGTCAGGGTTATCAACTCGACCCCGAAGAAGAAGAGAAAAATAAAAAATCATAACACTTTCTTTGAACCTACTAAACGTATGATGTAATAAGAAGAACACTGAAAACTTAGTCATGTTGTGTTATACTTTAAAATAATACCATATTAAATACTAAGAAAATTTATTTTGCATTTCCAAAACTAGTAAGTGGCATTTCTTATTTTGTTTTACGACCACTTATCACCTTCATAATGTGCTTTCTAATTAAAATATTTACCTACCTAATAACTTGCAAACTTATCTCTGCTAACTTTCAGTACTATATTAAACAACAGGGAAACACATCATAAAGCTCGGTTTTAAAGCTTTTCGGAATATCACATAAGCTTTGGAGCCTCATTATAATACATATAAGTTCATTATCATTTTGGCACAGACTTATTTCAATATCTTTAGAACTTTTCCGCGCTTAAAATGAATATACTTACGAAGTTTTTCGTTTCGAATATTGTTCAACGTTCCAAAATAAGCACATACTCATACTAACATTTGTTTTTTTTTTATAATTGCTACACTATTTTTTTAATATTATTTATATCATTTGAGATCTTGGGTGACATTGGGAATCCTCATCGAGTTTAACTATTGCTTTTTTTTTACTTAATATTTAACTCATCGATTTTTGTAATTCATGTCCGCTCCCAATTTGAAGCAAATGGCCTCCTAATGGAGGTATCTAATTTTTTTTTCTTTTACGAAAACTGCTTGTTACTCAACCTCTCTTCAATTCGACAAGAGTGGGGATATAAAGGTAAGCTCAGGGCGGGACTAGTGGTTAGATAGTCGCTCTCACCCCACTTCAAGTGTCGGATAGGTTAGAAGGAATGTTTAAGCATCATTAACAACTTTGCCTTTGAACAAGATCGATCTATCGACTAAATAAAGTGCTGCTTGTATATACTTTGACTCGAGCGCGTGAGGTCCATCACGGATGGCAATGATGTTGACCATTGAACCTCGGACCGGCTGCAAAAAATGTGTAGTACCTGAATATGGTATTAAAAAAAACAGTTTTCTCAGTTTCGTTTATCATGAAAGTTTTAATAAAAAATTATCGACATGATCTCATATAATAAAATTTAACAATCAAGCTAACTGATGAAAATAAGGTGATTTAGATTGAGCCCTAGACTCCAAAAGTCGAAATAAAAATCACTAACTTCTTGTACACTTGACACCAATATATTTGAATTGTTTCTATTTAAAAAAAAAATACAATACTTGTCACTACAGATGACGCCAATGTGCATTTGACAACTATGTAGGTATATTAAAGCCAGCACATAAAAAATAACAAAACACAACAATCATCCACATATAAATATATAAGCTATCAACTGGATCTCACAACCACATTCATTAGAATTTTACCAATCTTTTCGAAACTTAAAAAGAGGTTGACCGTACCTACATTATTAAATACTGAACTTAGGGAGTAAGGAACTGAGTAAGAGAGTTTTAATGCTCCATGTTAACTCATATTGAATTATTTCTTTCTAATTGTCTAATATAAAATAAAATCTCAAACTAATGAACTAACTGCTCAAAGTTTGATGAGAATTGCATTGTACCGTTTTAAATTTATCGGCGCATACTTCAGAGATGTTTCACGTAGATAGTGTCAAAACTATTTATCCTCTTCCCCTGATTGTTTTCAAGTCCCACAAACTGATCACCAACAAACCTCCCCCATCATCTCGTCCTCTCCGTGTACCATCATCAAACCCACCTCATATCTTCTCATCTTAATTTCCTCCGCCGAGAAAATTAATTAAATTGCCGTCGCCGTATTATGCAAGTCATGTATCATATTACGTTTCAGTCTTGTATCTAATTAGTTTTGCGAGGAGCGGTATGGTTTGCGGCCCACTGCAAACTGCACTCGGCTGCAATGGACTTCTTTCAAACGGGCGGCCATTTTGTTATAACGACACGAAATGGCGGCCGACTTTTTCATAGTTGCCATCTTTAAAAAGGTCACGCGAGAAAATGGCTCGGAAAAATGCTTCCGGAAATTTTAATTAACGCTATAAACTTCGAACGCTTTCGTTCTAGGGTAATGTGTGTATAGATTCAGTTCCAGCTAGTCTTTGTTCTTTCATTATATACATTGGGAGAAGTGGATGAAGGAATTAAGCACTTATCGTTTCGAATGCTACAGTAACGGATTAAAAATACCAATACGTATTATATTATTTCTTACAACCATTGTGTATTTTTCAATTTATTGTATGTTTTCAAACAGTGCAAAATAACCAGTCGCGTAACTACAACTCTTACCCACCATTATGCCGATTGCCGCTGTTAATATTTACTTTTCTCACTCTGTAAATACCACTTATATCACCTATTGTATCATCTCAGCCATAAGTAAGGTAACTGTACCAATCGTTGACCGTTTAAGAGAAAATTTCAACAAAAATAACGATTAAGATTTAGCATTGTACCGAATGAAGGTAAAGCAAGTAAACTAATATTGGATCATGTCTTAATTAATATTATGTAACAAAAATTACGGAAGGGCCTGCTTAAAAAAAGTTGTGTTAAATTATTTGAAGTCATGTTTTTGTTTCAGTAGTTGACCACCTCACAAATTGAAAAGTCTAGGTGTTGACCATTTCTTATCAGGGGGCTTTATAGTGAACTTTCTTTCGTGGTTGCCTCAAGGCTTTCTGTCACACCACTCTTGGTTGAATCAAGTAGCAATGGGTGGTTCAGGAACAGGGTACACACCATAACTAAATTGAGAACCTAAGAAATTTGAAATAATACATTTTCCTCACTAGGTGTTGTTTTCAAATGGCCACCCGGGCACTCCATTGGCTATATGGTGATGTGTTAGTGGCTCATTCCGACCACAGATGCCTTGACTTGTCTGAACTTTACAATTTAGAGCAATCCCGCATCTGCATTTCTTATTTTGGGCCATTTTATTCTCAAAAGGTCAACTACTGGTACATGGTCAACGACTGGTACATTTACCTTACTCTATTTTTTTTAGTTTGATGCCCGAGTGGAAATGTACCTGACCTGATTTCTTTCAGTTGCCAAAAAGAGAATTCTTGATAATATCAACCATTAGTTTTCAGATGATTGCCCGATGAATCATGGCCGTCACTCGTTTTTTTCCCAGAGAGCTAGCCTGCCCATACTGACCCAACTAAAACCCCATTTGCCTGAATGAGCCGAGAAACTTTCAGTTTGGCCAAGAACTAGGTTCGCGTTCAAATACATTGTAAGTTGGTGTATTAATTTCATAGAAAACTAAGAGTATAATAATTAAAATACTCCGCTTCAATGCCCTCAAGATGGCTTCATTATTTTCCTTAAACGGTTCCGCAAACAAAATGGTTTTGTCAGAACAAATGACAGCGAGTTCCCGTTGCACTAATGACGTGCCCTTGTCTCCCACCCTCGCCCACTTCTGGACAATTTCACAAATTGCATCATCCAACTAACAAGCGAAGGCCTGCGGGACTCGTCACTTACTTCATTACTTACTGCCCCATCAAAATTGTTCACCGTAAAACAAAACAAATTATTTTATTTTTTAATATGAGTATTCAAACGTCAAATGAAGGAACTAGTGAAATTGTTCCATCGTTGATACAAGGAGAATGTTTGAATAGTATTGCCATCAATTAGATTTAAACTTTCCTTAATTAATTAAGTAACACTGATCATTTAATAATTTAATTCTTTGTACATGTGACTTCCCAACTTTGAAAAGACATAAATTCAAACATTAAAACATTGAATTGTATATAATTACAATTTGATGAACACTATTAATTAACCTACAAAATAAAAAGCACATTGTTTCAATTATTACTGTATTTTGATCCTAACTATTTAATAAATAAAAAAGGACCGACAAATTTCAATATTCACATCAATATGTAACAATCTCAACGTAAAGTAACATCGACGAAAATTATTCCTTAATGTATTTTGACATTGACAAATCAGACAACCTTTGCAATTGGTGTCACACTTGAACGAGGCGAAGAATAATATGTTTTAAAAGATATTATATTTTATTGCCCGGGTGTAAGTTACACTACTATTTTTATCGTAGCATCTTTACAATATCAGCTTCTTCTAAATTGTGTGTCTAAAATTCAAATAATTATGATCTTCATGTTTACAGTATTAAAGAATTTATTTATTGTTAAGGTTTAATTCATATAAGAAATATTAATTTTATAAAATTTGATTGATGTGAATTCAAGACAGCTGTAGGTTTCAATTCATCATTTGGGATAAGATAAGGCCTCTGGTTGTGGGCCCAAAGTGAAAGAAGTATTCTTAGATGCGAGCATTCATTCATTCATTTATGTACTCTATAATTTCTTGGATATTCTCATTTATTGAAATTCTTAACATTTATTGCACGTACAAATTAATACTTTAACTGGATTCCAAAAGAATATATTTGTTGTCCGGCCCTCCGAGCTTTTAAAAAAGATCAATCCGGCCTGTTTCTCAAAAAGTTTGGTGGCCTCTGTCTGAGAGAGAGGTTGAGTGATTTTTAAGTACAACCACAACCTTACAACTAATCTATGCTAAACACATTACATTAAAATACAAATAATAAAATAGAAAATGAAATGTGTTTAAAAAATTATAATTATACAGCAAACGAAGAAGAAAGGCGACGCTAGTCTGAAACGATAATTACTGTACCTTGTAAATTATATCCAACAACCCGAAAGGGTTCTTCTTGTAAAAGCAAAGATTAATTAAGGATATTTGAATGGTACTAAAACGTAAGTTGAGTAAACTTATAGCTTTTCAAACGGTATTATTCTTTGGGCGCAAGACAAACATGTTTTAATATATTCCGCCATGATCATTTTCTGGGAAAGTCGCAACGAGAAAATGTGAAAATTTCTAATTAACGATATTAAGTTGCCTTGAACAAACTTAGAGGGCCACCCCCTGCCTCCTTACCCCCTTTTCACACACAGAGATGAAGCGAGTATTTTAATTAGTGGAAGCTCTGTTACAAATATAGCACACGTTTTATTTCCACACAAAATGGTTGTGTTTTAAAATTTATTATTTTCCATGTGAGTTGTTCTGGGTTTCTCTTTAAGGATTTGGTAAAATGAGTGTACTGGCTTTATTTTGAATATCGTATTTCGGATCAAATAACGACATCTGTTATTTTCAACGTGAAGAAAAAAAAATTAAAAATACAGAATTCACGGATTGGTGTGTCTATGTAAGGCAAATCTTCGATTACTTTAAGAATATAATAGTTGTTAATAGTAAAGACCAATATCGGTTTCGCTAAATATTAAGTTAAGTATTGTTAGTTAAAGGGTTATTGGCGGTCTTCAAACATTAAAATTAAACATTCATTTTTTCCATACGATTATGTTCGCAATCAAACAATAGTAATTTAAAAACAGCACTCTTGAAATCAGGGTTGTGGAGTCGGAGTCGGAGTCAGAGTCGTGGAATCGACGTGTTTTGGCCGGAGTCGGAGTCATGAAAAACTTTTGAAAAATTTGAGCTTTTTATTTTGCATATAACATTGAAATATGAAAACTGTGGCTATTGGCCAATTTTATTGGATAATCTTTAATTTAGTACACAATAGGTAGGTAAAAAACGTATTCAAATAAAACTATTTTTAGTTGGAGTCGGATTCAAGTAGTTGGTCAATTTCGGAGTCGTATTTATTTTAACGACTCCACACCCCTGCATGACGCACTTGGCAATCATTCGAAAGCGGATAACGCTACTGTCACTTGCGTGGCGGACTGTGAAGCGTACAACAATGAGTACCCTATGGAAATAGATATTTGGTAGTGAGTATTACAGAAGAGTTCATATTTTAATATCATTCGTACTAACGCGACATTATTAAACTTTCCATCAAACTGAAATCCGAAACGATTTGACTGAAATGTATCATTTGTTATCAGTGAGAGCTTTCGTTTGAGCTATGAAAAGCAAAAAGTTTTTCATATCAAATAGTTTCACGCATGCATAATATTTTTAATCTATCTGCGCAAAAACATACCTTAAACGAAATTCATGGAAGTATCTTTACATATATTTTCATGAACGATTGAATAAAACATTGATTTGATACTCGTTTATATCCGTGGGTTAAGATAATTCACCCTAAAATTCTTTACAAGGCAGAAATAAAAATACATAGATTAATATCTCGATTGTTAAGTGCTAACAGGCTATTGCATCTCTATTGTACCCACAACCATTCGCCACGGCATCAAATCTGTAGGATTCTTAGGATTGACTTTCCTTCTTTGGGTGACTATTTTGTCAAACTTCAAGTACAGTGTGCCGATATTTATTTAAATGATGTATAAAACAGTAATGAAATCGCAAAAAACTTCTTCCTGTGTATATTCCGTAGAGTAAATACGTTAATAGTGTATTTTTTTTACCCTGAATTTATCCTCAAGACTTTCCACAGCAAACCTATAAAATACACTGACGCATTATACACACACTGTAAAATAGTATACAATGAAATGGATGGAGTAAAATAAATTATTTACCATCTACGTTATTGATCAACTGATGAAAAGGTGAAGTAAAAAAACGACTGCCGTGTGAATTTTGAATCCATTACAGATAAAAGTATGCCCAATTGTGCATTCATTCATTGTGCAAACATTATATCAGGGATACTAGTTCCAAATTCTGCCGCTTGCCAATTTATGCCAAACTATACTCCCAAAGCTTCTCAAAGTATTTTCATATCACGAACCAGAAAACGAGACAAAAATCTATATATCTAACTTTGTACATTTTAATCGAATGTCTCCGCTCTTTTTCCACGAAACAAAAGCGCGTGTTCGCTATATGGTTGAATAACTCACGGCGAAACCAGTACACGAAATCACGTTAAGCATTTGTCGACAAACATTTTTGATACTGAATAATTCCTTGGCATCAAAATTACCAATGCAAAATTAACATACATCAATCAACGAAGAAAACTTTTTTTAAATATCTATATGGTTGAGCAGTAAAAAACAATATTTTCATACATTTAATTTTATCTACAAGTGGTAAGCTCAATTAATATGGTTGGGTTACCAAAAATAGTATTCAAATTTGATTGTTTTTAACGACGCTTAAAAATGGATCCTGCTCAGTGATACTTTTTTTGAGAAGCACCGGCTGAACCGCTATACTTACCTGGGATAATATAGGTATACATTTTCAATAAATATCACGGTCTTTCCAACCCGTACGCCACTGTGCTCGTGGACAAGTGCCGCATTATTGGATATTTGACCGTGGAGAAATCTAATAGCCATGCCGGCCCGTACCTGCCGCTCCTCCCTCGCACAACTCGCCCTGCCGCCACTGCCCTCAGCCATTATTAAAGTTTTTCTCCATATTAAACATTCCGACAACCAAAAAATACAGCTTCAGTCACGGTGGATATAGAATGGTTGTTTCACCATGAGTGCTACGTCAAAACAATGCCATATATCGGTAAATAAACATAATTTCGATAACCTAGGAATCGACACTGTCGAGAGTGAATATAATTAACGATTCAAATCCAAACTAAGTGAAAAATTTCACTCAATATTATCATTGATTTACCTAGTTAGTTTTTATCACTATACAACCATAAAAACGAATTCAAAAATCGAATTAAACGTTATAATTGTTGCCAACTTGTATGCAGATGTAGGTACCTACAAGCAAGACGAATTGTCAATAACTTATTTGAAAATGGAATTTTATTTCACATTATTAAAAAAATCGTATTATAATTTCATGCATTACAAATAAATATATACGAGTATCAAAAAACAAACAAACACTATCACTGGCGATCGCGACCTGTTGACGTGATTTAAAATCTTTTATGAATAGAAGACATTTCTTTGGAGTAATTCCACATATCCATAAAAGATGAGAAACGATTTATCAGTTGATTTTACGATAAGCTAAACCGTACCTGATCATTATGGAATATGTGCAATTTGTACAAAAACAGTGGTTTATTTATTTTAATGAAATATCTTTCCACCGAGAATAATTATTGATAGTTATTATTACTACACTTATTTTAAACATGTATGTCGGTATGATATACGTATGCCTACATAGCACATTTTAACCACAGCAGTTCCTGCGTTACGCATAGGCGCAGCGTGTGACTTTTTCGTAAATGTGACAGAAGTCTTTGTCTTTTTGTTCCAATAATTAAGTGTTTGCAAATATTTTCAAATATTTTTTACTGATATAACGGTGACGAAAAAATACTGTCTTGCCTGTGGCGATGGAAAAAATCCATACGGCTTATTGAAATCATTCCCAATTGATACTTAAATTGAAACATTTGTGTACCTTATTGAATCTTTTGAACTTTTTTACTGAATGCTGGAATAACACATCTATACTTTAGAATAAATACAGCGTTCCATTTATAAGACATCGTCTGTCGTGAAAGAACGACACCCGTTTATTGCAACTCACAGAAGTTCAGTTGACTTTGGTAAAACATGTCGAAAATATACGTGACGTAAATGAAATTTTAGCATAACTCTTCTATATCACATTACAAATCCATCTCCGTGACTTTACTTCCAGCGATTTGTGCGAATCGTGCTATTTGGATAGCAAAACGAAGTATTTTACATTCTTATTCAAACGTACGCAAATTTGTAAATATAAAATAATTTGTGTATCCTTAACAATAACTTTTGTGAACATCAATATGGTAAATGATATTAACTACGAATTAGTTACACATTGGGAGTGGACATACATATGTTTAAAGTATACATTATATTAAGATGCAAATATCATATTATAATGGTTCAAAATCAGTAGCAGATTATCCCTTTGGGAGGCCTCGTAAAATCACTAATATTTTACTATTGTTGATTTCATTTTGAGTCATTTCTCAAAATTGCAGTTTTATTTTTTTATTGTATGTGATCGAGAACAATGAACGGAATTCCCCGCAGTTCACTAGAAACAATTCAGTACCTAGCATATCTGCACACCGTACTTTATGATTTATGGCCCATTGGTCATTCAATATTACTGAATTTGAATTTGCATTTTTCGATGTGACAACATAGTATAATATTCCAAGTCAAATAGATTTGTCAAAACTATTTTTCGAAACATTTTATTTGAGCTATATCAATGTGTGCTATTTTTGAGGGCCCCAAGATTTGTAGACCCCAAGCGCGCGCTTCTTTTGCTTGTAGGGTAATCCACCACTGTTCAAAATAGATTTATCTTTTGATGTCTAAATGTACGTAGTAAAAGCTCTTTTAAGCTTTCAGTAACATTTGTACAAACCTGTACAATAATATAGCATAACAGATTGCCTATCCCTCTTAGAAGATATTTCCTTACTAAGTATAATAACTATTAAAATATTCCATGAAAGGCATAATTTTTTCACTATTTTATAGATATGTCGATTAATCCAATTTCATCGTTGGAGATTTTCAAGTCTTCGACAGCACGTCTCAGCCCAAACCAATGCGAAATCTGAATGTTTTGGAAGTTCTGATCTATTGGACCCTTGTCCACTATAAATAATGCTCTGTACCGTATAATATATTAAAATTTAATATATATAGATATTTCTCAGAGAATATTGATATTAGAGTGATACATCCACTTGTACAAATATATCGATATATGCAAATACATTTTGTATCGGATATTCAAATTGCAAATATTTGCGAAGTTAGTTTGCATCTTATATTGCATTTGGCGTTGACTTTGTTTGCTTGCACTTTCATATTGGATTTTTATATTTGTATGAAATTCGCACGAATCGAGAAACTAATAAAGCTTTGCTTAAAGATTTCTATGAATTGAATTAAATCAAATATATCGTCAAATAGCAACATTATGCAACATTTGAGAACTTATTTTATTGTTCAACTTTAATAAAAAAAAAACGATTTTGTGTTGGTAAAGCACAAAGTGTTTTTTATATTTGTATTTGGAATAATTATTATTTGATATATCAAAGCGTAATTCTATCCAATTCAAAAGCATTTCATTTGAAAGTATGCATTTTCAAATTTAGCTAAATTCAAAAGCAATTAGGTATTTTTAATGTATTGTTACGTTTCGGAATCTCACTTTGAGGTACATAATTACTAATTCATTCAATTCCGAAAGAGGGTTTCATTCGTACAAAAAGGGACTTAACGGCGTAAAAAAATAGATAGAAACTGCATTTAGATAAATCTTAAACATATTTAATTCATAAATGTATTTAAGTACCATACAATTCCATTTATATATCAGTAACAGCTTGAATTTGTTGCTTGGTCGCAAACTTTTCAGTGAGTAACTTCTTGATGTAAAAATATTTGAACTTCCCTATCAGTCGTAAATAATCCATTTCTTTTTTTTTCCCCTAATAACTGAAGTCGATGATGATGATTATTAGCATAATATATATATATGTACATATACAGGCGGACCTTTACTTTCGCACATAATTGGTACCTGAAAATGTGTGCGAAAATTGAATGTTTGTAAGTAGAGCAGCGGTCACCAGACTTTTTGAGAAACGGGCTGGATTGAAATTTTTAAAAACATGGCGGGCCGGTCGACAAATAAATTCGTGTTGGAAATTTAGAATATTTATTTATATTTTTTCTCTCAGTTTTTATGACTACAATGTTTTCATCTTGTTTTTAATTAATTAGTGATAAATATTATGTATTTACATGTATGTATATATATTGATACCGCCTGATATTGTAGGTCATCAGGACTCTCTCGAACCATCTTATTATCACCTCAATCAATGATAATAGGACCTAAACGATTAATATAACGCGTATAAATTCAGTAAAATTGTTATAAAATCATGTAACCGACTCATTGCGACGGCTTCGCAGTGATTGGTTGAATTCAGCTCAGGCCAAAATGCTTTGCGTTGATTGGTCGAGCTGTTTTTCATACTAGAATCACGGAGTATAAATGTGGCTGTCAAATAAAATAACCGCCAAGTCAGTTAGTCGTTATCCTTTTTTCAAACTCTACGGTCGTCTCCGCTCCTGCCTCGGCAGGCAGGAGGCCAATTTTATCGTTTAGGCCTCTTGGTCCTTTTTAATTGTAATTGTAATTGCAATTGTATATCTGTGTTTTTTTTTGTAACCGACAATCAATATTGTGAAAATAAACTCGCCAACTCTGGGATAGAGTTTGGCCAAGAGAAACCGATTGAAATCTTTGCGAGAGACACCTTTCTCCCCATCCTGTCCCTAAGTTCCGTCGACGAACGCCTTAGAATGACGCTGTCTGACGCAGTCAGATTGGGAAGAAACCCTGGTCGTCTTAATATAAATACACGTATTTATATTTGTCAAATACATGGCGCATTGTCATCAGCTGTAATGCCATGATTTGCTTTTTCTTAAATAAATAAATAAATAAAATAAATAAATGATTATATAATCATTATGCTTACTTTATGCTTATCCCAATTGATAAATTGAAACACATGTCATATTGTAAAATAACAAAAAAAAACTTAAATTTCTTTGTAAATTAATATTTTCTATATAAATAATTTATACAAAAATTCAAAATTTTTAGGGGCCCCAGGGCCGTAGTTTGGTGACCGCTGAAGTAGAGGGATGTAAAAAAAACACCAAAAATTATCCTTTAAAATTTCTTTTTTCAGGTTCTTCTTCCTCACATTCATTTTGAATTTAATTCTCGTTCTCTCGTTGATCGATTAGATATTCATTTGTTACACAATGATTTAAGATTATTATTGCAATGGTAAATTAAATATCACGGCTATAAATATTAATCGTAAAATTACATTACTCATGTAAATTGACAAATAAGAAAACCCCAAAAGTAAAACTTCTGGAGTATCTGTAGTCCTCTTCCAAAGGTCAGCAATTTTTTTTTCATAACCTTATCTACCATTATATTTTGAAGTAATTGTATTTTCACCATGTATCTAACTCCGGGGTTGTCAACCTTTTTATGCCTACTGCCACTTTTGCTTATTTTTCATGGTAAAATTTCTTTACCTTACCAACATCGCTATATTTCAATCCATTATATTTGTGAAAACTATTTCCAGAAGGAATAAGAAAAACAAGTTTTTATGACCAACATTTTATTGCAACAAAAAAAGAGTGCATATACATAATATATTGAAAAAAACAAGAAATTTTAAAAATGAAGTTCAATTATTAATGAGAACCTTGAGCTGTGAGAGTAAATATTTTATGTCTGGTTCAATTCTCGTTAAAAACAAACGCAGCTCTCCTGTTTTTTCCCCAACTGAAACAATATGTGTAGACTATGACTCCTGGCTTTGTTTTTTGCTTCGGTGGGTACAGACCAAGTCTTCGTTTGCCTTTCCTGCATGTATGCCAGAATGGTATTAAGCTTAGCTAAGATTCTGTCAGCCGATGGGTATGTGTGGGGAAGTGCGGTTATGTTAGAATAATATTTTCGATGGTTTCGGCGGTAACTTTGTGGAAGTTCATTTTAATATAAAATTTAAAATAACTTTGATTATTCCACGTATTGTGTAACTAACTGTGACACGTGTTTCGCCTCTTTCAGAGGCATCTTCAGACTTACTATCGCAAAGTTTGCTTAAAATGGAATCCATTTTGTAATTTCATAATTTAAAATGTTAAAATGTTAGAATTTATCTTGCTTCATTACTTAAGCAAACTTTGCGATAGTAAGTCTGAAGATGCCTCTGAAAGAGGCGAAACACGTGTCACAGTTAGTTACACAATACGTGGAATAATCAAAGTTATTTTAAATTTTATATGTTAGAATAAATTTGGAGAGATAATTGTTCTTATATAGACAGCTAAGTATTTTGAAACTAAAATGATGTACATACGAATCTCTTAGGGCATTTAGATGGATGCTTGTAAGGCTGGAGGTCTCATCCTCATTTGCCTTCCTCATCTAAGTTAAGTATTTTGTAACTAAAATGATCGTCTATGAATCATTTATTCTTATAATAGACATGCCCAGTCCCTAACTAAATAGACGAGCCTGGCTCGTAATTTAAGATCTATCTCTTAGAGCATTTAGATGAAAAATCGTATATCAGTAAGAGAAAGTAGGGCAGAAGCCAGGAGTTTGATAGTGACAGCGAATGATCAAGTGAGCAAGTGATCTGTAGTCTGTACGAGAGCCATAGATAACATAACGAGAGCTGAATTCTTATCTTAAGTTTATCTATGGCTGAATTCCAACTGAGGTGTGCAACAAGCTCACAGCGTTTATATATCTTTCCCATCTGGTATTTCTCTGGTTTGATTGGTTGGATGGTTTCATCGTCAATTTACAAAAATAACGACATCAGCATAAATATATTGAATTGTAACAATTATATATGTTTATGTAAACTATATTGCAGACAGTAGTGAAAGGTGAAAAATAGTCAAATTATGTAAATCTAAAAAAATGCAGAGGATTCTGATGGCCTTTTTATTGAACTATGTATCCCTGTGGTCTAGTGGCAAGAGCTTTGTCCTAGCGATCAGGGGACCCGAGTTCAATTCTTGGCAAGGTTGGATTTTTTCAATTGAAAAAAGAGATCTTGGGCTGGGTGTATGTTATTTATCGTTGATTTTGTACACAACTGAATTATTATTTATCATCGAGTTAATCTCGTATGACTTTCACAATTAAGAATATTTGGCGCATTGGCGTAAGCTGTAATGCCAAATATTTGTCTTTTTATTTAAAAAAAAAAAAAAGAATTAAGAAAATGTAATCAAAATTTATAAAAATTTTGCTATAGCAACACAGTTTACAGATATCTACTTCAAAATAGCGGCCATAGACTAATTATATGCGACAATAAAATTATACCCATAGACTTACATACTTGATAATAAACCTTTGATTTATTTATATAGTTTTATCTGCCTTCAAATACTTTAACTTCTAAACATAAAAAATCATATCATTTCATGTGCTTATTTTTCATGGACCTAGTCATAAATGTGCCTCTTACTGGACTCCAGATGTTTGAATATGAATTTTATAAGACATTCTATGTATGTCAAAGGTAACGTATTTACTAGATAATGCTTACTGTTTCAGTTATTGTTAAAAACGACAGGATGATCACGAAAACCAAACTTACTTATTGCCTGGAACTCTCTTCATTACCATATAGCCCCACAATAGCACTTACTATAAATATATTTTTACAATAGTCTGTGCAGCTGAAACATGCCCATCTTCGATTGAATATCATTTCCAGCTAATAGTAAATATTTTTATCTTCTATGAGATTTTCGAAATACTTGTTGATCAATTTTTACATTCAAAATCTACTGATGTTTTTGAAAAGGTAATAAATAAATTTATATTTAAGTGGAAGGACACCAAAAAGAAAACTGGTGATATTATTTAAGTGCGGAAAGAAAAATAACAATGTATTTTAATTCTACATAAATTATTTTATATATTTGTTGATAGCTATTTCGGCTTACGCCTTCGTCAGAACTAGAACTAGTTCTGACGAAGGCGTAAGAAATAGCTATCAACAAATATATAAAATAATTTATGTAGAATTAAAATACATTGTTATTTTTCTTTCCGTATTATAATGGAGTTCTACCAAGTAAATGCCTACTCAATCAATAATATTATTTAAGTATTATTTAGAACAAAATGATCTGTGTTAAGAACAGAACTTATTTATGAACCAACCCAATATTAATTGTTTTTTTTCTTATCCACAGCTCAGTTCAGTTCAGAAAAATGGAATAAAGTATTTTTAACAGGTGATTAAAGCGTATGTGCGTATATTGTGTACATAATGGGTAGGCGTGGGCAAACTTTCTGACTAAAACGAGGGCTATATTAAAACTTAGTTCAAATATATTAATTATTACTGTTTAAAAATAAGCTTAATCCAAAATCATAAGTAATTATCTATAAAAATATATTTCAATGACTGAATAGAGAATCACACAAACATACAAGTAGTTTGCCCAGGCCTCCATGCCTGGCTGGGTATGCTGTACAAAACTAGCAGTGCGATATTGTATTATTTCTGTTGGGTGTAAGAATACTACAGCAGTTTTATGTATAAAGTCAATATTTTCAATTTGAACAGAAAAAAGGGGTGAGTAAAACTATGTACAAATAAAAATGCTTGATTTTATCTCAATTTTTTTATTATCTAATAGTGTAAAATTTTTGGCACAGTAACAAAATTTATGACAAAACGTCAAGATAATTATATTCCTAAAAAATATATCTCATAAATTTATATTTAAGCATTAAATTGCTTTTAAGCATTATTTGAATAAAATAATAATCAAAATAACCTAAAAAAGGAAACATGTAAGCTTTGACTGAACCATCATTTAAGTAACAAAACTACAAGCATAAAAATATAAAAATCATAATAAACCGTTTCAAATAAGCGGGATAATAGCAAAACAAAAATCTGAAACTTATGTAAATGATTGAAATGAGATGAGATAAATAAAACATTTAAAAATTTAAGTAACATCGAATGATTTAATATTTTACTATCAGATCTGAAAATATTATAACATTGTTCAATTTCAAACAGACAGTTAACGAGCAGCTCTTTATGTGGTAACTAACATCTTACAGTACAAAAGCAATAATTAAGTTAATAATTAATACATCTAAATAAATGCGTATAATGGAACATATTGTGTGCCTTAAAAGATATTTTCATTACTTCTGAATAATCAAATATAAAGCACACAAAATTGTATATAATATATATTTATTATAAGTCAGCTTGGAAATATTAGTTATTTTTGCAAGAATGATAAAAAAATACATATTTTTGTGACCTGTATATTGGTATTATTAAAAATATTTATTAGTCATCATGGATTGAAGGATTTAAATAAATCTTATTTTCAAAGAATATAACCATTGAGCTTCTGCTTTATCAATGAAAATGGTGATAGTTTTGTTTCAAATAAATATTGTAGATGACATTGAAACTAGTATTATATTATCTTCTGATTACTTCAAAGTGATACTAGCGGAATAGAGTTTGGTCCATTGATGAAAGGAAAATTACATGGACTCATATCATAATAATTTCTATGATAATATGCTCTAAAACAGTAGCTCAAGTTTTAAAACCTTTTTCACTTGTATTGAATTTGATTTCCAATATGATGATAGCTTAGGAATTGAAAAAAATACGAGTACGGCAGTATTTTACAGATATAACGTTACTGGAGCCAGTTTTTATAAGTAATACATACAAAAATAGTTGTTATATAATCATATCTAAAACAATGTAACTTTACTGTTAACACAGAAGAATATAATACCTATGTATAAAAAATAAATGGAAGTTTGTTAAAAAAGGCAATTCTTCTAAATTAAGTAGCTACAATCAAATCGTATGAAGATTGTCATCTCGCACGAAAAATTAATTTCTCAGTAGAGCAGTATAAAATAAATGCAGATATGATTTTCAGCATAAGGCGTGCGGAAGAAAAAGCATTCGGTTTTATTCAATTTGGAATGCTAATAATATTTGTTCTGGAATTAAAGATTAATTAAAAAAAACATCTCGCGGACGTGCAATGCAAATTTCAATCAATTGATTCAGTTGCAAAAGCCACATAAAATGAGATTCTTTCACCAAAACACAACAGCTTATAAAAAGGAGAAATTTGTACTCAAATCAAGCGAGCCGACAAATACATTGCAACTAAATATATCGAAGGCACTGCCACCAGTGAGTTAGTGAGTTTAGCTTAGTGAATACAATAACCGCGGTCGCGAATTATAGCCCGTTTAAAACTCATCGTGTCTGGCCAAAGCCTCGCCGAAATCGGTGGCCTGGGAGCCGACAAACAGATCATACTTGGCGAGAATCTCGGATTTAGACAGTTTCTCATCGGCGTCGGAGTCAGCTTCGAAAATTAAATGTCTAGCTTCGGCTTCGGCGTGATCGAAATCCGGAGGAGCGATCCAGGCCCTCACTTCTTCGACATCCATAATTCCGTCTTTGTTTGTATCTCTATAAAAACAGCAAGGTTAATAAACATGATATAAAAATGTAATCTTCTAATAATATTTTTAGAAAAGAAAATGGAGATAACTTAATAATTGTCTATACCTGTATTGAGTAAATTGTTCCCTTTCATTTTTGACCCACTCAGGTTCGTCATCTGTGTCCTCATCAGGTCGGTACATGTCACCAATGTATTCAGCCAAAGAAATTTCTCCATTCTAGCAAAAAATAGTTAACAAAATTTTACACATTGGCAAAATAAAGAAAACAATCAAAATTATATTGATATGTCCTCTGCCATGTAGTGCATGGACTCATAATGGATGCATCTCAACGAGAGGATGCACTGCTTGTTATGCAGTGTTGCTCACTGATAAAAAAAAAAACCCTACTTTAAGTAAAACTCATGAGAAACCAAAAATTCTACCTTATCTTTATCAATGTCTTCCATTGTTTCCAGGACGATAATGTCCCTCATTAAAGGATTCTCTTCTGGATGAAGGAAAGCTTTGAATTCAGTAATGTTCATGGAATCATCTTCGTTGAGATCTGGAAATAACAAATCCACATTAGATTTACCAAATCTGTACCTTCTAGAGCAGTGGTTCTCATGTGCGGCCACCTAAAAATTTCGCTGCGGCCAACAAAAGATTCATAGTTAATATTGATATTTAATAAAAACGGTTTTATTTAAGTAAATTTGTCAACAAAGACACTGAAAATAAAATATTTTGTATGCATTGCATTGTGCATCAAGAATTGCTTGTTAGCAAAAAGTCATACATGTTTAGGTCTTTTTGGCAAAAAGGACTCGACACAAAAATGTGGTGCGGCCACCAGACATATCCGTAGAGCCGCTGATGTTCCTAATGCGGCCACAGCCAAATTTCATGTGAGAGCCACTGTTCTAGAGGTTCTCAATGTCATACCGCCTCCTGCTACAAATTTCCAGCATATTTATTTGTATGGGAAAAAAATCTTCTATGGATAATAAATCCACTTAATACTTGGCATTACAGTGAATTTTGAATACACCAGATACCAGTACTAGAGTAGAAGAAATAGAATACAATCCGAGATAAGCTTGAAAAGAATTCACTTAGCTAAAATTTTCAAATTTTGACTATGTTTTTTCGCTAGGTTGTAATTTTCGATGCACATAAATTTTTTTTACCAAATGGATTAGAATTTAAATGTTTAAATTTAGTTTAAGTGTCAAATGAACTTCTCATGTTGAAATGTTTGCTGTAATCAGTTTTACAACATAACTTAAGTAGTGTGTGGTAAATGAATTCTAAGAAAATAAATTAAACATGGTGAATCAAATTTCACATCATTTCCGAATAGAATGTATTATGTCACTCATAATAGAAGACTATTAATAACTAGTGCTTTGGAAAATATTTCTTTTTGTCTATCTACTTTTATTACACATAATCATACATTATAATCAGAGAATAATGGTTAAATTATGAAAAAACATCTAGCATTTATTATAGTAATTATATTAAAACAAAGAAATAAACAGTAACTGGAAATTTTTCATATTTCAACAATGGAAATACTCAAAAATGTGTGAGAATTTTTTTAAATATTTTAATTGGGTTATTCTATTATTTTAAAAATAAAAAAACGTTTTATAAACCAACATTATTTTTTATCTCCCCTTATATCTGGTGATCAGTCATCCATATCCATATAACCAAAATGGTAAAATAATGTTAGGTGTGAATTTTCTTATTACCTGCATGGTGCCAACGACGGCGATCACGGCCCAGCATTGCCTTGTAAGAAAATCCTTCAGAGCTCTCGCTGTCCATATCCTTAGCGTCCATTTCATCCATGAATCCGTACACGAGTTTTCTGTACACCTAATAAACACAATAGCCAAAATTAGATTGCATTTGGCTAAAACAAATCGCTTTTGATCGGGGATACAAATCAGACCAAATAAATTTTTATATCTAGGCGATTATGATTTCCATTGAATTTATCACAAAAAAATACTTTACTGCAAAACATAAACGTACAAAAAAAGGCGATAATTTCTTCTGAGCCAATTCAGAGATTACAGCAGGAGAGATAAAACAAGACAAATTAATTTAATTTTTGTCACTAACCTCCCACGATATAACTTCATTATTTTCAGGATTGTGCTGCTTCCAGTGCCTTTCCACATCATCATCGATATATCGGTTTTGAGTGTATCGGATCCAGTCTTTTAATTCCTCCATAGTAACAAATCCATCAGTATCCTTGTCAATTTTGTCAACGATCACTCTAAAAAAATCAGTTTGTTGTCACCATTGATATTGTATTTGTTAAGCTTTAATGGTTTGATGTTTCAACTCAGTAACTCTTATCGTAATTGAAGTTTCTTTGATTTAGTATGCCGGGAAGGTATTTGGATATTGAGCAAGGCAGCTCAAAAAAAATGTAAAAACTATGAGCGTTCAACAGAAAATGTTAACACCCAGCATTTTCGTGAAAAAGTTACAGATAAACCCGCACTTTTTGGGCTTTTGATTGGATTTTCAAGTTGATTTAAAGAAAAATAAAAATAAAAGTTTGACAAACAGACAGTAAGACAAACAAATTTGGGGCAGTAATATATTTAAATAATATATCGGGATATTGAACGACCTGCAGTTAACTTCATTCAGATTAAAATAAAAATCAACTCAAAAATATTTTAATCTTGTGTTCTAAAGCAATAAACATTATATTTCAAAAACTATTTTCAACCATAAGTAATCGGCGAATTCAGACCAAAAAATCCACCTAAGCAACCCTCTAGAGTAGTATAACGAAATAAAAAATGCAAACCAAATTCGTCTTGCGCTAACAGATGCTGATACGTCATGATATGCGTAAAAACACACTAATGCGGGACTGGATGTTTGTGTGTAAACAAAAAATTTCTCTAAGTTATACTTTTGATTTAAAAGTTGGAGTGTGAAAACATATTAAATAATCATGAAGTTGCTGAATACAAACTTAAAAGGTGTTATGCACTGTTATAAGATATAATGAAAATATTTAACCACTGTTCGAAAATGCGCATTTAATTCATCCAAAGAAAGCCTGCAAGCCAGATAATACGCACCCGCATAATTGAGTTTATTTTTTTATTCAGATGTGACAAGTGTATTATTGCATTTTATTTCAATTGTAATAAATACACTAAAATATCAGAATATATAGAGATAAATCATGTCATATTATTCTGCTTGCTATATTTTAAAATTAAGATATTTTATAAAATCTGGAAAAATAATAGATTAATCGATATCTATTTGCTGGTGTCATTGAACGAACGATATTCATTTGAATAAATTTCATGCGTTTTTTTTTATCAATTGAAATTGTCTGTATATTTTTTGAATGAATACAAAATGTTGATATAATATTCGAGATAGATTACGATATCAAAAAGTCTGGCGTTTCAAAGCTTCTGATAATGAGCTGATAACAGATAAAATAATAATGTAATATTTTTAGCTCACCCTAATCTCCTTTGGCTTTCTTCTGGGGGAAGTTGATCAAAAGTCTTCGCCTGGTCTTCACCCAGAAAAGCTTCGTGATCATACTGAGGATTGTGATGCTGGTTTTGGAAATGCTCTACATCTGATAAATCGTGATTTAAAATTCTCTTATCCTCGGGTTTCGGAACGGCAAATGCCGCAGTAGACAGAAGTGTCACAAAAAATAGCGTATTCATTTTGTATCTAAAAGCGAAAAATATTTAATTAATTATTCCTGTAATACCACTAACAATGGCTAAATAGGTCGCATTTGATGTAGTAAATTAACTTACAATAATAGAAATTAAATAAACATGATTAAAAAACAATCGAACGGAGCAAGCACGACGTTATACGACGATAGGATTATAACAGATCAAAATAATGACATTCTCGAGTTCTAAATATACACTGAGAACGTTCCAGAAACTATACCACTGACGTGTACTTCCTTTATCAACTAACACATGACGGCACAGCCTCCACACAGACGATTCCACATCATCCCGTATTTTACCGCTCTCTGGATTGATATTTTAGGAACTACTGACGTAAACAGTGAACTTCGTAAGGCGTTTTCTTTTTTTCAATTTTATATAAAATACATCATGCTTCAATTAAGTAGGCACAATTATGTCACATACCTTGGCGTAATACTTCGTAATTTATGAAATTACATAAGTAGGAATTATAATCCAAACCACACACGCAACCCAAAACTTTGGATATGGAACGTCAACAATTATCTTGACAACCGCCGGCAACAGGGCTGCCAGTTGTCAGATTAGACAAATTAAAGATCATTGACACAAATATTTTGAAAGAATATACCTACGTATTTCATAGAAAATGTATAAAGTAATGAAACAATATAAAAGCTACCGATTCAATCAAAATAGTCGCAGTTTGTGAAACCTTTCATATTATGATACATATGTCTATATTCTATAAGTATGTTGGCATTTTGTAGTTTACCAAACACCGCGCAAAATAGTTTTTAAAACAGATCTCACCATTTTGAGATGGAGTCATTTGATCAAAATACATTTGTTTCTTTTATTTCAACAATGAAAAACCGAAATAACATTAATTTAAATACGAAATAACCACTCTTGATTTCAATAATATTGCAATACCTATATGCTGCCCAAAGGTAATATTATAAGATATTAATAATTTATTATTCTAGAATAACTACTTTTTTCTTTTTATTCACGACACAAATAATTGGCAGCAGATTGAATAAAGTGGTTTCCCCAATTTATGGTTTTTAAAGAACTCTCAAAATATAAACGATAAATGCGAGAAACCGATGAATGTGATGGATCGTAGTTCCATTGCAATATTTAATTTGATAATATGAAATCAGTTTCAATAGAAAGATAGGAAACGGTCATAATATTGTACATTGGTCCTCTGTGCAAGATCATACGAAAGTAATATGAACAAATATTTTACTTTGAAAGAATAATTTGATTAGTAAAATAAAGTGGAAAGCAAACTCTTCTCTTTCAATTTTATATTTCAGTCGCATTAAAATACTACAGGATACAGTCACAAAATACTCTTGGCTCCAATTTTATATCAAATGCAATAGTCTTGTCCACCAATTTGGCTATCATATCCTGGATATTCACCTTAAGTCGCACGGTTACCTATTGTAGGAAAATGTGGAAGGCCAACGGAAGAAGAATGGTTCGTTTTCTGAGGATAGTCTGGATAGTAGGATGAGAAAAATCTCTTTTCATGAATAAAAAAAGATATCTTTCAGAAAACTTTTATTCAATTTGATATGACTATATAAATACTCATACAATAATAATAAAACAGGCTGCCAATTTTAAAGAAATATAATCATTAAAACAGCAAATAGAAAAAATAAAAATGATTTAATAATTAATTGCCAACAGAAATAGCCCATTTTAGTTTGAATTCACATATTCAGCTATCGAAAACTTTAAATTAATGCGTTCAAACCAAATTAGTCCACCGACAAAAAAAAAATTGACAGTAAGTTTTGATCTGTTTCGCATGTTAGAAAGAAATCAAAAAAATACTGGAAGATACAATTTATTTAAAGTTAAGTTTTAGAACGAAGGTGAGATGTGTACATAGTTTTGACTTATTTTTTAAATATCTGTACATAGTGAAGATTTTTAGTTTGCATAATATATATCAGTTAATGTTATCAAATGTTCAATAGGAACATTTTAGTCAAAAGAATTTTTAGTAAAGCAAAAAATATCAATTTTATTTTAAACTCCGTTAAGTTCAATTAAGTTGCCAATAATAAATAACTAAAATGACAGGTGAAATATCGCATCTTAGATAAATAGAGTAAAGAAATGGATCATCGTTTATTTGAACTAGACATATATTTTCTCAAGATGTTAATATTAATTTATTCAACAAATTATTTCAAAATTCAATTTTCAATGGTTTTCGTAAGAAATGAAGAAAGAAATTATCACATTGCATGTTAACTCCATGAAGAAGATCAGCTCACGTCCCAGATGCATGTGAATTTCCACTAGAACGAGTCCCGCTCGCCTGTCTTGACTTGTAGTGTTGTATTTTGAGTTGATCATTGCATCAAATTCATCAGATCACAATTGTTTACATTCTGATACATTCCTTAATTATTTTATTTGCCCTTAGCATGAAGTGGATATTTACAATAATAATGTCTCTCATATATTCATCGAATATATTATCCATGTTTCAAATGATGATAATAATAATATTCGGACATTCAATACATAAAAATGTTACAAAAAATTTTAGTGGAGCAGATTGTACAAATACACATTACAAAAATTCTACGATTTCAAGAACTGATGACATGTGTTACTACTTCAATTTAAAAACAATGCAATATTTTTCAAAATTTATGATTTATGTGCATGGATAAGGCTTGAAAATGTAGGCTCACTCTCTTAATCAGAGCCATGAATCATGTAAAGATTCACTAGGATTCGTTCGGATTTCCTTTCAATATTCACTAAATCCAATAATAATGTCATTTTTTCTGATGAAGAAACAAACCAATTTTTAGTAAACATATTTGAAAATTGATCAGCTTTTATGGTACTCATTTCATCATCAACATGGCTGAGGCCATTTTAGAATGAAACAAATGCAAAAGATTGAATTCTGTTTTATTTCAAAACAAAGTAGAATAGCAAAAAAACAATAGAAAATTTATTTGTGTTCTACATTATGTAAAAATGCAGAGATTCATTAGATTTATATTCGATTTAGTATAAAATAGTGTATAATTACCATATTATATAATTTCAATTTCATTGCTGTGTCAATCAGAGCATTTATTGATGTCACAATAATGGATACTGTGTCTTTAATCATATTTTAATTCACGTGGTCAGCGTAGACTAGGATGTATTCTGGGAGAACGCAATATTATCTATTTCAAAAATTCTTACACATGTTTAGTCAAACAGAAATATTTGAATTTAGGACACTGATCGACAGTGTGACATATTGAAATGACCAATAACACTTCAATGAATCAATAAATATTTAGTAACAACTCAGTAAAGGTGAATGGTTAATAGTAAATAAGCAAAGTTCTTAAGAAAAATGTTCACTGTATGCATCGCTCAAAAAATAAATAATTTAAAGCAGCTTTTCATATGCCATGAAGTGTCAGCAATAACTTTTGAGTTGGACAGATAGATAAAGCAGGACATGGAAGAAATATGCCAAAACATTTCAAACATTTCTTCGGCAGAATACAAGTGAAACTTTACAAAATTCAGGCTACCCACCTATTGACTAACTTTTCAGTTGCATCGCATCATTCATGTCTAATTCTCTTCTTTTGATCTTGTCACGTCCACTCAGGGATGAGGTGATGTAAATAAGAGAATTAAGCAAAACAAAACAATATATCAAGCATTAGATTTTTGTCAGAGAGTAAGCCTATGGACTTGGTATTATGTTTTAAAACATAAATATACGAGTGTTACGCAGCCCTAAGATATGGTGGAAAAGCCAATGGCGAACATGGATTTAAAACATTAAAAATGTTGATGCCTTTTAATTTTCCAATAATGAAGAATCTCTTGCCATAGGTTATTTAAAAATGTATTCACTTTGCTTGTTTACCATGACAAGTCACATTTCAATTCATTTCAAATATATAAACGTGTACTAACATAATTATTATTTATACTGACCACAATAAAATAGCTATAACTATAATCCAACTACCTATAAGAAATTTATATACATACTCAATCAAAAGGGATGTGTTGTACACCATTGTAGGTATTTTATGTTTGCAATTAAAACATCTAAAATATTTCAATGGTATTCCTAACGAATAGATCATAGTTTTATACAAATATTAGAATTTCATGAAATATCAAATGAGTGTATCGATTTCATTTGCAATACAGTAGGAATACCACCACAATAGTTATTAAGGTTCTCGTTTATTAATATTACTATTCAAGGGTTGGTATATTTACACATGAAACCTACATCCTGAAACACACATATATATAAACTGACAATGTATATAAATATTTAATGTATTACAATGTTTATCACATAGATATTGGCGGTTGAAATGATTGGTTATTCAAAGATTCAATTATGAGATTACTTAAAGTAAATCATCGCCCGGCAAGCCACCGTGAGTTACATTCTTAAGACAATTATACCTTAACCCGTATAACTATTGAGAGAAACTATTTTGGTATATTTCACATACATATCATATTAGGTCACAGGTGTCTTAACAGTTACTGTAAATTCATCTTAAATATACATATTTTCCAATGCAATATGCAATCCATCGAACATATTTATGCATTCTATTAGGCTCACACAGTTGGCGTGCGAGATTGATTTCATCAATTTGGACGCCATGAATTCATTACAATGTTTCTAAACAGTCCTACGAGTCTAGAGCAGGTCTAATCCGTTCATACTCATCGATGACTCTCTTTCGTATGTGAACTTATAAATCGGCAACTCCAGAAGTTACAGTTTTCAATTATAAGCAATATGTATTCACAAAGCTTAGAAAACTTTAGAACTGATGAATCATATTTAAATGGGCAAAATTCTGATTTTGTAATTTATTCTTCATTGTGATACTATTGTTGTGCAGATTTTCGCAATATTTCTTGATTTTGATATAATTTTTTTAAATTCAGTCACATAATTATTTTGTATCCAGCCAAAAAACCAGTTATATTTTAACAGCAAAGAAGTGAACTTTTCAAAATTAATTTAAGTTCTATAAAAAAAAATCGTTATTAAAAACATGGAAGTGGATTCACCGAATGATTTTATTGCAATGTGCGAAGGTAAGATTTACACATTATGAAGATGACTAATTATTTTAACGATTTGGTATAATTTAAATTACTATTTGTGTATAATTCAATATTTTCAAAATATTGCAACAGAACATTTTCATCTAAATCGTCTAACTTTTACTAACTGATAACCTATCCAAATTCAATCTGTTAACATTTTTTGTTTTATATTGAGGAAGATGACAGATAATACTTGATGGTATTTTCACATTAAATATTAATAATTATTATATCAATTTCCACGAATCCTATTAAATAAATTATGATAATGTTATAGCATAAGTCATACGTGTTAAATTTTTCCTTGTTTTATATCTATCTCATAAATCTATGTGCCGTCTAGAATAGCAAGTAATAGAGATAAATTTTGCACTACTTACTTTAACAAGCATCTTAATAGTTATAGTTAAATAATAAAACAAGAATTTAAAGGATATTAAGTGGCAGTAAAGCAAAATTAACGCATCTGTCCACACATTCAAGTAATAAATCCAAATGCCTACTATGACACTCACATCACACGCTCGCCATTTATTCTTTAACACGTTCACCGGTAGAGTCAAAAACTTGTCAGATGGCACGGTACTACGATTACTGACTGATATATTTCTAGCGAAAGGTTTTGGCGGCGTCAGACGGGGACTGTCGACGGTTTGGACTGTCACTCAGACAACCTGATGCTAAGCTTTCCGCTGGGCCGGCGGAACGTACATCGGCTGATGAAATCTTCCGCCGCGGCTACCGTTTTCACTCCTGCCCATGGGGGGACCGTCTCTGCCAAAGGGTCGACCTGCGTGCAACAACAGTGTTCACTTTAAAAGTCTACAAATGAAGAAATAAATAAATATTTAAAAATAGATAGACCCTATTATGATAGATTCCATATTATGCAGATGAGTTAAAATGTATAAGTGGGATTCTATATTTTTCAAGGGACCCTACAAATAATACGATAAATACGTGGAATTAAAATGAATTTTATTTAACTGTTTTCTTTATTGTAAAATTTATACATACCACTATTTTTATTAACAGTCCTTCATACTAAAATTCCCATTTGCAGTTTGGCATTTCAATTTTAACAAAGACCCCTCAAACTCTCATACTTTTCCAAAAACAGATCGTGATAATAATTACAGTATTACTCCCATAAGACTAGCACCCTCTCTGAACATACAAATTATGATGCAACAAATCCATAAATGTATACTAAAATTCTTACTCTCTGCCAAGACGATTGTGCAATAAAAATAATTTTATTTATCTATATGTATGTATGTGTTGACATTTAAAAATATTATGAACCCCAAAAAAAATAAAGCCTAGAATTATAATGCATGGATAGGAGACGCACAATATGTAAAAAATTTGCAGTTTTTATGATTGCACTTTATTAAAATAAACGTTGAACAAACCTTGATTGTTTCGTGACCAGTTTGGCGGGAAACAATCTGTACGCAGGACTTCTTCGTGATTACCATACGCAAGGAATCTTACCACAACAGTTGTGTTAGAAATTCCTGTAATCTCTGCATCATAATACTGAAACAAAAATAAGTTGAACATATAATAAAGTTGGACTACAATGCTGTATCACCTGTATAACATGCAATCTTAATTATTTCATATACATTTCGCAATCTCAGTTATGACATTGTTGCAAATTTTGGTAAATGCACTGCTAATTGAAAAATAAATGTTTAATCGTTTATCTATGCGGTTCAATGATTTCACACACACAAAACGATAAAAAACATTTTATAATAAAACATAAAATGTAACAATTCAAATGATTACCCCGTTATCTTCCCAATATTTTGCCATACAGCGGTCTCCGATGCTCCAGTTCACTTCGGATCCTTCGGCTAACATTTTTCGGGCCTGCTCATTGATAGAGGCATTTTGAAATCCTACAATATTCGCCGCTTGATAGAAGCCATTTCCTTGTTTATTAAAGTTGTTTCTTTGATCCTGTTGTTGTAGCTGCTGCTGCTGCTGCTGTTGTTGCTGTTGCTGCTGTTGTTGCTGCTGCTGCTGTTGTTGCTGCTGCTGCTGCTGTAGCTGAGGATTGGCTTGTTGGTTATTGGTCTGTTGGTAAACTTCCATCATATCAGGTTGCCTCGGATGGTTTTGATTTTGCTTAACCTGCCCCTCCGCATTGTACATGTTATAAAAAGACGGATTCACGTTAGACTGACCGTTTGCCATCTGCCCTTTGTTATTGTTAACATACTGATTGTTTCTTTTGTAATTGGGATCCGGGTAAGAGTTCTGATTGTTATAATTGGGTTTGGGCGAGTAGTTATTGAAATTGTTTTGATAGTTTTGCTGCATCATATTCGGCCGGCTGCCGAATCTGTTCTGAGAGTTGGCGTCGATGTTCATGGCCGCCGCGGCTTCGGCGATTATGTCAATGGGATTAGTTTGCTGACTGTAAAATCCCGATCTTTGATTGCGGTTATCGGGAGCGCTCCTTCGGTCAGAGTAATAATTAGATTGCAACTGCTGTTGATAATTAGGAGGGTAGGCGGATTCGTGAGACACTGTGATATTTTGTTGGCGTTTGGCTTCCCCGTCGAATTTCTTCTGAAACCGAGGAGCTTTTTCGTTAGGTATTTGTTGAGAATTATAATTATGCTGCGGTCTGTCTTCCCGTTGATAATTATTGTAATTCCTCTGCTGGTGTTCGTTGTGACCGTACGACGAGTTTTGAGTCGGATTGTTGTGCTCGCCTCTGTTCGGTGGTCCGGAATTGTAAGAAGTCTGCGGTCGGGCGGAAGCCGCGCCTCGGTGGCCTCAGCGGACAGCGCCTCGAGCGTTGTGCCCGCCTCTGCGGTCGTTGCTGTTTCTTTCGTATTTATTTTCGTCTTTATTGAAATGAACGGGCTCCGGCTTGATCGGCTTTTCGGGTTCGGCTATAGTGGGTAATTTGTCTTCGAGGAAATCAAAGAGCGAAACCTTTCCTGAAGGCTTGACCGCGTTGATTCCGTCTTCTTCCCCTGCCTCTTTCGATCGACCCTTGCGACCTTTGGTAACTTCCGAAGGCTGCTTGGCCGGGCGATCTTTCTTGACTTCAGTGGTACCTTCCCTGCGCTGCAAATTCTTCAAAGCTCGATCGGCGTTATTTCTTGAAACCTTGAGAGCGTTCTCAGCTTGTTCCTCTGAAAATCCAGCATCGACAATTTTCTGCACGTTGGCATCCAGCATAGGCTTTGTTCCGCCTCCGAAAACCTGGAAGAAAAATATTCATTACTAATGCTTATTAATTATCTGCAACGCTAACTATGATACAAGATTCAGAAATAAACAATATTTTCGTGAAGAAAAAAAGTATTCAGATAAGACTGATTAAATTAATTGAATGATTGATAACCCAGAATTCATTAATCTAAAACCAATACACAATGTATGTCATTTTCCGCTACATTGGACTTCAAATTGACCTTTGACTAAAAAAAGTGATGTTTCAAAATACTATCAAACTAATATAATATAATAAACTAAAATATTGATTTTCAGAATTGATACACTAGATTAATTATTAAATGACACTCTGTCTGATGGTGATATTATATTGGTTATTTTTATTTCGTTCAACTTTGAAATAATTTCACACATAATATGTTAAATATTTTGCATACTTGGTGTTCCCTATACATGAGATTCACTATTACTTCAAGCAATACACATAGCCGATCTTTCACAAGGTAAGAAACACACGGTGAAAAAATGAAAAGCTGTAAAAAACCTTCTTAATGCCCGAGAGCTTTTGGGCTTCGGCAATGGCACCTTTCCGCTGAGCTTCAAACTCTGCATTGTCGATCTTAACAGCATCTTGCAGACTTTTGAAAGCCAACTCTTCTTGATCCCGGCCGTCCAATGGCTGACCAAACGGAATCCACGGAGGTGGTGCACCTTCTCCTCCGCCTCCACCTTAAAATATAATAAGCATTTATTATTCCTGTGGAATTTTAGAAATAGATATAGTTATGTGAAATTATATGATCTAATTGAATGCTCATTAAAGACGTATAAAAGATAAACCATGTTGTGTTGTACTTTACATTACAGTGTATAAGAAAAGCAAAATATAACTAGAATGAAAATTTTTGTGTTCACAATATTAATTACTGAAGTTTTTTATTACATGTCTGATGGTCGAAAATTAAGATTTAACCTGTGAGTTACAGAGGATATGAACTGTTTCTACAATTATGCCAGAGGGTATACGATGTATACCCTTCACTAGAGCATGGACCATAAGATGGATTAGTGACAAGTTATTTAATGTCGATATGCATTTCAACTGATTCTTCATTATTATTATCAAAAGCTTTTACATGAATGAATCCATTTGTTCACAATTTTTTTTTCTATAAACGAATGTTAAAAGTCTCTCTAACAACTTTATACCAAATAAGATAGGCACAGATATAACATACATCATAGCGACGAAGTCTTTAAAAAAAACAATTAATTATATCGATGGATGACTTCAACAAATCATAATTTGAATTCCCAAATGAAATCTTACATACATATTTTAATTAATGTTATTAATCTACAACTCAAGGCATGGATGCTATTTGTTTCCAGGTCACCATACTCAACCTATATGCTATACAGATTATCAGGTCACTAAGAGCCATTCGCTTGGTGGTACCTGACCAATGTAGCTATCTATATAACTTGAGTCAATGTTTTTTTTTTTTAAATATTGTAAGGTTTTGTTAACTACACAATCTTACATTATCGAGAGGCTGTGTGCTAATCAAAGTCTCACCTCTGGTGTGTTTGGCAAGGCTTCGATTCAATTCCCATTTGTCCACCATATGAGTGACATGACCACCCAAGATTTTGATTGAGCTAGGTCCGATAAAAAGAAAACCATGTGCTGTATTCACAGGTCCACTCTTCAGCTGAAGTTTTGTTCCGGGCGGCGTATTAATACTCAAGCCAGAGATGTGCTCCACTTCGATGGCTTGACATGTCAAATGTCCGTCGGTTAAAATTAATTTCAGCATCCGAGGAGCATGCTTCGATTCCTCGTTGACTTTGGGAGCTGATATATTTCTGACTTTCTGTATCTGAACAAGGATGGGTTCTTCCAGTGTTTCGCATTTGGCACCGCTCTTGCAAAACTCTTCCGGAAAAGCAGGAGCTCCGATTTCTCGCAAATCAAACTGAAAAGCATAAATTGATATAAATGAATTAACTATTGTCATATACATGTTAAAGTATATAAATTCGACTTAAGATGCTTAATGAAATTCCAATTTGAATCATTTAACTATTCTATGAGTTATATCAAAAAATAAAAGGGGTTTAAATTGGTTGACACACGGGTGTTTCACCAGGATTTTTTAAAAATAAATAGGGCACAGTTAAATAGTTTTCAAATTTTCAACGAACAACTTAATCTACTTAATTCACCGTTGTCATAACCGTAACATGAAATTAAACATCATTGAGTATTATAGAATAGTAATAAATTAAAACGATCAAAATTATTATTGATTATAACACAAACTATTTACCATGAGTCACTTCAGGTTCATTCGTGCACTTGAAATGCCAGAAGATGGCGAAAGGCAAACCCTAGGTTGTATTATAAAAGAGTAAAAATCTCACTAGCATGCTAAACATCCATGGTACCAACTTTTGAATATTTTAGCCATGCAGAATAAAACCAATACACACTAGTATTTGCAATGCAACTTGCTTTAGCATTCATGAATGAATTAATTTGATGGCCAACTGTCATATATTGATAAAGGTGTTTTAATTGATCTCAAAGTATATCAATTGGCATTATCCTTCGGCAATAAATTCTTAAAATGTACACAATATTATTTTATTTATATTTTCGTAAGAAAGCTTTTATAATTGTCAAATTATCTTTATGTATTAAATAGGGGAAAATAATTCAATTACTATAAAGGGTACAGAATAATAATTTTTAATTTTTAAAAAACATTCCTAACCGGAGAAATTCAAATGCACCTTATGTGTGCTTAATAATTGGTTGATAATTTATAAATTTCAAAATTTATACGTCTGTCAGACAAAACACCGTAATATTTTATTTCTTAACTACATTGCCTGAGTAGTGGTGAACAGATAATATCAGGATAAATTACGTATTGGAGATGTTATCATAGCCAACTACAGTGTTTGACAGTTCTCCCGGCGCACGGTAATTCTGCGAAATGTTCCGTAAACATTGTGAATGATGTAAGGATGTCATACTTACGTCCAAAACCTTTTTGAGGACGACTTTAACGTCTGACGCATCTTCGTCTATTCCGACAGCTTCTATTCCTTCTGGCGATAAATAGCTGAAATAAACATATTCATGTATTTATTGTGTTACCTATTTACATAGCTTTTTTTCTACAAAATGTACCCACCCACTGCAATGTTGAGTTATGAAATAAAATTGAGAGCAGAGATCAAAACAAAGCAATTGTGGACAAAGAGCATATAGGACGATAATTTAAGTGAATATCTCACCACCCTTCTTCTTTCAATTTCTCAGATATAGCCATGGTTACAATAAATTATATTATCATGACATTACTTCATCGACGGTAAAGGAAACGAACCTGCCATTTAAGTTTTATGTTGGCAGCGTGTTTCTCCCAAAGACATATAATATTCGGCTGTTCACAATATTTTTATCGTGCCAGCTATATAAATAAACACCTCTTAAAATCGCTATCAATAAAAAGGTTGGGGCCAAAGAAATAATCATTTTCGCATGAAAATTTTTCAAAGCTAAAAAGGCTAAATTCCGCATGATAAGCACCTTTTTTATGAAATATTTGATAAACTAATTTTTGTTTGGTTAAAATATTTCCGTATTTTTTGTCAGTTATTCTGGACACATAAATTAAGTTTAGTGTCGGACTTATTTCTTATTTTTGTTTTGATTTTCATCTATTATATAGTAAATTCTATGAAAAAAAGTGCTTTATGTAGCATTGACGCTTCTTTAAATTAAACGATATTATACACCGTGCCAAGGACCCAAAAATATCATTTTCGTATGTATGGTTTATCAAGCATTCCCAATCATCATCTGGTTGAACTAAATTGAGGAAAGACACAGTTTGTATTTGAGTTATTCTTCAGTTCTAGACAAGGTAACATCCCTTTAAGAAAATATTTTAATTTTATAGTAGGGTCACCGTTCGGAATGAGCTTTCTTTATAGATTAGCAAACCGGAAAGGAACCTCTTTTTTTCAAGATGGCGCGCCACTTTTTGCGTATTTGAAAAATTGGCGGGATACGCTTGAATTTAATTTGCTTGCCGTCAGGCTGAAGATAAACCAACTAGGACGCATGATTTTTTTGTCACCATTCATGCCGAAAAACATGAAACAAAGCTCTCTTTTTTAGTTAATGCAAGCCGGGATAAATTTAGGTAGCTTATGAATCAAATAAAGTATACGTTTTATGCTTGCAATTCCTGAAATAATATCAATCGGCAGTAAAACGTGGCTGAATTTTTTAAATTCAAAAATCTATAAATATTCATAAAAATATGCTGGTAGGTACTAAATAAACAATACGTTTTCAATATATGGTGAATACCACAAACCTTTCACGTTAAAAAAGTACATATTATGAAAGGCTAATTCATTTTGTAATGCCACCGTGAGTTTTAGTAAAATGATTAATAGAATGTGCTCTTTTTTTTGTTTGTCAGATGAGTGTTGATAGAATTCATTTGGTGAATTGAACTTTTGTGGATTTTCTGATACTGTAAAACGGGGTGAATAGAGACACTTTTTACCCTTCACGACTATGTTTCTTCATTTCATCGCCACATAATTCAAATATGAATGGCTTGAAACTTGTTTGTATGGTCTTACTACACATTCATGAAAATATTTTTAAAAATATTCGCTATCGTTATTAAGACAGTAAATTTTGTTCGATGACCCTATTCACATTGAATCGGGGTGAATAGAGATGAGAGGGGTAAATCGAGACTGGGAAGGTGAATAGAGACAAAATACAGATTTTAATGATTGGAATATATGAACATTCATTCCGCTTAACGGAAAAAAGCATGATTTAATTTACTTTTCGTGCAATAAAAGAGAAGTTTATAAGGGGTCAAAAAGTAAGGATGCACAGGCATCGAACTTAAACACGTTTGTTTCAATTTTGGTCAGTCATTTAGTTGGTTTGGTTTTGTCATTCGATAGATAGTATTATAGACATTATAGTCATTGTAAAGAATTATATATGTTACAGTGCATTTGTTGTCATTTATATATGTTATAGTGAAACTGTATTCTCAGTGAAAATATATTCTTCTCCAAGCTGTCATTGAAATTAAATTTGACCGCTCTATCTTCAGCCCTATGTTTGTGTTTTTCTTTGGTTCTCTTTTTATGAAAGAGACTAACTACTTGCTGATTTTGTTTTATTGCAGCAAACCAAAATATTAGGCCGGCAAATCATCGACTTGGGCCAATAATTTCAATGATCGTGTCCAGTGAAATCATGTTGTTTTACAAATCTATTACTTGATACATTTTCACAGAGAATAAAGTTTCACTATAACATATATCAGAATTAACACATATTTCTGGAGAACCATGGCCAAGTAGCAGCATTCTGCAATACTATGTTTGAATCACCGTGCAGGCATTTTGATAATATATTGATTTTAAACATTGTATAGCCGGTGAATTTATTATTAAAATATATGGTGTTAAATTACTAATTTTTGATTACATACAGTTTCACTATAACATATATAAATGACAACAAATGCATTGGATAATTAGCAATGTTGTGCTTAAGTTCAATCCTTGTTTTTTGTCTCTATTCACCCCGTTTTACAGTACCACAAAGCCAAAATAACAGAATTTAAATGAAAGGTTTGTTATCTTCGATAGATTTAAATAAAAATAAATGAATATGTAAATTAACAAATGGTGTGCTATGATTGTTATGTGTACATTTTTTATATAGTTAATGACCGTGACTACACAATATCCAGTGGCGTAACAAGGTAAGTATACATGCATAGTTTTCTTCACAAATATAATGCAGCAAGCAAATCGGACTTCATGCAAATTTTAACATGGAAGATTATTTGACTAGGCCTTTTTTATTATATTTTAATTGATATTGTATAATATAAGAGGTGCTCATAATATCTTTGATCCTGCGAGCTCAACTTTTGCCAGCCTGAGGGTGAAACAGTCGACCACCAATGCTACTTTATCTTAAATATCTATTTTAATATTAGTGATTCAATGAGTAAACTTTTGGTATTCTTAAAAAATTGTTTTTTACATCGTTTGCAGTAAAAAAAAAATGATTTTGATCGACTGGCTTCGTCGCAATGAAATAAAAAAGAAAATAAGTCGGATTATTACTGGCCGACAACCATTTATACTGTCGCTACCAATTGCCAGGATTCAAACTTCACTGCCCATACGCGATAAGATAACGTTATATTGTCTTATCATATTTTATTTCAACGAACATTCCAAATAAAATGGATGCTTTTTACATTAAAAGGTGTGGATAAGAAGTCGCGTTCATAATTTTGATATCGCCAGTCTAGAATAAACAAGAGCACGATCAGGTTGTCTCATCCATGCGCGACTTAAAATATGAATAATTATAGGAAAATTATCGATTTTTATATATATATTTTTTAGAACGATGTATATTATAACATTTTTTTAAATGCAATCTAAGCCAATAAAGCCAAAACACTGTCGTATTTTCAGTTATTTTTCAAGGACCGTCTTTCGAGGGTTAAAATCCTGGGCACGCCATTACATGATATTGTTGTGTACATATGCTGTTGCACAGTTAGAAATAATACAGGTGACCGAATCAACAAGCACCACCAACGTCCAAAACGAAAATTCGATTGAGAAGTGGTGGCAACTTCCAGCAGAGTCAGGCAGTCTAGTGTTGAGATCGCTCAAAGGTGCAGGTGTCTGTGTCGTCATAAATACATGTTATTTTATTAAAAAATTGAATTCAATATGTGTTAATAATATCTTCAGTTGTCAATGGTGATTTTGTGCAATAAATTGAACATTTTAGTGCTACAAGTGCATGCTGGGAAGAACAGATTTTTAATTGAAATATCATTCATCAAGGTAAAAAAAAACTGTTGCAACAAACAATACAAAGTAACCTATAACAAAACACGCCTACCTGAAACGCTGTTACGAAAATAATTGTTTATCCCATTTGGAATCTAGTTAGCTGTGTGACAACCCAATTGGTTGTATTGCAAATTAAGATAATGATTTGTTAATTGTATTTTAGAAAGGGAGTTAAATCATATTTTTTGGTATGATTCAACCGAAGAATCGGGCGCATTTACTTAGTTACGAAATTTCGACTTTCAAGTTTACCATACGATCTCATTGTAGGCTGCATGAAAATCCCTGTTTTTATTTTAATTGAAAAAAGATGTCATTCAAAATCTCAATTGGAAGATGACTAAATATTTGTGCTATCTTCCAAGCGGGAAGATATCATTCGATTTTAGATTGGCAAAATTATTCATCTGGAGAGTTGGTTTTCCTTGATTGTAAAAGGTTTTCTGATTTTGACTACTTACTTTTCCTCGGGGTCTAAACAGAAAAGAAAAATTAGTGTCCTCTTTATGTGTCTATATATTTTTACCTAAACGATGTAATATACAAGAAAAAAATGGTATGAACCTAATGGTAAATTACTTAAAATGTTTTACAAATAAAATCTTATTTAATATAAAATTAAAAATAATTTTGATTATTCCAAGTATGTATTGTGTAACTAATCCTGACACGTGTTTCGCTTCTTTCAGAGATATCTTCGGACTTACAGTAAGTTATTTTAAATTTTAGTTTAAAATGAACTTCCACAAAGTTACCGCCGAAACCATCAAAAGTATTAAAATCTTATTTAATTTTATTAAATGGGCGCCTCGCGAACCAAAACACTGAAAAATAATTAAGAGTTTTCGCAAGATGTTTTTGAAAGTTTTTTGAGGTTGATGATTTTGAGCCCTCTTTGAGATGGCGCCCAGTGTAGTCGCACAGCCCTAGGGCTGTCTCTGCTGCTGCACATGCCATATACAAAAAATATAAGCATATATGATTTATCAGATCAGATTGATCTAGATGATTTTTTTTTTATATTGTAGCTATGTCATAATTCCGAAGGTTGAATCGGCATAACATATATTCTGTTGAGACATATAAAGCCAACCTTGATCGAGTATTAGCAATCGGTCTATAATAGATGACTTGTTAATAGATTAGGAATGTACCTGCTATTAACAATGAATAATGATTCATTGCTATCAATGGCATACGGAATAGATGACATAAGAGGTCAGTGCAGAAAAAACCTTTTTATTTCGTGACACTTGAAATTTTCACATTAACTCTTATGATTATGAGATTTAATATATCAATTTAGATTAAAAGTTGAATCTTAGTACAAATTAATGAATAAAATCAAAACGAGGCCCAGCTCGGCTATACTTGAAAGGTCTGGGCTCAACTTAGCTCAACTTAATGAAAAATATAAAACATCACGAATTTTATGAATAAAAATGCTAGCTCCGGGGCATTTTTATTATTATTATCATCAGTGTCTAAAAGCTAAAACCGATAAATCCACATTTTGTCAGCATACGATTTTTCTTTTCCGCATTCCAATAAATTCAATGCGGACATTTTATTTCGTTAAATTAATTACAATTAGCGTTTGACTGGCAACTAAAAATAGGTAAATTGTTGTTAATCGGATACACAGTATGTACCATGGAAAAGATGAAACTAATAACTCGAATCTGAAGCCCCAAACAACGTTTACCACTGACGTTGAGACATGAACATATCGGTTTGTGCTTTAAGACGCATCAATAAATCTACCAAAATTAGCTGCTCATAAATCGCTCTGGGAACTGTATCTTCTTAGGTCCATAGATTTCTTTTGTCAGTTACCGTAATGTATTCTTCCAACAACACCTCTTCTTAGTTAACCATTGACGGGAAAAAAAAGTTAGTACTCAACAACAAAATCGCAAAAAGTAAATCACCCTTTTTTATACTTCATAATGAGACGACCAGGGCTCCTTCTCCATCTGACTGGCGTCAGACAGCATCCTTCCACGGCGTTCGGAGACGGAACTTAGGGATAGGATGGGAGGAAAGGTATCTCTGTATAGATTTCAATCGGTATTCTCTTTGCCGAAACTCTATCTTAGAGTCGGGTAGTTTATTTTCGAATCAGACATTTTTGATTACAAACACAGATATATTGCGTAAGACCAAACGATTATTGCGACTCCCTGCCGTCTGAGGCAGGAGCGGAAACGACTGTTGACTTTGAATTTTGGATAACGACTTGAATTAGGGCTGAATTAAGAATTACTGATGACCAACTTTGAAAATCAAAGTCGCTGTTAAGTTTTTTTGAGGCGAACAGTACAGCATGGATGCGTTCGCTGTCCAGGGATGCGGTCGCTGGGCCAGGGTGCGTTCGCCGTGCAGGGATGCGTTTGCATGTCAGTTTTGCAAATTTTTTATAACATTTTAATGAATTTATTCGCGATAATTAATAGTTTGGTCTTATTACCATTGATCGAGGTGATAATAAGATCGTCCGAGAGAGTTCTGATACCCTACAACATCATGCGATATCAATACGTATTTTCAAACACTTTTTTTTGATGACAAGTATGTTTGCAAAAATAGCTAAATCAAATCAATTTCAGTTCTATACATTGACCAAAGTTCGACCAATTCAAAATTTTTTGTGTGATCGACAAAATTACATAAAAGTTTCGACACATCTGAACGTGTTGCATATTTTAACGACGATTGAAAACAGTCACACCCTTATCTACCCTTTTATGTTTATTAACCAGCTATCAAAACAAAGCACGCCCCTATTCACGGGGATGAGTGCATATTGATTCATTTTTAAAATACTGTGATATAAATACGCGCGCGAAATGTAATAATGCTGTAATAAAAACTACTCGTGTATATTAAAGAGCATAAATAGGTCAAAAGCGTAAAGGTCGGCGTTTGACTTTATTAAAAGACTTGTTATTAACAACCCCCCAACCTTATTTATCGCGTTTTCACAATCTACTGGGCAGATCTCAAACTGCTTCGTCGCCTTCTATTTAAAAAAATGCAATTAATTTGTAAGTGAAGGTACTACAGTTTTTTGAAAGACTCCTTCAACTTTGTCATTGTAGTCACTCTTGATATTTTTATGAATCTTTGTACACTTTTTTGAAATAGCAAGGAATAATGTTGTTTTTCTTTAACGCAGTTATAAATGGCTCGTATTTTTGCGGTCTGACTTTGAATACAGTTTCTTGAATATTTTTTATTACTTTGGTCTGTATTTATATTAAATAGTCATAATTTATTTATCGATCATTTAATTTGTTTCCGTTATAAATTAATAGATATAGATTGTGATTCAGAATTTCAAATAATTTGAAACAAAAAACTACGCTTATTTACAAACTTTTTATTTAATTTTTTTAAACCGGAATATCAAATTCAATTTTGTACATTTTTTAGAAATTGTCATCAAGTTGTTTTAAGCGAAAGAACGCTTCGACAATGTGTTATTTCTTTTTTGCACGATGGCTGATAAATGTCTCCCGAGCAAAAACTGTATCTAAAATTGGAAATATTTCAAATACATCAAAAATTTAATCTAATGTTATGTATATCAAATAACCTGGATATATTATGTAAATCTGATTCGTATTAAGCTCGTTGCTATAAAACTTTTGCATACATTGTTTCTTTGCGCGAGGCAAACAGATTGGTAAATCCAATTTTTAAGTCACATTGCATTACGTGTCACTATTTGTAACACAATGCATGGAATAAATAATTTATTTTAAAATGAACTTCCACAAAGTAACCGCTTCTCTATCGGAAATATTATAATTGAGTTATTTACGTTTCTGCCGCTTAATCATCCATACCATTATACGATATATTTAATTATTCAAGATTGCTAACTACTTAAATATTCAAGAATTTATGTATACATTAAAAATGGCCTTTTCCGATGATCTTGATTCTCATAGATACAACGCTTTGCAAAAACTAGTGTGTGAATTTTTAATAACATTCCTTCCATGTTTGAGAAGCGATGGAATACGAAAAGTGCTTTTAGTCACGACATGTATGAAATACACGTCCTGAGGTGGAAAAATATAATACATGTAGAATCATATTGAAAAAATGGCGGATAAAAATTAATTGTATGCTTGAAAAGTCATTAAACAAAGTACGCGTCATATGAATAAAAATTTCGCTTTCTTTGTATATTGTGACATAACAAAACGCGCATAATTTTTTAAAAAAGGAAGACGATAATTTTTTGTTCAGATTTCAAAAAATAGTCAGGTTTTTTTTTTATTTCGATTTAGATAATAAAGAAGGCTTTGTCACATATCTTTTGGTGAGCCTATTAAAAAACAATTATCAATATTTTTTAAATTATGTTAATTAACCTAACCTAACTTTCAATTATTACAGACGTCATCATCGTAATAATTATATCTTGTGCAATAAGCTCCAATGCGTTTATTCTTCATAAAGGTTCTTTTTAAAACGAATTTACATTCAATATTTGTAAATCAAATTTTCTCTTTTTGAGATTGGGAAAAAAATACGGCGTGAGAACTATTACAATAAACAGCAATCACGAAACCGTGAATTTTCTAAAATCTGTATTACAGAAAATATATGTGTAAAAGTTTTATAGTCATGTGTTGTTTACTCGTCAGATTTACATTTCTTCGCGATATTTTTACATTGTATAATATATATACATATATATATATGTACCACAAGATTACACTTTTGATATATGTATATATATTTGAAATTATTCTTGCGGCACGGTTTCACTCCCTGCGATAAATTGAAAAAACAAAACAATTAAATTAGTTGTCAATCTGTCACCCAGTTTGATCAGATAGAATATACATATTTGAAACAAAAGTCGATCAAATGGAACAATAATTATTTTTTAAATAATCGATAATCTATTGATTGAGTAGGCATTTACTTGGTAGAACTCCATTATAATACGGTAAGAAAAATAACAATGTATTTTAATTCTACATAAATTATTTTATATATTTGTTGATAGCTATTTCGGAAATTTCTAAAATAATAATATGTAGAATTAAAATACATTGTTATTTTTCTTACCGTATTAATCGATAATCTTTTGTTTTTAAAATTTGAATACAATATTATTCCAAATGTTTACTTTCTTTAAAGGGTATTGGGCGGTATTTGCTCTGCCATAATTGTTTCGATTTTTTTTTTTGCCGTGACTATTTTTATTTCTATGGTACCTATTCGTAAAAAATATCAAAGATATTTGGCAGTAAAACAAAAGATGTGTTATATTTTAATATTATGCATTTCCATAAAGAATTGATAGTCCACACATTGAAAGTGGTCATATCATAGTTAAAAACACATACATACATAAGTGTGCATTTATTCTATTGTATTCGATCGATCTCGGTAGTCATGGATTCTCAGGCAGCAGTTGCAAGTTACAATGACATACTATTATAAAAGAAAGTCGATTACGTCAAAAAAGTTGTAAAACGACATCCTTATATAGATAACCATACATTCCTAAGATGGATTAAATCGGAGAAACATGCGTAGAATTATCAATAATTCAATACACGGGCGTGCGCGTAAGTTACGCAAGACGGAATAAGAGACTAGAATGATTGTTGATGAATTATTTCATTTTATTACATCTCGTCTAGTTAAATATTATTCATATGATTGTAATATGGAACTATCGCATATCGTTTGTAATTATTATTAAGCCAGAGAAGCTATGGTTAGTTTGAGCTCATTTGATTTTTTTTACGAAAACCCAGACCGTAAACACACACATTGAAATAAGCAGAATTGAAACGACACAAAAAATATTATTTACGTCTTCAAATTGTTTAATCGTAAACATTTCAGTAATCAGAATTCATATACATAAATATCAGGAGGCTATTGACGGCTAAAAATCCAATTCAGGTTGCATTGGTCAAGAACAATACGATGTGCAACCAAACCTACCATGACTCTAATAGGACCCCAACCAGCGCCGGGCAGATTATCGGAAGGTCGACAGCTTTAGATACCTCGGTGTATATGTACATCTCAGAAAGAGATCGCTTGTCGCCGAGGAAGAATTGTAGCCACATTTAACTCTTTGGGACTGTCTGAGCCACGCAGTTGTACACGGCTAAAACCAAGCACCATTTCTTCAACACTAAAATTATACCAGTACTATTTTCTGAATTATTTCACCAAACGGAGATTCTGAAAATCCGTATGCGTCTCTTCTTCCGACCAGTACTATACATAGGTTGTACTAAGCCGAATGATGCTGGCATGTCATGGGAGGAAGTCAATTATTTGGCAGGGGACAAAAATCTTGAAGGCGCAGTCTAATTGACAAATGCTTCACATATAGAGCGGGGATGGTCCAGGAATATTAAGCAGAAAATCTGTAAAAGTATAATTAATTATTCGTATTTTGAATTATTTAGTGCACAGGTAGATAGATTTGAGGGAAATATTAAAGCTTACAAAAATGACCAAAAACATGACTGTAGTCGAAGAATATTTACGCTCCATTAATTTCAATATGATACTACTTGATTCACTCAAAATATTTTTATTGCTTGTCGATTCCTAAATGTTTAAATTCGGCAATGTGTTTATGTTTTTATTTGTTATTTATTTGCACACTCTCTGCCTCTGGAAATTTGTCTATATCGTTTTTGCTTTTGGTGAGCGTTCCAAAACCTTTAACATACGATTATACGCATACGATTGCGTCTCGTTTTTACTTTTATTTGATGGCTTAAAATCACAAGTCATGTAGGCTGAATATTGCATTTTGCTTTAACGAGGTCGGCACATGAACTGCATTTTGAATAATCGCCTTGAAATGTTGAACCTCGGTAGCCCTCATATTTTTTCAAAATGATAAGTCTATCTTGCACTACTTTTGTCTTCACGGTTTTGTATTATATTTTAAGTAAAGGTCCGTAATACAGTGTATGCAACCGTCGTCATGTACATTTGTGTGCTTTTGTTCATACGAAAGTAGTGACGATTGCCGCAGGTGTGTCGCAAATTCTGCTTCGTGCTTAAACGAACCGTACACATAATTATTTATAAGCGACGTCAGTTACGCCTATTGTGTCACGGATATTTGCTTCTAAAATCAAACACTCTTAACATTATTGCTTTATTGTTTTATCGACATTTATTCAATTTAAAATGATTATAAATGTCATGAAGTTATTAATAACTGTTGAAGAATATAACTGCATACATCTGGAATAGAATTTTTATTCATTACTCTTTAAAATCTTGTCTCCTCCCAATTTGGATCATTTGAAATCGTAATGAAGCATTTCGAGAGCTTTATTATTTCACGAGATCTGGCTAGAAGCTTACTTCTCTGGCTTTCATTTCGGACAAGGTACGAGCAAAGGATTTGGTTATGAAAGGACTCGTCGAAAGATAATCGCTTGTTTTCAGATTAAGTTTTTTGAATAAATACATTATTTGTCCACATGAGTATGCAAACCCTTAACCATGCAGCTGAGTAGAACAAAAGCCTTTTCGGCTATCGAGTCTTTAATCAAAATGTACTATCTTCATAAATCAGGTCATTTTCAAAACTGGTCAACTCCAAAATTGTTTTTTTAACTGCCAATGAACAAATTTACATTTTTACACATTAGCTGTAATTCTTGAATTTTAAGCATATTTTTAGAATATTGCTAGTAAACACAAACTTATGAGGAAAACGGAATAAAAATATCAATTTTTTCAACAAGTAGATTTGACCACATTTTAAAACTATCTGCTGAAATATGTTAACGTATTTACTTGTTGAAGAAGAAAACAGGATAGATACCTAATATCGTCATTAAAATATCAGGAACATGCTGTAAAGAGAAAATGTGGTTTGAGTAAAAATATATCGAAGTACATATTATTATATAGTTGGTAAATAGAAAATTTCTTCAGTGAATCAGTTTGGACAATCATGTTTTATTTGGACAGAGTTTCTTCTCACATTTCTTGGATCTGGTCAACCTAATTGTATAACATGCCGCATGCTTTACGATAAATACGTGCCGAGTAAGGTAAAGTTCTGCCAGTGGGTATGACATACATCTCGCGAGATTACGACCTTGTTGAGAACTTTCACTCTTTGAGAGTACCGTGGACCCGTTCTCGCTTTCCGCCTCGTCTTACGATTACAGTAAGCTCCCGGTTAAGTACGCAAAAAATGTGGTACGCATCCCGGTTAAGTACGCATGAAAAATGGCAAAAAACTTGGATCAATATTTATTATTCAAAAAATTAAAGAAAACTGAACACAATTATTTTATAAAATGGAAAACAGTTAAGATAACAATTTACTATTATACAAAGAGAAAAAAACAAATTTACATTTTTATTTAGGTACAAACATATCGTAAAGTGTCAACTGCACATTGTTTTTATTGTTTTTATTGTTTGATTTTTTTGAAATTGATGCTATTTTTATTATTTTTTTTTGAAAGTTTTCAAAAGAGCATAGACGATCGTTGTAATCAGCTCCTGCTGCACTTTTAACAACTGGGCATGAAAGCTGATTTTCTATATTTATTGCCATTTCACACAAGTTGTCAAAGTCTTTAAACTTGACTAGACATTCGTTGTTTTCCAGATCGGAATCATCAGATAAGTGGCTTTCATCCGGTACTTCTTTCACATCTTCCAAAACATCGTCCACATCTTTGAGAATTTCCTGAACATATTCTTCAGTGTTTTCCTCGTCAATTGTTTCGAAGTTTATAGCATCGTTGACGTCAATTTCAATGCTTACTTTTGCAAACATTGAAATGATTTCATTGATCCATTCGTTCTCAGAATTCTCAACAGGAACGGGTGTAAGGGTCATTATCTCGGTTTTGGCAAAAGAGTTTGCGATTGTCTCTGCTGAGATGGCGTCCCATGCCTCCTTAACAAAATTGACAGCATCTAATAAATGTGCTGCATTTCCATATGCAACACCAGCTGCACCCCTTGAAAGCTGTTTTCCTTGAACTGCTTTGATGCTTTTTAAACCATCATCCATTTCATAATAGTTAAGGACTTCTTTGAGATACAAATATGCATTGTCCATAAGCAAAATAACTGGCCATCCTGTTCTCTTTTTTGATTTCGGGATAAAAAACTTCACTAAACCACTTCCAACAGGTTGCCACATCCATCCAAGCTCTTGATTGATTAAAATATTTAACCGGGCATTCTCGATTTTTGATGCATGCTGGACGTTTTGGTTTCCCAATAATTGTGCAAGGGATTTTGTGTGTGCCTGTTGCATTAGCACATACCGTCAAAGTAATTCTATCTTTTGTTTTCTTTTTTCCACGAGTTTCAATGTAAGTGGGAGAGGTGCAGAAAAGAAAGGGGGCGGGCCTTAAAATACGCAAGTACGCACCTCCCGGTTAAGTACGCACAATACCCTTTGATTCAATATGCGTACTTAACCGGGAGGTTACTGTACCTAAATACCTGCAATCTAAGAAATAGTTCGCCGTAACAAGCGATAAAGGCAAATTGCCATCATATTTTCCCGCACTTAGTACAAAGTATACTTGGAACATCACAAGCTGACATTTCCTTAATATACGAGAAATTTTATACCCAATATTTAAATCAACGTCTCCTCTCAATATAATATACTATATTTCCTACATACATACATGAGATAATAAATATTAATTCGTTTTCGATTTCTTAATCGACAAAGAACGTTCATTCACAAGGCGCCGTCAAGTGATTCTACTATATACAAGAAACCGTTATTGATTTACCGAGACGGCAATTTAAATTGTATAGTTCCGTCGGATAAAAAAAGATATTCATTATTTATAAAATAAGTAAACATGTAATATTAGCCCACATTTCTATTCATTTAGAAAGACTACTAATTATTTGGTCAGTATCTAATTCGATAAATGATCAGTTATAAATACTTAAAACGGTCAGTAATAAATCCTTAAAACGGTCAGTTAAAAATAATAAACGGTCAGTTAAAATAAAAATAACATGTCATAAATTTGCCTATTACGACAATATTTGATAAAATTCACAAGCTGTCAAACTAAAACTTATCATTTTTTTTTAAATAGCTGACTATTTAAATTAAATACTAACCATTTTTAACTAACTATCTAACCATTAAAATATATAACTGACCGTTTTATTTAATAACTGACCACATTCACACTGATACAATGACAACGGACCGTTTATAATATTAACTGACCATTTTGATTTTTAACTGACCATTTATTTATTTAACTGACCAAAACTTGAATAAGTTACTGACCCATTAAATACATGCCATTTAGAAATTGCATATTATGCGACTGAGATTGGTCAATTTTTTCCTCATTGTAAACAGTTTTGTATTTTACTCTTATGTTTGTATTAAAAAAACCTTGCATCAGAAAATAATATTGACCCTCAGTTTATTAATATTATTAAGGAAACCAGACTATTTTTAAAATATTGAAAAATAGTTTACGTGTATTTAAGTTTTCTGAGATTAAATCATGAAATAATTTGACGCCTTGAAAACAAGGAAATTAATACGCTTTAGTGTGCATACAAAACAATGAGCGGAAACGATATTAAATCAATTTGGAGTTTTTAATGAAATAACACATCTTTACACAATTATGTTTCTAAAATACTAAAAAAAGGGTATTCTAATAAATTTCAATTTCCATGCGTCAATTCGTGTGTTAGGAAAATTGATCCATAGAGTCTGATGGTTTCCTACCATTTTCTACAATGTCTTCAGCCTATATTTTTAATAATACAGTCTCGCTTTAGTCTTTTAGTTGTTAAGGCCAGCGTTTTTCAACCTGGGTGCATATGCCTCCCTGGGAAGCGAAAACATTATTTTTTTGTGTAAGCATAGCAAAATAAAATATTATAAATATATGAATGCTATTTTAAAGTGGAGCTAAAATGTTTTATTTGTCATCATTTCGTAAACCTCAAAAGCACTCAATCGAATTGTTAATCGGTTAATGATGCGAAATCCAAAACAACTAAAGAAGTCCCTTTTGCATCAAGTTAAATCACTCTAAACAGTGTAAAATCTCAATTTATTACTCATGTCGTTTTTAAAAAAAGAATGTTTTCTTTTATGTATGTTCATGGGAATTACATTTTATAAATGTAGTGTTTGGCTTTTTTTCTCATCTAAGAAATATTGGGGGGGGGGAAATACCAAAAGAGTTTGAGAGCCCCTGTTTTATCCAGTTATAAACACACCAAGCTCCATAATAATATAATCTCAACTATCTGATTCACTCGAGTCATGTAAAACCAAACTGAAATTAGTTAAAATAGTAAAACAGCTCTAAAACTCGTTCGGGCCGCCAGGTTACTGTTTTGTTTTGAGTACAATTATTAAATGTATCACTTTTTGCAAGCATCGCGGCCGTCCTTGTTCATTCAAGGGAAAGTGCTTTCAACTTTAACATATTTACGTAAATGATATTCTTTTTTATAAGATCATACAGATATAATATACACGCAATGATATGACTCACACAACAACTGTAGGCTCAAACGATCGGAATAACCACTTAACTTCTATGAAAGTAGTTTTTGAGAGAAAGCTCGATTACAATGAATGATTCGTATTTACATTTCAGATATAATGAGATATTTAATTTGTTTATGGTTATCTGTAAATGAGAAACTTTGCGGTACATACAAGTTGGCAAGCGGAATGGGTATAAAGACAAATAAAATCAGCTATCTGTGTTATATTTTCTCATATTCGCTGTTTTATGAGATTGCGAAATTTAACATTGATTCGTATGCAATAATTATGATATTTTCGATTTCTACGCATTCACAAAATATCTCTCGTTTTGATTGTATGAATCTCTTCAAGGTTTTAAGGTTATGTATGACATTTGTCACTGGATTAAGTTGTATTAAAATGGAGCAGTAAATGATAAGCGAATCGCTTATATTATTGCATGTGACTTTAAAGCACGATTATCAGACGTCCCGTCTTAAATCAGTGGCTCTCATGTGCAGCCACCAGAGGAATTTGCTGCGGCCTCCAATAACTTCATAGTGAATAATGGTAATTAATTTTTTTTTTTTTAAAGTTAATTTCTCAATAAGACTCAAATGAAAGATTTCACATGCACTGTATTGTGCGTCAGATGTAGCTGGCAAGCTGTTATTAAAAGCATGGTTAATGTGGAGTCAACACCGAGGAAAGATTCAATGCAATACAACAGACTCAAAACAACAATTTGTTGTGGCCACTAGATATTTCCGCAGGACCGCTGATGTTGACAATGAGGACACAGTAAAATTTTACGTGAGAGCCACTGGACTATTCCAGTATCCCGAATTCCACATTAAAAATCACGCTTTAACGAAAATTGTTTATTAATAAAACAAATTTGAAGAGGCTTGCTTGATTTTTGTTGACACCTCGATGGAATGTTAAATACCAACTCTAATAAATTACCAACTTTAATAATAAAAAAAAAGCCGTATTGTTTATTCGTGTAATATTGTGTGTGCGCGTGATTATAATAACTACATACGTATGATTCACGCTAATAATAAAAAAGCATTCAGGGACTTTTTCATATTCTCTCTGTGTAAAATTTTGTCATCGAATATCGCTTGTAGTAACTTAATTTTTTCCAAATAATATCCCCTTTTCATAGACTTCTGCAAACTTGCAGGTATAAATTGTAGACCTGTTACATATACCTACCGAAGTCAAATGTATACCGTAAAAGCTTTGAGATATCACGTGAGACAAAATGTACCCATATTCAGTGTGATCTTTTATTCATTACAAACAATGCATTAATAATTTGACGATATTTTTTTCCCATTATTCTATGAAATATTTTTTATCGCAATGCACGAGGTCATCTTCTTCATTAAGTCGTGATCAAATTTAGTAGATATTTTAATTTATGTACCAACAACTGTCATTCTTCTAAAATAACACTGAAACGCATTATATTAAGAGTGTTAATATAATAATTGCACACTTTTAATTTATTGATGAAAATGTTCTCCTTTATATGCATACTTAACAAATTTAACAATAAGTTCATTAAATTTGACCGCAATACTAAATGTTGCACAGATTTTCAGATCAGAATAAAGAATTAGGATTTACGTTTCCGTAGTCTTTTCAACACAAATATAAAATAATTTTCGAGTTTTTTTTTTAAATAAATATGTTCTATTTTTTAGTCACACTCTACTGTTACTAATGGCAGGGTGGACAGACCACGTGACTAATATTTTTATACAACTAGACCTGAGTATATTAAATTATAAATTCTGTGTAATTTAGGTTTTCGACTGAAAGTGCATGATGGAATTTGAATCGTTTGAATTTTGTGCATTTACATGAGTTCTGTCACCAACGATACTAGTTTTACGTTTTGGCATTTTCACGCAGTTCTAGTGCACGAAATAATGTAATCTGACGTTCTGAATCTGTTAATAGTTATTTTTATAGTTTTTATACTCGACAAAATATCACATGCGCTTAAAAGTTATTGATGGCAATTTGGTTAATAATTGTAAGACATTAATACCAATTCATTGGTTGGTAATAAACAACCCTTTTGACATAATAATAATATTACATTGACAAATTCGTTCTTTTATAAAAAAAAATAGAAGAAAGATCCGTAGAACACATTTTAAATATGGCGACACTTTCTTTGATTCAAATGTTTGACTTGTTTTGGTATTTAATATATGAACAAATCATCGTGACTTGATAACCCGTATATTATCGGTTTCTTTAAGTCAAATGTACAATAATATGATAATTTATTTATTGTTTTTGCTATGAAAAGCGTGGAAATTATCCATCATCGTATTAAGTTGAACATCGTTGTCACAAAAGATTGTGTCAACATAATATATAAAGATATGTACAATGTACACATCGTTATGGCGTGGCGCGTAGGCACTATAATTTTGTGTTCTTCGACGACAGACAATTGCTTTTGTTTTCTTTTTTAAAGAGGTCATGTTGTGTCAGGCGTGCTGACTGCCGCCAATTAAATGAATTACTACCTATTTCCCGTATAATTTAATAATAAATTTGTAGTAGAAGCATGCAACGTAAAATATTATGTTTTTGCGAGATTAAACAACACGGGCTATAGAATAACATCCCTTACTTACCTGTACCCCCAATTTCTACTGTAGATTGAATATTTTAGATCGCACATAATTTTGTTTCGTAGTTTTTATTTTAAATTGATCTACCAAAACAATTTACGGTGAAAAATAATATGACAGTAGAAGTAGATAATAAACCTTACATGGCCTTTCGCAACATTTACTATGTCCATGATTATTTCCTGATTTGTAGCCTTGCTCAATGTCGCTATTTTCGGTTTCGGTGTCCGTGGATTTGAATCCCAGTACGCACACTTTATAAATGACATTTTAATCAATCGAAGGCGTGATGTCTCAAACTCACTCTCACACAACGTATCCTAGAAGCAAGGCATGGAGAGAATGATTAGCTAACCACTTGTTCTATCCTGGCATTTCCATATATTCTGATTAAATGACAATATATTTTTGTTGATGAATTCCCATTGTATAAGCATAATTAAGAGGTCATATTATCCTAATTGGGAGAGAACATGGTAAAAAACTACATTACGAGATTCTTGATGCATAGATAATGTGCTATGTCCTTCCCTTCCTCTTCTTAGCCCGTAAAATTTTAAAGTACATAAAATAATGCAGAATTATTTTAAATGAACTAACAATACTTCAAAGATCAAATTTATACTAACGGAGTTCCTTCAAAGCTTCTTCATTCTCTATAACTGCGCGGTAATTTTTTTAAAATTAATTTAAATAACTAAAGCAAAAGCAGGAAACTATTTTATTCCTGTAATATTCTAAAATTTCGTCAATAACTATAACATCATTTCAGTTTAAGTTCTGAAGATTTTCCGTTGCCTAAATAGCTATCAATTCTTCTGGAGCCAAACCAAGTATCAAGTATATCCCAAATCAAACAAATACATAATAATTGGTATTGTATCTTCCTATTAATTATTATACTGCACTGTTTTTAGATTTGTTCCCATTTGAACTTCATCAAAAAACACACCCATACGTTTCTTTGTTTCATTATCTCGGTATAAATAATCTGTACTACAAAATTCAATAGCTTACACCGTTTTTTGTGAATAGAACACCTCACGTGCATACCAAGTATGTGCTATGAATATTGAGCATCCTTAGTCGTGATGTTATTATTATGGATTCGTTAAAAGCAGGATTGCAACCGCAACATCGTAATTTTTATTCTGATTTCAATAGATTTAAACATTTATTTTATAGATTAAAACATATACTAGCTGTCCGGCTTTCTATCAAATCAAAGGAGCTATTTGATTCACTCATTCGATATTCATTTTTATTTGATATAATTATAATATGACAATGTTCTTAATATATTTACTATTTAGACGGTATTATTCAGTGTCATAACTGCAGCATTCTTATCTTTTTTGAGATGTCAACTGTCAAACCTTAAATAAGCATTACCTATATTTACAAATAAAAACAATTGTTTTAAACTAATTTTAGAAGACGGCAGAAATTTAAAAAAATGTTGTAGTCATTGAGATTAATACGTAAAATATATATTTCTTATAAATAAATGTATACAATTAATATATGCTGTGACCCAAAAGATGATAACAATTGTTTCAGAATTCAGAATTTAAAATAATTAAAAAAAAAAAGACCAACATTATATTCATAGTACATACAAATAGCTTAAGTTGCTGAATTTATAGTATGAACGATTTATTATACAGCCATGTTATTAAGTATAAGAAACACGCATTTCAAATTTATATAAATTACCGTAAGAGGCTTATCCCCAAACACTGTATATAAAAAAAACTTACAATTTTACTCAGTGATGATTTGTTAATACTTGAATTACGCATTGAAATAACTTCTTCTCGGCTGTGTTGTCTGATGATTTTTTTAAAAATATAATATATTTTATCGTTATTAACAGTATAATTGAACAAATTACATTCGTTTTATTGGGTCGTTTATGTCTTTCATCAATATATTATTTGGATACCGGTATCTTGAAAAATGTTTCCCATGTTTTTATGGCAACAAAACTACAGTCTTTCATACATGCAGCTGGATTTAATTATAAGCCAGATGAACTAATATAACTACTTCGTATCTTTTAATATGCTAAGTAAGTTTGAACCATACATTTCAATTACGTGCAAAATAATCATTTAGAGTGCATTTGTACTTTCCTTTCGTTCGTCGAGCAAAAAGCAGATTCATTCCGTGAAAAAATATAGAAAATTGCTTAATAGCAAAGACGCCAACAGAGTGGATGAAGCCAATATCTTGAAATGAAGTAATACTGTCAATAAAATAATCAGCGAATAGCTCTTCCAACAAAAAACACATAGTATTGTTCTGAGCACAGATATATCTTATTGTATGTACTTAGGTAGGTTAGTCATGTTACCTTCAATATAAATTACACATATGTTTTGTTTTTATTTTGGTATGTATATCTATATCTATGTACATTTTAAATTGTGCACTTTTAAATGTTAATGTTAATCGGTAGGCGAAAAACATTTTTATTTTAAAATGTCATACAAAAAAGCTTGACAGATTTCGAAGGTCATTGTAATTTAAAACAATCACCGTCTTCTTACAGCACTATTTTTTTTAAATTGAATCCGTAAATATGAATACGAATTATACTTTTTAAAATATACAATCAAGGTTTAAAATTTATTAAAATCGTAGTGTCTATCTATCTTATCTATGGATACAAAAGAAAAGGAAGAAAATAATACGATCCTGCCTAAAAAAAGATAGTTCTTCCAACCGAATTTGAAAAAAGAATTCAATAAAACGTGTTTAATTTTTACTGCTACACAAAAGATCCCATGCCCAAAAATCTTAAATTTCTATACATATATAGTTTAATTGCTTGTAAATTAAACATTTGTACAAAATGACAGTAATAACAGAAATAAGATTAGCTGTATCCAATGTAGGCCAAGAGCATTTTTTTGTAGTTTTCTGCAACATTTGTTTATTGTTTGTATGTGTTACGCTACAAATGAGGTTATGCGTTTATATAATAAAATAAACATTTTTTTTATTACGTGGAATCTAGAATTGATTGATGTAGATTTTTTAAGTGCATGTCAGCTTGCAATGTAGATTATGTTTATTACGGAATATAGGGATGCGGCCATAAGGATGCGGGTTTCATATAAACTATATGAAGGAAGGGTATTGAATTACTGTTAGACAGAAGATTACTGTCGCAGTTTTTTTAACACCAACAATGCAAGATAATATATCCTCGCGAAAAAAAGAAATTTGATTAACTCTTAAAGTTAAGTAACTGTAATAATATAAAGCCACAATAACATAAAAAGTCAATATTTTTTTCAGTACTTTTAAATAGGGTATAAGTAATCTACATTTTAGGCATTGTTGATCAAGATGAATTGTTTTGTAGAAAAAAGGCCCCAATTCCATTACACTGTTAGTGGAATAGGATAATAAAGAACTCTTGAATCAAAATCCTCAAAAAATCAAGTAAGCTAGATCCCCATTGAGCCGTTTTCTGTCAATACTGGCATTATATTAAAAAAAATGGACTTATTCATTTCACAATTAATTTATTAAGATCAGGACCGGTTTCACCCATCGCGAGCATTTTTAACTGAAAATAATATACTGCAATACAAATTAGTTTTCAAACGTTTTCAAAATCCTAATTTTGAAAACATCTCATCATAAAAGAATTCTTAATAAATAATTGTGGAATAATTACAAAACATATATTATTTTTTAAGCTAGTTTATGTTAATAGCAAGAATGTTTAATGTTTTTTCTATCAATAGATGGCGCCGTATCTAAATCTGAGCTTTTTTACTCACAATAATAAATTCACCAAGGTAATTGGATGAAGCAATGATATTTGCGCTGACCTACCTTACGTCGTCTTAGCGTTATTTTTATGAGCTTAATCTGATAAAGCCTACAGGGTCAATCCAAGTTTAATTTGAGATTACGATCAATGCAAATGAATAATTTCGCAAATGAATTCACAATCCATTCAAATGATTAAAACACACCGTCGTTAATGAATATAACATTTAAATAACTTTTGATAATCTTTAACGACTTTAAGTATTGTAATAAAGCTGCTACAAGGAAGGTAAGTGAATTCATTCGATATAAATTCATTACGTAACCGTATAAATATCAAATTAATAAGTGATGGTAATTCATATAAAATAGGGGTAGTCAACTTTTTATTTAAAAAAAATGTAAGGTATTGATTTTTTTTTGTCAGCTGATGAAATTTTAAGATATCGAAATGTACTAAGTTGACGAATATTATTGACATTATTATTATAAATAAATTAATGGAAACAAATTCATGTGTTGCATTCAGAAATAAATAGTTGAGGGAAATAATGGGGCCATGACACTTTTATTCACTTTTTAATTATAAAAAATTATGGTGGCTATCCACATTAAGTTATGCCATATTGACAACATTCATGCGAAAGAGATTGACCCTCAGTTGTTTGAAAAAACAATATTTGATACCTTAAAACACTTTTTGACATACACAATGACGCCGAAATTGCCGAATTGTTATTAAAATTTACCTTTCCATTTTTAAAAAAAGAAGACCTGTTTTATAAGTTTAGGCAAGAAAGGGAGCGTTCACCCTTAAACCCGTTTTGTGTCTGTTCAAAAAATGTGTTCTGTGGCAGTAAGTCTCTTATATGTGTAAGGTCAAATATATGTGTTTCTTTGAACATATTGAGAACACAACACATCACTTGTAAATAAGATAAAGTGACTAAGTCCAGTTTTCGCGAAAATGTCTTCATCTTATAAAAATGGATCCGAAAAAATCTTCAACAAAATATTCCTACAATAATACTTGAATGCAATCTGATTGGGCTTCAGATTAGTATCTCGATTTTAAGTAATGAATATAGCGTGTTAATAGAAGGAGATACGAAGATATTTCAATACGTTTCTTGTTCATAACTCCACGAAACCTCAAATAACACAAGAATAAATGACTATTTTATATTTTAAAAAGTTAATCAGAAGACAAAGCGTCGCCTTAAAAGATAATGATTACTGGTGAAGTCTGTTTTTTCTTTTTTGGCTCTCCTGAAAAGTATAGAGAAATGAGTCAGGTTTCTCTGTTTCCAATGGGACGCAATGTTTTACTACTTTATAGTCTGTCTCCTTCTCCTGTATTATAATGATACGCCTTTTTTAAACAATATTGTGGTTATGTAAAAAAGAATTATGAATCGAGAGAATACGTTTTTATAATTGACAATGGTGTTATGTTGGTGGCATGTTGAGAATTGTAAAAATACGTCCGTGTTGACCAGCTCTGATATATTTATGCGGTATTTTTAACTCGTGAATAACTGCATAGTATTATTATTAGGTACGTATTGAAGTGATTGCTTTTTTTTATTATTATGCAATTAATTGGGTTATTTGAATAACTAATAATTTTGACCGCAACATGATTTATGAATAAACGACGAAATTCCAAGTAATGTCGAAAAAGCTGATTGAATATATGTTATAATAGCAAACAAGCTTATTTTGACATCATTATAATTTGACATCATTAGCATTTTGGATTGTATGTTATAAATAAGTGGGAAAACAATTGGCAATTATAGATTATTAACTTGAGCGATAGCGAGAGCGCCACCTTCGAGTGAATGATGTTACAATACTTACACATTTTAATATGCAAGATATAAATGAATAAACAAAATATTTTCATAGTTTTTTATTACAACAATACAACTTGAATGGCTATTGAAGATATCTGCTCTATCGGGTCAATTTTAGTTCCGAATTCGGCGGCGGCCGAGTAATAGTACATTAGTGCCGATAAGTTGACATATTTTTTCAATATTTGAAATTGGAATTGGTTATCTTTTTTTCTTTCACAACAGAAGGCGGCAATCATTGACGTTTTTGAGGGTTTTCAAACCATCCTTTCATCTCGATCATCAGCAAACATAAGCTTATGGCTTCAACTTTCATCCAGTCTCAATATCCTCCATTGTTCCATGTCAACAATAACCATTTTCTTCACAAAATTGTTTGGATGTCAAGTCAACAAAGACCACGCCTCTTTTAAAAAACATCCAGAGCCATCCATTTTCACTTCTGACAGGTCGTACATTTATTAATTTATATTATTTCTTCAACTCTTTCGCGAAACCTGATTAACACTGCAAAACTGTAGGTAGGGAAGAATGATATTTGGTAAACCCTGCTCTTAAGTAATTTACATTAAAAAATATATAATAGGCTTCAATTTGAGTAGTTTATTTCATTGAATAATTAATGTGTTCTTGAGAGATTGTTCTCGAAGTGGAAGCAGTCTCGTGTTCCCCAAGTTGTGCTGATTATCATTTCTTAATTTACGAACCTACGGACTTCTTTGTACGATTTTTCCGTAAGCTGGAATCAAAACCGGTTTAGTGCCGCGCTGTTTTTTTGAGCTGTAGAGAATCCTCCAACTGATCTCATAATTTAATCATTTTGTTAACCTTAAGATTCGGATAAAATAACATTGGCGTCGTCGGCCATTGTTTATGGTTTACAGTTTACACGCTGTTGGTCTGAGGTCTCTTTAAATTAGCATAAACAATTTAAATGTAACACTGCAGTCGTTTCGCGCCAAGGATTTCCTTAATCTTGCAATACTAATATGAATGAAGATCGCAAGAAAAAAAAAGAACCGGAAAGAAGTAATGTTTTCAAAAAGACTTCCTTGGATCGTTATTTGACGGAATAAGTTTCCTAAAGAAAAGTTTTTCAACGTTCTCCAATGATTTGTTTGTTATTCAAAAAGATCTTTCGGTTTCCTGGTTGGTTTTTTTAAGAGGGCTTATTTCAAACAATCTCCTGAACTAAATTTCTACAATGTTTATGTTTGAATAGTTTGTTTTAGTAGTTATGATTGTGTGATCGAGTGTAATTTCAGCTACACCCCTGGTCGTAACAATTAATATTTTTGAAAAAGGTAAAAAAAAAATGCTCTTTGACAGTTTTAAAATTTTCTTTCAGATACCCGTTTCATTATTGTGATATTTATATTTTAAATAAATAATTAATAATTGTATTTTATTTTGATTGCAGTAATCCAAGATGGGGTTCGGCCAAGAGATGGACGGTTGCGGCCGATGCATGAAGTACAGTCTGTTCGTTGCAAACTTCTTTACTTTTGTAAGTTAAATACTTCAAAATTACTTACCAACACTTTTGAGTCATACTTGTTTGTATCACAAAAATAAGCAGTACACAATGCATGGCTATTATGAACAGGTAACGCCATCTGTGCTTTACACACAAAATTAATTAAGCAGTAATGTTTAATGTGGGTAATATAAATATACATATTAATTTTCCATGGCTGTGAATTGAAAGTTTTTTGCATTTCGTTGTTGTTTTGTAGAGGATAAAACAATCATTTTAGTAAAATTAAGACTCATTTACTTCTCTAATATTTTAGTGTAAAAACAGAAAATGTGTCAACTCCTTTTTTATTTTTGAATATCAATTTGCAACACACCGCAATCAGGCGTCTCAACATGTGAGACACTAGCAGTCAACGGGTCAATATATAAAGACACAGTTGATGACCAAAAATAGTCTTATAAAATATATGCAATTAGTAAAAAAAATTATGCTTTATTTATTCAAAAATAATTCATTTCCATTGCAGCTAATGTTTAAGAGCGATAAAAATATTTTATTCACAGAAAAATCAAAAATTAATTTTTTTTAACCAGTTCATTTGCTAACTAAATCCGCTTCCCCCACCGGATAGAAGTATTAAAATTGAAGTAGACATTGTTTTTATTTACATTATTCTGTTTCTAGGTTGGCGGTTTGATAGTCCTCGCTGTAGGATTATGGATGTTGATTGACAGAACTTACATCAGCGAATTGCTTGGCACCAATTTATTCCTGGGATCAATTTATGTTCTCATAGCAACAGGTGCTTTGATAACATTGACATCTTTCTTTGGTTGCATGGGAGCCGCTAAAGAAATCAAATGCTTATTACTTACAGTGAGTATACCGTAGTATTTTTAAAATAAATTTTCATAAAGAGGCGTTTGTGAGAGAGATTTTTATTGACAGAAAAAACTTTCCCATGGAAACCTTAAATTTACCTGCCATTTCAACTCAATTTTATTCTTATGTCCTGGAACCCTTCTTAATGCCATAAATATAATTCAATCAAGGGCTCTACTGTGGCAGAGATCTGAGAATTAAATCTGACAATTCACAAGGATAAATGCTGACAAATGTACTAACAGTGTAGTTAACCTTCGAAATACGGTCCCTGAAAAATAATGTGTGATCCGAAGGGGGGTCTAAAAATACCCCTGTGTTATGGCTTTGCTGGCATAGATTGCAATAAAAATGTTATATTATGCTATTGCGTTACATTTAGCATACACTGTTCTAAAAATAAAAAAAAACAATAGTTTTCCTATAATTCTTCATACAATTTAAGTCGCGCATGAAAGAGACAACCTGATAGTGTTGATATTCATTACAGACTGGCGTAATCAAAACTATTAGTGCCAGCGCTTCTCTACACCTTTTAATGTAAAAAGCATCCATTTGATTTGAAACGTACGTTTGAACGAGGCGTGTTTGATAACGTTATCTTATCGCATATGGGCAGTGAAGTTTTAACCCTGGCAAATTTTAGCGACAATATAAATGGTTTTATCAACTTATTTTCTTTTTTAATTAATTGCGATGAAACCAGTCGATAAAAATCATATTTTTTTCTGCAAAAGGTGTAAAAAACAATGATTTAAGAATACCAAAAGTTTACACATTGTATCACTGATATTAAGTATGGGTTCTTTATCCAACCCGATGGCAAGAAAAAGTTAAGTGATGGTTATATAAATAAATATTTTAATTTCAGTACAACATTATCGTGTTCATCCTTTTCGTGACAATGCTAGTGGGCGGCATTCTGGGATATGTGTTCAGAGAGAAGGTTGAGACATCGATGAGGCACGAAATGCAGACTACGCTCCGCTGGTATGGAAACCGAGAAGAGTTCACAAAGGCTTGGGACACCACCCAGGAAAGGCTGAAGTGCTGCGGCGTAACAAATTACGTTGACTGGGAGGACAAAATTCCCAGCTCTTGTTGTATCGAAGTAGAAGAAGGAGGAAGGGTGAGAGAATTTTTATCGCATTATATGTATATTATGAAACGCAGTGAATTCGTTTACACAATATTTCAAATAAACATTCAAGTTAAACAAAAAATGAAGGATAGAGTAAAAGGGAACAAAAAGAATACATCATAACTTTTTTATGTTAATTTACTTTTCTTTATTTGAAGTAGAGCTTCTTAGTATTTTCAAAACTTCTTCATAAGGGTTCCGTTATTTACTTTTTTATTTTCTCCATGAATCCTCTAGTGACAATTCAATTGGAAAGTGGCTTAAAATCACTCTAAAAATGAAAAACTGTTTGTTTTAAGGGTTTAGGATGTTCCAAGTAACAGTTAATATAAATTTGTCGGTAGTAGCACATGGTACCCAAATGAAAGTAGGATTTTACAGTTAAAATTCATCTATAAAAATGCATAAACTCTCCAGATTTCCAGCATCAATTAAAGTATCTATACATTAGAATGTATAGATACTTTATTAGCATAGATGCTAATAAAGTATCTATACATTCTAATGTATAGTACACAGTTCAAAAACGTAGATGAATATTGCAGTGTATTTAATAAATCATATTATGAAACATTTCTTTCAGAAACTATCTTGCACAGTATCACCACCTCCATTTAACACAATATATAAAGATGGCTGCCTTGGAGTTGGAATTAAATTTATGAGAGAAAACGGGACAATACTTGGCACTGTTGGGATTGTAGTTGCGCTATTTATGGTATGTATTCAATTTTATTTTAACAAAAATCTCAACGATTTTGAAATAACTTTATTAGCTTCCTTGATTGGCAAATACGTTTTTTTTTAGTTTTATGCTTCATGGCTATGGCAACATCTAAACAGTGAAAAGCTTCAGAATGTTTCGGACTAATTCTCAGATAGATTTTTCCTTTTTTGATTTTATTCCAATGAGGCAGATATTTCTTTTTATTATTTCCTCATCATTTCAAATTTGGACTGCAAGATTGTCTGCAACACAATTTAACCAATCAGTAACATTTCCCTTGTCACATTCACACATACAGAACCTTGTGTTATTGCTCCCTCGATGCCTCCTATATCACTTATTTAAATTCTCAATGTAATAGAAATGTGTTAATTTTTTCTAGATATTTGGCATAATATTTTCCTGCGTTCTCTTCATGAAGATAGAATAAAACTTTGGGAACCGAGGCCATTATGGGACCTTGTTTGGATCAGTGTTTTCTTGTGCGCAGTGGAGCTAGCTTTTTATTTATTGTTTATTGTTCCAATTTGGTACTTATATACATGTACAATTATATACTTACATTGAGATCACAAAGTGTTTCTGGGGTTGAAATTTTTTAATAATTCTCTCAAGAGTTTGTGTCCAAGAGAAAGAATAAGTTTACTCAATAATGGTTTAGTGAAATTTTTGGAAGTTTCATCATGAAAAAATTTACATGGAAAATTGGCAGCACTTTTACTATTTTTACTAATAATTATATTTATTAGAGTATTTCTTGTATAATAAATTGTTCCATCAACTATCTCTCCAGAATTTTTTGAGCATTTCTTATAACAAGATCATTACTATCATGAATCTTTAAAAAAAGTGGATAAACAAAAGAATTTTTAGCATTACATATATAATATATATAAAATTGGATATATAAACAAATAATATTTAGTATTATATCAATCAATGAATCGAACGCCTAAAACTATTTGATTGACTTTTAATGATTTGAATTTTACTATTGTTGATACACATCGAACCACAATATTTAAAAAATAATAATATGTGTTATAAATATGTAAACAATATTAACAACGAAAAAGACAAGCAGCTAAGCTTAGCTTGGATTTATAATTAGAATATTCTTCACATCTGTTGTGTATTATAATGAAAGTGTCATTATTGAAGTTAAATATTATAAAAAAGTATTATCTAGTTATATTTGAAAAATTTTCGATTTTATTTATTAATTTTAATGGTCATTATTGTACAACATACAATGTTTCCCCAAAACATATACAAATGTTTTAAAAGATTTTTCACAAACCCAACGAAATGAAATGTTTCTCATTCATAATATGTATATGTACAGCTATAAAAGCACATGATTTTAATTTTAACTCTTTTAGACCAGACCCCGAGTGCTGATTTATCAGTGAAAACTTTGGCGTATTGTATACAAGTCAAATAGTAAAAATATAATATATTTTTGATTGTCACATAATATTGAACATCAAAGTTTGTTCAGCCTTTCAGAACAGTCTGGGTGCCTTGTAGGAAGATTTGAATTTTCTCTAAAACTGTTACTTAGTATAAAAATTTACAAAGCTGTGTTGTCTTTCTCTGAGTGTGTATTTTTTTGTTCTAAATATGTTTTTTTTGTTAGATATGGAAAATTATTAATCTCTGTTTTCAAACGGTTTTCATTTTTTTATTCATAAGTTATTGCAATGCTTTAAATGTCGTAGCATAAAACAACGAATTAGTTTGTATCTTTTGGTAATTTTTTCGCCTAGTTGGTATTTTGTAAAATTGTTGTAAATTTTAAAAATCTAATTTAAATTATTAAAAGTGTGATCAACTTCATTTAACATATTTTGAGTCTCAAAATATCTTATTTCTTAGGTCTTCTACATAAAGAATCATAAGTAAAGTAGGTATGTACCAAAGGAAAATATACAGTAAGCTCCCGGTTAAGTACGCAAAAAATGTGGTACGCATCCCGGTTAAGTACGCATGAAAAATGGCAAAAAACTTGGATCAATATTTATTATTCAAAAAATTAAAGAAAACTGAACACAATTATTTTATAAAATGGAAAACAGTTAAGATAACAATTTACTATTATACAAAGAGAAAAAAACAAATTTACATTTTTATTTAGGTACAAACATATCGTAAAGTGTCAACTGCACATTGTTTTTATTGTTTTTATTGTTTGATTTTTTTGAAATTGATGCTATTTTTATTATTTTTTTTTGAAAGTTTTCAAAAGAGCATAGACGATCGTTGTAATCAGCTCCTGCTGCACTTTTAACAACTGGGCATGAAAGCTGATTTTCTATATTTATTGCCATTTCACACAAGTTGTCAAAGTCTTTAAACTTGACTAGACATTCGTTGTTTTCCAGATCGGAATCATCAGATAAGTGGCTTTCATCCGGTACTTCTTTCACATCTTCCAAAACATCGTCCACATCTTTGAGAATTTCCTGAACATATTCTTCAGTGTTTTCCTCGTCAATTGTTTCGAAGTTTATAGCATCGTTGACGTCAATTTCAATGCTTACTTTTGCAAACATTGAAATGATTTCATTGATCCATTCGTTCTCAGAATTCTCAACAGGAACGGGTGTAAGGGTCATTATCTCGGTTTTGGCAAAAGAGTTTGCGATTGTCTCTGCTGAGATGGCGTCCCATGCCTCCTTAACAAAATTGACAGCATCTAATAAATGTGCTGCATTTCCATATGCAACACCAGCTGCACCCCTTGAAAGCTGTTTTCCTTGAACTGCTTTGATGCTTTTTAAACCATCATCCATTTCATAATAGTTAAGGACTTCTTTGAGATACAAATATGCATTGTCCATAAGCAAAATAACTGGCCATCCTGTTCTCTTTTTGATTTCGGGATAAAAAAACTTCACTAAACCACTTCCAACAGGTTGCCACATCCATCCAAGCTCTTGATTGATTAAAATATTTAACCGGGCATTCTCGATTTTTGATGCATGCTGGACGTTTTGGTTTCCCAATAATTGTGCAAGGGATTTTGTGTGTGCCTGTTGCATTAGCACATACCGTCAAAGTAATTCTATCTTTTGTTTTCTTTTTTCCACGAGTTTCAATGTAAGTGGGAGAGGTGCAGAAAAGAAAGGGGGCGGGCCTTAAAATACGCAAGTACGCACCTCCCGGTTAAGTACGCACAATACCCTTTGATTCAATATGCGTACTTAACCGGGAGGTTACTGTATAGTATTTTCTATATTCTGTAAATTTTTATCTAAATTAAATTTTATCACATTCTTCAGTTGACTTCAGTTGATTGTTGACAGTTGACATTCTGCATTGTCTCATATGCTGAGACGTCTGATTTCGGTGAGTTTCAAATTTGTATTAAAAAATAAATAGAGTTAATAAACTGTCAAGGACAAGATTCTTTTTATTCAAATATGTATGCATTATTTGACCTGTCTCCATGGGTGTATTTAATACAGATACTTATGAATTGATGTTTGAAAATTCGTAAATCGGTTCAGCAGGGAAGAGGTTAATTTAAAGATATCATTTGTACCCCAGTTGACTGATACTTGGTTCAAGGTGAACTATTTTGACACCAGTAATGTGAATAACGTAGAACTGTATACTAATAAGAAAAATACCTTTATTTACTCTGTGGCAAAAAAAATGTATTCACTTATCTATCATAAGATGGATAATCATTATTGTGATCTACAAATATAAATTATAAAAAGCACAAAATTACTCAGCTGGTTGGCACGTAATCTGCTATATTACAATACTTTTCTTCGTAAAAGAATGTGTTCATAAAATAGTTCACACTTTCATGAAAGACAACATTGTTTGTGACATATTGTTCCGAGCAAACTAGCCAAAATAAACAAATGGCACTCGCGCTGTAATTATTGCAATACAATCTTTCCACGGTGATTGTTTGGGTAATGAGAAATGCATAATTATGTTTTGCTGTACCTTATTTTATATATAAAGTTTATTCATAGTTTCTATAATATTACCAAATAATTATTTTATATTCGTTTTATTTACGATGTGAATGTTTTAATATTTTTTTAGTGTAGCTATTTTCCTGCGTGACTGGAATGTTTGAGTCCACCTGTTGATTAAAAAGTAAAATATCTCACCTTGTAATATACCAACTTTGGCATCGAAAGTTGTGGTTTTGTTTAACAGAAGATAAAAAACAATTCAATTCACTAAATATAAAACTGTCTTATATGATAACACTGAACGATAATATGTGATTATTCTATTTGATAGGTTTGAAAATGTTTTATACTCACTTTTTATACTACAATTTATTTTGAATAAGTTTGTAAAAAAGATAACAATTAATTTTATGTTCAAATAAGGAATTGTGTTATGCAGAACTGAATTTTAAAAAATACTTTTCTGGAAAATGACAACATTTTCCATGGTATGTTTATGTTGTCAGATACTGAAAAGATGTTATAAAGTGGTAAAATCTGTTTCTTTCTGCATATGATGGCTATAGCCCATCCTTCACTTTTTATGAGAAATCGTTACCAATATAAGTAAGTGTGTATATCAATTTTTACCATAACATTAAAATGTGTCATACCTCATATCAATGTAAACGGATTTACCTTATAATATATAGGCCATGATTTCTTTCCTCATTTTTGTATTCAATAAAAAATATTAATGTGGATGTTAAAGGATGTTGTTTCATTTGAAAAAAATGCATAAATTAAATGAAGTCCAATGTTTATTTAATATTTTTAAATCTAGCAGTACACATAAAAATAGGAGCTTTAGAGACAACATGATACTATACATAGTGAAAAAAAATAATATTTCTTTTCAGAGAAGAAGAAAACTAATAACTAAACAATAAATAAACAAAGGGGTTATTGTACAAATGAAAGGAAGACATTAAATCAAAACAAATCATAATATATTACTGTTGATGGTTACATTTCTGAACACAATACTTCGGCTTCGTGAACACCGAAAGAAAAGAAATAAATAAATAATTAAGTTCTCACTAAATTTGGTTTTTTTGCTATTTTATACTGCCGTGGTGTTTTTCAATTTCAACGTAAGTATTCTTTATCATCTATTAGTCTAAGGAAGATAGTTTTTATTTATTTAAAAGCAGTATTTTCATGTCAACAGCGGAGGGCACAAGATACAACAGTCTCGCACTGAAGGGTGATTTTTAATATAAACTAATACCAAGTCGTCTCGTAACACGTCGGATAGGGAAAATATTAAATAGAATTCGATTCGATGACGAATTCGAAAAGTCGTCAAATGATTGATTTCAAATAAATAAGTCAGTCTCGTCGCGGAGGGCGGCGATAATAAAAGCACTCGTCCGGAATGCGATAACACGACGGATATATTATTATATTCAAATATTATAATGCGGATATTTCCATAAATATTTATACGCGTCGAGGGAAAGCTGCTCGAGAACGTCGCGTCGCCGAATCCGTCATCGAATCTGAATCCGACGTCGCTATAATACATTTCTTCGAATATTATTCGTCTATTTTATTTTTTACAGTACTAAGCTCAATTGATAATTTGTAAAAACAGTTTACTAGTAACACGTAGTGAATCTGTCAGATAATTGGCAAACAGGCAATCGGTAATCTCTTTTAATTCCTATATGAATAAGGCCTTCAAAGTAGACAAAAAGAACGCCCGACGATCGATCTCTCCCGTCCCCTCTATCTCTTCCCACATATCTCTTCCCTCTCCGCGCCCGTCTCTCGCTCGCTGTCTTCGACGGTACGAAAAACGCGTTCTGAACATTATCTATCTAAAATAAATATGTTTTATTAACAACATATAACGGTAAATTCATTGTGCTCGGTAGGATTTAGGCAATTTTTTACAAATTATTACATATTATTGCACCATTTAGATTATCGATTCGTATGATAAATACTGCCGCAACGACTTCAGCCGGGCTCTAACGCCGCAGCCGTTCCGACTCTCTCTTTCTCCCGCGCTCTCTCTCCTTCCGGTCTCTCCTCTCTTTCCTGTCTCTCTTGTCTCGCTCCCTCACTCCGCGGTGCTTTCGATGACAGCGACGGCTGCCGCTCCCCCACGCCGCCCACCACGCCCACCACACGCACGCAAGACCCAGCACAGCACTCCTGGACATGTCATACAAATAAGGCTTCAGCACAATGTCATATTTTATTTCAAAATCTATTATGTTAGATCATTCTTGTTATTTGGACTAAATAAAATGAAACCACATTCCACAATAATGAGATATTCAATGAAAACCAGCACTTCATACCAATCTACTGTCTGTCATCCTACACAGAATAAATAATTATAGAATATTGACTCTTTATATGACAATATATAATCATAATACATAATACAGGCTATTAATTCTTTTGAATTATTTTGAAATGCCGACATTCTGAATACCTCATTAGTTTGTATTAAAAGCGATTGAAGAAAGATGAGTTTAATAATGAATTCTATGCAATGATCATAGCTTTATTTACGGCATAATATCAGAATGATTGAATTGTTATATCTCACTTCAACCCCTCAATAATAAACATGTTATGTATAGCAGTTGGGATATTGATTTAAATTAAATAACCGAGTTCTTCTGTAATCATTGGAAAACTGTTGATATTGAATTAGGAGTCAAATAAACATTGTTCACACATTTCAATAACACAAATAATAAGCATTGCATCAATATTATTTTCAAGATGACCATAATAAAAAAATATTAACCGATTGCATTAGTTCTTTCTGATGAAATTTCTATGAGCACGGTTATTAATTAATTCAATATCATCTAGCTATAGATGGTAGAGCTCTTCTATTAATTAATGTATAACAATTTCAGTCCCAAACATCCATCGATTTGTTTCGAAAAACAAATTCAAAAATACACATTTACACAAACCATAAATATTATTTGAAACACTCATCGCATTCAATACAATTTTATGAATTTTACTGACATATTATTAAAAATTATGTTGAAGATCCATGCAATGACAAAAGTGAGAGTTATAGGGAAAATATACAATCACTAATCATGCTGAATATCATGCAGATGACAGTAAAAAAACTCTTCCATTCTTTGTCTTGTCTGTTACGTAAAAAGTGAGTGTTAAAAACACAGTAGTTTTGGCATCATTTTTGTAATCTCACATTGGACACCCATTTTTTATCAAATTGAATATTTCAAAGAGTTCTATCAATTCATGGGTACCAACACTATTATTGATATTAGAATGAAAGTTATAGTTTGGCTCTGTTCTATTGTTTTGTGAGTGCATGTAGTTTTCTATTATTTGCTACGGTTATTATATGGATCGGGTTCTTGCATTCAAGATTTTCATCAAGTGTAATTAAATGTTTTGGTAATGAATGAATAACAATATCATGTGTTTTTTTTCATTTAAAGAGATTTTAATTTTCTTTTGACTTTTAAAATAGCATTTATTTAGGTAATCTTCTTCAGGTAATTTGAAAAAAACTGTCGGAATTAAATTATATTATTTTTCACCTAACTGTACCATAACGTGTGTCACTTAAGTTGTGTGAAAGAACATTGCTGAAAAAATGTTAAATAAGCTAGATAGCTTTCTTGCATGATATTGTTATTCATTAAATATTGGCCATAAATAGAACTTACTTAATGCTTTCAATAACGACCATAACAAAATCTTTCGAAATGTGGTTATAACTCATTGTAAATAGTGCAAGTGAGTGAAAACATGGAAATCATGATAGAAACGCTAAAAAGCAGCAAAATATTCAAATTCATTGTTTGAAAGAGTAGATAAAATCAAACTATTGTTTGTGTGAAAGTGGTGTCAAAATTAATGATCTTATCTGTGTCGCAAATAGTATTTGTTATTTACAAAGCAGTTGAAGTTTTTCAATGTTTTTTTTATTCAGAATCGCCTGAAGCATGCCACATAAAATAGTGCCCACAGGATGTGTGGCTAAAGCTGTTCAGGAAGTGTTGAAGAAAATTTGAAAATGGGAAAAGCGTGTGCGCATCGAATCATTGTACTTCATTGAAATGATTAATATTTTCAATTGTTTGTAAAAGCAATGGTAATTCGTAAATTTTGTGCTCTACCTACATTATATTACTGATGATTATGAAAAAGAGAGGTTGCCGGGCATCCAACTTCGTCCACTATAATCATTTTGCTATTTACATAAAATTATTTATCAACAAAACAACCATCAATATAAATTGCTTTTCAAATCTGCATCCCAAAAAAACTCAACTAACAACAATACAAAAACTACCAATTTAAGAAAAAAATTGACTGTTAAAAGTTCAAACAATACCAATATTTGAGGTATTTAAGAAAATGATGCAGAAAATATAATATATAAATAGGTGTGGTTTACCTATTTTTATATTTCCAAAATTCCTATTTGGAAGTGTTTTTGTAGGTGGTTTACAATAAAACATCACTGGTTGGATGAACAATAATTAATGATTATTTGTGTAGCTAATAAAAATTCTAAATGTAAACATATGTGAAAACGATGTTGAATATTAATATGTTGTAAATAGATTTTTTTCTTAATAAATCAGATGTCATTAAATGTAAAATATTCTGGTCTCTAAAAATATGCTTCTGTTATTGTTTCTTTAATGATGTATATTTGTATAATAAAAGACTCTTACTAAGTGGACACTGATAAATGCATAAATAATGCAACTCGTTGTTGTGTTGTAAGTATTAGATACTTGAAAATATAAATAATAATAACCCTTTCAGGTCTTATCGTTCATGCTGCAAAATAAGAAATAAACGTGAAAGATTTTTGTGAAAAAAGAAGAGTGAGGTGGTTACCGATGCACACAACACGCGGTATTGCTCACCAATGTTGCGCAGTACGCCATCTGTGAACAAAAAAAAATGTTTGGAACAAAATGTTAGTAATGCATGACACAAAACACCTCGTATAATTTTATATCACATTCAGGCTGCAAATGTAGGTCTTTGAAATGAGAAATATAAGCTTCATCAAATTTATTTGATATACAAAAATTATTATTGAGCTTTGCTGCTATAGATCACTATCAATTCCAGTGGATGCTAAAACTCATTGTAAAAATGTGAATGTTTGCCTGATAAATGCTAAAATTTTTTGGCCAACATTCATTTAGATTAATAACCATGTATAACAGGGTAAAATAAACGAATTGATTTGTGGGAGTCACTATTATTACTGCAAAAATTAGGCCTATAAGAAGAGCTCTCAAATCGCAGCTTTTATATCAGTTTTCAGAAGTAATTGTAAAAGTACACACTAATGATAATGTTACCAATCAAGGTGGAGTGAAAATTAATTCGACAATCTAAAATACTCCACCAAACATATTTGAAACGATAGGTATTGAATATTATTTAAAAACCATTTCCGATGTAAATGCAGCAATATTATTTTTAGTTTTATCGATTTTTTTTGTTTCTTTCGCTCTTTTATATCATGTTTTACCAAAATTATTGTGCGATAGAACACTTAGCAATTCCTGAAATTTATCAAAACACCTTGAATATTTTGTAGAGTTACATAACAATACATGATCGACATAAAAAAAAACCAATAATTATTTGTTTAGTTTATTTAAATATTTTTATAAAATATCACATATAAATATAAATGGGTGAAGTTCTCAATAACTTCAAGGATTTTGGTTCCTTTTCAAATTTGGACTAGAGGTTTTTTGACACTTGCATTTTTTCTCCTATCTTGTTTATGATGATGATAACAAGCAAGTAACTGTATATAATTATATGAAGCTGTACCAAACAAATATCAGCTATTTTTCCTTTTGACAAATGTGTGATCATAGATAGCATCTCAGAAAATGATAACATGTAGTTTGTCTATGGAAAAATCATTGTAGAACATATGTAGGGAAATGGTCCAGTGACTTATTTTAAATGTTGTAACAATAAAACATCATGCCTTTCCACAGAGAATGGATAGTTGAGACACTGAAATCCATTAAGTTTAAATATGAATACATATAAATTTTACATGCTCATGCATGAAATAGATTAAAATAATTATTACACAGTAAAGATTGATTCTGGTTCTATTGTTTTTCAAATGATCAGTGAAAATAAATATTATAAGGATGAACACGGATCATCTACAAATCACATACGATTCTAGGCTTTTCAATTAAAATATCTTTCACTTGATTTGCTCCACATATTAATATATTATTGTATATGTATCGCTACTAGCCCAAACATGAAACATCAAATGAGATTGATATGTTACCACAAAATTCAATTCTCAAACAAAATAATGATGACACATTTTTTGGCATAATAGACATAGGTATTAAGTTTCTTCCAGGGTTATGGGCATATAAATAAAAGTATAGCCAATTCATTTATTATATAGATATTGATACATTTAGATGTACCTACTTAATAACTTCCTTGTTCTTGCACTAGCAAGTATTACTTGATAAATATACTATTTATAAATTGTGACATTCCAGCAGATCAACAATTCTCAATGAGGTAAATAGGTCAATGCATTTAATAATCTAATGTGTTAAATATTATTAATTTGGAGTACCTTACCTGGCAGTCTGGTGCCGTATGATGTGCAGCCTGTGGACAGGGCGTGGATGAATTAGCCGAGCATAGTGTCTCGGCGACTTCTGAACGACCAAAATGGCCACTGGGTCCGCAGCAAGCACCTTCATGAACCGAATTCTCTCCGACCGGGCACTCCAACTCCCAACAGTCTACTTCACCAAGCTGAAATCAATTAACAACAAAATCAGTATTATGTTTTCTCTTTGTAAACTGTAACATAAATATAATCTTTTTTAAACCATTTAGCTCCCAAAAAGCAACAAATTAACTTCTAATGGAGCTTATCTCATTAAAAGTTCTTCAACAAGAACTTATTGTTACGCGATTTGCTCAACCTCTCATTTTTGAATCAAGTATAGATAGGGTAAAACAGAACCAGTTGTAAGGTCTTCACATTTTTAGGATCTGATGTGCGGTAGGAAATTAAGACATCACAGACATCCCTGGTTTGGAACACAAACCCATAAATTAATTTATGAAACAGTCCACACTGGGATGTTGAACACCACAACTAGAGTCAATGTTATTGACTACTAGGCTACAGGCATGTAAAAAATATCCTTAGTATGAAACCAATAATGTAGGGTTTATACAGAAGAGCATTTGATATCATTTAAAAATAATAATAAATTAAATTCACTATGGGAAGCACAATATTTGATTCCAAAGAAAAATTATATGTCAACTTTGATATGTAAACATTGGGATTCAAGCCCTTGACCAACTGGTACCATTTAGCCGTAGAGATCTAACAAAAAAGGTACTGCTTGGGAATGTCTGCACATAGAATTTTCTGTCACAATAGATAGTGTGACAAGAGATATTAAATGAAGTTAATATTAAATCTATCATTTGAACTGTAAGAATATGATATAATAAGAGCTTTACCAGACACTCGCACGTCTGACACTGATAAACCCATCTCTCGCCACTGTGAAAAACGACATGATGCAGTTCCTGATGATGGCAATCGTTGGCTGGGTCGCATTGGGGGCAACAGGCCGGTGGTGGCTTAGGCAGAGAAGGCGGTCTCGCAGAGCGCGGTGACGTAAGGGGCTTTGAAGAGCATTCACACGTTGCTATTTCACATGCTACTACTCCTTGTGAACAAGAACAGTAACGACACCCTCCTCCTTCAGCCCACTCGGATCCTTCAGATACTTCTTCTCCTGAATGCATACAACCTGAAAATGCACCGTCACATAAAGTTAGCTATACTACCAAAAACAATGTGAACAACAAGAAAGGCTTGTTGCAATCACTATTTTATTTATTTTTGAAAATTGATGATCCACATTTATCAAGACCACTATTTATATAAAAAAAAGAATAATTCTTTTAGGTAAATCAATTAGTTTAATGGGATACTACTTTTAATTCTTGAGCAAATGTGAGTATTAATGCAATGTGTAGGACCAAAAACAGTCCATACAACCAACTATGGAGTGGGTTTTTTAAGATTTTTTATCTATTAAGAGGCTTATGATAATATACAAGATCACTTGCATAGGATAATCTTAAATAATGTTATGATTTGTGAGTCGCTCATGACATGTTCCATTTTTTTGAGAATAAAATATGGTGCGATACAAAATAATTATTTGGATGGGTCAAATCAATGAATTTATTTATTTAACACACAGCCGGATGAAGTTTATACATATAACAAAATGTATACTTACTCAGTTTACATTCTGGATTAGAACATATGCATTGAAATGATCCCTCAGTATTTATACATTGTGCGGTAGGGTGACAAGTATGTAATCCTTCTAAACATTCATCGATATCTGGAAAAAAGACACAAATTTGATTAAAATAAAGCAAAACTGATATATATTCAGTGTAAATGTGCTTGGAAACTAAAATGAGCTCAATTATGAACCCTTACGATACATAAATTGATTGAATGCTGAACTAAATGGAGTGGTGAGGATATTTAGTTAAAAAGTGACTTTGTCAGTTATCATCAAGATAAATTTAGTTATTTTATTTGGACACTTGTATAGCTGTTTAACTTATTTGCTAATGGCAAAAAAGTATAACAAAATAAGTGTTACCTTGGCAAGCCGTAGCTTGTGATTCTCCAAGTAAAACAGACCGGTAGCCTGCCTTACATTTACAGTAATACCAACCAGGCATATTTACACAGTTGGCAGTAGATGGACATTGGTGGGTATTTGTGGTACATTCGTCTAAGTCTCGTTCGCAGTGTTGCCCCGTAAAACCTGGACGACACTGACAGTTGTCTGGCGATTCGCATGTGCCTCCATTTAAACATCCTCCGACACATATTGCTGGAAATATATTAAATATTTGGGCTCATGTGTACGAGAACACAAATGGGCTCTAAATGGTAAATTTTATAAAAAGACAGACATGTTTTTTGTTATCAATTTTGATATATTTTTTTACTGAATGGCGAGCTACTTTTTCCATATTCTTTGATCTGATGTGGAATCAAATATTTTTTTCATTTTCTCCTTCAACAATATATGTATGTACCTAGCCAAGTCTAATTTTGCATCTTGCCAAAAGATCAAAAAATGTTTATTACACATTTATTTTTACTGGTGAAATAATTCAAAATATGCAAGTAATAATAATGGAGTAATTAAATTTTAAACTGATAAGGATTCCAAGAAAAAATATCAGACAAGATATCATAATGTTTTTTTACATTGCTACCGATTACTTTATTTATAATTATTTGTAAACAATATACACTTCTTATTGGTGTGACACAATTATTTCAAATTCGTAATGATTGCCAATGAATATAGCGGGTTATCATGTAGAGCAGCAGTCACCAAACTATGGCCCGTCCAAGATTTATCATCCAGCCCTCCAAAAATTCTCGATTTTCGTACAATAAGTAAGTATTCAGAAAGTAAATTTAAATTTTATAAAATTTCATGATTTGGTTGTGAATTCATGGTAACTGTTTATTTTAATTCATCAATTATAATCAGGTTGTGGACCCAAAGTGAAAGAAGTTAGGTATAAAATGTATTGTTAAAGGCAACCAGATATTTGTTTACTTGAAAATTTCTTGGATTGCTTCATTTATTAAAATTTTATTTTAATTTAAGAATGTTGTGCAAATATAAAGGAATATTCTTATCGGATTCCAATGAAAGTATATTTGTCAACCGGCCGCCCAAGTTTAAAAAAAAACAATCAAACCTCTTTCTTAAAAAGTTTGGTGACCTCTGCTGTAGAGTAAAAGATATTGATTGTAACAATTATGACTCACGTTTGCAGTCGTAACCGTCTCCGTGAAATCCTTGAACGCACTGGCAAGAGTATGACCCTGCAGTGTTGATACAGTGCGCTGAAGCCGAGCATTTATGGTTTCCAGACACGCACTCATCTACTTCTATACAATTGTATTTGTCAGAGCGCGCGTAGCCCTCTTCACACTGACATACGTATGAACCAACAATGTTGGTACAGCGAGTGTGAAGATGGCAGTGGTGACCCCAAAGCCCACCCGCTGATAAACATTCGTCCACATCTGAAAACATTATCAAAATAATTATCTAACATGACGAGAATATCATCGGTTAAATGTGGACTCAAAAGTGTTCCTAGGCACTGTTTTGTGTAATTTATTTCATTCAATAATAGCGTTTATAAATATAGCGGGAAAAATAAATACTACCATATCAATAATTTCAATAAGAAAAGATACGCTATGGTTATTATAATAGATATTGGTTGTGTTACATTTAACCCTACTTTATACCGTTTTAAACAATACTTAGTCTTTAGCCACACAACAATCTGGTTGTCTATTGATCACAGCTATTTCAGAGTTGTCTATGGATTATTTTATGCTGTAGAAACCATGTTGGAAAAAAATCCCTCTTCATTGTCATTGATAAGGAATTTTCAAAGAAATTTACATGGTATGTTGGATTATTATTGTACATAGATTCACCTTGTCACAGTGTCAAAGCATGTTGCTATTCAGTCTTAGTTATATGATTTATATTGGTTGAAAATCTTGGTAAATACTAATTGATAATAGTGGTAAACGAGATAATCCAATTAATTTGTGACAAATATGGTGACCAACATTTTTACAGAGAAAGACACAAAAAAATTGATGAAAAAAAAAAGCAAAAATAAAATATCTGGATTCGGGGAGCTATTACGTTGCCGGTTGCTATTGCACACTCTCACACGCACAGAGAGAGTGAGAGTACAATACACCGAAATGCTTGATAGTGTGCAAGCATGGGACTCATGAAAACAACCTCTGCGCATGCGTTTATTGTCAAATAAAAATACGTCACACCGCACGTAACCAATTGACTAGGCTTGTAATCAATCGAATACAGAGATTTATCGATTAGTCTTCAAATATTGGTAATCAGGAAATTTAGGAGCACACATTTCAAGGGAGTACAGAACTCAATAAAGAAGGACAGTTGGTCAACTTATTACTTTAATGCAATATTTTTTTTGTTGCTAGCCATTAGCCATGCATATGGCTACTTAGGTTTTCAAGTTATCCAAGAAGTGTTAAAAAAAACATTCCTTTAAGATAACATTAGACAGTTTCTTGTATAAGCCACACTTTTTTGTGTCTGCTCTTAGCTTTTTCATTTGACATTGACAAATTTATTAATAATCCACCAGACAACATTATTTTGTCATCAAAATACTTAATAATATTAAGGAGAATTAGTGATGGTAGTGGTACATGGTTAAGAGCAATAAATAATCCAGAAAAATTCCGTAAAAAATATATTTCATATCTTATATCACATTAAAGATCAGAATCAAACCTCAAAAAAGATTACAGAAAAGAAACAATGTTATATTGTTGTGATTATGAATGAATGAGCTTTGTCTTATAATGTATTGAGCACCAAAGTAACATAAAATAAATTGTTTGTATTGTGTAGAAATAATATGATGTTAAATGAAAACAAAAAATATTGTTCAAATTACAGTGTATGTAGTATAATTCATTTGTATATTATTATCTATATACCTTCGCAGGAAATTCCGTCTCCTTGGAAGCCCTGATTACATTTACAAGTATATTCAGTATTTAGGTTCATGCATGTTGCATTTTCGTGACAAGAATGACCCAGGCTGCAGTAGTCAACGCCTGAAAATTGAAACAAAAAAACAATCATAAATATAGACACTCAAGAAGTACTAGGACTATGAATGTTTCCAATGATTCAACTTCAGCTTGTTTAAAAATAAAACTAAGCACAAAAAGAAGTCTGTCTCTGATATTCAAGGATTCAAAGAGATTTTCGCTTAGAGATTAAGCTGCATCATTTTCAAAAGAAAATTTTCCAGGGTCCACTTAAAGTAGTCTATTAATCAAATAATGTTTATACCTGGGCAAAATTTACAACATTCCCCGGGAACGGAGAATTGATCTGTGGGTCTGCATGGTAGTGCGGGACATTTTTTTTCGGGATCTATTCTCGTGCATCCCATGTTGCCATCACGGCATTCACATTCCACGCACTGCTTTAGTGACACCTGATCTCCGTGTTCATATAAAACTCCTTTCAAAAAACATTGTTCTGAAAAAAGAAAGAATTATTGTCAAAAACAATTTGGATACTTTCAGGTACAAGTATAGATTTTTCAAAGAAGAGACATATTTTATTGTGAATAATTTAAATAAGATAAGTAAATTACTCAGGCATGTTGGGCAGCATTCTCCAGGGTGAAGAACTGGATTTCGGCAATCCGGTGGTGAGCATTCAACAGGTCTACAGGATATTTCACCATGCTGGAATAATTGAAATAAGCAACAATATGATAAATACAATGTCTGCGAATTAATGTCACTGATTGTTTTTTTAACCATGTCTGCTTCCAATACAAACTGTGAATGACACATTTCAAATGTGTAAGTATGCAATTTGTATTTTACTAAGTATATTCAGGTTGATATTGTAGTATTGAAAACTAATGCAATATTTTTTAACCATGTTGGAGCCACCGCTCTTTTACCAAAGAAAAATTATTTATACTCTCCCTCCCCAAGCAAGTAAAATCGAAATTTCAAAAGCACAGTTTTGTTTGTATATATCTTATGTAACGGATTTCTTGAAATGAGAGCCAATTGATATAAACCTGATTTGAATGCAAAAGAACTAAGATACACTACCCGAAAAAATTAATGCATGCATCTGGCAGATTAACAGAGATGAGTAATTGCATTTTATAATAGTGTAAATTGTCCACTCAAATTGCAGCAGCACGTCAAAATTTCAAAAATATTAAAACATTTTGCAAAGGAGAAGTTTACATCTCCAATAAGAAACGTTTAGTTAATAATTACCACACAAGCGCATCGGTTACAGTCTTTTTGCCAAGTTGCACCATCTGCGTGAATTGTCCCATTTATAAAACAAGACTTTTGGCAGTCGCATTCTTCTATTCTGCTAATTCGTTCTTCATTTGCAAGGATCTGTAAAAATAAAAAGCATTGAAAATTTTAAATTACACAATTGTTAAATGTTTTGTTCTGTTAAGTTTGACGCGATGATATAGCAACATGGTCATTATTCAATTCTAAGATTAATTGAGTATTAGCACTGATATTTTTCCCACTTGTGTTTATCTTTTACAATAAGTTTTAAATGTTTACATACATATATCTAGTATTATCATAAAGGTCGTTTTCACTTTCTGACCTTTTGATAATATCGTAAATTACTTACAGGATTTTGAAAGTACAGTGTCTGTCCAACTAAAATAAACACCAGCATGACCATAGTAAATATGAATATGTTTGAATGATCTACGGCCATGTTGATCTTGTTTTTACATTGAATTATGAAATATTCTATCTTATAAATGTTTTTCCAAAGACACTGCGTTATCAATATATTATATGCTATACAGATGATAATAATATTTGGTTATTATCGATTTATACTAATGCGTCAGTGGAGTGTTTCCAACAAAAAAAAAATCCATTGTAATTATTGTCGGTGAATGTATTTTTCCCAAATTATTGACTTTATATTTTATTCTACAATGGAAATTTTTTACACTGTAAAATTGTGATTCTTCACAAAATTTCTGTACTGATTGAATGCAGACAACAGAACATGAGGATTTAGTAAGAAGATTCATTGATAACAGAATAAAAATATGATTTAGGTGTGTAATACTCATTATTATTTGACAAACCTTGACTGATAAGTCTCGAATGTGAGCAGTTAATTCTTGAACTGTGGCCTGAAGTAAAGAGAACTGGCCGCACGTAGGGCATTCTGAATCGAGTCCAGGACACTGTGCTAAATAACCATGAGGTCCACTAATAAGTCTTACATCTTGAAATGCACCCTGAAAAGAGAAATTTTAAATACACACTATAAAAATTCAATATACTTTATTGCTAGCATAGAAATTAACAATATCATATATTCATTATAGGCTTGATTGATAGGTGAAATATTTTATATGAATCAACTCCCATTAAGAGCTCAAGAAAAATATTATATGTTGCCAGTGATATGTGATGTCATCAACAATCATGCAAGCTGCAAAATTTATATTGATACATGGTGAATAACTAAAGGCTTTCTTCAATCCACTGCTAGTTTTTAAATTACTTCTTTAATTATTTCTTTAGTTTTAGTGGAGCCAGTGACAAGATTAAAATTAATTAACAGAACAATAAGAAAACAAACCTTGAATAAAGAGTGTTTGCTATTTCTCTGTCCCAACCAAAGGGATAGCTGGGGCAAGGAGAAGTTCCGGTCCGGGGGCGAGATAAGTCGCCGGTACAGCGGGTGACAATCGACCAGAAGCTGGGCTTGGGAGCCGGAGACGCTGAGCGCCACCTGGTGCCACGCGCCGTCCGCCAACCGGTACGGGAAGGTCTCCACCCGAGCGCTCTCGCCGCCAGCGGCCACATAGTGCAGGCGGATCTCGTCCCGCCGTCCGCTCGACTGCAGCTCCAGGTACCTGGCGCACACCTCTCATTAGCTTGGCATTGACCGCCCGCCGACTGCGGCAAATATCCCGTTCCGAGGTACATGTCGCCGTCGTTACGCGGCCTCGGCACACAACAGTACATCGCACAACACAGATACGTTCATAAGATTAACCATTCATCATTCAAAACAATAACAGAAACGTGGCACAACTGATAATGAAATATACCGCGGTTACTTTATGCGAGCGTGTGGTGTGTCAGGTATGAATGGACGATCTGTATATGAAAGAGCGACAGTCTCCGACGAGGTCTACATCTCAAGATCGCAAATTATCAATGACGATATTATTATACATAGGGGACGCTCATGTACCTCGGAACGCAACGCCGCTACGGCTGATCCACCGATACTCCTATTGCTCCATTTCAAAAGCGACGGCTCGACAGAGGGTTCGAGCTGACAATGGAACTGCTTCGTGTCGCCGAATTGTCTAAAGTTAAACAACTGAATACTTGCAAAGCTAAATCTGACTGTGAAGACTTTTATGGACTACCGTAGTTAGATCATTGTAAACGTGAACTTTTTACTGAGAGAAAGCGGATTCTCATGTTGCTTGGAATGCACTTTGCACGTGATTCATATTTCTCTTTCATGGTAACCTCCTTCATTCTGAAAGCTTCTTCGTTATCATTGAATCTTTACTGCTCTCTTATTAGAAGATAGTGAAATTATCGCTGTCAAGTTCGACATCAGAACATTTAATCCAAAATATGTGTATTTGGTATGTTTTTCATTTGAGAAGTATTGATCGAGTTGTGTTTTATCAGGAGATGATGAGAAACATTAAACAACAAAGGAATACACAGACACCGTATGGAAAGAAAGAAATAAAAATGTTCAGTGACGATATAACATTTAAATATAAAAGCAAAAGATCTCGGACCGGATTCACAAAACACTCAGGTAAACAATTAATGGAATCTAACAGTTATGTTACACCGTTTCTGAGACAGCAAGACAAACACGGATCAAGACATTACGGTGGAACGAGTCACGCATGCTTCAATCGTTAAGCCGTCATGTAATTAGGATGTTTCTTCGAAACAGAGGACACAGTCTGTATTCAGAGAGAGAGAGAGAGGTCAGTCGAATGGCTGTCGGATTTGATGAATTCATTGCCAAACAGAGGAAAAATGCGATGAGAGTGATGACTTAACGAAAAACATAGTTGAGTAACGATCATGCACACAGAGATTTAAAAAGGTAATACTCATAAACAAGGTCACACAGACTGGATTAAGGAGGACCATTCCGAGGTACATAACATTCCAAGATACATGATTCTCCCCTATATATATAATTATATATATAATGTCAATCTTTTTGGATGGCATTGACGTGATCCACTATTGCATTCACTGTCTTTGGAAACATAATGAGTGGACCGCGTGCACCTAGTGACATCTATAGCTCACCAATATGCGATGTTGAGATTTAGAACTCACCCCGTCTGCAATCTTACTAGACGCTAGACGCCATCTGAAATCAACAATGTAACATTACATTCCCCCTGCGAAAGGAGCGCTCAAATATTGTTTAAGCAAATGATACATTTGTCAACCTGCCAAGCTAATTGGATACCTCATAAATATTTTCAAGACAACTTTACCTGTAAGTAAAATAAATTTCAAAATGATGTGTTTTACAAAATGTAACAACGTGAGGTAATTATCTACTTTACAGAAAATATTTTCAAATGATAAAATAAAAGACATGAACATGATTTTAATTGATTATTGTCCCATATTACAGACCTGTCAATCTGACACTTAACCCTTTTGCATCCAGTTTTTTTTTTTTTAATATAACAGCAATAAATCAATAGAATTGATTTTGTTAATCCTAAGAACTTGCACAATCCACACCATGCATAAATTTGAATAAAACATGTATAATTAAAACAACTCGAGGGACATTTGACGGGACCATGGTTTTCGCAGCGCGATCACGCTGCTTGGATGATTTAGCGGAAGTACCAATTAGCGCGATCGCGCTGCGTGGACGTAAAAGGGTTAACAGTGAGATTTGAAGATGCTTAGAAAATAATATAATTGTTTCCGAATGTGAGCAGCATTAAAAAATAATTATTGCTGGTTAAGTTAGTCAAGATATATACAAAAAAAAAAAATATGTCTTGAAGGTCGACATTATGAAAAAAAATACCATATCACAAGTGTATCATAATATGTTGTATTTATTTATTGTTGCTCAAATCAAAATAATATTTTAACAGACAATATTTTTAATATTAAAGAAAACTTTGCTGTAACATTCATACCCAATGGTATTTACCATTACGCCATTTAGGTAAATGTAATGTTTCATTATATAATACTTTTACCTGGCTGTTTATTCATTTAATATAATAATATACCTACATATATTGCAATACTCAGTAATGATACCAAGAAACTGGCACGTTTTAATTGGTTACTCCCGATATATGAACATCTTATTTTTTAAATAATCATAGATGTCGCTGCTAATATCATTGGCGATTTTTTCTGGCTGTTTCCAAAAAAATGTCTTTTATAAATTATACATACACATGGGTGTTTCTTTATTTTTTAAGACAATACTTTATATTGACATTAAAAATTTTGATAATCATCAGTACATATTGAATTTATTTTTCTACTAATTGTTTACATTTTGTGACAATGACATCTATTAATCACAAATAAAAAAATAATGTATCTTACTAGATTTTTTGAATGTGTTATCTGGTTAAAGTAATCCTTAATATAATAATCCACAAACTGTTTACGCTGTAGGTTGCATATGGTTCAAGTGCGGTGTAAAGGTGTTACTTAATGTGTTTCAAGACATTTATTCATCTCTACATGTAATTCATCAAACAATTTTTTAGTCGGAGAAATGATCAGTTTTTCGAAAAATGTATCAATTTATACATACACTTGTACATTTATGGCTTGCGAAACATTTTTAAATAATTACAAATAATAAAATCAACTGTTTAAAAAAATTATTGTTGTGTTATGCCTCTGAAAGAGACACACAATGTAACACACATGTAACACAATAGGTACACAATAGGAATAATCAAAGTTAATTTTAAATGTGTGTTTGATTTGATTTTTTTTTATCTATTATTACATTGACAAGTTTCGATATTTTTGAACTATTAATTTTGTGCAGAGGAAGAAACATAAATAATATATTTTGTGGGTTTGAAGCTTTTGAAAAACACCCACAGATGCCTCTAACAATGTATGTATCTGGGAACTTATACTTGCTTGTACTGTCATTCTTTGAAAGTTTGTTACCTTTCAACTTCTTTTAAAGTCAAAGTTATTTTTAGATATTTACATTAGACACTTATAATGTTTTCATGCATAGATTTTTTTTAGTCAATGATTGATTTATTCATGCAAAGCACGTTAAGCTGATAAATTAAGCAAATCTCAGTTAAATATAAGCTGCCTGTAAGCACGTTTGAAGTATTCGAGTTGGATTGATGTTATTGTAATGTGTGTCGCTTGTTTACCTGTTAAATCCGTGTGAGAATGACATAATAGTTCCAGAATTGGCTTGATCTTGTCTAAGAGAAGCTAACAACGTGAATTCTGGTGATCTTCGCAGCAAGTCAACTGCTTTCGAAAACGCTTGCATAGGAACTTGTAGTTCACGATAATCTCCTGAAATAGAAACATTATTCATTAGTTTTTTGGTTACTCAGTCGCTCAATCTCTCAAATTCGGAGATGGTAGATATATAAACCACTTAGAAGATCATTAACGATTTTAAGCGGCATTGCTTTGGATGTCAACATATTCCACGTGAACTTGAGTGAGTTCAGACGAGTACTATTTTTTATGTTTTATAGTTTGACTTCTTTGCCAATTTCCAAAGCGATTTTTTTTTACATTGCAAAATCAATTTGCTTATAATTTGTGACTTTTGTAATGAACATATATTATATGTATATGTATATTTTTTTTTTACTATGGATAGGACTAGTACAATTCTAGTGGTTATTTTTTTCATACTTTCTGTAATTTTTTTTCCTGTACTATTCATAAACCTTACTATTTTATATGAATATATATACATATATATCTATGTACATTACGAAAATCATAAATAACAAGTTTATTGGTTTTGCAATGAGAATTTTTTTTAACATTCCAGTTCAGACAAGAGAAATGGTGAACATAAATAATTTTAAATTTGATAACGAATATTTAGGTTTTATTGTAAACTTTTTTACCTGAAATACTTACTCGCAATTCATTTACTTATTCATCAGCCGAATAATGATAATGATAATGAATGCAAGTATAAAAATAAATTTTGGTATTTAGAAGTGACGACCCCCCCCCCCCCACCTTCCTCATCGTTCAAGATCCTAACTTGTACCCTCGCTGATATAATAATGTTCTCATGAAATTTTATTCCTGTAAAAAGCATATTTTATTTTGACGATTTTTCGACGGGATATTTCCAACAATTCCCTTTCCCCTTTGTAATATATCATCACATTGTTTTAGACTATTTTTACCCTCATAGGGCGTGACGTAATATATGAACTGTCACTTACGTTAAATTACATTGAAAAAGTAATCATACAAATTGTTAACAGTACATAAAACAATTGTATGAATAATAAATACAGCATCCATTTCTTAAGCAAATTATTTTTTCAGCTTAGAATTTGAATATAAAACATATTTCAGAATCTTTTTAGAATAAATTAATTCAATGTTATGCATAATTTATTTATATGTTAAAATGACTGTACCGATTAAATAAAGTTTTGTGTATTTTAATAAACTATTATCGTTATAGTTGAATTTTAATTTGTATCAAACATGAAATATAAAAAAATTCTAAATTCAAAAATATATTGACTTACTAATTTATTCGCTGGTTGCATAAAACTGTTCCAAAACTATGCAGGTATATAAATATCTTTGATTCCAAAACTAATTAAATCCCAAGGTAAATTTATAGTATTGCTATTGTGCAAATAATAAACGCAAAAGTGATTCGGTGTTCTAGTAACACGGCTGCACAACAATATACTATTGTAGTGTCGTTTTTGTAGCGCCAAATAATCCCAAAGGGATACATAAAATAATAAATAAAAGGGTAGAAAAGCAATTGCGGACAAATGATTATTATTTGCGCAACGGTACCCTAATGTTTGTTTTAGCGCCATTAAACGTCAGATGAATTATTGACATTTTATGAATAAAAATACGAAACATTTAATGTGATTTTCTGGTATAGCAAAAATTTTCGACTGTCGAAAATGTATTAATATTTTAGGAAAGCACGGGGTTAAGATTAGCGGGCATAATTAGTGAGGTATATAATCATATTTATATATACATATGTACATCTCAATGCAATGTTTCAAATAAATTGAAATCGGAAAGGTTGGGCAAGTGCAAGTTATTAATAAAGAAAAACTGAATAAAACATCATTTTATTTTTCGACAATCCAAAATTTTCAAAAGATTCTTTCTCAATGTCAAAAGAATGATAAAATTATATAGTAATTGTGCCCGAAACAATATATTTTTTCAAATAAAATTAAAAAAAATCATAAATGTACAGTTTACACATAAATTTAAAAAAATATTACTGCCAACTTCTCATCCAAGTTGGAATTTGATGGAAAGAATATAATGAAGCAGATTTAATTAAATGATACATAGTGATTGGAAATCGATTATAAATACGTATGGAACATTAAATTTAATATACTATGCCCAAAATGAACTAAATATTCTTGATTCAAATAATTATGATGTTCTGATGTGAAAACACTTTCTGCATTATTGTTCGATTTTTGAAAATTTATTTCAATACCGAGTCTTACATAGTTTCTCTCACAGCAAAAATGTTGCCCTTAGTTTTTATTTACTCGTCCGCCTTTTGTTTTGAAATAAGAAAGCATTTCAAGTATACTTTAATCGCATTAGTTATATTGATATTCATAAGCATTCAAGGCCTTTAATATAAGTGGCAAAGGAGGGTGAAAATTATACCGCTTAACTTAAAAGGTATCAAGCCATTGGACTTATGCTAATTATTCTCAAAACTATTTTTGCCACGGCGACGTCATTTCGCAATGTTGACAATTATTACGATATGAATACATTACATATTGAATTCGATGGCTAAATTCGAGGGGGTGACGTGCAGTGCCGAAGTGACGCAATGTTGTCCTCGACATACGCTATTAATTGATATTTATTCAGCCGGCTAGATTAAATTGCCTGGAAAATAATCACCACAAAGGGTTTCACACTGCTCGCAACCCTGCCGCGGGGGGATCTATTCGCTGTATCAAATGTTATTACAAGGAGGCAAGAGGGGCGACGGAAGCTATAGAATCATGGATGCATTCGACTTAAATTACTTTATCGTTTGTGAGTAGCAGACTGAAAGCTCTTTTTAATGAGATGGCAAGAAAAGCTCTCGAATTTTCCGCCACGGTGTTATTGTTTAATTTAGTTGAAACCCTAAATAATAATATCAGAGTCATTTTACATACTAATAAGAGCTTTCAAACACCACACGTTATTGCATAAAGACTTTAAAATTCTCAAATGTTTTTGTTGTGTTTTAAAAACTTTTTCGTGACCATATTTGAATCATATTATAGGCTTCTTAACTTTTCTTAACAGAACTTACTGTGACTCAATCACTCAACCTATCTTTTTGGAGAGAGTGAATGTAGAAGACATGTATACACGACAAGTGGTTATCTAATCGCTCTCGCTACGCCCCAAAAGAGGATTTTAAGCTTCGCAGACACAGAAATTCACAACTCGAAAAAGCGAGCTCTGAATCAACGACATTGACATTCGACCGCTGATCTGAATTCATGTACATATAATTTAAAATTGAAATTATTTTTTATTTTCAATAATGTTTGCGGTAAATGAAACCATTCCATATAACTGGAACAAGTATTGAAATGTTATTTTGTTTATTTAAATATAATGTATTTATGTATTTTAACCAATAATTGACAATTCGCAACTGAAAGTGATTATAAATTAAAAAAAGTTCTGGAACTCTTCAGAATAAATTTAATCAAAATCACAAGTCAAACCAATTTCTGTTAATCTCGTAAATCATTTAACTCTACATACAGTTTCAAATCGCCTTGTTGATCAGCAGACACGTGGCTAAGTGTCTTCTTTGTCTGTTTTGCGAAAGAAAAGCTTACATAAGGATGAGACAACAGCAATTTATGTATGTTGAGAATTGTTTGGACTATAGAGAAAACAAAGATTAAGAACAATGCCGACTCACAAAATATACGAGATAAAGGGTTAAAGTTGTGATTGTTACATGTTTCTTTTGTCATTCGGAAAATGGAAAAGATGAATCGCAAAAAATTACTCAGATAAAAATATATGTCGCGATCAAAACAATTCGTAAGATGAAAATTTAGAGACATGGTAGAATTTTTACTATCTATTATTTAAGCAAGAAGCGTGTAGCGAGAATCGAATGTATATCAGCGACATGTAAGATAGTACATAGTACAATTTTAAAGATCGAATAACAAGTGGGTGGTAGGGAATGAAATGATGACAGATATCCATTATTTTAGGCATATTTCTACCATAAAATTGCTTGAAAAATCAGTCTATTAAAGCGCAGCCATGTAAGAATTAATGTACATAAGTTTTTAAAGCTCGGATAGAAGATCGTTATAAGATTGTGCAAAACAAAGCTTAACACATAAAGCAAATGAAAATAACCATGTATAAAGTGATATTCATTGTGGATATATTCTTAATAAAAAATGTTGAAAAACGTGTTTAATCTTTTAGCTGCGTGTGCTATTTGATTTGCATTTGTGAATTTATATTTAAAATAAATAGAACTTACTTCGTTTCTTATTATGTGTATGTAATTATTTGCATTACTGTTGAGATATAATTATATTTAACTACAATTAAATTAAGAAAACGTTCGTACTTGGCACATACATACGTAACTTTACTGAGCTAATTTTAATGATGGTGTCATTTGATACGATAACGTTTTATAAATAAATAATGAACTTAATTTATTTTGAAAGAATTTGAGCAGTAGCTTTTTGAATTATCTAAAAGGTATTGTGAGTTTATAATAATAGATTTACGGGATTGATTATATCATCCCCCACATACTTGCCTACAAAGTGGCACTCCCTCTGCAACAAAAAGCTCTGTTTGCTTTTTCAGCTTTTCTTTAATACAGTATGTATATGTTGAAATTTTTTACATGGTCTACAACGAAGTGTTTTTTCATAGTTAATTTATTTAATTTCAATTAATTAATGAAGATAAGTGGACTAAATTTAACCGAGTAGAAAAAAATATATTTAAATTTATATCAACGTAAATAGTCACTCATTACAAACATTATGATGTATTTATTAAGAATACATCTTCACAAACAAAATAATAAATAAGATTGTTCCGAGCTATTTTTTAGATAAACCTCCTTTTTCACAAGCTATTTTATTTGCGAAACACAATAATTTATTCAAATTACAATAAATACTAACTTGTCCCAAAAATATAGTATACTTACTCTACTGAGTAAAAAAAACGATTTGATTGATTGACATGCAGTTGATGCTCAACAGATACATATTACCTTTGCGTTATTTCGGCAAAGCATAATGTTATTGACACACAAATTTAAAACATACCCATACTTAGAACAATTATATAAAATATTATACAATATTTTTATAACTTATCATTTCTTGTGAAAACATTGATGATCTTATCTTTTCGGGGCTTGTGTTCTTTAAAGAAGTGATGCCAATTGCGTCAAATTCACTCATAATTAGCTATTTGAAATTTAATATTATCAAAAATATTGGTCCTCAAACATTCTTAAAAATTAGCATAAAAATTACCAGATGGTATCCGCTCACCTAACGTTAATTAAGGTATCATTCGACAGAAAAATATAAACAGACGACTTTTTTTTGTTATGTAATTGATGGAGCTTTAAGTTATAATGCGCGCTAGCGTCAAAGTTCTTCCAGTCTCCTTCGTCTCTAAGTTTATTGTTTTTTTTTCAAGTTGTATTCCATTGGGCTTAATCGCTACAGTTCAAGAAGTCAACTTTATTTTTCGTCTCTACGGTCATCGAGAAGAATGATTATCGGTCTACAACGATTCTCTGGTGCCTTTTCGTCATAATTCTGCAGGCAAGATATCGTTGGGTTACAGTGATGGCCCGTTGCCTTTTGAAACTTTTATAAACGATAAAACATATTTCATCATGCGCAGATCTTATATTTCTTCTTTAATTAAAACAGACCATTAATTTTTCTTTGCTGAAAATAATTCGACTTCCGCATTTTTATGACAACACAGTAGTTCGCATAGCACACAGGGACGAATCAAATTATAAAAAGCACATACAATAACACAGTAATAAAAGCTTCTAATCGCATGACTCCTTTAAGCTCACCCTTTTAAAAGAGTGTTAAATTTCACGAGGGATGATCCTCCCGAGTGATCAGTGATCGCCGTGGTGCAAGTTGCAACAAATCCCAAGGGCACATTGAAGGAAAACCTTTTATATGCGTAGCTGAATTTGAAGGTTCACTAAACTGACCTCGGTCAATATTTTTTTTTACCCAACATGGAACATAACGACTCCTCACATAGTTTATTTCAACAAGGTTTTTTCAACAAGAACTGCTTTTTACTCAGTTGCTCAACCTCTCTTTTCCAAAGAGAGTAGAGATTGTAAGGGTTCGAGGACTAGGACAATACTAGTGGTTAGCTTATAGCTCTCGCTACGCATCGCTTTGAGGGAATGGATTTTTAAGAACAAAAACATCCATAACATTCGAACAGAATCGATTTATCCACTGAAAAAATCTGCTCGTACTTTGGCGATCCGTCACGGAAGTCAAAAACGTTAATCACTGTACTACGTATCGTTTTAGCTCATAATATGAATTTTTAAAATATGTCTCAGTGATGTTTCTTGTGGAGTTACAAAAAATATCCTCCATTATATGCCAATACAAATGAATGATTGAAGCTTTCTTAAAGAAAATAAAACAACAGTGTTGGTTTGAAAATGATCTTACTCTCGGCGGTAAATGATTTTATTCTTGGTTAAAAATAATTTTATTTTTGGTTAATGTGTCATATTTAAAGAATGGCGCTCCTTTTTTGAGAATTCGGAAATAGTTACTTGTGTATTTTAAAACGAATCTCAAGTAATTGAATAAGTTCTAATAGTTATTTTTATATGTTTCACATTATCTTTCCCTTTTTAGGAGCATAGTGAATAGAGGTTAACGTTTGTGACCACTTACTCAGGTTCCGTAAAATTATAGAGTAAAAGCTTCGAGAAAACTTTTATGTAGCGGCTAGTATGAAAAGTTCGCAGGGGTGGCACGCCCCAGAGCTTTCGGGGGATTAAGGCATTAAACAAATATTACGAGAGGTGAGGCGTATTACGATTTATGAGTGGCATCCCCTACTACCGATGATGACGTTTCATTTACACCCTTGGCAAGTATTACAGGGTGCTTTTTAGAGGAAACAGATTTTATTGCTTCTGTGAGCCCGACAAATTTGATCAAATCGATGCTGTCAAATAGAATCGTAACTACAGGATCTTTCACATTTGGGTCAGTGTCGAAATAAATTTAATCAATGACCTACACCATTTAATTATACTATTCATGTGTGTTTATTTTTTAATAATCTTACAAATTACAACAGATACGAAATACACCGCATAAAAACCAGTTTAACTATTATATAAGTCTATCTAACTATAAGTAAGACGCTCAGCTCGCTCTTCTAATAGAGTATAGACCAGCGTTGTCCAACACGCGGCCCAATTAAAGATTTTCAGTGGCCCAATTTAATATTTTCTGCCGCTCTATTGGAGTTTGCAGCCTTTTACAAATATATTTTACATTTTGTTATTCATAAATCAAACAAAACAGAGCAGGGGCGTGAATTTGTATCAGCATTTTGTGTATGACATGACATCCAATTGTCTTCATGACAGTCGGATGACGTGATGTGGTAAAAAAGTGCCATTGTAATTATTAATTAATAAATTGTTTTTATTACGTGTATTTTGTTTTTTTATGCGGCTCACCGTTTACCGGTAATATTTTATTTGGCCCACCAAGCGATTTCTGTTAGACAACGCTGGTATAGACTATACATATAGAGTTGAGACAAGGCGATAGTGTTATTGAAGAAATTAGTAACTCAAAACACAAAGCAAATCAAATCTATAAATTTATGCCCAGTTTTTAGAATTGAAGGTATAAGACATCACAGACACACATTTCTTTGAAAAAGAAACAACAAACCGCTTGAATTTCGCACGTTCCCATGAGTTGTTTCGCTAACGATCTGGGATTCGCCTTTCGGCATCTTCATGCATTTGCACGAATAAACTTGAACTGACAATTTTTTTGACCTTGGAAAAATACAAATTTTAAACGATTCAAATTTGATATTGAAATTCCACCAAGAATCTTTAGTCGAAATTCAATAGTTTTAACATTTAATGTCAAAAGATTTATGAATAAAAAATCATTCCTGAGAAGATATGTCAGTCTAGCTGACTTATTAAAAATTCAGGTATCGACTCTTTACTTGGCAATATTTGATTTTTAATCTTTAGAAATAAAGAAATACAATCATATACAAATACTTCACAGTTTATCCATATACATAGAATACTCTTTTCGATTATATTTATGTACATTTAAATGGCATCACGTGCAAATTTCATCCACTGTCCTGTATGTGCATATATTATATAAAGAGTCTTCAGCCACTCTTCGCACTCAAGTGATCTAAGCTCATAGGATTAAAAATATGTTGATATTACCTTGGAGGGCGTAGGCCTGCTTTAGAGGCTGTGGCCCCGACGCCACTGAGACGCCCTGCCGAGAGGAATTGTGCAGAGAAAGCGCCCCCAACAGATCCAACTCAGCGGCTGCAATACACAAACAAAAGAACTTATTAATTAAATGGAGAATGGGGATCAACTGAATAATTAAAGAAAATAAAGTCATGTAAGAGAAACTCATTCAAGAGGCTTAGAGTATTTTAGTTTTTGGAATTCGTGAGGAAACCATTCGGTGTAATAAAAGAATTGTAATATGTAAATATTCTTCATAAACGGCATACCAATTTGACGAGAGTGGCATTTTTATCAAATTAAATACTTAAAATGATGCTATAAACTTGGTATAAGTAAATTTTAATGATTAATCTTTTGCTCCTAGAACTCATATGTCGAGTCTAGCACGACATCGTATTGGTAACGCGCAACTTTATGTTGAGTCCTGTTCGACATTGTACAAAATGGTTGGAGAAATATTTTTTATTAATTTTAAACTATCCTTATTTAAAAAACCGTATATTTTGGATGGTACCATCCATATGTCTTAGTAAAAGTTTGCAACATGTCAAAATGTGGGATACTTTTCTTGTACCATGCTAATAAATACGCAAACCTTTTTCTTAAATCTATTAAGAAGTTGTGGGAAGGAAACAAATAATACATTAAGGAGTGCAAAAGATTAAGAGTCCAAAGATTTGCAACTACATAGCTATCTTTCGCACTGAATAAGATATATTTTGTATATGTTTTATTTCAAAAATAAAATATACCACCCAGATAGATAACTACCTAGATTCAAAGTATGGATATATTTATTAATTTTAGCGCTTAAGCGTATCTTTAAAAAAAAGCCAATATATCGTAACCCACCGAGTACTATTGGTGGGATACAAATGGGCGCGAGATAAACGTCAAAACGCATATTGTTATGAAAAGCACTTAAAGTGATTGTTGTTTTCCAACCTGTAAGAATGTTAATTAAAATAGTTTTGGAATATCGGATAATTTGCACCGATCGTACGATGTCTCTAACATAATTCAGGTAAGGGGTGCCATAGATCAGTGTTCTCCATCCTGTGGTCCGTGGACCGGCACCGACACGCCAAAACTATCATGTTTCGAAAATTTTGATAGCAAAAAGGCAGCAAAATGTGTCGCAGTAACAATTTATTTTTAGTTTATTGGATTTTAAAAACAAAATTCTATGTAACATTGACTAGACGTTTCAATTTATATATTATTTTAAAAAAAATATTATCCGAAGCAAACATGCATAGTTTTCGACTTGCAACAGGTTCAGTTCCGCACGTAAATCAATACCAAATCATTAAAAATATAGATCGCAGTGTAGTGACTGTCCCAGATTTTATATTGGTAAAACGACTAGATACAAACTGTTTCCTACGCGCCAGTTCAAGTACACCCGTGCACTTGAAATGCCTGAAGATGCCGAAAGGCGAAACCCGGGTCGTTAGCGACAAAACTCATGGAAAAGTACAAAATTCAAACAATTCAAATTTGATATTGAAATTCCATCAAGCACCCTCAGTCGAAATTCTTAAGTAAATCAATACGTTCGCAAGTCACATTTTATACAAATAAAGAAATATTTAAAAATGAACTACATAAACGTCAAATTTTGAAATTTATATTGTTCACTGGGGTATAAAATATTTGATAGAAATTGGAGAAGAATATTTTGTACTTATTATTTATACTCCATCGTCAGACTGTATAGTAAAGTCAGTCTGTTGACCCCGGTCATTGTTACAATATTCACCGGTCCGCGGATGTAAAAAGGTTAAAGAACACTGAGCCATAGACAATATTGTCGTTTTATAAATAGCTTGAAGGCCATTTTTTTAAAATATAAATTGAATAAAATGTTGATGACTAGATGTCGCCCCCGCTAGCGACAGTTGGTGCAAAAACCGGTAGAGTTTTATTTTTACAAATAAAATGTGATACCCGAATGCCGAACGTGTGATCCAAGTAATTCGACCGCTAATGTCAGTGCGGTGAAGAAAGACAATTGCACTTCCTTACCCGATGCACCTACACAGACGGGAGTTTCGCAGGACCATAACCACTGCACGGAAATCCCATCGATTATTTTGTACGGTATTTTATCAGAGTTTGTGACTACATGGTACGAAATTTATATTATTATTTGACCTTGACTTAGAGTGAAAGATTATATGCATTAAATATGCAATATAAGCTAAAGGTAAAGATACCATTTAAATGGTATATTTAGGTTTGTGGAATTATTATCTTGTATCCCAGTTTTTATTTGTATAAGATTTTGGAAATTCCAAATGTTCAAGGCCATAATAATCACAGCAAGTCATTTCAAAGACAATGTATGGTATATTGTTGCTGCAACGTAAGCCAGCATCTGTAAGAGCTTCGCCTGGTTATCAGAAGTTACGGGATCCATTCCGGCTTATGACATACTCAAATTAATCATTTTATTGATTGAATTCATATTTAATTGGTAGAACTCCATTAAAACACGGTGAAAAAATATCTATGTATTTTAGTTCTAAGCCGCAATAGCTATCAACTATGTATATATCCAAATATCATTTTTGGAAAACTAAAATACATTCATATTTTTTTACCGTGTCAATAATATAAGTTTGGATCAAGGATATGGGTGCTATGTTGATTTAATTTTGGAGTTTTCGGGTGATATGGTTATATTCTCTGCACGTTTTTTATAAAAAATCATTTTGAGGACTTTTAAATGAAAAAAAATCTGAATTAAAAATAAATAAATCATATCGGAAATCCTGATCATCTCTATTTTTCATCAATTATACAACACTAAATAATACAATGATTTTTAGAGAAGTAGTCAGAAGATATTTGATATTATCTATCATACACATCTTTCGATTCGGTTCAAGCCTTGTGAAATATCTGCCAGTGTATAGAAATAGTGATTAAATGTCCCCGCCAAAGAAACGATAATTCACCCCTTATAAATTCCATATGGTGGCAAGCTGACTTTTAGGGTGACCGTACCTGTGATGCATTAATTTTTGAGATTACGATGTTCAGAAGTAAATTGGTAAGTATATTCAAAGATCTCACTAAAAGGTTATATCGAAAAGAGATGGAGCCACTATCTCTACATGACAAAATATTAAAACGTCATATAACATCGTTTTATTTTATTATAATTCACTCAAGAAATAACACTACAATTATGTTTAAGTTGTAAAGTTCAGTTTAAATAAGCAATATATTAAGCTGCACGATAGTAAAATATTTAAGTATGTTTGAAAAAATATGGTCTTTTATGGATATAGCATATATATAACAGTGTTATGATAACACAGCTGCTACGAAACTATATTCGTTTTTTGTTATGAACTTTGAATTTGGAAATTGCTGTTCAATGTTAAAATATATATACGTCATACGCTTTGGATTTTTCATTTTTTTGAACCGTATTGACACAGCCACGATTCACGCAAAGCTGGTGAAATATAAAGAAACCAAACTTGTAACAGTTGAAAGCCAAACATCACTGGACAATATAATCACTGGAATAAAATAGTAGGGGGTTGTAACCATTGAATTACGAGAAAGAGAGAAACTTAAACTCGCAATTGCGGGAGGTTACTTGCGATTAACAATCAATTGGCCAGCACTGTATGTATATTATATGAACCCATGAGAAGTGAAGTGATCCAACTGGCATTTTTGGAAAAAATGTGTTAGATGCAGTATCATATTCTTCGGGTCTTAAAGTATCCTACAAGTGAAGTGAGATAATTAAATGAAGAAACACAATGAAATTGTATGCTCCGAGCTAAAACGAAAGTTTTATCATTTTGCTACTTGGATCACTTCAGTTCTCAAGGACTCAAATGATTTGTTAGCAGTGAACTAATCCCTCCCCTTTTATAACACTGTTTCAATCATCATTTCACTGAAACACTTTTCCCTATTCATTTATGTAGTAAGCTTCCGCGTAATGTTAAAATGTAGTAATAGTTCCACAAAAAACGAAGGAAAGACGTGATTGAACTTTTAAAAGTACAATAGAAAAGTTTCATAATTTCTAAACTTGGCTCACTTAACCTGTCAAGGGCTCATATATTTTAAGATAAAAATAAAACACTGTTCTATTATATTCCACAAATTGTACGTACAAAATTAAGTACTGTAACTAGGCGATGTACATGTATATTAAATTTAATAAAATTTTCCGGCAATCAGTCTCTCTAGCCGAATCGCATAATGAAAATAATATGCAAAGTGGACCTGTTGAGCGTGTATTTAAATTGACGGATTTTTCCTAAAATTTACATATTCACGCCGAGCGATAACAGTTTCCCAAGTGGCTAAAGGGTTTTTGAATTATATCATGATTCATGAATAATAAAATCCGCCTCTCTTATCGAGCGATGTCGTTTTTCAACAGTCTTTTTTATCGCCAACCCATTCTACTCATTTTTCGGACGTGGAAATTCGCAGTGAAAATAAAATCACAGCGGGCTGTAATAGATTAATTTGATTAAACGATGGTGTGAGTTTCAAAAGCCTTCAGCGATTTTCCTGAAATAAATTTTAAAGTACTGAGCCGTTTAATAATATAGGCTGTGGTAATTTTTAGTTTATCGAGCAATGCCTCCCAAGTATTTGATAATAGCAATAAATTTGGCTGTTTTAAATCAGATGTTTTACTGACAATCTTTATAATTGTGTTTTTAATTACAGTATAACTTTTTAATGAAATATTTTATTCCAATAGAGTAGTGAAAAATATGCAAGTATTTCTCTGTTTTATCTATATCGATTGTTCAATAGTGAGTTAAATAAAGGTGTCTCAAAATAAACAGTGTTTTGTCATTCGTAATTAAAATTACTATAGATAGAAAAGGAAACAAAAACAAAGATATATGCATATATGAATCCATATTGAAGACCATCAGTTTATTATGCTACTCAGCTAAAATCGGTCATTTTAAATATAACAATTCAAATATTTTTTTAAAACCATAAATGACTGCCGATCAAGTATAATCTCAACTATCAACCAATGAATCTTTCGGAAACATTATCTACTCGGCAAAACGATTTGGCTAGTTACAATAAACTTTACAGATACTTTTTAGGTGTTAACTGTCAAGTATTACTGTTGGAATGGCGTTATATTATATTATAATTAATAAAACCCAGTTCTTTGTACTTATTCCACACATTGTATAGTGATAGGAACCGATTTCGCTCATCGTGTCAAAGTACTCAATTTTATATTTCACTTTATAGAACAGGTTTTGCTCATCGCGAGCACTATCAACTGACTCATTTGGCCCTGTCCTGATCATTATCAAAAAATATGTGGAAGTAATACTGTACAATGTATTTTGTTTATTTGAAGTAACTATTATTTCAGTTTGTCCTTTTTTTAAACTATTGACTTCGCGCTGTTATTATATAGTCGTTTTCTAGCATCGCATAACAAATTCAATTTACATTTGACAATGCCGCATTTCGTGGGGTCCGTACCGGTGTGTAAATAATATCCGCAGCCCATCACGAGTGCATACCCCGACATGCTTAAAATCCACCCGCTGAACTTTACCAGTTTGCGTGGCCATACGTGGAAGTGGAACTACTTCCCCGTGTTCCGGTGCAGAGTAAGATATGCCTGCCTGCAGCCAACAGCGTATGTGCCCCGCGAAGCGAGACCACACCCGGCACGGCCCGGCCCGTCCACCTGTTTATTCACCGTCCTTCGTTGCTACTGCTAGGTATACCTTATGCTCTATTGTGACTAGCACATATATGATTTCACATCTTCGTCTGAAGGGGCAGTGTGCCCTTCTTTTATTTGCAGTTCATTACGGAATTGAAACATGCAATGCCCAGACTTTTTTCTTCAGAAAATACAACAAAAATTTCCGTGAAAAAGCTTTAAGACACGAATTTTTTAATTTGTATATTGTTTAATATGGCACTTTTTACACTGGAGGCAGAGCTTTATATCTCGGCCTCTAAGAGTCAAATAAACCTAACTCATTTTTTTTAACTTTTCAAGTGAGCCAAAAAACAAGTTTCACCAGTATCTGTTTTAGATATTTTTAACAGATATAATTTTGTTTTCAATATATTTTTGACGGTGCTTTAGCCTACTGATTTATTCGTTCAATATAAAATAGAAATTTACTATAATTCAAGTTTAGTTAAGCTATGAACAAGAAAGTTATTTTTATATTAAAATATCTTCGTATCCACTTTTCCTATCGATATATCTATTATTTTGTATTTAGTGGTATTCATAACTCAAAATTGGTAAAAATCTAGATACGTTTCTTTAATCATATGGGGCCGGACTGTCATATAACTTTTACATATGTGGTTGATTTCACTAGTATAAAATAACTAATCATTTAAATATTGTGAAAAAATTGGTACTTAGTTGAAGTAATCTATTTGTAAATAAAATTCTACCAATACATTTCGTTTTAGTGTATTTAAAGATACCGACAATATATTCGTCTACAACTTCAACATTACGAAGAATTTCTAAGCACATTTTTGAAAAAAAAACTTACTTAAATACATAGCCTTATATGTAACTGTCATTTTATTTTAATATGTAATGAACCTAATATTGTAAATTGAAGCACAGATGTCATTTCCATTTTTTGAAGCTATAACTAATGTCAACTTCAGCACGGACACCTTCACTTACAATTAATGTATCATAAACTGATATATTTCCCTCTTTATAGTCCGCAATACAATATAATTATATATTGAATTCATAAAACATCAAACCATCTAAAATTGTAATAAATCTGATCTCGCCATTAATTCAAGTCCATTAATCATTTCAATATAACGTCAAACTTCTACCCATTACTTATACAAAATCTTACACCATACCCTCAAACGGCCTCCGTTGAAAAGGGGTTCTTACATGTATAATAAAAAGAAGTTAACAACACATAATAATTATTAGGCGCGTGCCTTGCGGTTAGTTCAATGGTCTCAATAACACGGTAAAGTTTTTTTACTGTATCCTTTCATATCAAATTACCTACCTAGGTAATGTTTACATAATTTCGATCATTGGATACCGAAATCGATGACTAACAGCCGTATCGATGACTTATAGTCATGCTTCTAATTAAATTTTAAAAATTTGGCAAAATTTTAATTATCCAATCTAGAAAAAATATGTTAAAGTATGTTAAAAAAACGATACTATCCTAAATATACAATTCCACAGTTTCTTTCGCTGAGAATCTAGATATATATAATTCAGCATTTTGACTGAAGGTGCTTGATGGTATTTCAATATCAAATTTAAGTCGTTACTCAGTTGCGCAACCTCTCTTAATCGAAGAGATTAAGAATTAAAAGGACACTAAATATATATTGACAAACAAAATATATAACCATTTTTAAACAGGACGTTCGTTCTCGCGTACGGTACAATTATTTTGCATTATATATAAATTATTAATATAATCATTTTATAATCGATTTATTACGCTTTTAAAAGCTATATTCTATATAACAAATATATTGGTTTGATAAAATCATATTGTTTAAGATAACATATAAGAATAAAATCTATAAAAGTTATTGCTACAAAACACCGTTTATTACGTGAATATTGATGTATAATAGAATATATATTCTCGGAACTAGAATGACGCTTTCATAATTGCTACATTATCTATGTTTTCATATAAAACAATACGAGCATTTTTTATTGTTTTAATGACCAATTTTCAATTCCCTGACAACTAGAAATTACATTCACTCATAAAACTACGTAGAGAATTATTGAACAGTTGAAATAGGTGTAGCTTTAAAAAATAAATATTCTTTTCGCAAATTAAGGAACATTACACTTTGTAATAAATGGAATATATATTTAACTACCATGAGGAAGGTCAGAGCTAAATTATTTTGACACAGTTCTTGGATTAATGTTAAAATTATAATTGTAAATTATCTAACGTCTATTTTAATGGTTGGCATATCTCCCTTAGTAGAATAGTGTTTAAAATTGTAGTGAGATGTTTTATTTATTTAATCACGCTCCAAAACAACGTTAATTTCACTGGTCCAAATGTATATATTACGTTCTTATGAAAAACAATTGAAACGTATAATTTTAACACGGTGAAAAAATAGCAATGTATTATTTAGCCCTACAAAAACTATATTATATTTGGTTGATAGCTACAATTTCGGCATGATATTAGTTTGTAATGAACAAACTTAATCAACCCTTCACCGCTTCTTAAGCCATTATGGGAGGTTAATGCAATTTTAAATAAATCAACTTAATACAATACTAATTTATATTTATTCCCATTCAATATAAGCCCAGATTAGCTTTCACTTCAAGAAATGCATAAAATCAACTTGTCAAATTTAACTATTTAATATAGCAATATAAAATAAGGATTTTAGAACAAAAGTGATGATGTTTTGTGTACCTTTTCTACACCAGTATATATAGATGTATGTTTAAACATAGTTCTAATGGCGTAAGCTGAAAAAGCTATCAACCATATATAATATAATTTATATCGGACCAAGCTACATTGTTATTTTTCACCGTGATTTAATGGAGTTCTACCAAGTAAATGCCAATACAATCAATACGTATAATTTTACCAAAGTTCTGCTATGTCGTATTTGGTATTCTACTCATTGCTTCCGTAAGATGAAATGATAACATTATAAATAGTTATCCATTATTTAGCCTTTCTACAAATACGCTCCGCAAGTAAAAATAAAATATTGTATGACTTCCGAGTAGACAGATGTGGTAAATTATTTGTTTGATTAAGAGATAGCAGCACGTGTTGAAAAAATTTTAACCGGAGGGCGGCAGAAAAATAGCAAGTCGACCAACAGATGTACGCAAATTTGAAGGGTTGTATGAACTGTATCTTCGTTTAAGTTTATTTTCTCAGCGTTTCATTGAAGACTTATGACAATTTAGATTCAAAGTATATTAGTAAGTAAGTATTTTTTGAGTGAAAATAATTTTCAATATCGTAAGCTCGGTTTATTAGAAAAAAGCGAAAATTCACTAACGCTGTAGAATGTTATAAAATAAATTTTGAAAAGTCGTCTCCATACATCGTTTTAAATGTGTATTTATTAATGTAAGTACATTACAAAAATTAAAAGTTAATTGCTATTGCAATGTGAAAAGGGATTAAAAAAATTCACAAATATTAAAAAAAAAAAATAGCATAGGAAATTAGCAAATAAGACCAGCGTGAAAAATTCTTACAAAATCGACTTCAACACATACACGTACAATAGTACTCGTATGAACTCACTCACGTCCACGTGAAAAATGTCGACATCCCGAGCAAAGCCGTTAAAAAAAATGAGATGTTTATCGACTTCTAATTCTTATTCGTTCGCTAAAACTTTTTTTGGGACAGGGTAATTTTGCAAACGTTTTTGGTTTCAATTACGGTGCCTGATGGCTTCGAATAACACAGCCAAATACAGCCAGTGTCACAAATTGAACATTCTTTCTTATTCTTGAAATTGAAATCGACTTATTAATTTATATTTGAAAGCATAATATCAAAAATTCCCTCCTACTGTTCCTATCCTGAAAATTGGATGAAGCAACAGCGACTTTACTACATAACTTAATATATCGTGATATTAAAACTGAAGATATCTTTGTAGATAACATATTAAATGCTTCCTCAATTTTTTCTACACAAAAGAAGGATGCTATTTATTTTTCGACATATTGACCAATGTTAATATTATTTTCTGACTGATATTCCTTTACGGAAATAGTGTCCGCTCATTCTAAATCAATCAATCACTCAGTCTATCAGATAGAACGTCATAAGTATATAAATATATTTAATACCATAGACGGCATAGACAGTAAAATGGGGCTTAGAAGAGAGTATATTTATATTATTATATTTCTGGTAAATCTCATATCGCATTATATGGATAAGGTAAATCTGATCCGATGGCACACTTCAGACTAAATACAATAAAATCTTTTTGTAAAATAAAAATAATTTTCTTCTCGTACATGGTAACGTAGTTATTTCTGCCTCAAAAACAAAAGGAGCATCAATAAAATAAAATAAGTATAAATTAATTATTAAAAATCGTTGTTTGAATCAATTCGAGTATCTGCAGTCTTAGCTGCGAAACTGATTAGAACGTTGCTACTCGGTTACAACGATCAGTTTTCCTACTTATAATGTAATTTGTAATCATAAACTATATGATTTATCGTGCTGCTCAAATTATACCATACGTGTATTAGTATTTAGCGACTTTCTCCATCATTACATTACGTAAATTTGATTGATAAAAGACAAGTTTTATTTGTTAATTTGTAGATGGTGTTAAGTGTGAAAGACAGATGTATCTGATCGAACAGCGAAGACGCAGACTTACTCAATAACAACAAAATTTAACGGGAAATTTGGCGCCGGAGATTCGTAATTAAATATAATCTCAACGGAGTGGTAACATTATATTCCTTATCCGATTAATGAGAAGCGAAAGCTCTGCCGTGGGAACAAATAAAAGCTTTATAAAACACAAGAGATTCAATTAATTAATTATCATAGGGTTTAAAGTTTGCTGCAGCTTCGCTTTGTAAATAATTAACAGTCGCAAAAATATAATATTTAATAACTTAATAATTGTGTTGCCAGCCGAATAATCGGATTAATATTTGATTGGAATAAAGTACAATTAAAAAACCACTTTTCTTCTGGTGAAAAGTTGTCGTATAATAACGATTTTTCGGAAAGAACATATTAATTGAAATAAAAAACATCGCAGTATTTTATAAAATGAGCAGAACACTTTCGTTGATACATTTAACATATTAAAATGATAAAAAATACCATTGAACACAGGGCTTTTATATATAAATTATTCATCATCATACATAACCATACTTTTGTTTGTTCTTATTAATGAAATGAGATAAATTAATAAATATGATACGGTGAGAGAATTAGCAATGTATTTTAATTCTAAAAATAATATTTAATATTTTTGTTGATACCTATTTCGGCTTACGCCATCGTCAGAACTAGAATAGTCAGAATAGTTCTGACGATAGCGTAAGCCGAAATAGCTATCAACAAATATATAAAATAATTTCTGTAGAATTAAAATACATTGATCTTTTTCTCACCGTATTATAATGGAGTTCTACCAAGTAAATGCCACCTCAATCAATTAGTAAATATGCTTTATTTGTTAACGTTTTATGATAGAATAAATTGTTAAACCTTCAAATGCATCAAATTATGAATTATACCGATAGTATCTGATTTAGTTATATGTTTTTTCAAATTTCTATGGTAAAACTAAGCTACCACTTTTTTCACACACTTTTCCTTTACGCTTTCATTTCGCTATATAAAAACAATTTTACTGAAATCTCCGAAGAAATAAATATGTAATATGCATTGCAGAGATAAAGGGAGACTAAAAGAAAGCACATCTCACTATGTATGGTATAAAATAAAGGATTCTTTATTGTTTTACGATTATTGTGGAAATACAAATGATCCGAATTTTAATAAAAAGATAACTTAAATGAAGAATATTCGTTATTACCGATATAACTTACTTAGTCTATCATTCTTAAATATAATAAATAGCAATGTCTAGACATTTTGCTTTATTAAACAAATTCCGGTAGTCGAAATTTTTCTTCTTAACTGATAAAAAAGACGACAAAAGCTTTTAAAATGCGGGAAAAATGTCAGCGTTATTAATACAAAGCTTATGATGATATCAAATTTCATAAATGTCGCGTTATTAAATCGTGTATCTTGGATTAATGATGCAGACGATCGTATAAATATTTCCTTGCAACAGGTACAATTTTTAATGCAACAACTATGAAGCATCGCAATTCGCAGAGAATCTTCATTTCTTTTAACAATTTTTAATATAACGAAAACAGTCATGTAATCTTATTTCAATAATTAAATAACCCCGTTTTTATTGGCTCAATAATGATAAGAATATCCTTATGTGTAAATCGAATTTTTAAAATTATCAAGTCAGTGTACAGAATTTTTCTATTTTTTGAAAAATATATTGACGAGTAGTTTATTTCAACTTGCACTTTTCCTTTGAAAAAGATTGAAAAAGTTTTATAAAAAAAAATGTAACAACACATTTCTAGTACTTATTCTACATTGGATTAATTGAGATCAGGACCGGATTCGCGCATAGTGAGCATGAGCAACCTCATCAACTGCTCAGCATGATAAAGTTGATCATCAGTTGATAATGTTTGCAATGAGCGAAACCGATCTTGGTCTCAATACATCCAATGTGGGATAAGTACTTAGAATCTGTTATTATTTTAATTATAACGTCATTCCATCACATATTGATAATGAACACCTTAAAAGTGATAAAAACAGTATTGATAAATATATGCATTCTGCTAAATGTACCGCACTATCTTGGCACCACTTTGAATTCATTTAAAAGGATTTCGATGTCATTTAATTAAGGAATTATCTAGATAAAATACTTAAAATACTACTTATGTATATTAAATGATGCATTCATTTAGATGTATGTTCAACTGAGTAATTCATTTCATTAGAGAAACATACCATATTCTTAACGTTTTTAATTATACAATATAGAGACATTTTGTAAATGTTGTATTTTCCGCACGTTAAGTTAATATGTATTAGCAATAAATATCAATGCAAATTGAAAGCGTATAATATAGACGTTAAATGTGCATTATTGCTTAAAACCCCATCAAATCTATAAAAAAATTAGGGCCGGGCCATTCATTTATCATTTTCTTCTCTTTTTATTGCTATTGTCTTTGAAAGGAATATGGAATAAAGCCAAAAAAATACAACATTAATGATGCAAATGCATCATTTAGTACCATTATTAATGTTATGGCAAGATTAGTGGAAAATTGTTAGGACATTGAACGCTTTCATTTTGTTCGCAATTTTCTCGCGCACTTAAAAGTTTAATGGTAGTGCCTTCATAAAATCTACGTTATTTTACACTATAAATTAAACAAGTGCTTGTTGGGAACAGTATTTTCAAAGAATTATTATCGTACAATAATAACGCATATTAAAGTTTTTACTACGCAAAATATGGACAAATTTAATTAAATACTAGCAACCCGTTTATGCTCCAAGTTGGGTCAAATACGACTCGGAATAAGAACTTGTTTAAAACGGAATAACTATTCGTAAATCAGTCATCCATTTGTAAATATCAAATGTGTTCATAATTGATAGCGCATTAATCAAATATACCTTCACCAATATAATCAACGCTTGTCTATTTTCTCTGCCACGAATTCATTAAATTAATAATACATAGTGCTATACAATACAAAATATATCAGTAAGTATTTCGAGAAGAAAAAATATTACCAATAAAGCTCATATGCCCAAAGACCACACTCGTAAGATTGAAAATCTGCATTGATTATTAACGCGTCTAGACTAAACTGCCGTTCCAATGAAGAATGCAGTTATTCGCAAAGATCCGAAATTGAATTATAAATGAAATTTACTAAATATTTTTGAAAGCTATAGCAGTAAACAAACTAAAAAAATCTAAAAATCCTTCGTAAAAAATGGACTCCCAAAATATAAATATTTATTGAGAGAGTCGATACAACTACTATACAAAAATACTAAAACTTCAAAAACACGTAATTTTCCTCAACAGTTTGTCAGTCACTTTTTGTTTGGAAAGGCAATAAAGCACACAGCCTTCTGATCGCTGCGAGACAGAAATTTTGCCATTCAACTTCATACGGAAAATGAGAAACGTCTCGTTACCTCTTATTCTATTAGTTATAGATAATGGAAAATAGTCCATAGTCGCTTAGAATGAATGACCAAATTATGTTATAGAACATGTGTTTTTATTTTAAACGATTTTTCGAATATAAAAATTTTAATAGTAGCTCAAAACATAATTCAACTTTACTTTTTATTACGTTTATAGACATTTTATTGTAAGTACCAAAAATATTCCGAATTTATATCTGGCTAGTCTAAAACCGATCAATAATCAGAGCAATGCAATCGAGCTCAAAAGCTTCGTTGGCATAGTAATAATTAACGTAGTACATGATTATACGACAAAAGCTTCCGTGGTGTTAATTAGTTTTTCGATCAATCAATCGACGCCACACCTGTCGTCTGCGATATCCTGTGTATTAATTATCGTACATTTAAAGCTCCGTCTACATGAAAAATTCACATATTTTTTTCAGTGATGTCTCAAAACAAATTTTAAATTTTGAACACCACAATGAATCGTATTGTTGTACTTTCAAGAAGTTCTCATTTCAAAATGTGTATTTTAAGGTGAAGTTTGTAAACGTATATTTTTATTAAAACGTTGAATGGTATGTTATGTATTACATTTTTGAACTATAACGGATTCGCTAATTCCAATATATAATATATACAAATAATAATACATTTCTAGTACTTATTCCACATTAGATTTATTAAGATCTGGACGGGTTTCACTCATCGTGAACATTATCAAAAGATCAGTTATTATAATGCCATTCCACCAAGTATTAAATGAACACTTTAAAATTAATTTAATATATAGATATACGTTTTGATTTATCTGTTTGTCTGTAACACAGAACACAATCGTGTCATGTTATATTTTTTTATATTGCCAGTTTCAAAAAAAAGCACGAATTAATATATTTACATTATGTATTAGTATCGAACGACAATGAGCAACTGTTTAACTGGTTTATGAAAAAAGATATGTCATTATCATAAATACTATTAAGCCTACATTGAATCCAATCGATATATTGTATGGTATACAATTTTATTCTACAATTATTTTGCTATCATCCTGAATCGAATATGTCACTGTATCCAAAAAATAAAATTAAGGAAAACAATCACAAAAAAATATCCCATTGGAAAAAAGGCATTTAAAACAGAAATAAAACGTACGAATTCGTGTAATGAACGCTTTTAAATGGCTCACGGATATCATTCCTCGATTCAATTGTCATCAAAATCACATTAAGTCGATTGAAATATTGTGTTCATTTGGACGATATGCATACCAGAGCGTTTTATGACCTGCAACCTCTAACCAATAGGGGTAGGCATCATTAAGCTCAACCCTTACGTACTTAGAACGTATTAAAGGATCATTTTGTGAACTTTACAACCCCTCTACGATTTGGCAAGAACTTTGATGGCCGTTTAGGATGAGCAGGGAGATTGCAAGAGTAAGCCCAAAATACTGGAAATATATATAATACGTTCATTATTTGTAACATAATAAATATTATCTGTTCTTATTTCACATGTGTCGACTATTTTGAATATGGAATAGTTTAAGAATATTCATCGACACTATTACATGAAGCATTTTTATCTTGTAATATTGGTATTTGTATTATTTGAAATTGGAACACTTTTTCAGCATACTCCGTATAGAAAAAATTTAAGCTCAAGATTGATTTTTTACTCATAAAACCATCTAAAATTCAAAATATTTAAGTGAATTTTTTTTTAAATTAACAACATGTTGGTAAAAGTTTGGCAAAAAATCGAATTGAAAAGTATCAAGTTATGTCGCTCAATCTCTCTTTTCGGAGAGGGGAAGAATAAAAAGATTTAAAAGACTTAAGGTTATTATTTATCACTCTATCTACACCAGTGATTCTCATGTGCGGCCACCAGAGGATTTTGCTGCAGCCACCAGAAGCTTCGTAGTTATTATTGATATTTAATAAAAATGGGTTTTTACAAGTTAATTTGTCAACAAAGACACTGAAAATTAAATATTTTTGTATGCATTGCATTGTGCATCAAGAATTACTAGTTAGAAATAACTCAACACATACATGTTTAAGTCTTTTGGCAAAAAAGACTCATCACAATAATTTGGTGCGGCCACCAGACATTTCTGTAGTACCGCTGATGTTCATAATGCGGCCACAACCAAATTTTACGTGAGAACCACTGATCTACACCATGTTTTGAGAATCGGATAAATTGTATGGAAAAGATCACATCTATCGATGTATTAAGACACAAACCTATGAATTGTGTACCATCGAGTGGAAGAATCTGTAATCGGACTGAAACAACCCCCAAGATCGTTGAATCTCAACTTTATGAGATGTTTATTTGCTGTGGTGTAAATACATGTACATATATATAAAGTAAACATTTTACTGAAAACATAGAAATATTTTTTTATTTATTTTTGTGATCACACTTGAAATATTCTCCCCTGGAGCGCGCATTCCGTCAAATTGTGAAACTTTTTCAGAACACAATTGAGCCACATTCAAAAACCGGCAATCAACAAATATTTCCAAAGTAAAATATACAATGGTATGAAGAAAATAGCATATAACACGAATAAATAAATATACGTGAGGATAAGTGAACGTAAAAAATACCCACAAGAGGAAAATTCAAAGTTTTCCGTATCGTAAAATTATACAAGCCCACAACAAAATTCTATAGCTTTGCAGATAAGCATCGCATAATATCACAATATCCCACATTTGTGTGGGGGTTATGAAAAATCGCTATATTTTAACATCGTTATAATTTATTGTGGCCTCCTTATGAGTATAAAAATATAGAACCAACTCTTTTTGATTTCAACAATATAATAAATGAAGTAGTAGCGAGTACCCGACGTGCATTGCAATGAAATAAAGTGTGAAAGAGCAAAAAAAAACAATTTTATATAAATAGATGATTAAAAAAACCTTCGTGGGCGTCCACATAACAAATCGCCAAAGTTTATCGCAATCGGATGAACGGTATAGGAACGCAGAAGGCACATACTAGTAGACATTCTAATATAAAATTTAAAATAACTTTTATCCACGTATTGTGCTACTAACTGTGACACGTGTTTCGCCTCTTTCATAGACATCTTCGGACTTACTATCGCAAAGTTTGCTTGAGGAAAAATCAAAGCTATTTTAAATTTTATATTAAAATGAACTTCCACAAAGTGACCGCCGAAACCATCGAATGTATTAGTAGACATTCATTCATATATTTATGTAGATACTTAAAAAATCTGCGTGGACGTCCACACAACAAATCACCAAAGTTTTTTAGCAATCAGATGAACGGTATAGAAACACATTCGTGACAATCAAACAGTCATTTTTATATAATACATAAAGAAGATTATTCGAAACGCCAGAAGTTATGATTTAAATAAATGGCGAATAACCTGTGAAAGTTGCCATCATCAATTTCATTTGATGTGATACTTGGTTGCACAAGTCTTTTTTGATGCTTAAAGCTACCCAAAGTTCACGCTAAATGAATACTTATTAAATACGTAACCGGATTATTTTTAAATAAAAAACGTTAGCGGCTTAATATCCGAGAAATAAAGCAATCGATCTTTCATTCCACTCGGTTGCTCGGTTTGAATCTCCAAATGAAAAATTACGTAGATTATCGATTCGTTTTTGATTCAGATTAATTTATTACAGCCACGTGTAAGAGATTTGAAGCCCTGTATTATTCATTTGTTATGGCCAAATAGCCAAGTAATGGACAAGGTGATTAGTAAAGCATATGTGTAGCAATTTATATTTAAGTATACGAATGAAAAATTGTGTACCCACTTATAACACATAGTAATAGCAAGTGCAGAAAATTGAATTTCGAATTCGAAGCACATGAAAACAACACCGTACTGAAAACTAAAATTGAGTGATGGCAAACATTTTGTACGGTGCTTATAGATAGAGCAAGTTTAAACATATTTAATATCGCAAATATAATTTTAAAGAAACAGTTACAATATTAGTATATGCACTACTGGCTTTAGTGGGATTATGTTCTCGTATTGTAAGGTGTCGATGAGACGTAAAAAAATATTAAGAGTCAAATTTCAATTGATGGCATTTTGTACTTTTACATGAGTTTTGTCGCTAACGACCCCGGTTTTGCCTTCTGGTACCTTAAATCATTTCAAGTGCACGGATATACTTGAATTGACTTCCACCTACATCCGTGCACTTGAAATGCCTGAAGATGCCGAAAGGCCAAGCCCGGGTCGTCAGCGACGAAACTCGTGGAAAAGTACAAAATTCAAACAATCCAAATTTGATATTAAAATTCCATCCAGCACCCTTAGTCGAAATCCTGAATAATGTTAACAGTGATTGAAAATTGAGAGATAAATTTATCCAAATGATTATTTTCTAAATAAATGCAATGTTTTTTTGTTTTTTTTAAACAAATGTTCTTTACATTTTTTTTAATAAACGTATGGTGACAATTCAAAGACAAATGGAAAATCGAAAAAGGATCTCATATTTTTTTATTAATATGTGTATAATCTAATATGTGGCATTTCTTTATACGCCAGTAAAGGTTGTCGATGGCTTCTATTGAATTCATAGCTTTCCTTTGCCTACCACGGTAATGACCCGTCGTAAATATTTTATGCACTTTTTTACGCGATGCGATATATTCCGAAATTTATTACCGTAAAAAGGTTATCCTGGGAGATTCCAAGAAAATGTTTCGGAATATTTTCATGAGTGTAAGTGCTTCACTTTGCACATGTTGCAATTTTCCCAGACGGCCTTTTTATACGACACCCAAGTAAGGTAGGATCACCTGGAAAAGCTTTTACATTACGAAGATAGCTTCGAGCTTTATTTTTGTTCCTCTCAAATTTATACTCGGGCATACATGAGAGGAAAATTCATAGAAATGTTAAAAATAGAAACGAGTCAAATTTTATATTAAAATTCAACCGAGCACCTTCTGTCGAAATTCTTAATTACTTTTTCGAATGATGCTTTGAGATATCATGAGAAATAAAAGATTTTGTATGAAAACTTTGATCAGTCAACGTAGGCAAATCGCAATTTTATTTCTATAATTAGTAATAAACACAGTTTGTCTTCAATTATTGTTGAGACTTGAATAAAATGTTAGTTTATTGTATTCCTTATGAAGTCCAAAAGTACCATTTTTTTTATAGTGAGTTCGTTGAAACCTAAAGAGCGTTGTACCCGACTCTCTCGGAAAACTGGAGCTAATGACGATAAACGATAGTCTTGGGAGTTAATCAAGCTTACACAATAGTTCTATTCAATTTGTCTAACTTGTGTGATATGTATACAATCTCTATGAAAAGATAGTTTATAACTAACTACGAAGATATATTGTATCAAGAGGTTGTCAATTGACAAAATTGATATAAATATAACAATAATAAAAATAATAACACATTTTTAGTACTTTTTCCACATGAGATTTATTTCATCAGGACCGGTTTCGCTCATGGCGGGCATTATCAACTTATTTATTATTATTTTTATTATAACGCCTTTCTACCAAGTATTGACAGTGAACACCTTAAAAGTGATATAACAATAAAGCAAAAGCTTGTTCAAAGCTCAAAGAACTCACACTCTCTAGTATTACAATAATATATTAATTTACTACAATAAATCTTATAGCTTTTTTTAAATCTTACCAAATATAAAATTTAATAAAAATAAGTAAATAATGGTGTCTCTTTACTAAATAATCCAAATCATTTTTTCTTTCGATACTTCTAACGATTAGAGAAATCATTTTAGGTTATTTTACAATGGAAAGAAAAAAACGTATTTTATTCATTTATATTAATTATAAGTGGTCTAAATCGATATGTTTCTTAATTTTTTGAGTATTTTGGTATCATAATACTATAGACACTAATTAAAAATATATGTATTTCTTTACTTTAATAAATGTAAACTAAGCCGTGTGTTGCGTTTATAATCACAATAGTTTAAAAAACAATTGATAATGACTTGTTCTGATATCTAAAAAAAGCTTTAAGACAACGATGAAAATGCTATTTCAAACACCCCTGTCTACGAACAGACAGGAATAGATTTTCTTTCACTCAACAGCCTTAAATTTACGATGTCGTCAACACGGTCGTTAAAATCATGTACGTCCGTAAGCAAACCACAAACATGGCTAGTAAATAATTCAGATATTGATTAAAACGTAAGACGTAGAAAATCTTTTGTATTTTATATATACATACATATATAAGAAAAGGAAAATACTAAATAAGTACTTAGTAGTAGGATTGAATTTATTACATTGGTAATTTTTGATTAAGTACTAGATATTTATTTTTATATAATAGAATAATAAAGTGCTTTAAATGTTGCCGAGTGGCATCAGCTAAATTATAATCGTTTTTATCAATTAAAAAATCGAATGTCTTTGAAGATATGTTTTATTAATGGAATGTAGTTTATTATATCGTTAAAATTTTAGTGAGAAAATATAATTCCATTGATGTATAATGGGTATGATTGTATAAACATTCTTGATATATTTCTTATACCAATAAAGCTTTTTCACATGTCTTCAATTTTATATAAGGAAATACTTGTGTTTATAAATTGTACTAACCGTTTTCTATATATTATGTGTAACGCAACGGTGCTGGGAGCAAATGGTGTAATAAGCATTAAAATTGATTTTTTAAAAAATCCTCGAACTAAAGAAAGAGATTGTTTTGTCATTGTGGATAAAGTCTTATAAGTTCTAATATACCATATGGAAAAATGTTTAAACATAAAAACAATGCAGAGAGGAAGCACGAATAACTGCGATTCACTTAACGCTGTAGATGTAAGATAAATGCCTTCAAAATATTTTCGAATTGGCAGTGCTTTAAGTGGTATATAAATACCTCATGTTAGAGAACCGAACCTATTGTGATAAGTGTGAAAATGAAAACAATTTAACATTAGTTGATCAACGAGCGCTGGTAATTTTGACAAAGTAGGCAAAGATTAATGAGGTTAGGAAAATATATCTGTTATCAAAAAAAAAAAACCTTTGTGGCACGTTTGGGAGGGATGAAATCATCAGACACGTTTTGGCATTTGGATTGAATATTTTAATCGATAAAAAAATCAATGCATGAAAGCTTGAATTTAGGAATGATAGGACGAAATTTTAACAGCAAAGCTTTACTTTCCAGCTATTAAGCGTGTCACATAGCTTACCGTAGCATCATAAATGTATATCTCAATGCCTATTTATTTGTATTTATATTTTAAGCTATCTCTTTAAGCCCCAATATTGACGTATACTAAAAAAACTCAGGCGAAACAAAGTTGACTTAACGTCAAAAATAGCAAGCTTTTTCAGATATACGACGGTATATCGGTAATTTACTGAGCAACGAAAATTTGTACATAAGCGTTGATTTTTTTTGCGGCAGGTTCGTGAAAACAGTAAAGAATAGAAAAGGTGTGAGGGATTTTCGTATTGATCTCGGTTTTTTGTACGGAATTTTTTCTGCTCTAGCTTTTATGGCATTGACCTTAGAGGTCTGCACGGGCCGAAATTTTAAAATTTCACTCGGCCCGAGCCCGAAAACCTCCGACCCGGCCCGGCCCGAGCCCGAGGCTCATTTCAAAAATCTTACCCGAACCCGACCCGAGCCCGACATTTTTCAGCCTTGCCCGAAAAAAACCCGATTTTTTTTACGACAATTCCAATAAAAATTAATAATAATCAAAATTAAAATTTACTCGATTATCGTGTGTGCGGTTTTGCAAAATAAATTTCTTATAAATTACTTAATAACGTAATGACTTAACAACATAAATTGGTTACCAGTTTACTATTTTAAATATTTTTGTAAAAAATGCCCATTTCTTGCCGGTAAATTTAAAAAAAAACAACTTACCAAATCGAATTGCGACCGATCAAAACAACCATGTAAGAAATACTGAATTTGGGATCATATTATGAAATTTATTACGCGTATTGTACAAACTCCTCAACAGCAGACATCATTAAAAAATACTATACTGGCGACAGCGATCATTAAATTAAGAACAATGCGTTTTGATCTATCGAAATGATGTGTTCATACGAGAAGATAAGGTTGTTAAATAACGAACAAGGCGTCGAGAAGATGACTGTAATACGAGTGCGTGAAGTTTATTATATGTAGTATTAAATTTAGATTTACGATAATATTGAGCTCAATCAGAAATGGCCCGATGTTTGTTATATTTTTGTGTGCCTCTGCCCGAGCCCGGCCCGGGCCCGAATCCAAACTCCCGTTACCGGCCCGACCCGGCCCGCGGGCCGGGCCGGGTAGGATCCGCGGGCCAAACCCGAGCCCGTGCAGACCTCTAATTGACCTTAATTTCATACATGAACTTAGCCACGATGTGTTTCATTAATACTGTTTCTGGAGCAAATATTATAACTAGAATGCTAAATCACCGGAACGTACAGCGTGGTAGTGATGAATTGTTTTCATTAAGAAAGGGAACAAACGATAACAAATTGAACACAACCAATCGTACATCACAATAAATTTTCCAAAGCTTCTTGCAGAACAAATTACTTTCCACACACAACGCCAAGCTTAATTATATTCTATACTATTTCATGTGCTTTGGGACCAAATCGATGTGACAAAATGACACACGCAATATGAATTCGGCATGACGACACGAAATGATGTTGTTTGGAAAAGGTGAAAGAAGCTTAAAACTTAATAGTTACTTAAATATGGAAAAGGTTGATGAATGTTTCGACATAACGCCATCGTCAGAAAGATATTTTTAAAGATTTCAATTTATAGTCTCTTTTCTTTGATCTACTGGCAAAAGCTTTACCTTGGCGTCCCAGCAAGTTCAATCGGATCATTCTCGTCAATCTAATATTTAATATTTTGCGATCACGATTGACTTATTTTTAAATATAATATATCATACAAATGTCAGCCCGGTCCGTGGTGCAGTGGTCAACGTCGTTGGCTTGCGTGTCGGACCGCACGTGTTCCAGTCCCGGTACGAGCTGATTTTTTTCAGTCGATAAATCGATTCTGTTCGAAGATAATGGGTGTTTGTGTTGTTTAAAATCCATCCCCCTTTCTGATCCCAAAAGCGGGGCACGTAGCGAGAGAGATTAGCTAACCACTAGTTCTTTTCTAGACTTCGCATCCTTTCAATCCCTACTGTCTTCGACAAACAGAGGTTGAGCGAATGAGTAACAAGCAGTTCTTGTAGAAAAAACATGTTGATAAACACCCCGTGAGGAGTCCATATGCTCCAAGCTAGGAGCGGACATGGAAAAAAATACCAATGTCAAATTCTGTATTCATACAGCCTACCATAGACTGAATCGAATAAAAAATTAATTTGAATCTAAAAAAAATTAAGGGTTTTTATATTAGAACTGTATATATGTATGTAATGTATAGCATGAACGAACAGGAATGATCTTCATACAATAGCCTATCTAAAAAACATTGAAAAGATATTACTGGGTAGTGTACTTTACTGACAGTTCCAGGTGTCAAATTTACGAAATTATTAATTTAAATAATTAATAAAAACACTTTATCATTATAACTGATACTTTAAGTGGTCAAGGTGAATCACTAATGATGTTATGTCACATTGCATAAATTTATTTGCTCATATGCGCCTGCACATAAAATGGCTTTAAAATTTTATTTCACGACCTCATTGAAGTTTTAGCGGCATGGCCCACGACGCAAACAAACATGGCGCGGCAAGGCTTTGATTCTGTTCTTATCTAACAATATTACAAGCAATAACTTGTTATATTAGGATCGAGACAACGATGAAATAACAAATAAATGTTCAACATACTGCTTCGAATTTCAATATGATTCTAATACAGTAAAACTACACTTTTAGACGCCATGTAAATACAATTTTAAATTTTGGAAAAATTATCGAAATATATCCAAACAATATTAATGGAAAATGTATCGTATTTGAAACGTAGAAAATATATTCCTTTGCCATTATTTACAGATTAAACGTTCAAATAAAATTTGCCTATATTTGATTCATTTTTTCACTCAAGACACATGCTCCCAGTTTTTACGTACATAAGTATCTAAATATTTTACCTAAGGTCGTAACCGAAGCCAAACATTTCTTTTATCAGAACTTGTTTGTCACGTAGATCTTTTAAGTCACCTGTCACATGGGCTGCTGGCCTGATCAATTGGCACTGCTTATTTAGGTGGATATTTTCAGCAGTGAACTGGGTGTTTTAGTTTTAGCATAATAATTTATATATAAATAATATGCTGTCTTTTACGCCATTCTCTGTTAAATAAAAATTATGTTTTGTTTTATTTTATATACTATCTTGTATTTGTCAAATGCATGGTGCATTGGTGTCAACTGTTATTCCGTGTACTATTTTGATTTCCAATAAACAATAAGCAAAATTATATTATTTTAATATAAAACTCTTATTTACTCGTCGATAATAGTCAATATGATTTGAACTAGAAGTAAGCTACTTTTATTTAATATTATGAATAGAGGAAATATTACTGAACATAGAATTATGAATATGAGACACCATTCATTTATACAGCAAGTTTATAGATAAATAAATGCTCCTCTTGCAAAATGGTTACATTTCGCATTGAATGCATCACAAATATAGGCAGTAAAGGACAGCCGGAAGTTGATGGAGGCGGTATTTGGTACTAGACTTGGCAAGGGATGAACGAACGTCAACTCAAGGAGACGGAAGAGAAATAGGGGTAGAAAGATAAAAGCCAATGCAAATATTATACTTAACCGGTATCTGCGAAGCCATTTCACAGCCCACAAATGTGTTCAATATTTGAAATACACACTTTGGGTACAATGGGTATTTGTTGAGATAAAAACTCATTTTTCCATGGTATGAAAGGAATTTTAAATATGTTCTTTTAAGTGGAGAAAATTGAGTAGTAACAAGTGGATGAATAAATTAAAAAGAATAAGAAATTCAATTGAAAATTAAAATATATAAATTGCCAAATAACACGTTTTTTTAAATACATGTCCGCTTCCAGTGTGGAGCATACGGCATCGTAACGGATGTAACTATCTTAACATATTTTTTCTAAGAGAACTGCTTCAGTCACCCAACCTCTCATTCTAAAAATAATATGGTTAGTGATATTTTATTGTTTTTTTTCCGTAATTCTTAATTATTTTTCAACAATAATTTAAGCACGTTGCCCACATATGCTTAAAAATATGATACGAATTTATATATGAGATATCTTTATATTATTATGTAACTAAAATATTATCTGGAGAAATTGTGTAAAGCTATTGTATTTTATTGGATTTATTGTACGGGATGAATTGATAAATTTAACTAATTTACTTTTACCAACCTTAATTTGTAGAATACAATTATTGATTTCCGTATAAAAAAATCTAAAACATATACATAAATCACAAGCAATGCTGTACCTGTTTTTTAGTATGAAAATGGACACGCCAGGCGTGTTCTCAGCATCCAATGTGAGACGGATATGGAATTTTCATCGTTTCCTCTTATTCAAAAGCAATCCTACAGTAGCCATACGTATTAATTCACAAACAAAACTATGGATGCTAGTTTTCGTAGAGCTTCGTAGCAAATGTCAAGTTGTGACAGGGGGATGAACGGAAAAGTCGAGAAATAGTCGCAAGTTAAATAGGGGCGAAAAGTTCAAAACCAATGCTAGTGACATTAAAACTGCCTGCACTTGAGAGCAACAAAAGAATTTATTGCCAAGAAACTTCGATTCGATCCATGCACATGCAATAAGATGTCATTCCATCGAACTTTACGATACTCGCGTTGTCAACGTATTTTGTTTGAAGCGTTTCGAACATAAAATTGAATGTTAAACGAGACTTTATATTTGTTCAAAATTTGAATATTTGAACGTGTCATATATTTTGTTTCGTTATTTCGAGTAAAAATTGAAGTTTAAGCGAACCTTTTTCTTTATTCGAAATCTAAACATTTGAATGTATTCTATCTTTTGTGACTTATTTTGACATTTAAATATTTGAATGTATAATATTTTAATCTGTGTGTATTTTACCTTATATTATTTATATTACTATAAATGAAAATGGATATTGTTCTTTTCACAAAACTCGAGTAGATCTTTGGTGTATTTGCAGATATTTTTTAAAAATAAAATCAACTTAACACGACTTTGAATATTTGGTAAATATATAATAAAATTAATCGATTATTTAATAAGTTACCTTATCGTGTGTCACTATATGTATTTTAACAATGTGCCAAAATGCAAAATTCTGGATATAACTGTTATTTAACCAGTCATTAATACAACTTAATTTTATGCGTGGTATGTTGGTTGTATATAAAATTCTAGTAGAAGATTAATGTTGCTTATGCAGGTGATAGAAAATAAAGGGGAGGATTGTAACGTTAAATAATTGAGGGTAGGGCAAATATTACATTTTTAGTCGCTTTTCCGCATTTTTCTGAGAAAATGAATGTATTGTATAATATAATACGATGGTAGAAGTGTATTATGTCAAAATGTATAATAGCAATTCTTCAGAACTTCTTCAGAGCTTTATTCCAATGATAATTTTTTTATTTTAAAAAATCTACTGATCGTGAGGTACAATCGAATCTTCAAAGTCTTTTTTTAGCGGACTGATTTTGTATGAAGCTAGTTAAATTAAATTGCCAACGGCCTCGGAAATAGTGTCGTAGTGCTGATTGAATGTAAAAAAATATTAAATGTCTCGGAGTTTTAGAGAAAAATATTGATCAATATAAATTTAACCCCAAAAAAAAAACATGGTTTTAGCCCATATGTCTTAAAATTGTGTCAAAAAAAGTTGGCAACCCTTATAATGAAAAAGTGGGACTCTAAGAGAAAAAAAATTCAAACTGAAGAATACCGAAATTCACGTATCTATACGCAAAGAGGTGACTGCGAATACAGAAAAAGTGAGATGAATGCAGGAATAATGAGCGTTGAACAAAGGTAAAGAATTAAGACCTGGAGACTGCTCTATGGTCACTTCAATCAAGTTTTAGTCGTAGGCGTAATCCCATCTGAGTTTGTAAAATTAAGAAGGAAATAATCGTGCTAATATATTTAACGCAAATTGAAATTTGAAGAGTTCAACACTTTCAGTGTCGAATAAAAACAATTGAATTAATTTATGTGGCAAGCAAAACTGATTAGAACAGGCATTGATAAAAAATAAGTTCTGCAAAAATATCCCGTTCGTAAATAATCCCAGTATTTTGATCGATTTCGGTAAGAATTTTTGTTTGAAAGGTCTAATAGTGAAAAGGAGGGCAAAAATACAGTCGTAAAATAAAATGCGCAGCATATAAAATTGAATCATTATTTTAAAATTCGAACTGCCTTCAATCGATCAAACTATCATTTCTATCTAGAAACATTTATGATATTTTTATGTTTATTTATGCACTAGCGTATGATTGTTAAATGCTTTCATTAAATAATCTATTCTACTATTGATTATATAACACTTAACACACATAATGCCTATTTATAAATGACAATAAAACTGTTGTAGACACGGAAATATGGTCACGCGATACGAATAATAGGGCGAGTACCTTTTCGCGAACGCACAAATTTTATGCAAATTTCCCTTCGCAGCTCAAATACTTAAAATTCCGTCGACTTCCGTCGGATTGTTTCTCAGAAATTAGCTCGACCTTTTGAAGGCATCGAAAAGTAAATTGAATTAATGACAGAGTGTTTGAAAATATCGTGATCGACCGTACTCATTTAATTACCAGGTATATTCTCACACCTCACATCTTCAAAAGGCAAAAAAGAAGTTTCTAGATAGAAAAAATAAATGCAAAATGATGTTACCTCTGGGAAGATCCTTCGCATTCTTTGACGGCATTACTTTTGCGTGAACGCGAGTGAGTTAAGATGTATATTGCTATATGAAAATAAAATTATTAATGACTTTATTTTATTTTGAAATAAATATTATTGTAGCTACAAGATAAACTTGGTGAGAATTTTTAGCAAATCACTAGTGATCAATTCAAGGAAAAATTATATATATACCTTTATCAGGGTTGTGGAGTCGGTAAAAAAAATTCCGACTTCGACTCCGACTCCGACATTGACCAAAAACACGACTCAGACTAAAAAAAGGTTAATATCGTCACTTTTTTCCCCTAATTTTCCTATTTATGTGTATTCAATTAAATATCAACCCTATCAATGCGGCCAAAAGCCAAATTTGACATATTAAATGCAAAAATAAAAAAGATCAAAATTTTCAAAATTTCCGACTCCGAGTACAACTCCGGCCTCAACGCCGCGCCGACTCCGGCCACAAAGCTCCGACTCCACAGCCCTGACCTTTATACTTATACGAGTATAAGTATAATCGTATAAGTATGATATATATGAATGACCTTACCAGGACCAGAACTCAGATAAACATCATTGCTAGGGTAAGCTTTTAACTGTACCACAGAGTTATATGAACTTGCAATTTGTTGCCGATTTCTATTTATACTGATATACGAATATTTTTAAGTAAGTAAGTATTTTAGAAAAAAAGTCGTATGACATTTTTTTTCAGTAGATAAAAAAGTACATAAGATCTGATTGAATATAGGATACACAATATAAGAGAAAATTTGTTAGCAAGCCTTTCCAGCATTCACTTCAGATTACTTTCAACCGGGCGGAAAGTATTTTATGTTCTGTCAAAATATACGAAAAATCATAAGCATACATGACTATTAATAACAACCAAATAGCCCACGTGATAGTGGCCCGATGCCAAGCTACATGTGATTTGACATTTTATTGATTGAATTAGCATTTATTTGGTAGAATTCCATTACAACAAAAATAGCAATGTATTTTAGTACTGCATTTTTTTTATAATACATAGTTGATAGCTATTTGACGAGAGTGTAAGCCGAAATAGCCAACAACTATAAATTATATTATTGCTATATAACTAAAGTATAACACATGTTTTCTAAAGCTATTTTTTCACCGTGTTAAATAAATCATTCAAATATTATGTATTAACTATTTCCGCTGAGTTAGTATATATATATATATATATATATATATTAAAAGTTAAGGTAATTCCATCAAATCATGTATTTGGCAACAGCGTGATAACTATTTGTATGATAAATTAATTATTCTTCTAGGAAAAAGATCCGCCCCTTATCGGCCGGATCTTCACTGAAACGAAATAGAACCGACAATGTAATTTGAATAGGGTTGTCACAGCAGTGATGAAACAATCTTAATTGTCTATGGTCCCTCTAGGGGCGCTGGCGAACAATGTTCGCGGGAAGGCAGGCACGGTTGGTATTTCGTTGGCGTGCAAAGTGTTTTTGATCGCGCGTGTTGAGGGCGAAGAAATCGATCGCAAGGGTCTGGAGTCTAGACCGAGTAAGTCAGTAATGACCGCTGCTGACCTACCTCCCTAACAACCCGCCACCGAATGAATTTATAAACCCATCGACGTGTTAAACAGGAGGGTCTTATGCTTTTGTTTTTCTTATTCAAATTCGCCTCACGATTACACCACTAGAAGATTTTGAATGTTTTGCGTATCATCAAAATATATGAGCAAGAAACTAAGCAAACTCAAATAAATCAACTTTATTATCAACAGGTATTCTTCCGGTATATCAATATTTTTTCATATTAATTTAAACCTTTGGATCACATAACAATTTGGAAAGTTCTAGTGAAAAATCCCATGTTATTTTCTAATGTTATTTTATGATGTACATTGTTATAAATAACTATGTTTAATGTGTCGTAAAAACATATCAACTAAGGAAAATACAAACGTAGCTAAATCATGTGAAAAACAAACTGGGGCTCTGGGATTTTTCGCATATATTCACGTATTGATATTGAACAGTTATAAAATAATCAATTTAAAAAAAAACTCAAAAGCTATTCATAAAAAGGTATACGGCTTTATTGTCCTTATCCACAAACTCGATTCCGATGAGTCAACTACATATATGACCAAACATTTAATCAAAAACTGAGGAATAAATATAAAAAATACCCTAAAAATAGTTTTCCTCAATTAGTCAATTAATTCGCCAATTTTCTCGGAATACATTTGAGGCACGCCATTTATTGCACCCCGTCTTGTCATTAACACCCTCCGTCCTAAATTTCAATCACACGGAATCAGGCAAACTTCCGCCAGAGCGTAGCGGGAAACTAAATAACAAGTACATTTTCCGCAGTCCCCTGTAGAAAAGCTACTCCAGTGAAAGCTTTTGAGTTTACCAACCGATGTATAGCCTCATTTGTCTATTTTCACAAGACTTTAAACATGTCTGGCAAGTTATTGATGGGGTGACCTGAAAGTTTTCTGTAGAATGACAGCATTGTGCTTCATAAAACGTTTAAACGTTGAATTAAATAAAGTTTTTACTGTATTGATTTCCGCTAAAATATCATGGATATAAGATAACAATAAAATACATTTGCATCACAAAAATTTAAGCATGTTATTTCGCATCCGTTTTCCGTACTTGGTCGAGGGATATGTGTTTTTATAAAATGCCTATAAACATTGAAAACGTTTTTTTTAATAGATATAACACAATTAATTTGTACTTCTTCCACATATGTTTATATGTGTATATATTTTAGATCAAGACTTGTTTCCCTCATCGCGAGGATTTTAAACTGATGCTCGAGATGAGCGAAAATGGTCCTGGTCTTTATGTAGTACGAACAAATTGTTTTTTTACTATTTATATATAATGAATGATATTCCACTAACAACTGGCAGCAACTTTAACCCTTAAAAATGATCATTGAGCGTTACGTATTTTATATTACATACTTATTATGAAAATATATAAATGAAATATAAATGAATATCGGGTGATACCTTTAATGTATGGTGCATGATAATACAGTCAATATATATACATAAATTCACTGATTTGTACTCACTTATGATCCAATATATGTACATACAGGTCGAGATAGTTGAATGATTTTTATATTTCGAACAATTCAAGTCCTCAAATCCGACATTGGAAAATAGCATGACTCTTTAAACTCATTGAAGGAGTGCCAGATGTACTTAAACGTTTTCTACTTGGTATCTACGAACAGATCAATGACGCATATTACTCAGTATAAGGATAAGTTACAGACACTGTTTGGGGTATTTTGAAATCAACTTAGAAGCAAACGGACACTTGATCGCCTTCGTATAAGATGAATGAGCACTTTCGTTTTAACTGGAGATACTGGCATTAGTAAATAAAGTAGCTGATTCCATACACATGAAAATTTGCTAAATTATAATGACTTGAAGAAAAATACCTACAAATAGAAACAGTACATGTTACATAACCCCTTAATAAACCGATGAGGTTTTATTTTAAGATAACAAATGTGGTAAATGCGCTTGAGAACTTTCCTATTCGGTTGCATTATCCACAGGTTTGAATCCCAATTGAATTTAACGACCTAGAGATTTTTTTACGTTCGTATAAGTCAGTGATGTTTACATCCTTTACAACCCATCGAATCCTAAAAACGAGATGTAACGATTGATTTACTAACTCACAGTACTTTTTTACACAGTAGTTTGAATTACAAGCAGTTATTGTGTACAGTGGTTTTGTCCATATGCTCAAATATAACTCCATAAGCTTCAAACTAGTTCAGATTGGTTCGGAAATGGTTGAATGAAAAAAAATATGCGTTTAATTTTAAAGTTATTTTATATAGAAAATATGAGGCTTTATTCATCCATAAAATAAAAGTTTCGACCTATTCAATACTGTATCATACATTATTATACTTTTGTGAGAATATTGATAAGACCATTTGAAGATGTATTTATCTGCGAGGGATATTCTTCTTGAAGTCGTGCGATGAAATTTTCGTTGGTATCAGAAATATTATTCTAAGAAAGGTAAACATGACTGTTTGCATAAAAAGCGATTGTTGGATACGCCGTTAGGAATATACTTTGACGGAATTTCTTAGACAGAAAGTAATAAATTCCTTTACAGAAAGAATGAGGTGGGTAAAGTAAAAAGACAAAAAGAAATGTATTATTCGTGAACAAAAATGCATAGTATGTACTCTGTTCGGTGGAAGAAATTTCGAGGTAAAATAAACAACACAAAATACGTTCATTCGATTTCAATAAATTATAATATCGTTTGAGGGCAAAGTTTACTATCTCAACAAAATGCAGCATTTTATTATAGAAGGAAGTCTTTACAAAATTCTTTTTATTAAATTCAGTCAGTGATTGAACTTTTATTTTTACGTCGTATAAAATAATAAACTTTGACTTTAAGATTTGAGCAAGAAATTAACCTTATTCAAAAATTGGTGCACTTGAAAGTATAATGGTATCAGTGGATCTGTCGCCAAGTTTAGTGATATCGTTATAAGCACTCCACCTCAATTGATTGGGTCATAAAGGATTAAAGCCACAATATTGTTTGCTTGATTTGTATCTTCTCATTTATGGACCAAGTTGCTGATGATAGATCAATTTTTCGGTCAAGCTTATGGAGTATTTTGTAACCACAACCTTTGGTCCTTACCTACTCTGAAAAGATATTTTAGGCTTACAAAAACTCCTGTTAAACTATTCAAGAGTTAAGAGTCCATATTGCTTCATATTTATATCAGACGCGACTTAAAAATAAAGCTTATGCCTTTGTCTTTTTAAAGAAGACGTGTGTCTTTAAATTTATCTATTTATAAGTGTTTTTATAATAATTTATGATAAATAACAAACATAAATGAACTTACATCTTTTAATTTGTAATTAGGTTAATTGTGTTAAAACAATTTTATTAATAGTCGTGATGACTGCCATCATGGTGTCAGAAAGTAAAAGTTGCTTTGTAGTATGTACATTGTAAGTAATATCAGTTCATTTATCACGTGAAATTCATGTTCATACGTATTAAACAAGTCATACTAATGTAATACAGCGAACAGTGGCAAAATAAAAAAGGGGAAGCTTTTTATATCACATATTATATGATGTTACACAGAAAGCACGATATAAAATAATAATGATGAGAAATGTGTCTCATTATTATATCTAATGGAATTATAAGTAATTCTGTTTCATATTTTGTAATAAAATTATGTTAAGTCAATTTATATTATCATAGAAAAATGCTAGAAGCCAAATATATATTTTTTTATGCTAATACAATGAAATCAAAACTTCGTTTTTTGAGATTTATACACTTGATTAAATAAAACACAGCATAATTAAATATGGAAAAGCTAACAACTTTTCATCTATTGAAAATTATTTTTAAATATCTGCCTATCGCCTGCCGCAAAAATGACTAAATTTAATTACATTTTGATTTTTTGATTTTAAAGTTCACCACTTGTGAATATAAAAATATATTGTTTCTTACACTACTTGTACAATTATCACGCTAAATGTAATTATTTTATCTATGGTAAAAGATTAATACTTGTTATGATATATAGCATCATAGATTTTTTAAATAAATCAGTAGTGATTTGAATCATTAAAAAACAATAGATTTCGTTTGTTTTTTTTGTCATATCGGGGGTGGGGAACCATTGAGAAAATTCGCAGCTTTCGATTACAAACAAGGGTAGTTTAGTTACTTTGCCAATATGGCAAGTTTGCCTGGGGAAACTATGATTCATGTCAGTCACGTATAACGTGTTATGAAAGCAGTAGACTAAGAAAACATGGCCAAACAAAGCGAGGGTAAGACATGTTGGTAAAAGAAACAAGAACTCGGATTACTGAAGGCTTTATTCTGTGACATTTCCCCACTAGAGAAGTGTGTAAACTGGCTTATATCAGGAGTCTGATATAAGCCACATATTGGAAGACGCGGTAAAGAAATAATATTTGTTTTTTTTCTGTCAAAAATAATAATGGTGATATAGAACAGTAAATGCGTTTTAAATGTGGCTTTTCTTAGATAGTATGTCTTTTTTTGTTGCATGTATTCTTTTTAAAAACACGGTATTCCTTGATATTAAAATGTCCAGTAGTTACAATTAAATATTTTAATGAATAAAAAGAACGAAATCTTAGAACGACGTCATGTCATTCTAAGATAAAGAACACTTCAAAATTTTGGTATCACTGTTTTTCCTGTGAGATTTATATTTATAACAAAATCGAGTCTCAAGTGTTTACTAAAAAAACTGTTTTTCAGCTTCTTTGTTTCCTTGGAGCTTATGAATATGCGAGTATTATTGACACATAATGAAAGACAACTATTTTTGAACTAACGATTTAATTATTATAACTAACTAGTATTGCTACCCGGCGTCGCTTAGTCCGACATAATTATATCACAAATTCTAACATCCAAAATAGAGTTAAAATAAAATCACAAACTTTATTTAATTTGATGACAGCCCCATTCTCGCCCATTAAAATGTCCAAATTCAAGGAAAAAATCTAATTTGCTGTTAAAGAAATGTCAAATAATACAATACCTTCACGTAAATAATAAACATTATTATTAATAATAAAAGCCGGGAAAAGTTCAGTAGAATACTAATTTATTACATTTTGACTAAATGTCTTCGCCGATAAAAATTCAAACATATTTTCTTTCATATTCGTTTTTATGGCAACTTAATGACCAACAATGCAAAAGGGAATTACAGACCCACATACATACATACGCCGTTTCGGTTTTATATATAAGATTTCAAACAAATCCTAAAAATGTGTTTTTAAATTTTATCTTCGTGCAATAAATTAAATATATTAAACTGTGAATCACTGCTACCACTGATAAAATAAAATGCGATTCTTTTTAGGCAGACAAGTTTTTTTATTGCTTTTCTCAACTGCTTAAGTAAGTAATAAGTCTTTTTTATGAGCACAAAAAAACTTTCGTTTATTATGTAGGTGAAGCACATAAAAAAAGTTATCAGCGAGTCAATTGTTAGACCTGATACATTAATGTTTGTACAAGATTATGAAACGAAGATAAAACAATTGGCTTAAGCTGAATTCAGATAGACTAAAAATACACAGTATCCATTTGATATTGTACCATAGATCGATTGGCGTAAAGACCATTTATTTTTTAAATAAAGAACTATTTAAATTTACACCAATTAAAGAATTTTTATTGTTCAGCTATACTTCTAATACTATTTCATAACCTGCAAAATTACTGTTACAAATAAGATGAAATCATTGGGATTTATTGGTTTCCTTGATATTTAAAGAAGAAAATAAAATATAAAATGAAAATGAAAAACCATAAAATCCCATACATATTTCCATACACTAGTGAAGAATATTGGTAGGATTAAATATAATATTTATATCATCGGCAAATAAAATTCAAATATATATCCAACCACATACTAGTCATATAATAATTTAATTAATTTAAGGTAATTTAAGTCTCCTTTCCTCGAGTTGATTTCCAGTGACTATTGTATAATGATCAGGACCGGTTTCAGTCATCGCGAACATTAACGATGATTAATGAGAATTTCAAAATGTATATGGGAGTAGTACAAACAAATTTCGTATTATTCCTTTAAATATTCAATTATGCCTTGACACCGAGAATTGACAAATGACACTTTTAAAGTGATCGTGGCACAAGAACTTTATTCAAAATATACAGTGCATTTGTCAGTAGTTACAATGCCATGTATGAATATAATATTATATTTATATTAATCAGCTATTTCAATAAATTCATAAAAAATTTGATCAGAGAAAAACAATAATTGTAATAATAATACTAAGCGCTTAAAATTGCCATCTTTTAACTACATTTTTTCATTTCGACAACAACAAACGATGCACAAAAGAGAATTTATTTACCCGGTCATTAACTAACTTACATATTTTGTAACTTACTATTTTTTTCGATCGTATATTCAAATTTTTGGTTGTCATTTAATATTTAGCATACTAAACAACACGAAGCTTTCGTTTTCGTATGATAAAATGAAAATAATAGAATAAAAAGCTCAAAGTCAACGAACTTTCGTAAGTTAAAAAGAAACACAAATATACCACCCGCGTACAGTAAATAGCTGTCATTTAGTTTTTCCAATAATCTTCTTCATTAATATTTATAAGTCTACAAGCCACCTCCATTTTGTGGGGGATGGGAAAGTCTGCAAGAAAACAGACATCATTTATATACATAGGTATATGCGTAACTTTTCCAGACATTTTTTCCTTTTCTGGTTATTTTCCGCTACTATTGATTCGTTTTCTTACGGCAAGCTATCTTGACACAAAAGCTGGGTGGTACAGTTTATTTCTCTTACTGTTTTTTCTCAAAAGTAAATCAGAATTCATTTCGATATAATATGTTGTTTTTCCAGCAAAAAAAAACTTTTTTATGAAATTGTAGTGTTGAAGATTTAAAATTGCGTATCTTTAAAAATGACAAAGCAGTCAGAAAAGAAAAATTTATCTCACGTATGACAAAGAATATGATTTTTTTTTATCTTCTTCTTTAGTTTATTAAGACCGTACTTTCAATTGAATTGCTTTATTTATTACATTTGTAACAAAAATGAATTGCTTCAAAAAAAAATGTCAATCCGTGGTTCCTACAACGACTAATCTACAAAAAGTAACACTGCATGAAGTATCCAATAGCTTTTACCAAGGAAATGAGCTCGTTCTGATGAAATTCGAGTTGAAAAAATAACAAAAAAACAAAATAGCTCGAGAGTTTAAAAATCGAACCATCGCCAATATTCTTTGACAGTTGAGTTATGTTTTAGTTCGCACAGAATTTGAATCATGCATTGTAGAATTTATTTATTCGATCATAATATTTCAATTTTAGATCATTGCACTATGCTTACTTATGCTAATGGCGGTGAAACATCCAGCCGCTTATCGCAAAAATAACAACCACAAAAAGTGGAACAGATAATCTAAGGTAAATAAAAACAACGCCCTCCTTCAGGTAGTGTCAAATTCGTGTGTTCGTAAAATGTCATTCAGAGTGGGTACTACGGTCCATAAAATGTAACATTTTATTTCTGACTGTTCTATTTATACATCTTTTGAATAAATTAAATGAATGAAGAAAACCTAAGATTAATCAATTGTATGGTTGTTTAATAATAGTTTCAATTTTTAAGTGAATCGTATTTTATCTATACATACGGATACTAAAACTATGTGTTAACTCTATCGTAAATGACATTTTTTAATATTTGCTAATACTTCTTCTTCAGACAACTTCTTAAGAAAATCCATCTAAAATTTATCAAACACCAAAAAAACTAGAAGCAAAATATTAACTTTATAGTTATTATAAATTATCACATCACTTTCATCTGTTTAAAAATATGCCATTATGAACAGCGACAATTCTTAATTCAAAAAGTTTGAATGGAATCGACCCATCTATATGGTGCCACAGTTCTGATTAAACGTCAGAATGCGAGTCAAAAATACAGAAACAACAGAGAAATACCGCGCTTTGTTTGATATTCAACAGAGTCTTGTGGAGAATTAAAGTGTGGAGGGTGGGGATGTGACTCGGATAAAGATAATAAAAGATAAAAAGTTGGGCCTTGTGCAAACAAGAATGTTAACCTTAGCTTATACTAAGCCGCGTCCGACGAAAATAATGCCACATTGATAAAAAGGTGTCTATTACCAAGTGATGGCTGTGAGAAAAGAAAAAAACAAAATTTTTGTTCACATTTAAAATCAGAATTTATTCACATTCCAAATTTTAATTTCTGTCAAAGCTATCGCAATATTTTCCAAATCTTGCAAGAAGAACAGGTCAGTCACAATCTGTTAGATTTCAGTATCACTTAATAATCAGTTGAAAATGTATCAGTAATACATATTTCACATAAATACCGATATAGCATAAACTATTTACCCAATTAACTATTTATATAATTAATTTTCTCGTAAAAACAATATTTCATCGATTTTTATCGGCTTTTTTCTGCTATGTTTTACAACAAATTAAATTTTTCTTATTTGTCATTATATTGAAAAACCTTTTTTAAAACTTGCGAGCAGCCCGCAATTAAAATAAGATTTTCTTTAATATAAGAGAGAGCCCTCTGTAACATGGGTTCAATAAATTTATTTGCGCCATTGGTTATTAAATGAGTTTTTTTCTTTTTGTTCGTGACTGAGCAATGAGTAAAAATAAAACCAACATTGGATACTTATATCCAAAAATTGAATTCAAAATATAAAATTGTGCAATATCCATTCCGGAAACATCAAAAGGGTTGGACAATAACCATTGGATGCCTTCATTACGTTGTGTTTTAAGCATTTATATAATTCTAAACCAATAAGATTGCAAGAAAATATATGTATTGACTACGTTAACTGTTTATACTTTGGTAAATAGAATTAAAATATACCATGTATGAAACAAGTTATGCGGTAAAATTCCACATATTCCATGTATATAAACCAAATTATTAGCCAAGTATAACGTGACATGAAATGAATGTATATTTTAAATCCACGCAGAAAATGTTACGCATTTATTTCTTATCTACTAGCAAAACTGTAAACATATGCGCATTAACATTGCAAGCGTTCATATGTGTAAATATTTTGAGGGAATTTTTTTGGGGTTTTTTAATCTGATATTTTTATCAAATTTCCTAAACGTTTAAAGAATGTTAATTTGAAGTCAAATGAACTTTATTGCAGATATTTTTTCTGTTATACATACTGAAAAAACAAACATTGATTTTCATTATGATTGCTATTACTTTTCCCCAATATCCACCGAAGCAGATATTAAGCACTGCCCATATAAATAAATACACAGCTTAGTGATGGTAAAAAATGGGTCAAATAATTGATTTTCTACGTATTCATTATTTTCTATCACAAAGGTGCTTTTGGTTTTCCTAGAAAGGTTCAGGGAAGTTCAACACATACCAAAATTGAACCGATGACAACTTTCATGAGCTGTAAAAATAATTATGTTTATCGTTGAATAAACAAAATTACTCACACGTCTCATTACTTTTTTTGTAATACGACTGTTGTCACGCATTAGAAACATATCATTAATTAGAATAGGTTTAAAGCTTTAAAAAAATATATATTCAAGCAAGTTTTTCTTGAAGACATTTAATTAATCAATCGAACAACATATACAAATACAGAAATAATCATTGATTTTAAAGTGGTTAAGAAAAAAAGGTGGACAAAAAACAGATACAAATAGCCTCTAATTTTTTTTGTTAATGTTGCTTGTAAATATTTTTCAGTATATTAATATAACTTGCTATTTTGATTATAAACGTACAATAAATATAGATTATAATTAAAATGTTGAAGACCTCTTAGAAATGCAACCTATTACATCAAAAATCAATTAAGTATGAATAATCATTAGCAAAGTAAAAACCAAATCTATTTTTCTTGTATTTTGCTTCAATTTATTTGCTTGGTTGTAATACTAATTGTATAATCAGTTGACAATGCTCGCCATGAGCGAAACCGGTCCTGATCCAATAAATGTTATGTGGAAAAAGTACTTAAAATTTTTTTATAATTTTTATTTTAATAGTATATATCCCGTAATATAGGAGCTGCTTTGTAATTTCACTGACAAAAAAAACATTTTTTTGATTTTTTTTGGCACAGCACTTTAGTACTCAATGGTTTTCAATTATTCTGCTGAAGCGATAGTACGGCTACACGAAGGGTTGTAGCTGAGTCTTTTTATTTTAGCACCAAAAAAGCTTGAAACATTAGCACCCAAGCCACGAGAATCAAACAACGAAGAATAATAATGATTGTATATGTTGTATGTAATGTGTTCAAGAATGTTCCATTCGGCAATAAAATAATGGTTTATTAAGTTTTGAAACACAATGCAAACATTAAATAAACAGATAATAAAGAAAAAAAACCTTCACATTTACGACGCAAATAAGAAAATACACAAACACCCTTCACGAGCGTAATGCGATATATTATAATACTTACTCACCCTAGTCCTATGAAAGAAATCCGTTTTCCCACAATCTGAAGAGATACATTTTACTCGTACTAAAATGTAGGTATCCATAAACTGCCGACAACGTGATTCAATTTGGTGGAGAGGAAATCGGTCTCTCTCGCATACTTTCCATTAAATATCCCGACGCAAGAAATTCTGTTCCGGTTCCTAGCAGGGGGAAGCTTTTGACGTGGTCTGAATAAATAAGAGACACTTGCGGCATATTTTGCTCGCGTTACGTTGGACTATCGTTTGATTTATAAAATCTTTTATATTACGGCTCAGAATACAAACGGTATACTGATCCAGAATAAACTCCGAACAGAAGTTAAGTCAGTGACTTATTGAAATATGAAATATGATTTGACATTTACTTGTCAAAACTTGCAATGAATTAGTGGAATCGTTCCATTATGAATAAGCTCTGAAACGTTGGCAACTCATCATCGGTGGTTGGCAATCAAGATACACTCGAATTTAAGCCGTTGGGTATGATGAAGGTATATCTGAATTATGATAGAATTATAAAATAACCCAAATATTTTAATTAACTTGGCAGATATCTTCTATAATAATGACAATATTTACAGTAAAAATGTATTATGTAATAATTTATGATTTGGTCTGAAGATCCCGGAAAGAGAAACCTGCTTGGAAATATTTATACATTGGAAGCAGATTTGCTTTACGCGATAAAAATGTATAGTTAAGTAAGCTTCTATATTGTCTTGGGAAGATTCATACAGCAAGGTGATCGAAAAAGAATGTTCACGGTGTACTGAAATAATATAAACGGAAGACGGTGGTCAATTCCTTTTTGGGAGGCAGCATTTCAGAAAAAAATTTAGTGAAAATGATAATATTATATAGAACCAATAAAAGTTATTTACAATATTCTTAAAATGAAGTACTTATATATTACATTAAGTTTTAAAATATTTTTATCGAGAATTTTCTTTCGGTTTTTTAAGTGCGTTTTACAATAACGTCAACTGTGAATTTGATAAAAATTTGTTTTATATATTAACTTAATATTAATGGAAAAAACTTCATTTTACCTCCTGATACAATCCTACTATAAAAGTGCATGAGTATGATTATTAAAGTCCAATAAACTCTGCGACCTTATCAACATTTAAAAAACAATGACGCTGTACCAAGCAAAATGTGGCTTGATATTATGACCGTCCACGAAATATAACAAAAGCAATGCTTTCCGCCCGGAGCTTAAAAGCTCGGAATAAAGATATAGAGAATATTAAACGATGTACAATTTTTCGTTTTATTTAAAATGATATACTAACAAAAACAAACAGTCAAAATTGTAGTGTTTTTTATTTGATGAAATTTCAGCGGGCATTGCTTGGAACAGAAATTACCTATCCCGACAGAACCCATTTTCTTCAGTAAATTTCCAAACTGCATCATACCGACACCATCCAATTGAGAGAGAATATAACCCAGGTCAGGAGGTTTACAATATTTGTTATTCATTGCAAAATGTTTTTTGTAGTATGATTTTTCTAATCTCTTCAATTCTGTTCAATATACATTTCAGAGTGTTGATTGGGAGGTAGAACTAGCTGTTATTATTGGAACTGAAGCCAGAGACGTGCCAAGAGAAAAAGCATTGGATTATGTAGCGGGCTACTGTGTTGCACAAGATCTTAGTGCTAGGGATTGGTATTAAGTTTTCCAAAAACTGCAAAATTGGTATCGGATTTGAAAACTTGTGTGATATTTTTTAAGTGTGGAATACTAAAAAATAGCGGTATTGGAATATATAAAGCCTTTATCGGCCATATAAGCCATTGGCGCTTATATTTATATATTTTTTGACATGTTAAATTTCCTCTAATTCATTTGTTAAAATAAAACTTTCGTTTTATGGAAAACGTTCATGTTTTCGGGTGAACATATTTGACATTTGCATAATATTATCTAAGCCCACTTCGTGCCAGTTGGTACTTAATAATTACAGTTGGAAAAAAATGCAAGAAGTATACGTGCTGGTATCATCGCACGACCTTAAAAAGGTCACACTTTACGCCTAGTTACCGGCTATCGTTCTATTTACCAAGCCCGAGTCCATAACTATCAAAACGAAGAACCGGAACCAAATAGCCACCTTTACTTTGTTCATCTGCGATGGTTTGTACACTATTTTGCGATGTTAACGTCACTTGCTTCCTCTGATTTCCCGAAAAATCCTTGCGAATCAAACCGATTTAAATGATTCAACTAAAGATATGAATATTTTTCTCAAAATAACTGATACGTGACGCTTAATAATATTTGATATCATAATATATTACTTTTTATTCAAAGAATAGTTCTGAACGTATTTTAGTTCTACAATAGTTATTTCGGCTTACGCAGAACTAGTTCTGAGTAAAGATTTTTTCTAACGAGAGCGTAAGCCGAATTACCAACCATATATTCTTCAATTTTTGTAGAACTAAAATATATTTTTTCACCGTGTTATGATGGAGATATACCAAGTAAGTGCCAATTTAATCTATAAGTTATATCATTCCTTAATAATAAACAGTACAATTCACTTAGTATTAACTGTAAGTTATTCTTCATGCGAATTCATAGTGATGGCCTGCAAAATGTATATATTACATACTCTTTCATTATCAGTTTTCTCAAAGGAATTAAAGTGAACTATACAGAGGAGAAACAATTCCAAAACATTGATTGTACGTATAGAAATTCCATATAAATATTAACACTAAATAACGAATGCCAAATTACACATTTAACAATTTCAGTTTAGTTCCTCTTGACCACTAAACTTCAGTTTTATAGTTAAATCGTAGAATATTTTAAAAACATTTCGATTTGAAAGTAGAATTGAATTAAAAATAATAATTAAGCTTAACTCCCAAATAATGAGATGCGCTTCATGTTGCGCCGTTAACGGTAGTAAATTGACCCGGTACAAATACAAAACTGCAGTTTCGGAAATAGAATTGCTGATTTACGACCAATTAGACTATTTTTCCGGAAAAGCCGGCGCTGCGAAGGCTACTAAAAGCTACGGATACCGCATTTTCACCTGAATACTAACTGCTCGATGCGGACATCGATAAATATACCGTAACGCTCACCATGTGTACCTATTGTTTCGCTAAATGTTGCCATTGCATAAATATCATTACCTGAAAACATAACATTCAAAGGACGTAGTTTCAATACCATCGTCTAAAACAATTTGCGATATTAATTGGTTGATCCTCCAACGAGTCATAGAAATGCATTTTTTTATTTACATTTATCCAATAGTTGACTGACACTATTGATTTATACGTCGCATTTCTACTTCTTTTGAAACTTCGATATACCCAACTTCACGAATTCTCAAACAAGGATTTAGCTTTTTCAGCGAATTGGAAAGCTCCGGCAAACGTAAAATAACGTTTATATCTAGCATAACAATGTGTTAATGGCTTCCAATCAAATCAACTTAACTTCTAAAGCTCTCAACCTAGATATTTTTACTGTTTTCTGAACATATAAAAGATTTTTCGAGAATAATATCATGGAGTATAAAAAAAGTTTCATCAAATAATATGTCTACTAGAGTTTTTTTAATGGAGCTTAAGTATTTAGAAAGTGATGCACTGAATTAATAGAAGCTTCAACTTTGTACCCTTGATAATGTTTGCAAATATATAATAGATAAATAATTTGAATTTTTTGAATTTTGTACTTTTCCATGAGTTCTGTCGCTAACGACCCGGGTTGTACGGATGTACTTGAACTTGAAATGCATGAACGTGCCAAAAGTATCATAATCAATGAATGAAATCCATTATTGATTCTATATCCCAGAAAGAAAACTTTCAGGATATGTTAGGAAATGTGTCATTCTTATTCTATATTGATATGTTTGATCAATTCATAAGTCATCTTAAATTTAAATAAAAATGTTATGTTATAATGTTTGTTAACTTTAATCTAAATATTATGTTAATTTTGAAGTTATGAATTAATGAAATTTAGCATGGAAACTGGCGTAGACTTTTATACAATTTATCAGGTTTCTTGGAAAAGGCGATAAAAATTCATGACTGAATCTCGATGTAGAATTTTTCCGCTAGACATTTTTCTTTTGATGAGAAATTTATTGAGACATTTTTTCGTTGGATTTTTTACCGCTTATAGCGAAAATAATTTTGTTATTTATGACAGATTCTGAACATGAAAAAATATTATTGTTTATGATAGGTATCTGAATTGAAAAAATGTTGAATGCTTTTTTATAAGAGTGATAAAATTTTCTTTTTTTCATTTTTTTACTTTAATGAGAAATAAAATTCAATGGCAGTTTTTGTTATTTAATATTTTTTTTTTTCAAATATTACAGTATGATTTTAAGCCAAGGATAAGGGAAAAGCGTTAGCTTTTTATATAACCGGTCAGAAAAATTATATAAGGCCATTAAATAATTCTTTTTTGGTAATATCTTGTTGATTAAAGGAGGTATGCAATAAAGTTTAGGGATACCACTAAGGAATTCGTTAAGGCGAATAAACGTAATAACTGGCAATATAAATACCAACTGGCTAATATTTATTGCCAATGAATACTAACCGACAATGTATTGAATAATTGGTGTTTTTGTTAGATCTAAATTATCTTTTCAAAAACTTTGGAAGAACAATGGCTACTGCGTTTGAATCACTCTTTTGTGTAAAAAACAAAATCAATAATCGATTCCTAAACTTGCAAATCAATACTATTCAAATAAAGTTCGAAAGACAAAGTGTGTCTACAGAATGCCTTCCGAGAATGTACGAGATACGTAAAATAATGTATGACATCAGTGGAGCCCGTATGTCTGAAACCAAACGACCGGGAGTCTGTAACGTCTACGTACCCCCCTATACAGCCTCCCTGACTCCCCAAGAGCCTTATCGCATAAAGCTCAGTGGGGCAGTATCGAGACGCGAGCTTTTAAGCTCTTTCGAAGTTGAACTAGTAACACGGAGAAGTGTGTACTAGAGTTTTGCAAAATGGCTTTGTGATTATGTTAAATTTTGAAAGCATTCGGACCGACTAGTGCACGAAATGAAATTGGAAAAACAAAGACTTAAATTTACATAATCGTCCGGATGTGGAACGTAAATTATGCCAGATAAATGGACTATTTTTCCATACGTTAAGGCAATCGTATGAAAAATATATATGAAATCAACAGTACCTATCATAAAACAACAAATTCTAATTTATAATGTCGATGTTCCAGTAAGATAATATTCAATACTCATATAATATATCCATCGATGGGATAAAATGGTACACATTTAATAAAATATATTAGAAAGCTAGTAATTTATTAATTTCATTCATTTTTATGACGCAATTTCCAGGGTATATTTTAATGAATATTATCATGATTTTGAAACAACCTAATAATGTTAATTTTTTATTGAATATTTTTTAAATTTTCTATTAGGGAAGCGTCAGGTATTTGACGTTCTCAAATTAATATAGTAAGAAACTAGGGTTAAAACATCACAAACATATTACTTGGTACCTAATCAAATATTACAGTTGATTTTAAGACAGCATATTGAGCATCGCGTTGTTTAGTGAAATCTTATCAATAACTGAAAGTAATGAATAGGTGTTGCCATTTCAAGGTAACGTTTTCAGAGGTTACAAAAGACATCGTAAATTTCAGGTGGAGTAAAACGATAACTTTTATTGAGCTACTTTATGATATATAGAGCGCTTTGTATACAAACTATTTTTATTCTACACACTAAAATAGGGTATTTATTTTTCACATTAATATCCCCAGCTGTCCATTACCAATGTCAACTAAAGTAAAAGTGTGACATCATTATTAAAAATGATGTCTGCTGCTTAGCTAGATGATTTGTTGTAACTATGCTAACTTTGAACTCTCAAGCACACGAACCGTGAGCACTACGACACTTTGTCACGTAGTTTACTTCTAAATTAGCTTCAATCACGTGAAGTATTTCGATCCACCCTTGGAAGATATTCAGCTCAAAAACACGGTCTACATGACTGCATTATAAGCACAGCTGATTCTTACTTTTAAAAATATACATAACGAGCAAGTTGATTCATATTTCAACACGTTGTGAAAAATATACTTTATTAAACAATAATGACAGTTGGTGTGTTTTAGTTGAAAAGCTTGCATACATAAACTTTATATCGCCATATTAAATCTATTTCAAAATATGGACGTTTGAATTTATTCTAATATACGTGTGGAATGGTATTTGCTATTTATTAAAAATCGCATATAAGCAGTACAATATTTTCTAAACAAAATTTAAAAAATAAATCCGACTCGATCGAAATCTAAAATGAAACATTCGTCAATAATGACGTGGAATGAAGGTGTTTTTTGACATGTCTGTGTAATTTTATATAAAATCAAATTTATTGTATTGATCGTTTTTCCAAAGGGTAGAGCCAATCTGCCAATGGGGATGCCACAAGGAAGATCTTTAACGATTTCAAACGGTATTTCACATTGACGAGGGTGAGTTCAGATGAGTACTTTTTTTATGTATAAAAGTTGATTTTGTCGGAACTCACTCTTTCGTCGGTTGACTTCATTGCCAATATCTATTGATTTTTTTTTATTCTCTCTCTCTTCTGATTACTATAATGTTTTCATCTTTTTTCACAATTGAAAAAGCAATAAACTTTTAAATATATTGTGATTTTTGTAATGTAAATATATATATATTTATATATAAATAAATAAATATATATATTTGTCAAATGCATGGCGTATTGGCGTCATCTGCTATGCCGTGTATTGTATTTACTTGCAATAAATAAATACATAAAGATGAATATTGGTATGTTATCTATTAAAAGATATCAAAGAAAAGCTGTCAAAAATAATAGCTAGAAAGATTCTTCTTCATTGAAATATTTTCTAGTTAGTTAATGTGTTCGGTAAAGTTCACGTTCTCCGGATAAGTTTATGTCTGTCAGATAATAGACAATCTGCAACGTCCAAATAATTAATCGCTGCAATATTTTCCACGTTAGATTAAGGCGCGCGCTAACGGTGTTCAGGATTTTATTATGTCTGCTGTGGTTTACTGTCCGGCACCACTGCCAACATAACGACAGTTTTCCACGCCGCTACCCTCTTCTCGGCAGGCGCCTGCAAATAATTCATACCAACACAACGGAAATAATAAGACCATAGACGAAAAAATGCCAGATATTATTTTATGGCGCATTTGTGCATCTGTGAATTGGACCGTAATATTTAATATCAAATAGAGGTTAGGGTGACTGGCCACTTAATCACAATACCAAGTGTGAGAATTCTATTTTTCTTTTGGCAATCACGAACATGCAATATACGACAGACAAAAATTATGATTATTTAACCATATGGATTGATATTTATTTAACTTGTTCTCTTCGGTTTTAATTTAATGCTCATTTATGATCTCGCATAACCTCACGTCATAAATATCCAAATTTGATATTAATATATTTATAATAAATATATAATGGAATATTAATATTAATTGATTGATTGGGTGTACTTTTACTTTAAAAACGTACATTAATTTAACGTAATAATATCAAATCACTTCCTTCTATATTAGTTCCAAGACAATTATAAATATCCAATTATAACATACTTTGCTTAAATTAGTATTTTCTTCATATATACTATCTATATAACAATAAAATCAAAAATCGCAAATAATTTAGTTATTGTGGAATGACTATGTCAAATAGTTGACAGTTATTTCATTGTTTAAACTAAGACGTGATACCTAAATATCTACCAACTATATTTGTTCAATATTTTTTGTAAAGCACAGTAAGTAATTAGTTTTTTAATTTAACGAAACTTAAAAATTGAAATACCTCCAATTTGCTCAAAAAAAAAATGAAACATTTGCTTTTTACTATTCCACAAAGATTTTAATTAAACCATTTCTTATAAATGATTTGATTTTTTATCATAAATTAAGTCGCTCTATTTGAATTTCGGTTATCATACTATGTATAATTAATATTATATGAAATAAAAATAAGTACGGTAGAAGTTTGTTCCATTGAATTGATAGTGAACTGAGAAGTGTAAAATGACAAATCATTCATCCAACAGTTAATTTTAATCAGATTAGAATTACTGTCCGTAAAATCATACAATAGCTTTTATGACGATAAATTAATGATTGTGAGCAACAAAATCTGTTTTGTAATATTTTATATTACTGACATTTACTAATCATATATTGTTTAGAAATGCGGTAGTTATTTTCGCACTCGATTTTCCGAGCCTGTAGCGGAGCTTTTTCCGTAATTGGCAGCACTGAGCTTTGCGGCCTTGGCGTCTTTCAATCAAGCAAGCCTTTGTCGAGTACCAACAATAATTTATAATTTCAAAAGTAGTAATAAAATAAAATGCGAACGGACATTTTTTATTTAAACGATCACTAATATTGTCTTCACAAAGTAATAAAAAAAAAGATTATGATGAATTTTTCATTACAAATCATATTAAAATAACTATTTTTTAAGCATAGTTATCATATTATTGTTCGATAAATAAATATAATGAAAGTACTATTATTGATTTATTCACGTAGGTAGAAATTTTGACATTAATGATAAAGTTTGGAAAATTAAAGGTTTTTTGTGAAACAAGACTTTGTTATTACTTCTGTACCGTAGAAATCAGTATGTATTTCAGCAAATATGTACATTAATTACTACAAAAACATACAATTTTCCAAGATTGGTTGGGATTTTTATCAAGTATTAAGACATTCTTTTCATCGGTTCAGTGTTTTAATCTCTGATATACTTTTCCATTTGAAGCTTGTATTTGGGTGTCAATTGATTCCATTAAGCAGGAGGAGTTTAATGAGTTCTTTTTAACAAAATTCAAAATTAAGTATGAAAGGCGCTAGTTTTCTTTACCGTTTACGAAAACAAATTTAAAAGCAGTTTGTACCATCAAAAGACAATAAAGATTAAATATTTTCAAAGTTCACTGAAAATATATTTGCCTGACACAAAATACAGATATGCGAAGTATTTATTTTGTGGGTTAGCTTATTTCACCTATTGACTACCCCTTTGGGCTAAAATGTTCTCTTTAGAGGTATTCAATTCATAAACAAAACAATAATAACAATGAAGAAACACCAAAACTATTTTGGGTATTCCATCGGGTACTGAGGATACAAAATGGCTGTAAACTGTCATATTAAAAAATGGAACTGCGAGAGAATTAATGGTGGATGTTTCGCCGAACTAATATAAGGTGCCGTGGTTATTTAAGTAATTCTAATAATTTATCGCCGTGAAGTTTCGATAGAGTGGAGGGTTTAAATTGTAAATAGTTTGTGCCTTACACGGTTTGTTTGCGATGTTTCCATGGCGCCAGCCACCCACCCTTATTTCTAAATTTCCAAACAGCCTCAACCACACTAATGTATTACCATTCTGACAAAGCGAAACTGTAGCGCTTCTGTGTGTATAAAAAAAATGAGTTAATTTATTTCAGTCCGTTGGGGCATATTGATTGAATCAGCGATAAAATATTGCGTAATGAAGGAGTGATCGATACATTTCCGTGTCAAACTGTATGAATATGGTAAACATACGGACGTTTTTTAGTGTGTTTGCTTTTAAATTAATATTGACATACAATGGGTAGACTAACACTCAAATTAATAAAGAAAGTCTCAATCATAAAACGTCATGTTTACGAAGTCATAAAACAATTTCAGCAATAATTTTAATATTTTTTTAAATACCGTTATATAAGTAATATATATTGCCGTCAGCAAACTGAAGAGTACAAAAAATATTTAAAAAAAAACAGTATTTTTATTGCATAAAAATATCAACCTTCGATACTTTTTAAATTAAGTACAAATTCGAACAATTCAATTATGTGTTGAATATGAAGATTAAATATTTAGTAATCGTTCAGTTATTGAACTCTCTTAATAATCGAAACCGGTACTGATCCAAATTACTAATAAATCTGAATATCAAATCATCGGATGGCTGAATTTTCTATAATATTTCTACCCATTTCAGACAGAAATAATTTGTATGCGTGGATGTCTGTGACATTTTCGTCTCTCCGTTCTATCCAATAATCGAAATGAGACAAAGAGAGAGCTACAAAGAGACCATCTAATAACTCTTCTTACCACATCCAAACATTATATCTTTCTTTAATATGACTGGTTACGTCACTGACTTAAAATTAGTTTCATTAAGAAGCACCGCCTGAAGAAATGATTCAATTAACTCCATTTACAAAAAAATATATACTAAAAATGCACGGTTTTAATGGAATTATAACTTTTATCATCTGCAATAAAATCATTTCTGAAACTATCTTATGCTTTACTTTTTAGGTATTCACTGTCAATAATTGGTGGAATGACACTATGATTAAAAATATTAAGATATTTTTGTTGTTTTTCCGCATTAGATTTATAAGGATCAGGACCGGTATCACTGATCGCAAACATTAATGACTGTCAATAATACTCGCGATGAGCGAAACCGGTACTGATCCTAATAAATCTATTGTGAAATAGATACAAAAAAAATATTTATCTCTTATACTTTACGAAAAACTTTACAACGGAAATAACTTTGAAAATTAACACTATCAAGCATAATTTTCAGTTTTTAGAAGAGTTTAATAAGAGTGTTTATATCAGGGCTGTGGAGTCGGAGTCGGAGACAGAGTTGTCGCGGGGCTTTGGCCGGAGTCGTACTAGGAGTCAGAAAGTTTGAATTTTTTATTTTTGCATATAATATGTGAAATTTGGCTATTGGCCGGATTGGTTGGTTGCTATATAATTAAATACACATATAAAGGAAAGGTGGGAAAAAAGTGACGAAATTAATCTTTTTTTAGTCGGAGTCGGAGTCATGTTTTTGGTCAATGTTGGAGTCGTTATTTATAACGACTCCACACTCCACAGCCTTGATTTATACTATGAAAGCCACTCTCTTTCAGAACCCCTGTTGAAATTTAATTAAGATGTGCTTATTAAATTTGACAATATAAAAGCAGTATTCATCTACAAATTATACTGAAGATTACGCATACCGGCAATGGATGATACAATTGAGCTAAATGCGCATCGAATGGGAATGCCCCAGTGGTGTAATTTCGCAAATTGCCCCAGATATGATCTACTTATTCAATTCGATGACCAGGATAAAGCCTGTACTAATTTATCTCGCTTTGTCCCCGAGGGGCGAAGCACCCCTCTACCGAGCAGGTTGTAATGTTTTCGGTATTTATTCGCAGGGTCACCATTTATTCGGAATCAAAATTTAATAATATGCCGTCGTTATTTGATATTTAGAAGCTTAGACTATTGTGGAAGCTTAGAAAAATGTTATTCATTTTTACCATGGAAAACTAATTTAATGTATTATTAAAATAAACATTTTCAACAAATCGATCGTTTAATAATGCTCGCGATGAGCGAAACCGGTCCTGATCACAATAAATCTAATGTGGAATACGTAAAAAAATGTGCTATTTTTTTTTTATTATAATGCCATTCCACCAAGTATTGACAACGAACAACATAAAATTGATCATTAAACATTGTTATATTATGTAATAAAAAATTGTTTTAAATCGCAATACAAAAAAAAAACCATTTATAAAATTATAAAATTACCATGTATGTAGAAATACGGTAAAACTTTAGTTTTATAAAAAAAACTAGTATTGCTATCCGGCTTCGCTCGGACTAAGCGACCAATAATTATTTATTAATGTTATATCATTCGGCATAATTATATCACAAAATCTAACATCCAAAATAGAGTTAAAATAAAATCACAAACTTTATTTAATTTGATGACAGCCCTATTCTCGCCCATTAAAATGTCCAAATTCAAGGAAAAAATCTAATTTCCTGTCAAAGAAATGTCAAATAATACCTTCACGTAAATAATAAACATTATTATATAAATAAAAGCCGGGAAAATTTCAGTAGAAGACTAATTTATTACATTGTGACTAAATGTCTTCGCCGATAAAAATTCAAACATATTTTCTTTCATTTTCATTTTTATGGCAACTTGCAACAACAATGCAAAAGGGAATTACATACCCACAGACATACATACATACGCCGTTTCGGTTTTATATATAAGATATATAATATGAAGTTGATATCTATTTCGGGTATGGCCTAGCCAGAACTAAAAAAACAGAAGAATATTTAGATGGTTTCGGCGGTAAATTTGTGGAAGTTCATTTTAATATAAAATTTAAAATAACTTTGATTATTCCACGTATTGTGCTTCTAACTGTGACACAATACGTGGAATAATCAAAGTTTTTTTTAAATTTTATATTTACAGAAGAATTGTTCGTTCGTAAGCTGAAATAGCTACCAACTATATATCATATAATTTGTTTAAAATAGTTTAATCATGATCACTTAGTTTGGATTAAACGTGAAATTGTAAAAAAATAATGTGTGGATTTCTATCGTTTTCATTTATATTACATTGTTAGAAGCACCTATCTATTAGAGCTGTTCAATCATTCACAATTTAGTACTATGTATCTAACTTCATTCATGATCAAAGACCTCATAACGCAAAATTCATTTTTAAAAAAGGAAGTCAGATTGAAACATAAATAATTTAAATCTCGTTTTACAGTTGCCCAAGTATTCGGAAGTGGATTGCTATTTCGCTTCCTGTAACTGGAAGTTTAGTTCCATATAAGTAACGCGAATTTATGGAAAGCGCAATGTATACGTACGATTTGAGCGGTGGGTAAATGTGTTTTGTGTGTTCGGTTGACAAATGAGTCAATTTGCCATCCCAAACTAGGCACTGGAGCATTGTTAAACTTTGCCAGGCCTTTACTTGCGACGGCATGAAATATTTCGCTGCCTCAGATTTAATTAATGTTCCAAATTGTAATTGATCTCGTCGTAACTCGTGTCATTAAATATTAGCTTTGTTGTAGAGAAGAAATAGTTAGTGTTATGGGATAATTGAATGGAAAGTCCGGGTGGTTATATTTTATAGTTTGCATAAATTTAAGCATTTTTTTTCAATAATCTTCGCTAAAAATATCATCGTCTGTGAGTTTAAGGTTTGCCACTTACTCAATAACGAATGCTTTACGAGTAATGGCTCAACAATAATTGATTTTAATAGTGCAATATTTTACTTAAAAGTAGTAAGGACTTTAAGGTAGTCAACTGTCGATTCTTATTGAAAATGCATATTTACAAATATAAGACATACTTCCACATGTTTCTGATAAATATCAGTACCGTTTTCGCTCATCGCGAGCATTTTCAACTGAATTACGAAATTATCGTCGGCATTACTGGAAAATTTCGTATCTGCTTGAATAAAAACGTTTACATGTGAAATGATAGATAATCCTTAATAGTGATGATTTTCTAGTTGATTCTGAGATCAAGGAGTTGTGATCAAATAGTAGAGATTCTTTATGTTTGTCAAGCGAAATTCGATTTTTTTTTAAATGAATAATGCAGACTTAAACTCATATTACAAATGGCTCAAAAAGATTTTAACGCAGCTCTGTAAGATACATTTTCATTTAAAACTGTGTGTAGTATCAGTTGAAGTATAAAAAAATCACGTAGCATCGTAAATTCTATATGAATTTTTTAAATGTACATAATTATGATATCGATGGTGTTTAGTTATGACCAGATTTTTTAAATAGAACTGGATACGTTCTAAAAGAAATAATTTAAGTATTAATATTTGAACTAATGAAAATCAGTGGAATAATTTAAATTCTGATTTTCTTTTGTTTGAATATTCTTTAAGTAAATTCAATATTTTACAGTTTTTAGGATATGACCAAACAGCATTGACATGTTTGACAGTTAAAATTAGACATCCAAAACGATTTGCAATACACCTGACGTCTATCTATTCAGAGCTAATAAATATATTAAGTTAAGGTTAACTGTTGTTGATTAATGAATTAACATCTCTTTAATTAACGCAACGTGTCATTATCCAATAGACTTTCAAAAATCACCTGACTTTTAAATCAATACGTACACGTTATTAGTACAAACATTGCAAATTGTTGAGATAAGATAATCTCTATGTGTAAAAATATGCACATGTTTTGTCAAATCTAATCTCAATGGGGCATAATGCGCCAGGATAGTAAAATTAATAAACAATGTTAATAGAATAAATATAAGCGGTTCGAAAACTTTATAGTGATGCCTTTAATGAAACATTAAAAACTGCACTAAAAAATCCACTTGTATTTCCTCGCGGTGAAAATTTAACTGCATTTAAATCAGTTCCGTACCAACGTTTTGGGGTCCCCCCTTCTAGATTTTCCACTGCGCCTGGCCTTGAATATATTCATGCCAACCTCCAATAAGGCCATGAACTATAACAAGTAGTGGAATATGCATTTATTATTAATTTTAAATGATAACCCCTTCACAGCATTGCAATAAAAATTTCTACGAAGTAAGGTGAGAAAATTTTGCGTTTTTTTGTTGACTGCAACTCAAATTTACCGTTTGTAACAATAAACTATAATTATCATTTTTTCTCAAATTTGGGACACGTTGGTTTTAAATTCATGAATTAAATGTTATAGATTATGAACATTTACAAGATTTTTACCCTTTACCCACCCCTAGTAAAAATATTTCGAAGAAAATTATTAAATCGCAAAACTTTGATACTAACGTAGCATATAAATTGTAGGGAATACAAAACCTTCGTGTGAAGAATGCAACAGATCAAACAAAATGAATAAAAACACATTTTAAATAAAGTATATCACTTTAAATGTAGGCTCCGATTAAAACATTAAATAAGCTCAAATCAATAACATATTAATATTATTTATATATATGGTTGATCGAATATATTTTCCGCACGTTTTAATGAAACAAGTGTCAACCGGGGGGGGGGGTTAACTGTTTTCCAAGACATTTTTTTTTTAATAAAAACCCCTTGCTAAAAATTGCGTAATATATTTTGTTTTAGTAAAGTTTTGGAACACATGTCATCAATTTGCATAGGATAGAAGATTCCTTATCTTTGTTAGTTTATTATAAATGTCGTGAATAATATTTAGGTGAATTCTTTAGGCTTACGATTTGGCAACAAAAGTCATCAAGATTCAAAAAGAGGCGAAGATTCTAATATAATGTAATCTAAAAAAACTTTTTGTACTAACTTCACAATTATTTTATAATCTATTAGGACTTGTTTCGCTTATTTTCACTCAAATGAAAGTCAGTTTAGTTTCAAATGTTCATCAGTTAGAAATACTCGCGATGAGCAAAATTAGAATTATTTCAACAATAAATCATCAAAAGTGACAAAGACTTAAACGATCATCTCAGTGAGATTGAACATATCTCAACAAAGTATATAATTTTAGATTACAGTTTAATTTAAGAAGTGATAAAAAAGACGGACTTTTATAGAAAATAACAGACTATAATGTATTTCTATTTGACAAGTGCATTTCTCTAAAATCTTCTTGAAGCTACAGCGTAAAAGTGCTGGATATAAATAAGGTTAAATTAATTTTCACGCCATAAATTTGTTGCCAGCCGTTGAAAAATCTATGGATTTTTCTTGACTGTCTCGAGCTTATTAATAATAGACAATTATGTATTGATACAATATTATTATTAAAGAATAAATTTGATAGTATAGTTTTCTTTACCGATTTTATTTTCTACTGGTTTCATAAATAAAACGTAACCTGTGTTCAAACTTAACGATTCAATAATTTTATTTGTTTAATATAATCGTGCGATGTCGTTTAACAACGCTCATTACGAAAAACGCATGGTGACTTATTCTAATCTTAGTCATCTTTCATTATTTGTCTCTTATAAAAAAAACGATAAGAGAAGTATAATTTTTATACAGTAACACACTTGAGTACTACTTGATTGTACTTCCACCGACTGTCTTGAGTATGAGGGCGTCTTCGATAACGTTAAAACGAGATACCTGGCTAGGTGCACGGAAGATTTAATATCTACATCTGCAATAAATATTTAAATTAAATAGGTATAAGATAAAATAACATAATAATTCATGTAATACACGTAAATAGTCCATTAAAAACTGAATTATCTTTTATCTCTTTAAAACCCATAAAATGTGCTTTGTGGAAATGCAAACTCGTGAAAACTATAATACTATTGAAACTATATTTTTAAAAATTCAACAAATTACAATATTGTTGTATAGTATAGTATGAAAAGGGTTAACATCGATAGTTCAAAATGTATGGCCCATTAAAAATATATTTTTTCGTTTAAATATGAAGGAAATTTATTCTTAAAGATTAATTAAAACATATTACGCATGTTTTATCGAGTTTCATGCTGGATAATATACATGTTGATTCTGTACAGCTCGTACAATTAATTTTAAGTTTAATTTTATTTAGAAAATGACCGATAAATAAATGATCACGCCAATAAAAAAAATGACAGTTTAATGAAACATGAAAATATGTAAATCTCCCGAAATCAAAGACATCAATACCCAATTACTGGATCCTTAACAAGGAAAATCTACAAGAAAATTGACCCAGCTGGAGATGGATCTTGGATCCCATATCAAAGATAGTTTTTTGGTATCATGAAGTAATTGCGTTGAGACATTCGAAATTTGATTGAAATTACCGTTTTACTCGAGAAAAAATCATATAAATAACACAAATAAAGTTTTGGGTTTCTTGTACTTTTATAATATAATATATTAAGAACTAAGAAAATTGATTTTCTGAAATTATGTTTTGAAACCTCATAAATAAAATATTGTTTGTGGTGCCGTGGCGGATCATAAACATTACGAAAATTATTTGACAGTTTTCGACAAATTAATCATTCAACAGCCTTTTAAATAATGCATTCGAGCATGTGCATAGATACCACCTAGAAATAAATTAATGGCACTTCAGAAAGTCGGTAGTTTAAAATGTAACCTGTCAAAAAGGAAAAAAATAGCGTAACGATTAATTTCCACCGCTATTTTAGTCAAAAATCGATGTTTCTCACAATGTTATCGTCGATCTGGAATTTCAGTTTGTACTGCCTACTCATAACAAATTTACTATGAAAGCATTGCAGATATTTTCTTTCCCCGATAGAAAACGTACCGAAGTCGTTAGCGAGTTATATTTTCGTCAAGACTGTGTTCTTACACTTAACTACGTTATATTTTAATTAGTTAAAAAATGAGAACGGCAGAATACAATCAATGAAAATCTTCCGTCCTTACGGCGAAAAATACAACATAGCATGGTCTTACGTAAGAAATGGAAACAACTAAAATTCTTCACACGCTTTTCTCGAGACCTTTTTTCAACGTTACATAGATGAAAACAATCATTACGGAAAATCAAACGAAATGTAAGTTTCCAAAAATATCCTAAAACGGTATAAGTCACATTTTTACACATATATATCGAAAAATATTAAAACATTTCTAAACGGTGTACATTTGGTCAGAAAGAGTTTTTATGGTAGAAGTCGTATATGGCTTCCTGTGTATCAAATTTTAATATGAAGCGTATATAGAAATAAATACATTTATGATAGCAATAATTGAAAGGGGGATTTGAGTGAGGTTCAGGTCGAGGGAGGGCGAGGAAAACGGCTGTCAGGGGGAGGGTGGTGACGGACACGCAACGGGGTGAGATCGGCCACTCCAGCCTTAAATAAGGAGACGCAAAAAAATGTAACCGATAGTAAAAATCACGATGGGATAGATAATCGATAGGGCGGGAGTCGAAAAAAACAGGGGGCAGTACATACCGGGGGCCAGCCGCAGGCAGCAGGCCAGGCCGGCCAGTAGCGCCAGCAGGCTGGGCATTTCCTAGCGGTGCCGCATCCCTGGGCACCCGCGGCACGTGCGCGCGCTGCGGCTCGGCGCGGCAGACTACCGCCCGGGCGGCGCGCGCTCGCATCGATACTCTCCCCTCTCTTTTCCTCGTCCCTCCACCGAAGAAAGCCTTTCACCCTCGCCCTCCCCCGAGCCTCGTGCCTCTCCGCCGGCAACCCCTAGCGCTGCATCGCACGTGACCCCGATCGGCGCTGCAGCCGAGGACCTCTCGTTTCCACTTTTCGGATATTCAAAAAACTAACATGTAAATACCACGCGGGAAATTTTGACAGAACACTAAATGCCTCTTATCTCTACTTTATAATAAAAATTTAATTTATGAAAACTGAAAACTTTATCTGACGATTATCGTGAAAACATTTCAAAACATACGTTAACGTAGTTCAACTTAACAAACTATTAAATGTACTACACTATTTGCACTACCTCAACCAGGGCTGTGGAGTCGGTCTAAAAAAGTCCAACTCCGACTCCAGCATTGTCCAAAAATACGACTCCGACTAAAAAAAGGTTAATATTGTCACTTTTGTTCCCTAATTTTCCTATTTATGTGTATTCAATTAAATATCAACCCAATCAATGATGCCAAAAACCAAATTTGACATATTAAATGCAAAAATAAAAATTTCAAACTTTTCAAAATTTCCGACTTCACAGCCCTGACCTCAACATATAAAAATATTAAATGTATGCTGATTATGCCCGGTTTCGCTTATCGCGAGCATTCAACTGAAAATGATTTTCCACCTGGAATTGACGGCTAAAACATTTTAAGCGATTATTAAATACAATAATATAGGTTCAAGTAGTTAAAACGATTTTATAATGTACTATCAATAGAACTCGATCTCGATATTTGTCATGTGAATTTGAAGAAAAAATACTTTAAAAAATTTTCCTCCTCAATTTATTTGATTGAAACTTTCGATGGATTTGACGGTAATTTTGTGAAAATTAATTTTAAAATAACTTGAGTTTATTCCACGTATTTACTTAAGCTACCGTGCGGACTGATGATGCTTCTGAATGAGGCGAAACACGTATCACTACTTTTCACACAATACGTGGAATAAAGCTATTTTATATTAATTAATTTATGTTTAACCTAGGTTTGAAAAATATGCTTAATTTATCCCGGAGTCACTATTTAGTATTGAAAACGGAATAAGTACAAAAACTTTTTTTTCTTGTACTTATTGTCTGCACACTGAAGTTCTCACGTGAGATGCCAAACGCATTTTATTTTTTCGAGGACTTGTAAGTAAGCTTTCGCTTAGAACATTAAGAAGTAATGTGAACAGACGAGTTAACGAAAAATGTTAGTTTGCCAAATTGACATCTAGCAGTTATAACAAAGGAGAATGATTTGACTAGATACAAGACGTACCACAGTATATAAGATAACCATTAAACATAATTAAAAGTATTCGTTGTACACGATCTTTTAAACTATTTAAAAATAAAATACATTCGCATAAGAATATTAGATTATTCTATTATACAATCAAACGCTACTTATTTTGTAGCATAACTCTATTATCTATAAAGCATTAATTTTATTTCGAATGCGACATATATTTTGAAATTGGAATAATCATACGAGACGAAACGAGAACTTTTATAGTCACTCAAAATCAACATGACATCCTTTATACCTAGTATATACAAAATCTAACATTTTAAATTTATTTTGAATTTGCCGGGACCTAGACCCACCTGATCGCTGCGGAAAAGCTCTTGCCACTAGACCACAGCAGCAGCCTACTTGTCTGCATTGTAAAGGTAGTATTTTTCGGAAGTAAATTACCACATAATATAATATTTGCTTTGCTTAAACTTAAACACTCTTCTGGACATAAAGGAATGATTGAACAAGCATTTGTAGAACTTAATGAAGAATTATAATGTATTATGGTACTTTACCTTAGAACTATATATGTAGTTCATAAGAGGATGTAAGCCGAAATTGCTATCAACTATAATTTTTATAGAACCAAAATACACCGCTATTTTTTCACCGTGTTATAATGGAGTTCTACCAAGTAAATACCAATTCAACAAATATCATGAATACACACTGGAAATGCGTTTAAGACTTTCCGTATCCATTGCTTAATCTGCAAACCGACTACCTCCACATGGGAAAATTTTAATTTTCCTAAATGGGCAGCATTTCCTACTTCCATTCGTAAGTTAATAATTAATGAAGTGTTCTTTTGGGATTATTTCATTCCACTTGATGCTTAAATTATTAAGTAGCCATTTTGCAGATTAAATAGTCAACATTTTTAAGATACTTAAATTACAAACTTTTAAGAAATATGTAAGTGTATTTATTATCTTTAATTTAAGTCTCGTTAATGTTATTAATAAACTGTATTTTACTAGAGAGCTTTTGTCATTTTTTTGACATCAATATCGATCATTGTTTTCCTGACATAGGAACCTTTTCCATTTTCAAAAAAAAAGTTCAGCGTGCGTTTATTTACTTATGAAATTAATATCCTCATAGTCATAACCTACCCCATTAACCATTTAATACCCGCGATGAGATGTAAAATAATACCAATCATAATAATTAACCTTAGGGTAAAACTTATTTGATGAAAGTAGCCTTACAAGTTTTTGATTAAATTTAGAGTAATAGTATAAGTCAGCGGTCATCAACCGGTGGTCCGTGAAACAAATTCGTAAGTCGCGGACTTGTTGCCGTAACGTCATGGGAGTCAAGAATCCATAGACTTCATTCAAACATGTAGCAAAAAATTTCGCACTCATCAATTAGTAATAATTGAACAAGCAATTAATATTTATACTGAAACAAAAATAATTATTTTTTTTTAGTAATTATTCCACAATAAAATTATTAGATTAGGACTAGTTTCGCTCATCGCGAACATTTTCAACTAATCACTGATGACTGACTATCAATGCTCGCGATGAGCGAAACCGTTCTAGATCTAATAAATTGAATGTGGAATAAGTACAAAAAATGTTTTATTATTTTACTATAGTGCCATTCCACAAAATATTGATAGTGAAAATTATATTGATTGAATTGGGATTAACCTGGAAGAACTCCATTATAACACGGTTAACAAATAGCAATGTATTTTAGTTCAACAAAAATTATAAGATATATGGATGATAGCTATTTCGGCTCACGCCAATATTAGTTGGTCAATAGTTCTGAAGGAGGGTGTAAGCCGAAATATCTATCAACTGTGTATAAGTATATCTTATAATTTTTGAAGAGCTAAAAATTCATTGCTATTTTTTCACCATGTTATAAAGTTATATAAACAATATACCTACATCTCATGTTATTATATAAATGTGTGCGTCGCTTGCTTAATTTAGTGACTCCTTAGGTGGTCCAAATTGTTGACGACCGCTGTAATCAACAACTGTTTAATTAAAATATAAAAAAGGCTCTCGTATTTCATCACATGGGTACTTCATTTTCTTAATTAAATTACAAAATTTTTACAACACTTTTTTTTGTTCATTCATTCTATAGATATTTTCCTCTTCAATATTTAACGAATTGAAAAGATTTATTTTAACGCAATCTTTCCGATGGTGGGGTAGTAAATTTTTAGAGATGCGTAGGCTTTCCACTTTGATAAACTTAAAATAAATTGACATATATTCCGGTGATAAATATCAACACACCAAGGGTGTTTTCCTAATAAGACTATACTACCTAAAAGTATCCATAAACCTTCCCTCCTTCGTGTGTAAGATGAAATCAGATAGAAAGGAATTAATATTGTTCAAATATAAAGGATACCAAGCGTTAAAAGCTCCGCGTAGCGATCAGTAAGAAATCTATGCCATTCCTGGATAAGTCATATGAAGTGTACATCAATGGCATGGTTTGTTTGTAATATTTTTTACTATCTTGTCGATGATTGATTTATAACAATACTGGCGTAACTTGTAATTCTTAGTTATATGTTGATTAATGGAAAAATGCGGTATATTATAGTGAGAAAAAGTAGGCATCGATATGAGCCACAAATATCCATGATTTCTGATTTACAATAAAAATAATTAATGGAGCTCTAATAAGTTTGTATTTTTAACAGTAATAATCAATTTATTTTGTAAAATAAAATGTTTCTTGTCAGTTGGCAATGTTATCTTTTAATAACGGAAATCCACTGATTTCACATAAAGACAACGTTTTTAATTTTAAAAGTAAAATGACTGTATGCAAATAAAACATATTATATAGCAATACTTTCACAAATATGCTGATAAAGATTAGGACCAGTTTCGCTCCTTGCGAGCATATTCAGTATCGAAGCATCATTTGACAATGCTCGCGATGAGCGAAACCGGTCCTGATCTCTATCAGAATATATGTGGAAGTAGTACTATATAATGTCTTCTATTTATTTAAATAATGTCTGTCACCAATAATTGACAGTTAAAAAGACCTTAAAAATTAAGAATTTTTACGTCGACAAGTAAGGTGCATAAAAACTAAATATGTATTTAAAATGGTTAAGCCATCAATGATTAGTAGCAATGTTCATTATCTTATATATAAAACCGAAACGGCGTATGTATGTCTGTGGGTCTGTAATTCCCTTTTGCATTGTTGGTCATTAAGTTGCCATAAAAACGAATATGAAAGAAAATATGTTTGAATTTTTATCGGCGAAGACATTTAGTCAAAATGTAATAAATTAGTCTTCTACTGACTTTTCCCGGCTTTTATTATTAATAATAATGTTTATTATTTACGTGAAGGTATTATTTGACATTTCTTTGACAGCAAATTAGATTTTTTCCTTGAATTTGGACATTTTAATGGGCGAGAATGGGGCTGTCATCAAATTAAATAAAGTTTGTGATTTATTTTAACTCTATTTTGGATGTTAGATTTTGTGATATAATTATGTCGAATGATATAACATTAAATAATTATTGGTCGCTTAGTCCGAGCGACGCCGGGTAGCAATACTAGTATTTTATAAAAATATCTTTACATTCAAAAACTTACGGAAAAGTTACTAAATTAATTTTCTGGAAATATTAATTTTAGCAGTAAGACAATCATAGATAACATAAAAACTGAATTTAAAAAATTGTCAGCTGACATCAGCTAGTAATAAAGCCAGTGGTGTTCTCCGTGTTGGGATGCTTAAATTTTTTGACAAAGTCTTATATAATATATAAATAGTGTAAGTTATTTTTTTTTCGAGTTTAGTTATTGTTACGAATTAAGTCACTTTTAAGGTGTAAACTGCCACTTCTTGGTGGAACGGTATTGTTTTCAATGGATTTAGAACATTTTATAGTACTAAGTACTTATAAATATATTCTGATAAAAATCAGGACCGGTTTCTCTCATTGCTAGCATTGTCAACTTATTGACAGCTAACATCAGTTGACAGTGTTTGCGATGAAGATCAGGAGATAGCAACATTTATTAATAAGGGAAAATTGTAATATAAAATTTAAAATAACTTTGATTATTCCACGTATTGTGCTACTAACTGTGACACGTGTTTCGGCTTTCAGAGGCATCTTCGGACTTACTATCGCAAAGTTTGCTTAAGTAATTTATCGCATAATTAAATGTCGTGTCAGAAATCAATATATATTTGATAATTATTTCGCGTTTTGGTGGATTATAATTTTGATCCGAGGACTAAAGCGTTGATATAAATTTAACATTTTTGAAATTTCACATTATTAAACAGTGTTTTTTTGTAATAAAGAAGCCGCATAATTTAAAACATACAATTTACTTGCAATACTTGTGGAAAAAAAGATCATTTAAAAAAAAATCGTTGTGCATAGCAAAAAACCTACATAGTTATAATTGGCGAGAAATTTGTCATTCTTTTTTCAAACTTTAATAAACGGACGTATTGTTTAGTGCTGACCCTTGTATAGAGATGTCACTGCCCCGAATAAACTCTCTCGGATACACAGTATAGATGGGGAGGCACGCGAATGTTCGTACCACCCAATGATTTATTTGCCCACATTGTCTCCAAGTTCGCATGTTGCGCTATTCAGTATTACGCCATCGGTCCCCTTACATAAAATAGCGATTGCAATTGAACAGTAGATGGAATTCATTCATTAAACCTAATTTGATTTTGTTATGTTTATTTGAATCGAAGACACGACTGTCTATGGAATCTTTACCGTGGCGGGAAACTATGCGTCATTTTAAAGCAAATAACTCGACACATAAAAACTTGTGTTTTAGTTTTCAATCGATGATGGCGAATTCCTTGTATCCATTTCCAACGATCTGGGTCAGTACACTTGAGACAGTTTCCAATATTAATTATTTATTCGTAAAAGTTCAGGTTCTCTTCTAATTTTCCATGTACACTCAATAACATTTCAACTAACTTACGTTTACCAGAATAAGGTATAGAGAGAAAAAACAACTAAATGTGTGTTCTAAGTACCATTTTACTCATCAAATACAATAAGACGGATCTAATACATACATTCATGTATATGGATAGCATTCATAGATAATTTTAAAAGAATAATGAACTACAATCAAAACCATAGAAAGAATAAAGATTGCAACTTAGAGCAGTGATTTTTTCTACCACTATTTACGATCTGGGTCGATCAATATTTTTTAATTACAAATTATTAAAACTGACAACCGAAATTATACGTAATGTGAATTAATAACTAATAAAGTTTATGGAGAGTAAGCAAAGCTTCTACTGCTTTGGAAAATTACTTACCCTGTGAAAACGCATCTTGAACTGGCCGAAATAATTTTTCGCGTGTGTCTGGAAAAGTCACTAGTGCGTCGGAAAAACACCATATTGCAAAGAAGTATATGTTTATACATATACCTGTATTAACGTTACACAATTTTATTTTAGAATTTTTCTGATAGCGATGTCATATGTGAGAAAAATATGAGTAATTATTTTATCATATTTAAAACTAATGATATTTTTTCTTTGCGTTACGTTTTGTTACTTTCTCAAAGTTTCTCAATTCTAGATAAATTGAACAGGTGTGTATTTTACTTTATTCATTTTATATGGCATACTCGTATTATTAAATGATAATGATATAATGTAGGTCATATTAGATGGTAGGGGGTACCTATGAAGTAAATTTACAGTCTGGATGTGGCATTAGATCTTGAAGCGTGAAAAAGATTTCAATAAATATCGAGTGGGCCTCCAAAATACCAACCCTTGCGTTCTTATTAGATGAGGTATGAATAAATGAAGGTTTCTTGCTTAAAAGGGTTGCATGAACAATTTAATATTGATACTCGTTAAAATATATGTTCCTTCCGGGTTCCATAAACATTAAACTTTAATATGAGATCCTTTCAAAAAGCTATGCTTCACCGCAAACGTATAATTGAAAACGGACGTTAAATTACTAGTTTCGTACTAACTTGTTGACGTGAAAATATACAATGTTGAAATGCTTATTGCTTAAAGAGTAAACATGTAATCAGTAAGTGCATATCTCTAGCATAACTTTCTCTAAACTAGATAGAATTAAAGAAAACTTATTTTTATAAAATCATGGAGTAAGTCGAACACGCAGTTAGTTTATTTATTTTAAAATAGTTGTTCGTAATCGATCTAAGAATAGGAGGTAATAACTTCAAGTCATAATTCATAACTTCTGCCTTTCGCTTGGCCATACTGTGATCACTTATTTAAGAATAGATTAATCGCGTGCCGAGCTTTGATCGATGCATTTTACTTTATTTGAGTAGAAATAAATTTTGAACTTTCAAACAAATATCATTTGCACTGTATTTACAGAATAAACTAATGCTTCTATACCCCTTTTGATAAATGACCTCCTAAACATCAAATGTAGAAGTTTCTAGAAAATTTTCTTTTCACTCACAGTTGAATTGAAACAGTATTTGGAATCAAAGGATTTTCTTCCACTCAATATACTTAAAATATAATAGTATCTGCCTTATAATAATATCGATTCTGTACTCTACGGCAGTGCTTCCCAAACTGGGGGCCGCAGGTTTTCTTCAAGGACCGCAAAAAACGTGTTTTTTGTTGCTACGGATTTTTTAGATTTAGGGGCTGTCGAATGAAAATGTTCAGCTTTTCATATAATATTACTTATCACAGTTAAACTGGAACGGTTACTTAGTTTATATAAAATTAAAAGATGACTTTTTTTATTCCACATATGTATTTTAACAAATAGTGACAGGTGTTTCTCATCTTCAGGCTTCACAAGGTCAGGTCTCTAGTTATTAGTACATGGATTAATTTATTAATCTACTATATAAAAATCAATGTTTGTTTGTTTGTTTGTGCGTATTTTATGCGTTGCCATACCGTTCATCCGATTGCGATAAAACTTTGCCAACTTTTTACTTGCATTTGCGCAAAGGTTATAGGGCGTAACAAAATTTACTCACAGTCGTTCTTTTTCACAACAATGTTTTTTCCATATTTTATGCCGTACCGTTCATTTTGACCACTTATTGTTGCACTTTCGCAAAGGTTATAGGCATAGTACAATTAACTAACAGTAGGTGGCGCGTGTTTCGTACCATAGACAATCGGCAAAAGACAAACTACAAACGTCTAACGGCACATGTCATCGATACCGATCAATGTTAGTGAAATTAAATCGAAATTTTGTATCTAAAATATTGTTCATCCGAAAGCACTTCAAAAGGCACAAACACTTTCTTTGAGTGGCATTGCAACGCTTTCCCGGTACCGGCTAGTATACCATAAAATAGCTCAATAAATTGTGTCGTTTTACTCTATCTGAAATTGACGATGCCATTTGTAGCCTCTTCTTTTAAAACTTATTCCATTCCATTCCATTTTAAGAATATTCTAAATAACTTTTATTGATTCATTATAATATTATCTCGATCGTTTACACTGATAAGTTTTTTGAAATGCTGCCTCCCAAAAACGAATTAACTAACAATCGTATTCCATTTACATTATTTCATGACACACTGAACATTCTATTTTGTTCACCTTACTATATTAATCTTCCCAAGACAATACGGAAACTTACTTAACTAAACTTTTTCAACGCGTAAAGTAAGTCTGCTTCTAGATAGGAATAAATATTTAAAAGCGGGTTCGCTTTCCGGAATCTTCAGACCTTCAGTCAATATCATAGTACTATGATACGTAAGGCTAGTTTTATATATAATGAACTTCCTTAAAGTTACCGCCTATTCCATCGAAAACACTAGAGGATTTATATAATACAAAAGTAGCCACGATGAGCATCAGGTGTATTTAATGTAAACGTATTCCAACCTACCCTAATTTTACTTAATGGGATATCGCCATAGCAACGCATAACAACTATGAATCATACTTACAGCAAACCCAGAATATAATACAATTTTAATGGTTCAATACTTTTTATATCTACTTTCACGTATATTGTACATTTTTCGAGAATGGTTTTGCTCATCGCGAGCATTGTCAACTGACAATATGTACGTTTTACTAGAGCTAAAAAAATATGTGTTTCATTGATTTTAATACGTTATTTTGCGAAGTAAGTACACGGTACCTTGTCGGGTCCGTTGTGCAGTGGTCAGGATCATTGGCTTCCGTAACCGACTTCACGGGTTCCAGTCTCAGAACGAGAAACATTTTTTCAGTCGATTTATCGATTCTGTTCGAAGTCATGGGTGTTTGTGTTGTCTAAAAATTTACACCCACCCGTCCGATCGTATAAGCAGGGCGTAACGAGAGCGTCCTAGTCCTTATCCTTTCTATCCATACTTTCATCAAAACCAAAGAGGTTAAGCGACTGAATACAACCAGTTCTCGTAGTTTTTTTCTATATCTCCATTAGGAGAATATATGATCCACATTGGGAGCGGGCATGGATTGAAAAAAATATACGAAATTATTCGAAACAAATATATTATATAATATTTTGGGTTGCATCGGATTCGATCCTCAAAACCAGGGCTGTGGAGTCGTTGAAAAATAGCAAAACTTTTCTCCAACATTTACATAGTATGTAGTATGATTCCGGCCAAAACGCCGCGATAACTCCGACTCCGGCCAAAAAACCGCGACTCCACGACCCAGACTCCATAGCCCTGCTCAACACTAATATCACGTAACGCATTACACGCAATTTCTTATTGTATTAAATTACCGCGATAAATATCCATCAATTAACCATTCTATTTGTGTAATGAAATATTATTATTTGGTTATTTTTTGTTTGAGAGCCCCTTTCTTAAAACACAGTTCAGGTGCATCATTTGCAGTTTAGCACCATATGGTTTATCGTGAATCGGGCAATGAATAATTTCTGCGGTGCCCCTTCTTTTCATGTTCTAAGCACGTGCTGGTTACGCGATATTAATCCAGCACTGAAGTCAACATCCAAGCATTTTTTATTTAGCTTTTATTGAAAATAATTCTTACGACACCATGGCACTAAGTCATGGCGAAATGAGTATTGGTAATTTAATAACTTCATAATTCAATTTAAATATCATTTAAACATAGTGGCTGAGCAAGTCACGTCATCTTTTTTTCCCTTTCTATTTCTTTTTTCGAGCCCAAAATTGATTCTTTCTGGGATAAAAATTCTTTTCAGTTACAATAGTCGATTCAACAGAATATATTTTTCCGAATAAGTGTAGGTATATTATAATAAATATCTTTAGTATGTTCAGTAGATATCCGTGTTATATAAAAGAAATGTACATCAAATCCAACTTTAATTGGACTTTTATAAAATTACGTCACATCGCTACATAAACAGATAGTTTTAAGAGGGTAGGAAGAATGAAGGTTAAGACCAGTGGTGCATGGAATGTTTATAAAAAAAACATAGATTAATCAATAATTTTGATAAAATACTTTTAACAGGACCATTTTCAATTTATTGTTAAATCGAGAGTCAGTGTATTGATTGAATTGGTATTTACAAATTAAAAACACTTTTATAACAAAATAAAAGTATTCAGTTTCAATATGTAGGTTTTTTGTAATAAAGCTTTTTTATTCTTTATTTATGATTACTTAAATAATCCTATTGTACCATATACTTATTTACCCAGCGATATCAAAAAACCGTTTAATATTTGGCACCCCTGGTTGATAACCCATAAAGTTCGGTCACATTCGCTGCGTCTATTTGGTTGGGGTACAATAGGAGCATATTCGCGGCTACCGCTTCCACACCTGCCGCAATAAAATCTTTTGTCATAATGATAATAATTTACTAACCAAACTTTCCGTGTATTTCATCATTCCATTGCATAGTATAATATGCGATTAAATACGTTACCCGCATTAATATATTTTGTATCTTATTGTTTTCGTTAATATGTATTCATATTCATTGAAGATACCGACAACAGGTTAATTTATTATATGCTGTCTATTGTTTTAATTGTAATAATTATTTTTGAAAAAATATTTTTCCACGAGCAGTAGTTGCTAGAGACTTTCGAGACAGGACTTATCTATGGATGTGACTGTATCGGGGTTAAAATGATGTATTTTGAGCTGATCATGAAGAACACGTCTATAACAACAAACAACAGCTATACTCAGGGCCGTAACGAGGTTCTTTGGCGCCTAGAGCAAGAAGTAGATTTTTCGAGCCCCAACCCCAGCAAAAATGTAATTCCTGGCATGACAGTAGTTGTACATATTGTTACAAAAACATGGACTATTATACAAAATTTTGATTGATTTTCGAAACCAATGGCAAAATTTGAACAATTATGATTGTTACAATTTTTTAAAAAAGGGAGTGAGTGTAAAAATAATTTAGGAAGTGGTATCACATTATTACACTGTTACATAATTTATTTTTCAGTCAATTCATAGGATGAATTGAATTTTGTTATTTACTACTTGGAATCTAAGGTGAGCTTTTAATTGTGTGCAATGTAATTACAAGTGTTTTTTAGGAGTGGTAATAATTTATATTGTAAAAAAATAGCACAAATTATTATGAAAAGAAATTCAACAACCTTATAAGAAAATGAGCTCAGCATCGAAAATTGGTAATCAATTTAGGTTAAATTAAAAAAATGTAATAATACGATTAACTATAACAATAAATTTTAGTATCCCTTTTAAATCGATGTATTATTGCTTTTGCCATGGCAATATATTTGCTTAAGGTGGCACAAATGTAATAGTCAAACGTCAAAATTAAATGTATGTCAACAAACTACAAACATACAATCATAGATAAATATACTTTAATGCAATTATGAAATTATTAATCCAACAATCTACCTTTAATGAAAATTATTTGAAATGGCTCCCACATATTGGAATATTTTTGAAAAAACCTCAAGACTTTTTTCTGATAGCAAAGCTGTAATATTATTGGAAAACGAGGTTCATACTACTTACAGCTATGGAAAATTATTTGAATTTTCAAATCAATTGTACAGCATTTTATCTCCCACTTTAAGGCCTGGTGAAAAAGTTGGAATTTGTTTGGAACATGATGTTTTAATTCCAGTATTATTAGCTGTGTAAGTAGTCATGCAGTGAATTCAATCCAAATCCTAACAATTAAACTATCTGCATTTAATATAATATTCTCCCCCAATCTATTCTCTCGTCTCTTATCTATAGAACCCTCTATTTTTGAATAAATAAAAATTCTCTACATATTAAATTAATCAACATAAAAGACTTTCTTATTTTTTTTATGTTCACCCAATCCTCTTTTTGCACGGGGGGGTAAGTTCCAAAGACTACCATGCCAAAAAAGATTAGGTGCCCAAACAGCAATAATAGATAGGTTCCACTACTTAAAATATACTCAAAATCGAATTTATTTATTATTTATACGTGCAAATATTTTTAAAAGCTATGCAAGTAATAAATTTACATAGTTTTCAATTTGAATTTTACTAAGCACAGAGAAATGTATTCATTCAAAGTCGCTACTTGATAATAAACATTCATTAAAAGAGTTTGAGTGACAACAACACAGAATCTGGTTTTGTAATGGATGGTAATGATGACAACCATGCAAATGTAACGGTTTTATTTATCATGTGATGGACTGTATAGCAGTTAATTGTGATTTCATCATTAAAATTATAAGCATCACAATTTATTGACATCTTTCTAAATGTCATCTATTTGGTGAACTCTCATTAATGATATTTTGGCTATGTATGTTACAATATGTGCGACATTCTAAATTTAATCATCAAAAATGTTTCTCATTTCAGAATTCATAGATGCCAATGCTGCTTTATTTTCCTCGACACATATACAGCTGAAACTCAACAAAATACTACCATTCTAGATTTAGGAATCGATTTTTTATTAACAATCTCCAAAAAAAATGACTACACCAATTTAATCTGCAATGAAATTCCTATTGTGGATTGGAAATTGAATGATAAACTTTATTTATGGACAAAGAAATATAGGCGACATTCTACTGAAGTCATTAATAATTTAGCATATTTCATAAAAACATCAGGGTCAACTTCATTAGCGAAGAATGTTGCGGTAACTCATGAATCAATTTTCCCTAATATTAGCGACTTCAAAAGAATTTTCAACGTTACAAACGAAGATATAATATACTTTTCAACTCCTCTTACTTTTGATCCCTCGATTATAGAAATATATTTAGCGGCATATTGTGGAGCGGCGTTGTTGATATCAAAACCATATTCTAATTTATTATTTCCAAAAACTGAAAAATATCCTATTACTATTTGGCAAACTACTCCTTCAATACTTCTCAACCTGAGACCAGATATAATTCAAAATAAAATGTTATGTTCTCTGTCACAACTCAAAGTGTTGGCTTTGGGCGGGGAACCATTTTTAATTTATGATAAACTCTCAAAGCTTAAACACAAAGATAATAAAACAGAGATATTTAATTTATATGGAATTACAGAAGTGTCATGTTGGGCATCCATCTGTAATGTTGATTTTAAAAGCACTGATGAAATAACAGATATTTCTATCGGTAATTCCCTCAGTGAAACTGTCTTACAAGTTATGGATGATAATTTGAAACCAATAACAGCTGGTATTGGAAACATTTACATAGGTGAGAAAGTGATGATTTCTTGACAATAATATTTTTTGATTTTTTAGTCCTGTTACACACATGCGTTTTTTATAACTCTACTCCTTTAAATTAAATAAAAAAAGTTGCAGAGAAAGAATCAGTTCTTTAACAATTCTAGTAAAATATTTATATAACTGTATTGTCTTGGTTATATGATGAAATCTTATTTGTTAATACCAATAATAAAATATTCTTAAACTCTGAAATCCTTCCTGCCATATTGTACTATTCATTAATATACATAGTTTTTAACTGCTAATTTAAACCATGGTTAGAAAATAATACTGCTCAAATATTTTACTCTACGTGAATTTAACTTTAAACTTTTCTTAAATTTTAGGCAGCTGCATAAGAAAATGTTTAGTAGGTGAAGAAACTGAATATTTACTGGATAAGAGTTTACAAATCCTAGATAATGGCAATATTCTTTGGAGGAAAACAGGAGACATCGGTGAAATTACAAATAAAAATTTGATTTACTTCAGAGGTCGTAATGATAATGTTATAAAGCGATTTGGAACTAAAGTAAGCCTCATAGAAGTTGAAACTGCTGCTTTCAAGTTTCCAGGTATAGAGCAATGCACATGTTTGTGGTTTAAAGATACTCGCACATTATTAATGTTTTTTACTTCAAAGTCAAATACCAAAGAAGAATTGTTAGCATATCTACGTAAATTTCTTACTGCAATTCAAATCCCTGATGATATTATTCAACTGCAAGAAATGCCAATTACCACACATGGAAAAATATCTAAAAGAAAAATTTATGAGACTTATAAGGATATAAAAAAACATAACGAGCGGTGTCATATTGATATTGCTGATGAAAAGAATGAGCTTAATAAATTGCTATCAGAAATACTATCAATTAAAGATCTGCCAAAAAAGCAGACTTGTTCGTTTATTGAATTGGGTGGTAACTCAATATTGGCTATACAGGTTGTCAATAAGTTTGAGAATTATACAAAAAAACATTACACCGACTTATTCCCTTCTCTTTTAAATGACACTATAAGCATATCAAACATATTGAATATATTAGATGGCGATGCAACTGATGTTAAATTTATTAAAACAATACCAAGTGTTGTCCATAATGAAATATCACACAGTGAAGATCTTGAAACGGCTGTGTCACTTGGAAATAAGAAAATGAAATTGAATGAGTCTTCAATAGATGGAATTTCCACGGGTTACTCATATTCTTTTGAAATTGCGTGGAAAGTTAATTTAAATAAATGTGTTGATGCATCACCTATTCTCTACAAGTTCAGGTACTGTATATATTTCTTTGTACTTGTAGTTCTTGATGTACTATTCTATAATGAAACGTTAAAAAAAATGCCATGACAAACAATATATGTATGTAGTATAAAAAAATTCAATTTCTAGGGATGTGACATATTTAGTAGTGGGCAGTCACTCTGGGGAAGTTGCAGTTATTGATACAAAATCAGGGCTGGAATTACACGTGTTGAATGTTTCATCGAGAGTTGAAGCCTCAGTTTTGTGCTTTGAAAATATCAACCATGAACCGCTTGCCGTTGTTGGAGATTATTCAGGATGCGTATGGTGTTTCTCCATTTTGGATGCTCGAGTGCTTTGGACGGTCTCTCTTGGTGCTATGATCAAAAGTCAAGCCTGTCGTTTGAATTCAAACGTATATGTCGCATCTTATAAAGGAGTTGTTAACGAAATTGATGAAATGGTAAATCTAGTTGAATACCGTTATAAGATCCAAACAAAATTGGGGCCTGAATATTAAATCAATCTTGGTCTTTATTTTGTATCGCTTTGAACGTTTTGTATTTTGTAATAATCCAATATAATTCAATTTCAGAGCGGCGAAATACTCTCTTGTGTTGCAGTCGGAAACAGTGGAATCACAGCAGATCTCCTAGTATCAAGAATAGGATTTATTTTTGTGGCCTCGCTGAATGGTACCTGTTCATGCATGGAGAAAAAGAAAGGAATTTTCCAAATTAAGTGGACAAATAATCTAACAAGTCCTGTTTTTGCTAAGCCTACATTTCTCCACAGTGAAAGCAGAATTATATTTACTGAAGTGAATGGAATATTACACTGTTTTGATTCATTATCAGGTAGTGCAGTAAGTAATATATTGATATTTCTGAACAATTTTATACTTTCCATCAAATGCCCAGGTTCATTAAAACATACAAACTACCCTGTTCAAATAGATTCAAAATATTTTATTCATATCAAGTCTCACTCTATAACAGGGGTTCTCATGTACGGCCACCAGTAGCTTTTGCTGCGGCGTTATGTGTTTTTAAAAGTTAATTTGACAAAAAAGACGCTGAAGATTAAATATTTCGAATGCATTTTATTGTGCATCAATAAGTTTCTATCAAACTATTATTAATTGCACAGAACATGTGAAATAACAGTGTGAATAGTATTCAACGTAATTAATACCAGTAGTTAATTGTCAAACGAAAATTTGGTGCGGCCACCAAACATTTCCCTATGACCGCTTATATTTATAATGCAGCCACAGCACAATTTTACGGGAGAACCACTGCTCTTTAACATTACTTTAATATTGGCTTTTTCTACCTCTACAATAGGTATTTATTTTTTCCTAAGACCATTTTTTTTATCTCAAACTACATAATAACTTGTCTGTTTTTCAGTGGCTAAATGTGAGCTAAATGGAATTGATCTATCTCATACGATGAAACTAGGAAAATAAAATTTCAATATTAATATAAATATTTACAGAATTAAGCCAAGAAGTGCGTGTGCGAATCATTATTGTAACTTTAGCTGTAACAAGATTGCACATGCCACATCAACTAATTCCCAATAAGCATGAAAAATAAGAAACAGTCATCAATATTACATACTGCAAAAAATTATCAACTCTAATTGAAATGTGATATTTTTATCATAATATGATTTTTAAATCTTTGAATACCTTGCAACACAATGATAATTATTCCAGGATCGAATCGGAATGACTTTGTTTTCTTTTGAAAAGTATTTTGTGAGCATCTTGAAGAATTTTCGTAAAACTAAATATTTTGACCTTATTACACTGGAGTTTTAACAATTCAAGCAATGGGTATTTTGTCACTTGCAATACCATCCTAGAGGATGCTTGAATTAGAAGATTATTAATTGGTTTGTAATTCTGGTTGGTAAAGTGGATGAGAATTTAATATAGATAGTACTGTATCTTGAATTTCTAAAAATAGATTTCTTATGATTACATTCTATTCAGTTGAAAATGTTTGTGATAAGCAAAACTAATCTTGATTATTTTACAAACTTGTAGAGTAAGTTAAAAAAAAAATTGTACAATAAGTGTGCCTTTACACCAAGAATTGCCAGTTGACTTCTTAATTGTGATGATTATTATCTTAATTAAATTATTCATAACTATCTAAATAAATTTCATATTGCGTGAACTACTTCATTTCAGAATAGTAATTGTACAGGTGTTTCTAAATACACATGAACACCAATAAAATGAGGATGCCGATAATTGATAATTTTAAAATTGGCTTCATGCATATGACTCAACAACAACAATTTAATTAGACGGTGTGCCGTTAACAAGACTTCTGTATCCAATGTGGTAAATACCACGTTTGACTCAGAGATCCGTGTTCATAAAAATATCCCACTGATTAATCCAATTAGGTTATTAAATTCATGCAAAAAAATCTATCCTGTGTAAGAAAATATGTGCCGAGTCATTTTATTTATTCAAAAAACCTTGACTGTACTTCAAATCTTCATATTTATATTATATATACAGCCAAGGCTCTTGAATAAGCCATTTTAAGAATGAAATTGAATTATTTTAATGGTGATTTGTATGAATATTCGCAGGTTAAAATTAACTAGTTAGATTTGACTCTGTAGGATATTGAGTTTATTATTTCAATTTGAATAGCAAGCATTTACCTTGAATGGGCTTGAATTTTGTATATTTCTATGAGTCATCAGTAATGACCGGGTTGCGCTTTTAGGTATCTTCAGGCATTACAGGTAGGCGTATGAACTTGAACTATTGTCGACATAACTCATCGAGATGTACAAAATTCAAATATGATTTGAATCCAATTTGTTGCTGTCAATAAGGACGTTTTATATTAAAGGAAGCGTGGCAGGATCACAGTTAAAAAAATGAAACAATAACAATATTTTTAAACATATATTTGAGCCAATTATAAAAGTACATTATAAATAATGATAATTTACTGCACTCCATTCAGTGATGGAGCGCAAGTATGTTAGCTTCAAAGCCAAATAACACAATGGCTATTTTTTATTTAATTTATTTTATTTAACATGTTAGAATATTGTTAAATTTTTAGCATAAAAATATTATTATATACTATAAGAAATAAAGCTCTGAAAGTAAACGCTTGATGGAAATACTACAGTTAATATAAGATTACAGATAATCTCGATTATCACTTTTGAAATTATTCTTTCTTTTTTACAGATATGGACTTTTACCCAAACCGGTGGACATATATTTTCATCTTGCGCATTAGCGGTATCAGCGGAAAAAGAATATTTGGTTTTCGGATGTCACGATAATCACACTTACCGATTAGCTGTCGAAGAGAACCGACCCCCGGTCGCTCTCAATAAAATAACACTAACATCTGAAGTGTACTCCACACCGTGCTGTTTAAAGGAATTCGGTATCATAAGCATTTCTACAGATGGAAACATAATAATTATAGACTGTCAGCTGAGGCATATAAAAGCTCAATATAAACTACCAGGAAAAGTATTCTCATCCCCTGTCGCTTCGGACGATTCAGTTTATGTCGGATGTCGAGATAATTACGTATACTGTCTGAGGATTGTCAAAAAAAGAAATTGAATTAAACAAACATCTATAAATTCTTTTTTTATTTATCTTCATTGATTATTGGACATACATAAACAAAAGTACTCCATTTACAATAATTAATATATGAGTAGAAGGATATATGAAATGGAATGCAATGCTATGACATTGAAGTTAACAATATGCGGCGACGACTTTCGCTGTCGCATCGTATTGAACTCCGGAAAATAAAATTTGAGTAACCCTAAAATGACAGATAAACTTCCCGCTTATTTTTTTATTTAACTTCTTAAATCGAAATAATGTAATTTGATAATTTTAGTTAATCACACAAGATTCAATCGCCTCGATAAACATTTACATAGGCTCATTTAGAATCGAGTCGTCTCAGCATGCATACATTTAGTCTAACCCATGTAACTATCCTGACGTCTCCAAGCTTTTAACATAAAAAATACATTTACAGTTACAACTTATAACAGATAACTAGAAAATCTAAGCTGACCGACATAATCTCTATGCCTAAACGATTCTTTTATACAATAAAATTCCTGTAAAAGCTATGCACCGACGCATTCAAGATTTTAGTTGATATATTACAAGGTTTTATCGTGTTACTGTTCTTCTTCACCGAGCTCCAGCTTTATCTTCGAAAAGTCAAATTCCTCTCCTGTTCCTCGCTTAAATATGTCCAGTACGTCTAAGCAGGTAGTCTCGAAATGAGTAGTCGCATCGTAAGACTCTGATATGAATATTTGGCTCTGCAGTCCATCGTCAGTGGGTTCCATGTAATCGGAGACAGAGATGAATTTCTGTCTGATGGGACCGAGGAGTTCGAGTCCAGGTCTGATTTCGGTCTCCGGATCAGCCGTCTCGACGGTTGTCGAGACCATCGCGATGAACCATCCTTTGGCACTGACTTGATGAGTGTAAGAAATTAGGGACACGTAGATATCGGAGCGTCGTCCCACTTGCTTCTGAGGGATAATAATCTGGGTTGAAAGGGCATCTTTCGTTTGTGCGATCGGGTGATCTAAAAGACAGATGCAGCGGACGACGTGTCCTCGTTTCTTAACTTTATCGGGAACGTAGCTAGGATCGCAATAGACCTGTTTACATTTGGCAATTTCCGTTCCAGAACGGACCCCGACCACTTTTCCTCCTTCACCGATTACGATTTCATCGATGGGTTTATCCAACATATAAGTGCCTCCGTATATAGCTGACAGCCTTGCGAAGCCCTGCGGCAGTTCCCCAAGCCCATACATGGGGTACAGGTAAGGAGACTTACCGTAGCGCGCTAAGGAGTCAGAGTATAGTTTGATACGGCGAATAGTCTGCTGGGCGGATTGCAAAAGATAGTCATCGTCTCTGTAAAGAGCGAGGGCATGTCCGGTGAAGTCTTGAGTGTTCTTGTCCAAGCCGAATTTATCATAGAGGGCTTGCATATTCGCGGTGGTCGGATCGAAATCCTTCCATGTTTTTGGGTCATCCTCTTGCACGTCCTGGACGTAAATCAAGAAATTTCGAAAGCGGCGCTTCTCGAAAACGCCCATCAGGTCGGAAGCGAGGGCTTCCTTCTGGTCGACCGGGACTTTCGATATTTTGCCACCTTTGTACACGTAGCTTCCTTCGACCGACTTGAATTCCAAATACCGTGTCACACCCGTATGTATGAGCAATTTGACCAATAGGCCGTTAGCCATAAGGAATTTGGGAACCAAATCCACATTCCAGTCTCGTCCTCTTCCGTAAGTTTCGTCAGGCGCGGGTGCGCCGAAACGAGCGAACAGTTCTTCTAATGGTGTAATCGAGGCGGACTCTCCGCCGTAATACTTATTACGATCGATGTGGAGAACTTTTTTACCCGACACCGATAGCATTCCGCTGAGGATGCACTCCTTGAGACCGGTCCCGAGAACGATGGCATCATATTCTTCATCCATGATGAAAGATAATTAGTATTAGACGTCACCCCGATATAAAAAATTCGAAATATCACTCCCAGCCGGGAACAAATGTCGGACTGCCTACAACGCACTACGTCAAAGTCGGTGTGACAACTTGACGATATTAAATATGTCGGAAATAACTGACTAGTCAGGTTACTGACATTGTCGCATTGACGCCGCAAACTAAAAGTATTAATGTATCAGTGCGCTAATATCTATCATCCCTGTTTCATTGTACAATCTGTTTTTAAAACCATATATTTTAATATTCTGAATCATTATAATGACGCCAGAAGTCTCTAGTTTATCGCATTTACAATAATCGATTCAGAATATAATTATGGAATAAAATTATAAATATGTATAATGAATGATATATTTTATTGATTGCAAAAACAAATATAATCATGTAAACGAAATGTAAATTTAATAATTAATGAAATGACACGAAATTGAGAGAGAATAAAAGGACATTCTGCAAATATACCTAAATGTATGATTTTTTTTATTTATATGCATTTAAAAAAAGTAAATGTATGTATTCGAAAAGAATTAATATTTAACATTGCAACATTTAAAAATTTATGCGGTTGGTACGCTTACATGTTTGACGTATAGAATTTGTCAGCATGTTCAGATTGTACTGTGTTCAGTAGCGTTTGATTGCAGTTTGTGTTGTGTCGCGTTGTGCCGTTTGGATTATATAGTGCCGCGTCGCGTAAAGTTGATTGAAACGTGTACACACTGTTTTCGTCGGTGTGAATATTTTGTTCTTTTATATTTTTCAAATTCGGCGAACTTGTCTTCTTCCATGAAGACGTGTCGTGAAGTTAATTGCTGTTTGTGATGAAGAATAAGGTAATATAGTTATCTCAAAAGTTTTTCGCTAGTTTTATTTACATTGCAATATTACCTTATGTTTTGACTGTCACTATCGTCAGAAACAATGAGAAGTTTTTTCCAACAATAAATCTGTCTAAAGATCATTCCGATTATTAAATCAATTAAATGTTTTCTTTTTGAAATAACAGTAGGACAATATATTTTCAGATGATTAAGGATGTCTTCAGTAGGAAGCGGAGCGAATGCGACGCCCCAGGTGGGATTGTTGGATGCCCCAGAACACACTTATCTGTTTCCCAAAGCGAAAGGGCACGCACGTTCCGTGAGCCATGGAGGCGCCCCTTCCTTAGCGGGAGGAGCGTCGACCGCTCCGAGACGGCCTTCGGCCCTCCGCTCCGCTGTCAAGGGCCATCAGAGGGCCTTCTCACAGGGACAGATCGGTGAGGGCGCAGCCAAGCCCGGACACAGTCGGGCGGGAAGCAGGACTGACTTCATTCTTCCACCTGGACACAGAGAACCGTCTGCTGCTCCAAGTGGACCCCCTCGAACCTCAGCCAGAGGTCACTCTAGACAAGCTTCTCGATCCGAGTCCATTTACACACTAAGACGTAGCTCAGGCCCTCCAGCTTGGAGACGGGCTGTAGGATGGCTTCTGAGGAGACCTCCAACCACTGACGAGCGTCGTTATAGAACAGTCGTTCCCAATCATGTCGTTCCCCCAAAGACACCTCGCAAAAAGCACCCCAATGGCAAGAGAGTGGACAATATAGTGCGAACTTCTAAATACACATTGTTATCGTTTATTCCTAAGAATCTATTTGAACAGTTTCACAGAGTGGCCAACTTGTATTTCATATTCATTGTGCTGCTAAACTGGTTTCCTGCCATTAACGCTTTCGGTAAGGAAGTGGCCATGATACCTGTGTTGTTTGTGCTCGGTGTGACTGCGTTAAAGGACCTATTTGAAGATAGAAGACGCCATGCATCCGACAAACGCATCAACAATTCTTCTTGTCGAGTATATAAAAGGTATGTCCCTTTTAGTACTAATAATGACTCTTGTAATTACATTTAAATACACTTTGAATTTCAGTAGACACATTGTCAACAATAATTACTATACCTATAGTTATTCTTGTGCAATTGACATAGTTTTTCATAAAGCTTTCAACCTTTAAAATTTTTGTCTAACATCCCATTTAAATATGTATCCAATTTCATGAAAATTAAATACACAAGTACATATTGATATCATGGTCAATTTATCAAATTTTCATTATGCACACTAAACACAGATTTATGTTATTCTTCATTTATATAAAACTTTTGAAAAATTTATTTATACTGGCAAGTATTGCTTAACAGTTTTATTGGAAGCAATATTTTTGTGCTTTCTCAGCCACTTGTTGAATATTTTGAATACCAAATTCTTTGCTGTAATATATTTTACTGTTCAGGTTGGTAACTTGTATGATCAACATGAAAATTCTTTATCCTTCATCTTTGGATATGGAATATTATTTTTATAATTGTTTAATAGACAAGAAGTGTGGATGGCAAGATTTTATTTATTTAATCCTTTGTGTAATTGTCAGAATACTTCATAACTAATAAAGAATTTCACCTTTTACACTATTTACTTTTGAGTCATTCATGCATGTGGGAGTTTTTATATAAAAAAATTGAATGTATTGTTTGTGTCAGGTCCATAATATTACTTATATATAGTGATAGTGAACTCTTGACATTTATATATTCTATTTTCAGAGACTGAGAAATCTTTTTTATTTTAGTTATTTGGAAAATCATACATAATTTTTTATGGAAAATTTTAAACAAATTACTGAATTATTTTTATAATTTATATATGTAAATGATTTGCGATCTGAAAAGTCTATTTTTTTTAATGAATAATTTCTTTTTAAAAATCATTTCAAAAATAAATTCATAATTTTTCGACACAAAATTTTCAGGGAATGAAAAGTTTACCGAACTACCTTGCTACCTACATCACATATTTGAAACTTCCCTCATCCCTACTTTTTTGATAATTTAATTATTCAATTCCATTGGTGGTCTCAACATTTTAAAAAAATGCATTGATAATTTGTATTATTTATATTCCATATTCCACTTTCAATTTTAATATTGGTTTATGACTTCAAATTTTCATAATCCTCTCCCTTTCGTCTCTAATAATCACAGCAAGTTTTAGAACCCTCCCCCGTGAACTGTTGTGAAATCACTTCTATTAAATTCATAGCTTAATACTGAAATCCATGCAAGGAAAAACAATGTTTATTTAAATTACATACTTCAGTCTATACTAATTTATCTCTTTTTTTGATATAAGCTAGGTATGTTATTTGTTTGATAAATAAATAGTATCCAGAGACGTTTTACATTGTAAAGTTTATAATAATAGTAACTTTGTTGAAAAACTTTGTTAAAAAAAAAAGTCGCTACCTGGACTATTTTCAAATAATTAGATCATGCTTTACCAACAGAAAATTAGTAATACAAAAAAGTTGTGAAATACAATATGGAAATATTTATTCCAACCTATCAGTTTGACTGGTATCGTGACTGACCTTTGATAAATTCGTCAATTTTACTACCAGTCAACCGAATGTCAATGAACAGTTATTTAAATTAATTATCTGTTATTACCTATGATGGCCATCAGCATTATATTGATGAGTATATTTCCCTAATATGCGCTTTTATATCTATGCCCAAAATGACTCGAAAGGAAAATACTCGACATTAATTGTTTATGTAAAAATGTCGGACATTTTAATAAAGATATATACGGGGTTAAAAATTGGGCACATGAATACCACATAATATACTATCGAGGAAATCACGTGTTATAAATGGAACATACAAATTTAATTCGACCTCTTTATCAGTTTTACAATCGTATAATATTCACTATTACGTATGCGTAATATGCGCAGTATTTTTTTTTTATATTCCCAATGGTGGTTTACACATTATATTCATTCATAGTATGATTTGCCGGGTCGAGTGGTCACGGGCTCGAATACCAGTACGGAGAGCTAGTTAGATTTTGTTCCGGATGTCTTTGATGACTTAAATTCCCTGTGGCCCTTCCTATTTCTGCTGGTCATGTTCTAGCATTATCCTTTTATCCCTACCGTTTTGGAAATAGAGAGAGAGATGACTATTGTATTACTGATTGGTTCAGACTCCGTGATAATTTACATTGCTTTCTCGCATCTATTCGATCTGCTGAATACATCGTTTGATAACGAAAAATCAAGAAAAACTCTTTACTAATACTGACAGTGAACGTTCATCAATCAAAGGATTGTCCGAAGTAAGAAATTCAACATTAAAATATTTATTTGACTTGCCCAGTACTTAAAGCTTCTAGTTTGATACAATGTCGGTGTAGAGATTTTCCTGGGAAAGATTGTCGAATTATGACGAGCGTTGTCGAATGCATTTATCAATTTGCACTAGTTTGTCGCAGAAATATGTTATCGTTTATTCTTTCCCTTCTTATTCTCTTACAACAGACGAAAGATGGATTTATTGGATAAACAAGTTTTTTCTGCACTCCCTATTTTTCTTGTAAGCGTCGCCACTGTTTTGGGTTCTTATAATTTTAATCTCGCCATACATTTTTATCGGTATGTTTATGGCCAATTTATCATGCACTTGTCGCGGCAATAAATTAATTTTGATAGCATCAATTGATGTGTATTAATTCACACCTCTGCGATTGGGCGCCGCAACCGCGATATTGATGAATTATTCACCGGAGAAATTGGGCGGATATATCAATCAGTCGAAATCGCCGGTCCGGAAATCGATCACGCATTCGATACCGGGCCGCCGTCCGCCTACCCCAAGTCCGATTGATATCACTTTCCTAACCTGGGTCGCCTCGTTAAAGGTCGGCTATTCGATGAGTTATTCATGCCGCCCATACGATTCCCACTCTCCGCCCATATGAGCAGCCCTCCGCCTATTCTGTCAATAACTACTGAGGTCTGATAGCTATATTATCAGGGCTGCGATTTTAACTGTTATTAACTTCAACTGTATTTCAAACATCAATAATAAGAATGTTTTTACAAATATAGTGTTTGTATTATCAATGCTTGAAGTTTCTTTTTTACGTAAGAAAGAAAAATAGATAAACCATGCAGTTTAGTTAAAAGATTTTTTTAGTTGAATTGTTTAAAATTGCAAATAAACAGAAATCTTTATCAGACAGATATAAATATATCTGAATTATAAACATCAAAGATTAAAACGTCGCAAATAAACCATTTCCTTCGTTTTCATTGTACTGTTCAATTATCTTGTCTATCTATCTATCTTATTCCATAAATCTTGTCCTTTCGCGTCTATCCGTTTTCAAAATATTTGCGTTTCCGTGTATCTTATAAACTATTGAAGTATCTCAACAATGTCAATGAACAGTTATTTAAATTAATTATCTGTTATTACCTATGATGGCCATCAGCATTATATTGATGAGTATATTTCCCTAATATGCGCTTTTATATCTATGCCCAAAATGACTCGAAAGGAAAATACTCGACATTAATTGTTTATGTAAAAATGTCGGACATTTTAATAAAGATATATACGGGGTTAAAAATTGGGCACATGAATACCACATAATATACTATCGAGGAAATCACGTGTTATAAATGGAACATACAAATTTAATTCGACCTCTTTATCAGTTTTACAATCGTATAATATTCACTATTACGTATGCGTAATATGCGCAGTATTTTTTTTTTTATATTCCCAATGGTGGTTTACACATTATATTCATTCATAGTATGATTTGCCGGGTCGAGTGGTCACGGGCTCGAATACCAGTACGGAGAGCTAGTTAGATTTTGTTCCGGATGTCTTTGATGACTTAAATTCCCTGTGGCCCTTCCTATTTCTGCTGGTCATGTTCTAGCATTATCCTTTTATCCCTACCGTTTTGGAAATAGAGAGAGAGATGACTATTGTATTACTGATTGGTTCAGACTCCGTGATAATTTACATTGCTTTCTCGCATCTATTCGATCTGCTGAATACATCGTTTGATAACGAAAAATCAAGAAAAACTCTTTACTAATACTGACAGTGAACGTTCATCAATCAAAGGATTGTCCGAAGTAAGAAATTCAACATTAAAATATTTATTTGACTTGCCCAGTACTTAAAGCTTCTAGTTTGATACAATGTCGGTGTAGAGATTTTCCTGGGAAAGATTGTCGAATTATGACGAGCGTTGTCGAATGCATTTATCAATTTGCACTAGTTTGTCGCAGAAATATGTTATCGTTTATTCTTTCCCTTCTTATTCTCTTACAACAGACGAAAGATGGATTTATTGGATAAACAAGTTTTTCTGCACTCCCTATTTTTCTTGTAAGCGTCGCCACTGTTTTGGGTTCTTATAATTTTAATCTCGCCATACATTTTTTATCGGTATGTTTATGGCCAATTTATCATGCACTTGTCGCGGCAATAAATTAATTTTGATAGCATCAATTGATGTGTATTAATTCACACCTCTGCGATTGGGCGCCGCAACCGCGATATTGATGAATTATTCACCGGAGAAATTGGGCGGATATATCAATCAGTCGAAATCGCCGGTCCGGAAATCGATCACGCATTCGATACCGGGCCGCCGTCCGCCTACCCCAAGTCCGATTGATATCACTTTCCTAACCTGGGTCGCCTCGTTAAAGGTCGGCTATTCGATGAGTTATTCATGCCGCCCATACGATTCCCACTCTCCGCCCATATGAGCAGCCCTCCGCCTATTCTGTCAATAACTACTGAGGTCTGATAGCTATATTATCAGGGCTGCGATTTTAACTGTTATTAACTTCAACTGTATTTCAAACATCAATAATAAGAATGTTTTTACAAATATAGTGTTTGTATTATCAATGCTTGAAGTTTCTTTTTTACGTAAGAAAGAAAAATAGATAAACCATGCAGTTTAGTTAAAAGATTTTTTTAGTTGAATTGTTTAAAATTGCAAATAAACAGAAATCTTTATCAGACAGATATAAATATATCTGAATTATAAACATCAAAGATTAAAACGTCGCAAATAAACCATTTCCTTCGTTTTCATTGTACTGTTCAATTATCTTGTCTATCTATCTATCTTATTCCATAAATCTTGTCCTTTCGCGTCTATCCGTTTTCAAAATATTTGCGTTTCCGTGTATCTTATAAACTATTGAAGTATCTCAACACAAGTCGATGGACGAAAACTGATCTTCATTCTGACGATCAACCCTTTGTTTTACGATAGACGGATAATTAGTAATTCCAGAAGCTTTTGAATCGCTTTCCCAGCGCCCCATTTTCAGCATCTGGTGGATATGTGGAAATTTTGACCATGAATTAAATCCATGAATTTGATCGATAAATCTTTGTGCGAAAGTGTGAAACACTGCAATTGAAGACCACTCGATTACAGGCACGTTCTACCTCTCTTATTTGACAATTTGAAAATTGTTGCATCTTATTATATTTTGAAATCGACAATCTTGCCATCCCTTAGAAGTCAAGTCTCCGCAGAAGGCAATTTACTAGATTCGTTTATTATTCATTTTGTTTACCTTATCGTTGACCTACTGGCTTGGTTTCTGGCAACATTCGTTCGTTGCAATTTTGATAATGAAACTCGGAATAGATATTGAATAAAATATTGTTAATCTTTCAATGCTTTCGCGTGTCCAATAATTCTGGTAGGCAACGCTTTGCTTGCCATTACGGCCACGGACATACTTCAATCCAATATTGATAATACCAACTGAGTGCCTATGATAAAAGTCCCATTACACACGATACAATTTTTGCTTCGGTACAAGCGTATAAAACACTTACTTTCAGTACTTTAAGGGTATATTTATTACCATAACAGATACAGTATTATGTTCGTAATAGAGTAATAGATAACTCGGTTGCTTGATATTTTCTCAAGGAAAAAAAAACAGTCATTCATGACGTCGATTAATACTGTCGCTGCAAAAGAAATTCGCACACCCTTCACAATTCCATTCATTTGCGAATATTTCCTCGAAAACTTTACCGATTTCCATTATATTTTATTAAGATCCGCACCGGTTACTCGAATCGTTTATTATACCTTTTCATTTGTTATTAACATTACTGTATTTATAATTCATCAGCTGACAATGCTCGCGATTAACGAAACAGGTTCTGATCTTTTTACAATATATTTTGCAAGTAGTACAAAAAAAATGTCACTACGCCTGAAGTTATTTCATGTTATATTTCGGTGATAAATGTAACTTATTATTTATGCTCTGAAGAAAACGGCTTGTTGAAAATGAAGAAAATGCGTTAATTATTTTTCATTCTTAATTAATAAGTGCCAAAATAATTAACGTCAGATATATATCACACTGTAATTTATAATATAATTTAAGTATATCTTCAATCTTAAGTTATGACGCCGAATGTTCCCTTTGACGTGATTGAAACACACTTTTATATGTATTGAAAAATACTTGTGCTCTTTGGAAACGTAAAAAATGTATATTTTATCGATATCCAGATGATATTGAAACGATTATTTCAAGGTCAATCGATTTGATCCGAGATATTCACGCAACGTGTAACTAATCATGCATATAAAATACCGTTATGCCAAAAGCATTATTGTGCATAACTTTTCCTTTCCCAATGGTAAAGTAAAGCCAAATCGTAGAATTTAGAAATCGAAGAATGTCACTTACTTCAGATTATAAATATAAGAAAAATAAGTCGATTGAAGTTAGCAACAAAAAAACGATTTCATAAATAGAACAAATGGCTTTTTCGTGTTGTTTATTATATATATGTACATATTTGTACTTTGTTCTTTATATATACAGTTGGAATAGAAATAGAACGAAATGACCTCCTTACAAAATATGGATATATCACACCTGTAATTTTATAAGAGGGCAGTTATACTTTGATGTCAAACCTTTTTTAGCTAACTCAAAATGCACAAGAAAAAAAATTACAGCTTGATTTATTTGGAAGTGATTTTTTGTGGCAATCTATTTTACGGCGGATTTTTTCGGTATGGAGTAAATGGTCGTCAAACTTTGATATATTAGTGTCGGATTTTTTCTCACATTATATCAGGCAACTCATAATACAAACAAAAAAAGATTTTTTGTAAATCTTAAAATTCAATCGCCGTGGCCGAATTGATCGCTACCTACCTCAACTAATCTTTGCATAGATTGACTTTTTTACAAATATGTTTGACCTTGCTTAATGGAGTATTAGGAATAGCCATTCAACAACTACACTTAATTTTTTATCAATATAAAAAATACAAGAGATAAGAGATACTCGATTAAAAATAGTTTTCGTACTGTTTACTTATCATTTACTTAACCCATTTATGTCCGAGCAGCGCAATCGCACTGCTTGGACATGTTCAAACCCATGTTCCAGTCAAGTGTCCCTCAAGTGTCCCTCAAGTTGTTTTAATAACACATGTTTTATTCGAATTTATGCATGGTGTGAATTGTGCATGTTCTTAGGATTGACAAAATCAATTCTATTGATTTATTGCTGTTATATTAAAAAAAAAAGTTGGATGTAAAAGGGTTTTAAGGAGCTGACACGGTTAACACGTCCAGTCCTGCGTGTTATTTCATCCGTTGCAATTTCTGTTTCATTTAATAGTTGAGCCTCTAGCCACTTTCACAAAATTTTCACCATCATAACATCATATCTTGGTCGGTATCTATGTGCTCTTTGGAGAAATATCAATTTGCACATGGATTATTCCGTAGTGAACGCGTTAAAAAGAAAAAGCCTAAAAACATCTCCAGTAGATACCACTCGTCATTCAAACCCCATTCTGGTACCGCATAAATCTTATATATAAAACCGAAACGGCGTATGTATGTATGTGGGTCTGTAATTCCCTTTTGCATTGTTGTTGCAAGTTGCAATATAATAATGTTTATTATTTACGTGAAGGTATTATTTGACATTTCTTTGACAGCAAATTAGATTTTTTCCTTGAATTTGGACATTTTAATGGGCGAGAATGGGGCTGTCATCAAATTAAATAAAGTTTGTGATTTTATTTTAACTCTATTTTGGATGTTAGATTTTGTGATATAATTGTGTCGAATGATATAACATTAAATAATTATTGGTCGCTTAGTCCGAGCGACGCCGGGTAGCAATACTAGTATTATTATATATGCATACTCTGATACAGCTTCATACCGCGATCACTCCGAAAGTTTCACGTGCCAAAGGTTCGCCATAGCGTTGATAAACGTTGTGTTTATACAACAAGTAACTGAACTAAATCACAGTTACGATAACTGTATCATTTGAGATTAACTTAATACTAAGTAAGCATTTCTTTTATTCAATGCTTTTGTAACGAATGGTTTCATTTATTTTAGAAGTAACTGCTTTGTTTATAAGTCGGTTATTGCATAAACCATGAAAGTTCTATTAAGACTTACGATGCCATACTTAGTAACGCTCTACGTTCTCGTCGAGCTCTAATCACCATGTGGACAATTTAGAATATTTTTAACAATCGTTGAAATGATATTTTAACGTAAAAAATATATTTCTCTGGCATATTTAAACATACAATTTCCTTGCTATTAAGACTAATTATAATTATATTTAAAAAACATCGCTATGGACTTCCACTCCATAAAATGTTTAATTCAATCTATTATTTGAAGACATATTTTATGGAATGCATCTAATGTTATAAATATAACGTTTGACGGAAATCAACATGTTGTAAAAAAAAAATATGATTGTTTCTATTGATGACGGTAGCGAATTCTATGAAATTTACTAAAACTGATCATTGACATGTTGTTAATGAAAGGTAAAAAAAACATAATTTCTAAACTTAATTTATGTGGTTTCTATTCACGGAAATTATCTTGGAATATTCATTCCACGTAAATCGGGGTCATTCTCTTTTTGCACGAGAAATATGAATCAGGGCCCGCTGTGTAACAATACGCATTGGCAAAGAAAACTGAAGTAAATATGTCTGTGTTCCAGTTGATTCCGATTTCAAATAATAATTAATATTTTATTTTTCAAATGCATAATGGTACAAAGATTATAAATTTACACGTGTTCCAATTTCAAACAAAGTGACTTTCAAATACGAGTTTTTAGCTTTCTGACGAATCCATAATAAAAATATATTTTATAGTATTTTTTTACAGCCATTTTAAATAAAAACAAATTAGTGTAAAATATATACCTCACTGTGCATGCCTTTTTCCCATATCTGCTCCCTATTCGGAGCATATGGCCGGATTCTCCAAGATTCTCTATCTCCCGCCAACCTCCTCGCATCTTCCCAGGTCGTCCCGGAGCTCCCTGAGTACATCCCATGGATGGTCATCAGAGGCCTTCCGCGGCGTCGGGATCCATCAGGTTGATAAAAGAGGCAGGCAGGATTCAGGCTCCCCTGAGGCATCCGCAGCACATGTCCAAGCCAGGTCAATCGTCGCCTTTTTATTTTGGACGTAATAAGGGGCTGGTTTGTCCGCTCTCTTACCTCCGTGTTCCTGACAAAGTCAAACCACCGTACTCCTAATATTCGCCACAGGCCTCTGTTTTCAAAGCACAGTATACGATTACCCTGTGCTTTTGTGATGTGCCATGACTCGCAACCGTAAAGCAGCACAGTCAGTATGCATGCATTGAATAAGTGGCACTTGGTTCTGACCGAGTACAACCGTGAGTCCCAGACTTTCCGTATTGAATTAAATGTTGCTCCAGCTATCCCTAATCGGATCGCGAGCTCATTACGCGGGTTGCCATCTCCCGTGATGTGTACTCCCAAGTACCTAAAACCATCGACTCTCTCGATTTCTTGCCCCGCACTCATCAGAGAGTAGTCTGGATCTGGACAGGCGCTGTTGCAGAGCACATTGGTTTTACTCGCGTTGACTTTGAGGCCAACGCGATACGAGTTGCTCTGCAGTCTATCCATTGTTTCCTGAATACCCTCAACTGATTTGTCAAAGATGATAGCATCGTCGGCATACCCGAGGTCACATAGTTTCAGGTTAGGAGCAATGGTTACTCGTCGGTCAGGTCGAATTGACTTCCTCAGGATGAAGTCGAAGATTATTATAAAGAGGAACGGAGCTGTCGGACGCCGGTAGTGATGCCCAACCATTCCGTAGTTACGTCACCGATTCATATGCAGCATTCACTGCCCTCGTGCAAGCATTCGATGATGGCGATAATCTTGGTTGGGATTCCATAAAGGTTAAAAATGGCCCATAGGGAAGGCCGATGCGGACTATCAAAAGCCTTCTCGTAGTCAAAAAAGCATCACACAAGCGAGCTATTGAATTCGTTGGACTTCGTGCATGACTAGTATCGGGTTTATTTACTTACCTATACGTCATATTATTTGTAGAGTATTTTTTTATAAGAACATCAAATGCAAGATTAATGTTTTTTATTAACAAAACTTATCAGTTTATTATTGAACCTATTTATAGATACGTTACTTAAAAGCATACACATAATTATCCATTTTAACTAGAACTGTGGAGTCAAAGTAGGAAATTTTGAATGTTTGAACTTTTTATTTATGCATATCATATGTTAAATTTGGCTATTGGTCCGATTGGTTGGTTGATATTTAATTGCATACACATAAATATGAAAGGTAGGAACAAAACGTGACGAAATTAACCTTTTTTTGGAAAATGCTCGAGTCGGGAGTCGTATTTTTTTTTCAGCCCTGAATTTACCCCGCCACTGATGTTTATATTGTTATGAAGAAGTAGTAGATTGTTTTTTTTTATATATTTAAAACAAATAATTATCTTGAAAATGTCAATTCACATACGAAATTTGCTGATATCATTCTCACTTCACAAGTGAATTGGTCCTTACGTGGTAGTTGGATGGATAAGTCTTGGAATAGGTAGCTGATAACATTGAAGTTGCCCGGAAGTTTCGCGCGAATCTGAGCAGGGCGAACGGGGGCCGATCAAAGTGGCGGGAAATGTGTCAAGGTCCCCTCGGCCCCGCTTTTAGTGGGTCATCCGGGTTCCCTTCCCGGCCCTTCGTAACACAGCGAGCAAATAGAATAATATCGCGTCAGCGGATGCCTGTAACACTTTGAAAACAAATCCCATTATAAAATCATAGTAACGATTAAATATTTAGAATAGAATTTCCCGTAATAACGTCCTGGGAAATTACATTTTACTAACTTCATGTTTGATCTTTGTAATCTTTTGGTACAACCCTAGCTTGATTGTTATCTTACCACAACGTTCGTCGGGAATATACAAAATATGTATGGAGTTTTCAATTTGATTGTTGATGATTATTCCGAATATATGTAACGGGTATTTATCGTCTGTGTCGGCGTTGTGCGTTTCGATTTGCGTGTTTCTTTCGTTTGCTGAAGTTTTGTTTGTCACTAAGATAAATAATTTATTAAATAAAACCCTCGATTTTTATTAAATTTAGCTTCATAAAGGATAACATCCGTTTTCTGTCCTCGCGATTTACTAAACAGGTCGTGACCTTTATAAAATTGTATGTGGAAGTAGTTCCAGAAAAATGTGTTTCAGTTCTTTAAAATGACACCTTTCCACCAAGAAGCCCACCATTTCACACACGTTCAAAGTGATTTTTTTTTCTTTGAAAACAAAAAATAGGTCAGGGATAAAATGATTTTCTGGGTAAGTTACGTGGCATTTTCATGAAAAAATCGATGGTTGAAAATGGTGGTCTGTGGCAAAAATCCATGGATTTAGCTTGGCGTTTAAAGCAGGGATGTGGAGTCGGAGTCGTCGCGGCGTTTTGGCCGGAGTCGTACTCGGAGTCGGAAATTTTGAAAAGTTTCAACTTTTTATTTTTCATTTAATATGTAAAATTTTGCTTTAAGCCGCATTGGTAGGGTTGTAATTTAATTGAATACACATAAATAGGAAATTTAGGGGGAAAAAGTGACGATATTAACCTTTTTTTAGTCGGAGTCGTGTTTTTGGTCAATGTCGGAGTCGGAGTCGTGATTTTGGTAAATGCTGGAGTCCAACTTTTTTGTACCGACTCCACAGCCCTGGTTTAAAGGGTTAAAAATCCAATATCCACCCTCTTACTGAACCTGCGATGTTCAAAATGTCATTGTTGGAGATACTCTTGATTCAATGCTATAACTGCTCGCCACTATTCCAGGACGGATTCCTTGATGATATTTACCATACCATTAAAAACTTACCACTTAATATTTTACCATGTTTCATGTTTGCTTAAAATGCTGAACCTGTTTTTTTGTATGAAAATGGACACGCTAGGCGTGTTCTCAGCGTCCAATGTGATAAGCGAAATGTTGTAAACTAAAGGTCTGAGTTATAAAAATCTATCATTCTCATTAACATGGCCGTGTATATTCCATTAAAAACCGTTTTTACGATACCATCAACAAAAAATAATTGTATTCAAAAAGCGTACTGGTTGACTATGTGTTAACCTAACCTATCCCACTCGGGGAAAACTTTCCCGACTCGCATGACGGGGCAGCATTAACGCGAACTCCAACAATGATTATTTATATTGTGTACTATTACTGATTAAATGGGAATACATATATAAGAACACAGGTGGCGTGATAGACTATTAGCTATTTTTTGAATGGCATTTATGAACACACAATATACATTTTTTATTATTATTTGAATAACGTAGTAGTTATTGATATAAATGTTACATTTAAAAAGGTATCCGAATACATACTGAACACTTTTTTATGAGTTGTCGGTGATGTCATTTTTAACAAGAATTTATTTTTTCGTTCTTAAAATGTAATCTTCGTTTTACTTCGGCGTATTCTTAAATTTTATTATCTGGTTTAATATGAACTTGATAAGCTCTTTAAAGTTGGCATCTAGTTATAAATGTCTATTATTGTTTGGTTCCCACCTTTCCGATCCCAAAAAGTGACGCATAGTGACAGCGGTTAGCTGATCACTAGTCCTGTCCTAGTCCTCGTATCCTTTCCTTCCCTACTCTCTTCGAAAAGAGAGGTTAAGCAGTTCCCGTAGAAAAACATATGTTGAAATAAACTTCGTGAGGAGTCCACATGCTCCAAGTTATGAGGGGACATGGTAAAAAAAACAATAGTTCTTCAAAAATTATAATATATTTAATTTTAATATATTGAAAGCTGAAAATTATGTTATGATGGAGTTTTTACCAAGTAAAAGTCAATTCAATCAATATCTTGACAGCAGGTTCAAAATATCGCAATTATTATGTGCCGATTTATTTCATTAACTTTGACAAAAAAATCCATCAAAATAAGATTTAAAAAAACACACCTACGTCTTATCACGAAGGAGAGATTACATATTTTTGTAATATGGGAATATTTCTGGTCATTTCCTTACCTTTTCTTATTGGTTGGTTGGATGACTCAATATGAAACAGTGTTAATTACCTTTTAACTATCATTGTTGATTATGGTATGAAACATACTCAAAAGAGATTCATCAATTACGTGTTCATTTGACATTTTGTATTACTTGGCATAACACCGGTAATAAATACTTACGTCTATGTGTTTCCACGTTGTTTATAACATTCAATAAACTGGTTTGCACAAGGCGGTTTGAAAAGTTATCGATATTCTTTGAATGCCTGTTATCAGTGAAAAAGAAAATATTTTTTCTTTTCACACGATTCGGTGTACTAACGTGACAAATTGACTTAAATAAAACCGAAGATTAAATATGGCTATGTTGGCATAATTGTTCACGAAGTTTTATTAATACTAAAATTGGTATTTGCGTAGTTAGTTTGTTATCAAAACGTTTTGTCGAATATACAATTTATATCACGACCGTTTGCGAAGAGAAAACATTTGAAACGCTTTTTTCGATGCAATTTGCCTTACTTATCTTAGATTTTTGATTTGATGGCATATCTGCCATATCATCTTGTAAGTTATAACTAATAGAATAATTAAGAGTTTTGCGCTAATCTTAATACATTAAACAATTGCTATATAAAATAGTATGAATTAATTACTAGATTAGTATCGTATTGAAGGTCGCAGTTTATGTTAAATATTATAACGTTATTTTTTATGAATATCATAAATTGTGTATGCCAAGTTAGGTTAACTACCTAAGGGGTGTAATATCATACGCAATAGAACCCGCGTTTTATGATCGGAAGCTAATACAATCCCATAATGGATATGAACATACGATCGTCGACGTTGTGGCAAAAAAACTTATATTGATTTTGAATAAGTCAATCGCCGACACTAGCGTGTATCGTAAAAATAATTGCAGTTTTTGGAGTACGTAAGTTTTTAATATGTAAATCGGTTTGAAAGTTTTTCGATTATCGCTTGCAAAATAAGCGTCAACAAATGTTGCCGACCACTGCACTAAACCATCGTGCTGTTAATTTTCGTCAGTATTTACATTTAACGTGACATTTACATAACAAACAACCCTAATAGTGTCAGATGTGTCTCCGTATTATTCTAGTGTAAAAGGCTATGATTATTAATTGTAATCGTATCATTCGTATCAAATATAAACAATGAAACTTGCAAGATGTTGATTACATATGTGTCTGTTGTTTATTGTTGACGTGGCAAAATAATCTCAAATCACCCGAACCGTCACAATAGTTACAAACAGTAAGTAAATATTGGATTCAGCATAATTTACTATTTATTCTTATGAGACACTAAATAATGTTAAATTCAGAGTAAAGAAAACATGTTGACTATTTCACAATTTATAAGCTTGCCGTGTGCGAGAAAAAATATATTTTTGTATAGAATTGAGTCAATTCAACGAAGTAAAGCTCTGTATTTTTTAATACACCTGACTTGATGGATAAATACTACCAGGATGTTACTGTGTTGCCGGACTTGTCGACCACTTTTGACATGTCATATCGGCCCCTTAGGATAAAAGAAACGTATGTGAATTTTTACCAGATTTCAGTTATGAATAACTATGCCACTATGTAGATACAAAATAATATGTCAAGTAATGTGTCAAAGAGACATATCAATAGGATAAGTCGATACGAAAATATTTCAATGCGTATTAAAATCACTTATTTATGTGTAATAGCTCCCACTAAGCATTAAAACAAAATAAAGAGTAAATTACTATTTTATATTTTCCAAATAAATCAGAAAGCCAAAGCATCGCTTTGAATTATAGTAAAAAAAAAAAAAAAACTGTATAAAATGGGTAAAATTGATTACTGGAGAAACCTGTTTTTTGGCTCTCCTGAAAAGTAGAAAAAAAGAGTTAGTTTTATATGTGTCAAATAGACGGATCACTTTTAAAACCGGGGCTGTGGAATCGGAGCTTTTTGGCCGGAATCGGAGTCTTTGGGGCATTTTTTTGCCGGAGTCGTACTCGAAGTCGGAAATTTTGAAAACTTTGAACTTTTTTTTCTTGCATTTCAAATTGTCAATTTTGTCAAATTTGGCTTTTGGGCGCATTGATAGGGTTGATATTTAATTGAATACAGATAAATAGGAAAATTAGGGGAAAAAGGTGACGATATTAACCTTTTTTTAGTCGGAGTCGGAATCGTGTTTTGGGTCAATGTCGGAGTCGGACTTTTTTTACCGACTCCACAGCCCTGCTAAAAATAAAAAAAGTGTGATGCATATAGTAACGGATTACCTGTGTTATCAAAAAAATAAGACTTTCTTTTCCTCATTTCTCGTAATCAAAGTTTTACTGCGCCGAATCTTACATACGTCAAAATTTATGAATGGATCTTTTGGTAGCATTTATTGTACGATGCTTAAAACTGATGGAAATATTTATATGATTTACTTATTTTATTCGTATAGTCGTACCATTTTTTGTATCTGCGTATCTGGCCAATTTTTTAGTTGCATTTCAATATTCTATTCTAAGATGTAATGCACCTATCGTAAAGTTGTATACGTGAATAGTCGAGCCATTTTGAATCCGATGCTGCTCGCCTTGAAGTCTTTCGCGGAGGCAGCCTCAACACCGAATGCACCTGACTATAAAACATGATTATTTATTTATTGCAAAATTTCAATGTGCTATTTCATTATAAAAGATCGATAAATTTAATTATACACTGACGATGTTGTACTGTTGATGTTATTTCTCAGTATGTACATTGTTTTTATGTATTCTGTACTTTTTAAAAAAAAAATAAAAACTAATTTTCACTACTAATTATCAATATAATTTCATGAAGATTGGAACCAGTTTCGTTCATCGCGAGCATCATCAACTGAACAATGATATCAGTTGATGCGATCTATTAAAAAAAACGCATTTTAACCAAGAAGTAATAGTTGACAGTTTTAAATTGACATTCTATAATTTTTACTGGCCCTGCAGCCGAGTAAGCTAGTGCGCTTGTGGAATCATGCTTATCGGATTCGTGGCCCAACGCATATATATATTTATATCTATAATGTTGCATTCCTACCCTCCCACTTTTCATCTGATATTAATAACGTAACATGAAAATACCGTGTTGGCGACCGAATAACAGCCAGTTCTCGTAACAAGACTCGTGTGAAAGGGTTTTACATCATTTTGTGTGAAAATGTATATTCTTTTTACGCCAAGTAAACGTATTCCTTTTACCATAGTGGCCCAGATAAAAAAAACGGGTTCGGGCCGCAAGCAAAAAAAATATTTAAACAAAAGTTTATCACGATGAAAAGTATTCGTCACATTTATGTAAAAAAATCTTGTTCACAGACAAGTTTCATTATATGGTTAGTGTCGATTCACATAAAAGATTGCATGAAACTAAATAGCACCCCTGCCGGACATAAAATGAAACTTCTTCCATCCCTGAAGAATTTACGAGCGGCATTTGGCAGCTTTATCGTCAAACCTGATCCGCATCGAATGCTTCAGTTATGCTGTTATTTTCCGTTATTTATCAAACACGTCCAAAAATGCCATTTCGCTACAGCGAAGGAAAGAACAGACGCATATTCAAACGCAAAATCTATTTTTTTATTTCTTATAGAAAAGAAGTGTTGATCGTTTCATTCAGAAATTTTATAACGTAACCCAAAAGTGGATATCACTTGATTTTAAATGTATTAGACTCCATACTTGATTGAAGTTTCTTCCCGCCATTCCACCCGTAAAACAACAAAGCCTCAGAATTATTTCTCTTGTTTTGTAGCAACTTTTTACCGATGTTTTTACATCACAACCATTTAGCAATGGTTTACCTATTTTAAATGAGTTTCTTTTTTGCCAAATTTAAAGCTATGATTCAGTCGCGGCTAACCCGCGGCTCTCGTTATTCTACAGTCTCAGAGGCTTCCAAACTTTTACCATTACGGGAGACTTTTTTTGAATTTTTTGGCCGCGATCGAGTCACTTGAATTTATTATCATTGATATAAAAGAGGAATCAGAAATGTGTACATAAGTACACGCGAAAGGCGGGCGACTTGGAAATAGCTACGCGATCGATAATTTGGCCACTCCTGTTCTAAGTAAAACTTTCAAATTATATGCTACTTTAGGAACTCTAAATGATAATAAATTGCAATCGATTTCATCGAACCAGATATTGATATCGTTTCATAAAAAAATATGTTTATTTTTAAGTAGCTGTGTCGCGAAATTTTTCACTTATTTGAGAAGCATCTTCACTGTTTTAAAAATTTTATTTTATTTATTCACAAGAACTCTAATCTGTTTATTCAGACCATTATTATTTAATCTACTTCATTAATATCGGTATTTATAAAAGCCACTTATGCCAGGAAGACTGCAAGAATCTATAATAATAAACGAATTGCCAATAAAACCGACAAATTCATCAACAAATTAGATGTCTTAAAAGATAACTCGTTTTTATTTCTTGTTCGAAAACATTCCCTAGTAATCTACGTTTACAGAAAGTAAAGTTTGTACCAATCATATGTTCTTTTTTAATGTTGAATCGAGTCGATCGTTTAACCCTGTGTCTTAGGTAAGCGACGCGAACCGGCAAGAGAATTTAGGCGAATCCAGTCAATTTAAAACGTAGTTGATCAAAGGTCTTATGTGCCATCGCTCGGCCAGACGCAATTATCGCTCTGGTGAGCTTGGACCGTTTCATATTTTCAAGCGATTCGCGGGCGCCATGAGTGCGCACTTGAGGCGACTTGCGATATATGCCGTCCTGACCGGATCGCTTCGCTTACATATGACACTTGCATGGGCGAGGACCGTTTGATATTTTAAAACTCTGCCGCTTTCAAAGCCGCGCCGGATCGCTTCGCCCAGCTAAGACGACCCGTAAGAATGCTACTATTTGCACTCGCAAGTTTGTCTCATACAGATAAATCAATTATTACATATTTTTCATGCACGATTCAATTATTTAACCGCGAAAAATATTCTATGGGATTCTATTCTACCATAACGGGAGCATAGATTTTTATATTGAATGCTATTGACACAATAATTTCATACTACTTAGTAGTAAAATTTCACTTTGGATCCAAATTATTTACTGGCAAAAAAAACTTTATAAAATACATGACATTACAGCAAGCGCCAATGCGCCATGCATTTGACAAATTAATAAAAATTACATAAAATATTACACAAAAATAAGAAACAGAACAGAAACATATTATTTACATAAGAAGACAATTTTTTTTAACAAAGCATCAAGTTCACTGCCGAAGATGTCCACATCAACAGGCAGCGCATTTTTCAGCCGAATAGCCTTTGCAACTGGAGATTCAAATGACTTACGTGATATAAATTATTAAATTAATTAATTAATTAAATACCTACTTGCCACTGAATTCGTATGTGTACACTCTGACTTCTTAAACAGTTTACTCGAGTTTGCGGTAGCCGTTGATACTAGAAAAATGTTCTCCCCTCTGACATAAGAATCCACCTACCGCACTTAGCCCACGAGCTCAGTCTATATCAAATTAGGGAATTTTAAATTTTCGAACCCTGGGAACTCTTTTTTTTTGTGGGCGTCATTCAGGACATTCTCACAGCGCCACTCTTTCGAGTGCATAAGTAGCGTGGTCATTCTGTACGAATGATTCTGCATCGTAGTTTTCGATTATTGTCGACAAGTTTTAGCCAATTCATTTCGGCACTACTCTCGATGCATATATATTTATTGATATGCATGTCTGACTGTGTCGTCAAGAGTGGAGGTTTTCATAATTAAAATTGTTTAACCCAACGCCAAAGAAATAATATTGTAAATTAGAATTTCGACCGAAGGTGCTTGATGGAATTTCAATATCAAAAATATGAATCGTTTGAATTTTGTACTTTTCCATGAGATTTGTCGCTAACGCTCCGTGTTTCGACTTTTGGCATACATTCGGGAGTACATTTATGCACTTGATATGCCTGAAGATGTCGAAAGGCGAATCCCGAGTCGTTAGCGAAAAAACTCATGAAACGGTACAACATTTAAACGATTCAAAAGTTATATTATACAAAAAGTTTGTAAATTTACATCAACACCAGGCAGGTAACATGTTTTTTTTTTTAAAAGGGTGATCGCTGAAATGGTAATTTTTTTGCACGAACTCGTTGAGAATTTATCTACATTTCAATGGGAATATATATTTTTTTTTTAATGTAATGCTTTATTTGTAATCGCCATACGCGCTACACGCACGCCATATTGTATAATACAAGACACAAGTGAGTGATCTAGTGATTAGTTGAACGTTTTATACTCTCGGTCCGTCCGCTGTCTTTCTGGCATGTAACAAATTGACAATTCACAGAAACAAGACAGGTGGAGTCGAGTGTGGTTGAGTCTACGTCTCTGTGAGAGTTGAAAAGCCTTTCGATTATGTAATCGTGGGAAGAATCAAGTAGGAAATCCTGTATTCTTTTTATACTTGGTATTGAATGCTTGCGCCATAGAATCGATGTTTTATTATGAGAGCAATCTTTGCTTGCATATAAGCGAACGACGTGTAATAAACGATTTTTATTTCACATGAACGTAAATATATATTTTTTTATCTTGATAACTGGCCCGTCATTTAATGTCGTTTCATCATTTTTTGTAATCCAATTGCCTTGTTATAAGTTCATGTCTTGGGAACCTATGCTCTATGCAGTCTTATAACTTCAGAAGCGTTGGTGTCACTTTTCAATAACCCTGATTTATTTTATAATTTAACTGCTACTTTGTGGTGGGATGCTGAAGGGAACTCTGTTAATAATGCTGGCGATGGGCGCAACCGGTTACAATTTTATTTAAATTAAATGTAGAAGAACTAAAAAAACATATTTTATTCATTTAAAGTAAGTGTATATTATTTAATACGGTAAGAAAAATAACAATGTATTTTAATTCTACATAATTATTTTATATATTTGTTGATAGCTATTTTGGCTTACGCTCTCGTCAGAACTATGTTTAACAGTATACAGTATTTACTTTACACTTTATCATTTGAATTAAATGCACAGCTTTTATCTGTTATGGATATTAAAAATACACTATTGTATGATGTTTATCTTTTCTAAGGATTTAATAAATATAAATATATTTTAGGTCAATAATTCGATTTTTTATACCTTCGTAAAGGATTAGACAGATAGTGTTATAAAAGTAAATAAAAAATGATAACGGTGATGATAGTGTTAAAATGTTAGAAATTTTAATATACAGGCATACATTATATCGGTGTTTGCTTCTGAACACGTCATATTATTGTTTATAAGGTGTTTGAAAACAATAACCGGCATATCTATTTTGTTATGTCAAAAGTTTTTGTGTAGCACGTTTCAATTATCAAACATATTTAGATTAGCCAGTCGACCGCTTAAGCAATAAATATAAGCGAATTAAAATTGTATACATACATCGATATTGGCTTGTTACTATTGAGTTTATCGTATTCCGGACTTAAATATTCTGTGCAAATGTCTCGAATTTGCCAAAAATATGGACATATCGGTTTTTGCTTTTAGACGCTTCACGTGCAATATGCATGTAACACCCATAATCTGCGATTTTTTCTTTGTTAGTGTTAAAATATATGATAATTTATTCGTTGGTGTCGTATGATTTTTGCAGGATCGATGATTTTCAATCGACATGTTAATTCGTTGGCGAAACGGTTTTTGTTTACCGAATTTTGTGAAATCCGACATGCTAATTATTCAAAACGGGTTATTATTTGTTTATATTTGACATTGGCGGTCGATAAGTAGGTTTTTATACGCTTTTTGTTAGTTATTCATTATTGGCCAGCCATATCGCAAAATGTATTGTTTCTCCGATATAATTTTCCTTTTGCGTTATCTATGTAAGTAGTTCATATTTTTAGAATCGCGATCGTATCATATGTATTTGAACCCTATGGTACTCGATTTAAAATTAAAAGATATCTTTGTTTATTCCACGTATTGTGTGACTAATAGTGACACTTCTAATTCTAAATAAGAATTTGTGTCAACTTCATAAATATTTAAGTTATCTTAATCTCTTTATCTCCGCTTGACAAGTTAAAAAAAGAAGATCACTTGTCATAAATAGTGACACATTTTTCGTATATTTATGAAGCATCATCAGACCTTCTATCGCATTGTCACAACTCTGTAATATAGTTACAGCTACTAAATATTTTAGAACTAAATTATTTTTTCCTTATCTAATATATAAAAATCAATGTTTGTTTGCTCGTATTTTATGCGTTGCCATACCATTCATCCGATTGCGATAAAACCTTTCCAACTTATTGCATGCACTTGCGCGAAGGTTATAGGCATAGTGAAATCAACTTATGGTTAGTTTTTTTTATATAAAAATCAATGTTTTTTCATATTTTATGCGCTGTCATACCGTTCATTTTGACAAATGATTGTTGTACTTTCTAGAAGATTATAGGCAAAATACAAATAGCAAATGTCATCGATACTGATCAATGTTAGTGAAATCAAATCGAAATTATTTATCTAAAATATTGTGCATCCGAAAGCACTTCAATAAACACAAAAACTTTCTTTCTTTGAGTGGCATTGCAACGCTTGCCGGGTACCGGCTAGTTGATTAATAAAATGCGTTTTTAGACGTGTCCATTTGTCGGCTCATAAAATATTTGTGCTTCATTGTGATTATTTCTGTTTTGTAATTAATTTGTGTCGTATGTGGAACATCGGCGTAGCCTTAAATACCACACAAAAAACGTCGACCTCTGTGGTGTCGTGGCAACAGATTTACCCAAGCGATCCAATGTTTCCGGGCTCAAGTCACGGCAAGGTAAATATCAAATTTAGTTTCTACTGAAATTTGAGAATTTGTGTCCGAGATGTGTTTTCTCCTCGAGTTGATCTCGATTGAGTGATGATTTTTACTGCCGAATGCTATTAAAATTCTTGCGCATTCAAATGATTACTTATTTTATTTTAAACGCCAGCTGGGCTGTCACACGTTGTGTGTGTGTACAACCTTTTTAAAATTTAATTTTGAGAATGTATAAGTAATACTTATGTTACACTGCAAGTTATAAAAAGAGAACAGTTAACATATATTTCCAAATAACTGTATAATTATATTTAGAAAGCTGCTTTCATATGTGCTTTAAATAATGCGAAAATCTGCATTACGTGAGCCGATAGTAATTCGTCATGGCAATAATTTCATTTCACACCAAAAGGTGGCTTCATACTTTTATGATTCAATTTTAGAATAGCATTGCCGATTGCGATCATTACTTCTGTAAAACATATTCCCAACGGCCATTAACTATTAGGTGTCGTAACCATAGACAACCAACACCAAAAACCACAGAAAATAAACTTACCTAGTGTAGGTAAACGCCACTTACTGGCTTACACTTTTTACCGAGTGAAACGGGTCACGTGATCGAGATCAGATGATGCTGTGACGTCACTTTGCTTCGCAGCCTCCGGTCCTTTGACCTCATCTAGCCATCTTGTTGTGGACCAGTTATAGTGAACACTTGGGTAATCGTGGCCATGAAAAAGTCCAGAAACACCAACCTCGCGGCGTGCCTTCGAGGCAAGCGTGATTAAAATAAATCATTGATTTTTAGAATAAATATATGTATATTTATTACAATTATGGTGATTGGTGGCGTAAAATCATAAATAAGTACATTTTATCATGTCGGCGGATTGATTTAGATTTGCATTGATATTAAGTGGGTATTCTAATTATCTACACATAGTCATATCTATATTACCGTGCCCCCACTTATTTGCCTCCGGAAATTAATGTAGCTAATTTAATATATAACTGACATATTTAACTTTAATACGATTAATTTTTTATCCATGTCTTCTCCCAGTGTAAGGCATATACCTCTTAATGGAGTTATGTCGGCATTTTTTTCTACGATTAATGTTTGTTACTCGGTCAAAATCTTACTAATTCAGTGAGAGTAGGGATATAATGGATAAGGCAAGGACAGCACTCGTGGTTAGCTTGTCGCTCTTACAAAACCCCGCTAAAAGGATCTTTTTCGACTTCACAAACCGCTATACCTTCAGAGTTGATAAATCGCCTGAAAAAATGCTGCTCGTTCTTGGACTAAAACCCGTGGGGTCAGTCACTATAGCCAACAACGCTGGCCATTGCACTAAGTTTTTTTGTAGCCTTCATAAGATAAATGCAATTATCTTGAAACCAAGCAATGAATTGATTAATTCAATTACCACAAAATGTTTGGTGAAGACAAATATTTCAAAACTGCTTGGTTTTCGATTGGAAAAATAATCCAGACATTTTCATGTCTAGTGAGAGCTGTTTTTATTTTTACAGTGGGGAAATCCCAATGGAAATAAATTTGAGAGCAGATCCTTATTATTTATATTGTATGATAACAAACTGTCCAAAAAATAGATATAAAATAAAAATTGCATGTAATCCTTTTTCCAATAGCAAACCAGTTTTAAGTAGTTAAAGCTCTTCCTAGTGGCATCCTCATTGACAGGCTGGTTTTACTTCTTGGAAGAACAAACATCTCATTTTCACGATTCCTTAAAAAATTATCGGGAATATTCAATTTCACATTCTCAAGAATGGTCTCATTTTGGCACAATAATTCGAACATTAAAGCTAATGAACGTGAGCATGCATAAGCGAAAATATGTTTTATGTAATCTTGTCTCGTTGCACACTTAAAGCTAGGAAGAACTGGCTCTACTAGATGGCCGTACAGTCTTATGCTGTGTATATGTTACAGTGAAAATGTCTTAGTGAAAATGTATCAAGTATTAAATTTGTATGACAACATGATTTTACTGATCATGATCAGGGAAATTATTGGCCCAAATTGATGATTTGCCGTCCTAAAATTTTGGTTTGCTTCAATGAAACAAAATCAGTAAGTAGTCCCTTTCATAAAAAGAGAACCAAAGACAAAACACAGACAACATAGGGCTGTAGATAGGGCGGTCAAATTTAATTTCAATGACAGCTTGGAGGAGAATATATTTTCACTGAGAATACATTGATTGAGTAGGCATTTACTTGGTAGAACTCCATTATAATACGGTAAGAAAAATAACTATGTATTTTAGTTCTACATAAATTATTTTATATATTTGTTGATAGCTATTTCGGCTTACGCCTTCGTCAGAACGATACAGAACATAGTTCTGACGAAGGCGTAAGCCGAAATAGCTATCAACAAATAAATATATAAAATAATTTATATAGAACTAAAATACATTGTTATTTTTCTTACCGTACTGAGAATACAGTTTCACTGTAACACATCTACATTGCTCGTGGACCTCTTGATTGTGGTTGCCGCTTTACGTGAAAAGTGTCTTGTCCTGTTTAATTATAAGTTTAGAGAGCCGGTGTAAAATACTTCGCTAAAATTCGCCACATCCTACGGGGTTGCGTACAACCGCGTACTGTTGACGAATCACGATAATTACCTGTGCGGGCGAGCGAGACGGCAAGATGCGTGCTCCGAATTCGCTCGAAATAAGTGGCACGCACGGTCGGCGCTAGTATTTTCGCCTACTATCAGATCTCATCACTTGCCTCCCGCCCACCTCACAGTTACGGCAGGGCCCATGTGAGAAATTCGCAATGTGCCTAATTTTATAAGTGGTTTACGCAATGATGCCGGATATAAATTTTTGAATATATTTTCAAATAAAGAACTTCGTGTCCGATAAATGGTTTTGTTTTGAAATTCGAGTTGAATTTGGAACGCGAATCTGTGAGATCATGCTGATTACGTTTCCATTCACATACTTTGAATTGTACGTCATTGTTTACTGAGTAGAAAAAAACTGACAGAAAATTATCTACATGATTCTTTTGTTTTCGATTTTTTTTGAAAACTTGTTCTCTTTCAGAATAACACCCAAAAATATTAAAGTAGATTTTACCTTATTTGAAATCATTACTTGAAAACAAATGACAAGCTCGTCGTCTTTCTTGAACTAAAAAATGGGAAATATTTGGTTCCACAAGAATTATCATATAAAAATTATTTTATACACTCGTGTATCAAAAAAAGTATTTTATAATACACGAGTGCTTGCGATGAGTGAAACCGGTCCTAATCTCAATAAATCCAATGTGGAATAAGTACTATAAATGTGTTAGTATTTTTATAAAAATGCCATTCCACCATTCCATTGACAGTGCACACCTTAAAAGAATTACATTTATAACTATTTCTAAGTTTTTAAGAAGATTTTATTTTATGATCCTCGCAGAAACAAATATTACCCTTACAACGTATCAATTGAATTAGTGTGCAAAGCGAAAAAAAGTTTTCGGTTTGGTACAATACCTGACACAGTGGTGGCATGACGATTTGATTTGAGATCATGGGCTAATAATTTGAATGTCTTTTTTTCGCGGTTGAATTTAAAAAATCTAAAACATTAACAAGTTTTAAAAAAAATGATTTTCTGGCTAAAGAGATATTTATTTAAAATATAGCTATAGAATGCGTTTATTCAGATATTTCTTTATTCAAATTTCAAAGCGATATCTATTATGACCTTGACATTGATTTTTAATTTAACATGCTTAAATATATGATAATTTTTAAGGTTGAACAGGAATGTTATCAATGAACATCGCGGGCATATATAATGAAGGGCAATTAAGTATCATTTATACGCATAACATTTTTTTTTATTTTGCTAATCTGTATAATCTAAAATGGATATATTAATTGACAAGTGGAAAATATTCATCAAATATGGCAATATAGTCATTCGTTATTGGTTCGCCTTATATACAGATTACAAATATTGATAAACAATGATTATAATTTGTAAAAAAAGTTCATTAAAAACTAATTCGTAAATAATATGTATGAAGGTAATAGAATTTCAATCATATAAAACCGGAATTAAATTATAAAATATCCATTTGAGGCATTCGAAGGTAATTAAATTCATTATTTAGAGTTATATGTTAGAATAAGCGGTAGGAAGTCATAAAATATTGAATAATTATTTTAAATGCATAAATATACGTTTACAATTTACTGTCTTTTAATTTTTCCTTTTATTGCTTTATATCATACATGGGCATCTACCAGCCTGCGGGCCGGATCCGACCCGCAGGGCTATTTTGTCCGGCCCTTATACATCTGGGAAAAATAATTGAAAAAGAAATTAATAGTTCCAGGGAGGATTTTTTTTTAAAACCATTTTCCTAGTCTATCAGCTCATACAAACAACACATATACAGTCATGGCAATAGAAATCCGCGCACCCTTCACAATTCTATTCATTTGCGAAAATTTCCTCGAAACCTTTACCGATTTCCATTTTTTTCCTTTCCGATTGTAAAGTAAACTAATAACCATATTTTGAAAAGCATGTGGATTCAAGAGTACTGACCCAGACCTAGTCGCGTTGGCATATGACGAAATTATGGAAAACCGCAAAAAAATTAATCGCAATTAAAGCCCAAATTGAAGCAGTTTTCGGGAGAACTCTTTCCAGAAAGAAAAAAATGAAACACACAAAATCAAAAATTCGAACGAGGATAACCGATAAAAATCTCGAAAATTCTATGCGAATATCTTTTAACACATTGGATGCTGAGAACACGCCTAGCGTGTCCATTTTCATACTAAAACAGGCTGAGCATTGAAAGCGAAGCAATATCATCGCCAGTAAGGAGAGTCTTGTAATTCAAGTACAAGGCCAATCTTACTTCCATACTCAGCCACACTAAATTTTGTAATCAGTAATATTAATATTATGTCGTTCATTATCAGGGCTTTTTTCCCATTTAACGCGGTCGAACGGCGTTCCAGCACCTTTTTTCACAGATTTCAAAATCAATTAGACAACATTTTACTTAAATGATATTTGAGTATAATTTCATTTAGTTAAAAGCTTGACATGTAGTGAGTTCCGGCAACTTTTTTTTAAAAAAAGCCCTGTTCATTATATAAATAAAAAATATATAAGATGTAGCAACGTGTTTTATTGAATTAAATATTATTTATGTGTAGTAATTTGGTCCGGCCCTTGAATCGAAGACGGAATGACAATCCGGCCCCAGACCTAGGAAAGGTTGCTCATGCCTGCTTTATATATATAATAATGTCATCTTCCATTGATCATAATCTTCAGTTTACTTTCCATGTTGTTTTTTTCATTGCTAAGTAATTGAACACGTTGACTCTCGCTTACACCAGATATAAAACGATTTATATGATTTCAAATAGTATGGACCGGATGTGGCGATATTGCGACCTCGTGTGCGCTTTCAAGTGTTTTCATTAATTTACAAAATAATTTTCATTGATTCCTGCGGCCTTAATAGATTACAGATAAACGAATGCGGCCTTCTAAACATCGTGAAACCTTTCTCCACCAAGTATTCGACCTACATGATTGCACCCTTATTCGGTTTCACATGTGAAACCTACGTTTATAGTTGATTGCTGTTGAAAAATATTTAATGTTTCCCTCAAATCTTTCACTCTAATAGTTACAGTATGTCAATGCCGTTTTACAATCGTCTCGATGAATCTGTATTTTTTAATACAAAATAACATCATGTATTTTATTGATTCGTGTTTTGTTAAATGTATCGCATGCTTAATACTATAGATATTTATAGCATACGGCTTGCAGCCGGAAAATGTAGGCTTTAAATAATAATATACATGTACGATAACAGTTTATTTTAAATTCTGTAAGTTCAGTTCGCACAATTCCAACTGTATTGAGTGCGGCACAGTAATAAAATAACGGACTGTAATCGACGATCGTAATCTCTATATAATCTACGTATAGTGTGCTTAGTCCGACTTCGACAAAGTAAACTTCAACTTCATCCGGATTAATTTCAAATATCGCACAAACCTATCTCTTACGGGTCGTCTTAGCTGGGCGAATCTGGGCGAGGCGATCCGGCGCGGCTTTGAAAGCGGCAGAGTTTTAAAATATCAAACGGTCCTGGCCCATGCAAGTGTCATATGTAAGCGAAGCGATCCGGTCAGGACGGCATATGTCGCAAGTCGCCTCAAGTGCGCACTCATGGCGCACGCGAATCGCTTGAAAATATGAAACGGTCCAAGCTCACCAGAGCGTTAATTGCGTCTGGCCGAGCGATGGCACATAAGACCTTTGATCAACTACGTTTTAAATTGACTGGATTCGCCTAAATTCTCTTGCCGGTTCGCGTCGCTTACCTAAGACACGGGGTTATTGTAGACATACTCGGCGGAAACTTTGCGGTCTTCTTTGCATCGCCCGAACGGAAGAGTCAAATACAGGGATGGGGAATCTTTTAATGTGTACTTCAATAGGACCGTGTTCAAGATGCTCCATTAGGTACATATAATCAAAAACTGTATTTGACTTATTTGACCATTAAAATTAATATTTGGATTCAATTAAAAGACTACTTCAAAACTTTGATCATCAGCAATGTTAGTGATTGAGTTGGCATTTACTTGGTAGAACTCCATTATAATACGATGAGAAAGATAACAATGTATTTTAATTCTACAGAAATTATTGTATAGTTCTGACGAGGGCTTAAGCCAAAATAGCTATCAACAAATATATATGTAATAATTTCTGAAGAATTAAAATACATTTTTATTTTTCTCATCGTATTATAAGCAATGTTACCTAAATGCCGAGAGGTTGGCCGCGCAGAAAATTGTGAGCAGGTCAATCGCAACAAATGCGCGGAACAATTACAATCATCTAGCAACTTCAGTCGAAATACTTCACGAGGAAGCAATATTCTCCACAATGGTAGCAGATTTGCATTACAAAAAAATGTTAGCCTTTTTAATTTATGTATAATTCTCTATTTTGTGTATCTTTAAGATCTTTTAATTTTAATCAATATTTATTAATCGGGCCGTTAAAGTTATAACTATGTATTAAGAGTGCGCGCCAATCTGGAACCAGTGCACGATGGCTTTCAAACTACTACAGATCAAAACTATCTCGTACAAGAATATTTGTATTCAAATGCAATCCATTATTTGGTCTGATAGCCTCCATGAGTGTATTTAACACAACTACTCATGAATTAATTATTGGAATATTCCTTTATTGGCTCGGCAGGTTAGAGGTACAGATATCTTAAAATATTTATTTAACAAATACAAATGTAATTCGGTAAACATAAATAAAAATACAATACAGTTTTAGTTCCAAAATAATTCGTGTTATAATGGAATTGAAAAATGTGGATGTCAATCAATCAATCGATAGCGATGTTTTTATCAAAATAAGTCGGTACATATTATAGATAATTTTTTTGGCGGATTTCGAGTTAATTTGATATATTATTCTTCAAATAACCCCGAATCGTACGAATATCTTCTCACTATTTTTTATACCTCTTCTAGTGTTCATCCACACTTACCTCCATCAATTTGTATAAAATAATTGTAAAAAAAAGCAATCGTTTTATCAGTATTTATTATTCGTCAGAAATGTTAAAGTTTTAAGCTGCAAAACAAAATGCCCGTCTACTGATAACTATATGTACAGATAAAATACAACATCTCGTTATTTTAATTGTACCCGAAATTTTATTTGTTCACGCTGTGCAATCAATTCTCTCATACCAGAATTTGGAGTAGAATTGTTTTTTCGAAACGTTGGAAAATACCGTTCTTATAAGTAAATCAATACTATAGCAATTATGGTGGCGGTTTATCTGTATTTAAGCTTCATTTCGGGTTATACTTAAAGTGACCATACGTCCCGCTTTGAACGGGACCGTCCCGTTTTTAGGTAGCCTGTCCCGTTGTCCCCAAGTACAGCTTCGGGGCGTCGAAATGTCCCGTTTTAAAAAAGAGGGCAACACACGGTAACAATTTTAAAAAAAGTGCAAAAAATCGACTTTCGTAATAATAATCTGAACCATAAAAACTTAAGAGTAATCATTGAATACATTTTATGCTTGCCCGGAACAAATGCACCCGTAGAAAGAGTCTTTTCACAGATGAACAAGTTGTGGACGACAGAAAAAACACAATTACAAGTCGTAGTGCTTATTAAAGCGATGTTGTTAGTTAAAATAATTTTTAAAAAATCCTGCCAAGAATGTCATTCTTATTTAAAAGCAAACCCAGTTATACTTAAGAAATTTTGTTCATCAGAAAAATATAAATCAACATAATTTTTTTCATATTTATATTATTTATTCCTGTTATTTTCTTTATCAACATTCCTTTTCTTTTTATTAGTACATAAAAACTATGAAAAAATACGTGTTTTCTTGAATACACATACCACTACGTAAAAATTGGTAGATGTCCCGTTTTGAGGACACAAATAAATGGTCACATTAGTTATACTACAATTTAACTCATATATACCAAAACATTGGATTCCCCCTCCTTTTGAACAACAAAAATATAGTGTGTGTACATAGCTGTCTTCAGCGTGATTTGATGGACAATTTTGGTATGTAACCAAGATACGTACACCGTGTAATTAATATTTATATTTTTTTTTCAAAAGATAAAAGAATATTTACAACTCATGGCATGTCCTGCCCCTCAACCTAGTTCTTTTAGGGCCAACTTTGTTTCCTTAGTTCCCTCCAGTACACACAAGGGGAGGCTTTGGAAAACTATGATCTATTAGCTCAAAATATTCAGTAAATACCCAGCTTTCCTTATTCGTGGAAAGCATATGTGTAATTGATTTCAATCGGTTATTTTATCAGTAAAGTAAATTAAATTTTGTATTAAAACTCCGTGATACGGCATAAATCCGTGAAATCTTATAAGATAATTGTTGAAACTGAAATAAAAAAATTCTATAATCGCACGCTGAAATAACATAGAAAATAATAATGTTATATTTGTGTAAAAAAATATATTTAAGACTAAAGAATTTAAAATTTAGCCCAGCTGTGTTTGTTAGCCTAACTGTTTCGTTTTTCTATAAAATGAAACCGGTATAATTTCCGGTCCTTAGTTTATTGTTTTTGTTTCGATAAAAATCTATACATACTAACGGAACATACAAATGAAACAATATGAATAAGATATCTGCCCATAATATGTTCAGTATTCATTTACTAGCGGTTCCCATCTGTTCCCATCTGCGAGTTTTCTTGGCGTTCCTAGTCGATTAAAATTATAAAGTATTAATCATGTTGTCTTAAATCTCAAATATATGTTTTATTGTAAAACAAAACGACATTTTTATTTACCAAACGGAATCGATCTCTAAATATTCTAAAACTGCTAAGGCCAAGATATATTTCCATTCGCCATTGTTTTCGGTAAAATTTTTCCGACATTGTTGAGTTCAAGACACTTAACCCCAGCAAATCCGTCAATGTAAAACCCAACCGCGATCATTTGGTATGCAAGAAGTATGTGTTGATTGTTTTGAAATTGTGGGAATTACGAATTCTTTCGCATTGTCAAAATGCAATTATTATGCCTGGTCATTCATTGTTCTGTTTATGTTCCCACCGGCGCCTGTAAACAAAATCTCCTTCACTTAGTATTCACTTAAAAATCTATCGTTGCCACGTCACATTTTTTAACCGCTTAAACGCCAGACACCCGCTCGCGTACCGCGTGATGGATTACCTAACACGCCGTGGACATACCGGTGTGACAGTACACTTTTGTTTGTATTTGGAAGCATAAAAAGCTAAAGTTTTTAATGAAAAAAATTCAGAATAAAAGCTGGATTCATTCAGAAACTACTTATTGACAACTTGACCCTTTTTATCCCAGTTTATTTTACAAAGTACGCGTGAAATGTCAGACAGTATTGTTAGCAAATTTTATTTTTAATTCGTAAGAAAATATAGTCTCATCCTTTTGGTAGAGTTTAAATAAATAGATTGTTAAAAAAATTAAATGAATAGTTAAAACAATGAACACAAGCATTATTGATCGCATATTGCATTTTTTTATGATTGAGACTTATCACAATCCAATAAAAATGTTTCAGAGTAGATTTAGAATTGAAACAAATTGAAGCAAGTCAAAAATAAAGAAGCATTCGGAGCAAAATTAATACTTTTTGAATATTACATTCAGTGGGCAGAATTCAATGTGTATTTTTAGAAATAAATAAACAGTAAATACATGATTTTAAATGTTGTACAAATCTCGTCCATAGTAAAAAATCTACATTAAATGTTTACATGCGCACCGAGGTGTAAAATTACAGATACTATTTTTATTTATGATCACCTAAAAGCAGTGCTATTCCATAACCGATTGGCGCATATCAAGAATGAATGTCATGTTTAAAAAAATGTAAGTTAAAGAGTTATTCAGCTCGATTATTCATTTTTAAAAAAATGCCAGCTACATATATGCGATTTACTAGTGTCATCGATATGATCAAATCGACGTAAATAAAACTGTCAAGTGGGAGGGCGTTGTTTCATAATTTATTTTCCCATATGGCCAAATGGCATATAATAAACATAGCCGTAAAGAGACCCATACGCAATCAGACGTCAAACCTACTATGTACATGTTGATAGTAAATCACAAAACAAATATTGCAAGTGCTAAGTATATTGACATCAATAATTGATATCAAAGTAAAGCGCAATATTAATGACATTGCCGACCTGAAATTGCATTCGTTACAATTTAAATAATGGGTAAAAAAGACACCGCCTTAATATGTATCTTTTTTCTTTTTTAATTCTTTATATTTTTATGTTTAATATTCAGAATTATTTGTTCCGTTTTTCTTTTAAAATATGCATGTACTAATGATACGTTGTCTTTTTGTTCCAGGTAAGAAGCACCGCGTAAAAATCAAAGCTTATCTGCCCACCAAGAGGATACCACACACCGTGTCAACGTATGAACAATATTTTTTACTTATCCTAAATAATATGAAATTTTTAATTTGTATAACGATTAACTAAAAATACGTTTTTCCGGAAAATTGATTATTTCCAACCTCTTGCAATAAACGTCTGTCCAGTTGTTCAAAACGACCGTGCTTTTTTTACCATACCCAGTTGCTCAATCTCTCCTTTTTAAGTGATTATTGATATATGTAAGAAGAAGGCAATGACAGGAATTTTAGTTTCGCCGATCGCTCTCTCTACGCCCCGTTTTTATTATCAATGGATGGGGAAAAGAAACGTATATTTAAACTTAGTATATGTACACTTGTTACTGAATTTTGTGATCGAAAAATATTTGGGAAACTTTACATTTTTTCAATATACACCTGAGAGATGATATATTAAAAAAAATCGATTAAATCTTAATCCCGTAGTGTGTTGGTTCCATCTTATTTTAAAAACTATGACCGTTATACGGGTAAAATTAGTTTCTGATTGACCGTGGTCGGATTTGTCTCTGATTAGCTGTGGTTAAATATAATTTTTTGTACGTTTAAAATATAGTAATTATAAAATCAAACGATTGCATTCTACGCACATCACGGCAGAATAATTTTGAATTCGTTGTTAATTATTTTTTAATTTGTTTTCATAGAATTATGATTTTATTAATTAACACTACACTACAAATACCGAGCGAGGCCGGGTGGGACCACTTGTAGCTTGTAAATCTAAATACGTACTACTCAACTTTTTTTTATCATACAATAAGATTGACTGATATTATTCATTTCAGAACCAGTAGCTAAATTACAAAAAGCGCAAAAAACTGCTCTTAAAAAAGCCAAGCCATGTTGTAAGTTGCATTCTTGCTTTGTGACAGACTGATTAATTAACTTAGGTACTCATGAAAAGACTATATCTGCAAAATTTTGACAGGTCTCCGTCGCGTCTGTCAAATGTACAATTTATTATTACTAGGTGTGGTACTTTGAAAGCGCACAAAGATTTGACCGTTTGACATTGAAACATTTAACCTAAAACAAACTTCACGGTCACATAACAATGTAATGCAATAAAGTAAAAAAAATGTTAGTTAATAGTCGTGTCATATTTTGTTATACATCCTTAATATTTTTATTGCACTAGTTATACACTTTGAGAGCGACATTATCATAGTCATAATAGATTTACATGTACAATATTACCTAATTAAATATTTAAAAAAACATTTGGTTCAGGTGTAAAAAGTTACTTTATTAATGTTTTGAGGAATGGCATTTTTTATGGCGATGACGAATACTCAGGTGGGTCAAAGCTAAACTCAAAAGTTTGTTGCATTCTGTGTGCCAAGAAAAGTACGCTTTCAAGATTTATGACAATGGGCTCCAGTAAGTAAATGGTTTACGATTTGACTCCTTTCACGTAGGTATGTGATAAATTATTTTTGAAAAATAACGTTTTTAAATTGGTTTGCATATTTACAATACATACTCGAACAATGCTGTTTAAAAATCGAGTCAAAGAAAAATTGTGTCCGCCTGTTGAAATATTTTACACGCAGAATGTCTGCTTATACGTGAAATTCTTTTGTTTTTTGACACATTGCCCTCGGGGACTGTGTATATTTTATCATATTTTTTAAATACTATTAACTCTTTGTCTTCAAGTGTTTTTGTATATTTTTAACACTGTGATAATTACTTAATATTTAAATCCTTTACTCTTTCTGAGTTGTAGTAACCAGGGCTGTGGAGTCGGAGTCGTCGCGGCGTTTTGGCCGGAGTCGGAAATTTTGAAAAGTTTGAACTTTTTATTTTTGCATTTAATATGTCAAATTTGACTTTTGGCCGCATTGATAGGATTGATATTTAATTGAATTACACACACATAGGAAAATTAGGGAAAAAAGTGACGATATTAACCTTTTTTCAGTCGGAGTCGTATTTTTGGTCAATGTCGAAGTCGGAGTCGTGGTTTTAGTAAATGATAGGTTGGAGTCAGACTTTTTTAGACCGACTCCACAGCCCTGGTAGAAACATTAGTTTTTGGCGTATTTTGCAAACTCTACTAAATCCAATTGCGATGAAAGATACATGTATATTGCATTATACGTTGGAATTCTAGAAGCTTTTTTCCGAGAACCCGGGATTATTATTCTTTTAACGGAAATTATAATTACCAACATTAAATCAAACCGACTAATGAATTCATAGAGTTGTGATTGATTGTGAATGATAGATACTTCATAGGGCTTTTTGCGACGAATAATTGAAGTTTATTCCTATTGCATTAATAATCTTCGATTAGATGTTACGTAATCATATAGCAAAACATTCCTAGAATTCCAAATTATCCATTCTTAAATGAAGATTAAAAATGTTTACTTTACATAAAAACAATAACACCAATTTCACCATAAACGTGTGTTCATGTATCGTTTTCATAATAACTCCATTATAGTTGTCTAACTATAGATGTACCATTATTACTTGACCGCCGCTCTAATTTGGAACTAAAATTGTCCCCATAGAGTAGATATCTTCAAAAGTCATTTATGTTGTATTGTTTTACTACAAATGTATCTGCATAAAGAATTTTTTCCCTTTATATCTTGCATATCTAAATGTGTATTTTTAGAAATAAATAAAACTCTTAATAAAATAGATATATTATTAAATAATATTCTTAACTGGACAGGATGCTCGCCTTTATTAACATTATTCCCGATCAATAGAGTAATCACCCAACCTAACTGATTGATTGCAGCTCATTAGTTTATAGTTTATTAGTTTGTAATGTTTAACGTCATTAGAAATATATTTGTTTGCTTTGTTTCAATTCTATAACCCTCTCTTGCGTCCCTTAAAAAGGAAAAATCCCAATCTAATTGATTGATTGATTGCACCTTATTAGTATCATTATGTTATTGCATTGTTTTGATTCTATCACCCCCTTCCTTGTTTCCTTTAAAAAAACCCGTAATCCATTTTGTAATTTCATAATTTAAAATGTTAAAATGTTAGAATTTATCTTGCTTCATTACTTAAGCAAACTTTGCGATAGTAATTCTGAAGATGCCTCTGAAAGAGGCGAAACACGTGTCACAGTTAGTTACACAATACGTGGAATAATCAAAGTTATTTTAAATTTTATATTAAAATGAACTTCCACAAAGTTACCGCCGAAACCATCGAAAATGTGTGTAATTATTCCCTTACAAATTTATTTGAGTATTGCAGATCTCTCATGCAATGGTGGCGTCCTTGCTAACGGTCAAGTTATAATCAGTTATCGATAACAATTTTAGTTTTAGAGTACGCATGCTGATATAACAGTTTGATAATGATTAAAATAACGTCGCGTATCGTTCTGACTATGTCCTGATGTCGATATGACTATGAACAATATAACACCATTCTTGCTAAAAATGAATATTTAGTTATCCTAATAAATCTTAAATCTTATTTGAAAAATTCCCGCCATATGAGTAAATTTGAACTACCTCTTCCGAATACAATATTTTTCAGTTAACACGGGTCATGCTCTGAAATCGAGCGCGAAATTTAGTTAATGTCCCTAGTCACGCGCGGAGTGTAAACAGAGCAAGAAGCTCGACACTGCGTGATATGTTATTTTACTACCAATAGTACGGTGTGTCATGAGCATTGAATTTGTTAAGAATTCGTAGTTGAGCAGGGATTGCAATCCCGGAAAAATATATTCGTACCTTTTTTTTATATTGAATATAGGTTTTGCATAATTATGAACGATTAGAATCACAGTTCGCGTGCGTGCAGATTCTGTCATTTGTGAAATATTAAATTGACCAACGCGTGACTGAACCAAAAATGTCTACGCATATCCCGTTCCTTCACTCCTAGAACTCATATGTCAAGTCCTGCTCGACATAGTTTAGGTGAAGCGTAATTCCTGTGTCAAGTCCTGCTCGAAATAGTAAAAATTGTAAAAATCTTAATTATCCTTCTTTCAAAAACCAAATTGAATTGTGTGTCTTAGTTTAAGTTTTTAACATGTCATTACGTGTTATATGTTTCGGTATTTTGTTTAACCATGCTTACATGCTTACGCAAACCCTGTGATATTAATCAATTTCTCAAATCTATTGCCGAGTTGTTGGAAGGAAAAAAATATTTATTGCGGACTGCAAAGGGATAAGTAAATATAGGATAGGAAGTGGCCGCTTAGCGACTCATAAATAGGTTACATAGATTTTTCTGTATCTTTCCGAAATACCAGTAATTAAGTATGGAAAAAATTCTAGAATACCGGTAGAAATCCCTGTCGTAGAGTGAGGCATTTCGCGTAGCGTGGCCGGTATCTTTCGATCGGCATGTAAATTTTTGTCCATTATTCTCTCTCTGGAGACACCTGTTTCAACAGTGTGTGTGTTTATTTTTGACCGCCGAAGTTAACTGTTTGAACTGTAGACTGTGTAATAAAAATGTTTTGAATTAATATCGCAAGTCTGCCTATAATTTACGAAATTTGATATCATTTCCAAGAAAAGATATGTACAACATTTTAAAGGCAATACGCGTTATTGTATCGCGCGAATTTTAATCAAAGAATGGTATTTATTACTTTGTTTTATTAATATTTTATTTAAATTTATTCTTGACTCCAAAGGAGCTTGTGTCTCTCTCATAAATAATATATCTTCCATCGATTAGATTAAAAGTCCTCCACACCTACTCTCAAGTTCATTTTTACTTAACACATGTATTTAATCGATCAGGAAAATTGGCAACTATTTTCACAAAAATCATCGTAGCTCGGCCATTTCTTGAAATAAAAAATAGCAACAACCACCAGCCAAAAACGGAATTTCGACAGGCAAATACTTACCTGAATTGAATACCAAATACTTGCCGTGTAAATGTCGGCCGTAAGGCCGAACGAACTTTAATGAGTGAAAAAAATAGCTTTACACCCAATCCTTTTTTTTCGCGATACGCAGTTTATGTGCTCGCGATACATTTTATGTGCTCATGCATAATTGTATTCACTTATAAGAGTTATTCACTGCTGTCAATGTCGGCTTGAATCCCATCGTTAGCCATTTCTTCTGTAAAAAAATCCCGTATCGACAAGGGAATCGCGTAAAAAAGTAACAGTGCCTCCCAAAAAAAATCGCGTAAAATGAGGACTGGATGTATCTTACTCAAGATAACATGACTACGGCATTCCTAAATGAAAAGGTTTTCTACCTCATATACATATGTATGTGTATTTTATTTCATCCCAAGTTTTCAGCCACGGGAATTCCTTTTCGGACATTTCCCGATGGCCTGATTTCGCGTATTGTCAGCGCTGTCCAATATTCGATATTCGAATGAGCAAAAAGTAATCAGCCGACTTAAAAAACGGTTGAGGCATTTTTTTATTTGTAAATCGTTTTTTATATCGATATCCTTGTATAATAGGAGTCAAATTGGCAATCATTTGACAATAAATAATTGACGACTGAGAATCATTTTGATATCACTATAAAATAATTTTACTACTCAATAGAAAATATCCAACGTGGGCGGTATTATAATAGCCATATTTTATTACTCTTCAATATGCGATGGCGACGTGTTCTGCAATTTGAAGTGTTGGTTTTCAATAGCTATAACAATTAAAACAAAAAATCATAAACAGTGAAGAAAAAAAAAATATTTTAAAAGGGAATGAGTTGCATATTTACCTTCAAATGTATGCTCATTTCTTTCCATTGCAGGTACTAAGTGCTTGATATAAATGTATATGAACTGGTAGGCATAGCTAGGCATATACAATTTAAAATAACTTTGATTATTGTATTGTTTTACTTATTGTGACACGTGTTTCGCGTCTTTCGGAGGCATCTTCAGACTTACTATCGCAAAGTTTGCTTAAGTAATGAAGCAAGATAAATTCTAACATTTTAACATTTTAAATTATGAAATTACAAAATGGAGTTTTGGGGTTTTTCCTTTTTACTGGAGGCAGGGGGGTTATAGGATCAAAGCAAAGCATTGCTGGGGATAGTCTAAATCTATATTTTTTAAATCTGCAACGCGATTATAAGTTTTTAATTTCGGTAAAAACTAGAGGGCTAGTGCTGCCAGTCGCAGTTTGCAAGTCTCTTGTGTCTCTCGATAGCATACGTGTGCGGCTCTTCAATAACCTTACACATAAAAATGTGTGCGTATGCATCTGAATAATCATTTTCAATCACGAATCCATACAGCTAGCATATTTGGAAGCTAAATGTTCACTAGAAAAGACAGTGTTCCAAATTTCAAAAAAAAAAAATCATTTCTTATGGTTTCTGGATTATGGTGTTATACGCTGCAGTGGCAAGATAATATATCAATACAAATTACAAATATATTTGTCCTGATTTAACTGTACATTTGTAACGGATTCGTGTTACACACACACCCACTGTCTGCGCATCGCTTAACACCGAGCTTATTAATCGAATGCTGACAAGTGATCATTTACGTAAGTTTAGTACAACAAACTTTCTTCAAGTTTAAAAAAAAATACAGCTAGTCAGTACAATCGACTGTTCTTGTAAAATATATATCCATTGTTCCTCCATTCTAAATAATGGTTTTGCATCTCATATTTGGCTCCCTTAGTATTTTGAATGGCACGGCTTGCCATAAATAAAATTGCAAAATTTAGCACAAATACTTTGTTAAAAGCTGTCCAAAAGCAAACATTGCCGTTTTCTTCGCTCGTGAATTTTTTATTGCAGTGTTTTTATTACCTATCCTAAAAGCATGCCTTCAAAAACGTTGCACCGAAATCGTCGACTTCATTTTCGTAAGTACATATCGCGGATTCGAAGGCCATGCGTATTTTCAGCTCGTAAAATTCATAAAAAGTGTTCTTGAAATCTGTAAAACTGAACGTGAGAAGCAGTGTGCTATATTTTTGATTAAGTAGGACAGTAACAATGTGATCTTTCTTGTTGCTGAGAACCACGGATTTTATTTATCGTCCTCCCCGACATGGGCATATGAAATACCGTATACCGCGCACCGATGCATCCAATAATTATAATACATCGCGGTACTTATATATGAGCAGTACCATTTTTAATGGAATATGCTCGAGTAGACGAAGGAGGGGCGCGAAGAAAGGAGTTCGCAGATACAAGCTTGCTTTGGTACTGTCTCTCCAGCAGTGTTGCATCCGTACGCTCTTCTAATTTGTTTCTCATTAGAAAGTGTTTTACTCAAGTAAATAAATGTATAGCTTTAATGATTTATGAAATGCATGTCGAATTTAATTTTAATAATTTTGATGTCAATAGTATAATATAATCCAAACAAATATTTTTACTATTTATAATCAACCGCAGCACCCCTAGATATCTTATCCACGAGTCACCACTGGATATACTTACGGTGATCATACATAATTTCTTGAAGAGGACAGTGTTTTATTCCAGCGACCTGTTCTTTGGATGTATTTATTTCCTGGGATGCACATCGCTTAAAAATGGATAGTCTCAATACAAGTCGTTAAATAAACTGTGAAGTGGTTGCTATTCAGTCAGGAAGGTTAGAAAGTTTTGTCGAGGACTTGCCTATTAGTGAGCTTATATTGCAATGCTTCTTTTTCGGATCGGATAGATCGATAGAAGTGCAGACGACTCATTGATCAATTAAATTAAAAGTGTCCGAAGATGTGGCACGGGATACCGCTGTCGAATTCCTATCATGGTCTTCACACCTTGCGTTGAAAATTTGCTTCCTTATTAGTCCAGCATTATACATTAGTAATGGAATGTTCCGCAATATACGAATAAGAAGCATCAAGTGAAAGTGTTAATTTAGCCGTGATGAGATTGGGCGCTATAGATCATGTTTTGTGAATACTAAAAGAGCAATTCTAAATCGGATGTAATATACAACATGTAAAAGTATAGACGGGGTGAAAAGGATTCATGCTGAATTGGCTAGCAACCCACTGATCCTACGTCATGTAAATACTCAACTAGAGTCATGTATGTATCCTAGAGCTTGTCTAGCCATGGCTACTAGCCACAGTGAGTTTAGCCATTGCATTTAATTAAATTAAATAATAAATGCTAAGCGATTACGATTTCTATGCCTGCAAGAATAATAAGATTTTTATTGGCTTCTGAAATAGGCTTAAATAATGACAATTTAATGTGGCCGAAAGACAGTCCATGGCTTGTAACGATGTGTAACGATGGCATATTACAGGTTAAAGCGACTATACGAATTCATAAGTGTTATACCTAATGTGACCATTTATTTTTGTCCTGAAAACGGGACATCTACCAATTTTTGCGTAATAGTATGTATATTCAAGAAAACACGTATTTTTTCATAGTTTTTATGTATTCATAAAAAGAAAAGGAATGTTGATAAAGAAAATAACAGGAATAAATAATATAAATATGAAAAAAAATATGTTTTTTATATTTTTCTGATGAACAAATTTTCTTAAGTATAACTGGGTTTGTTTTTAAATATGAATGGAATTCTTGGAAGGATTTTTTTAAAATTATTTTAACTAACATCATCGGTTTGTACTCCGACTTGTAATTGTGTTTTTTCTGTCGTTCACAACTTATTCATCTGTGAAAAGACTCTATATACGGGTGCATTTGTTGCGGGCAAGCATTCAATGATTACTCTAAAGTTTTTATGGTTTAAATTATTATTACGAAAGTCGATTTTTTGCACTTTTTTTTAAATTGTTACCGTGTGTTGCCCTCTTTTTGAAAACGGGACATTTCGACGCCCCGAAGATGTACTTGGGGACAACGGGACAGGCTACCTAAAAACGGGACGTATGGTCACTTTAGTTATACCCATGTACGGTGCAACCCCATTGGCGATAATTATTGCTTGAATATTTAAATAGCCGTAAGTTGTAAGTTAATCTTACAGTGGTGGTATTATTTGCAATTACTTCCTTTTTCGACACTTTGTAAACCAAAAAATGCGTCACTTTTTACCGTGCTAATTTTTTCGCAAAGTGTATTTAAAAATCTTCTTTAGAAACTAAGTAACATACCAATGTATTATGTACACGTATTTATCGCGTTACCTACACATTTAATGGGATATGATCGTACACAGATTGTACTTTAAATTTCTTGAGAACAACCGTAAATTATAATTAGCAGGATTTTGGCTCGCAAATTGATATGGGTGTATCGACTGAACGGTAATTTGCACCTGTGCCCACCAGTATATTATAACTTAAAACTTAATTGCTCTGCGTATGCTTCATGCGTATAGGAAATTTTGTTTCTGCTGTAATGTTTACACATTATATTATGTCAAATCGTTTCGATCCCGATTCGGAAGCAATCACCGCCACACTGTACTTAAAAGAGTCCCGTTCACACAGCTATATATTTTCGCCAAGTTCAACCAAGTCCTGTTGCATCGATGATTGCAATAATATAAGTAGTTATCAAATTAGATATCTTTCAATACAGTAGAATCCATCCTGTTTACAGAAGGAAATTCGGCTCTTTGGCTCTCGTGTGTCCCCTGCCCATGCCAGGTCCACAGTCGTCTTTTAATTTTGACTTTTTTAAGAAGCTTCTTATTCCACTATACCATGTGGATATTCTAGAAAAAATCATTGTCTTATTTAAACGTGGCTTTGATCAAATAACGAAAAGGAAAATGCAAACGGCCACTTTATTAAACCGAGCTACTAAACTAAATCGCTCGGCACATCGGAATCTCTAACGTTAAAACGATGCGCTGCGTAAACTGCCGGAAACATTTTGTTTAGTTTGTGAAACTTGATTACATTTTTTAATTAATTTCGCGTTGTTCCATACAGTTATACATCGTTTTCTTCGATAAATTCTTTGCTGTAAAACGCGTGTTGGAAATATTTCCGAAGAATTCGGCGTTGCTTATTTTTTTTTGAAATACGCAATGAATAAAATAACCTTGAAATATGCGCAAATATTCAACTGCAGGGCATCCCAACTGCTCGATTTGTTGATCAAAAATCTGCACACGCAGAAATGCTAGAAGTAGGATATATTTTTAAATTATTTCTTTTATCCTAACCATGAAATACTATGCTATTTAAGAACATTGAATATGATACAACTGATAAGCACACTAATGTTATGCTTTTATTGAGAATTTTTTACGAAAAAGAATGCACAGAACTACAGTGCAATTTCTTCAATGATTTATCAATATTAGGAATGTGTGCTGATTTTTTTTTCGCGAGGATATTTTTTCTGTTCAAGTACACATATCCGCACCAGGTTGCTTAACCTAGTTGATACAATAAAAGCAATTAGTGTATAGGTTTCTTTGTAATCAAACTCATCTTGATCAGATGTTATTGACGTTTGAGGTTCATTTGAAATTATCCATTTTATCAAAAAAATTTTATGCGATATTGTTGTTTTATTTATATATAAAATGCGACCTGTCAACACATTCGGCTAGATAACGGGTATCGTCTCGATCGTATCGTTCAAATCTAGTAACAATACTCTTTTCCTTGGGGTTGCCAGTCATCCAAATCAGCCCCGGATATTCCCGAATTTTTACTACCTATTATGTACACCGAATATGTCGCACATATGTTACAAACATAATTATTTTCACACATATCTTATTTTTAACTGCTTGATTTTTAAATTTTTGTTCTGGAACGAGATATTTTCTTTGAAAATATCGAAGTCTTAGTTCCTTGCCCACCAGGCCAAAATTATGTACATATTTCCAATTAATCCTGTGTTTAACTTCATCATACATATTCGTTTGAATAGATTATGTGGAATGTTCTTTACAAAATAGCAATGCGTTTTAAAGATATTAAAAAAAGGAAATATTGTTGGCTTCTGTTGATACTTACATCTTATTACGACAAATTAGAGGTCTGCACGGGCCGAAATTTTTAAATTTCACCCGGCCCGAACCCGAAGACCTCTGACCCGGCCCGGCTTGCGCCCGAGGCTCATTTCCAAAAATCTTACCCGAATCCGACATTTTTCAACCTTGCCCTAAAAAAATCCGAATTTTTTTTTTCTAATAAAAATAAAAATTGGCTCACCAATTATAGTGTGTGCAGTTGTGTGAAATAAATTTCTTCCTAATTAGAATTAGTTTTTGTTTGTTGTACAGGAATGATGATTCAAGTGAGAAGTTCCTGTTTTTAGAAAAGCTGAAAATGCTTTTACATTTTATACACTCAACGTATCCAACTTTTTTGTTTGTAGCCACCTCTTTGATTTCACTGAATGATTTACACACTTTTTGTTGTATGCTTGCGTCCGAGTACAGCCCTGGCCCGAATCCAAACCTTCGTTACCCGGACCGACCCGAGCCCGTGCAGACCTCTACGACAATGCGTATCGTATTGACGATTTGAAAACAGTCGTAAAATTTTTTGAGATTTTGCTCTGGGCAATTCTCTACGGATTCATTAAAAGTTAACATTGATATTTTTTTTTGTAAATTAATTTAGTTGATTATAAAATCGCTCCATAAGAAGCAGAGAAACGTAACTCATTTTTCTCTATTCTTCAGGATACCCAAAAAACAGATTTCGCCAGTAATCAGTTTTACTTTTTTTTGACTGCCTGTCTAATTTATTTGCTTAATATAAAATAGTCATTTATTATTATTGTTTTTAGGTTTGAGCAGGAAATAAATTTTAATGAGCATTGAAATATCTTCGTATTAATTTCTCCTATTGACATGACGTAAAATATTTTGTACCTAGTGGTACCTATTCATAACTTAAAACCGAAAAATATCGAGAGATGTTTCTTTTATCCGAAGGAGCTGAATCTTTTATATCAGCTAGAATTCTATTCGCCACTAAACTATTCAAATCCCGGAATTATGTTGCGAAATCACAAATTCGGCAACCCTAAATGTGCGTCATATTTGATATTTTTTATTATCGGTATCTGCGACAGCTGTCAGATGAAAATCAGCATAGAGTCGAATGCCCTGTAAATATTCTTCCAAGCATAAAATTACATAATTAAATTGGCTCGTCTAGATATTTTGGAGTTTATTTATTTCCAGTGCACAGAACGAGGAATTCGTTAATAATTCAACGCGTCACTTTTTTTTTTTACAATAAATTCAATTTAATTATTCACGGGAAAACTTCTCGAAACCTGAAGAGCGATGTAAATATATACATTTAATAATACATACTTAATAATTTTCAATTTAAATATTTATGAGTGAACGTATCCGGCCGCTTTTCCTTTTCAAAGCGATTTCGGAGAAATATTTATTTTGCATCTCGCACTTGCCGACAGACGAAGTTTATAATTAATTTTTAACAATTTTAAACATAAACATTCTCAAGTTTTTTAAAATACATTTTGTTGTGACAAGTGATGCGCCTTTGCTTTGTTTTGATTCTTCTCTTTCAATTGTCTATGCTTACGTTCTTCTTTGACCCGTAGTGAGTTTAACAAACAATGTTGTTCGTCTGTATATTTGTATGTATGTATATGTTACAGTGAAACCGTATTCTCAGTGAAAATATATTCTTCTCCAAGCTGTTATTGAAATTAAATTTGACCGCCCTATCTTCAGCCCAATGTTTGTCTGTGTTTTTCTTTTGTTCTCTTTGGTTCTCTTTTTATGATAGGCTACTTGCTGATTTTGTTTCATTGAAGCAAACCAAAATTTTTGGCTGGCAAATCATCAACTTGGGCCAATAATTTCAATGATTGTGACCAGTGAAATCATGTTGTCATACAAATCTATTGCTTGATACATTTTCACTGAGAATACAGTTCTACTGTTACATATATACATTTAGAGCCCGGTCACTATGCGTATGCTCCGGTATAATAATTGTTTCTTTTAATGGGGACTTGGGCTGTAGGCCTAATCCCTTCCATCCTTTAGGAGTAGGCTAAAAAAAAAATTGAAGTAAAAATTGTCCACTTACTTTCTCTTATAAGAGTATCTTCCATCGCGGAGATGGACGAGAAAGGGCATGCTTGTCGACAGCCATGCTTACCTTCAATTGAGCGACATAGGAATTAAACCCTTATAATGCTCGAACGCGTAAGCCCATGTAATGACAGGTCCTTCTATTCATTTGGAGACTGCATGTATAATAATTTAAAAAATAGTAACCTCTTCAGGTGCACACCAAAACTACGAGCAATTCTTGGCAAGAATCTTTTGTTCAGGGGCGGCCTTTGTAATGGTGCCATGGTGTACTGTCTCCCCATTTATATTCAAGCAGTATCAAAATTATTAAATAAACTTCCTTGCATGTTCCCATACATATATTTTAAAAGGTTGCGATGATTCACACGTGTTTTGCGAACGGCGCCAAAACATTAAGTTTGATAAAGTCAGCCAATGACACGCAGTTGGTGCATGTCAGCTAATGTTCCAAACTGAGTTGAAACAGAAAGCAGTAACAACAATTGGGTATTTACCGCGCCATAATGACAATTTGTAGTATTGTTCATCGGTCTTGAGATCTCGCTGGAAAATATTGCCGAAAATTGGCGAGCATTGCCGAATACATGTATCAAATTGCACAAGTTGTCTGAAATATATTGTCATTATTAACATACGGATGATGGTTACTTGCATTAATAGTTTTTTTTGGCATTACCTTATATTCATGTCAATGGTTACCATTGATTTTTCTTATGATTCCAAGACAATTTTTTAAGTTTTTTTTCTTAAAATATTTTCCTCACCGAAAGCCTAAAAGATGACATTTTAATACTGACCTATCTTACTTACAAGAGTGACCGGGAAATAAAGACCTTGTCTGTACCCAACTACCCACCCCATCAAAAAAATATACCACTTGGCTATAGAGCCCGAAATAAATTAGTATTGCTTCCACCGCACTGTACAGATAACAAATTAAAAGTAAATTCTTAGAGACAAGAATTTCTTAAACATTTTAGTTTCATTCTCGCATTTTACGTCATTTTAATCGTTGCTTTTTTTGATGAGCCATTACAAACATTGAATCAGATTTCCACTGTTGTACTTCATGATTTTCATTCAAGTATTTCAGCTGCGGACGGGTCCCGCTATCAAATATTTCATAATTAATTTGCACCAATGTCGTAACTCATAAATATCTACGTAAAAAGAAATAACTTACTAAAGTATAATGGTATCGTCAGTATGCTAGGATTATATTAACGACCTAATAATTTATGATAATGATGTGATATACTGTAACATTAAACGTCATCTTTGAAAATTATTAATTTTCAAGATAAAAAAAGCCTTTAATGCTAGCACACGTAAATTTGGAAAAACCTCGTGAACGTATTTTTGTTTGTTTAATTGACTCATTAAATCTGACTATTTGTTAATATTTCCGCCGCGTTGATAAAAGGCGCACGAAGGAAGTAGTAACAATACGTTAAAATAGAATTTATATTGTTTTAACTCTTACTAAGCTGCCACTACCGTCCAGCTAAATCAGTTAAGGCTTATCAAATACCTTTCACGGCCTTCATCTTGCATGACATAGGAGGCTAGATGGACAGAGGCTGTTTTTGATATTTTAAATATTTTACTTTCAAAGTCAAATACAGAAATATCATTTCTTAGTATTCATTCAATATCAACTGATATCGTTCCTACTAACCATAAGATATCTGTAATGGATGCATTCTGTTCCAACGTGATGTAATTTTAGTTCGTTATTATCCAACTATTGAAAACACGACCGCCCCTGGTTGTTCATTAACTGTCTTTTATGTAAATCTAGGGAGAAGTAAATAAAATATATTATATTGTTATTCAACTGCAAATTGTGTAGGTACATTTCTCAAAAACAATCCTAATAATTAATGAACCCTGGTTTTTAAAACGAGATTTTAGATTACGAACATCTTGAAGGTGTTCCAAATTTGCATATTTAAGCGCCAACATTTTTGACTCGGTGTAAATAAGATTAATACAAATTAATCTTATTTACACTGCTTTCGGTTGAGCGTGGTTTTGATTTGATTTATTAACGGTTCGATTTTCAAACAATATTGTTTCTGCTAACAAACTAACCAAAAAAACGTCTTGTAGGTCAAATCCGTTAATCAAAATCTACATTTTGATGTAATCCGACAGTTCCTCTCAAATTGTTTTGAGTTTGGTGACTCAACCTACATAGACGGTAGATTATTATTGTTTTATCTGCCTTTCTAATATCGGATGAAGGCTTTTCGATATTCGAACTTCTCGTCCATTTTAAACTGCCCAAAATGTAATTGTTTGAATGTATATATCAATATGTTATGTGTGATTTTAAAAAAAACTATGCTAGGAACACTTAATATTATCAACTGTTTCTAATTTCATTTTATTGACCAGGCATATTAACCACATTTGATGGTATCTCATGATTTCACTTGTGTTGTTTGGTGACTTCTTCCATGAGGGCGACAAAATATTACAGCTCTTCAAACTCCAAGGGCCCAACATTACAAAATGGGATCTCTTTGATCCCCCTTCGCGATTTAACAACCGATGCAGTCAAGATACACACTGTATTTGCTGGGAATACGCCGGATATTCCCCGAATCTGGGAATCATATCGTACGACAAACAGCAATACATAATGTATGTTGTAACGCACATATTGTTTTAAGTGGATCACACCATACACCAAAACCTCTTTTTGTTCGATTTCAAAGGCTTATTTTTTTCAATATATCTTTGAAATATATAAATGTACATATGGAATAACGTAATCACGTGCAAAATCCAGTGTTTCACCTGTTTATTACAATGTGATCTTGAAACGTCCGTCCTTGTGCATGCTATGTTCACATATTAAGTCATCACTTTTTTATGCGATTTTCCGGGAAACGTATCTGATACACACTGTATTTGCTGGGAATACGCCGGATATTCCCCGAATCTGGGAATCATATCGTACGACAAACAGCAATACATAATGTATGTTGTAACGCACATATTGTTTTAAGTGGATCACACCATACACCAAAACCTCTTTTTGTGCGATTTCAAAGGCTTATTTTTTTCAATATATCTTTGAAATATATAAATGTACATATGGAATAACGTAATCACGTGCAAAATCCAGTGTTTCACCTGTTTATTACAATGTGATCTTGAAACGTCCGTCCTTGTGCATGCTATGTTCACATATTAAGTCATCACTTTTTTATGCGATTTTCCGGGAAACGTATCTACCGCACAAAAAAAGGTTTAGGTATATTGCTGTGTGTCGAACGGTATACGAGTATAACATAATATGTATGTAATGTCTTGTTCTGATGAAATCCTGTCCGATTTTCTAAAGATTCTTGTCTTACAGTCCTAGAAATAGTTAAAATACGAGGTTGCATTATTTTATACTGTCGGTCCTCTATTGTCTATTCCCTTGGAAATCTATGAAGCCGGAATCCCGGAGCGTGTCGCTTATTTTAAGGGCATTCGTGATGGCACTGCTCGCTGTTTTAGTGTTACTGTAAACGTTTCCGGTCATAAAATGCGATATTTATATCGAATAAATATTAACAATCAGTGTCGATTTGGCATGAGCACGTTGTTTATGGCATCGAATTGAACAGAAATAAATTCAAATTTCGTAAGCATGCTTACGTATGGTGAAATGGTGAAACGTCCTGATATTCATACCGTGTATATTATTTATTTTAAAACAAGTGATAGTAAAGTTTTATGAAGCAAATTGCTTTGTGTAAATACATATTTACGTTTTATCTTTGTTTGTTTATTTATTCAATTGAACAAGTACCTAAAAGTGCTAGTCAATTGTTATTTTTACCTATCACAAAAAACAATGTCATTAACATTAAAAAATGTTATAATAATTGCGCTAACCATATATAAATATATAAAACTTATAGTGTGAAAATAAAGGACCGTTGACTATACTTACATTTTTCATCGACAGGTGGCAGTAAAAGCATTGGATAAAATTCGCATGAGCGATGCATTGTTGAAATATATTGTCAAAAATATGTACGCGTGCAATTCGTGCCTTAAACTAATGAGTAAGGAAAATATTGAGCCTTGGTGACGCTTGGCTATGCTTTTCTAGCGACTTTATTTTTGAAGAGGTACAGGTCGTCCCTTTGAGCAGCTCGCCTACTTTTGCGAGCAGTTCGGGTGAAGCGATCTGCCTCACAAATTTTTCGCTTTACCCTTTTATGACATATCGTCAATTATTCTTCTCAATGCCGTCGATGTTCAATGAATTTGAAGATACTTAAGATTTCAATTTTCTTATACATACGTATAACTGAATTATTTGGTATTGCAAAGATCTTGGATACGTACCTACTGTTTTCAACATTTTGGCTCCTATGTACATATTTGATAAATAATAAAGAAGATAGTTCTGACAAGGGCGTTAGCCGAAATAGCTATCAACGAATATATAAAATAATTTCTGTAGATTTAAAATACATTGTTATTTTTATCACTGTTTAAGAAAGAACATTTTGATTACCTTCATCCTACTGCTTTTAATTATTTTTTAAATGAATATGATCAAATGCTTTGTAAATATGGTTTGACCGCGATTTCCTCGCATTTTTTCGTTTGTTATTTTGACCACATACTATCATAGTTATTATATATCACAGGAAATGTTTCCGTATACGGCATAACATCACCGTTTATACGTATGGAAATATTCCCGTGATTTATCATATGTCATCAAATGACTTACTTACCATTTTTTATTGTAATTCTCGTCTCTTTTATAAACACTTAAAATTTTTATAACACAATTAAAACACCTAGGTTGCAAATATATATAATTCGCAAAATCAACGCACTCATAATCTGACATTTTTTATTTGACTTTTTAATTAACCGGATGTAAGTTAAATACTGATGCGGTTAGGTTGGGTGGCCATTAGCCGAAATATTATTAAATTCATAATTTTGTTTTACTTTCAAATCCATTTAAAATTATAATTATTTTTTTTGTTCAACTAGGCCGGAGTGACCTAGAAAAATTCAATGCCTAGGCTAGATTTAGTGGTCGTGTATGTAAAATTACTCACTGGGATAAGTTGAAGTATAAATTAGATTATTAAAATAATTTATTTTGGACCTTCAAGTTATATTAATTCCTTAAAATATCTGGGTAATAGATTCAACTTGAAATGAATAAATCCATACATTTAAGAAACAGTGAAATATAATTACATAAAAGCAGTTTATTTCCGCGGTGGAAAAGTGCCATAGAAGTTCTACGAGAAATGCTTTTTATCAGTCTTTTTCAGAAATTTTCTTCTGGGTGTGTAATGAATGAACTAACATATTGTCATAATATAAAATTTAAAATAACTTTGATTATTCCACGTATTGCGCTACTAACTGTGACACGTGTTTCGTCTCTTTCAGGGGCAAATTTACTCTTTAAGCCATCGTATTGTATAATACATTGTGGCCTTTGTTTCGTTCAGATCCAAGTGCAAATTATTATTAGATCGAAATTCATTTTATCTAACAGTGCAAAATGCAGCAAATCAGCAGGAAGACGGAATAAGAATACGTCTAGCCTAGGAGGCAAGAGGAGGGGCCACTCGTTGGTGACGGCATATAGTAGCTGCTGTAGTAAAAATAATCATAATTTATTGTTATATAATACGCTTCGCTACCAATGGACCCGGTACCCTGATCCACCCACGACGCTATTTACGACGATGAGACGAGAATGCAAACCTGCGCAATGTAAATTAATAACGATGTTTTTTTTTTGTTTTCATTATTGTTTTGTATAATATTGATCCTAAAACCGAAAGGGAACGATTCAATTTTGATAAGTAAATTTCAAACATGCACCATTACCTGCAGAACGTGATAAATGGTTCAATTTCAATTCTGTTTATGTATGAAAATCATATCATTTTTTTTCTCATCTGTAACTATTTCCGCTTTCAATGCAGTGCATATGGGCCCCGAATGGAGCATATCTAAAGTGACCATCGTCCCGTTTTGAACGGGACCGTTCCGTTTTTAGGTAGCCTGTCCCGCTGTCCCCAAGTACAGCTTCGGGGCGTCGAAATGTCCCGTTTTCTAAAAGGGTAATAATTTTAAAAAAAGTGCAAAAAATCGACTTTCGTAATAATAATTTAAACCATAAAAACTTTAGAGTAATCATTGAATACATGCTTGCCCGGAACAAATGCACCCGTAGAAAGAGTCTTTTCACAGATGAATAAGTTGTGAACGACAGAAAAAACACAATTTCAAGTAGGAGTACTTAAAGCGATGTTGTAAGTTAAAATAATTTAAAAAAAATCCTTCCAAGAATCCCATTCATATTTAAAAACAAACCCAGTTATACTTAAGAAAATTTGTTCATCAGAAAAATATAAATCAACATAATTATTTTCATATTTATACTATTTATTCCTGTTATTTTCTTTATTAACATTCATTTTCTTTTTATTAGTACATATAAACTATGAAAAATACGTGTTTTCTTGAATATACATACTATTACGTAAAAATTGGTAGATGGCCCGTTTTGAGGACAACAATAAATGGTCACATTAAGCATATCAGAAGATGTTTTTAAGTATACATATGTAGAAGTGATTTCCTATAATAGAAGAATATGAGAATATCTCATAAGATTTTCCGAATGTATTGTTGAGACGAACAATGACTGTAAGTAAGAAAACCAGTGGGAGTGGAGGGTGATCTAACCCCTTGGATGTATGCCAAGTCTCTCGTAAAAGTAAGTCTTTTGTAGCAACGAATATAAACATTTTATTTGGATACACGGATTCCACTTATTTATGGGATGGAAGGTATTGATCGCATACATAACTGCAAACCTTTTGGAAGCATGTCGATTGTCTGTAAATATAATTGTGCTTTATTTGTTAAAAAAAGACTGAAAATAATAATTATCACATTACCGCTATGAAGACTGAAGATCGGATTTTCAATTAATATAATTGATGATTTGGTTACAAACACGATGTTTCAAGCATATTTCAATATCTCTCGATTTACCTATATATATCATATTCAATTTTAAAATTGAAAAACAGGAGTGGATAGATGATATCACCAACGCTTTATTCTGCTCCACTTTGCCCGCGAATTGATTTTATTTACGAAAATTACCCATGTGATAATGCATTTGCTTGAATTTAATTGTCAGTGACCGTTCTGACTTACTTGGTTAAAGTGGTCATAAACATTTTAATTATAGTCTTCTTGATATCAATTTTGCATGTTTTATTTCATTTTATATAAAGTATTTGCATATTTCGTTAACCAATTGTTTCTTACACCTTCATTAGTCTTGCTTGGTTATTGTAAAATAACTTGTATTGATGTATTTCGTATCAGCTTAAAATACTCACGATGAGCGAAACCGGTTCTGATCTTTTAAAAAAATTGTGCAATAAGTACATTTTTTAAAATTTAATGCCTTTCCATTACACCACATTAAAAGTGAAATATCTGTTTTATAAAATATCTAACTATCTTCTTATAATCAGATTATAATGGCCAATGCATTCTTATTTATAAATCAAACACTTCACTGACTTATAAACGAATTCTTAACACGCTGTCCTATAAAAGTTAAGTTAAACGAAAAACAAAAAAAAAACGGTGATAATGATAATTTACACATTGTTGATATAAATATTATGCGTCTGTTCATATTTCTACAGTAAAAAGAATAACATCAAGTTTTTTGACCATTTATTGCTAGTATTTAACATACATAGTACTATACACATTGCGAATTGGTGCAGAACGTAATGTTCGACTAGATTTAAGATATTCTATTACATTATCGCAAGTACATATATTATATTATTAAATTCCGCGCCTTTTACACGAATTCCGACGTAACCGTTCTCGATTTATTTCCCCGAGTCAAAAGAATGGACTTGTTATGAATTATTCATATTAAACATTTTTTCAAAATGTCCGCTCCTAATGCGGACCATATGTACTCCTAACGGAATTTATCTCGACAAAAACTTTATACGAGATTAACATGTTATTCAGACCTGTCTTTTTCAAAGAGACATGAGTAGTGGTTAGCTATTCGCTCTCGCTACGTCCCGTTTTTAAGGATCGAATGGGCGTGTGAGGGAGTACAAATCAGGGCTGTGAAGTTGTTCCGAAACCACGACTCCGGCTCGAGCATTGACCAAAAACACAACCCCGACTCTTCACAACATTTCACAAAAACAGGACTACGACTCAGACTAAAAAAGTTTAATATTGTCAATTTATTCCAACCTTTCCTATTTGTGTTTTTAAATTAAATATCAACCAACCAATCCGACCGATAACCAACATATATTTCGCATATTTGCAAAAAATAAAAGTTCAAACTTTTCCAAAACAATTCGCGTATCCGACTACGATTCCGGCCAAAACACCGCGATAACTCCACTCCGACTCCACAGCCCTGGTACAAAATCATTCTACTTATGGCATATGTAACCATGTTCTGTTTGTTTATAAATATGACAGTTAACATCTTACAGTCATTATGTACCATTAACAGTATCTATAAATAATTTCAACTAATGATGTATGTTATAATATAATCACCTATTCAGACTATTTCTTGCAATATACGTTATACTACGTTGATTTCTTAACCAATCGCTATAGAATTACAATTAATAAAAAAATCAAAACGCTGTAATTGTCTATTATGTTTATCAACTTTCACCTTTAAAATTGTATGTATATTTAACAGTCGACTTCTGACCCTATTAATTACCAATCTAGTTATTATTTTTGATAGCGTTATTTACTTAATATAATTACTCTGTATTTAGTAATAAAATATTCCGCCTATCAACTTTGACAAATTAATTATTATGTGCCGTGTATCGAGTACGCCAGATGCCCGCCGAGTATCAATAACAGCAAAGTGTCTCCTGAGACTATCGAGTTTTATTGTTTTGTTAATGAAATTAAAGTGGTTTTTTTTTTTTATAAAATTTATTAAAAAACTTATCAAGCTGCCGCCATCAATGTTAACAGCATGATAAAATATCTACATTGGCACTACAATTTAAAAACTATGTATTAGTAATTATTATATTACTAATGTAGTACATTAACTCTCATTAAATATGCTATTGTTATACATAATAAAATCAAAATTCAATTCTATTCCAAGTATCGCCAAGATGCTGGTGATCGTTATTAGCAGGGCTGTAGAGTTGTTAAAAAACACGACTCCGACTAAAAAATGCTTAGTTTCGTGACATTTTTTCCCCTACCTTTATTATTTATTCATATTCAATTAAATATCAACCAACCAATCCGGCCAATACCCAAATTATGCATAATTTTTTTTAAATATTTTTGACTAGGAGTACTTACGACTCCGGCCAAAACGCCGCGACGACTCCAACTCCATAGCCCTGGATATTAATACAGTGAAATCCCGAATCTACGTTTTGCAAGGGACCGTATAAAACAAACGATTAATGCGGGAAACGATGAATTCGGGAAAGTTTTATATATGAACTAAATGCCGGGACTATAAAATAAACGCACCGCGCGGGAAAACGTATAATGCGAGAACGTAAGATCGGGGTTCCACTGTATCTATAAATAAAACGACGCTTCATAAAATGCTTAAAAGCAGAGAATAGATTGCACGCGCAACCTTCTGGTGTGAAATGCACACGCTCGCTCTAGAGCAGTGGTTCTCACGTAACATTTGGTTGTGGCCGCATTAGGAACATCAGCTGTCGGACGGAAATGTCTGGTGGCCGCACCAAATTTTTGTGTCGAGTCTTTTTTGTCGCAAAGACCTAACCATGTATGTGTTTGAGTTTTTGCGAAGTAACAATTCTTGATACACAATACAATGCATACGAAATATTCAATTTTCAGTGTCATTGTTGCAAAATTAACTTGTTAAAACACATTTTTATTAAATATCAATATTTACTATGAAGCTGCTGGTGGCCGCAGCAAAATCCTCTAGTGGCCACATGCGGCCACCGTGGCCGCACATGAGAACCACTGCTCTAGAGTCATTCTAAAATCACATTACGAACAGTATCAAATGTGTGAATTTAACCATTTTCTATATGGGATATCTCAAATCAATTTTTAGTTTTACCTTTGTATAAAAAAATCTAATGTTTTCTTTTTCTGTTCTTGTTTCAGGTATGTCATCTCCAACATCCTTGACGAGTATGGAAAATTCAGCGGCCACGTTTCAAGTCATCTTTTCACCAGCATGATTTTTTTCTATATACACAACATATTGGGTTTTGGAACTCGTCATTTCAACAAGATATTTATTCTAGGAGTAACATATATCAACATTTTTTAACAATGGCTTCTGCAAGCTTTTTCAGATATCAATAATAAATATTGTATCGTTAAATATTATACTATTTATTTCTAGGTATCATTCTTATATATAGATTTATTTAATTAAACAAAAAAGGCAGGTTTACAAATTTCCATGTCATTGCTGTCGCAACTTGCTTTAGTTTTAACAATATAAAATTTTTTAAAACTGTATTTAAACAAACGCACCCTATTAATATTTGATATCCGAAATAACAACCTTCAATAATATCATGGAACAATTTTAAAGCTCTCCTTTGTTACATAAGCTAAAATAAGCTGAACGGGAGACGAAGAAAAATGTCAGGGACAAATTTTCTTCATGTTTTGAAAGAATTTTCAGATTTAATGAAAGCTTTAAAATAGTAAAATTCCTTTACAATGGCTACACTAAGTTGACTTGTATATTGTTGTATATTTAAACACCTTTGCTTTGGTTGTTTTACCATATCCGCCTAAAAGTGGAGCATATGGACTCTTAATGAGTTTATCAGAACAGACGTTTTATACGAGAACTGCTTGTTAGTCAGTTGCTTAACTACTCTTTTTCTAATTGAGTAGGGATAAAAGAATATGGTGTGGCTTGCTAACTGCTCTTGCTATGACCCGTTTTTAGGATCGGATGGGTATGGGAGGCTATTTTTTTTTTTTAGATAAAACATAATATCAGCACATAAATCAATAATTCGATTGAAATAATAAACTGCCCGGAATGGGATAAGAACGTATGCGTTCAGTAACCGAAGCTGCTGACACTCGACCACGGACGTATGTAGTAATTTGTTACCTAAACCAGTGCTTTCCTCTCATTCTCCACCCCTCGTACAAGGGTAATATTTTATTAAAATAATCCGTGTTCCGAAGAAAAACCACATAATACTGTTTTCGTGAACCCGTGTCGTGTGTTATGGGCTTAAGTGGGAAAAAGGTTTTTCGCATTTTTTCTTCTGGAAACGCAAAAAACATACTGAAACTGAATATAATCTGGACACTATTTTACGTTGTCTTGTGTGAATACATATTGACGATTTTCACGAATTATAACATTATTTTCTTCTTCAGTTTCTTTTTCGTTGCTGATTGTGAAAATTCAATAATATTTCAATCTAGTAAAGTCGGAATATTCTACTCAATGCACGTCCGATTTTCATTTTGGACAATTTAAAAAAAAAACAATTTCTTACTGGACGAATCTATTTTTTAAAATTGATTTAATTGGAATAAAAACCCGTGTCAGTACGTTTATTAACAAAACATTGTCAAAAGTTGTCTAAAGAAAAAGCCTTTCTCTAATTTTTTTTATCACTTTTGAGGTGTTCACTGTCAGTACTCGGTGTAATGGCATTATATTGAGCAATAATATGACATTGTTGTACTTTTTTCACTTAATAAATATTTATATCAGGACCGGTTTCGGTCATCGCGAGCATTTTCAACTGATAATAAATACAACAATACAGCGTTTATTTGAGCAATATTTTTTCAACTGTCAAAAATATCAGCCGTGATTCGGCTTTGCGTGTGATATTTTGAATTTCGAATCACCGTTCTTATCCTTGATAATTTGGTGTTGCCACTATAATAAACAATTACCACAAGATTTCAAATAAAAATTTCGAGTCATTGAGATTATAACAGTATGGAAAATGAGTCACATGCGAGGAATCATCTCTGGAAACAAGTCTGCTGTCCGTGATCCATAAGTTATAATAGATTTACCAACACTTAACATTCGTACAATATCAACTGCGTTTGAAAACAACAATTAATTTATACCTATTGTCGTTAGAAGATGCGGCGCCGGGCGACTCGATCCATTATCTAATATATACACTGTCAACCAATAATTGACTAATGTATGAGTGCGCTACTTGACAGTAAGACACACACTCACAAATTTGAGAGCTGGTGCTCAGAATTTCTACTCAAGTATTTTATCTTGTATTCGGCATTGCAATCGTGCCAATTTACCGCAATCCGTCTTGAAGTATCCGTCTGTAACGTAAAAAGTATGCGCATCAGAAAACATACCCGCGAGCGCATTGAGTAAATGCTGACAAATCGCATTGCCACCTAGTTAGAATTATGCTAGATGTAGTAAATGGTATGTTTTATGGAAATATAGTAGATATCTGTAAAATTGTGGCATAAAACGTTACTCCTATTCTGCCATTCCAATGAAGCTACATATGGTGCTCACTTTTATAGGATTATAATACATAAAAATCTCTTAAAAGTATAAGTATATATTAGCAAAAAGGCAGTCAATGCAACCTGTTTAGTAAGAAATTATTTCATTTTAGCATCAAACGCTTTTTATAATCCGTGCTAAAACTGCAAAAAACACATTATGTCATTTGTCAGATTCACGTAGTCTTATTGCTTGAAAGTGAAGTATTGCACAATCCCTTTTTTGATATTGTACACATTGTGACATTAAAGTTTGTTACGGTAAGAAAAATAACAATGTATTTTAGTTCTACAGAAATTATTTTATATATTTGTTGATAGCTATTTCGGCTTACGCCTTCGTCAGAACTATGTTCTGTATAGTTCTGACGAAGGCGTTAGCCGAAATAGCTATCAACAAATATATAAAATAATTTATTTAGAACTAAAATACATTGTTATTTTTCTTACCGTATTAAAATGGAGTTCTACCAACTAAATGCCTACTCAATCAATAAATTAAAGTTTGTGTCCAATGCTTAAAAAAATCATCTCTAAAATTTTTTTTTTACCGAAAGTTTCATCTTATAACAAAAAATTTAAGCTCAAGTCCATCCGTATATTTGAATGCATGAAGATGCCGAAAGATGAAAACCATGTCGTTCGTGACAAAACTTATGCAAGTGTAAAAAAATCAAGCGACTCAAATGTGATATCGAAATTTCATCAAGCAGGATAGGAAAATCCAATGATCCTTTCCTGTCGGGAAATAACTGCTGAAATCTGTCGGTGTATTCCACTTTGTCCACGCTCAAATCAAGGAGGAGCCGAGCGCAAGTCAACTATCTCGAAGTTCACGGACAGTTGTTGGGTCGGCAATTTATAATACTGAGGAAAATTTTATCGTCGTGAATTGAATTTTTTTATTCCCGATTAAAATTCTTGCTTTAATTTTTGCCTTGCTATGATATTCACATATTTTATTGATATTGACATTGCTCAGTGTACCTACACACTTAATAGACAACACCAAATGTCGCGTGCCATCAACTCTTTTTTTTTAAATGTTTCAATCGAAACAATAATCTTATGTGTACTAGTGTCGCGTCACTGCCATCAATAATAAAATTTAACTTTATTTGAAAAGAGCTAATTTCGAACGTCTTTTCAAAATACGAACACATAAAAATATAGTTATATTCGACTTATTAACCGAACGTTGTCATCCAGTTCTCATTTTCTATACTTTTTTTCAGGGCTGTGGATTCGGTAACAAAAACCACGACCCCGACTCCGACTAAAAAAGTTTAATATCGTCACTTTTTTTTGCCTAATTTTCATAATAATGTGTATTCAATTAAATATCAACCCTACCAATCCGGCCAATAGCCAAATTTGACATATAATATGCAAAAATAAATAGTTCAAAATTTCCGACTCCGAGGACGACTCCGGCTAAAAAGCACCGACTCACGAATAAATAGTGATATGGATTTTATCATTCCTTGAATTGGCAAAAGAACAATCGCTGAATGACTGAATATTACTGAAAAGATACAATCATTTTAGGTTGTTCATACACAGTGTCATTTTTTACGTATATGATCGGCGGCAGCGGGATCAGGTATTTGATAGTTTTTAGGGTTTACCCTAGAAGTGAGGGAAAAGTGACTGATGATAATGATGATCGGTGATGCAGTTAAAACACGCATAGCTCTGTTCATTATTTATTAGTAAATCTACAGTTCAGTTTTCGGTTGGTCAATATTGACATGTGGTATAAATACGCAAAAAAGTAGTCGGCGTCGTTAAATTAATGTTTTCCAACTCAAACGACCCCCACTCCACAGCTAAGGGTGTTGGAACTATTGAGCTAGGTCGCGATTTATTTAAATACTGAATGTACTATTTAAAATTTACTCCACTTTGGAAGGATCTGATAAAAAAATAGTTGTGACCTTCAATCAAAGTTTCAATATAAAATCGAAGCTAGAAAAAAATGAAAATAGTATTGCTAACGCGAGCCGGATGTCAACGTTAGGATTTAAACGGTTCCATTTTGTCCACGCTCGAAGCTCGTTTGCATATTATTAGAAAAGTTTTAAAAGCTCTCTTGAATACGGAGAGGCTTTTATAAGTGGCGTGCTTTTCAATGAAGGCTGGCGTGAAAAGGCTGTGTTATTAGTACGTGTACGCTGCACGCACGACACAACTTGGCCCATTATTGTTTTCCGCGAAAACATTTAGTAGGCTAATCGCGTAAACAGTTAGCGATCGATTCAATATGACCATATGTACGAGGGACGTCATTCACTGTGCCAAATGTCAAAAACTTTCATTGAAACTTGGAATTTAAATTCCCACGAGTTTATTGACATTCCAACAGTTGAAGAATTTAATCATATTAGATTATGAAGGAAATATGTCAACTTATCTATACAGTTAAATCTAAGACGATCATTTCTACTGAATTCGTGTTTTACTTACTTTTATATTATATTACTTGGCCGAATTTAACTTAACTTTTTATTTTCGTACATTTCATGAAAATAGTTTACATTTTAAATTGAGAACTTGCCCGAAAGAATGTTGTATTCAATAAAAATATGAATGTTAAGTAATCAATTGTACAATGTTGGGTATTTTATTTTACATCGTTTAATGTTAATACTATGGCATGGTTCTATGTATATTGTATTTAGAATGTAAAATGTAAAAATACACGACTGGTATAGTTTTCTCCACATTTCTAAAAACAGGCTAATTTGTGTATGTATACGTTACAGTGAAACTGTATTCTCAGTGAAAAGATATTCTTCTCCAAGCTGTCATTGAAATCAAATTTGACCGCCCTATCTTCAGCCCTATGTTTGTCTGTGTTTTTCTTTGGTTCTCTTTTTATGAAAGGGACTACTTGCTGATTTTGTTTAATTGAAGCAAACTAAAATTTTAGGCCGGCAAATCATCGACTTCAATTTCAATGATCGTGACCAGTGAAATCATGTTGTCATACAAATCTATTACTTGATACATTTTCACTGAGAGTGCAGTTTCACTGTAACATGTACAACATTCTTCTGGGCAAGGACTCAATTGTTAATATTAGTATTCTACTGGTTGCGTTACGAGATGTGACAGCTTTATTATTATTGTATGTATGTTCTCTCTATGCCCGGTCCGTGGTGCAGTGGTCAACGTCGTTGGCTACCGTGTCGGACCCCCCGGGTTCGATTCCCGGTACGAGCAGATTATTTCAGTCGATAAATCGATTCTGCTCAGAGGAAATGTGTGTTTGTGTAGTTAAATCCGTTCCCACATGACCTAGTCCTCGTATCCTTTCCATCCCTACCCTCTTCGAAAAGGAGAGGTTGATCAACTAAGTTACAAGCAGTTCTCGTAGAAAAAACATATGTTAATTCCGTGAAGAGTACATATGCAGCAAGTTGGGAGCGGACATGGTTAAAAAAAAAGTCCTCTCCGTCTCAATCCAATTCTCAATTTTTCAAACGTAGATTAGGTAAAGAATTAGAATCAGTAATATTCAATAGAAAGTAAGATGCTATCAAGTTACATAACCATCAGAACAACGACGTTTATTTGGCATTAAAGCGAAATGTTTTGAAAACATTAAAATATATTATTTATAACACGGTGAAAAAATAACAATGAATTTAAGTCCGACAGAAATAATATTATGCATGGTTGTTGTAATATAATATCTGTAGGACTAAAATACATTGTTATTTTTTCACCGTGTTATCATGGAGTTCTACCAAGTAAATGCCAATTCAATCGATATATTGTTTATATTTAGTGAGTTCTCATCGTTCGATGTCAAGCGATAATGCGGACATAAATACGTGGACACATTCACAATATTGATTGGTACTCTTGTCTTCTTTTTTCCATAGTAACTATCAAGTCAACGTAGATATTTACAATTTGAGTACGAACTGCAGTCGTGTAATTAATATCACGCATTATGAATAATTATTAATCGTCATTGCTATCCATGAACTTCATACTGCATAACATAATCACCGGGCAATGGGTCAGCTGGCATGTGGCAGCGTGTCGTTCGGAACACATTAACCAACGGCTGGCTATCTCAAGTCACAGTTGTACTTACAATTTGTGACCGATAAGAAAATACTGTTTCTATATAGAACAGTGATGCACAACCAGCGGCCCGCAAAGACATTTATTGCGGCCCCTATATGACAAATGTCAATCACCTTTTATCTACAGATCTTTTTACGGCCGATGGACGAACAATATAAAATAGTAAAATTCTCAATTTTATATACACCCAGTCATTTCGTATGTGATAAATTGGTTCCAGAAAAAAACTCGTTTAAAAAATTGCGTAAATACACAAAAAAAAAGTATCAAAAATGAATATAAAAACATTGTTTTCATATATTAAATTTTATTACATTATTAATTATAAAAATATAATGAGAAACAGATTAACATTATATATACACATGTACAATTGTTTTCACTTATTAAACTATTCGCTGATGTCACTGTCAGTTAGAATCGAATGTAATCGTTCGCCATATTTTCTTAAAAAACGTGTTAAAAGGAGTAAATAGCGTATAAAAAGACTCAGTGTACACTAAAAATATCGATAATTTAATCACTTACCCATGCGGCCCTCGAACTATCTGAGAAAAGATTATCTGGCTCTTCTCCCAAAAAGGTTGTGCATCACTGATTTAGAATGATTACAGCTGGTTGCAATGGTCTTGAAAACACACATAAAGTGACGTCATTCGTGATAGCATAATTATTTGTTGTGCATAGTTTTTATGTTGGGCGTAGATAATATGTTTGATACAATCGTTACGTTGTCGCATAAAGCAATAGCAACGCTGTCGACTTATAACTGCGTCGAATTGGACAGTCCTTTTGGTAAATGCTTCGATAAACCGTTCAACTGATTTTCTTTCCAACAGGTCTGCGGTTTCTGTGTGGAAAGAAAAAGGTTTATAATAAGTTTGTTTCGGTCTTAACCTTTCAGACGCCCGTGACAATGCACGTACATGCTACGCGTTCTACCTTCACACGCTCGTCACTTACTATATATGCGCTGCCATTTTGAAGCAATTCTCTTGAATGAACTATTAATTTTTTCTATTTAAATGCTGAGAATACTATATCTGATAAAGCTTCAAAAATAAAACACATCAACTATCGAATATATCAGGCTCCCGCATGTAATTATAATATCTCTCATCCACGTTCGCGACGCGTATACTGGCGTAATGCAAAGTAGTATTTATTTGTATTAAAAATAAGATTTTTCATTTATTGTTGTTGAATTTTAATTTTGTAAGAGTAAATGTATACTATGTCTATTTTTTTGACAATGTATGGTGTTGGGACAACCCTAACTTTTGCATAGATTTTCGCGAAATTGGATCTGAAGAAATATTTTGACCGGTTTCGATTGATTTTTATGACGTATTCTTTCACATATTTTTACTAATGAATTCTATTTTTTTTTTTAACATTATTGAAATTTTGGGCACTTGGCTGTACACCTGGTGCTTCAGTCTGTACTGTTGAATGGTTAAATACTCTTTATGACATTAGCGGTTTGTGTTCTCTTATCTTGTAGACAAAAATAATCTGACGTTTGAAATATCTGCTATGGAAGTGGACGAGCGCTTTATGTTCCAGATAGCGACAGGAAATGATGTTATATTATTTCCTTCCATTTTACATTTCATATGTTTGTTTATATCCGCGTAAGAACGGGTAAATTATTCTGGTTTTACCATTTATTTGCTTGTCTCGACAGGAGATATGTCGCAATTTTGCATAAATATTGATATCGCCATATTTTACTGATTGTGTGTGACAGCAAACTGTTTTATCTCAATGACCTCTCGGAACCCTTTTCCGTAAAATTCTTCGAACGGTATGTGCCATCATATTTTATCAATGTTGTCCGAATCATTTGTTACAATATTTTGCTTCACCGTTAAGTTTCCGCTATTTTTTCTTCTTCGTCCTGCGCTAGTGCAAAACGTCGAAGATGCACAGAGCGGCTTGCACGTCTGTTGATATACATATAATCAAATGGAGGCAGATTTATTGCACTATTTTGTGACAACCTACAGCGTGATTGGGAGAAAAAAGTTTGGCCACACATCTCGTTCAATATTGCGGTGATTTCTAGATCTTTTTTCACCCCATACGGTCTGGCAAAACACGGTTCAGTTCGAAAATACTTCACTTACAATTCAACTGAACACAATCGTATTCTAATAAAATTTCGGAGCTTATATAATCATGTATACTTGACACTTTTAATTTTTTCTCCAAAACAAGGACAACTTTTTGCTGTCAGTAAAAATATAGATTATGTTAAGTTTAAATAAATATCATATTAGGGCCAGAACCCGTTTCGCTCAGGACACATAACCACCGTACAAATATTTAATAAAACCTTGATTTAATGAAATCGAAAAATCGGTTTTAATTGTAAATCAATGATAGGCAAGAACTGTAAAATATCCTCATTACCTTCTGACTAACATCAATATCTTCAGTTGTATATGTAGATTCGTTGTAGCTTTTTGACGTGCTATCCTTTACTAATACGTTACCTAAATACATATGTTCACAAGTTATTTTCAATTGGGCGTGTCGGGCTTATTTTATATTGTTTCAAAACAGTACAAATGTATAGGTATTGACCTTGACCATTACATTGAATATACCACTATTATTGACATCTGATATGAGGTTAACTTAAACAAAAAAGTCCGAGATATCAAGGCTGGCCCAATTGCACGTAAGCTCGATTGCCGCCGTATCTCACCGGGCGAAATGTGAATCGATCTTAATCTTTGCGGTTCATTTCACGAACGTCTGCATTAGTAATACTTACGTTCAGATTATCTTTTATATCGACGTCACTGTTGCCACGAGAATAGAAAATCCTCTGACATAATATTTAGTTATCAAATGTAGTTAGTCTTCTAGATTCTACGCAGTAGCTTGTGGCGGATTGGTGATACAAAAGCTTTGACGTGTTAATATGCTTTGCCTTAATTCAATACTATAAATGTAAATAGTTCAACTGTGAACACTGTTGATATTAATTTAATATTGTGTAATGCTCTGCACTGTTCAAATGACAAAGATACACACATTTATCTTCGGCAAACTAATTCTATTCAATGTTCAATATTCACTTGGTATTTGTACTCCACTACAACAAACTAACTAAATTTATTCAGGTATTCATGTATTGGAAACTTATATATTTTTTTACCCACATACAAAACTAGTTAGTTGAAAATAAATAAAGTAACATTTCGCAAAGTAGCAAGCAAAAGGGCTTTATAGAAGTTATGTAAAGTTATCCAGTCAATTTTTTCCTTACCTTCAGCTGATTACTCAATTTTATACTACAGGGTTTCCCAAACTATGTTCCGCCAAACCTGAATAGGGGTTCCGCGACAATTTGCAAAGGTTTTATCCTCTGAAACACGTTTAATAATTGTCTATATATTTGGGTGAACAAGTTGGTTCTCCCACCACCCTTCCGTTATGTGTGTGCAGCCGTTTTTCACAGCCGTCTTCCATAACGCAATACGATCAAGAAAAGAAACGAATTTACTCCTCACTTACTTGGCCCGAGACAGAGCTGCACGGTACTGATCTTTTAACCATGCACTAAGGTGCTTAAAGAGAAAAAAATAGAAAGGAAAAAAAAAATGTGTGTGTGTGAGAATCCTTGTCTACTTACAATTGATGTTTATCATTCTCCACTGATGTTTATGAAGTCAAGTATCTAGATACAGGTGGAGGACCATCTTTTATCACCGGCTGACACGTCTTGTCAGTTTAACGACAGTTGCCTAAATTGACAGAACGGCTAGCCTCGCTAATATTAGATGTTAATGATAAATCTGATATAAAAATTAGGAAATATATAGGAATTACTTAACCTAAAAAATAACTTTCGCTAAAACCACCGGTTTTTCGGAGTGTTCTATCGCAGAAAAAGTTTGGGAAACCGTGATCTAGTCACTAGTATAACAACCCAATATTACAGCTTCCGATCAAAAAAAACCCCCGTCAAGAACGGTTCGAGTTGATTTTGTTTTTTGATGTGTGAAAGTGGATTGAAATGATAATTATTGTATTGAGAAGGCTTTTCTTGCTTATGTTGCTTAGTGAAAACCATGAAAACAACATAATCTAAGTATTTAATTATACAACATATTTCCAATATTATTTATTTAACGAGCACGTTAAAATGTAAAAATAATAACGGATAATTTTCCATATGTAGGAAAACTTAGATTTCGATACATACTGCACGCTTTGCTCTCAATAAAATCGCCTGTTTAATCAGCACATTTCAGGGTTATCTCGTATTTTTTTTTTCAACGTAATGCCATGTAATTAGTGAACGTTTCAAATTTGCAACGTAGGTTTTGCGAAAGTAACAATTTGTCGACGGCTGCGGATATGTTTATCAGAGTTGGTCATGGAAAATACCCAAACGCACGTGCTATTTAATGCTAATAATGTGAAATAAAGAAATTCGCAGCATTTATAATGCTTGCAATATTGTGCGACTCGGCACAAATCGAAACAGTAATTTAGTGATTAGATTGCGAGACGGAAAATACCCTAATAAAGCAACGGCTTGTTTATGTCGAACTTACTCGGGCGCCAAATGTTTTGTATATTGAAAAGTATCATATTGAATCAAATACAGAAGATGTCTTCGAAGGTGTCGACCTATTGGTTCAGATCAAGATTTTTTTTAGCACCGATGTTGTGCTACATCTATTCTACTCGAATTGTTGATATTCACTTCTTATATGACGGTCACTTCTTGGTGAAAAGCGTTATTTTAAATATCAGTTGATAACGCTCGCAATAAGCGAACCCGGTCTTTATCTTTATCAGAACGCATGTTGAAGTAGTACCATAAAATGTGTTATATTTATTTGAAATTCATATACGATATTGCCTACTCCTTAAATATCTATTATAATTCTGATTATTTAAAAAAAACTAATAATCAACAATAATTTTCGTTTTTTAATAAATATTTTAAATTATACCGAAGTGAAATATAATTTTCCTGTATGACGTTTTCAACACTGGATCATTGTCTGGACAAACACAATTAGCGTCAAATGTCACACTGCCATAGTAATATTTATTGCCAGGTAATCAGCATTGTCTATGAATTATAATTTGTTTTCGTATAGAATTTTTTTTGTGTCTTTCTTTCCATGTTAAATATTTTGTGAAATGGGTGAAAATTATTGTTTGTGAACCATGTACATCGAAAGTATACAATGAACCAAAGTAGGTACCGTTGTATCCAAGATTGTATATATAACATATTTATGATAGAATTCATATGTGAGTTTGTCCATAATACTAATATAGATAAGACATAAAATTAGCACTGAAAACAGACACATCGCTTATTGCAACCTATTTAAACTTATGCGATTTTTAATCGACGGATGTTTTTAATCTCGTTTTTTGCTGTTTCATATTTTGAGTAATACTTGTCGTTTTAAATCACCCACTCCATCACGTTTGTAATATGTTAATACATATTACAAACATTGATTTAATAAAAATAATAACACATTTTTTAGTACTTTTTCCACATCTGATTTATTTCATCAGGACCAGTTTCAACTGATCAGTTGATCATGCTCGCCATGAGCGAAACCGGTCCTGATGAAATAAATCAGATGTGGAAAAAGTACTAAAAAATGTGTTATTATTTTTATTATAATGCCTTTCCACCAAGTATTGACAGTGAACACCGTAAAAGTGAACATTGATATTATTAAGTATTAAAATACATTGAACACATTTTTTTCCTACAAATTCCACAAGTATTTTGTTAAGATCAAGACCAGTTGGAGGTAAGTGTAATTGCGCAATTGGACTGCCTTTCATTTTTGCATAGTCCAATAAATGATTACGTACTTAAAAGATCAAATTAGAATTTTTTGAATTTTGTACTTTTCCATGAGTTTTGTCGCTAACGACCCGGGTTTCGCCTTTCGGCATCTTCAGGCATTCCAAGTGCACGGATGTACTTGAACTGACGCGTAGTAAACAGTTTGTATCGTTTATATACAAAAATATAAGTAGGTCACTAAGTTAAAAGGTTATTAAAATGTAAATTAGCGAAATTTGAATGAATACAAGTTTCCATGATTTAAGTGGGTTTGTTATAATTACGGGGATTTTTGAAAATATTAATGACCAGATGGTAACATAAGAATATTTAAAATAAATCTAGGGTCCTATCCGTCGTCTCGTTAATGAGTTGATTGATTTTAAGCCTTTAATTATATTACATTAATGATGGTAAGTGAATTGATATTTAATAATAGCAAGTGCTTGAATTGTAAATAAATGACAATTATTAATAAATGACAATAAATTAAAATTAACAATTATTTAAAAGGGTACAACAATGGTGAACTAGGCAAATATAGTTGCTCGTTCAAAATTGGCAGACCGTTGAGCTGAGCTCGATTAATCTCTAAGATTTCTTGATAAAATAGTTTAAACTCACCCCTGTTAGTATGTAACAACTTAATGCCTGAGTCAAAATTAAACGTATGGTTTTCAAGAATTAAATGGTTGGCGAAGGTGGAGGTATCTTTTTTTAAGCGAAAAGCGGCTAAATGCTCAGCCAATCTTATATTTAAGGTTCTAGCAGTTTTACCTAAATATCAATTCACTTACTATCATTAATGTAATATAATTAAAGGCTTAAAATCAATCAACTCATTAACGAGACGACGGATAGGACCCTAGATTTATTTTAAATATTCTTATGTTACCATCTGGTCATTAATATTTTCAAAAATCCCCGTAATTATAACAAACCCACTTAAATCATGGAAACTTGTATTCATTCAAATTTCGCTAATTTACATTTTAATAACCTTTTAACTTAGTGACCTACTTATATTTTTGTATATAAACGATACAAACTGTTTACTACGCGTCAGTTCAAGTACATCCGTGCACTTGGAATGCCTGAAGATGCCGAAAGGCGAAACCCGGGTCGTTAGCGACAAAACTCATGGAAAAGTACAAAATTCAAAAAATTCTAATTTGATATTGAAATTCCATCAAGCACCCTCAGTCGAAATACTTAATTACTTAAAAGATGTTTATGTTTTAAAATTGAATTAAAATTCAACGCACAACATATTTTTTAAGGACTTCATAAATATTAACAATGACATTCTAATGCCCTTTCACCTTCTAAATAGAAAACTGATTTCAGATTGAAAATCTATTTATATTTATGAATAAAAAGCGATTTCATGTGTATGAGGTTTTATTGAAACACCATAAATCCATTGGAGTGTTGGCTTTATTAATGGTTCTATTTGATATCGTCATAGATTTTTTTCCACAACGATTTTACACAACTATACATATTTTTACTGAGCCTTTAAAAACAATAACGTATTTTTCAAACAACTATGTCGTCAATTTGTTTATTGACGTACAAAATTGACAACCTGTATACACAAAGCTTGCAAATTATTCAAATTGTATTTATGATATCATTTTTTTTTCAATTTCATCTATTACGGTCAATGTTAAATGTACAATTTACCCATACAGGGCAGTGTAATTATGACGCTTGCCATGTCACATGTGACATTTTGCCACTTTTTGTATTCGTAATAATATGCATGGCATACATCAGCGCTGGTGTACCAACAATGCGCGTGCCATAAATTTCCATAACTCATTAGTTAAGTCATTGAATTTCGAAATAGATATTTATTTGTATGTTTTAAATTTATTACTTCTAAAACATTAGGTTCAATGTGTAATTACTAACAATGTTTGTGATATAAACAACAATTTATTTTACCGTAACACGCCGCCACCCTTGAAAATTTCTTTTCAACTCGTAGAGTAAATTGAGAAAACGATTTTATTGATTGAGTTGGCATATAATTGGTAGAACTCCATTATAACACGGTAAAAAAATAACTTAAATTCATTATTACCATATTGAATTAGCATGTTAGAACAGAAAAGAAGATGTATTGTGTAACCTGTCTACAACAGTATATATACTTTATGTAAGTAAATATATGTTTAAACATAGTTCTGACAATGGCGTAAACCGAAATAGCTATCAACAATACATACAATAATTTCTGTAGAACTAAAATACATTGTTATTTTTTGAAGGTGTTAAAACCATTTTTAATTGTCATTATTTAAGCCTATTTACGAGCGAAAAAATAGTAAATTATCTATGGTATCATGCTTACTTTTTTAAAATTGTATACAATAGTGTGAAGGTAGCATATGTAAGCTGTTGAATTATTTTTAAAATACTAACCGAGTTAATTTTTTGCAGATTATTCCCACATTATCTTAATTGGGTATACCGTGTTTTAGAAAATGTAGCTGCAAACTTTATCCCACCAAATTTCGAAAATTTTGTAATACAACATATAAATGTTTTGTCATTATTTCTTTATGGAGTATGAAAATGTTACCGCCCTTGTTTCTACTTAAGATGAAAAGTTTTGCTCGAACTCTCATTGTACGAGGTCGGCGATTACGATACCACCACCACTGCAGATATTATATTCACACTAAAATAATGTTGTTAATTCAAATTCAAATCAAAAATACAAGATTATTTAACCGTGACTCAAATTACGTTATCGTAATCTAAATTCAAACAAATCGATCAATTACATATTTGTGTTACTTGCGAAAGTGATTGACAGTATTCTACATTTTGAGACACTTGTCACAAAAGGTTTACCATTTATGTCGTACGTGGATGCTTATCGCGAATGTCATCGGTGAATTAGTGTACAGACACGTATTTAAAAAAATTTAAACTTTTTATTAAGGGATGATTATAATATTCATACATAAAAACAACTTGTTTAATTTTAAATGTTAGTGGAACGTGTGAGTTTACTATTTACTAATAAAAAGTCCTCACGTGCTATTTGTTATTCACTCTTTGTGTTGACCTTTAGTGGCACACTGGTGTGTCGCCAAAAAAAACAAGTCACGAGTGGAATTATTTTTTCTTCTACATATTGGGCTAACACAAAAAAGTTTACGCCACTAAATATTCTCACTGCGTACTGTATTGAAATAATCTACCATGACTTTGTTCAAATTAATCCTTCCTACGAAAGGTGCTTTAGAAAACTTCCGTTTTTCATTTAACTCGTTCAGTCTTTTTAGATTATATATTTTTCTGATGATTAACTGAGGAACATAAAAGTTAATATCACTTAATTTATGCCACGTTTTGTGATACAAATATTGACTTGGGTTGCGCACGTTTGCTATAGCAATAAGTTTTAGATTGATTTATAACATTCTTTCATTGTAAATTACAAAAAAAAAGTTAGGATTATTTATTTAACCAGGACACCAGGTGGGATTGTTAAAGTTAAATCCTTGTTTACAGGTTGTCATCAAATTAAACCTTTTCTTATTATTTAATTGAATTTGTTATTGTACTTCTTCCACATTTTTTATTTTATAAAGTTTTGGACCGTTTTAGAATTAGCAGAACTTTTTAAATCTATTTATTTATTCTGTATTCTCAGTGAAAATATATTCTTCTCCAAGCTGTCATTGAAATTAAATATGACCGCCCTATCTTCAGCCCAATGTTTGTCTGTTTTTATTTGGTTCTCTTTTTATGAAAGGGACCTACTTGCTGATTTTGTTTCATTGAAGCAACCAAAATTTTAGGCCGGCAAATCATTGACTTGGGCCACTAATTTCAATGATCATGACCAGTGAAATCATGTTGTCATACAAATCTATTACTTGGTACATTTTCACTGAGAGTGCAGTTTCACTGCAACATATATAATGCCTTTAAAAATGGACTTAAGTCATTGCTATCAGCGTTTAACAAACTCGTTGAAGAACTGATCTTAAAATACTTCACCTTTGCCCTCGCAGATTATATGAATTGCAAAAAAATATAAGTAAAAACTTGATAGAGCAAAATAAATTCGCAATAAATCCAGCTAACACATCGTAATGGAAAAATAATTCGCCTGACACTGCGAGAAAATGAATTTTCTTAGCCGACGTCTTTTCGTTGGAATTTATTTTTCTCGAGCGCGCTACGACGCTACGAATCCACGGTGCATTAACCGAGCGAGGCTTTGAAGGCAAACATTGACCTTTGCGGAGATTTTCAGAGGCTTTCTTCGTCACGTGCCGAACGTAGACATAGGTGGTTGTTTCGTATAGCAGATTACCGGTTCATTAGCACTCTTAGGGGGAGCGGGAATGATTCGTGAGTGGTTTGTCCATATTATAATTGTCAGCATAAGAACTTGCGCATCTTGTCGACATATTTAATAATATAAGTACACCTACACAGTTTAATACTTATTGTTGATATAAATATAAAACACGAAGAAAATTTCTCATTCAATCAACAATTTTCATCCAATATAAAAAAAAAACCCACCACAGATGCCATAACTAAGAAAAAATATTTTTTTACTTGTAATTGGTTGTTAAAAAGTCCCGACTCTTACTTTTATTCATAAATGTTTTCCTTCCTGTTTCTAAAATTTTGGTTTGATTTGCTGTCAATAATTTCTCGTGGACTTTTCTGTGGTAATCTAATTGTCATTGTTTTTAGTTAACATATCAATACCGTGATTCTGCTTTAGTTATTGTGATTGATTTAATCGACTAATGCTTTGCACGACTCAATATTACTTGAATCGAACAATATTATTTGAAATTTATTATATTTCAATAGTTATATATATAGTCTTTCAATAATTATTTTGACATGTCTTTTAATCAATCAGATTTTCGGGTGAACTGAAACAGCTTAATTTAGATTAATCAAAAAAATCGACTGACAGTTAAATACAAAAGGAAGACACAATCTTAAATTATTAATGTATTGGTATCAAATTATATTTGTTTTAGTTAAAGGAAATTCTGAATTCGAATTCTGCCACAATATGCTTGACATTTGGAAATACACGTTTACCAGTCTATGTAATTCTGCGAAATATTCGGTCAATTAATGTAAGGGTACTTACTACATGCTGTTTTTGTTTTTGGGAAACTACTCAATGATTATTTTGCACAAATTTGTCAAACAGTATTTGTTTCATTAAAATATTTTCTATCGAATTCGCAAGCTTATACTCAGTACTAGTTTCAGCGCAAAATCTAGTTGCTATATCCTTTAGAGATACCATATATGCTTCATACTTTACAACCTTTCTCTCGTCCATATATTGCTCTCTCTAGGTGTGCACAGTTATATTTTATAATTGGGTTACCTTCGTCAATTTATTCATGTACCACCAGATGCATATGATAACGTCGGCCGATATATTCCCAAGTATTCTTTCAATTCTTTCTGATATCTGTAAGTATTAGTGTATTTTAGGACGATCATTTGATTTGTTCGTACAGTTTTCATGCATATTATATGACTTATCAACTCTTTTTAATGCCGGCTCGGAAAAAATAGAACTTCAAGACGGATGAAGCGGTTTCCATCTCCAAATGGCTATTTTTACGCTAAAAATGCTCACGGTTATACTCGGTTAGAACCAAGTGTCACTTGTTCAACGCTTGCATACTGACTGCTACTTTATGGTTGCGAGTCATGGTACATTATAAAAGCACAGAGTAACCGTATAATGTGCCTCGAAAACTGTGACTTTGTCCGGAACACAGAGGTAATTTAGCGGACAAACCAGGCCCGCCTGGTACGCGCAAAATAAAAAGGCGACGATGGACCTGGCTTGAAAATGTGCTGCGGATGCCCTAGGGTAGCCTTAATCATGCCTGTCTCTTCTATCAACCTGATGAATCCCGTCACCCCGGAAGGCCGTTGATAACCTTACATAGCATGTACTTATCGGAGCTATGGAACGCTGGGGAAAAAGCGAAGAGGTTGGTGGGTGACAGAGAATCTTACCCCGTGTCTTAGGTAAGCGACGCGAACCGGCAAGAGAATTTAGGCGAATCCAATCAATTTAAAACGTAGTTGATCAAAGGTCTTATGTGCCATCGCTCGGCCAGACGCAATTAACGCTCTGGTGAGCTTGGACCGTTTGACATTTTCAAACGATTCGCGGGCGCCATGAGTCAGGCACTTGAGGCGACTTACGACATATGCCGTCCTGACCGGACCGCTTCGCCCACATATGACACTTGCATGGGCGAGGACCGTTTGATATTTTAAAACTCTGCCGCTTTCAAAGCGCGCCGGATCGCTTCGCCTACCTAAGATGCAGCGTTAAAGACACCGTGTGGCGTCCATATGCGCCGTATCGGATATGGAAAAATCAGTTTTAAATTATTGGTTAAAACAATTTAATAATTTACAGGTGGCTCGCTAGTATTAGATTAATTCTTAATTTAATTTTCTTCACTGCCAGCGTTCAGTAGAAATAAAATAACTGTAATCATCAAAAGAACTCATCTATAATTTATTCAAAGTCTGTTCATTGTCGCTGTAATTAGTAAATGCCGTTCGTAAATTATTCAACTATTGATGCAACTGGACAATGTTTACGCTGTTCAAGTAAATAAACGTATCTTTGTTCATAATTATCTATGCTGTCTTTGTATGCATTAATGAATATTGATAATATAGTGCGAAACGTTCCGCTTATTCGATCAAAAAACAATTCTTTTTAAGGAGTTTAGGATAGGTTTAATACCGATGAAATACATATTATATATTACGATAAATAGTAATATGTACAACATTGCATGATACCAATTCGACTCATTGAATGGCAGCTTATAGCCTGCGTCATAGCGACTTTCGTGATATCATTCTGTTCGCATTATTTGAAAAAATGCACGTGATCCACCCCATTTTTCACCCTTGAAAGTATTGTCGGCTTTATGACAATGCGTCATGATTGTTTCACATTTTTAGTACCGACTGTCTTATGTAAAAATGACAAATATATTCTTCTGCTTAATGTATCAGATTTTTTGTGCATTCGTATCATTATCGATTTAGCATAAATAAAACATAGCTTATCACCTTCATACCACGGGTATCACCTATGATACTCATGAGTTTTATTATATATCAGCCTGGCTGTTGAATTGAACGTACCAAAACATTTTTTTTCATGCTGTTTTATAAACAATATGTTAAAGTAATTCTTATTGAAGCAATAAATTAGATAATAATGTACGATGAATAGAAAAATATTTTTGTATTAGTATCGTAAGTGTCGAAGCATCTTAAATGCTAAAAATGACCAACAGTGACTTCTATACTGACATGATTTTTTTCGGATATTTTCAGTTGGTAAGATAAGACCGTTTCCTTCATTATACGATACTTTTGGTTTTGGTACGTTCAATTCTACAACTGATATTTCATAAACACCATGAGATTAGCATCGTAGGTGATACTCGGGGTTCGAAGGGGTTATGTCGTACTTTTTACTCACAAATTTATAACGTGCCTATTTATAGATTCAAGTATGGTTAAAGAAATCTTTGTTGCCAAAATAAAACACAGTTGTGATTCATAGTTTCTTATTTGTAAAGAAGCTCGGAGCACAAAATCAAATTCGCTTAATTTTGTAACCCCGTAATAATACGAGATGTCTATTATATTCAATATCTTAAATAAATCAGTGTCTGTTTCAATGTCAGAAAGGTAACGAGTTCCTCTCATACATGTGCTAGTATAGTAGTCATGCTTTCACAATTAAAAAATACAAATAAAATGTCGGAGGTAGTTTCCCGCTATGACGTGAATCAACTCGCACCAGTGCACCCAGATGATATCAAAAAGTATGACGTGTCATAAAAAATCTTCTTGTAAAAGATATCCTCAGTTTCTTTTTAAACGGTTCTCCGTTTTCATTTGGTCAGAAAACGTGTGTTTTGCGTGTCACATTATCCATAAATACCCAACCGACCTGCAACACTGGTAGTTTCAGACTTTAAAACCATTTTAACTGACCCTTTGGCTGCTTACACTATAGAATCAAAATGATTTTTTAGCTATATTTTATATAGTCATCTCATTTCCTAAAGCTGGCCCGGCTGCTGAAAATTTTGGCCACATATGCTTTAGATCAGTGATGCTCAACCTTTTTGGCAAACGGGTCAGATAATAAATTCTCAATTAGTTCAAGGGTCGCATGCATAAAACTGATTCAATTATCGATATCTTTAGTGTATGTAAAATTGAACAGCTTAGTGTGTTGTATTGTTATTCCATCGTCCGTAAAAACTTCTGAAGAAAAAAGTTGACTGACATTTGTCATTGCCACATGAAATGTCACCGAGGGCCGCAGGTTGTGCATCACTGCTTTAGATGAGTCGGTAGAGATGACGATGAATGAATCCACCAAGAATTCAAAACTACATATTGACATACATACAATCAATACTTGCTCAGTGGTATTACAACACAAATCAATTGAATATACAATAGATCATGAAGTACACTGTCATAGTAACAATTATATAATTAATATTTTTGAGCTGCAATTTATTTTTCATGGCGTCATCAACTCGAGGGCACTGTTGCCCTATCTTCCGTTTAAACAAAGGATTTTCAGCGTTTCCGTATCGTTGAACTTATCAGATTGATGGCTTCGTGGCTGTTGTAATAATTGTGAATAAACATAAGGTCACGTTAAATTACCAGGTCGAATTTAACATAGATTTGCGTTATCGGTTTAATTTCCAAATTATTTTACGTTATTGCCGTATTATTGTGTTGATAATCGGATATAAATCACATACGTTTCCAATGAGAAGTGAAATAATCAATTTGTTTATTATTATAATTCTATAAAAAGAATAGAATCAATGCCCGTATAATTACACCCAGTCCTCTTCTTACGCGTTATTTTTTTGCTTGATTTAGATTTTATGCATTTTTTAGGGCGGCGCCGTCACTTTTTTACGCGATTTACTCATTACGTATTTTTTCGATTTTTTTTTGTACGGAAGAATTGTCGAACGATTATATTGAATGCAAACCGACAGTGACAGCAGCGAATAACTCCTCTAAGTGAATACGCATTTTGAATATGCATTTATACATACGTATCTGTTTCTCATTGTATTTTTATAATCAACTAATGTCTGTTCCCAATTTTTGAGCATAGCATCCTCAGGGAGCTTATCTCAGCATGTTTTTTCTACGAGAACTGCTTGTAACTCAGTTGCTCAACCACTCTTTTTTCGTATAGAGTAGGGATTGAAAGGATACGAGAACTAAGAAATTACTAGTGGTTAGCTAATCGCTCTCACTACGCGCCGAGGATTTTTTAACAACATAAACACCTATTGCCTTTGAAAAAATCCATTCGAACCCGGGCGGTCCACCACGAAAGCCAATGATATTGACCACTACACCACGGACCGGGTATAAACAATATTTAAAGCACCATTAAAATTAAGAAGAACTATATATCGGGGTAATGTCCCTTATTCATCGCAAAATTTTCTTCTAAACTTAAAAAACAAATAACATTAGTGTCTAATTCTGAACCACCATTTTCTCCAGTTATTTGGACGGGCAAACTGTACCGAAAACATTGCTACGGTCGTAGCTCTACGACCGCACATGCCGGCGTAGAGGCACCACTAAAAAAACATTATGTCAGCGCTTTTTCCACGCTAACTGTTAAATATTGTTTGATGATTACAAAAAGAAACATCCAGACTCAAATGACATTATCGCCGGCCATTTAACTTCATTGCATTTCTAATGACAGCGATAACAGGTGGCCTTTCTGGATCATTAATTTCAGGCGCAAGTTAACTTCAATTTGCTGATCGTATTTTTTTTGCTCCTGATTACTTTCTTCGTTAGAGCTATTCCGCGTTTTTTTCACAAAATGCCACTACATTCAGTGGTAGATTTTTCAAGTGATAATGAACTATGAAAATTGTGACATGGATTAAAATCTTTATTATTGTTAATGGTTCTGACACGTGTTTTGCCTCTATTGTAAGATTATTAAATTGTCAATGAGAAAATAAAAATCTGTTTTTTTTCTTTCTTTCTGGACGCGGAAAAGGCTAGGCACAAATAATAACAGTACTTATTGGAATTACTTGTTTTTGGAGGATAAAATACTCTATGAAATAAATGAAATAAGAGGAAGCTACCCTTTCTATTTATAACGTTATTAACTAATAATTGGTTTGTGTCAAGTAGAGGTCTGCACGGGCCGAAATTTTAAAATTTCACCTGGCCCGAACCCGAACCCCTCCGACCCGGCCCGGCCCGGGCCCGAAGCTCATTTTCAAAAATCTTACCCAAACCCGACCCGAGCCCGACATTTTTCAACCTTGCCCGAAACAAATCCGATTTTTTTATAAGAATGACTAATACGAGTACGTGAAGTTTATTACAGTATTATATTTAAATTTACGATAATGGAAATTCGAAAATAGCCTGATTTTTTTTATATTTTGTTGTATGCTTGCGTCCAAGTCCGGCCCGGGCCCGAATCCAAACGTTCGTTACCCGGCCCGACCCGGCCCGCGGGCCAAACCCAAGCCCGTGCAGACCTCTAGTGTCAAGGTCAATTTTTATTTTCAATATCTCTTATGTATCCATTTTGAACAAAATTATAATGAATATTTGTACACACATTTAATAAAATTGATTCATCGAAAAGAATAACTTATTTAGTCGAAATTATTTTTTAATGTATACTTAGTGGAAAGTAGGTATTATATTAAAACATTTTCATACTTATTCCACAATTCATTTATTTAGATCAAGACTAAATTATTGTTCATTCAAAACCATATCAATTTTGATTTGGGTCAGGTTTTATCTACGTCATTTTATATTTTTGTTAATGTAATAAAATTACTTATCGTAAATCGTTTCCTTGAATTAGGAAGGGCAAATACCTTTCGTACAGATAATAAACACGTCACCTTGATGTAAAACACTATCCATAGTGCACCAATAGAAGAGGAGTTATTTCTTTGTACCACTCACACTGAAACGATCGCAGTAGCCATCAAAATAAGGTGTTTTCACCGTGTTTATTTTTCTTTCATTATGATGAGTATTGATTTTTCCGGGCCTTTGGACGGGCGTCTGTTGTCAAAATATTTATTTAAAAGGCTCGGATTATTGAGTGAGTGGGCAGACGTATCACAGTGACCTCGTCACTTTGTCACTCGGCAAGTCGACGAATTAATTTCAACCTTGGTGGCTTTGATTGAAAATCAATTTCGGTTTATTTTATTATAATAGCTGACGGCGGTCTCTTGACTGCTGTGCTCGCTAACGGATATCTTAACACTTCGAACAATTTGATGTTTGGAGAAATACCGAAGGGCAAATTACGGTTACAATGTCATAGAAATCTGCGCGGGTCTGGGCTTGGATTTTTTTTTTTTTTTAAATATTTGACTTTTCGGTTCATGAATGATCAGATCTTTATCAGATTGTACGTGGAAGAAGTACTAAAAAAACGTATATTTGAATCGTTAGAAACATTCGATAATTCATCCAGTTTGCAATAATAACAATTAAACCGCTTAAGTGAGTTACTTTTATTCTGGTGTATAAGCGATACAACCTATTTATTACGCATCAGTCATTCGTGCACTTGAAATGCCTAAAGATGCCGAATAGCAAAACCCGGGTCGTTAGCGACATAGCTCGTGGAAAATACAAAATTCGAGCGATTCAGTTTTTTTAGTTCTTTATATTGACTGATGGCACAAATAGTTGTATTATTCATTTGTACACACTTTTAAATTATTTAGTTTTTATTCAGTAGGTTTCTGTTGTCAGAGCCATTAACGGTTGACAGCCCACTGTGTAAGGAATATAATTGACTCGTTAGAAGTGATTCTTATAATTACCAGTATGTTATTGCAAATCAACAAATTAAATTTAGACCAAAAAGGTCTAAGCAGTGTTCGTGTAATTATTGTAATTTTATCAAATTTCGGCCCGTGCAGACCTCTGATATGAGCGTTGTAACAAATAACCATATGCTGTAAGATACGTAAGAATATAATGTATATTATGCTAGGAAGACGTAACAAAAAAATATTCCGGATGTACTGACGTAGCTTACTGGAAAAGCGGCGGAAGGTTAGACTAGGTCAAGGATTGAGTTAATGTGGTGGCGATATCAACAAAAATAAGTAGAATGACATTAGTTTAAAACCATTCAACCAAATTCGCCTGTTTCAATTCAAGTCATTACTGTTTGACTGATAAAATAAAATATATGCAATGTAAAAGGATTTTTCTTTCGTAAGGAAATACAATTTTCTCCTGTGTAATATGACTCGACAACTATTTGACGTGTACACTTCATTTTTATTGATACCAGTGTTGATATTTTAATTTCAAGGATGCAGATTCTTTTTTCTCTATTGCTTATTGCTTATACTCCACAGTTCAAACATGCATTTCATAGAAATCGAAATATATTTATATGAAATCATCTACATTAAAAATATTCTATTTATTAGTATTCACTAGTTCTTTCCGATACGAGAATGTTTCCATTACTCTGAAGTAGAGCTGAAAGTAACTTGAAAACGTATTCAACACCTATACAATATACGTGTGTTTCTCGAAGATAATTATTGTCTATTAATCAGTGTCAATTGATAGAATCATTGTAAATGAAATTAATTTTATTTTTTCACCGATAGATTTTCACTGTTAAAATAAATTGTCATTTTCAACTCGTTTTTATTGTATGCGATACAATATGAGCGTTGTTCTAAAATATCTTGTAACGAAGTGGCAAAAAGCATTCGTATATTTATTGTTTACCCGTGCCAAAATGGCGATTGGTTAATTTATAATTCTTTATCAATGTTTATGTTCTTATCTATGACGCTGCCATGCCTAACTGCTCCTGAATTTGCCGATAGTCCACCTAGGTACATGATAATATTTTTTTAGAAATTGGGCGCAAATGTTGGTGACTTTTTGTCTCTATTTGGCAATATTGTGCTGGCCTATAATCTAACCATATTATCAGACGAGTACGTGTGTATAATAATGCTATACAATGGCATTAACTCTCGCGATAACGAATAATATTATATTTTAGACTTGGGTTTAATTGCCAGGAAAGTACCGAAAATATGCTTTCGATCCCAGCTTCGAACTGATTGTGTTGATCACTTTAAAGGTGTTCACTGTAAATACGTTGTGAAATGACATTATATAGGCCGTGGAGTCTTTAAAAAAACACGACTCCGACTAAAAAAAGTTTAATTTCGTCACGTTTTTTTGTTACCTATCCTATTTATGTGTATTCAATTAAATATCAACCAACCAATCCGACCAATAGCTAAATTTTTCACATTAATGCAAAAATATAAAGTTCAAACTGTTCAAAATTTCCGACTCCGGCTACGGCCAAAAAACCCCGACTCCGTTTCCACAGCTTTGCATTTTATCAAAAAGTTATAAGATTTTTTACTTATTCTATAATAAGTTTATTTAGATCAGGACCGGTTTCGCTCATCGCGATCATTTTTCAACTGGTGCAACAAATGGTGATGATAATCAACTATATCAGTCATCTGTATCATCAGTGAAAATTCTCACAACGAGCGAAACTGGTCCTGATCTAAATAAACTTATTGTGGAAAAAGTACAAAAATGTCTTTTTAATGTCGAAATCATATCTATTTATTAAACGCAGCACTTTTAATTCTTTCCATTTTATTTATCTCTCACGCCATCGCTGACGGAGAAATTGAATGTTTTCACATAAAACTCTTCTTATTTTCAAAGATTCCGCGCTGAAAATGATTCATATTAAAAAACTTTTCACGAAAAGTCAAGTTATCTTTTCGTGAAATCTCTAGTTTTCCAAACGCATTTGTATCTGTGAATCCGAATAGCGTCTCTGCTGGTAGTTGTAAGTCTCAATAACCTCTCGAATAAAGTGTACACTTAAAAGCTGTGACAGAAATAGGTGATGCTTTGACATTTTGCTTTGTTTTATTGTCGTTCCTGAATTAAACACTTATTAACGCATGTATTCAAAAATACTTAGTTTATTACGATCGTGAATTTATTTATTTTATGCCAGCATTTGAACAACGTCTACCTTAAACTAATATACAAATTATTGGAAGAAATACTTAATTTCTATATTTTTCTATTCTTGATAGAATGATATTACTTAAATGAAAATAGACCGAGATGATTCAGCAAAATGTGCTTATATAGGAAGTGGCTTTTCGGAGATTACGTTGATATTGTCAATTATCATTTTATACTATTAATAATAATATCAAACTCACCCACTCCCTCTATCACTGCACATCAAAATCGCGCGCAATCGCAGTGCTGCTTTAATATATTTCACCATAATTACATGTGTGATGGTAGGTAGTGTGACGACTGTTTATATAGATTATAAAGGGTCTTTTTATAAGGACGCTTAGTTTTGAAATGTAAATAAAACAAGTTGTTTGTGAGATTTCGACTAAATTTTACTTTCATTTGTAAGTATATTTTACGGCATTAAATATGGAATATAGCATCAAATGTCCGCCAATATCCATTCATTATAAAATGGGCCATGTCGCTAAAGTTGACTTTTTTGACAAATTTGGGTAAACTTCCAACTGCTCCAGAACCCAATCAGGCGTTGTCTGTGGTCGTTTACCTGAAGTTCCTTGGTTAGTTGGATTTTATACGGGTGCAGACAGACATAAGGCCCGATTCAAAATTCGCCAAGTTGAAGTCGCAGAAAAGCCAAGTTCTTGTGAACAACGAGAAATAAGTTGCCTTGGGTTTTCCTGTACACTTTCACACACAGCAGCAATGTTTTCACCAGATATTGTATTTTGATGACGTACAGGTAGGTGTTGGCCGATTATTTACCAAACTGGTTGACTCAAATTTGGCCACTAAACAATTAATAATCTACTCAGCAGGACAAAGTAACATATTTTGAGCGTCCCTATTGAAATACCCTTTATATATTTTTCTAACCATGTCCGCTCACAATTTGCATTATATGGACTCCTCACGGAGTTTATATCAACATATGTTTTCTACGAGAACAGCTTGTTACTCAGTTGCTCAACCTCTCTTTTTCGAAAAGAGTAGGGATGGAAAGGATACGAGGACTAGGACTGGTCTAGTGGCACGCTAATCGCTGTCACTGCGTCGCTCTTTGGGATCGGAAAGGTGGGAAGGAATTTTTAATACCACAAACACCCATTGCCTCTGAGACTTAAAAAATCTGGTCGTACCGGGAATCGACCCCAAGGCGGTCTGACACGGTAGCCAACGTTGTTGACCACTGCACCACGGACCGTAAAATTATATTATTGTCCAAGCTATATTTATTTTATCTATGCACCATGTGTTATTAACTAAATTAAAGTCTTAGGACGCTTCTGAAAGAAACGAAACACGTGTCCCGCACGGCTTAATATACAAAAATGTCGCACATAATTTGATTAACATGTTAACTATTATTATTATATAATGCGTGCTAAGGCATCTAGTGAAATGTTAAAAATCATAATTGCACATGCGCATGCCATCAAACTTATTAAATACAGAACAAAGTAATGGGCGCTTAAAAATTGACAGCTGTTTTGCAAATCGAAAAATTTTCCTTGAAAAATATGTTTTAATTGATATTCTTTTACCGCTACTGGCTGATTTACTCGAAAAATAATGGTGTGTATTGTGAAATTGAAATAGAACCTGCTACTTAACTAGTATTTTAATTTTTGAGTGACTGAATGTAACCCGTCCTATGTAATTTAATTAATGCTATTTTCCTTTGTACTCCATGAAAATTAATGCTTTGTTGGCTAATAGAAACTAATTGTCTGCCAGCCGTAGGTTAATATTTACTTTAAAACAACCACTCTGAAATGTAAACACATCGATGTGACAGTGCGTTGGTTGCATTGAAGCTCAACCTTCTGTTTAAGCTTACAAATGAAAAAAAAATCTTTTATTTTACAGGTATAAAATTTATGTCGATTCTATTGATATATATCTCCTTATAAACTCAAAGTTTTGCTAATTGAAACAGACACCATAAGTCATCCGATTAGAGTTTTAAATGTTTTCATACTTACATAAACGAGATTCATTCTCGGCGGATTCGGGGTTCACGTTGTGGAAGTTTATTTGAACATTAAATTAAATTGATAACTGTTATCCCACGTATTGTGTTACAAACAGTGAAAAGTGTTTCGCCTTTACGAGAAGAAACTTTAGTATCAGTATCATAAAATTACGCTTGTAATAATGTTCCACTGTTATTTTAAAATACTAACAGAAATTTTTGCACCTTTTCCACATTAGATTTATTAGGATCAGGACCGGTTTCGCTCATCGCGAGCATTATCTAATGTTGACATGCTGATAATCGTCAGCTAATCAACTGATCAACTGATGATTATCATTAGTTGATAATGCTCGCGATGAGCGAAGAAGAAAGATGAATTCGTTTTGGTACTTATAATACCAGCAAATTCCTGAAATATTTCAAGCCACAACAAAATGCTGTGTAATCGGTTGTTTTGTTGTTTTATGCTTAAAATCCTAGCTGCTACAGAAATCTTTCTGAAAAACTTTCAATATTTTTTTGTCAGACGATGCCTCAACTCCCAATAGTTTGCTATCCATTCCCATGACAGACAACACAACTTTTAATAAACGGGGCCGTCAGAGTGTCAATCACATCGTTAAATTTTGATGAAAACGTTTCTAAAAGTTTAAATTAAATAAATTCAAATACGTAATAAACACACCTTGCGTGTGCCTAATGCTCCGATTGCGATTTTTGAATTGATGCAAAAAGCTTTTATCGCGATAAGACAGTTTTAGCAGGCGATTCAATTATATTATGGCTCAGGCAATTCATTTTAATAGTCCATAGAAACATTTATATCGATGACGTAATTATATCAATGAGTGATAAAATAAAGGGTTATTTTTATTACCCAATTTGAATTGAGAGCACATGATTGTGAAACACGTTAAAGAATTCTTATTTTTTTTACATCGTTATATTTTGGGTTTTTGTTGCTGAATAAATGTCATCAAATCATGTGTCTATTCTAATTTGGCAGCGGGTGCATAATGGAGCTGTTATTAAAATTTGTATATGATTTTTTTTCCAATAAGAGAAACCAATGCATACGTTTAAAAAGGTGGTTTATAATTATTTTGATTCCATAGCAATGTACTCCAAAATCGAGGAGTGAGAAAGTTAGTAACTTAGATATGAGAAAATTGGTGGTGTGTCATGATCGGGCTTTTTTAAAGAGAGGGGGGATTAACCTTGCGCCTAAAAGGCCTTAGTCACGAGGGCTCTACAGGTTGACTCAATCCGGTTTTTCCGTCGGGGATTTCCTTCCCTTTGCACGAAGTTGTAAGGCGCAGTTAATAAGAACTATGGCTACCTTTGAGATTATTCGTAATCAGATAACAAACTATTAAATGCATACTAGTTCACCGAACTCTGTGTTGATATTAAAATGTTTCATATTTGTTTTCAATATATTATTCTATAATGACGCTCTTCTTTGTTTCAGGTAATTTTGAATTTCATCCGTCTTCCAAACAAACAAACGTCACGCTAGGTATGTGAATAATTTATTAATAAATTAATATCAGCCATCATCAAGGATTTAGACAGAAGTTGCTTGATTGAGTTTCAATATCAAATTTTAACCGTTTGAACGACCCGGGTTTCGCCTTACGACTTCTTCATGCATTTCTAGTGCACGAATGATCTTGACCTGACCGAAATTAAATCTCTGTTATCATTGCATATTGGGTCGTATGAACGTATGTACAAATGCTTCTCACCGATTAAATAAATTTAATTTATTCAAGAAAAGTACCAACAAGCTCATCGCTTCATTCGTTTCTTAGCCTGAGTTTCGATAATATGAAATAAAGGATTTTTTTAGGTCGCAAAGTACCACTTTGACCTCTTTCAATGATAAGCGTAGAGCTAAATTTGATCCGCTTCTTCGTTTGTTTAACACAGTATGTAAATGTCGACCGCCCTTCTATCGGATAGAGCGCAATCAATCAAGGCACATACGGTACATAAACCTTGTGGTTTGTCTAGCGAATGATACATTTGTTATATTATATCGTGAAAGGCAAAAAAAAACATAACGATCGCATGTATTGTCACGCCCTTCATTAAAGTCATTTAGTTCAAACAACGTCGGTAATGTTTGTCTCATTTGTCAAAATACTGTACCTTGTGTAGATTTTAAAATGGCCGGTATCTTTATGAATAACAGTTTAGTAAACAATTATTTTTGTCAGTATATTTATGAAGTTAAGATTTGATGTATATTTGATAAAACTAATTGCAATTCATGGAATTACATCTGACGCAAATGCGCAATGCATTTGACACCACATAACAAATAACAAAACACATCAATCATTCAATAGAGAATGGCACAAAAGACATAATTTAGAAATTAAAAGAGTCAAAACAAAACACCAATTTCACTGCTGAAAATTGTCACCTCAATAGGCAGTGCATTGATCAGACGAACAGCCCTTGTGACTCAAATGACCAACGCGACAAAAAAAATGTTTCGCTTTTGTTACGATAATGTCGGAATAATAAATACATGCCATTTTTAATTATATTCTAAAGCTGACTGCGGAAAAGAAGCCCAGTAATCCAACTGAAAACAGCACGTAGATCGATCTTCGTGAATTAAATTCTATGTTCCACTTTTCCTGTGTCTCTCAGCCTGAAGAATCAACAGTCGCCTGGATATCCGGAGTCGAAAGGTCGCGAAAATCTAACCCGGATTCTGCGGTCGGTGCGGGATTCCCCTCTCAACTGAGAAGACCCCTAAGCGGTACTTCCGGTTTGGGTTTAATCTGGCGCCTAGAACGACTTCCGACCACAGCTTTTTTCTTCGTCCACTTTTAAATGTATTTATGTTTCGAATAACAGAAGATAAATATATGTTTTTTATAATTGATAAACGGGTCCGTAGTCGAGTGTTTACGTTGTTGGCTTCGACTGCGGAGCTCACGGATTCGGATATTAGTTTAATTTTTCAATACGTTTTCTGTTCCATTATATATGGATGTCAATGTTTTAAAATTTCTTCCATAGCCGTCCTATTCTAAAAAAACGGGATACAACAAGAGCGATAAGATAAGCAATAGTATACCGTTAAACCTGCTACAGCATATTCTGCTATAAAGAAGGCTTTAATAGTGTGTGCTGCAGTCTTCATGAAAATTAAACGTTTCGTAAATATTTAATACTAGTATTGCTACCCGGCGTCGCTCGGACTAAGCGACCAATAATTATTTAATGTTATATCATTCGACATAATTATATCACAAAATCTAACATCCAAAATAGAGGTAAATTAAAATCACAAACTTTATTTAATTTGATGACAGCCCCATTCTCGCCCATTAAAATGTCCAAATTCAAGGAAAAAATCTAATTTTCTGTCAAAGAAATGTCAAATAATACCTTCACGTAAATAATAAACATTATTATTAATAATAAAAGCCGGGAAAAGTTCAGTAGAAGACTAATTTTTTACATTTTGACTAAATGTCTTCGCCGATAAAAATTCAAACATATTTTCTTTCGTATTCGTTTTTATGGCAACTTAATGACCAACAATGCAAAAGGGAATTACAGACCCACAGACATACATACGCCGTTTCGGTTTTATATATAAGATTATACATAAATATGTGCATTTGAAGAATATTTATCAGTAGCTGTACGCCCCTTTACTTCTGATAAAGTAAGTCATTAAAAAATCCAGCATGGTGCTGTAGGAGGGTTGACTGTATTTTCTATTCAAAATTTGGTGCGAGTATGGCTTAAAAAAAAAGTCGTCTTTCGATTAAGCATGCGTTCCTCTTTCCTCGTGTTAGTGCGCTAATTTTTCAATATACGTTTTTAGTTAAAATGTTAGTAATTAAAGCTCATTAGTGCATTATTTCACCTCATGCATTTAAGGTATTTTATATATGCAATTAATAATTAAATACCACATATAACATACAACAGTAATTAGTTAATCCCTGATTAAATAATAAACATACATTTCAAAATTCATCATGGCATTTTAATTGAAATTTAATGTAATTTTTATTTATTGGCGTGTGACATAAGATAATGACGGAAGCGTGTCGATTTTTGTTGCTACCTGGTGTAAAAAATCAACAACCAAATCGTGGCTGAAATTGGTTAAATGAATATACTACGTAATAAACTTGTATTTGATCATTATTTCTTCAGATTGTTGCATTATTTAAAAAATACGTAAATAACTGACCAAGCCTCTCGCAAAGTATTCTCTTCCACTTAACCGTTCATACGCCACGGCGTGCAGGCACGCAAACGCCACTACGAGTTTATTTATGAATGAATATCATTTTTAAATGAAACCTAATGCAGAAACATCTTTTCAATGTAATGTGATTGTTAAAATATCGATACGTTTAGCCGTTTTTATTTTATTTGAAATGAAGCTAACAAATGTCTCAAGGGCTTGCACCTTATTATCGTAAATATCGCTGGAAACATTTATAAAATCTTACAATTTTTTTTCACTTTTCTTTGAAAACCAAAAATAAGTCGGGTATAAAATAATTTTCCGGGTAAGTTTTTAAATTAACCATTTCACAAAATCTTATTGCGGACCTGGCATTATATATTATTATGTCAATATAATCTATTTGGCAAAGTAAAATGATCCGCAGGTGCTACGCGGAAAAGCACCAGGATACGGTCAGTAGGTGAAAGTCGCATGACATGCAACTATCGTTTTATATCTTCAATATATCCAAGGCCAGGGTCGAGTGATTTTTATTGACCAACTATAATATGTATATTATGTGTGTTAGTCATTCTATTGAATTATTTATACTCTGCAGAGATACTTGTGTTGAATATTTCAGATACATATTACTAATCGTCACCGTTGTGACTCAATCTCTTTTTGGTCATACCTACCCATATTCAAAATGGCGCTCAATATATATATATATATTTTTAAATTTCCTCTACCGACTTGAAGGATATGAACCCCTCACGGAGTGTATCTCTACGAAAACTTCTTGTTACTCAGTTGCTGAACCGCGTGCATCATCACGTCGGATTCAGTATTAGAAAACAGGTTTCCCAGGACTATCCGCCGCGCCGCGCCTTCTTCGATCGCAAAATGTTAAATACCGATATTCGAAAAAACATCGGATTTTGAAGTTGCATCGACGATATATTTTCTAAAGATCATAACCGGATTCGCTCATCGCGAGCATTGTCAACTGATGAAATATTATATAAAAAACAAACATAATTATTTCTATCAAATTGAGCGAGACTAATGACAAGGTGTGATAAACAATTCTATTTATTTAAATATAACATATTACGAAATAGTATTGGAAGTATAAATTATTTTCAACTGATGAAATGTTATATAAAAACAAATATGATTATTTATATCAAATTGAGTGAGACTAATGACAAGGTGTGATAAACAATTTTATTTATTTATACATATAACATATTACGAAATAATATTAGAAGTATAAATTTTCCCAAGCAATCAAACAATCATTATCGTAAAATATTTTATCATCAAAACTGATAAAATTTTGTTAGTGGCTGATATGAACGGTTTTTAATTGTATCTTAATATAATTTCCCACGTTTAAACACCGACCTTTGACAGCAATTAAATGGTAAAAAATCAACGCAAATGATACATGTATTTTAATACACACGTGCGTACAGAACCTGCCGTAGTTTACCTATTAGCTTTACACAGCCAGCTGTCATTGATGATAAGCTAATTAGTGACTATTTTTAGTGTCTACGGCATTCCATCGTCAGTACTTTTAACTTTGATCGAACATTGTATGTATTCGAATCGCAGGAAATAATTCAATGTTTCAATACAAACACCAAACAATCCAATATTATTATGAAAAGTGTCTCAACAGTTAACTTGATATATTCATTAAGTCGAAATGATTCTGTGCCGCATAAAATCGGCCCTGTTGTTCGATTGACTGTCAATCTTTCTCTGTTTCTTATTATTCTTTAATGTCGTTGCATTCTGAGTTGGGCTCTTGGTCACCTTAATAAATCTCCTCCAATTCGCCCGTTCTTCTAGTTCTCTTTAGTTGATCTTCCCACAGGAAAAGATAATGCGACCCATTTTTAAGCCCCTACTCATCCATGTGTGTTATATACAGTGGCAGCTCGTCTATACGCACTGCGGAACTGCATTATTATATGCATGACTTTATGTATATTTTTGAACATATCAATTTTATTTAAGCGTGGATTAAGCTCGCCCGCGCCCTGATACATCCGATAATTATCATTCACCGCCATGATGCATTTTTATGATCTCTGGAGTGCCGTTTTCGATGGCATATGCTTGAGTAGGTGAAGGAGGGGTGTTCGCAAACAGAATTGGTCTGGTACTGTACTTTCCAGCAGTGTTGCGTTCGTACGGGTGACAGCTTTATTTCTTCTAATTTGTATCTTCTTAGAAAGTGTTTTACTCGAGGAAATAAATGCAAAGCTTCAATTCATTAAATACATATAATATTAATGTCAATACTAAAATATAATCCAAATAAACATTTATTTTTATTTTTAATAAACCGCAGTTAAATGTCCGTTCAACGCAGGCGTGTAGAGTTTTGACCGAAAAATTTTACCTCACATTATTAATGAAATATTTTGCCATCTTCGCAAACATGACCGAAAACACTTGCAGCTTCTGAGTGTCCAGGCCTTTGGCAAATGTTTGCCTTGATAAGTGTTATATGAAGTGTAAGTAGAATCGATTTTTATTGTAAAATAATCGTAATTACTACCATACGATTTTCGAATATCTCGACGATTTTTAACGATGTTCTGTTTCTCTTTATACATACTTTTACGTTAAACAATGCTGGTAGTAGTATCCATTAACTCCATTACCAACTTGTTAATTCGTGATAAGTTCTTTGTACTAGCCTATCATTGTCGTGCTTTAAGACGGATATGTTTTCTTTGTTCACCGAGTGCATCATTATCATACTGTGATGGTAACCATATTTTACTGTGAAAATAAAAGACAGTTTTCGTTGAATTATCATTGGATTGAACCCTTTTAAATTTATGGTCACTTATCTCATTGTAAAATAAAAGTATGTATTGCAATCGTAGAACAAGATTTAGCAATTACTTGTACATAAAATAAGTGCTGAAAAACTTACTGGGTAACTTATTATGTCGAGCGTAAGTACAACTGATGGTGATGTCACTCTAACCTTGCAGTCTTTAGACGTCCCTTTACTCATATTACAGCAGTACACACTTAATATATATGTATATACATGTAGGTATACTATCCAAATATTTACGCACATTTCGAGACACCGGCGCCGCGCCGTCAGCCAGTACCCGTGAAATTACATCGTATATTTAAAATAGCCGTTTGCGGTGTGCCAAACATTTAAAATGATTAAGATAACTACTTATTAACTTACATAGATATAGGTAATTTAAAATTTTATATGAAAATGATCTTCCACAAAATTACCGCCGAATCCATCGAACGTTTTGATATAGATAAAATTACTAGTAATTTTTTTAAAAATAAATAGTAATAGTTAAATAATAAGAAAGTGTAAAAACAAAATATTAAGGAAAAATATTTGTTAAAAAAATATTAAATAACTGAATTTTCTAACCCAAGTTCAAGTAAAGGACGTATGATTACAGCAAATATTGTGCATCAAGCAAATGAATCAAGTTGTGGTTAACAGCAACATCCAAATACCGCATTCATCCCAAATGGTTTGCTGGTAATTATTCAACATTGTTGCTACCACCGTACCCATAAAATACGACATTGCTACGTATTGTAAAATACATTAATTATTATGGTATTTTGTTATATGAGTATGGCATGGAAGTATAACATAGTTGACTTTTAAATCTGTCAATCATAACCATTTTCGCTCATTGAAAACATTTTCAACTAAAAAATCTAAAAAAAACACTTAACTGTTTTTGGTGTACTCATCCTCAAGTTTGATCGACGCCTGTGTGGAAAAGCTCTTCTTGTTGAAAGGCTGTATTCATTTTTTAAATCTTATTTAGCCTCATTCAAAAATCTACAGTGCGTGTTGTCTTTTTTGTAAATTTATGAAAACAAATATAATTGGATTCATCCAAAAGGCCACATTCGAAAACCTAGAAGGCCGCAAGTTTCCCACATCAAATGCATCCGTATAATATCAAAGTGGTTAATTTACAATAATTTAGAAGTATTGTACAATTTGAAAAATAGCTTCGACGTAATCAAATTATCCTTAGTTAATTAATGGCATAATATTTTTTTTTATATCTGTATACTGTAATCCTGCCATTGGTTTTCGGTAGCGAGAAATAAAATTTAAATAACGCCACATCATTATTCGCAACGTGTCGATCGACAATGGATGTTAGCTGAATCCGAAATGTCTATTTTGCGTTACGTTTAAAGAATTTCATGAAAAACTGCAGTTGTTTTGCCCAGAGCCGTATCGATTTTAATACAACGTATTGAACAGATCAGCTGTTTTTTTTTACTCTCCATTATTTTGTTATCTACGGCAGCTTCCAGACCACAGTCCATCGTTGGACATATTGGTGATAAGACTTGTATTTCATCTACTTTTGAAGAAATTATGATCATTGTTTTAATTAAAGAGGATAATTTTTTTTTTTGAAATTATAGTTATTTTGTATTATATTTGTTAAAAAAACTACCATGTTAGCCGGCAAATATTAGGTGTATCATTAGTGTATAAATCTATAGTAAAGGTGACCATTGGTCCATTATTTTAAAGGATTCATGTAATTAGCTGTCTTTCATTTTTTTCTCAAATAATTTAATAATTATGTCTATTATTTTGTGATTTTTTTTCACCGGCACTGCTAGCGACGCGGCGCCGGTGTCATTGACAAGTATTATGTCGCTAACTTCCCGGGTTTCGCCTTTCGGCATCTTCAGGCAGAATTTCAACTTTATTACAACTATTTTTGCAAATATTGTAACTATATACTCGGCTGTATGTATCGTTCGAGGTATCAAGTAGGAAATAAGTGTAAAAGGTGGGATATTTAATTTCCATGAGACAATGATTTATTTAGCTTGAGATTAATTAGCTTTATATGTGAGTAGGTGATAGAAGTAATTGTTAAAAATTTGAAAAAGTATGAAGGCTAAAACTGTTTGACTCACATTTTGTCGCCCTTTCAAGTCTACATGTTATGAAATTTTAAATCTCTGCAGCAAGACGGAACTTGGGAATACGTCACCTTCTACGAAAGTAATAATCACCAATCCGTACCTGCTTAAAATTTCGTCAAGGCAGTACCACCACGTACCGATCGGTTTCTCGATTTGCCCACGAATGCAGTCGGGCCGGGCCACACTGGCATGCGAAAGTCGGCAAAGTATTTCATTTCGGTAGGCGCAGGCGGAAGATGACATGCTTCGTAGAATTCTTTTCGCTCACGAAAATAAATTATTTTTTTATTTCGTGATCATTGGTAGACTTTTTTTTTTGACAGCTTGTCACTTATTCAAGGCTGGTAAATTTTGAATGAAGGTTCTTTTATTATGTCTTTGGCCTTGTTAGCTAGATATTTATTTATCACAAAACTGTCAATTTTCTTTATCGCAATTACGTGTCATATTAAATCATAATTTGATTTATATAATCAGGTTTCCATGATTTCGTGCCGTTCAATATGAATACTTTTATTTTTATGATCCATAAATAATATAATGCTTACATCACCATAGTGAGAGATGTATTATTATTTTTAATGTGAGCTGTCAATTCTTGAATGAATTATGGATACGTCAATAATTCGAATTGATGAGCGAAACCGGTTCATTAATAATCGATGTGAAATTAGTACGATTAAAAAACCGCAGATTTTGGGATAGTACCAGATTTTCTCAAATTTAATGTCAAAATGTTTCACTTTAAAACTTCCCAAACTTGTGTGGAATGTTTCGCATTACGCTCTGCTTGGCTTTTTGCGAGATTTCTTTTGAATTGGATTTTTACCAGTGCCAAAGAAAAAATATGTCTAGAGTTAATTCGAATCCATTCTGCGGAAATTCCAAACATGGCACATACATTTTTCACATAAAAATGCTTCACGTGTCAGTATTGAGAAATATTTGAACTCAAATAGGTATTGCTGGTTTCAATGAACTCCAAAAAAGTAAAAGACATATGTCACTCTCTCAATTTTCATTTACAATAACAATATGCAATTACTTCATTTTTACAATATTTCATATTGTTTATCTGGTGAAAATAAGAAAAAATATGTATTGTTGCGTCATCTTTTCTATTTAAAATACATATAATGTCATGTGAATTGCGGTTTTTTACTGTCACGTAAAAAAGTGTAGCGATTCGTTAAACTATATTATCTAATTTATTATTAATAGATAAAATATATTTTTGTAGTATTTCCACATACATATATTGTAAGATCATTTGAGTGAGCATTTTAACTGATGACGTATGTATCAAATTTAAAAAGGCAAGACAGTGTATAATCATCGGTGTAAGAAAAATGTTTGTAGCTTAAAGATTGTATTAAAGTGAAATTAAGTTGTCATTAATTAATATACATATGTATAGACTCTTATCAATAATTCTAAACATAACTCCACATTAATAATATCTTGATTAAATAAAGGTGATATGAGCTTTGAGTTGTTTACGATATGAAAAATGCTATATGCATATTGCACAAAAAATGTGTTTTATTTAATTAAAACAGTAACTTCCACCAAATATTGACTGCTGAGACCATTAAAGTGATCATCATTTATTATTATCCAAATTAAAACGAAGTAAATTTTTTCATAATCTTCGGACGTAAATATCTTAGGGCAACATTGAGAGTAAGTTCTTCCGAGTTTGAAAACGATGGATTTATTTTGGGTAAATATATCAAATTGTATTGTGATAGTATTCCCACCGAGCCTGCACTCTCGCAAATCAAAGAATCGTAGTTTTTCTTTGCTATTCAATCGACCATTTATGGCTCGCCGATTCATCCGAACAATGAAATCACCGGCGATTGTTGGCGCTATAATTAAATACCCGTTGTTCACGCTAATTACTCGACTTTCATTTTTTGTGAAGCTAATTAAGACTGTAAACTTGCTAATTGAATACCACGGTAACATCGTTGCATTTATTATCTCGTCCGTTATTGAGTGATCATCACGTAGACGCGCCTAGAGATTATGTACGTGTCGAAGCTAGGAAGGATTCTATTTTTTAGAACCACACGCGATGTTGAGCTTATGAAACCCTTTTGGAGAATCTTGATGTTTTACCCATGGTTCTTTTGATCATCTTACCGTGTCCATTCCCAATGTAGAGCAGATGGGCTCATATTGGAGCAATGCAGACAGCAGTTGAGTAGTTGTTTTATCAGTAGATTTTCATTTACAGTAAAGACAATAAGATATTTACATAAAAAAAAATCCTATTCATTCACTCAACCCGTCTTATCGGAGAGGGTTTGAATAGATGAATGCGTCTAAGGAAGAGGGTAGTTGTTCCCTTTTACTACCGGGTATAGAATATTGGTGTGCAAAAATATGAGAGACCTTTGAACACAAATCTATAAATCAATGTATGTAAGTCACCGTACGTAGACTCGAACCCGTGGGTAACGCAAGTGAATAAAGTGAACGCATAATTGCGTTGACCACTCAGCTACAGTTGCACAATACACCGAAGTAATTTTAAGGCGTCCTTTCACTTAAACCATAGCTTTTACAATACATACTCACAAATTTAAATCGTTTTAAATTTGTACTTTTCAAAATCGATCGAGTGACAAAATTCAAATTATTCAAATTTTAGTAAAAATCCTAAAAATACATACTCCGTCAAATCAACTGCAGCGGCGCCGCGCCGCTAGCGTGGGTAGTATTTAAGCAGGCCGTCTGCTGCGCGTCGATTATCGATGCACTATTTCACATTGAAAAATAACCATTTTATGAAATAAAGAACTAAATTAAACAGATTGGTTCAATAAAAGACTCCGCCTTGATTAAATCCTACAATTAGTACGTATTTCTAAAAATACCACTAGACATAAAAAAATGCTGTCAAATTTTATCGAATATCAGATACCACTGATGAATTTATTGTTGGCGTTTTGGGATCATATGCTCAGCGCGATTAGATAGTGAAGTGGTTTCATTAATATTGACATTTAAACACCTGTGGATTTCGCCTTGATTTTAGCAAACAGTATGATTTCGCCCAAGAGCTTATCCGCTAAGCTGATCGAGCTGATATGAATGGTGTCGCGAGTTTTATTCGCTTTGATGTCTTGAAGCACTGTAGCTAGAATTAGAATTACAGGTAAATGAACTTTATACAGTCGAAAGCAGGAAATATCAATTGATTTTACTTCTGGCATACCACAAGACGCACATTCGCATGTCGTATTTGTACATCCGCTTCAATCCAACATGAAAATATTAAATTTAACAATGTTACATACTAACAGGGGTGAGTTTAAACTATTTTATCAAGAAATCTTAGAGATTAATCGAGCTCAGCTCAACGGTCTGCCAATTTTGAACGAGCAACTTTATTTGCCTAGTTCGCCATTGTTGTACCCTTTTAAATAATTGTTAATTTTAATTTATTGTCATTTATTTACAATTCAAGCACTTGCTATTATTAAATATCAATTCACTTACTATCATTAAAGTAATATAATAATAAAGGCTTGAAATCAATCAACTCATTAACGAGAGATCGGATAGGACCCTAGATTTATTTTAAATATTCTTATGTTATCATCTGGTCATTAATATTTTCAAAAATCCCCATAATTATAACAAACCCACTTAAATTATTGAAACTTGTATTCATTCAAATTTCGCTAATTTACATTTTAATAACCTTTTAACTTAGTGACCTACTTATATTTTTGTATATAAACGATACAAACTGTTTACTACGCGTCAGTTCAAGTACATCCGTGCACTTGGAATGCCTGAAGATGCCGAAAGGCGAAACCCGGGTCGTTAGCGACAAAACTCATGGAAAAGTACAAAATTCAAAAAATTCTAATTTCTTACGTACTTATTCTATATCGAAGATCAGGGTCAGTTTCGCTCTTCGTAAGCATAATAAACTTATGAAATGTTAATCCAGACAGGACTATTTACATAAAAGGTTACATCCTGTCATTATTACGGTTCTACGAAAACCAATATTCTGTCGTGGTTTGTCATGTACGTAAACATTATTCGTTTGGTTTTTTTATTAAATTTATTTGAATTGTATAGAAAACTATATTTACACAGCGAGATTCAACATAAGACAGACAAATCTGACATAAGACAGACGAATCTGACATAAGAAACGAATTACAACTATCGGTCATTGCTTTACAAATAAAACTGGGATTACTAATGAGATGGTATGCCAGGTTTGCCGCAGACGTAATTTCACCAACCACTGAGACGGATCGGTTTTTTTATAAACCATGTTCGCTCCCAATGTGAACCATATTGAGCTGCTATCAATGAAAGTTTTTCTACGAAAACTACTTGGTTACTCAATCTCTCAATTTCTTTCTTTTCTTTTTAATAGAGTAGGGATATGATACGGCTAGTTATATCTAACGCTACGACTCGTTTTTTAGGCCAGGTAACATACATCGATAAAAATAAATCACTTTATGAAACAGCCCATACTGGGACTTGAACCAGTAACCACCGTGGTCGAAGGCAACGACGTTAACCACATTTTCAAAACTCTTGTTTTTTAAGACGGCATCACGTAATCTAATACCCGGTAGTATCTAAAGAGAAGTCCTTCATAATGCTCGTATTTCTTCTCTATTTGGGCGTTCATTGTTATTTTACATCTGTTCTATTTTGAGCTCGAAATTGCGTGTGCTCGAAAGGAATTCTCCTATTATGCAAAACTGCTGCTTTATTTATAAATCTAGGAAAGAACACCACACGCTTCTGATGTTGTGGCTAGTAAAATTTACTAATTTATTCACGCTTTTTTAACCAACCAAAATAACAGTGTACATTGTGAATTTACTACAAACTTTTATTATAATTCGATAAAAATAATTAAGTGTCCGGTCCGTGGCGCGGTGCCGACGGCTTTGACTTGCGTGCCGGGTCGCCCGGGTTCGATTCCCGGTACGATCGGATTTTTTCAGTCGATAAATCTGTTCAAACGCATGGGTTTTTGTGTTGTTGAAAATCCCTTCCCACCTTTCCGATCCCAAAAAGAGCGACGCATAGTGACAATGATTAGCTAATCACTAGTCCTGTCCTAGTCCTCGTATCCTTTCCATCCCTACTCTCTTCGAAAAAGAGAGGTTGAGCAACTGAGTAACAAGCAGTTCTCGTAGAAAAACATATGTTGAGATAGTCCATATGCTCCAAGTTGGGAGCGGACATGGTAAAAAAAATAATTAGGTATCAAACAATTTTTTTAAATCAAATATTTCAACAGTTTTAAATTCACATCCATAACGATGAAAACATTCTTTGAATTAAGAATTGAACTGAAATACCCAGGGTTAACCAACCCGATGCCTGCGGGCGAACCATTGCATAAGATCAAAGCACTCCTAGGGAAGTGAACATATTTGAATTCTAGAACTAGATTTATTAGTGTGATGAAAATAATCATTACTTTCGGAGTGGAGTCTCAATGTGAGGCCTTAGTGGCATCGTTTTTTTACAGCGTAGCGGACAAACACGTGCTTCACAAATTCATATGGTCTCATTGGCTCAGGTAATTGACGAACCCGCCCCCCACCGTTTCTTAGCCAATGAGGCCAAAGGCATTTCTGTAACGCGTGATTGTCCGATACGCTGTAAAAACGCTGCCACCCAAGCCGTACTCTTAAGCTAATGACACTTATTAATCTGACAAAAGGACAACAGATATGTCTGGGCGCATCTTGAAACGAAATCTATAAAATGTGTGATTTTAATCCATGATATCGCTATCAAGATAGAGATGGGAAGAAGTTTTTTCTTAGGTGTCCACTGTCAATACTTAGTGGAATAGCATTACAATAAAAATAATAACACATTTTTAGTACTTATTCCACACTGAATTTATTGAACTCGGGATAGTTTCGCTCGTCACAAAATGTGTTATTATATTTACTAGGGGATGAAGTATTTTAAAATAAAACACTGGCATCTGTGTCGTTTTTTATACTGAACGTTAGAGAAACAGACAAACGGATCGGACTGCCTCGACATAAACAAAACAAACTTACAAGAGTCTTACAGGCGCAGTTGAAACTGTATATTGTCCTTTTGAGATCCTTACCTACTAATTTACTGATACTGGCCCGGGAAGAATTGACTAACTATACTTGAAGCGAAAGAGAGGTCATACATAAAGTGACCATACGTCCCGTTTTGAACGGGAGCGTCTCGTTTTTAAGTAGCCTGTCCCGCTGTCTCCAAGTACAGCTTCGGGGCGTCGAAATGTCCCGTTTTCAAAAAGAGGGCAACACACGGTAACAATTTTAAAAAAATCGACGGTGGTGCGTAGTATAGCCGTTTCGTATAACTTTGCGGAAAAAATACTAGTTTGATTTCGGTGCATATGGCTACAGCGGGTGGCTGGTGAGTCATGTGCATATGCATGCGCAATCGTCACCCCCTCACATTCATATTTGTTTGTTACAATTCGGCAGTTTTCTCGTTTGTGGGTACACGACTACACGTTGACAGCTGGCGCGTCTTTCTTGAATATTGATTTTTTTTATTGGCGTGTGTTATTGTAGTCATTTTATAGGTGAACCCTTCATTTTAACCCAATGCCTAAACGCAAGTGCACTTTTAATGCTAACTTACAAACTAAGTACTCGTTTATAAAACAAAGTACTACTCCATCGGACGTCAGATGTGAAAAGTGTCGTACAGAATTCAGCGTAGGCCACGGAGAAGCCAGCGACATTGAGGAACACATAAGATCATAAAAACACCGAAATTCCGATCTTTCAGTGCTTGATTTTTTTAAGAAAACGGATTAACCATTTTTTTCATATTTATATTATTTATTCCTGTTATTTTCTTTATCGACATTCCTTATCTTTTTATGAATACATATTAACTATGAAAAAAACACGTGTTTTCTTGAATATACATACTATTACTTAAAAATTGGTAGATGTCCCGTTTTAAGGACAAAAATAAATGGTCACATTAGTCATACATGGCGATTGATTATCAGGTGTGATCGATTGTTTTTGTTCAAGTCATATGTCACGGTGAGTCTTTATTTAAGTATACAATCCTTGAGAAAATAAGCTTCGTTTATCTGCACGCAAACAAACCTCTTTTATATTTCATGCCTCAATCAAATGAATTTATTTTATTTGCTGTCGTGACGGACTAGATGTCCGAAGGTTTCCAATGATACATAAAATAAATTTGTTGTGATATACAATATTTAAGTGCCTTACTTATCGTGGACAGTGAGTGAGTGTCACTTGAGGTATTACCCCTGACACTTTTGACAAAATTTCGTCCAATTGTTGATCATTTGGTTCAATGATCTGGATGCACCCGAATGATGATTTCTCTTTCCGATACCCAAAGCCGATCTTGAGATTTTTTTGTTCTTAATGCTGTGTCGTAAAAATACTGTCAATTCTTGGTGGAATAACATTATAATAAAAATAATGACATTTTTAGTACTTATTCCTCATAAAATTTATTTGATCAGGACCGGTTTCGCTCATGGCGAGCATTATCAATTGATAAGAAATACAACGAAACAGTGATATTTACACAAAAGTGAAGCAAGAATTTCAAGGTTGTCAAACAATTGGTATTACAACTAAGCAAATAAACTGTAGTTAAAATTTAAATACTAATAATTCAATGTTGAACTGTTCGTGTCTTCATTTTCAATACTTGAGTGAATGCAATGCTAAATTTCACGTGACCTTCCGTCTCCTTCTATTCCATGTATTATTTTCCTTTATTGCAATATCGACAAGCAAATCAATTTTCTAGGTTTTTGGTATATCATTAAAAGAAAGTAAATACTAGATTGTGTACGCAACCTTCTGATGGAGGTCTGCACGATGGCCTTTAATCTAAATATCACACACCGACACAATTTTATTTATTGAACATTCAAAATCAGTATACCTCCGGAGTTTTACCCATTCCAAGTTGATGATTTTTTTTATACAAAAACAGTGCTTAGACATTGTAGAATACACGGAAAAGAGAGATAATATAAAGACAGGATGAAATAAAAAGGCCGGAAACTGATAACCCTCTTTGCAGACTCCACGCAGCTTCAGTATGTGAATATAGATCGGAAAAAACTGGTGCAGCGACGTGGGCGCGCAATATTTATAATTTTAACACATTGGCTTCGGGGAATCATGGATTATGGAGAAACGACGCGTAGCCAATGTGTTCAGATAAAATAAAAAAAATATTCATTTTAAACAAATTTATAAATAGAACTAATAAAACAGCTTGAAAATTATACCGAGCAAACAACAGAAATTTCAAAACTTTAAAATAATAGGGCAAATATAAACAGTATAAAATTCACATTAAATTTGAAATACTTTAAAATTCTAATTAACTAATATTAAGTGGATAAGCGCGCATATATGATAATAGTTAATTATCGAATCCATAGAGATTCGAAAATGTTGGTCCATAACTTCTTTTAAATATTTATTTAAATATGTGCGTTAAAATAAACACCAGTCTCGCTACAGTACTTTTAGATTGCATCAACGATTTAAGACTAAAATCCTCATTTTATTACTAGTGAAGGTACTGTTCACATTCACTTTTTTATTTATTATTATCAAAAACAATTTGTCTTATAACATATTTTTTTCTTTATTCCAGGTATGTTCGATGGTCATTGAGGTCGACCAAAACAAAACGATTCAGCGAACCAGACTGGTATTGTATTTATAAACCATAATATTATAATATGTAGTTAACATAAATATACACAAATCTATAATTCTTTGAAGAGACTTAATCAACTCAAATGTGCACGATAATTTTGGGCACTGGAATGTTCACTATTTCAGTGTTCGCCAACTAGTCATCCGTGACACAGTGATGGGCTGCAGAGACTTTCCGTCGGGCCGCAAACAGTATGCCAAATTTCTTTATTTAACGACATTTCCATGTTATTATCCGGCTATTAGTATATGCCAGGGGTTCTTAACCTTATTGCGGCGACGGGCGCATTTGAGATTTTGGAGATGAGTCACGGGCGCAGGCCAGATTTTTATAAAACAAGATATAAGTAGTACATATTTATGTATGTCTTAATTTTATTATTGTTCCCTTGACAGCTTTACATGCCCTACATTCATTATATCTTCTGTGAGATAAAGGATTTGTTTAAATTTTGTTGATTAATTTCAGAACGACATTCATGACATGTTCAAAGGAAAGCACTGACTGAAGCATTATCTGTAATTAGTGCTGATACTTTTTATGGAGGCATGCTAATCTCTTTCGCGTTGTTTTTAAATGCATTAAAAATATTATCACCTCTCAAAATAACATAGATAAGCATATATTTTTCTAAAAATATTTTTTAATTCTTTTCCGGGCGCACGAAAATGACTCAGCGGGCACGTGGTTAAGAATCCCCGATATATGCGATACTGCATTAATAATTCGCGATAATTTTAATTTACCCACACAATCCATTAAAACTAATTTACATCAAAATTTTCGCTAATTCATATAAATTACGTTCAAAACAATTAATCTTAGTGATCTACTTTTATTCTTGTACATCAACGATACTTACTGTTTACTAGGCGCCAGTTCAAGTACATTCGTGTTCTTGAAATGCCTGAAGACGCTGAAAGTTGAAACCCGAGCCGTTAAAGGCAAAACTCATGGAAAAGTACAAAATTCAAACGATTGCAGAAGCACCTTCAGTCAAAATTGTTAATTAAAAAAACATGAAATAAAAAACCATTTTTATTTTAGTGTTAGTGGTCCCCGATTTTTTTTCCTTTTTTATCAGTCCGCAGGTGTAAAAAGGTTGGGAACACTGCACTATTTCACTTCAATCTTCCACATTCGTAATATGATCACATTTATCAACGGTGGTCAGCTGATGACATTATCATTTCAAGTTTTTCCGGTTTTACGACTCTTCTGTCTCGCTGAGTTTTATCGCACAAAGAGCTGTGTAAAGAATACAACTTTTTCGTTTCAACAAGGTATAACCTAGGTAAATAGACTGTGACAATTAAAATTTCACTATGTAATAGAGCGGGTGAATCCAAGTATATCTAAATAACTCTTAACCTTTTCTGTGCGAAATTGTGCTCTACGAAATTATGAGAGCTTAGTGAATAATACATCGAGTTTACCGTATCATACTTTATCTTCAGTTTCTCTACACAATTCAATCAAAAAATATGAAACACTGACATATACAATGAACACGAATGATGCCGAAAAGCCGCCATGTCAATAATTGCATTGACTTGATTTTTCCATGAAATAAGAAACATGTTGATTAATTTTTAGCTACTACTAGTACTAGTTCCAGTGAATAAAAAAATTGAATTTGATCAATTTTCTATTTTTTACAACATGTTTTATTATGCGTTACACATGTTTGAAGAAGCATCTTTAACGGACAGTGGAATAAAAAACGGTATCGATGTTGATTGTATATCAACCTTTATAATTCCACCGGGATTTATCGGTTTTAAGAAGCTATTTTAACCAATTAATACAAGTTGGTTGTCCCACCACCCATCCGTTATGTGTGTGCAGCCGTTTTTCACTGCCGCCTTCCATAACGCTATACGATCAAGAAAAGAAACGAATTTACTCCTCACTTACTTGGCCCGAGACAGAGCTGCACGGGACTGATCTTTTAGCCATGCACTAAGGTGCTTAAAGAGAAGAGAAATAGAAAGAGAATAAAAAAGAAAATGTGACTTGCTCAGCCACTTTGTTAGAGTGATATTAAGTACATATCTTATGTATCTGTATACTGAGAATCCGTGGAGTTTAATCTACTTCGCGTTGAATCTGAAGAGGAATCAAGATTATCCCGTTCCCCATATGATGTTGCAAATTTATCGAATGCCTCATAATTGGCCTTGGTTGAGATCAAGTCAGCGTGGCATATTGGGCCCGTATGAGGACGGACCGCAGCAAACAGCTCAGCTCGTTCGGCATTCATCTCGGGGCAGTCCCACAGTACGTGATTTTAACCAATTAATAATTAAACTTTACAAAATAAATTGAGTTTTCAAAAAAAATAACACAGACAGTTATTATAAACTGAGATAATGATAAGATGAAGACGGCCACATTTTTGCGAAAAAATGCCTTTGGGATTTATCGCGAGCACTTTCCAAAATGGTTTGCGATCCAAAGGGTTATCAATGAATTCCCGTAAAGATACCGCCGAATGTGAGTATATTATTTGTGCTTTTTAGTGATCAGCACGATTTGGAATGTTCTTAACGATTTAAACACTCCGCTATTTTTCTTATGATAAAAAAATACTCTGGGACTGATTAGGAACCACTGCTCTAGGCTTGAGCTATTCACACGTCTGTCTGTGAACATCGTAGAAAATTTCGCAGACATGCATTCGTCTTTCATCGTTAAATAAATAACAAAATTGTTTATTGATAGTGATATTTTTTGGCAGATGTTTATTTTACCGTAAGCTGTAAATGTATTGCATAAATATTTGATTTCAGTGACCTGGATCACGTTGATCGATTTTCTCGTCTAGCAATTTACAAAAAAAAAACTAGCGTTGAAAGATTTGTTAAATTATCAACGATTAATTATTCTACGCGAAAAACTTATTTTCCGATACCAAATATTACCAAAAAATAGCCCTGCGTTCACTGCGTGTAACGAGTTGGCCTAGTTTTGTTTTTACGGAAAATCCAAATAATCGTCTCGTATAATTGTAATATTATATTGTCTGTCATCATGGTCGAATAGAAGCGATTTAAGGTGTCCAAACCTAACATGTCTCGCGATCAATGATTCGATTCCCAGAATATCTATTGCTTTCATTCGTTCATACTTTGATGAAAATTATGTAGTTTTTTTTGTTTTGAAAAGTAAAAAATATAGTTATTAACTAGAAATGGTTAGCAGAAAATTGGCCATTGAGAGTTTAACGCAGAGAATTGAAAGGAAAAAATTTGCAGTTATTATGACGTAGTATAATTATTATCCTCCATATATTGATTATTTTGCGGAGCTTCTTCTTGAATTAGTGTTTTTCGTGGGGCACACTGTTACTAAAACCCACGTTCCGCGCTGTTGTTCATTGCATAAGATCTCTATTCTTAAACCAATTGTTTATTATACCATGTCTTGTTTTTCTCAATTTGATGTAAATAATCAGTCGAAAATGCTCGTGATGACCAAAGCCGGTCCCGAAATTTACATTATGAATGTGAAAGTAGTAAAAAAGATCTATTCTCTTTCTCGTTTTTGTGATCAATCCTCTCGCCCCATAACTGAGTGCGAACACGGGCTGAAGACACTTCTAGTTATTGTTTATTGTTTAAAGAAAACTACAATATGTACATGAAATTACAGCTGACGCCAATATAACAAACTGAAAAGAGAATGGATGTACAACGTGTGCTTTGTTTTTTGCAATAAATATGTTAATTTTAGTATCGTCTATGCGCAATATGTTTTATTTGGCGATAACTAAGTAAATTATTAAGCTTTGAAGGAGTATGGTCTTACTTTTGGTTCAACACAGTAGAATGAATAAAATCTTATATATAAAACCGAAACGGCGTATGTATGTATGTCTGTGGGTCTGTAATTCTTTGGGAATGATATAACATTAAATAATTATTGGTCGCTTAGTCCGAGCGAAGCCGGGTAGCAATACTAGAAATACCGAAACGGCGTATGTATGTATGTATGTATGTCTGTGGGTCTGTAATTCTTTGGAAATGATATAACATTAAATAATTATTGGTCGCTTAGTCCGAGCGAAGCCGGGTAGCAATACTAGTTTAATATAAAATTAAAAATAACTTCGATCATTCCACGTATTGTGTTACTAATTGCGACACTAATTTCCCCTCTTGAAGAGGGACCTTCGGATGCTTACTATCGCAAAATTCTAAGTAATAAAGCAATATTATGTTGAATTTCATTCAGTATAAATATCTAATCACTCCTTTAAAGGTGTGTTAGTTTTCAACTCAAACATGAGCGGTGTAGTTTTTAAGAAGATTAACATCTACAAATGCTCAGTAAATGACATTAAAACTAGTTGATTGATTGAAATGTCATTTACTTAATAGAAATCCATTATACCTCAGTGAATAGCAATAGGTTATTTTTTGTATTTGTTACTTTCAGTTTTTGCCACTACTGGGATGATTTACCATATAATAATGGCAACGTGAAAATAGTGTAATATTGTTTCTCTAATACAATAATCCGCATTATATTATAGGTTTTGATGAATAAACAAATGGCGTTAATATACTTGTAATCCGATAAAAAACGTAAAAAAATACCATTCCATAACTCTCAAGTTTCGCCCACCGCTTCTTTCGACGGCACACCTGATCAAATGGTATTGGGATCTTGTTACCAACTAGGTACAAAATACATATTTCACTTTCTAAGATTGATATATATTTCAATGGCGAATAGATGAAATATTTCATGGACACAAGTGACACCCTTTGTTGAAAAGACATTTTCTAGAAGTATTATAAGCTCATCGAAACTGTATTGGTATAAATTTTTATTATGCTCATGCGCGTAATTGCGGGATTCGCATTTTTTTTAAAGCATTTTTTCGAAAACGAATTTTTAGAACTGACTCTTTCCTGAGCGTGTTTGAAGGATGGGAGGGGTAGGGGGATGATATCATTATAAATAAAAATCGTAAAATAATAACATATTTTTTGAACTTTTTCCACATTTGATTTATTAAAATCAGGACTGATTTCGCTCATCGCGAGCATTATCGTCAACTTCGGACCGGTTTAGGTTGATAATGCTCACGATGAGCGAAAACGGTCATTATCCTAGTAAAGTACAAACAATGTGCTATTTTTATTCTTTTTAATATAATGCCATTCCACCTAGAAGTATTGACAGTGAATACCTTAGAAGTGATTGGAAACAATATGATCATACCACTCTCTATTCCATTCTTCTTTTCATTCTTTTTAGAAACAATGTATTGCGTATTAATTAAATCCATTCGATTAGTTGAATGAAAGAAAATTCGTCGTCCTTGTAAATCATATATGTACATGTACGCTTAAATATTATAATTAGTTAAAATATTGTCATCTTACCTATTTATGAATTGTAAAAGACTGTAAAAGACTATCGCTACACAATTGAATCATTACGTAATTCAACATTATGTCATTTATATGCATGTCAATGTTTTTTATGTCATTATAAGTAGGCATTATCTTAATAATATATTCGTATTGGTGGTGTTTTGCTATCAGGATAGGCACACCTACCGGTATTGCATCACACTATTTTGTAAAGTTCCCGCTGGTGTCTTTGAACTTTTTTCAACTTCATCCATTACGTGTTCTCCTCCTTGGCCTTTTTTAATATTCCGATCATTTGCGAACAGAGTGATGTTATTGCACTCTGCTCGACCGGGCTTAGTCGGGTTGGGTTGTTGATTCGTTGTATAATCTATAATAGATTCAACGAGAAGTAGATTGAACTCCACCGCCACGGCGTATTCTCAGTATTTATATGGATACACATGATACTTAACCCGTTGAATGCCAGCGTCTCATATGTTGAGACCAGAGCTGTGGAGTCGGTGAAAAAAAAACCGACTCCGACTCCGACTCCAACATTGACCAAAAAAAGTTCAATATCGTCACTTTTCCCCCTAATTTTCCTATGTATGTGTATTCAATTAAATATTAACCTTATCAATGCGACCAAAAGCCAAATTTGACATATAAAATGCAAAAATAAAAAGTTCAAAATTTCAAAATTTCCGACTCCGAGTACGACTCCGGCCAAATCGCCGCGACGACTCTGACTCCGGCCAAAAAGCTCCGACTCCACAGCCCTGGTTGAGACGCCTGATTGCGGTGTGCTGCACATTGAAAACAGTTCGCGGTGTATTAAAAAATAATAACTCATTTTTTTGTATGTATTTTACATTATTTTAATTGGGAACAAGACCCGTTTCAACCATTTTCAACTGGTAAAAAAATACAAATAAATCTCGCCGGCTTGAAATGCCCGCGATGAACGGAACCGGTCCAAATCTTATTGGATCTAATATAGAATAAGGATAAAAAATGTGTTTTTTATATACAGAATGGTATTTCAAGTATAGACAGTGAACATCTTAAAAGTGAGTTATCAGCGTTAAAACGCAGTCAGTTGTCTCTAGAAAAAAATTGTCCTTCTGTCGTCAGTACGTATTATAAAAAAAGGATTTTTTTGGAAGTCGAAAGGTAGATGTTACTAGGGCCACCACTTTGCTCGGTACTAAATCGGTTGAATCTGCATCTGATTTCCGTTATATCGATGTTATACATTGTCAACCAATAGATTTAATGTTGTGCAACACTAATGAATAATTTTAATTCCTCATTTCACTTATCAGTGCAGATATCGACTCCGACCTGTTGTGCAACACGATCGCAGCGGATTAACATATCGGCTGCCAGCTTCTCGTTTTATTGACCAAAGCGCACGCAGATTTTGCGCTGAATAATGGCTATTCTAAAAAGCCGATTATCATAATTCCTAATCAACTTTATTATGCGGGAGCAGTCGCGTGTCGGTACGTTTGACCCGGCGAAAGAAAACGCAATCGAGGGGGTAAATAATATTTAAAGAAAAACCATATATTTTTATTGATATTGGGTCAGGAAAATTGCCTTTGACCTGATTCCGTATGTCATCGATATGAAAATTATTCTTATCATTGTTTTTTCAAACGCTCACAATGTCACGTGCTGAAAACGAGCATCGACTTTTGAATAAATTGACAAGAATTTTAGAAAAAAAAAGTGCTGTATAGATTGTTTTCGGATAATTCTAATCAACGGGTAAATTATTTTTTAAAACATTTCCTTCGTCCTTATGAAATTCTTTTATACCAAATACTTGACGTTAAATTGAATCTATTGAGTCTATCCGGAATATTAATTTTAAAATGTCGAATCTACACTTGAAACGTGATATTGTTTTCAATTTTATAATAATCATAAAAATATGAAATTTGAATTGTTTGAATTTTGTATTTTTCCATGAGTTTTGTCGATAATGACCCGGGTTTCGCCTTTCGGCATCTTCAGGCATTTCAAGTGCACGGGTTCACTTGAACTGACAAGCACCCTTAGTCGAAATCCTTAATTACAAAAATATGAATTCATGACATTTTATTACTAAATACTTTATATCCTTCCATTTGCTTGTTAAAATTTTCATATTAACGCTTTTAATTAACTACAGGGAACTAGATTTTTAATCCTTTTCTTGTCGTTACCGTTAACACATAACGTTCGAAAAAACTATTGATCTGTTAATGAATGAAAAAATGTTTAAATTTACAAATTCGCAGCATAATATATGTATGTGCTAGATTGAACTTGTCAATTTAGAGTTAACATATTTTCTAATAAGATACTTTTCAATTAATTAAATATTTGGCACGGCACTTCTCATTAAACGATGTTTTCTCTATTTCGTTGTTTTTTTAAACTTTATTTTCATTTTTATCAAATAATGCAAAAAATACACTATCTCAACTGCAGTTTAGTGTTTGATTTTGCGGTTTCGGTTTCAGTGAGAAAAACGGTGGTTATTGTTTCCGGGGATACCCGCAATCCAAAACTTTATATGAAAGCCGACGTAAAAAATAATTTATGACGAACGAATTACCACTACAAACATTATTTAAAGCTTGCTTTAAAATGTGCTGTCTTATTTAAAAAATATTTATATTCATACATTGAATGTTTTGAAACTTAAAACATTACCTAACGGTTGTTTTATTTTGTAAATTGAGAACAGACACCGAGGAATGACATTTTCAATGCGAGGCAGGAGCATATGACTAAAAATAATCTGCCTCCAAAATAATATTTTACAGTAGAAGCTAATCGGAGAGCATGAGGTATGTAGAAACATCGGCCATGCCCCGTGTCGTGGAACGTGCTCGGTTATCGCGAAACTAGGCTCATGTCGACGGACCATAACAATTTGCGATATGAAAGGTAAACGTCGTGCGCATACTATTGTCTTTATTGCAACGACGTGATTTCGCATATGACACTAATGTAATAAAATCATTAACAACCGTTGTTGGATGTCAACGCGTCTTCGTAATCTTCACATCTACTGCACTTAAACTCTTCCCTCCTGAGCTGAATTTCGAATATTTCATCAACTATGATTTCAAACATTAATTCATAAGTATCTGTGTTAAATATACACATGCAGATTATCAGATCAAACAAAGCATACATATTTGAATATAACAATTCTTGTCCGTGATTGTTTTAACACAGTTAACTCTATTTATTTTTGAATACCAATTTGCAACACACCAAAATCAGGCGTCTCAGCAATATGAACTTTGCGAAAGTAAGTCCGAAGATGCCTCTGAAAGAGGCGAAACACGTGTCACAGCTAGTAGCACAATATGTGGAGCAATGAAAGTTATTTGAATTTTTATATTATAAATGAGTTAATTTGCTTTGTCTTTAACTCGTAGAACTCATATTTCGAGTCTAGCTCGACATCGTAAAGGTAACGCGCAACTCTTATGTCTAATTCTGCTCGACATTGTAAAACTATGTTGGAAAAATATTTTTTATTAATTTTAAATAAAACAATATTTATTGAATTGTGTGCCTATGTTAAAGTTTGTTACATGTTATAATGTGGTATATTTTTCGGCATTTTTTTTTATATGCTAATAAATACGCAATCACTGTGATATAAATCAATATATCAAATCTATTGAAGAGTTGCTGGTAGGAAACAAATAATATAGGATTGAAAACGAAACATTATTCTGTAACTATCCGCAGTATATGTGTTAATTTCTTAGCATACCTTACTAATCTTATTGGTGACATCGCTTTTGTCAGAACAATTTGTGCATTCAAAGATCTCTTGGCATTAAAAACATACGGATTTTTATATAATATTACTATTCCTATTTATATACATAATTGGAAAAATACTAGCCGGTGCTGTGATTAAACTATTTATTTGTTGAATTCTTGCTAGATACCTTTTCTGGAATGAGATTATTTTATTTATTGGTGTCTAGAACTTACAATAATAGTCAAATTATTGTTTACACATATCATGAATACTTTCAGTAATATTTCAAGCTTCTCATGGAAAGTACAATGATTTTGAAACGACTCGATTGTCACATATATTGATAACGTATTCGATTTAAGACACCCCTTTCCATTAATACTCTATTCAAATTATTTACAGTAGATACTTCTCAATAATTAATATAATTCCGGAGTAATACTCAAATTATCATTTTGGTTCTACTTGAATCAATTAACGTTTATAAAATATACAATGCTATTTTACAAGAAAGTGGTTTTACGACACCGATTTAGCAATTTCACGTAGAATATAATAGACGCGTAAATGATACTTCAGTACAATAAACAATTGTTCATTTCAAGCTATTTCGTTAGTACATTTTAATAAACTGTTTACTTATTTAAAATAAAGCTCTTTAAATTTACAAAATAACTTTTCAATATAGCCCGCCTCGGTTTTTAATATCCTCATATAAAACCAATAAATTCCGACAATTGGTTCAATGATTCTTTTTCGATTATAGATTCTACGAGTAACTTGTTATTATGCGTCAACCGTTTATTAATTTATATCGCATCGTGAGTTGTTTGTTTGCTGTCGAATAACGTCCTTTGCAAATGTCATATCAATTAGTATTGATTCAAATTTAATACTGCTTTGCCCGTTATTTGCGATACATTAAGTTGTTTTGTAATATGTTTTACCAACTTTTTATCGAGTCGAATATATCAATTCGAATCCAGTTCATTTATCATTTGATTCAAGTCGATGCTTTCTGTATATAAGATATCAGATTATATATCTAATGGGTCAGTATCCAATTCAAGTTTTGGTCAGTGAAAAATCAAAATGGTGAGTTAATATTATAAACCGTCAGTTGTCATTGTATCAGTATGAATGGAGTCAGTTATTAAATGAAACGGTCAGTAATGTATTCATAATGGTTAGTAATTTATTAAAAACGGTTTGTATTAAAATTAAATGATCATTCATTTAAAAAATGGTAAGTTTTAGTTTGACAGCTTGTGAATTTTATCAAATATGGTCGGTCATAAGAGGCCGATTTATGATAAGCTCTATGAAAACTAAGCACAATAAATGAAAAGTTCAGGTATTTGAAAGCAGATAATATCATTTTAATGTTATGCTTTCGATTTTTTTTAATGCACCATTTATAATTTTTAACTGGCCATTTACTATTTTTAACCGACCGTTTTAAGTACTTATAACTGACCATTTATTTAATATTTACTGAGCATTTATCGAATCAGAAACTGACCAAATAATCAGTTGCCTTATATTAATTTACCAAGCACCTTCATTCAGAATCACATGTAGATGGTTTTTGATATCAATTGAACACGGTTTTTTTTAACCATTCAACATATGGAAATATTAGCAACTTGTTTTTAGCATAATAAAAATACTGTTGTGTAATAAATGTATCAACATAAAATTAAAATAATTTCGAAACTGTAATGAATTAATTTCTTTTTAGCGAGGTTACAGAATATTTTACACTCGTCACAGAGATTTTTGTTGTTGTTGAGTAATCGTTATGAAGTGTATCAATTTTAAATGTTAAAAGAGATCGCGTTCTACGCTTTTAAATTAATTATAAGTCTCAGTTTGACTTATTCGCGAAATTACACCAATTAGATTGGCCGCGTGCCAACTGCTGTACAGTAAAAAAAACTGACGCGTCGTTAATTAATTAATTAACATTTTGATTACAGTTGGTAATCAAATTTTAAACCCAGGCGATCTGATCAAAATTAAACAAATACGAGGGCTCTGTAAAGAAACACAGCAGTCTCTAGAGCTGGCAATTCCGCATCAAATGGTGAAATGATTTGATGACGATAATGTCCTGATCTAGATAAATTCAATGTGGAATATGTACTATAAATGTTTCATTATTTTTATTATAATACTATTCCACAAAAATTGAGCACCTTCAAAGTCATTAATTGATTCATTCTAATAAATATTTATTTATTGATTGAGTTGGCATTTACTTGGTAGAACTCCAATCTAATACGGTGAAAAAAATAACAATGTTTTTTTATTTAACAGAAATTATTTTAATACGGTAAGAAAAATAACAATGTATTTTAGTTCTACATAAATTATTTTATATATTTGTTGATAGCTATTTCGGCTTACGCCTTCGCCAGAACTATGTTTTAAACGTGTATTAGAGATCTAAGAAGAAGAGAGATCTAGAAGCTAACTCTAATACACGTTTAAAACATAGTTCTGACGAAGGCGTAAGCCGAAATAGCTATCAACAAATATATAAAATAATTTATGTAGAACTAAAATACATTGTTATTTTTCTTACCGTATTATAATGGAGTTCTACCAAGTAAATGCCTACTCATTCAATCAATAAATTATTTTATAAATTTCTTGATAGCTATTTCGGCTGACGCCATCTTCAGAACTATGTTTTAAACCTGCATTTACTCATCCTTATACTGTTGTAGATAGGGAACACAATACATCTTTGTTCCACCATCCTAGTTTTATATGGTAATAATAAATTAATAAATGTGATACATTGATTTGATGTATTTCTCGAAGTAAAAGCTAATCTGGTCTTTGACTAAGTGGGGATAAACGTTAATATGTTTTTATTTGACAGAAAGATATGTCATTGTTAAAAACATTTCAGTAGTGAGCATTAGATGAGCAGTTCTTTCCTGGCTGCTTAATTTCAAATCAAAATAAACATAAACAATACTTGAAAGAAAATTGCATGCATATATTTATGGACAGAATATATCATAAATTTATGTAAGCGTAAACCGGGAGTTGCGCGTTGAAAATTTTAGGGAGGAAAATATTTATTGATAGCACAGCTGTTTCCGGGAAATTATGTATTTTCAGTGCAGATGAAAGAAAATATTGAACGTTTTCCAATACCCGACTCGAAACTCGAGAGTTACGAACTTTTTAATAACAGTGTCAGCTCTAGTAAATTATTGTCTATAAGGTTTCGGGATAAAATAACGGCACTTTTAATATCAAACATCTATAAATTATGAAATTCTTGAAAACTTGTACATAAGTGGTTTAGTTCGAATAATATTTTCATTAAAATCACAATTCGACTCAAACAAATCATATGCAAATTTGATTGGACGATAGATGATGCACTTCGAGTATAAAATTATTACCGAAATCTCTAGAAATGCTGTTTTTGGCCAACATGGGTTATTTACACCATTGGATTTGATTTTTTTGTGAATATTTTATTTCCTTTCCTAAATATACTGATTTCCAGTAAATCCTATTTGCATGCATGCATTCATAATTGTGCAACACAATATATCCTATGTGACAAAACACGACCTAGGATATTTTTCCGTGCACGGTATTGCTATATCTATCTAGTAAACAAGACGCACAATAAATCCGATGTGCAAAATTTAAAGGAAAACAATTCTGTTTTTATGGAAATTGTATATCAAATCCAATTTCTTTTATAAGTAAGGTGCTGAATGTCACTATACAATTAATAAAAATGATTTTTTTAATCAGTTGCATTGATTTTCTCCTCGTGTGTTTCTATCCACATTTGAGATGGTGTGCAAAAAACGACGATATCTCAATTTAGTCAAAATAAGTACAATAATTCGACATGCCAGGTTTTCATATTATACGGTTCAACAATATATAAGTATATGCGTTACAGACACACACATATAATTTGTAAGGTATTTAAACATGGTAGTCACATTAACTGCAACATCAGTATCTTGCTATTGCTCGCCACTCGATATAAGACACATTACCAATAAATCACCCACACTCGTGAATTTTGATAATTAAATTCTTTGGGAAGATTGTTCGTATAGCCGCAATAAATCGGTCACTACTTGCACACAATGTTAACCTTCGTTTGCAACTTTGGCACAGCCCTCCGTTTTCCGCACCGCTAAAATACACATATTATGATTTTCAGTGCAAAAACAATAGCATTTCACGCGATTTCGGATGTTATTATAAACGATTTTAGTGTTATATTCACTCGATCATAAAATAAATCAAATTTTATATCTGCCGCGAAATGAATCATATCAATCGTTCAAGGTTGATTTTATATGGAAAAATATATATCGACTAAATCTCGGTAGAAGGAGGGATGAGTAAGAAGCTGGTTGCCCCGCCACCTCCCGCTATTGTGTCCAGCCGCCTAACGAACAAAATGATAAAAAAGAAACGAATTTACTTCTCACTTACTTGGCCCGAGACAGTGCTGCACGGGACTAATATTTTAACCATGCACTAAAGTGCTCAATGAAAAGAAAAATAGAGAAGACAAATATTTATGAAAAGTACCAAGGTGCGGACGTTCCTGGAATACATAAAATATATGAGATCATTTAGGCCAGATTAGGTGTATCTCTTGCAAATGTTTGTATAATTAGATCCATTTTTCATAGCACCCAATTTAGATGAATTTCCCTCTTAATTTTTTGACATAAAGGTTTTTACGACTGAAATGTAGTCGCGGTAACAAATTTCGGTTCAATTAATTTTGAGATCAATTTGGAAGTACAGTCAGAAGTTTTGAAACGCGACCCATCGTCACGCGAAACAACAAACGGGGCGTATGGTAAGCCTAGTTATAACCATGACGGGAAGCTATTTATAATACACTAAGCTTGTATTATAAATTTATATACCCCTTTATAATTAAAGCATAGTGCTCTTTCAGAGTTGTAAACATTGCGGCCCGTACAGATTATATAATTTCAGGTCTGGTCCACAAGATTAAATGGTTGCTAACAACCGGCGTATAACATGGTATGAAGCTGTAACATCAACATTATCTTAAAATAATTTCGTGAAACAAAATACTTCGTTTTGTTTAACTTAATTTTATGCTTTTCGACTAATCAAATGAATGGAATATAATAATTATAATTAATCTTAATAAAACTGAAAATACATATGTTTTATTTTTTATACAATGACGATTCCTGTTCAGTTCTAGTTGCCAATGAGAACCTTTTGAGACGTACCGTTAAATCTTACAGCGACCCTTATACGAAGAAATGCTGCATTAAATATGTCTGTACCAATGAGAAGTACGAATTTCTCCAGTTATTCAGGCATGGAATAATATAAGACAGCAGGACGTATGAAGAAAGAGATTCTCTTAGTTACGAAAGTACGAAACCGTCGTATATAATATATATATATTTTTGGATCAATATTCATACTGTTTGTGGTAGGGATTGCAATATAGATATTACCAAAAACGGGATCCCGGCAACTCAACAATGTCGACTGTTATTTGGTTGCCATCAAAAAGAATGTACGAAAAAAGATATACCCGATCTTCTTTACGCACGGGGGACACGTTTCAAAAACTATCGTGCAAAAAAACAGTGTAAAAAAAGGGTATCCATGTGAACATGCTATATGGGTGGTTCCATTCATTTAAAATAAACTCAAAATATCAAATTTTTGACATAAAAAATAAATCGTATTTTTTTTACATTTAAAAATATTTATGACAGTTATACAAGACATTTCCATAATTTTCGATTTAAATTAAATTAAGCATTGATAAATATATTCATTCAGTGACGTTACTTGATGATGAATGTTCCCGCTGGCGAAAATTTACTATCATCGCTGGAAATATTTGATGGAGATACATCTTCGGAATTATCTTGACTAATACTAACATCGTCGTGAATTTATTTTACGTGATATTAATATATAGGCGACGGTGCCACACTTTTTTGACCGATATGAACATAAATGTGTAAATACGTATTTTTATTCTTTTTAGTTTTCTTAAACATTGGTATAACTTAACCCGTAGCCAAAGTGTTAATAATGGTGAATATTCCCACGAACCTAAGTCAAATTCGATTATGAGTTTCAACGTTTGTACATTTCGTGTACCGTGAAAACGTGATTCAGTTAATTCAGGCCCCGTGAAATATCATCACAGCTAGATTTTTTTTTTATCATTTTAACTGAAATCCTTATAGAAAACTTTACAGTAAACTCATACTAATCAATGTTAAGTGCTGTATTTACTTCATTGGCTGCGCGCTAACGGTTACGCCGCCAATCTTTCTTTCGACACTTCCAACATCCATCAAAGCAAAGTACCGTATTACTTTTTATTTATACACTAAAAAGGTTTATTTACGTTTTCAGCTTACTTGTTAAATCCAGACATTAACGTCAGTGTAATATACCGAATTTAATGTGTATTTTTATGACAGCCGTAGGGCATTATAAAGTTGATGGTCAGGCTTTGAAAGGCAAAAATATCAATCGGCCTCGTTTATAAAAGCTTGCCCTATTTAACCCTCCATATGGCCACAAAAATTCGCCCTTCATTGTGTGTATTTTTATTGGGCCATAGCAATGAAGCTTATTTTGTACATCCTATTCATTGGTGATTACAGTCCCATTAGTTTATGAGGGCTCCCTTCGTATGAAAAATATACTTAGGGGATACGTCGCGTTGTTATCGGAGTCACAATCATTGCCAATTTCAATGTCTAGTGAAAATTTTATAAAAGAAATATCGCATTATTTATGCATTAACAAAACAACGAATTTCCGTTTTAATCATAGCTAAAAAAAATGTTTTAAAAGATATTTACGAATTCGAAATAATATCCAATTTTCTTAATTTAAAATAAAACATTTTCGAACTTATTCAGCTATTAATATATTTAGATCATTCAGGGTTTCGTTCACCGCGAGCCTTTTCAATCTAAATTAGTTGAAAACCTGTACCATCAGTGAAAATGTATGCAATGAGCGAAACTGGTCCTGATCTTGATAATTATTAGTATTTAATATAATGCCTTTCCACCAAGTAAAGTATTGACAATGAACACCTCAAAAGTATCTAATTAATGTTGAGCCAAATAAATCATTGACTCGTGGCAATATAACATCGAAACTTGGAACAATCCATATTATGTACTTCACACGGTACGATATCTACAAAATTATAATAGTTGTCAACGACACCGGCGCCGCGCCGATAGCAAGTGCTTGTGAAATGTTTTTTTTACTTGACAGTGAAAATATTAAAAGCGGAATTTTTAAATTATCTTAATTTAGGAATACGCATATAAAATTATCTACCGCTTTGAAACGGTGGAATATTCTTAAAAAGAGCTTTCTTCTCGAGAGTTCAATATTTTATAAAAAAAAATACTTAATATATAGCATCGATGCATATCATATTCTGCAAAAAAATGCTAATACCCGATAGCCATTCTTATTATTATAATGAGCACTGTTTTATAAATACCTGATAACACGTTTAGCGATAATGAAAGTATTTTTGGTAAATATATTGCCATACTACCGGCTGATAGATGAAAATCTTATTTTGGAGGTCAATTTAACCATTAAACATAGCACGTGAACAGTCATAAAATATTGAAATAATTTTCAAAACGCCTTCTGTCGTTGCCTCTTTATTGGTTCATAACACATTCACGTTTGGTCGAAATGACGATAAAAGCTTGGCTAGAATTTAATTTTACAATCAAATTATTCTTTAAAAAAATATCACAAACTATTTTGATCCTATAAAATAAAAAATAAGGATTCATTTGCTGCATACCTACGTTAAATCGACTGCTTAAGTGCAAACCGTCAAAGTTCACTTTTTCAGGACATAAAACGAGTTAAAAAATCTTAATATCAAGCGGAATTCATCAATTCCAAAAATACAGTAACTATGTACGTTAATTTATTTTTACTTATAAACAAAATTTACAAATTTATGATTTTTTTGATGTCAAGGTTTTTAGTGCAGGGTTCCCAAACTTTGTTCCGCCGAACCTGAATAGGTGTTCCGCGACAATTTGAAAAGGTTTTATGCATACACTGCAACATATTTAAAGATCTTCTACTTAAAATTGAAGGGCGAGTGATGATCAATCTTCACTGATGTTTATGACGTTACATATCTAGGTACAGGAGGACCATCTTTTCTCACACCGTGCGCGCATGACTTAGATGGGGTTATATTTGATTTTACCTGACCGGCTGACAAATCTTGTCAGTTTAATGAAAGTTGCCAAGATCGACAGAACGCTTAGTGGCGCTCGTGAATATTGTTCATAAATGATAAAAAAAATAGCTTGAAAATATACAAAATATAAAGGAATTACACAATCTAAAAAAATCCGGGCTTGCGAAGTGTTCCATCGCAAAAAAAAACATTGGGAAACCCTGCCCTGGTGGAATCAGTGTATTTGCAAATTAAGCAGTCGATATGCAACATCAGATTAAGGAAGCACATTGACGACCTTTTTATGCAAATAAAATAATATATTACAACTCTAAATTCAAGACAAGTTACGTCTTTGATTTGCGAATCTCTAATTTGATGTCGTCATTTTAAACAATCACGTCTTTTATACAGTCATTACGAAAAATATTGTAGAAACGCATGCATTCGTTAATTAAACTCTAGCGTTCCTGAAAATCGTGTGCACTTGCCGCTGTGTAATGTAAACCAGAGATAATTACCAACCAGCTGTTCACAACAGAGTACTTCTGAACTATCTCGGCATGGCTTCATAATTAACCAGTACTCTTGAATAAAACCCTGCTCAGGACACATTAAGGAAAACACTTGAATTTTATTTCAGACCGCGCTTCCTCGCATTCGAAATTTGAATCTCATTTTTGAAGTCTTTTTATTTTTGTTTTTAACGAATGCAGCTTTTCTGCTTTGATTATTTTATATCGTTTTCTTTTCAAAAACAAAAGCATTCTTATTTCAAATTTGAAAAACGTTCATGATTGCATTGCACCCATAAATAAATTGTGCTTAAAAGGAAACGGTCAATCTTTTATTCGACGTGTAAGTGCAGCTATTTTTATTTTATTAACCAATCTAACCTTAGTGTATCATTACTTCTAAAACGTTTGCTTTATTGATTGAATCGGCAGGCATTTCCACGGTAAAACTACACTGTAATATTGCAGAAGAAGCAATTTATTTAGTCGCATCGAGAATCACAAAAATAAAAAGTAATATAAATATGAAGATGTGTTCTGTAGTAAATATTACTTATTGAGGGAACATTTTTTTCGATATTACTGAACTCCGTAACTACATATACTAGCAGCATTTTAAATAGATTATTGAATGTGTATTAAAATCTTTTTCGCTAAACGATAAAATTAAATACAATTAAAAATCTAATTTTGCATGGAATCATACATCATTTTAACCAAATAGAAATTTAGGGTATGAAAATACTTATTATAAGTATCCCAAGGAAGCGGATTTTTTCGAAAACTCGTATTGAAATTTTATAAATCATTTTTAAGGTCACTTTTAAGATGTTCACTGTCAATACTTGGTGGAAAGGCATTATAATAAAAATAATAATACATTTTTAGTACTTTTTCCACATAAAAATTATTTGATCAGGACCGGTTTCGCTCATGGCTAGCATTGTCAACTGATAAGGATACAATAAAACAGTAATATTTATACAAAAGTTAAGAATGAAAAACAAGGTATGACAAACAATTAAGCAAATAAATTGAAGCAAATTACAAGAAAAATAGACTACAAATAAAATGTTGAAGACCTCTTAGCAATGCAAACTAATACATCAAAAATCAATTAAATATATAATTATCATTAACAAAGTAAAAGCCCAAAAATGAGTGCATCTAATAAAATAAATAAATCTGCATGTCTGTCAACCATAATTAGATAGAAATCCCGGTAATGATTTCAATTGAGCCAACAAATATCACTGTTTTATTGTATTCATTTGTAAGGTGTTCACTGTTATGTCATTACTATATTTGGTGGAAAGGATTTTCAGCTGGAAATGCTCGCGATGAGTGTAACCGGTCCCGAACATAATAATTTAATTGTGGAATAAATACAAAAATGTTTTATATTTTTTTAATAGGATGTTTTATATATTGCTAATTCCTTCATTAAATTGTTACCAATATAGTCATTGCTAATGGATTTGTTTTGTCTAACCCGGCCTGAAGTGCGTCAGGAATAGAATCACTTTGAAAGAACCCGAAATAGCCGATCTTCCATTAAACGTTAAGATATTTATTAATAGTTATGAAAAGCAGGCACGTTTACATTTCTGTATTTTTTCAACGCGATTTTATAAATTTTACCTTTAAAAATTTTACTAGCGTAATTATTTTCACTTTCTCTAAGGCAGTGTCCGGAAAAACTATAAGTTTAATCGTTTTCTTATGACATTTACACAGCGCCTTTCTACTTAACATAATAAAAATCTTTTGAGTTTCAATTTGAATGATTTCTGAATATTACATTTCGCACGTTGTTAGTAGCTTGAGGTAGAAAAAATATCTTTTTAAATTACTATATCAGAGTTTCAGGTTTCACCTTCCGTATTCCTGTTTCCGAATCATGGAATTATGACGATTGACTGAAAGTATGAAACCAAACCTTGGTATAATATAAGATGATGTTATTAAAATACTTCACAACTCGATTCACCATAAATTAATTGTATATTTTTTTTATTGATTACTTAATAATAAAAATAATAACACATTTTTATACTTATTCCACGATAATTTTATTTAGATCGGGACCGGTTCGCTCATCGCTTTCAAAAATATTTAACCAAATCTATGTAGTCTGCTTGCACTAAGAACGACTTGTTAGTATACATAAAAATACTTCTCTAAAACTGAATCATTTATGTCTTCAATTTTCTTTTTAAAAAAATATAATGCGAACATCACATGCGAAGGAAAGCGAAAGATTTTCACCTTATGAAAAATCACGGAACAGTGAAGCAGTGTGATAATAGGCAACCTTTATGTACACCAACAACTTTTACCGCTCTAATTATAATTTAGCTTGAACGCTTCTGTTTTCAATTCAATTAGTCACAATATATGTATATGTAAACATTACTTATATTATTCTCGGCATACTAAATTGATGCAGCTTAAAATGTAAACTTTCTTTGTTCCACTCACTTGTTCTTGATAAACGAATGAATGCGAATTTTTCAATGCTTACAAAACTTTGCCGTTAAATATTCACCCTTACAATTCATTGGATGAATTAGCGAATTTCGAATACTTTTTTTATTTTATTAATAGATTTATATTTGAATTTCGAATACTTTTTTTTATTTTATTTAACGATGTATATTTTTATTTCGAATACTTTTTTTATTTTAATAATAGACGTACATTTACCGAAGTGGCTATTTAAAAATATATACAATCAAAAAAATATTCTACGAACCTTGCGTTTATTTATAAACCTTTGACGTAAATTATTAGAATATTAATACAATAGAAACCAATCTGTTGCGACGGTATATTAATTGTTATATGTTGTTAAAATTAATTTATTTTCTGCGAATTTATCACAATTCTCATTCCCTTACCAATCATAAAATATAACCTTGAATAAAACATAACTATGTGCATATTCCACAGTTATTTGCTTCGATTGACATGTGTTTCATTTATCCTGTTTGCAGAAAATCATCATTTAATTTTATATATATATATTATTACGTAACAAGATAATTTTATGTTAAATGACGAATGGTGACGGATGATTTCTCAATAAGGAAAATCCAATCATTAGTTGCTGACATTCCTTTTTATTCTTTTACTATTTAAAAATGCCCGGTCCGTGGTGCAGCGGTCAACGTCGTTGTCTTCCCGTGACGGTCCGCCCGGGTTTGATTCCCGGTAAGAGCAGATTTTTTCAGCCTATAAATCGATTCTGTTTGAAGGCAATGGGTTTTTGTATTGTTAAAAATCCCCACTTTTTTGATCCCAAAAAGCGACGAATAGCGTGTGCGAATAGCTAACCACTAGTCCTGTTCTAGCTCTCATTTCCTATCAATCCCTACTATCTTCGAAAACGAGAGGTTGGCCCACTGAGTAACAAGCGGAATATTTTAAGCGGTTAAATAGTTTTATTAATTATTTATATAATATGTATTGATTTATTTGAATTCATACTAATTTTCCTATATTCACATTTTGTAGTCGGTCCAATAAATTAAAATTTTATTCAGTAAAGCTCTGAAAAAATGATGGAAATATGTACCTACTTCCTTTTTCAAATTATTCAACGTATCATTTTACTTTGATTTAATGTTGCTACATTTCGAAATTCGAAAATGAGTATGCACTATGAAATCGTTTTGTTAGGTAAGTATAATACTTACCTAGACTCGCATTAGGAGAGCTATACCGCTAAGATTGCGATTATTTTATTAGAATGTCACGTTTTAAATGTTATGCATTATGCGATATGAAGTTTCGTGCGGCAAACGGTTGGCAAATATGGAATATGTCGCTGTAACTTTTCTACTCATTATCTTTTGTATGTCTTAATTCAAGAAGCGCAAGCTCTGATTCCAACAATTAGAACATTTTTAACTCTTATTTCAATATTGATTTTAATAAAAAATAATCGATTTCAAGGAGTTATTGTATACTTTGTTGAATTGATAGATGTTTACTTATATATCGCTTTTGATGTAAATTAAAGAATTTGTTTGATTTATTTCGTTTGTCAAATAACCTTTTTCATCATGTTTAATGGTCACACTATCCTTGAATAAAATTACTTTTAATCTAAAATTTAAAATAACTTTGATTATTCCACGTATTGTGTAACTAACTGTGACACGTGTTTCGACTCTTTCAGAGGCATCTTCAGACTTACTATCGCAAAGTTTGCTTAAGTAATGAAGCAAGATAAATTCTAACATTTTAACATTTTAAATTATGAAATAACAAAATGGATTACGGTTTTTTTTCCTTCTAAAGGAAACAAGGAAGGGGGTGATAGAATCAAAACAATACAATAACGTAATGATACTAATAAGGTGCAATCACTCAATCAATTAGATTGGGATTTTTCCTTTTTAAGGGACGCAAGAGAAGGTTATAGAATCGAAACAAAGCAAACAAATATATTTCTAATGACGTTAAACATTACAAACTAATAAACTATAAACTAATGAGCTGCAATCAATCAGTTAGGTTGGGTGATCACTCTTTTGAATTGGGAATAATGTTAGCAGAGGTGAGCAACCTGTCCTGTTAGGAATATTATTTAATAATATATCTTTTTTATTAAGAGTACTTTTAATCTTTTTACTTTTTTATATAAATATTGTTGAACAAGTTCGTTTATGTCTGCCACTTATTTTCCTGTTTTTTTATTGTTTATATAACACCGGTTGTATTGTTTTGTTTACCTTGGAAAAATAATAATGCAAAAATGCATATTTTACGAGGAGTAATTCAATATTTTTTACGTCGACTGTTTAAATTTTTTATTACATTGGTACACCAAAAAGCAGCCACTTGTTGCAAAATCAAAAAATCTTCCGCTATCAATCATGTTTCATAATGCGTATCATAAAGATACCAATCTGACGTTATGCCCCACATACAAATTGCAACCAATTGACAGTACCTACATATCATAGAGTTACGGAGTGGACTGGCCGGCTTATCCGAAAGGCTTTATTACAGATGCAGTGCAGTAATGGCTTTGATTGTCCCGAAACGCCTATCGATTATGCCATAAATGGATTACGTCCATTCTCTTATGTTACGTTGAAATACTTTGATATACTTGTACGCTTGCCACGTGCATAATATCCTATCAGAAGTATTGCACCGCATAAACAAACCCGTTACTACTTCTTTTGAGTACCAGTTTTCTTTTCATTTTCGGCGAGTGGGGCAACACTGATTGATTTTTTTATGCGCAACAATGGGCGGGAGTTAAACTTTGGCTGTCAATTACAGTGTTCGGATAACGCCTGAACATTATATTCAGATTACAAATATGATCATAAATAACAGGTTTTATAAGATTTTTCATTTATGATTGATAATAATATTTTAATCACGCCATCGTCCAATATCGTCAACCAAATAAAAAATACATTTATTGAATTGGCATTTACTTGTTAGTACTCCATTTTACACGATGAAAAAAATAGCAATGTATTTTGGTTCTACAACAAATTATAAGGCATATGGTTGGTAGCTATTTCGGCTAACGCCATATTGACGGTGGCGTTAGCCAAAACATTTCAATACCCATAACAATAGTGCAAAAAAAATAGTTCTGACGATGGCGATACGTCGATAATACTTAACATTCTTTTTTGTAACCCTATTACATTTAAGTACTACCAAATCAATATATTTAGATTATAATATACACCAATATTTATATTATTATGCTCAGGACTGTGGAGTCGTTCGGAAAATAGTTCGACTCCGACTCCAGCATTTACCAAAACCACGACTCCGACTCCAACATTGACCAAAAACACGAGTCGTGTCGTCTGAGTCAGACTAAAAAAGTTTAATGTCGTCACTTTTTTTTGCCTTATTTTCCTATTTATGTGTATTCAATTAAATATCATTCCTACCAATTCGGCCAATAGCCAAATTTGACATATGCAAAAATAAAAAGTTCAACCTTTTCAAAATTTCCGACTCCGAGTACGACTCCGGCCAAATCGCCGCGACGACTCCGACTTCGACTCCGGCCAAAAAGACCCGACTCCACGACTCCGACTCCACAGCCCTGATTATGCTATATAGCAACTTATCCAATTTGGCTTAATTTAAGATATTACGTGCATTATTCCCGTCGTCGTGAAATGACAAGTTAATTCTGTTTTGATTTTATTAACAAGCTGTACATAAATGTACCGTCTTATATTTTCATTTTGACATTGCATAAATGTGTACATTTGCAAACACAAGGAATAAATAATGACGTTATGCATTTACTCGAGCCTTTTTATTATTTCATAAGTTACGTAACTAACTGACTGCCGTGTTTATTACCCATCATCTAGAATTTCTATATTATTACACATTGATTCGTAAATGTTTGCCAGTCTATTAAATCGTTAACTGTATTGACTGCTATATTTTTTATATTGGTCAATAAACTGATATTTCGAGTGTCATTTATTTATTTTTCAAAATTGGAACGATGCAAATGTCATTCAGAAATTAAGTGTCGACGGTTAGATACATTTCTGTTCCAATTTCAAAAGTTACAGCTTTACATTTACCGTGTTGAAATTGAATCTTTATTCAAATGTAGAATATTTTTAAAAAATCCGACCGAAAAAAAACGACTGGCGAGTAATATTAAAATTTTCGATGCTCTATTCGCTTGCATGTTTTTAATACGGTAACAGTCAAAGTGTAGAATAATATTTATATGAACACTATTTTTGTGATTTTTCCATATTCGAAAGTGGAACATCGTTTCGTATTCGGAACGAAAAAGAAAAAACGACGTTTGTTTGACGTATTACGTGCTCTTAATGGAAAATGACTCTTTATCTTATTAGGTCATAATGTTCTTGACTCTTGGATTATACGTAGATAAAAAAAGTCAGAAATATTACTGTTGTATTAATACAATGAAAGGGCAGATCACCCAATTTTCAAACTTTATTGCAGTAATAGGGCTGAATCGCAATTTTATTTGAGTATTTACTTTATGTGGACAACGCTTTTTGGTTGAACAGACCATATTCCTATCGGTCTAAAAATTAGCTAGTCCACTATATCAGTGCTTCCCAAACATTTTCATGCAACGGCCTCATCAATCTGATAAAAAGAATCCGCGGCCTTTAAAGTGACATGTGACAGTGTATTTCTTAAAATTCCTTAAATAATATTTTTTTCATCTACCTACTAAATGATCAAACAATTATTTGAATTAATAAAAAACCCATAATGCTTCAGCTATCATAACTATCTTTTGCAAAGAACTATGGAAAGTTCTTTATAATGACCAGTACCGGTGTCGCGCTTCGCGAGCATCAGTTGATAATACGATATTGATCATTACACAATATTCAAGGAAAACGCGTTTTATTTATTAAAATGAAGATAAAGAAAATTCAATAGGGTGGGTCGGATTAACACGGCAATTGATGGCTTATCCGTTCTTAGCTGCCGCGTGAAATTTAAATTGACATTATATCAAAGAAAAATACCAGCATTTTTTTTGATTGCAACAGAAAAGATTGTTGAAACTAAATCACAACATACTAGGAATTACAATATTGTGTCAATTAATATGCGTCATGTTATAGAACATATTATTAAACTAGTGTCAAAGTAAGACATTGTTGCCAACGCAACACTGGTGTCACAGTATCACTTTATTGTCGCCGATTGGAGTGTTCTTGTTTTGCCATTTTAATATCAAAGCGTCGGTAAACAGCTCGCCCCCATCAACTGATTAAGAATGGCAATATTTATTATCGCCAATGGTTCGCCGACGAGAGATGAGCGATGAATCGCAAACCTCGAAAGACTATTCTCACTACGGCACGCATAGGCTATTTTCTAATTATCAAAATGATTTTATTGCCTTTTCAGTTTATTAACGTTTAAGATAATTTTATAACAATAATATTAGGATCTCATGTATATCTTATATATTTATAAAACAGAAACGGCGTATGTATGTATGTGCGTCTGTAATTCCCTTTTGCATTGTTGGTCATTAATTTGCCATAAAAACGAATATGAAAGAAAATATGTTTGAATTTTTATCGGCGAAGACATTTAGTCTAAATGTAATAAATTAGTCTTCTACTGAACTTTTCCCGGCTTTTATTTATATAATAATGTTTATTATTTACGTGAAGGTATTATTTGACATTTCTTTGACAGCAAATTAAATTTTTTCCTTGAATTTGGACATTTTAATGGGCGAGAATGGGGCTGTCATCAAATTAAATAAAGTTTGTGAACGTGTGTGTGAACTCTATTTTGGATGTTAGATTTTGTGATATAATTATGTCGAATGATATAACATTAAATAATTATTGGTCGCTTAGTCCGAGCGACGCCGGGTAGCAATACTAGTATATATATATATATATATATATATGAGAGTGCCAATAAGTAGCTATAATTGATGTTTTCGACTGAGGGTGCTTGATGGAATTTCAATATCAAATTCAGTTCACTCAGCTTAGGTTCATTTGTGAGCTTGAAATGCCCGAAGATGCCGAAAGGCGAAACTCTGATCGTTGGCGACAAAACTCATGGAATAAAACAACATTGTATCGATTTAAATTATATGTAGTATGTATATAGATTTAGCCAGCGCTTCCCAAACTGGGGGCTGCACAAAGTATACTTTTTGTTTATTGGGGGCCGCGAATTACATTTTTTCAGAGTGCCGTTGAATGAAAAAGTTTGGGAAGCACTGGTTTGAGTATCTGAGCAACTAGCAGTTATCATAAAAAGATGCTTTAAAAGCTTTATCGATTAGTAGCGGACGTGCGTTAAATTAAATCGCTCGCTGAGGTTCAGTCAGTTCAAGTAAATGCGTGCGCTTGAAATGCCTGAAGATGCCGAAAGGCGAAACCCGGGTCGTCGACAAAACTCATGAAAAGTACAAAATTCAAACAATTCAAATTTGATAATGAAATGCCATCAAGCACCTTCAGTCGAAATTCTTAATGATTTAATATCAGTTATTGAATCAAAGAAGATAATAATGTGTTGCGATAGCAACGCGATCGGTCACTTTGATCTTGCATTAATTTAATCCACCTATCTGAAATACTGTGTGTATCCGATGAAACAAATATTGTTTCATCGGATACACTCAATATTTCTGTGGTATGTATGCTTGATACAATTGAGTGATATTTATTTCCCGTAAATAATATACATATTTTCCCCAATTTGAATACAAGTTTATGATTGTTTTTTTCTATTAAAACCACGATTTTCTTTTCACACTTTGACAAATAAACATGCACACTTTATTTTACCGACATGTAATAATTATACAAATTATATATTTCTTTACGTTTTTTTAATTCATATATGTGGCGTTCTGTTTCTATTTCTTTCATGGGACCGGCAAGGTTTAAGCATATGCTTTATTGTAATTTACTGTTAGCAATTATCTAATGGGGAACGTATCAACCTCATTTTATATTCGCACAGAATGTATTCAGCGGAGACTTCTAATGTGTCAGATAGGAGGAATAAATTCAAAGACTGTTTGCTAAGCAATCACTATATTATCTGTTTTCGTAGTGGTAGAAAGGTTTGAAACATCACACATGCTCGTGGGTACGCTATTCATACATGTAAATTGCATTATCAATACATACAAACAAAAATCCCGATGAAAGCTTGGACAATACGGATTAAAATATCGTAATAAACGTGCATTAAAAACTGTAAAGAGTAGTACGAAGTAAAATGAGAGATTCAAACTTTCGTTTATACAATACCATGAAGGTTTGTGAGAGTAAATTTTATTTATGTATATAATAAATTAGTGCTTCCCAAACTTTTTCATGCAACGGCCCCTTAATATGAAAAAAATATTTCGCTGTCCCTTCTGAACCAACAACAAGGTTTTTGCGGCCCCGATTTTGGGAAGCACCGTTATAAATGACATTTATTCACATAGTTTTAATCCTTTTTAAGCAAAACAATAAGCTACTTCAATTCCGCGCCAAAAGGAAATTGAGTTTATATATTGTTTCTTTAATTTGTGATTTTTTCAGTGTATTTAGTAGATTTTTGGGATGTACTTGTCATGATGATTTTACTTAAATATGTTTTAAAGTTGACAACCGCAGTCTGCTCCAAACTGTCAAATATCTGTTTTTTATGTTTTACCTTTTTTCTCTTATTCTTTTTGTGATTTCGTAAATCGGCTCGCCAGTTTATTTTGACTTTCTATTTCTAACGCAAAACATTCAAATGGATTATTGTTATTTTTGTATATTTAAATCACACATAATTATAACAAGCGTCTATATATAAATATAAATCTAAATATACGATATTCACTTACTTTAAATGTATTCATAACTATTATTAGCAAAAGAACTGAGTAGAGACTCCAATTCGAGTATCGAGTGCTCGATACTCGAGTATACTCGTCCATTTTTCAAGTACTCGAGTAATACTCGTAATTTATAAATGAAGATTTATTTTCAGATTTTATTTTGTTTTAAACAGCGGACCGAAAAACTAGATAGCACTATTTAATTGATTGTTAACTTTTAAGCCGACGTCCACAGCAACAGAGAGGGTTTTTCTACCGCGGGAGTAAAAAAACAAAACATTGATTGAGCCAAATTAAAATTTGAGACGCTCAATTATTTATTATTTTTGAAATATAGGTTTCATAATTTGAAAAAAATGTGTTATTGATATACACAAATTTGAATAAATAATATATCTTTCGGTACATCTGAAACTACTCGAGTATACTCGAGTATTTTGAAATTTAACTACTCGATACTCGAGTAGTTGAGATGCCGAGTAATTAGAGTCCCTAGAACTAAGACTACGCCACCAAATAAACATATTCAAGTAAATTTTTTGACTCGAGTTTTATTTCCATTTGTATATAAAGGTCCTGTATAATTCTTCTCTTTCGACATATTTATAATAAATTCCGTATTACTTTTTCAACAGATCAGTGGATAGATACAAAAAGGTGCTATGGAAGGACTTGAGAGTTGGAGATCTTGTCCATCTCTCCAACAACGAAGTGATACCGGCAGACATGGTACTCCTCCGGTCTTCGGATCCAAGTGGACTCTGCTTCCTGGATACGTGCAACCTCGACGGGGAATCAAACTTGAAACCGAGGCAGGTGGCAGCAGGATTTCAAGAAAAGGTAAATTATTGATTGAGTAGGCATTTACTTGGTAAAACTCCATTATAATACGGAAAGAAAAATAACAATGTATTTTAATTCTACATAAATTATTTTATATATTTGTTGATAGCTATTTCGGCTTACGCCTTCGTCAGTTCTTCGATAGTTCTACCAAGTAAATGCCTACTCAATCAATAGAATAACATAATTTACCTTAATACGGAAAGAAAAATAACAATGTATTTTAATTCTACATAAATTATTGTATATATTTGTTGATAGCTATTTCGGCTTACGCCTTCGTCAGTTCTTCGATAGTTCTGACGAAGGCGTAAGCCGAAATAGCTATCAACAAATATATAAAATAATTTATGTAGAATTAAAATACATTGTTATTTTTCTTTCCGTATTAAGGTAAATTATGTTATTCTATTGATTGAGTAGGCATTTACTTGGTAGAACTCCATTATAATAATAAGTTTTACGTGGAATATTACGTATTATAAGTATACGTGGAATAATCAAAGATATTTTAAATTTTATATTAAAATGAACTTCCACAAAGTTACCGCCGAAACCATCGAAAGAATAGGTATTATTTTATTCTACCTTAATTGGAGACAATTTTCAGGTGTCTTTTTGATTTGATTTTTTCAATCCAATCTTTTATCGCATCGACATCTGCGGCTATCGACAGTATTAGATATTATAATAAAATCAAATTACGATAGCAAGAACGAAGAAAACAATGTGGAAAGATAGACAAATGATGATAACTACAACACGAAACGGTTTAGTGAATTTTCAATGTTCATCCTATGTTTTTTTTTGATCCTACTACTGGACTCCCATTAAGAAATGTAATATTCCTCAATAAAATGACTTGAGCGGTTTTAACGAAATGTTAACTTTTTATTCTTTACATAAAACAAAATATTTACGTTCTTATATTTTGAAACAACTACATACGTTATACGTGCTGTTAGTTAGAGTGAAGTCGTGTACTTGGCAATCAATATTCATTTACCCACACGGGTGACACGCAATCTTTGACAAATATCAATCTACCTCGTTTAACAGATTGGATTCGTGGAAAATGAATAAATGATGTGCAGTGATTGAATGCTTGGTTTCTTTCCGCAATTTGTTCCAGTGCACTTGAACCTTGAACCAACGCGGGCTGCATTTTTCATGTGCCAACTGTCACGAACAGATTTACAGACGTGGCCTTCTAGAACAGCGGCTTCCCAACACACAAGAGAATAATAAAAATAATAAAACATTTTGAGTACTTATTCCCAGGGCTGTGGAGTCGGAGTCGGAAATTTTGAAAAGTTTGAACTTTTTATTTTTGCATATAATATGTTAAATTTAGCAATTCTGGATTAGTAGGGTTGATATTTAATTGAATAAACATAAATAGAAAAATTAGGAAAAAAAGTCGGAGTCGTTTTTTTGGTCAATGTCGGAGTCGTGCCTTTGGTAAATGCTGGAGTCGGAGTCAGAGTAGGAGTCTTTTTTAACTACTCCACAGCCCTGCTTTATACGTTAAATGTTTGAGAAACACTGTTAAATAACGTAGTATTTAATCATAAACATCCAATCATTTTAGTTTCACATACTAATATACCTAAGTGATCATTTCCATTGAATATGAGAAATTTTCACACAAACTTAAAGAATAATACTGCTACGAGAAAAGTGCTGTTCACATTTTTCCCATGAATTTACTACTTATTTATTTGCAAGGGATATATTTATTTAAAATACAGAAAGAAAGAATTATTGAAAGCTCAAGAAAAAACGTAAGTAACATTATATTGTCAATTCAATTAAATAATCCTCTTCGAAAAAATTCCTAACATTTCTTAATTTATCAATTTCATATGGCGCATTGGAAAGTTGCTGTGATCCCATTTTTTTCCCGCCTTACTTAAAACTACCACTAAAATGTTATTATCCTTATTTCCTTCGTGTTGGCACACTGTTGAAGATTTTTAATGTATTATACTTTCCAATTAAGTTTAATCATATGATACTCATATTTTGCATATAGATCTGGACTTAATTGTATCGTAATTATTCCGATATTACGATAATCTATTGAAAGTTATCGGTTGCAGAGCAATTTAATATTAATTTAATCCTAACTCATTGTCATAATACAATAATTTTCCCAACTATAAAATTGTATAATAATGTTATAAAATATATTATATACGTAAATTCTAAATGCATATATTATATCATTGTACAAGGAAAATACTCGCATAAATTCAGTCAGTCGTGGGTAGGCACAACTATTTAAAAAAAAAAATCTTTTCTGATCATGCATTTATTTACATACTTAATAAGAATCGAGGATTTCGACTGAATGTGTATGATGGAATTTTAATATAAAATATGAATCGTTTGAATTTTGTATTTTTTCGTGTGTTCGTCACTAAACCCCGGGTTTTTTCTTTCGGCATCCTCATGAATTCTAGAGGCACGAATGAACTTGTGAACTATAAGTCAGCCATCCTAAAGCGCCGGGATAGGGACCGTGCTATGAATAGAAACCAGCTCTATAGAAAACTAGGCACCCCTGTAAAATGTGGTGTTATGCTGTTCTCAGTGTATTTTGTAAATAGAACAATATCAATATATTATACAATGTCAATTTTAAACCCGCTGTTTGCAGGAAGCACTATAAGAGGGGAGACGACTTGAAAAAAAGAGAAGCTCGCGACGAGCGAAACTGGTCCTGATCTAAATAAATTTATTGTGGAATAAGTACAAACGATGTTAATAAATATTGACCTTAAAAGTATTCCTATATCGTTATTCTCCGAAATAGCAGTTCTCTTAAAACAACTTCTGTTGAGATACTCTATTACAAGTCTATATATTATGATCTTCATTCGGAGCGGGCATGGTATTGTTATAGTTGGCAGTTGGTATACAATGTTATTTAAACACGCTCGGCAAAACAAAATAACTAATGGATCATTTTATGACGAGTAATTGCGATCTTAAATAAATACCCACGTTTATTACACGGGGACAACCAATGAAGGATGTGTCCTGTGCAGATTTATGGCTGATTGGTCGTCACGCAAACCTATTAAATTGTTGATATCTCTGTCACAATGATAAATATGTGAGGCCCGCACCGAGGAGTAAAGCCACCCACCACCACCACTAGATTAAATAAAATATGAATCTCCAAAATTAAATACTTTTCCGTTTACATTATATTAATTTAAAAAAATTCAAAAGAAATAATAATCATATTTTATGGTTTTTAAACATTTTAAATTATTTCTGATCCTCACGTGTAGCATATAGACTCTATATGCTAGTTTATGTACTCTATATTATAGCGTATAAAAACTCTTTTCTATGCAGGGCTGTGCAGACGTTATAAAAAAAGCACGACTTCAACATTGACCAACAACTCGACTTCGTCGGTTTTTTCCCCTACCTTTTCTATTTATGTGTATTAAATTTAAGACCAACCAACCAATCCGGCCAATAATCACCTTTTTCATTTATACATGCTATATCGGGGGTTCTTAACCGCGTGCCCGCGAAGCCATTTTCGTGCGCCCGGCAAATAATTAAAGAAAGAATAATGATAAATAAAATGTTAATTGAAATCTCAAAAATATTAGCAAATCTATGTAAAAAAAAAAAACATGGCATTACAGCTGTCGCCAGTGCGCCATGCATTTGACAAATTAATAAAAATATCACAAAACGTGTTAAACAAAATTAAAAGAAAAAAATATTAAGAGATACATATTATTTTATGAATAGGTCATTTTCCACTGTCAGTGAGTTAAAGGGAAATTGTAATTGAACATTCGAAAAACACTGATGTTTATCAAATATAGCCGGTATTAGGGGTATAAATCTTGCATGATTAATGCGGTTAATGAAGTCTCAATATTTTGCGCTTGTAATGTGCGTATTTTTCTTGCTGGGAGCACCACCCCCGCCCCGCTCTTTCAAAATTTTAGTTTTGCGCTACATTACGTGCTGTCACTACGGCTGATTTTTTATGGAAACCTTTCCCGCAAAATGACTTCTACGAGTAAAAACAACGAACGTATTACTTTAACAGCGATTCGGAAGGAGACTACTTTTGTTATCTTAATGAAGGACAAATGTGTTTTCTTAAACTGCAACGGTGCCGTGTCAATGATGAAAAAACTTAACCTGGAACGCCATTTCAAAACAAATCAGAGTTCTTTTGGCGTTCATTATCCACCTAAATCAAAGTTGAGAAAAAGGAAAATTGATCAACTAAAATCAGGATTATCTACCCAGCAAACGCTTTTTACCCACTAGTCCTGTCCTAGTCCTCGTATCCTTTCCGTCCCTACTCTCTTCGAAAAAGAGAGGATGAGCAACTGAGTAACAAGCAGTTCTCTTAGAAAAAATATATGTTGAGATAACTCAGTGAGGAGTCCATATGGTCCACGTTGGGAGCGGACACGGTTAAAAAAAATGTAACACAAGTAAAGCTGCCAAGGGATCAATACTTAAATAAATATGTACAACCTAAATCTAGTTTTTTAAAAAATCCGGCTTGTGCCCGTGACTCATTTCTTAAATCTCAAATGCGCCCGTCACCTGTGCTATCTGTATGCATAAATAAAAAGTTGAAACTATTCAAAAGTTTTTCACTCCGTAGACCTGACCTGTTTTTCTACGAACAACTGCTTGTCACTCAGTTGTTCAACCCCTCTTTTTAGAAGAAAGTAAAGATAAAACGAATAGGACTAGTGGTTAGCCAATAGTTCGCTTTACGTCCCGTTTGTAGGATATCAGATGAATGAGGAGAACTCGTGAGCTCAGAAACCGAAGTCGACGACTTTGAAAGTCGAGCATGGCCCCAACGATTTTACACATGCATGCTTTAAAAAAACACTGTGTCTATCTTATCGCACCCGCTGTGAAATACTGTCGTAAGTCTTAAATGTAATTTTTATATCGTGGATATATGATTCGTGATTGAACTCAAATCGTGTCAAGGAAAAGGTTCAATTCAATTCATATTTCAGTGCAGATATACATCATAAATATTATCGTATCGAAAGAGCAAGTAAATATTATATGATTTGGTGAGAAAAAACTAGAGTATAATAACGAATAGGCACCTGTTTTATATCCTGGATACGGTCCAATAATATGTGCTGTTATTAATAATATATTCCTAGGTCAGTGAGACATTTCAGTGTTTTATGGCGAACCATAATCTAAAAGCATTCACTACAATACTTTGAATTCAACCAATACGTTATAACATTGGTTGATTTCAAATTATTATTGAACGATAATTTCGTCATTGTTACGGGTCGTCTTAGCTGGGCGAATCTAGGCGAGGCGTTCCGGCGCGGCTTTGAAAGCGGCAGAGTTTTAAAATATCAAACGGTCCTTGCCCATGCAAGTGTCATACGTAGGCGAAGCGGTCCGGTCAGGACGGCATATGTCGCAAGTCGCCTCAAGTGCGCACTCATGGCGCCCGCGAATCGCTTGAAAATATGAAACGGTCCAAGCTCACCAGAGCGTTAATTGCGTCTGGCCGAGCGATGGCACATAAGACCTTTGATCAACTACGTTTTAAATTGACTGGATTCGCCTAAATTCTCTTGCCGGTTCGCGTCGCTTACCTAAGACACGGGGTTACTATATGTGTCACTGAGGTAAATCATTCTACTTTCAATACGAGTCCACAGATCACAATGGAAAGGTCAGACATTTATCTTTCATCTCGTTCTCTAGGCCAGTGCTACCCAACTTCAGGGTCCGCGAAAATTTTGTCGAGAAGAGTTGATCGATCGAATCTTGGATAAGGTGACTGAAGAATATCCGTCTATTGCAAAAGAAGCCATGGTAATCCTAATTCCTTTTGCGACTCCATCAGTGGTTCTCATGCAAAATTTGGCTGTGGCCGCATTAGGAACACCAGCGGTCCTACGAAAATGTCTGGTGGCCGCACCAAATTTTTGTGTTGAGTCTTTTTTTGTCAAAAACACCTAAACATGTATGTGTTTGAGTTTTTTCTGGCTAAAAATTCTTTATGCACAATACAATACATACAAAATATTAAATTTTCAGTGTCTTTGTTGACAAATTAACTAGTAAAAACACATTTTTATTAAGTATCAATATTAACTATGAAGCTGTTGGTGGCCGCAGCAAAACCCTCTGGTGGCCGCACATGATAACCACTGGACTACATACCCCTGTGAAACAGCATTTTCGTCATTACTTTTGATAAAAAAAATAAGCACACATCATCTCTTTCCACGGAGACTTTGGAAGATTCCTTGCGAGCATTTCTGCAATCGAACCAGATATTGATTTGTTATATAAAAACATGCAACCACAACCATCTCATTAAATTGTTTTGTGAGCTTCATGTTATGGTTAGTCTTTCTTATTTTATTTTTAAAAACTGTAAGTAAGTTACTATTCTTTGCGACAAAATATAAAAATTTCGACTTCTAAAATATGTTTTTCGGGGGGGTCCGCAGATTATTTTTTTTAAGATTTACGATTTCATGGAAAAGGTTGGGAAGCACTGTTTTAAGCCACGGAATATTATCACACTGACACATTATAGTTTCAACATTATCATGTGACCTTACAAACTTTTACTAGACTAGATCTAGACTCGGTTAATATTCAACCGGAAAATTTTATTTCGGTCACGATGACGGCAAAAACAGCATTCAAAACTTATACAATAATGTTTTACATATAACTCCACCGGTTGCTTGTTAATTGGTATTTTTTCGTATTGTTTTGGCATTCGAGGTTTATTTATATTCAAATGGAATAGTGTTTTAAATAATACAAGCGCGTGATTATTTTTTACTTCCTATTCTGATGTATTTTGCGAATTGTAGGTCAACAGCTGGCCGGGTTGTTTCCTCTTCAAAATGTTAAACCTCTTCAAAGCCAAGGCTATCAATAAATATAAACTAAATAAATTTACATAGCCCGCGCAGTATACTGTAAAACGGGGTGAATAGAGACACTTTTTACCCTTCACGACTATGTATCTTCATACCTGCGCCATCGTTATTAAGACACAGTTAATTTTGTTCGATGCCCTCCCTATTCACATTTAATTGGGGTGAATAGAGACAAAACAACGGATTGTAATGATTGGAATATATGAACCTCTATTCTATATTCACCCCGTTTTACGGTACTTTAAACTAAAAAAAACGTTATTTCATTTTATTTTCGTGCAATCAAAGCGATATAGTTCTGACGAGGGCGTAAGCCGAAATAGCTATCAACAAATATATAAAATAATTTATGTAGAATTAAAATGCATTGTTATTTTTCTTACCGTATAATAAAAGAGAAGTTTATAAGGGGTCAAAAGTTAAGGATGCACATTCATCAAACTTAAACACGTTTGTTTCATATTTTGGCTAATATTTAGTTGGCTTGGTTTTGTCTTTCGAGAGATAGTACTACAGTCATTGTAAAGAATTATTTATAAATAGTAACAAATACATTGAATTCTTAGTAAAGTTGTGCTAAAGTTCAATCCTTGTTTTGTCATTATTCACCTTCTTACCCGGGTTCCATCTCATTATAAAAATGTCGTTCATAAATATATGAGCATGTAACAGTAGTTTAACACTTAGTTTATGGAGTGCGCAATTTTGTAATTTTGCTAATTGGCCATCAAATGCGAATTAACATGGTAATTACCGAAGTAATTGAAAGGGTCCGTAAACAATGTTTCATTTAGTTATGAAAATTTTAAAAGTCATGCAACCATTTACTTGTAGATATAATAAAGTACATACTGTAAAGGAACACTAAGTGGGTAGATTATAATATATTAAGTGTTTCCAATATGGAATTATTACCATTCTCTTAAGTTTTCATTAAAGCTCAAAATAAATACTTTTCCACTCTTCGTCTTAAACTACCCATTTCCATTTAATTTTATAATGCATTTAGTAATAAAAATGCATATCAGATGAGCGAAACACGTTTCATAGTTTGTTACACTCACATAAAAACATTTTTTTGACAGTCGTAGGTAATACACATTTTTATTGTAAAACTGAATATACAGTAATGTAAATTATTTAATATGCATTGTTTATTCGTTCTCAGAACTAAAACATGATTCTTGCCGTCATCGCAAGGTGATCGACAGCGAATAAAATCTGTTTGATTATATCGTAATATTACATATTTTCCGTGATTGTAGCCGAGTGGTCAAAGTCTTGCTATCGTTCAAACCCAGCAGTGTTAAATAGTTTTTTTTTTTTAATCGATTTATAGATTTTTCAAAGTGTTTACGCACAATTTTTTACAGTCCCTTTTAAGTACATTGGTAATTAACATGATACTTCGCATTTTATCGCAATTAACAAGCGCATAATGTTGTGCACTTCGTAAGCATTGTGTTAAGGTGTGGACAGTTGATGCTTGGAAAGGAAACTTGAATCAGTAGAAAATGCTTGCGAAAAAAAAAATTGGATTTTTAGAAAATTCTGTGACTTCTAAAATAACAGGCCCAGACTGAACCAAATCAGAAAGCGGGCAAGGCTTAAAAATTAACTTTTAAAATTCTATCGATTATCGTGGTCAGGGATGGCAACTTAGATTTGATCTGTACACAAATACTTTTTTTTTGATTTAGCCGCATTTGATTTGCAGTATCTACACCGACCAATATGACTTGCACTTTGAAATCGGCCCGACTTATTCTTTCGTAACCTTTAGTGCAAATTCTGATATGTAGCGGCCTTCTGATTGGACAATTTTTTTTTTTTTGCTTTACCTTGATTTAAAGTGCACGGTACAAATTGATTTTCAAGAAAATTAAATAATGAATAATCGCCGCCTTGCCTCTTGAAGGCTATACATTTTTTTTGCTATATGCTAATGATTAATTGTAAATAATTTGGCCATTTTTTTTACGTTATCCATATTTAAGTATTTATTTGTCGCTTCGTTTTTAATTTTACAACAGACATCTGCGGAACTATTATTTTCGCAAATCATAAAAATTATTAAGTACATAAACTATTATTGTAATGGCCAATTATTTTCTATATTGGAATAAATGGTTTTTAAAACATTTTCCATAATTTAATTCACGTAGACCATTTTCTTTCAATACTAAAAATGTCACTTTAAAATTATATATTTGTTTAAACAATTCCGCTGTCATTGTGGACTCTCAATGGAAATTTTTTCTACAAGAATTTCTTGCTTACCTGCTCTCGTTTGAAGAGAGTGAGGCAAGAAATGAAAAAATTAGAACGTGACTAGTGGTTAGCAAATCGCTCTCGTTTCGTCCCGTTTTAAGGATGTGTGTGCGAGGGAATTTTGGACAATACAGAAATCACTAATTCGATTTAAAATGAAACTCCTTGGACTCGGATTTGAACCCGTGCACTCCGCAACCGAGGCCAAAGACGTTGATGGACTCGATAAATATTTCAGGTTGTTACATCGTTGCAATTTTGTCTAGGAGAATATAAAGCAATCGTCAAGGTAATTCATACATAGCAAAAACTATCGTGATGGTGGTAGTTTGTTATTTCTCTTTTTTAAGTATGTAGAAGTCTTTTTTTCAGGGCTGTGGAGTCGGTGAAAAAAAGTCCGACTCCGACTCCAGCATTTACCAAAACCACGACTCCGACTCCGACATTGACCAAAAACACGACTCCGACAAACGAAGGTTAATATCGTCACTTTTTTCTCCTAATTTTCCTATTTATGTGTATTCAACTAAATATCAACCCTATCAATGCGGCCAAAAGCCAAATTTGACATATTAAATGCAAAAATAAAAATTTCAAAATTTCCGACTCCGAGTACGACTCCGGCCAAAACGCCGCGCCGACTCCGACTCCTGCCAAAAAGCTCCGACTCCACGACTCCGACTCTGACTCCACAGACCTGCTTTTTAAAATTTTTGTTTTTGAAAAGTAATTAATTATTAACCGATCTCAACAGTTGAAAATGCTCACAATGAGCGAAACTTTTACAAGCATATGTGTTTTATTTATTTAAAAATATGTTTAAATAAACTAATTCGTTTTTTTTTTTAATTTATCAGCGCTCTCTCAATGGCAGGTGCCGTCAAATTCTTGGCGCCAAAGAGCAAATAATGAGTAGAAAAATTATTTGTACTAAATATGCTATGTCATAACGAGCTAAGCTCGGAGGTTTATTTACAAAAAATCCAAAAATAAATTTAATACTTAAGTATTTTTTAAATACTACTTCAAGTTCTCATTGGTAACTTGGCTTCTAATTATACTCTTGATATGATCCTCGCTTGAAAATGTTTTCTCGCATAATTTTAAGACGAAAAGTATTTTCACGTTCCTAATGATAAAGAGCCGGAATTTGGCGACCCGAGTCCTTTGTTCTGTGTTAATTTGTCAGGGCCATTTGTGTATCACGTCTGTCGTAAAAGCTGATAAAGTAACCATTATATACCATGTTTTCATTCTCTGTTGCAACAGTGTGACTAATCTAAGCGAATTTAATGAATCCGGAAGCACTGTGTTGCTAGATATCCCTTTATCATTTGCATGAATCGTTAGATATATTCAATTTTTTTTTTGGCCAATACCAATAATAATAAAGAAATTCGGTCTTTTATCATTATCGAATCTATAATACTTAAAAATGATATTGTAGGTTGTAGAATTTGTATATAATGTGAATTATATTGAATACAATTACAATTAATTCAATCGATCAAGACCAGTTTCGCTCATCGCGATCATTTTCAATTGAAAATACTTACTTGATTATTTTTTACCATGCCCGCCCCGCTCCTTACTTGGAGCATATGTAGTCCTCGCGGAGTTTATCTCAAGATGTTTTTTTCTACGAGAATTGCTTGTTACTCAGTTACCCAACCTCTCTCATTCGAAGAGAGTAGGGATTGAAAGAATACGAGGGCCAAGGCAGGACTAGTGGTTAACTAATCGCTCTCGCTCCGTGTTGCATGTGGCGGTGGCTCCGTGACGATCGGAAGGGATTTTTAACACAAACACCCCCCCCCCCATTGTTATGTAAAAGAATCGATATATCGACTAAAACAATATATCACTTGATTTTAAAAGTATGTACATATTTAAAAAAGGTGCAGTTTGCATCACCAAAAAAAAACTAAGGCGTTATTTATTACTATGAAAATTAACCGAAGAACTGTTTTATCATACATTTCAAAAGAATTCTGGATCAAGGAAAACTTTGGCAATTATAAAATTTAATCAAATAAATGATGCGTCTTTAAAAAAAACTGTAACTTTTTAATCTTGGCAAGATGAAAATGACATTCTTAGCAACGCAGCACATTACCTACATATGTTTGCCTAAATGTCCACGCACACTTCACTTCCACAGCCGATATGTTTTTAATACAAAATAAATAATATCGACAGCTATTGAGTTATTTTAAATCATGCATAATATTTACATAATGTGAATAATTGGCTAGCGGTGAACTTTATAAAAAAAAATGAGAGCGTGATATGTGCGTCATCGATGAATAAATACGAAAATAAAACAATTTTGCATTTACTTCCCATCCTCATTTGGAAACATTATTAAATTATTTATTTATATTTTACACGTAATACAATTAAAGTTCTTCTCATAAAATAAATATTTACACAATTTATTACATACGCAACATTGTTTGCTGTTACTTTATTTTAGTTTTATTTAAATTGAATCAAAAATTTGTATAGAAATTTTAGTAATATTTATATCGAGAGATATTTCATCATAATAACACCACACCGATAAAACATTTATTAATGTTATGATATAAATGGTGAAATAATCAATAACCCCTTCATTTTGATTTTGCTAATGATCACACACTTTGAGTAGTGAGATAGTTTAATTAATTCTGTACGTTTAATTACTCTCATTTTTTATGAGACACTTGACATTGAATTAAATGAATAACTGAAGGGTGTCATTTCTTGATAATAATCGTAATTTAATCAATTTAAACGTTTATTTGAGTAATAAAAGCTACTGGTCTTGATCTACTTTTGTATTCTAATTATTCTTATATAATGTGTCGTGTACAAATTATACTATTACAATATTGTTCGCGGCAAAATAAATTGCTAGACAATCTTATCAGAATAGGGTTGCCAAAATTAATTTTTGAAATATTCTACAAAAAAGCACAGAATGTGAATTTTATGATATTGTTAAAATGGTATAAATCCTTTTGTAATTGCAGTGCTTGCCTACTGTGTGGGGGTCTTTCATATCTACGGTTTATAATGTCTCGACTTTTCCAAGTTGAGACAAAACTATTTCGAGGTAATCAACAAAATATTTCAAGATACTTAAACATAACATTATTTAAGCAGATTTTTCACACTAGTATTTTATATAATTTACTTTCTTTCATACTTCGCTTACAGTCAGCTTGCTATACAATTTGCATGGGTCGTTAACTTTAACGGAACGCAACAAATAATATATGTTATATAAAGTTTTGACCGGAAAATATCATTAATATTAGAAAGTTTTTTTTTCAGTCGTTTTATACTTCGCAAATATTTAAAATTAGATTTCTCCACGATTTAAGAATCGAACGAAAACGCTTTCCTTGCGATGTTGTGGCAACCCTAAACTTGCAGATTCGCGTCCTTGAAATAGTATGAACTCACAATAATTATGTTGTTAGGATAATAAGTATAGTTAAGTGCATATATATTAGTCATGCGAAACAAAATCGATTTAAATTATATGCAGCCATTCATTCGTGCCTGTAAATATTCGAATCGGTTGTCTATGGTTGAATGTGAAAACCAGATTGTTGCATCTAGCCAATGAGAATATTTTTCATTTCAAAGCAGATTTATCAATTGGATAATAATGTCCACTGTAAATTTATTTTCTTATATGTAATTCATATGTTACGGATGTCCAGTGTCACAAACATTACATTTTCTCACAAATCTTTATTTGTGGACACATTATTGTTGTCTATGGTTGAATGTGAAAACTAGATTGTTGTATGTGCATTTTAAACAGATTTTACAATTAGACTATAATGTCCCCTATATATTTATTTTCTTATAATCCATAAGTTACGTATGTCCAGTGACACAACTATTACACATTACACATCATTACACAATTTGCTCACAAATCTTTTTTGGTAGACACATTGTAATTATCTATGGTTGAATGTGAAAACTAGATTGTTGCATTTAGCCTATGAGAATATTTTTACCAATAATTCATTGCATATTATATTCAAATATTCACTATTGAGTGTTTTCATTATATTGTTAATAACCAAATCGTTTTTTTTTTGCTTTGCAGCAATCGATCTTCACAGCCGGAAAATTTGTGAGCGTCGTAGAAGTTGACGCTCCTTCGACGAAAATCTACCGATTCCACGGTGCTGTCGTCCATCCAAACGGCAGACGAGTGCCTCTATCGTCCGACAACCTGCTGCTGAGGGAATGCAGGGTAAAAAATACCGATTTTGTGGAGGGTATCGTCGTATACGCTGGTTAGTACCAATGGCTCTAATTTAAATTGTATAGAGTTGTATTGCAAATAATTAAATGTAGCGCTATAAATATGTATATAAATGACACGAATATTTTTTATTTTCTGTCATTCTGTCATTTGTCATTTTGAATGCTGCCGATGATGCAATGTTTAGTGTGTTTGTAGAAAGGCGTAATATCTACATATAAGAACATACTAATTCTACAATTTTACATAATAAAAAAAACCGGATTCGATTTTTAGCTGATCAAATTTATTTAACATTTGCCGACAAATTAAAAGGGGTAGATTAAAAAACAAAAAGCATATTCTGATCAATGTAACATTAACTGTGTGTCCTTGCTTTATATATTTTTTATTAAAATTATGTCATTAAGTGGAATTATGACCAAAATTTATTCGTTTCACAGTGTGTGCTAATTTTAAATGAATATTATCGAATAATTAATTGAATACCTACCGGAAATATTTAAAAAATAAATAACACCGGAATTGCAAATTAATATGCATGTTAATTAAACACATTTCTGAGGATGATTCAAATAACTTTCTAAAAATAATGTCTAGGCTGGCATGATTTACTTGGCGCGAAAGCAATAATCTCGATTTTTTACAATTTTCATTTCGCCGCCGGTGAAAGTTTATTAAGACAAAATAAACGCGCGGAAATTTGCATTTTCCCAACGAGTGAATCTTAATCTTAATAATTCCGTTGTAATAGTAATGCAATTTTGCACTTAGGTTGTGGCAACATTTATTTTATCCGGTTTGTGGTTGCGTTTTCGCGGCAATTCAATGTGTTTTTTTTGTCTTAGCAGAGCAATCCATTGCATGTACATATTATTTTTATTACTCATGTTGGTATAATTAATTTAGTTCGCTAAATTTAAAAAAAATGTGTAAATTATTAATCTCAGGATATTTGTAACATTTGAAACTACATAGATGTTGTAAATTTCAATATATTATGACATCTCAATTTTTCTTTTAATTAACCTGCGATGCATGTCAAAATAAAACACTGCCTCGCGCACCGATTTCAAGATCTTTTTACTCTTGCTTATTTCAATAGGCTGATTTAGCAAATCTGCATTATTAACTTCATTTATCAATAAATTATTTAACTTTTTCTATGCACAAAAATCTGAAACAGTGTGAATATTTTATGAATGGCTCCATTTTTTTTCAGGAAATTATCTAACTCAATGTCACTAGTTAGTTTATATATAACTAGTGGCTCCACCCGGTTTTGCTCGGTACTTGTAATGCATTATTATAACCACAGTTCTAGGACAGCAAATTCAAAAATAATTTATAATAACGAATTTCAATTTATTGTGTCTTATTACGTAAACTACATTCGTTTGTGTTTTTAGTAAATTTATTTAAATTCTACGAAAAAAAATATTTTACCACAGTCGATCAGAAATGAATTATACACATCGAACTTTAATTTTTAAATAAGGTTTTTGACAATTTATGTTTATTTTCAGGTCACGAAACGAAGGCCATGCTGAACAACGGTGGTCCTCGGTATAAGCGGTCACGTCTCGAGCGTCAGATGAACACCGATGTAATCTGGTGCGTGCTGATGCTTCTGGTTCTATGCTGCATAGGTGCCGTTGGCTGCACCCTTTGGCTGAACAAATATGCTCCAGTGACTCCAAACGGAAAGACACTTGGGATTGGAATGATGAATCACGGACCTACGAGACCTCTGCCGCCTTATATACCTTACGCTTCAGAGCCATCTTATGAAGGATTGCTCAGCTTCTGGACGTACATCATTATTCTGCAGGTAAATAATTTCCATCGGGCTATAGAAAATTAAATCAAAGTAAATGCATATCTTTTTATCTTATTTTATTCTTATAGATGTTTTTTCCGCATTTTAAAATGATCTTGAAAGTGTGACTTTTCCTTAACCCTTTAACATTTACGATCCCAAAAAAAGACGATCAGATCAGATCGATAGATGTTAATTAAACAGACTTTGGAAGGGATCACTTATTAAATAAAATTGTACTCATAATATTAAATAATAAAGAATAAAATTGTGTTATAAGTATTGTAGATTTATAATTTTTAACTATGAATATGGGAAAACAATGAATGCCAAGTAACTCAACTCTGTCACTATTTTCTGGAACTATAAAAAAATAACAATGAATGGGGAAAAACTATGAATGTGAGAACAATAGGTCAGGGTTCCACTGTATCTTATTAATTCTATTCTAATTAATGAATCATTTCACATTAAAGTTTGATAAAGGAATCAGTGAAATTGAATTTATATAATGTACATTTTAAACCTGTTATATTTTAAAGTAGAATTAAAAAATTCTAAAGAATTGTATTGTATTGATTGAGTAGGCATTTACTTGGTAGAACTCCATTATAATACGGAAAGAAAAATAACAATGTATTTTAGTTCTACATAAATTTATGTAGAACTAAAATACATTGTTATTTTTCTTTCCAGATTTTATTGTATGTAGTAAAACCCCTTTGGATAGAAACAGGTGGAAAGAGTTCCCAGATTACCACATTTGTGATGATGGTGAATTAATTAAACAATATTGGTTTTATTAAAACGAGAGTTATCAAGACTAATACAATTTTTAGTTCACCCTTATTTACAGTAACATTTTGTTCAATTCCAGGTGATGATACCTCTGTCGCTGTATGTGACAATAGAAATGACAAAAATCGTTCAAATTTACCACATACACAATAATGTGGATCTATACGACCCAACCACGGACAAACGAATAGAATGCCGGGCTCTTAACATCACGGAAGAGCTCGGGCAGATCGAGTATATATTCAGTGATAAGACTGGCACCCTCACCGAGAACAAGATGGTTTTCAGGAGGTGCGCTATCGGAGGAGTCGACTACAATCACCCTTCCCCCGAGAGATCGCATCCTATGGGATCCCCCGTCAGCACTCCGGAGCCCATCACTCCAATCATTGCCAATGCGCAACTTTTGGAAGAGCTATCTTCGAATAACTTCACTGACGGAACACACGCCCAACGTGTCAGAGAGTTCCTTTTAGTTTTAGCTCTCTGCAATACAGTCGTTGTTAGCCGAACACCGCATCATGACTCCATGAATGCAAGCGGCATTGTCGAAACACCGACTGCCGGGCGAACACCTAAATTTATTGCCAACGGTACTAGAATCAAAACAAAGCAACCGCCTATGACGACTGAAAAATATTCTCGACTCACCGAATCTAGATCCGTGACGCCCTCTCCTCCCGCTTCGACCCTGCCGTCTCCCCGCCCCCAGACAGGACTGCCTCCGATTCCGTCGTCTCCTCCCGACAGACCGAGGTTTCTTCAAATTCCTCATATATTCAACCGAGATAAGAGTGCGGAAAACGGTAAAAATTCACTGAACTCTTCGACAATATCCGAACTAACTCCAACGGCCGTGAAGCCGATCTTTGAAGCTGAAAGTCCTGACGAACTTGCCTTAGTGGAAGCGGCATTAGCTTACGGATGTCGTTTAGAAAAAAGGAATCCTAGAGAAGCTGTCATCAGTATGAATGGAGAATTTCTTGCGATTCCCGTACTGAATGTTCTTCCATTTGATTCAACACGAAAATGTATGTCAGTTGTAGTGAGGCTCCCGAATTCACCTCTCGTTACAATATATTGCAAAGGCGCTGATACAACTCTATTGGAAGTTTTGGCTCCATCACCGGAAGGTTCAGCCGAAAGAGCTGCTCTCATGAGAACGCAACAGCAGATAGACGCGTATGGCCGTCAAGGTTTACGAACTCTTGTAGTTGCTAAACGCACAGTTACAATAGAACAGTATGAAAACTGGGCAGAAGAACTCAAAAGTGCCGAACTGGCGTTGGATAACAGAGAGCGGAAAATCCGCGAGTGTTATGGCAGCCTGGAAAGTCAATTTGTACTGCTGGGCGCCACGGGCATCGAGGATAGGCTCCAGGAAGGTGTCCCACATACCATTGCCGCCTTATTGGAAGCCGGAATCGTGATTTGGGTACTGACTGGGGATAAGCCGGAGACAGCCATCAACGTGGCTTACTCTGCCAAGCTTTTCCCGCCGCAAGTGGAATTGCTTAAACTCATGGCGCGGAGTAAAGACCAAGCCGAATCAACCATCAGGTAAGCGAAGAAATTATCAATTTAGTTTTTTTTGTAAGATAGATCCCAATGTAGACTCCTAACGAAGCATGTTAAGAGAACTTGTTTAATAACAACTGGGAACTTGTAGAAGAGTAAGAAACGAAAGGACCATAAAAAAAACATACTTTTCACTCTCTTCATGGTTTCAGAATTAACCCTTTATATCCCAGGCCATTTTAGAAAGTTCTCACAAAAAACCCCAAGGCATTTTTCGCTACAAACGGTAGTCTTTATTCTATTATTCATCTCATCTAATATTAAATTATCTGTGTAAATTTTTTTATAATATCATTTTATGTTGTATCGCGTAGTAAAAAAATATTTTATATTGGTTGTAAAAGCATACAAATGAACACAAAAACAAATGCCGTTAAAGCGTGTTGAAAACACTTGGGCCGATAAATCTGCCCCGTGGGATTAAAAGGGTTAATATATCGACGATACAAGTCGGCTATTTTTTCTGCTTTAGCTTTACCCAACCAATAAAACTTTGGATTCAATTGTATTCTTTTATTGATGACATTTCATTCATTTACAGATGTTACCTTGACAATATGGACAATATCGAAATAACAGAAGACGGCAACGGAATAGTTGACAGCCCGCTTCCTTCTCGATCCATCAAAGGCAGAGCTCTCGTGGTTGACGGAAAAACTCTTACTTTTATACTCGATAAAAGATCAAACCTAACAAGACCATTCTTAGAACTTACAAGGCGCTGCATATCAGTGTTATGCTGTAGGGCTACACCTCTTCAGAAAGCATACATTGTCAAGGTAGATATTAAATATTTAATTTATAATGCAAAGACCGATGTGTATATATCGTCTCCGATTGATGATTCAAATAAATTTATTAAAAAAACAAACGAATGTAGTTTATGACATGACGGTATAAATTAGAATTTAATTTCGATTTTTCTTTTTGTAGGTTGTGAAAGAAGAAATGGGGGTCACAACTTTGGCAATTGGGGATGGCGCCAATGATGTTTCGATGATACAAACGGCTGATGTAGGAATTGGTAAATACAATAAATATTTTTTTTTTTTGAAAATTTATCGAGCTTGCAAAGAGGGCTCTCAGTTTCCTTGCTAATTTTCTGGTAGGATTATTGCAGACGTTTTTGACTCTTTTTATCCCTTCCAGGCGCAAACATTGCTGTATCAAATGCAAAACAACAACCTAGGTTTTTGGTGTTACATGATACATGAGTTCGCATGGATGTATCGACTGTGAGGCATGTCAGCACAGTCTAGGCACATTGCTAGGTCAGCTCTTTAGCCCTTTAAGGGTTAAGAACTTACCAATTACAAATACTGTAAACTTTCATTAAACTTGAGTTTTTATTTCGTACTGAGAGCTCACTTTGGCTTCTCTGTGACCTAATTGTACCCAGTATTTATTATTGATTTCAATGTGATTTACTGTCATATCTCTGTTCATGTGTGCCATTTTTACTTTATTCAGGTATATCTGGTATGGAGGGAATGCAAGCTGTGATGGCGTCAGACTTTGCCATCTCTAGGTTCAAATATTTAGAAAGATTCCTTTTGGTTCATGGGCATTGGTGCTACAATCGACTTGCCAGAATGATCCTTTACTTTTTCTATAAAAATGCCGTAAGTAAAAAAATATCATATTCATTTTAACAACATTTACATTGCTTAGGTCAATCTTTGCTTAATCATTGTTTACATTTTATTCACTTCATATAGTATATTCGTATTATTTATCGATTTAAAACAAATATTTGATGAATAATATGTAACACTCAGTTACTGGAATATTTTTGCTATCATTGCCACTCCCAATGTGAAGCATATAGACTCCTGATGGAGACACCTCAACAGAAGTTGTTCATCATGAATTGCTTGTCATTCAGTCATTCAAATTATATTTGTTCAAAGGGAAATAAGTATAAGGGATAGGGACAAAACACTAGTAAGATTATTGCTTCAACTATGCAGCACTTTTTTTTGTATTGGAGGGTTATGAGTGAATTATTTATAACATCACAGATATTCATGGCTTGGAACATTCCTTATGTTGAAGTTCATACACTTCTAAGCCATATGGTTTAAAAAACATTGCATCAATTAATCAAAAAATACACACTTATATCTGGCAGAATTGATTACATGCAGTTTAATATCTGTAACAATGTTATGTCAAGTTTGATTAAATTTATTGAAAATTGTTATTCTTTATGAGCAACACTCAAATTTCAATTATTGCTGTAGTTATTGTGCTGTGGGGAGATTTTATTTGTTTTTGTTATTGATGATTGCTCTTTACATTATTTTCAGACATTCGTGTTCCTTGTATTTTGGTTTCAACTGTTCTGCGGGTGGTCAGCTTGCGTAATGGTCGATCAAATGTTCCTCATGTTGTATAATTTATTCTTCACCTCTTTGCCGCCTCTAGCCATCGGTAAGTAAACGCTTCACAGTAATACCAACACACAGCCTTTCTCAGAGACTGAATATTGTAATTTTGTTTGCCAGCTCAGTCAAATAAAGAAATAATCTTTCGCCATATATATTATTTCTAGACAATTCATTCACTGAACATCTTTATATCGCATCACTATTGTAGTATTGGATATAAGACATTTCATACAACAAAGATATGTCCACCGTTAAACATATTTGTTCATTAAACCATTCAAGTTGCTTGTTTATTAAAATTAAAGGGAATAATAGATCCGATAAGGATAGTTGGAGTTCAGACATTGCCTAGAATACCATTTGAATTCTTCCTGCAACTTACATACAGAAAGATGGACACAATTAATTGAAAAACTTCCAGGCTTCCAGGCAGGATTTGTTATGCAGCAATGTCCCATCATTTTTTCAGGGTGCTAAATAGATCAAATATGTTTTTATATCTATCAAAATTACAAATTTCCATTTGTGTTCTGATAAATATCAAGACCGGTTTCCTTCATCGAGAGTATTGTCAACTGATGGCGAGCACAGTCAACTGAACAGTTGACAATGCTCGTGTCGAGTGAAACCGGTCCTGATCTTTATCAGAATAAGTGTGAAATAAGTATTTCAATAATGCCTTTCCACCAAGAAGTGATTACACAATACAGTTAAATACTAAATGTTACAACATTCTAAAGAATATTCCCTATAGTTAACATAGTAGTTAATAAATAATAAAGTAATAATTAATGTAAAAAAATATGTTTGAATAAAGTGCATTTGTTTAATATAGTTCAATATAAAAATCAAGGGGCCTCATAGCAATGATTGGCTGACATTTGTCCACGAGTTCATAGAACTAGCTTTTTTGCCTAATTCATAAGGAAATGCTAACGCTCTTGTAATAGCACAATTTTCTCACTAAAATACAAGTGGAGCTTTTTTACAAGTCTTGCTCATTGGCGCATGAAGTCTCAATGATACTGGCCACAATTTTTGTTTTTGTCCGTTCAACCGTATCATGCTACGAACCACAATGCTCCACATTGTATCCACGAATTAATGATGATAATGATGCATGGATGTTTCAATTATTCTTCATTGATTCCAGGAGTGTACGATCGAGCAGCTCCTGAAGCCTTACTACTAGAACGTCCCGGGCTGTATGCGGCTTCCAGACTTGGCGCTGCCTATCGCCCTCGCTCCTATTGGCTCGCCATGGCTGATGCTCTGTATCAGAGCATCGTGCTCTTCTTTACGGCATTGCACACCTTTTGGGGGAGCGCCGTCGACCTATGGCTCTTTGGAATCACCATATCCAGTTCCTGCATCTTTGTGATGTTACTTCACGTTGCTATTGAAACCAGGAGTTGGGTGAGTTTTCACTTATTTTACTTTTGTATGAATGAATAAGTTTGACTGTATTCTTCATAAACCTTATCCACATAATGTTTCTCGGGCAGAACAAAGACTTTTTATAAACAAATTTTATGTTAAAAAAGTACTCTTTATAAGACTTTTTGATTGGTGTACAGAAGACTTTTATTCAACCGAGATGTTTCATAAACATAGAAGGAATTTTATTTAGTCACTGCAATGCGACAACTGAAGAATAATGTCATTGTCTATGTCGTTTTAAAAAGCCAAACTAACCAAAATGCTATTATTAGTTCATTAAGTATCTAAAGATGATTAGTGATTACATATTTACTAACAAAGATTGCACCCCAATTTTAGTGGAATGAAAGTTGTTTTTTTTCACATGCCTCAGAATATTGCTGAAATGTTTGATTCAACCTTTTTTGTACCAATGCGATTTGTTTTTGTCATAGGCAATCTTATTTTCATTACTCCTGATACTTTCAATATGCTTAGAAATGAAATAAACTGAGAAATCAATTTTCGTATTTGACTTAATTTGTTTTATCAGTTTTTCCTGTTTACCAGAAGTCTTAATACACTTTTATCATGCAGAAAATTGATTCATTTTTTACTGTCTAACATGTCATATCAAGAGTGCAGTAGACTATATCAATCTAAAGTTATTCATTGATATTTTTTCTTCACAGACAATTCTTCATGTGCTGTCACTCCTGGGATCATTGGGTGCCTTTTATGGTTTCTCATTAATATATAATTCAATATGTGTGCAATGCATGGGTCTGCCGTCTAACTATTGGGTGATGCAGACTGCAATGGCAACACCTGAATATTGGCTCATTGCAATACTAAGCGCAGTCATTGCACTGGCTCCAAGGTAAGAATATTTTTATATTAATTAAGTGCAGTTAGTGGGAAGAAAATTTTGACAGGTTAAAGTCCCGTTACAAGCAGATTTTTTCAGTCGATAAATTGATTCTGTTCAAAGGCAATGGGTGTTTGTGTTGTTAAAAATCCCTTCCCACTTTTCCTATCCCAAAAAGCTGCACGCAGCCAGAGCGATTAGCTAACCACTAGTTCTGTCCTAGCCCTCTTCCAATCCTAGTCTCCTTCCAATACCTACTCTTCGAAAAGAAGAGGTTGAGCAACTGAGTAACAAGCAGTTCTCATAGAAAAATACATGTTGAGATAAACACCGTGAGGTGTTGAGAGCAGATATAGTAAAAAAAATTGTCGCAATAAATTGACATGATTCCTTTATTTTGCCATGTTATAAACGTTAAATTTGAAAATAAATGAAAAAAATTCACAGTTCATTCTGCAGCATGCATAGTTAAGAGAACACACGAACTTTGCTGTCCTTTTTCTGTATCTTTTTCAATTTTTAAATCAACACAGTTCTCTTGTTTTTTTTAAATCTTGTTATTTTGTCAATTCCAGACTGGTGTGGCGGGCAGTGAGCGCTTCCCTCTGGCCAGGCCCTCTGGGTCGAGCGGTTCTGCAAAGAAGAAGAGCCCGGAGACTCGCCCGTCTTCCACTTGCTGCACATTATCACAATGCCTCGCATTCAACGCACATTTATAGGTTTGTTCATTTGAATTTTTTCAACTATAACGAGCACGGGTAAGCCTGCGGGCCTGAGCCCGGCCCGACCCGGGCTGGGCTGGGTAGCAAAGATTTGGATTGGGGCCGGGCTCGGGCCTGGGTACACTAAAAATAAAACAAATCTTATTATTCCGGATGTACATATGTATATGTTTACCATTATTGTATATCTAAATTACACACATATTATAATTTGATGAGTTGATATAAAATAATTTTAAATGCTGATTAAAATTTTGTTGAAAAGTTGAAAAAACTGTCAAGCTTGGGTTGGGTTCGGGTAAGATGTTCGTAAATTTTCGGGCTCGGGCCGGGTAGAATTTTTAAATTTCGGCCCGTGCAGACCTCTAATTGAGTTAAAACAAAAAGTTATCTTATATAAGCAAGTACTCTTCTATGTGCTGTACAATTATTTATTATTTTCAGTTTGTACATTTCTAACACTATTAATTTTTATTCGTTTCAGACCAACTGATGACAATACTATTGGAAAAAATTCTACTACTTTAACAGCAATAGGATAAGAATAGTGAATAATGATATAGTAAATATTTTTGTGAAGTTTTGAATGAAGCCGCTCGGAGCGGCCGTCGAATTCTCGGTGCCGCGTTGCTGGTAGAATAATTTGTAACAGTGAACGTCGACGCCTGTGATTGAAATCTAAAAGATATAGTGTGATAGTAATAATCATGGGGTTTCCTCGGAGTCGGTCGGCGCGGAGGGCCGTCCGTCGCAACATCGGGACCCGCCCGGGAACACACTGAGCGCGGCCATACCAAATAATATGCCGTGTGATTTACCTCGACCCAATTCAATTAGGCTGTGATCTCTGTCGTAGGCATATTAGTATTTTTTTACAAAGGAATATGATAAATTGTAATTGATTTATAAAGAGGAGATATCGTTTAGTGAGTAAGTCATGTTTTAAATTGTAGTTTGTACTTTGCTTATATTTACATACACGCGTAAATACGGTCTTCATAGCTCTGATGTCACTGTACTGACCAGTAATGTGACAGGTCTGCCACGCTATGTTATTTTCTTTTGTTCTCCCAATCTCAATATAAATATCAAATATATGTCAATTAAAAACCTGGATCTTTTCAATTAATAATTTGATAGCTTTTTTTGTTTAGTCACCGCAGATATTGATGCTTTTATTTCCTAGTTTTAATTAAATTGCAGGTTATTATTGCTAAAAGAAGAATTCTGTAGTCTTAATGAACTCATTTAAACGCATTAAAATCTAAACTAAAATAAATACTTTACAATAATCGCCTTAATTAATTCATTGATTGTTTTCCCAAACATATTGAAGTTTAAGTTATCATATATATTTCAAATGAAGTATCTCTGACAAGCTTGGTAATATTGATATAAACACATGTTTTAATCATCAATTGTGACACCTTAGTGCTCGTGTATGTATCTATATCAAACAATAAATTTGTAAATAACTCTTGACGTTCGGGACCAACGTTTTCGATCCAATCGATGAAAATTTTAAAAAAAATACAGATAAATAACCTATATTCTTAACAATTTATTTGAAAGCATATTTTTTGGATTAAAATTTTATAAAACTTCAACGAGGGAGACGTGAAGAACTATTTATGATGTAATATTTGGTAGAACTCTATAATTGAAGATACAAGACTGTTCATCGAGAGATGATAGGTATTTTTCAATAAATAATTTATAATAGTTACACTTATAATGTATTTTTTTTTTTGTAGTTTCTTATACCTAATAATTAATATCTTTTTTAAAAACATGCAATTCGAATACCAAATTAAGTATCAGTGAACGAATACCTACTTATCACAATGTTTTCAAATCTATCTCATCTCACATACTGATAGTAATATAATTATATTATTATGTGACATCGGAGAACATTTTTTTTTTATTTATTTAATTATAATCATCGTAATTAAGTTATTTGTTACCTTTGTTTGATGAGGCGTTTGCCCATCATTCTATACTACTTTTGTTCATATTCAATGTTGTCTGAATCTAAGATTTAGATGTCAGTTTTTTTAATATTGTTCTATGTTTTAATGTTAATCAATTTCCTTTTAAAATTTTGACGTGAACTTTCAACTTGAAATAAATACATGCTTTCTTCTATTGGATCATTTATCCAAATAAACAAAGCAAGACAAACATAGCCACTTGCCTGTGGGATTGTCATAAAGCTATAATTTACCTTAAAACACCGCAAGTGTTATCGAATATGCATTGTTATTCAATAATGCATTTTGCTTATTCAAATGTAAAACAATAAATACACACTGTGACACTTTTTATGTTATTTTTTAAATTCTCAGTTTTATGGAAACCATTTTGGAGTCGTAATTCATTGTATAATATTTTGCAATAAAACGAAATTGTGCATTTATCTTAAATAAAAATTGCCTGAAAATAGTCTTAAGGCGTCAAATTGAATATTCTATATTGTTTGTTTTGTATTTTTATCACATTTACTTGTAAATTATCTCTTATTTGTTTGATAAATTAATACAAATACAATGTTTTTTTCATTCTTCTATTTAAAGCATTCCTCTGCTATTCAGATATGTAAGAAACTACCGATGATAATTGCGACATTTGTCATTATATATGTACTTGTGTTTTATCGCTTCAATTTTTCCTATTTAATACTTAACTTTATTTTATTGGCACTCTATTTAACTGAAAATATAAAAACGGGAAATTTGTTACTTACCGTAATTAAAGCAAAATATTTGATGTCCTTTGTTCATTTTTTAGTGGCAAGTGTCTTTCCTTTAAATCATAAATTTACATCAGCCGGAATATTTATGAATTTTCATTGAAATTTATCATATTTCTAGCCACCTAAATGATTGCTCAGTCCATATTCTAGAATACGTTCATTCAGTTATATGTAATTTTTCAAAGAAAGATGAATATTTTAGCTGAATTTTGTTTGCTCTTACCAGGCAGTTAATTTGTGACGTGAATAAATCCTGTACACATTTACATGTAAGTCACGCCAAAAGAATTAGTAATCTCATAAAACTTCACATATCTTTAGTTTTATTTAGTATGTCAAATAACTATTAATATAAAACTCAATATTACCACAATACAGTTTGATATCTTGCCATTGATACCGAATCAATAAATATGTACTCTTCATAAAAATAAAATCAACAATAATCAAAACTGAATTTGTTATTTTTATAATGGCTAAGCTTTCAATACTTCTCTTCATATAAAAATATTTTTTGACTTCCTATTCCATTGTAAAAAAATCAATACTAACTCAAAGTTATGTAAATGTAAATTATTTTTCGTTGACCAAGCTAATATTCACTCAGCCGTTGATAATGTTGCCATTTGATTACGCCCTTTTTTAATGACTACAGTACAAAAAAAGCATTCTCTATTTTATTAATACTTTTTCTAAAATTGAAATATTAAAGGTGCCAACTTGAAAAATCTGAATTAATGAATCATACAATTGTTTTTTTTCAATACTATTTTAGTTATAGCTCAAAGTGACCTGCAAATAATGACAGTTTATCCCTTTGAATTTATTGGGAGACTAATTAGTAGGGTGCACTTAAAAATTCATTCATTTTATAACGAGTCTCAACTCTCATAAAATATATAAAGATGATGAAGCTAAGAACATCCTTGATAATTTAAAGAGGTAAAAAAATTCACAAAGTCAATAAAACCATGTCTCATTCTAATTCAATTAAAATTTGCGGAAAACCTTCATAATGTGTAAGCTTGCCAATAAAATTATTTGTTATCCATGTTCAATGCTTTAATTGACTAATCATTAATTATTACGCCACATTTGATGATGTATATGTTGTGAAATGGAGTGTGTCTATGGATACAGTATATATAATATGACCGAGGCCATTAGAATTTATATTTTCTTTTTAATAAAAAGTTGCCTAGTTGAATTAAAATTTATCTGAAGTTATTTAAGTGAGTGAAGTATAATAATAAATTAACTTGTTGAAATTACTTTTGTTTTATTTCATTGTCACTTTACCTATGTATTGTCAGCCTAGCGCAGTGTTAGGTAACTTATGACACTGTAGAAAGAAATGATTCACTCATTTTTAGTGGACGGCGCCAAAATTACAATAGTAATATATTTTTCCAAAATCAACCGATAAAATTTTCTGTAATGAGTCGAACCGAGTTGAAACAGAAAAAATAAATACCATGCCACACGCAATGGACAAAGGATGGACTTCTTGTATAAATTAGGGCAAATGTGAAGTCGGAGTCGTCGCGGCGTTTTGGCCGGAGTCTTACTCGGAGTCTTTTTATTTTTGCAAATAATATGTCAAATTTGGCTGTTGGCCGGATTGGTAGGGTTGATATTTAATTGAATAAACATAAATAGGAAAATAAGAAAAAATATTGGAGTCAAAGTTGTGGTTTTGGTAAATGCTGGAGTCGGAGTCGGACTTTTTTTTACCAACTCCACAGCCATGGTATAAATAGATGATTTTTTTGCACTCTGTGATATTCTTGTCATCAGCCGCTTCTGCTAGGACATGTTATGTGCAAGGAAAGATTCACACTATTAAATGATGGTAAATCTAATAGTTGCTTGCCTTCTTCAAAAAAGAAGGTTATATACAAATAAAGAATTATAATCATTGTATATCCCACCCAAAAAGTGAATATTTTTTTATCCTAATTCTACAATTTCATTTGACTTCACTAATCTCAAATTGAAAAAAATATATAAATCTGTGGAATGACCACAAACAATAAGTACAGTAAACCCCCCTTTACAGACTACATACAAGGTCATTTAACATAAATATGAGGAAAATGTTTGTTTTGCCTATTCCAGGCAATTCACGAAATACAATTGAAAGAAACTAACCTCAAATTTTGTATGGCTGCCTTACTCCCTGAGAGATAATATTCTTATAGTATAGTGACATGCCATACGCTATAAGAAGGTTGACTGTATAATGCCTTTCCGCCCAGAATCTACAGTCAACACCTTAGAATTGAACAACTAACAAGAATAACAAAGTAATCATTTTCAATTTTAAGGATAAGAGAGGGGTTAAGAAATTGTTTATAATCAAAAAATTCAAGTCGGTAGAGGTTTTACTTTGAAATAAAATGATGAACAGATCTCATTTACAATATTGCATTTGAAAAATGTCAGTATAACTAAAATATAGATAAGAAAGAGTATTATACAATTTATTATTAAATATTTTTAGACAAATGGAAGATCTCAGTCACATAAAAAACAATTTACCGGAGACATTTTGTATCGGTGCTAGTGATAATACAATCAAAAGATTCAGTATCATTATTAAATGTGTTAATATTAAAAAGGTTTACAGTTCAATGATTAATTCATTAATAAGTTTAACATACATAAGTATATAAAATGATTTATTCAATGATGAAATATTGAGCCTATCAAGGATTGTTATTTGTAAAAAGAGTAAAAACATTATTGACAGTTAATTTCTGTCAAAAAGATCAACTGTAATTACTTAAATCATAGGATGTAGTTGCCCAAAAATTTTGAACTCACTTTTTTGTGGTGGTAACATTATCATCACATTCCTGATAAATATTTAGAACACTAATAAATAAAAGAAATAGTTTATTTAAAAATTAAGTGAACAAACAGTTAGACTTGTCATTCCTTGAGATTTGCCTTATGTGTTTTTGTGTAACTACATCCAACGTTTTACATTTTTCAAGTCATGTATTTTTTTATTTGAATACCTAAAAAGTATCATGATTAGAAGTATATTTTTTATAAAATGAACATTTAAGGTACGTTAAATTAAATCAACAGTAGCCACCCGAGTATGGACCTCATATGTAATGTTAGGTGGAACACAGTTAAGTAATTTAATTTTTACTTTATTTGAAGACTTGTTTATATTGATTGAGAATGGCATTATTAGCAATAAATATTCTACTAAACCGAAGTTTACTTTATGCGGGTAAATTAAAATATACTATTCTTGCGCAGTCACGCATTGATATACATACTTTTTACATAAATAATTACATTTTATATACATCAACCATCAAATTTATTATTAGAGCTAATTGTATTGTTCAGAGATCGCCACGTTATCAGTATTCTCTAAACCAGAGAAGTACTTTCTATTTTGATAACATATATTGCTGATATATTGTGATTACACATTTGAATTGCAAATACCTAACACAAATAATAGCCCTTGCTCATATTTCCATGCAAACATTCATGATATATTGATGTATCAAAGCGGTAGAGCTACTTAGTTGTATTCGTTGATTGTCGAAGGTAGTAACCGGCAAAAGCTTCTGAATGGTGAAACGTGTTTTGTTATAGCTGGAATTCTATCATTCTTCAACATTATATGATACGTCAAAACGCAGCATATATAACCCTTTTGTTTTAGTGGCAAATATATTTTCTTTAATAAAAAATTGAACATAACAAAACTTGGCCAAGAACAGAATCTATGCCACTGGTTCTGACAGCATTTTCTCAACAAAGCTTATTCATCCACTCTACATTATATCGCCATGTCTTTTTCAGCTTCAAAATGATCACACTATCATTACTTCTAACATGAAAACTGTACTTCGTTCTTGATGAGTTTATTTCCTCAATTTAATAGAAGCCGTCAGGAGGTGCATAATTATTATTATAACTGAAACACGCACATCAAATATGATTATAAACATTTCACCCTGTGTTCTAAATAAATATCATCTACGTTTAAAGTATTAAATATGTTTATTTTATATTATACAGAGATGATCCCTGGGCAGAGAAAGTTAATACAACTCCCCTTGCGATCATGAAGATAGCGAGATTTATGATCCACAAGTGTCGAAGGCATAGATCACTTACCGTGTCTATTGTCTTAAGTGTACCAGGTTCGTAAAGCTTTAGATCAATAGCAGTCTTGTAGCTAAATAAGATAATATAAACATCTCACCAGGCTAGTAACAATATCACGATATATAGGCTAAGCGCACACTGGCTTCTTAAGTTAAACAGCTAACGAATGAATGCTTAATAACATTATCTAGTTACCATGTTCAAAAAGATATATCCTGCTACAGTTTGAAGAGATGAATGAGAATGAACTGAAGAATGTTTTGTGTGGTTTATATGCTTTTATTATTTTAATCAAATATGATGATAATATAATCATCATTGTTCTTAAACCTTTTAATCCATCGGCTGCCGCAAATATATGCAGAGTCCCAGAGGAAGTACTTTAAAAACCCATTGAAAACAATAATACATTATACATCATAAAATGACAGAATAAAGACAAAAGATTTTTATTTGGGAAAAATGCTTTGGGGTTTTTGCAGGCACTTTCCAAAATGGTCTGGGATGCAAGGGGTAAATATAATCAAAATTTTGTTTCTCAAATTTTATGAATTTTGAATTAGATAACCGTTAGATATTTTTGTTTTTTGTCACATCTTGATTGTAACTAATTTTACGCTTCTTGTGTTGAATTTTATGATAAGATTTAGATCAGTATTTTTAACCCTATTGAAGCCAAAGCCTCCATTAAGAAACACCGCTGTTAATGATTACTGATACATCTTTTTAAATTGAGCAACAGTTCGATTGCAGTATTGTCATCTATGTTGTGTAAATGTTCTTAAGTTGAAAATAAACTGTTCTGTTACGGTCCGTTTTCTTTTTCAAGGTTACACTTAAAACAATGCAAAGACTTGACTTTACTTAACGGAACGTGTCTGATCACTGGTGAAGGGGCATGATTGCTCTGCGGCATTCAGTGCATAGAATATTGGAGTAAATAAATGATAGTTGATAAATTTTATGTACAGAAATTATTGAACCACCAGTGCGCTTTTAGCCGTACAATGAGTAATTTACTACAATATTAACATCATTAAAGATTTATCCTCAAGTTGATCCAGCAACTTGCTCTAAAATTTCAACATTTCTTATAAGAAGTATACGAAAAATATCCAACACTATTCAATAGGCATTTTTAATTTTATGATTTCTAATAAGCATTCATCTATTATCTGTTTTTTTTCTATTTAGAAATGGAAGCATATCATAGGAGAGTCTCACAGTTATTTATGTTTACTACATATTGTGTGGTCGTCTCAGCGCATGCCACATAGAAACAGGTCTCCTGAGGGAAGTCACCATCTGGTTCCAGTGGTTTCCAGCTTTGCTGTGGGCTTCATGGCTCAATAAGATATGGCCGATTTTCTGGTGCTGAGTGATATGGAAAAATTCTACTCCGATGGGGTAATAAACAAGAGTGACCCGCAGTTCCACCGATGACAGTGCTTGAGGTGGTACGCTAAAGATGAAAGCCTCGTTGAAAGTAGGAGCGGTCTCACTACTTTTTATGGATGAGCGCTTCTTGTCAACCTTTTTACCATTTCTTTGCAAGTACACCTATAATCAATGAATTAGTTTTATATAACCTAAAATATTAAATATCTAGAATTTTCTTCTCATTGTTAATAGAGTGTGGATATCACCAATTTGATATAATTAAGGTGTTTGGTGATATTGGCAAATTTTACATCTATGGATGAAAGCGGGTTTAGATCTTAATTACTTAGTTGAAGTAGATTTAGAAGTAAAGGTGTATCAACACTTAATGGTGGAATGTCACTTCATAGTTATCTTAAAGCCAACTGCAACACACATTTTACAAGGAGAAGCCTGTGAGTTAAGTGATCATGCTTTAGATTACCTTAATAAAAACATTAAAGTTCATTGGGTCCGGTAAACGACGTGCCCTAGCTAGTATCAATGTAAGTCTTTCTGCCGTTGGTAGATATGATAGTGACAGCATTAACTCTCCAAACTCAACATTACCCTGAAATCAGCAAGAATGGTAACAGATAAAGCAGCTTAAAAATGTAGATATAAAAAATACAACATTTTTTCAATTTTACATTTATTTAAAGGTTGCAAAATTTCTTTGCAATATAGATTTGACTATTATTTGAAACTAATATTGTTTTTATTGCTGTAGCAATTTTACCCCCACTGGCAAATCTCTATGGTTCAATATTCCATAGTTTACGCACTTTGATTTTCACCATGGTTTTAGAGGCAAGATGGTGATGGTGTAGATATTTCAAGTCACCCGCCTGTCTGGCGTACTGATGTACAGATCTCTAAATCCTCTTTTATTTCAATGATACTAAATTTAATTACTTAATTTGTGAGTCGATTGCCGCCAAAAGTTTCAAAAAAAGTCACCAGTAGTGGTAAAAGTTTAGCCACCCCTGAACTATGGTAAGGAAATTTTATAAAAACTGAATATTTTGTTCACCTGTCCTGTATCTGTGAGAGTCAGCCATGTTGTGACGGGTTGTTTGTAAGAGCTAGCGTCTTGCAACGATAGTTCCGCTTCACCAATCAACGAGCATGCTTCATTTTCAGTAGAATAAACATGAAAGCTAAGTTTCTTGTTTCCCTTACCAATGTCTACGAGAAACGTTTCATTATAGCTGGGACAGTTAGTGCTCCGACATATCTAGAAAAATTATCAACTTCAGAACTTGGAATTTTATATATTCAATCTAAATATGTCAACACTGAAATATTACTGTCATCACGTATTCCATAATAAATGATTTTCGAAATATTTATTTATGGGATTATGCGTTTTTGAAATTGGTATATCAGTTTTAAAATAAACCAGTCAACACACCGGAATTATGATTTCAATAATACTTGTATTGCGAATTTTATGTTACTTGATAAAGTTTAAATACATTTTTATTACGTACTTTTGATTTGAAATGTCCTCCTTGGTGATCTGGTGACAAAAATATTCCTACATACGTATCAGGAGCTTCTCCTGGTAGATTCCTTGCTTCAATCACATTTACTGCTAATAATGCATCATTAGCATTGATCCTGGTGATAAAATAGTGTTAGATATATATATCAAAATATAACAAATATAGCTTAACAATACTGATGATTTTAATTCTGCTTTTTACTGGCTAAAAGAGACTTTATCGACAAGAGTTATAAATCATTTAAATATTTGCTTCGCTAAATTGTTTCTGGCTTTATTTTCGTTTTACTCATTAAAATTCTTTATATAATTATGTCAACATAAACAAATACCTATAGCATCGCAACGATAAACATAATTGTCCTGTGACTATTGGCAATGGCGTCTCTAAAGGTCCAAGAGAGGTATCAGAACTGACTGAATCGCACGATATAGCTCTTCGTACTGCACCGGTAGTCCCGCTTATGGCCGAATTGGCAGACACTTCTTCATTGTCGAAGCTGTTTTTCCTGATGAGCATTTGAAATCTACTCGGCTGATGCATATTTTTAAATTTCTTATCGCATTCGTTTGTAAGCTCGGTGAATTGTGACGCTCTGCCGTCCGACATTGATTCTTCTATTAGGCCCGCCTCGTAATATGCACTATCCTTCGCAAAGAAGGGATTAAATTGACAGTTTACTTGATTAGCATTCGTAAGAAATGGATTTGTACTAATGTATTCAGGTTTTTTAAATATATTTAGATTGTTTCTTGTGTTCCAATCGTTTTGGTCGTTGTCAGTCGTGTCCGAGGCTTCGCTCATCTTTTGCATCGGACTCAAATTAGAAGTCCCACTCGATTGGGACGTTGAGGTGTCTAGGTTTATCTCTTTATTCATGTCAGCCGAGATGAGCGATCTGGTCATAGCCGTACTGATGTTGTACAAATAAAATGAATCTGCTTTTTCTTGATTCTTTTCTTCGAATGCAATTGAAGATTCGACAATGTGATTGGGGGATCTTGGTTCTCTGGAATATGAAATGTTGATATGATTTAAAAAAACATTATTTGAAATTCAAGATAAACTAAAAAAAACACACTAAATCAGTGATCTCCAAATTCAATAAGGGTGTGAGCTACTTATACATATCCCTTCTTCATAACTTTTTATCGTCCTTCTTTATCATACCATACATAATATTAGTATTAAACTAAAAATAAATAAGAACATCCAATGAAACATAAAATATGTACTTTAATTACCAATTTATTTATAAACGAAATTATAGTTGAAATTTAGTGAATAATACAGTGATAAGATAAAAAAGAGGGAAAATTTGATCTTCTTGATATAAGGCAATGAAGCTTTTGTTGACACCACAAAAAGCTGAATCATCATCGTTAGTAATATCCACAAGGCAACTTATTTAGATTTCATTGAAACTTTGTACAAGAAATATTGTAAATATGGTTCAATCCTACGCGAGCTTTCAGTTTCAAAAGAAGCATTTAGTTTCATAAAAATTATAAGATAAATTTGATTAGTTATTATGTCGTTACTACTGCCTTAGAAACGACAGTGTGATGCCAAACTCACTATCAACTCGTAATTCTTTTGAAACTAAAAACATTGCTATCTTTAGCTTATTACAATGGAGTTTTACTAGTAAATATCAATTCAATCAATCAACACTGAGAATTTTAGCACTTTCATCTTAAAAAAAATGTATATTTTTTATGTATTGTTAATTAATATGATCCAATAAATTATTTATGATGAGTAACTCAAGACCTCAGCATGCAAGTGTAAGAAGTGATCCATCGTAAGTTAAGTTTGCAGATTTGATAACTTAATAATTATTAATAGGTATGTGCTACATTTCTAAACCATCTTTATTAAAAAATGAGTCATCTCATTATCATTGATAAAAACTCCTGTGAATATATTCTAATATTCTAACACTATAATTCACTTCATTTATCCTTATGCATTCATGTTTTAAAATTTTTAACTTCAATGTGTGACTATATATTTAGACTTGTCAATTTTAGGCGGTATCTGATCAATGATATTTGCCTAGAATTCAATGATGCAAATGAGTTATGCACTAGTAAAAATGTCTATAATGTGTGAACTCCGACATTGGTTTTGAATATATTTCTAATTATAATATCATATAAAATCGAATGAAAACAGAAGAGAACTATAGTGGAACTCTGATTTAACATTTTTCATAGATGATAAATGAAGGAAAATTCCAAATTCAAAAATAAAAATAATGATAAAAGTGGGAAAACGATGAATGTGAGAATGACAGATCAGAGTTCCACTGTATACAAAATTTAAAAAAGGCATCTATGTAAAAAATCTAAAGGTGTTATGAATGAATGATCATACTGCGGAATAATGATGGGTGCTGGTCTCAATGGCTGTGGCGGAATGGATGACTCGCTGTGACTGATAGGAAATATAGTCATGGCGGTCATGGAATACTCTGCGTCCACAATATCAAAGCGATGGAAATTTTCACCGACAAAATCGTCTGCGTCATTTTTCATCTGTAATAATAGTATAAACCAAAAGCATGATGTTAAGAGAGAAAGAAGAGACCAATAATTAGGATTATGTAGGAAAACATCAAAACAGCCTGATAGCTTTAATTAGATAAAAATTTTGGTGGAAAGGCATTTTATTTAAGTGAATAAATCACATTTTTAGTGTTACTTCCACATATAATATATTATCTGAAATGTTCGTGATGAGCGAAACTGGTCCTAATCATTACATTATACACGTGGTAGGAGGACAAAAAAATATGCTTTATTTATTGAAGAATTGGTGAAATAAGGTAATCATGTTTTTCTTTTAGTGGTTTTTGATCGTTTTTTTATACACTAAGCTGACTAAAATATATATAGATGGCATTATCATATCTTTGATTTAAAATAATTTTAGTTGATAAAACTAAAGATATAAAATGAATAAAGTATTGGTACACAAATCATTGATTTCATTATGAAGAATGTTGGAGAAAAGTTGGCAAGAGGAAATATAATATATGATGCAGACAGTTCAAGGGTCATATAAAACAAAGGGCGATAAATATTATTTAAAGCATCGCCCCCTCATGATGGTGTGATGTCAAAATACCAATTAAAAATACGTATTAATATTATCTTTATCAAAATAGTCACTGTGAAGTTTTACCAATTTAACAGCAATAATGAAAATTTTAAAAGGGAAAATTGGAAAAGTCTGTCAGTGGAATAACATTGCTACCATCTAAAAAAAATGTTTTTTCATTTATGTATAGGATGTATGCATCTGATGATTTTTTTATCCAATGGAACCATTCTCTCTTTTGGTGGCCATGGATTGAACAGATACTGTTCATAGTATTTTGTGTTAAAAGACATACATATTTTGTGATGTTCATGTATTATCTCCCACTTATCAGCTTCTAAAAAAGAGAGATTCAAAAAAGATAATCTATCTCCTAGTCCTGTCCGCATTTTTCACACTTTACCCTCTCCAAAAAAGGAGGCTAAACAACTAAATAGAAACCGATTATTGCAATGAAGTCTTGTTCACAGATGCTCCATTAAGAATCCATAAACGCAATTCATTTTATTTACCAAATATCCATTCGCGTTGTAGATCCCTGACCTGGTTAAATTAGCCTTTTCTTCGTGAGTAGATCTAAACCAGTAATTAGCTCGAGACCACAGGCATAGGAGTTTGTAAATGGCGAAAACCATGGTCATGGCAACCGCTGCCCAGCACAGGAATCCGACTATCCAATCCATTTTGAAATATCTATAAAAGAGAGAAAATATTTACAATAGAAGAATTTTGTTTTGACTTATATATACATTGACATAGTTTCTATAATTTACGTTCAGTTGTCTTAAAACATAGCTCTTTATCTATTTTGTTTATTACTGAGCGAGACACAAATTAATTGTTTCAAAAAAACAATATTAACATTTTTATTATTGTGTATTATTAGACACGATAAAGAGTCATAGAATCACAGGTACGAATCGAACACTTCGAGTCGTGTCCTCTCCGATTCATACAGACCGAATCGTTCGAGCCATTATTAGTACTACAAATTTATAATGTGGTCTTAAAAAAAACATTATTGTAAAATCAATATTTTCGCCGTCAAAACACTGTTTTCGACAACAATAACAACGTGAATGTATTCATTGTATGATTCACATGACAGGTGGGTGGTTAATGACGCTTTCTTTGTTAAAATTATAGCCTTCGTCAAATTATTAAAAATCGCATTTTATTTTCAAAAATATCGACGAATACTTACTTATACAAAATAAATCTATTAGACATGCTTAAATTGTTAAACACGTAATTATGTTTAGTAATAAAATGCATCACTCAAAAACAAAACATGTAACAATTTTGTAAAATTATTTGATAATATACTCGTTTGTGAATTCGAATGATTTAAATATAACCTCTATGCATCGAATAATGGGTCACTAAAATATACAAAGCTTACCTGTAATTAATTAGTTTGCGAAATGAGAACTCGGAACTCCAGCGAAAATGCAATCTGTTGCATCCATGTGCACTTTTAATTAGTTAAACCGGGTCAGTTCAATTATTATCGACTGGAAAATTCCCTCGGCGACGCTGCCATTTCTAACATGTCCAAAACCTCCCCTTGACAACCGAGCGATTCTCAAAACACATTTTAAATTATTTCCCTTTCTTCATTAATATGTAGTACTGCCCCCTTTTATTAAACTAGTAAATAAAAAGTCGTTTACCCTGTTCTTAAAGGGACTCTAAGCGTTAGTTATGAACAAGGTATCACATTGTACGAACTAGATCTGTTTATGTACCTTATAACCAATCATTTTCAAATACATATAAATGAACAGAGTCGCATTCAATGCTTTAAAGCTCGCCGTATCGTTGCATGTGATTGAATTCATTTTTGACGAGTTTTTTTTAAAAATTTTAGTAATTTAACTTAAACCTTGAATGAAATATGATTTTTTTCTCCATTAGTAAGATGTCATTTCAGATGAATACTTTTTTCATTGACTGCAAGACAATTTCGTAAATTTTTTAAACTTACCAATGTCGTAATTTTGATCTTCAAATGGAGAGATCCAACAGTTAGTGCTAAGCGAGAACCTATCCACCAATCTGTTATTTACTCCTTCCATTCGATCTATGAATTTTTATAAAAATATCCAATGCTGAAAAACTATTTTTAGATAGAGTGATTAGCTATTTATTAGTCGTTTCCTTGTCCAATCATTTAATCCTTTCCGTCTCTGCAGAGAGAAGTTGAGTGACCAAAATACAACAAGTCAACACAAAACTTTAGTTCAGACGATCAATTAAACTAGTTTCATCGTGTTGAAAAATTTAAATAAACGCAAAGCAACAGTTTTTATAAATATTAAATATTATAAAAAAGAATTCAATTTAATTGAGGATTTCGACTGAAGGTGTGATCAACTTCGAATCCGAATTCGAATTTTTCATGAGTTTTAACGCTAACTTGAATGCTCATTCGTACACTTGAAATGTCTGAAGATGCCGAAAGACGAAACTCTAGTCGTTAACGACAAAGCTCATGGAAAAGTTTCAAATTTTAATACATTTTAATTACAACATTAATTTTTGAAGATGACAAACTAAGATAAACTGTGTGATTCTTAACCAAATCATTGAGAAAATATCTATTCACCATGCAGTTGATTAATTCTTATGTATGATAATATGTATCTCACTCAGGAAGACATCTGACATCTACAAATTTTATTTTCAAAATATAATGATAAAAAAGTTTAACTATAAATTTTGACACCTGTTACGGTTTCTAAACGTTGAGTGATTAAGATTAACCACATAAATTTGTCTTTCCGAGTGAAAGTTCATACAAATAATAACAACCGTGAAAGCTTTAAAACCTACATAAGAAAAACTGCATTGTGAATAAATTTTCTCTTTGACGTGACGCCGAATCTTCCCTTGAGCCTCGGTAATCGATAAGCGCATGCGCATTCGTCGCCAGAGCCATTTCCCACGTTTTTCTTTTTCCCTAACCTTCAACAGGACGCGGGGGAGCCAACAGCGCAAGTGTGGAAGATGCTGTAGACTGTGGACGCAACCCGAGCTGTGCAAGCGTCAGACAGGGTGGGCGGACCGAGCCTGTAACCTCAGCAAGCGCATAAAGCTAAAATAGGTCATGGTTCCCTCGCTCTAAAAATCCACACCCGAGCAAAGCATCTCGTCTCACTCATTAGTTCAGATCAATCTTTCAAGAATTGGCCGGGTCAGGTTGATCAAACAATGATAATTTTATATTATTCCTTTTAAAGCGTTTTTAAATGCCTAAATGTTTTCTTTTAACAGAACTCACGGGAAAACACCTAAATACTCAAATGACGTCGATATTTTTCAGTAACTTCTAACACTGGTGACTTTCTTACAACTATAATTATGTTCGCTTATTTTTAAAATACATAAAACACAGTATATTTTATAATGTCCAGAACCGGTGTCGCTTGAGTAGATAATGTTCGTGGTGATCGAAACCTGTCCTGATAATCATATAATATGCGGCATTATTACAAAAAAAAGTGTTTTATTTATTTGAATAAAATGTCTTTCTTTATTTTTTTACACACATTGAAAGTGAAAAGAATAAATAATTTGGTACTTTATATGAGTTTTGTCGCTATCGCCCGGATTTTGTCTTTCGGCATATTCGGAAATTTTAAGTGCACGAATAAACGAATAAGTATAAAATTCAAGCGATTCAAATTCCATCAAGCACCTTCAGTCGATACGCTCAAATATAAATATTTTTTGTCAAGCTTTGTTTTTAAGAAGATATACATTTTATTACGAGAAAATCTACATTTTATAACACATTGAATGCAAATCTGTAAAAAGTTTCGGGGTTTTGAAAATATAAATAAAGAATGCTTAAAATACAGGATTCTGTGTATTTTTTTGTTGTTTTTCCATTATTCTGGAAGGGTATACAATAACCCTAATCTATTATCCATCCCAATATATTGCTTTTGTATTCAATGTACTGAATGTTTATGCAGAATTAAAGGAAACCATTTGCAACATAAAATGGGCTTGTTTTTCGACCTTGAACTTGTGTTTCAGCAGCTTCTTTTCCACCTTTAAGGAAATTAAATTAACCTACAGAAATCATTACGGAATTGAGGAAATTTGGTAAAATGAGAAAAGTTTTCTAAATGAAAATTAAGGATGGTCAGGAATACATTGCGTTAAGAGGGCTACGTTGGTTTGCACGATTTTTATTTGACCTTCAGAAGCAATATTTAAGTGGCCGGAAAACAAAGTAAAATAATCATCATTATAATGTGAAAACAAGCAAAACTTTTTCAATAATATTTATAAATTTTTAATAAAAAAAATGGCCAAACCGCCAAATATTTAGAAATATGAAAGTCACACTCGTTGAGAAATTTTATAGATCAGACTAGAACAACACAACGAAAAATAACATACACCCACGTCCAAGATCGTTTTTTCAATTGAAAACTTCTGGTACGTTGCCGGGACTTGAGCCTAGATCCACCCGATCACTTGGACAATGCTCTTGCCACCAGACCATTCGAAAAGTAGTAATGTAACAGACGCGTATATATTGAGACTGTAATAACTTTAATAATATTGAAAGAACCTTTTTTGTCTTTATTATATTTACTGAAAATATATTGTTTAAAAATAGCGTATTTTGAAATGAAAATGTCTTTAACATGCTTAATACATTGTTATATGAGTGGTAGCTGGAGTGTTTTAATGAATTTAAATAATAAAATAGGAGACTGTTTTATCAAAGTATTTTGTTGGCAATCACAATATGACTCGGAGCCGTCTTTCCTAAGTGTGGTAATATGTAATAGGTAATATTATATATTTTGTTTTATTCATAATCGTTGCCATTTTTTAAAATATCTTCGGTTTGTTTGAGTGTGAGTATTGACCGAATGCTAGCATGTGGCACTGTCACTTTGTGGTAAAAAATAATAGTTAGATACTACTTATTTAAAATATTTGCATAGTACCTATCATAAGTTTTATTGTAAGATGTCCGCTCCCAACTTGGGCCATTTTATTTTTTTAACATTCTTACGCCACTGTAAATTGTGTGTGTTTCGGATAAAATTTCTCCCAATTCAACCGTTTTCTCAAATGTAAAATAGGTCATGGGCGTCACATGGGACTCACGCATCTTCCTATTCAAACAAAATATTTTGTTTTCCCATTAAGAAATTCTGCTTTGAATTGATTTTCCTTTGTGGCAAATAAATCGCAAAGAAGTTTCATTGATATATACTTAATTGAGTTTTAATGTAAATATTTAACAATGCTTTTGACGAGCTTCTCGAGATTTATGCAAGGATTTTAAAGGAGGGCGCAATCGGTGATATTCAAACTGTTTTCTCGTTCCAAAAGGCGAATGGCTTTCTTCCAAAAAATATTTTCACTCTAAGACGCACCGCACCCTCAATTTTAGACACTAGTTATAAATACTTCACATTTTAATGAAATAAGTGATACAATGACAGTTAAAAGTATTACAAATGTATTTTCTTCTGTAGTTTATATGGCGATCGGTGTCAAACGTTTTGAAGGTAGGTTTCAATTATGACTAATAATTCGACCCCTTAGGTCCTAAGGCGTAGGATAAACGATTCTCGATGTTTACCGCTTTTGAGTTACGAATGCCACTAGATACAAAATAATATGTTACGTTATGTGTCAAAGAGATACATATATCAATAATATAAGTGGGTACAAAGATATTTCAATGCGTATTAAAATCACTTTCTTGTGCATAGCTACATTTAAACTGAAAACAAAACATTACAATAAAAAAACTATATTATATTTAATAAATACATATACCAGAAAGCCAAGGTGTCAAATTTTAAAATATTGTATCTGTTAAAAAATTAGGTAAAAATTATTACTGGTACGATCTGTTTTTTGGCTATCCTGAAAAGTAGTTTTCTTTGTCTCTAGGGGACTGGCTTATTAGTGCACACCTAATTTTCATCACTAAAGGCTGTAGCTACATTAAATTCCAGGCAAATATCATTAGACAGATACCGTCTATGTAGGTAAATAATGAAATCATACTTCATATTGACAAGTCTAAATACAATTTGACATTCATTTCCACAAGTAGCTGTGTTTGAATTTGCACAGTATACACTTTGAAGTTTAAAAAGCGTTAAACATGAATGCATGCAAAACAAGATAAAGGAATTTAATTATAATGTTAAAATATTGGAATACTTAGATCCGGTCTCACTTGGTCCACCTTATTACGACTCTCAATCTTTGACCCCAACACTTAAATCCAGCCAGTAAAGTCGTGGCATTCTGCAAAAAAATACAATATATTAAAAGTTCAAACTGACATTTGAGTACATACACTCGTCAAAATATCACGCAGTATTTAATTGCAAAATTATTTATTTAAAAATGGAAGGCGCACAGAAGTTTTTAGCTATTTTAGCGCGTTGCTAGCGATAACAAAATCGGAAATACAGTGTTACCACCACATAAAAATATTCAAAAGTAGGTAACACGAGTACCGAGTCACCGCGTCAAAAACAGAAACGAGTTCTGCTTATTTAAATATTCCATTTATATTTGCTGAATTCTAAAAACTCATTCTGAAAAAAGAAAGGAATAAAAACCTTCCGTAAAATGGTAAACTCAGGTTAAAAGCGAATTGATGTCAATGTGAATGGAATAAAAAAGCAGGATTTGATTGCTGACCGGACTTTTTTACACAATGGCGTAGACGGAAAATCAAACGCAGACATTTTGAAATAATGATGAACATTTTAAATCATGTATTTTTCAGTAATAATTACTTTTACATAACAGTTACATTTAACAAAATTGTATACATGACAAAGCATAAAATGATTCGTATAGTATCAAAAGTAGAACTATCCACTTTTCCACTTTTCAAGAAAACACGACAGACGGCTTTTTGAGCATTATTTATATTTTTCAATTTAAAAATCAGCCTATAAAATCCTGAAACTTTAAATTTGTATGAGCAGTCACATTGCAACATCATTTAAGATATCTACAAGTATGATTGACCAAACCATTATATTTTTGTTTCCAAAGTCGTGAACCGTTCTGATTTTGTTACCAGCCATAATTTTCTTTCACGTTTTTATACCACCTGTACATGACTATTTTTCCAGCCTAATAATGTGACCCCATTAGTTCAGTTTCGAGAAATATGGGATATTTCTACTTTTGACACTATACGACTCATATATACATAGGATTTTTACTTTATCATAATTGACGGGTCAATCGGCTGTCAAACGGCGGATGGAAGACATGGATATTTTTAACATGGTGAAAAACCATCATTGTATTTTAATTCACAAGTAAAACACGTAGATATTTTTATACAGTGTTATAATGGAGTTCTAACAAGTAAATGCCAATTCAATCAGTGGATATCCGTCATGGATACAATTCCTTCCCACCTATCCGATCCTGAAGACGAGACACAGCGAGAGCGATTAGCTTACTACTAGTCCTGCCCTATCCCAATAATTTTATCCGCACTCTATTAACAAATTACAGGTTGAGGAACTCAGTAGCAAGCAGTGATAAATTGATATTGTGATAAAGTCCATATAATTTTGTAAAAAAATGACCAGATACTATTGAAACAGACTCCAAGAAAGAAATTTGATTATTTAATCAGGAGTGTTGCCAATGTGGACCATATTCCCTCCTGATATTTTTTATTTCATTACTATGAAGTTATTTTTTAAATTGTTTTATGCTTCTATGCAATTTTTCAATGGAACGACGATATTTTTTCTGTAAATAATTTTAAACCAATTAATATAAGACCCAGTTCAAGAAACCACATTTTTACTAAAAAAATAATCAAAATATAAATTAAAAGTTGAAAAGATTTCCATGGCCTTTGTAGATTTTAATTGACGACATCCGAATTTGTATAAAACATCCCTTGTAAATTGCCTTTTTGCGTTTGATTTATGTAAAGGAAGCCCAGCTAAGCTGTTGAGATTGAGGAATATAATATGTATATAAGGTTTTAGCGAGAGGTTCATGTCTTTCATGTAATGTTATCATTCAGCATAGACCTTTTAGGCATCCTCTTTATCCAAGCGTACCCGCATTGATATACATACATGAAATATTATATTGTATATCGTAAGCCACCGATGGGAATAAATTTTATTTGAAAGCACAAAACGCATTATTTATTGTATGAAAATCATTTCTACATAAGTCTTCCTCGAAAATTGTAGAATTATTCATGGCATTTTAGTCGACCTTCGAAGAGGAATTCCAACTTCGGTCGATTCAAATAACTCATTTTATATTTGCTTTGAGATTAAGGGTATAGTTTGCCGTGGTTTTTCCAACAATGAGCCCTTGAGAGGTAAAGTGAGACACTTTTTTTTCATATCCGCTCCTTATTTGGAGCATATGGCCGCCACACGGTGCCTCCAAGATTCTCTGTCACCCGCCAACTTTCTCGCTTCTTCCCTGGACATCCCAGCGTCCCGTAGCGCCACTGAGTACATCCAATGGATGGTTATCAGCAGCCTTACGGGGCGACGGAATCCATCAGGTTGAGAAAAGAGACAGGTAAGATTCAAGCTCCCCTGGGGTATCCGCAGCACATCTCTGTGCCAGGTTTATCGTTGCCTATTTATTTTGGATTCGTTAGACAGAGCATGGTGACTTTTTGTGGAACTATCTAAAAAAATTAACATTGCGTGGAAGCTTACTACATAAATGAACAGAAAAAGTATTTCAGAGATATGGTGATTGAAATAGTGTTACATAAAGGGTGAGATTAGTTCACCGCTAACGTATCATTTGAGCCTTTGAGAAGTGAAGTGAGACAAGTAGCAAAATGATGAAACTATTGTATTAGGTCAGAGCATACTTTTATAAAAAAACACAATATCAGTGTGTGTAATAATCTCATTTCACTTGTAGGATACTTGAAAACCTGAAGAATATGATACTGCATCTAACTCATTTGTTCAAAAATGTAATTTGGTTCACTTCAATTCTCAGGATCTCATATTATAAACTATTTTTGTTTATATATGAGCCCCTGAGAACTTTGAGACTCTTCTGAGACTTTTAATAAAACTATGTCTCGGTATCTGAAACTTTCCAAGAAATATAAATGCTTCAGCTGTTAAGTGTTTCTACAAACTTAATGCTTTAAGAAAAGCACTTGTACGTAGGTACGTGATTTCCTGTCAGATGTGTCCTTGTTTTCGTGTGACAGGCAACACTGACATTGAGTGAAGCGCAATAATTGGGTTAGCCACAAAATGTGTCTTCCAACTTCCCCTTTCTCGGTAACATACTAACATAAGAGCACCAAACTTGAACAAATGATTTGTTTACAATCAAATGAGATCTATTATGTACATATTAATCAAGAATTCATCAGAATTTAGAATGAATGTTTTTCAATTATTCACTATCATAATTACTTCATTTTCCGAATAGACTGTCTCACGCAAGCAATGTGAGCTTCGATAGAAATGGAATATCGACAGCTATATATTGAGACGACCTTGATCTCGGCTCTCTCGTTAAATGAGAGGGAGCCTCCGATCCGGCACTCGGGAAGTGGAATTTAGGGATCGGAGTATGAGAATCAGGGTGCTCTTAATAAAATACGATCTCAAAGCGTTAAACAAGTGCGATGAGCACACATACAATTTTATTTAGTTTTAAACACAAAGTTATACACAGATTTTAAATCATAAAAGAATTACACATTACACACACAGATTTTAAATACAAGACAAAACACGACTTTTATAATTGCGAAGGCGATATCAAGAATATACTAGAATTTATCCTTAAGGGGGTAGAATTAGGAGCTTGAAGGCTACTTTCCAGGGCTTACACTTGGGAGAATTTCCTCAACCACTTTGTAAGACTTATCTGGCTCACAAGTGCACACTCAAAGCTCTCTAGTCTCTAACTGACTAATTATATTAAAAAAGCGGTTCTTACATGCCCATTATCACCCGTGATTAGCGGGAATTGCCCCACTTAATGTCATCATACCGTAGAAAAACCGTTAAAAACCATTAAAAAGTGCGTTTGATGATCCATTTTTTATGGTTCATCGAACTCTGCATTAAATACCTCATATCTCATGCACTCAGGGCGTGAAATAGTCAGATACAGTTAGAGCGAGACGTCGGCTCCTGCTCCGATTTGGAGACGTTGCGCCCAAATGTCTCTTTTACAAAATTTGAAATTACTCTATATTGAATCGCTATAGATTTCAATATAGAGTATTATCATAATGAATTTACTTCCTGATATCAACTTAAACTCATAGACTAAGGTGAAAAATAGGTCGTTCGAGAGAGTTCTGATGACCTACCATATAGGGCGGTATCAATATATAATATATATTGCTGTTGATCATTAGAAATAAAACTATAATACATAATCATAGATATAATCAAAACAGTACCCTATATATAATACAGTGAAACCTCTCTCTATCTATCTTTCCTCGAATAATCGTTTTCCCGTATGTATCGTTATTTCTTGCGGTCCCGAATTAATTTCATACAAAACACGTGAAATTTCATGAAATTTAGATGAAAGATTACATATGTATAAAATACAAAGTATTTTTGTCTCTATGCAGCTTCCTTTTTTATTTATCTACGACATTTTTATTTAAAAAAAAAAATTAATAATCATTATGAATCATTTTTAGAAATATGTATGTACATATGTAATATTTGAATATTAATGTATTTTTTTCTATATGTCCGTATTCTTTGCTTTCCCGCTTCCATAGTTTATTTCTATTGTCCATTCAAAAACGAGGTTTCACTGTATGTATATGTAACAAAACATAATTATGATTAAATAGACTCTATTTAATAGAGAATCGCACAAAGGACATGAATATAAAACAATGCACTTAGCTAAAAATGTCCACTTCCTTGGGCAGTGCATTGATCAGCCAAACAGCCCTTGTGACATGTGACTCAAATGACCAGTTTGACCAAATGAAGTTTTAACAGTTTTTTGTTTTCATTGCTTCATTTTGGTAAGATCGTGTAATTTAATAGTCAGTATGTCAGGATTATCAACTCGGCCCCGAAGAAGAAGAGAAAAATGTTTCAATATTGAAAATTATCTTCGAGCTTCAGGAGAGTAAACAGAAAGCATTTCTTAAAGAAACTTGGTTGGATAGTACGCCTGTAATATATTATAATTTTGTATAATTTGATGACCTGGGAAGATGCGAGGAGGTTGGCGGGAGACAGAGAATCTTGGAGGCACCGTGTGGCGGCCATATGCTCCGAATAGGGAGCGGATATGGGAAAAAAAAAAAAAAAAAAAAAATAATTTGCCTACTACATATAATGTTGACCAACAAACATAAGCTCCAGTTCGGAAAACACTTAAGTCACAGGTGGGCCGCTTCTTAAAACTTTTTTCTAATTTCGGTGTTAGATGGCTAATACATTATATACAAACCACCTGCGATCTTAATGGTTTCTCGAACTGGTCTATAAAATCGGTTAATACTACGATCAAAATTTACATACAAATTCTATACAGTGGACTTCAAATGAAACGGACAAAATTGTTGTTCGTTCGAAAGTGCATATTGAAGAAGCATATATTTACTGTATTTAATTGCCATTTTTCGTCAGTTAATGATTTATAACGACACTCGTTATGCGGGTTTTAAGCAAATAATCAGCGCTCATCAAAAATGTGTTGCTTATAATAATCTCGAGACTAGTACTGAACCTGTTTTCACGCGAGCCTGCTAATGATTGATCATATTTTTATGTGCAGTTTATTTACGGATATTCACTTGTCTTGCATATAAACATAACTATTGTGTCGGTAATTGCCTTACATACTTAATACATTCTTGTAAGGCTTACAAGAATGTATTTAGAGAATCTTCTTTATGTCATAATGAACTTTTAGCTTTATTTGACACTTCTTGGTTAGCAATAGTAAGTAATATCGAAAATTTTCTGTATTCTAATTAATGTTAGTTTTAAAGAAAACATGTATCCAATTCATCTTTTAGCGTATAAAAAACATGAATGTGATATTGCATTATAAATCATACTCCTTAGATCAATACTATGAAGCAATGTTATAATTATCACGTATTTGATAATTGAGAAGCTAACTTTCAAAAGTGGACAATTCCAAAATACTTTTTTTAACTGCCAGTTTTAGATTAAACTTTTGAGACCTTTTTTATTCACCTGGAAAATTTTGAATTGTTACACATTATCCGTAATTCCTTAATTTGAAACATATGTTAAAAATATTGATAGTAAACACAAATTTATGAGGAAAAAGTAATGAAAATATCTCACATTTTCAGTTTTTCAACAAATGGATTTGTCCACTTTTGAAAATTAGCTCCTCATTATGTATTGTAATTTTTACATACAAATTAACTGTTCCATTTATAACAAAAAAATATTTTATACTCTAACTCAGGCACGGGCAAACTGCGGCCCGCCGAGTTTTTTCTGCGGCCCGCCATCATAAATCATAATTCTAAGTAAGAATATTTTTTTTATATTTTTTTAAAAAAATATTAAAAATCAAATAAAAACTCTTCAAGATATTGAGTGAGTATACAGATATTTAGGGACTCCAATTACTTGACATCTCAACTACTCGAGTATCGAGTAGTAAAATTCTGAAATACTCGAGTACTCGAGTATACTCGAGTAGTTTCAGATGCACCAAACTATATATTATTTGTTAAAATTTGTGTCTATCAATAGATGATAAACAAATAAATAAGCTTATATTAGTTCATTCTTATATTTATTTAAATTTATGAAACATATAATTCAAAAATAATAGAGAATTAATATCAAATTTTAATTTGGTTCGAAGTTTTCTTTTTTTATTCCAGCAGTAGATAAAACTCTCTCTGTTGCTGTGGACTTCGGCTTAAAACTTAACAATCAATTAAATTGTGCTATCTAGTTTTTCTGTCCGCGCTTAAAAAACAAAATAAAATATGGAATTAAATCTTCATTTATAAATATATAACGAGTATTACTCGAGTATGTATCAAATTACTCGAGTATCGAGTACTTGAAAAATGGACGAGTATACTCGAGTATCGAGTACTCGATACTCGAATTGGAGTCTCTACAGATATTCCTTTTCACAGTCAAATTCGATGGCTTGGAAAAAGTGCTTTGAAAAGTTCGGGATATAAAAAATATTAACTGAATATAGAAATATTATTTTTGAATGAAAATGGGAATTTTTTAGGTAAATTTTTTTGCAAAAAATTTTTTTAGGTCGAATTTGAAATACAATTTTTGTTTTTTCTTGTGTTTTGGATACTTTTTTCCTCGATTTTTTTAGGTGCGCCACTTTTTGAAATCAATGTTTCACGTAAAAAAAACGATCGGGTAACGATATCTAAAAATGGTATTTTACTTGCGGCCCGTTGCTCATTTTGAATTCTTGGAATTGGCCCTCCATCCGAAAAGTTTGCCCCCCCCCCCCCCCGTGCTCTAACTAGACGTATCCCGTAGAACGGCGAGGCTTTCAATGCATTTAAATGATTCTCTTTAGTGTCTCAGAATTTTTGCAATACTTCATTAATGTGCATACAAGTTTACTGATGTAATTTGAAAGCTTTTACTTGATCTCTAGACAAAATTTTTCCTTGTTTCGTGAAATAAGAATTATTATTCTACCAATATGCTTTGTCTTAATCCTTACTTCAAAGGGACGTTGAGAGACGATCTTGTAATAAGAACATGGTAAAAATATTCATAATTTATTGCAACACTACTAGGCTTCATTGGCATGTATTATATTTATATAAATTACATCTTTTAACGCACAGACAATTTGATATTTCTTCAAAGACATTTCGAGCGTCGTAAACAGTATGTGATTAGTATACCAATCATCTGCATTGATAAGCACAACATTTCCGTCCGATTGAATTCCGCCGACTTTGAATAAAATTCACAGCAAACAAAACGTCTGAAAACACGCTCTGAGAATTTTCCACGAAAAATCGACGCCACGAGTGCGTGAATAATCACTCCGAACGACGCCGGGCGACGCGACGTCGTAACTATGACAACCGTTTTGATGTGAGATCCAATAGAGATACATCTTTGCGCAACGAGAACTCACAAACAGCTGTTTTCATTCATTGCAAACGCCGTCTACCCAACTGTTAACAAATCGATTCAGTGTTAAGCATCAAGAGCGTTAATTTAAAATTTACAAGTGAATCGAATAAATACATCGATAATTACTATTGAGAGTGCTTTCTAGTTTATTTTAAGAGGGCGAGCAAATCAACGAAGCGTGGTGGAATTTGCAGGTTTGAAAACTAGCATATGTTTGTTTTTAAAAATAAAATTCGCAACTTTACACATGTCTGATTTTGTTTTACCGAAAACGGAATAATGACAAAAATAGATTACTGTTTATAGAACTGACTCAAAAGTTATTTACAAATTAACTACACGTTTATCATACCATCACTGTTTAATAAAAATTCAAAATATTAATTAATCACTTAATTTACTATTTTATTTTAGTTATTCGATTTTCAAAATGATTGTGTAAGTTTTCCACCCTCAGTAATCTATATACCTAACTTAAATTCGAGCTGAATTGTGAGCGGCTAGCAAACTTTTTTGTGTTCGTTATCTTTTCGTGTTGCTCAACAAAAAATGCTTTATTTATTACCGTGTGTCGTGTTTATCGATTTTAGATTAGGTATTAAAGCTACCAAGTGTACAGCTAACTCATCTGTTGAGCAGGAATCAAATAAACAACATGTGTTTTCATGTCGCTTGAATAATTTATCATGAATTTTTCTTTATTCGTATTGAGTGAAAAAATTGCTTTCCATTCCATTTAAAATTATAAATATATATTCAAACATATGCTACTGAGTTTTGGTATTTGTTTATTTTAAAAGCTTTTTGTGTATTTTTATGAGTTGAATATCCAACGTGGCATTGTAATTGTTTCGTCGCAGATTGAAAAAAACGATACTGGATTTTTATTGTTGATTTGTTATGGGTGGCTTATGTTCTTTTTTATGTTTTTTTAACACTTTCAAGGCTCAATTTTTTTTTAATGGAATGCTAATATATTTGAAAAATCAGATTTGATGATAATTTTGAATTAATTTTAATAATTTTCACAACGAACGGCACTGATTTTGACTTTTTAAAAAATGTGCTGAAAATTAAAAAAATTCTAAAGGGTATTTCAATAAGGTATGTGGCACGAAGCACGTAGCACTGTCCTGTTGGAACCACATGTTAACGGTATTCAAATATCCAGTTTAAGCCATAAGAAGTTGCTTATCATCAATCTGTAGCGCTCGCTGTTAACGATTATGGCAATGCCAGTTTCGTTTTGAAAGAAGTACGGACCGATGATTCCGCAAGACCAAAATCCGCACCAAACATTCACTTTCTCGGAACGTTTCTCGAACGGAAGAGTGACTTTGATATTATGTTTTTTACACACGTTTTTCAACGCTTTAACCTTCCATGGTGATATGACATACACTACTTAACAATTGACAGTAAATTTGATAAAAGTCACTTCAACAACATGGCTGCTATAATCTTAAAAATTTTGAGCATCCATGTAAACTGTAAAGCACCCAATATTTTAAACTTAGATGGGATAAATTCAAAAAAAAAATGTTCTTTTAAAACTACTCGAGATCAACTCGAGGAGAAAAGTCATCACAGACAATCATGTCCACGATGTAAAAAACGAAAGTATACCTTGCCAGTGGCGTGCTAGATTACTACGGTAAAGCTTTTGCAACAATACCACATACATAGGTCGATGATGCTTTTTTTTAAAGTGGAAAATTTAAGCTTACCATTCAATCAAGTATTAATTTTGGAATAGTGTGAAGCTTTGCATCCACATTGGTGCAAACTATGCACAGATTGAAAGACAATACTATAATACAATAATCAATGTTTGTTTCATATACTCAAAATGTTTTGCAATCAAAAGTTTCTATACATTGTTGTGCCAGTTTGGACATCAATTTATAATGTCATTTGTGATCGCGTTTCAGCAGTTAGTTTTTCACGATTTAATTTCCATATTTTTTTGTTGCAGCGATTGTGATAAACCTTAAAATTCTGTCTGCAATTTACATAATTATTTAAAAATGAAGACCGTAGCAGCTGCTCCGACATGGTCCGTATCTTACAATTTCTGAATAATTGAAATTTACTAATTGTCTTATATAAAAGTACGAAGTAGTAATCCAAATATTCTTATACACCAAGAAACAGATCGAAGTCCCGATATTAACCGGTATAACTTGAATTAACCCAATCGGCCTCCCCTATACATTTAAATATTCAATCTTGGAAAATGATAATGAACACTAAAATTTAAGGAAATTATGCTGCAGTGTTACGGATTTCAATCCTGGTTAATGTAACCATGGTGTTAGGCATGACTCTCTATATACGTGTTATAAACATAAATTGAAAAATAAAACAAATAGATTTTTCATGATACAAAAAGAATCATAAAATAGAAGATCAATCGAATGCACTCCTAATGTGATTCCGTGAATTTGCATGACCATCTTTGTAGTAATCACGCCTTTTTTAAAAGCAGCCAATTGTGGCTGTGACATGAACACGTTCAGTAGTTAGCATTTTTATGTTTATGAGAATCGTGCTAGAGCAAATAATTTGTTTAACAATATTGTATTCGTCTTGTTTAGTGGACCGTGCTATTTCAAATTCGGTTAAAAAAGTTAATTGTACTAAGCATGTAAGATCTCACCGGTCCGTGGTGCAGTGGTCAACGTCGTTGCCTACCGTGTCCGACCGTCCGGGCTCAATTCCCGGCGTACGACCAGATTTCAGTCGATAAATCGATTCTGCTTAGAGGCAATGGGTGTTTGTCAATTGTTTGCAATAGTTTTAAAATCCCTTCCCACCTTTCCGATCCCAAAGAGCGACGCATAGTGACAGTGATTAGCTAACCACTAGTCCTGTCTTAGTCCTCGTATCCTTTCTATCCCTACTCTATTCGAAAAAGAGAGGCTGAGCAAATGAGTAACAAGCCGTTCTTGTAGAAAAAGAAATATGTTGAGATAAATTACGTGAAGAGTCTATATGCGCCAAGTTGGGAGAGGACATAATTTAAAAACAAAAAAATCTTGCTCCATCGTATTTGAAAGTTGACGTGTGTAGTAATACTGCTTCCAACTCAAACTTATTCCAATAAAATAATAATATACGAACAAACATGAAAACAAACTCTTACACTTGGTTTACTTTTTTCTTGTGGACCCATCCTTCCCTAGCACTGAAACGAGAATATTTCTATTACATATTTCATCTGAGTATAGATAGATCTTTAATCTTCATGTGAATTGCAAATGGGTGCATAGATGAAAAGGTTACGGGTCTGATTTAAAAAGTATACTTTAACGTCATAAAAATGTAATTTTTGAAAGCTTTCTGGTTTTATTTATGAAACATTTTATATTCCGTATTGCACTCGAAGGATTCCGTTCACTTGCATCCTTTTAGGATGCTTTTTGAGATAGCACACAAACGAAAATGTCTTATTTTATGTATGATTTACGGCAGCGTCGTGCAATGTTTTACCATACATTATATGCATGTTCTTATATGTGTAGTGTTACCATTGCATGTTTCATAGCATGGCTCTAGGATCACAGCAAGGGTGTGGCGAAGAAGTTTCTTAGTATTTTGATTTGCTTAGAAGTATTGTTATTGATTTTTTAACCATATCCGCACCGTACTTGGAGCATATGCACTCTTCACGTAGTATATGTATCTAACATTTTGTTTTCTACCTAAGACCTGCTTGTTACTCAGTTAATCAACCTCTCATTTTTCAAAGACAGTTGGGATTCAAAAGAAACGACGACTAGGGCCGGACTAGTGGTTAGCTCATCACTCTCGCTGCGCGTCGCTTTTTGGGATCGGAAAGGTGGAAAGGATTTTTAACAACACAAACATCCATTGCCTTCAAACAGCTTCGATTTATTGACTGAAAAAATCTTCTCGCACCGGGAATCGAACCCGCCTGGGGACCGCTTATTTCATAAAATATATTGTATGCATGTGGATTCTACTAATCCTTATTTTTAGCTTCTATTTTATTAATTTTAATAACTAAATTGACTATTCCTACACTATGGCTAAGTGTTAAGATATTTTCAACCGACAAGAAGCTTTCAACGATATTTCAGATGCACTTAAGCTTGTTTTAGCTTAAAGCTCAAAAAAGAGTTTCCAATAACATTCTGCCCTGAAAACCTTTTATGTGGCCTTAAGATAAAAAAAAGCAAAATATCACTCAGCTGAAGAGATATTACAAAAACGTAAGTTAGTAAAATTATAACCATGACTTTTTTGTGGTTCGTGCAAAATATTATGAATAGTAAAAACATTCAAAAAATTTTGCAACCTTTTATTACAGGGGCACAATATGATTCGTAAATACGATGATCTAGAATCTAGACTAGAACTAAGATTGCTTAATTCTTAATAACTCTAAATTTCTGACAAAAACTGATCCTCATGAAAATGTTTTTATAATTAAGGTAAATGTACCAGTCGTTGACCATGTACCAGTAGTTGACCTTTTGAGAATAAAATGGCCCAAAATAATAAATGCAGATGCGGGATTGCTTAAAATTGTAAATTTAAGGCATCTGTGATCGGAATGAGCCACTAACATATAGCCAATGGAGTGCCAGGGTGGCCATTTGAAAAAAACACCTAGTGAGGAAAGTGTATTATTTCAAATTTCTTAGGTGATCAATCTAGTAAAGGCGTGTACCTTGTTCCTCAACCACCCATTGCTACCTGATTCAACCAAAAGTGGTGTGACAGAAAGCTTTAAGGCAACCCTGAAAGAAAGTTCACTATATAGCCCCCCGATTAGATATGGTGAATACCTAGACTTTTCGATTTGTGAGATGGTCAACTACTGAAACAAAAACATGACTTCAAATAATTTAACACAACTTTTTTAAAACAAGCCCTTTCGTAATTTTTGTTACATAATATTAATTAAGACATATGATCCAATATGAGTATACTTGCTTTGCCTTCAGTCGGTACAATGCTAAACCTTACTCGTTATTTTTGTGAAATTTTCTCTTAAACGTTCAGCTGCTGGTACATTTACCTTAAGTATTGAATTATTTGAATTGACAGCTCAAATTCGTTCGTACACTTAAAATGCATTAAGATACCGAAAGCCGAAACCCGAGACGTTGACGACAAACCTTATAGAAAAGTAGAAAATTCTAATGATTCAAATTTTAAAAAGTTATTATTATATAAGACAAAATTTGAACATAAGGCCCCTCACTTACAGAGAAAAATAGACTCACGCAAAAGTCTTTCCTAAACTTATTCGAGTTTTATATATCTTATCTTTTTGGACACGAAGTTAGCTGGAAGCATCAACCTGTGGGACTTTTGCTATTTTTATACACTTTTTTTTAAAAAGTTCATTCCTTTTTTGAGCTTTTGCACGTCTCCATCGTGCTGTTCGCAAATAGAAAACTTTTCGAAATGTAATTGAAATTTTAATTGGCAAATATCCTACACAAACATTGGAGAGGGTTGGAGCGAAAAAAGAATAACAAAATCGCAAAGGTTTCGTCGAATCTGACACGTTTTTGGAATCGGCTGAGCATTTTACGACGGATTTCTCAATTATTGGTAGGATTTATTTTATACCACATGTGGGGAAAGTTAAAAGATATTTTGTTTTTTTAAACACCTCACACTTAGAGCATGTGGATGGCTAACTGATTACTTGAAGTTGGATTAATTATAAGCCAGTGATTGAGTGAACTTAATGAATGGGAGTGTTTTAAGTACCTTAAACATCCGTTTGTGGATTAATAGTCCAATGATGTCTTTTCAAACAATGGAATATTTTTTTAAATATCAACAGGAACAGAGTTAGGGGAGTCTGTAGTTGAGTAGTCAACTTTGTTGGCCTAGGTCTCAGTACTCACGGGCTCGAATGCCAGTATGTACAGTTTATAAAATTAATGGGTTTCTGTACAAATTCTAAATTTCCCTCTCACGAATCCCCTGTCCCTAAAGCGAGGTGTAGCGAGAGCGAAGGGATAGCCACTTGTTCTGTTTTACTTCGATTCTCACATACTTACTAGTAAAAAGGAATTAAAAAGAAACAAAACAGTTGAGATTCCATTGGGAGTATATAAGCTTAACATTGGTACCGGTTTTTGACAATCCATATATGTCATTCTTCGTTAAGAACACACATTATGAAAAATCATATGCAGCAAGGAAAAAAAATGTTGACTGGTGCGTTATTGAAATTTGAAACAATTTTTCTGAGGAAAATCTTTTCAATTGAATGTTGCAAAATACAGAATAAAACATCAATTTTATTTTTCAAAGTGCACGACGTTCAGTAGTAAGTAGTTACATTGGAAAATTTTCGTATCGTATTGTATAATTCGCACCACGTTGCGATATATACAATGAAGTATCTGTTGATACTCAGACATATGACATAGACGGATCGATATGAGGTGAAAAGCTTTATTACGAAACCACATACTGAAATTAAGGTATACTGATATACAACCTAATGATTTATTAAGCTAATAAAATATTAACAAAAGCACTCTTTGTGAACGTTTGATTGATTAAAATTAATTATTTGTGTATTTGTGTTGTCTACAAATGGCGGCGTCGATCCATTCATCGCAAGTGATGGAATTATTTTGTTCATATCATTATTACAAATGTCAACAATACCTGTTTTGAAAAATAGATAAAAATGAGATCATTACGATTGCATTACCGGATGAATTGATCAATTCTGGCAAATCGACTTTAATATTTGTAAATACTTGTTGGGGTAAAAGAATATATATATAACTAATATTATTTGAATTTAAAGGATCTTTCGTGAATCATTGTGAATTTGGTTAGACATTTGTGTGACCCGGATTCAAAGCCTGTTAAACGAACAGTTATTTAATAATTATATCGTTGAATATTGTTTAAATAACTCAGGTATTTTGCATTTTAAAAATCGTTAATTCGTTAATGGTAAAATAGGTTTTGGTAATACAGTTATTGTAATTCAAATATTACGATTAATGCGCTCTACTCAAGCCAACCAAGGCTATTTATATATTGACCATACATTGTATAGTTTCTCTTTATAACCGAAAGTTTCTTTCCAAAATCAAACAACCGTACCTACCAAGTATTTGCCCCAAGCATCTGATTGTAGTAGAAGCTTATTCTACGACTACTAGGTGAAACAGCACTTTCAGAAAGCATCCAATGAAGTGGTACTTGGTTTCAATCGAGTACAACATTCAGTTCCAGAGTTTATGCAGTGTTTTTAATGTAATTCCAGAGATAGCCGGTTGGATAAATGCTTCATATTCAACATGAAACATCAGTCGAATCGAATCGAAAAATCGAATATTTCGAGTCGACCACTCTCTCCGAATCGTTTATTCCACTCATATAACGGCGTACCGAGCATATGTGACGTGGTACAATTCATATTTGATTCTAAGCGACTCATTTTCTTTCACACTCTGCGTTTTAATGAACAAATTCTAAAGAGTGAAAGGGCATGTGATTCTTTATTTCCATAAAAATTAGGGATGGAGGAAAGTACTCTCAACTAGGCCGCTTGGAACCGTTATTTCAAAAAGACGCAAATTAGCTATCATTGCTTTAATGATGCATTAATTTATTTTGTAATGTCGAATAGGTTTTATTTAACCAACTTATTTTTTCATTCGAAAAAAGCAAACAGATCTGTATTAGCAACAATTGTATGTTGTATAGCATTACATAACCGATAGCTTAAAACCACTTTCATATCTAAAGCATACCATGTTGCTCTGGATACAATCTAAAAAGCATAATCTACCGTTATCCATCTGCCGACATATATCTCATGAATCGATATCAGTACAAGCTCTCTCTGCAAGAGAACACTCATAATTAATAAAAAGCAAGCAATGTGTGTGCTAATAATAATTTAATGTGAGTGAGTGATTCGAGTTTATTTCATACCAAAGACAAAAGAGTGATCATTGTATTCGAAATTCAAAAGAAAACACATTCATCAAAACATTACAATAGTTCACCATAAAATTTAAATAAGCTTTTTACATACATACATTTGTATGTATTGTGATCAAATTAAGAAATATAACGTTAGATAAATCTTTATTATTATCAAAGGGTATGGTGCACATAAGTTTTAGGTGAGTAAAAATTGTCTATTTATGGAGCCAAGTGGTAATGGGCGAACATTAATCCAATACTGTTTTGTAATCAGTCTTTCAAATTGGAAGCTTTATCAATGTATGTATTAATAGCCAATGGCGTGGTAATTTGTGATTTTTCAAAAAGGATGTCTTAGTACTAGGGATTCCAACTATTCGTCAAAATCAACTATTAGGATATCGAATATTAAAACTTAAGCTATCCGGATAGTTTTGACATGGCTAAAATGTTGTACAATAGTATTACAATTATGATTTAAAAAACATATTTTAATAAACAAGAAATTACCTGTTGCTTTTGCAAGCCGACAGTGGTCTCGATTTCTAAGTTTTTAATAAATAATCGTAGGTATAACTCGCATGCAAATAGAGATGTTGCACGATCAATTTTTCCTTGCTCACTTATATACATACATTGTATAATAATTTAAGACTAAATCTTCTCCCACTTTTGTAAAATCTTAGATAGAGACTAAACATATAAATACACAATCAATACCGTTCCATTGTATTACAATATTTAAAATTTGCAGCTGCATAATAAATGAAATTACGGCAATAAAGGTTTTTTAGACCCGATTCTAGGCCGTTCGAATATCGATAGCACCCGAGTTGGGCGAAGGCAAAAAAAAACACCTGGGATATTCATAATTATTCTTTTAATGTGGAGAAATTGTGATGTGATCTTTCCTCGAATACGAATACTAATAATTTTCCCAAATATCCGATTATCGAATAGTTTAAAAAGGGCCGAATATATCCGGATATCGAATATCCGAATTGGAGTTCTTACTTAGTACTACAAGTTATTTAACAGCTAGTTTTCGTCAACCAATTTAAATACACTCAAATTCATACATTTTTATGTTGTAGAAATAATTTGAGATAAAAGAAGACAATTTTACCGACAAAATATCGAGTGTTTTTAATTTACTGCCTTTATTTTTAAATACATACATGATACCCAACGCATCTATATTAAAATACTGCGACAGAACGTAAGTATGTTGTCTATAAAACTCGTGCGGCCGTCTAATGATGAAAAAACAACGCGAAAAAAATCATTATCTAATTTGCTGATTGCCCAATCTCACAGCGGCAACCATTTTATTTATTATTAATATTTTCGACACGAGGCGGGTTTCGAGGCTTAACAATGGACGCTAATCAGACACGTGTAAAATTGTGTAGAAATGAGGTTTTAAGGCTGTCATATCTTTTTTCCATAGAAATTTTTTAATTTAAAACGAATAAATATAGAAAATACCTTTTATTTTTAGGTACCATAATTAGAATTCTTACTCCGAGTTTCTATAATATTTTACCTATTTAATATCATGTATACTTCACTTTGACGTGTTAGTGTGTACATTGACGATTAAATGTACACTTTGACGAGAAAGTGTATACTTTGACGAGTTAATGTACACTTCAACGAGTTTATGTATACTTTGACGTGTGAATGTAAGCTTTGACAAGTAAATGTAAGCTTTAGCGATATTATCTATAATTTGTCCAGAAAATGTTTACTTTACTTTGAGTAAATTTATACCTTTGGTCAACAAATGTATAAACTGAGCAGAAAATGTACACTTAGACTGGTTAATGTATACTTTGACGAGGAAATGGAAACTAGGACCAGGGAGACCAATGCTCTATAAATATTTCCGAGTTTACAAAGTCTTCCATTGCAGAAAAATTTTGGGAAACCCTTCCCTACAGAAAACATAGTGTGTTGTTTATATTTTGGTTTATATGTTTGAAATGTTTATAACTCACCAATTGTTTTGCTGAAAATTACAAATACCACTCAAAAAACAAAACGTCCTTGTGAATATGTCAAAACAGCTGATAAGACGACCGAAACAAACTTTTCTCTTGCCTTAGAATTTATACGTGACATAATTCTATTGAAAATTTCAACTCAAAATGATTATTTATGAAGATAACAATAGTTTAAGAATAATAATTTTCCAAGCCAAATCATGTAATATTTATTGCTCAATCGACATGTTGTGGTTGTAAATATCATATATATTATATGCCGGATGGGTAATATGACATTCAAATATGTTTCGATTTATTATTTTTCCGTTCAGGGGCTCCTAACCCTATGCCCGCGGGCACGTAAGCGCGCGCTGAGCTATTTTCGTCCGTCCTCTACAAATAAATTAATCAAAAAAAATCCAAATGATTTATTTATCTATGCTATTTAACGATTAAGTTAAAATTCCAAAGTTTTTATTTTGCACATTTTTTGTCTATGGTATTTTTATGAACACTTTCGCAAAGCTAAATTCAAACATCACCCGGTTTAATTAAGTAAAAATATGGTGAATTTATCACATAATATGTAGTGCTATCTAGGATGAATAAATTTTTAGCTGTTTTTTTTTTATCCGCGCCCGTCACTTTTCTCCTGAATCTCAATGACGCAATAAGGTTAAGTTTCTTGATGAAAGTCGAGTAAAAAAAACGTTTAAAAATGAATAGCTTAGAATTTTAGGGAAGTAAGGAAGAATTATTAAACAATATCCTAAATAAGACAAGTTGCTCGCCGCTGCTGAATTTATTTTCTATGGGTTTAACCCTTCAAAATTAATTCAACTCATTAATTTATAATTTATAATGTTAACGCCATATCGTGGGTGTATAGACATACGGACGAAACTACAAAAATGGCTGCTTTGAGTTAAATATGGCATTGTTATGCTCAAATGCAGTTCTATAAGATATAAAAATACGAAACTTTTACGAAGAGGGGTGTACCAGATATTGCTCGGCTTTCCTGAAAATCCGTAAGAAGAAAGTTTAACATTGAAAACTGTTTTGCCATTTATCTCCGTTCGTTGTTTTTGCAGTTTCGTCCGTACGTCCTTACACCCACAATATGTAGTATAATTATTGTGTGTTTGTTTCTATCCTTTCTTCCCTGCTTCCCGTAAAAAGAGCAAAATCTAAATCTCTATTTTGTAATTTATCATGTTAGAATCGTTCTTACTTTATTAGTCAATCAACCTTTGCAACAGTATGCCTAAAGATGCCCTTGAAGGAGGCGAAACACGTGTCACGAATAATGATACAATACGTGGAATAACCGCAAAGTTATCTCCGAATCTATCGAAAGTATCAAATGGATGGTCCATTATTATTGATGGATAAATTTTATTACCCTTTTTTAAAAAAAAAAAAAATCACTGTCAATACTTGGTGGAATGGCATTACAATAAAAATAATAAAACATTTTTAGTACTTATTTCACATAAAATGTATCAATCAATCAACAAATTTATCAACAAATCAGTTGATAATGTTCGCCATGAGCGAAACAGGTCCCGATCCAATTAAATTCCATTACAATCCATTACACAAATATCATCGTCTACACCAGCGTTGTCCAACACGTAGCCCACGGGCCGCATGCGGCCCAATTTAATATTTTATGTCGCTCTATTGGAGTTTACAGCCTTCTACAAATACATATATTTTACATTTGTTATTCATAAATCAAATAAACAAAGCAGGGGCGTGAATTTATATCTGCATTTGGAACCACATATCGCTGCGAGTCGTTATTTTCAAAATTGAAAATAGTAAAAACAAAATGTCGCAACAGGCTGGCCGATGAAAACTTTATCAATCAACTGCGATGTGCATCGTATAAATTACCAGTCGATTTAAAAAATATCAAGTAGTATAAAAAAACAACTTTCACATTAATTATTAAGTAAATAAAATGTTTTGATAAGTTTTTTGGTTGTTTTTAAATAAAAAAATGTCATTGTAATTTTATATATTTTTTTTTTTATTACGTTTGTTTTTTTTTTATGCGGCTCACCATTTACCGGTAATATTTTTTTTGGCCCACCAAACGATTTCTGTTGGACAACGCTGGTCTACACAAATAATATCATAAGAAACAATGTTATTTCTGATGTTGACAAATTAAATTCAGAACATCTATGTACTGCTAAAATAAAAATAATCATACATCTTAAAACACGTGATTGGTTTATCAGAAAAACATTGACAGATACGTAACGTAAAAGAAAACTGTTTTCAATCTTCGTTGCCATAACACGTGCCTGGAAAATAGCAGTAAACAGAGTTTTCCAAAGATTTACCCTATCCCCTTTACCGGGAACTCCTTGGAGCCACGCAGTATTCTCCGTCGCCATTATTAGGAAAATGTGTGCGGAATATTTTGTGCCATCATTTAGTTTAGATAGTCGTGCTTTGAAAAAACAAAATCATCTTTCCTTTTGCCTGCTCCAATATCTTATATATAAAACCGAAACGGCGTATGTATGTATGTATGTCTGTAATTCCTTTTTGCATTGTTGTTGCAAGTTGCCATAAAAACGAATATGAAAGAAAATATGTTTGAATTTTTATCGGCGAAGACATTTAGTCAAAATGTAATAAATTAGTCTTCTACCAACCTTTTCTCGGCTTTTATTAATATAATAATGTTTATTATGTACGTGAAGGTATTATTTGACATTTTTTTGACAGCAAATTAGATTTTTTCCTTGAATTTGGACATTTTAATGGGCGAGAATGGGGCTGTCATCAAATTAAATAAAGTTTGTGATTTTATTTTAACTCTATTTTGTGATATAATTATGTCGAATGATATAACATTAAATAATTATTGTTCGCTTAGTCCGAGCGACGCCGGGTAGCAATACTAGTAGTATACAAATCAGTGCATTTTTTTAGTATTTATAATTCACAAAAAATACTGTTTCGCTGTAATATAAAATATCGAATACGCGTGTTATTGTATTTTAGCTGCCGTACGACTGAATATTACAATTTTTACTATTTGTGAGTATTATAAATGTCACTTTTTATTTCGTCGATTGAAATATTAATAAAAACATCTTTGATTGTAAATCTAATTATATTTATGCGTTGCCATGACGTTCATCCGATTGCGATAAAATTTTGTCAACTTATTGCTTGCACTTTCGCGAAGGTTATAGGCATAGTAAAATCATCTTACAGTAGGTCTTTTATATACAAATCAATGTTTTTTCATATTTTATGGGCTGACATCCCGTTCATTTTATTTATTTATTTAAGAAAAAGCAAATCATGGCATTACAGCTGACGCCAATGCGCCATACATTTGACAAATATAAATACATGTATTTATATATATATATATATACATAATAAAATCACTAATTAATTAAAAACAAGATGTAAACATTGTAGTCATAAAATTTTGACAAATTATTGTTGCACTTACGCAAAGGTTATAGACATAGTACAATTAACTTTCAGTAGGTGGCGCGTGTAGACAATCGGCGAAAGACAAACATCAAATGCCAATCGGCAAATGTCATCGATACCGAACAATGTTAAAATATTGTGCATCCGAAAGCACTTCAATAAACACAAATACTTTATTTTTTTCACTGGCATTGCAAAGCTTGGCGGGTACCGGCTTTTAATAAATAAAATTATTTCATAACATTTTTAAATTTTAAAGCAATGCACACAATTATACCCATGATTCGATTCAAATTTAATATTTAAATTATATCAGGCAACTTGAAAGTTATCACTCATCGTACAATACAGCATAGATCAATAAATTTGATACAGGAGTTTAAATAACTGAAATGTATTTTTGAGTTAAAAGAATAGTGGTGTGCCGTAGAATTTATGGCGTAACGCGACGATTTCTTACTCGTGTAAACTAACAAGCTTAGCTTTAACTGTTGGTGACACGATTCATAGGAAAAAATAATGACATTAGGGAGTTGAAAAGTATTAATTTGAAGACTTAGAATTTAGAAGTGTGGTATTGATGATGAATTTGTATCTTAGATGATGATGGTCAGCTCTGCGTTGTTGGGAGCCGCTTCAGCCGTCACTCTCGCTCTATTGGCTGCTGCCCTCGTTGGTGTTTACCGCTGGTACTGCATCCGCAGACGATCGAAGCTATGGCCGCAAAGGGACGACGTCAGATCACCACTCTTCGCCATACCGCCAAAGGTTTGTCTCTAGATTACTCGTACATAAGGGTCAGTTTATGTCACATTGGTTCAAGTGGGAATAATAATGCCGGACGAATATGTCAATAAACTTTGACTATGAACTTGCATGGTCAAACCTTTTTTTCGCGAATCTCATTTGAGTCACCAGTATTTAGATAGACATTTTAACTTGGTGTTACTCTCATAATTTATGTACAAATTTTATAATATGCTGTAATTATGTTTTTTTTTTTTATTTATGTATTTTATTTCGGCGGTAGATTTATTTTACGAATACTGTTTAAACTCAGTTGCTCAACTTCTCTTTTGGAAGGATGGGGATAAGATAGGGCTGGAGTTCTGCTGATTGATGCACTTCATTGTGTTACTTTATTAAAAATATATTTTTTTAATTTATGTCCGCCCCCAACGTGGAAAATATGTCCTCCTAATAGAGGTATCTCGATATCCTTTTTTTATGCGAGAAGTGCTTGTTACTCAGTCGCTCAACCTATCTTTGATTCAATTAGAGTAGAGATAGACAAAATACGGCTAGAAGAGGAGGAAATGGCTAGCTAGTCGTCATCACTACGCCTATATGATTATATTATCGGATGGGTGTTATGGAATTTGTATACAACACAAATATTCATACCTTCGAACTGAAACGATAAATCGACTGAAAAAAATGCTCGTACCGGGACTCGAACCCGTGAAGTATTCAACTGAAGCTAACGGCATTGACCACTGCATCCCGAGCACGGCAGTCATTATTATAAGTTACATCAATTTTTAGTTTAAATTTTCAGCTCTATTTTTGGCGGCATTAAAAAATTGTTTCAAATTAACAAACAAGCTGTCGTTTTAATATTAATTTTTAAAATCAAATACATTTTCTCTCAAAGTTCAAATTCTTACTTTGTTACCTTACCCGTGGTTGTTTTTCCCTGAACTATCCCATTATCAAGTTTCCAAGCGGAGATAAATAGAATCCAATTTCAACATTGATTATCCATACTTACCCAAGACGACAACTGCGACCTTGACCTTGAAAACTTTGATATTGGATAATAGCTACTCAGTAGCCCTTAATGTAGGATGTATTTGATTGCTCACTCACTTCCCTTATGTTTGATCTCGAATCGCTTGTGATTAATCCTTACATGCTTTGAAAGACGAAATTTTTATTTACAATATTTTTTAATTAGCAAAACCACATTAGTATGTAAAAGGTATACAAAAATAAGAATTTTCCATCACGTTACGTTAGACTTAATACAATTCAAAAAAAAAACATTACATTTTACACCCTATAATTTTTAACTTCTTCGCTCATGTACATAGTAAATACAAAACTAACCCAATTATCTTCTTAATTAATCAATCTTATATATTACCAAAATTTAAAAGAAAAGAATTGCTAAAAAAATTCTAGCGCTTACCAATTGTACGCTTAATTCGCTATTTTATTCATATTTCCTTGGTGGAAAGACTTATTGGAAAAATTAAACTCTTTAAATTTGAATCATTTGAATTTTTGTACTTTTCCATGAGTTTTGTCGCTAACGACCCGGGTTTCGCAATACGAAACTGCTTACTAAAATCAATCGCGTCAATTCAAGTTCATTCGTGTACTTAAAATGCTTGAAGATTCCAAAAGGCGAAATCTAGGTCGTTAGCAACAAAATTCATTGAAAAGTACAATATTTTATCGATCCAAATTTGATATTGAAGTTCCATCAAGCGCCTTCAGTCGAAAACCTAAATCATTATTTTCAATTGATACCAAATTTTCGTCAATAGAATAAGACCAGTTTCGCTCCTCGTAAGCTCAAAATTCTTATCATTATAACATTTTAACGGAAAATGGGAAAACTTGTACAAATTTCAATTATGTAGCGTTTTTGCTGTATTTTTTTTGTTTAACGAGTGCGTACGTAATAACTGTGATTTTGATTAGGTTGAAAATAGCTTAATATTCCTTTCAAGATAACATAATTTTTATTCAAGTCAACCATGTAGCCTATAAGAAAACTTTGTTTGCAAATTCTAGCTGGTATTGAGCTTTTAAGACTAAATTCGAGCTTAAGAATTCGTAGAAAAATTAAGTGTTCACTAAAGTTTTCGAAATATGTATTGCTATGAAACTTTTTTAAACCAAGTATGTATAAACTTTTTCAAAATAAATAATTGATTGCGGCTATTCCTAAAGTATTGCAAACAAATAAGTTTTTTTGGTTCGGTTCAAAAGAATATTTCTTTGGCATATTCTTAAAATCATAAACTTATTTGTTTTGATTTTTAAGCAGTTGATATTCTTTAAAAATTAATACAATGCGTTTGTATCAAAGTATTAAATACATTTTTTTTAAAACCACATAGTATTGTTTACTTTATGGATCAAAAATAAATATCATATTGGCGCGTACCTAATGTTTTTCAATAAACTTTATATTTGTTTTTTTTATCGACTTACCAGCTTTTTACTATAATTTCATTTCTGCTCTTATTTTATAGGAACAATTAAAGTTTTTTTACGTTATTATTCTCATAAAAAAGTATTGTACTTAAACAAAGATTGTCAAGTTGTTAATATTATTAGGGGAAGAAAGAATGAATCACTTACGAGGTTTATATTCGTATGCAAAGTTTTATTGGGTAACATTTAATTTTAATAATGTGTTAAAGGTCATTCATTGGGGTTTCTTGACCATTAATTACAAAATAGTATACAAATATTTTCCAGTACACAAGATCTTTTTGCACAAGGGATACGTTATACGTTCCAAAGACTATCTTCCAAAAAAAAGCGCCCATAAAGTTACCTATACAAAAATGGCAGATAAGTTCCATAACTTAAAATGAGCTCAAAATAGAATTTGTTTAAATTTATAAGTAAAAATATTTTTTTGAAATTTATACAAGTAATAAATTTACATAGTTTTCAATTTAAATCAAATTTTGTACGGAGAAATATATACTATATATAATATATTCAGTGTCGCTACCTGATAATAAACGTGCCCGTTTACTGTCATTTGTCAGTATATAGTTTTTTTTTCGATTAAAAAATCAGTGTTAAAGAATAGAAAAAAATAATCAAGATCCGTGTTCTTACGAAACCAAGCAAAAGAGGATCCGTTGTGTACTTAATTCGAGTTTTCTTATTATAATCATTAAGATTGCAGATCAATGTGTATTCTAAGACATGAAAAACCTTCCCACGCTTTAGAACCACAAAAGGAAATTTTCATAATTCGATTCAGATTGTTCGATGCATATGATATTCTTATCAAACACCGCTCTCTTGGATTTAAAATATAAATTAAAACTTCAAAAATATTTACCGTAGAAGCCCACTTATGTGCATATTATTTTTCAAAATGCGCAAGCTCATATTACTTAGCCGGTGTCCTTAGTTATTGTCGCGTAACGCATAACGGCTTTATTTTTCTTAATTATGTACGACACGCTGTATATAAATCCAAATTACGCGTATTAAAAGGGTCGAGTTCATCAAAACACGTCTGGATTATTACTCCTATGAGAATTTGAGCACTGCCAAAGTAAGCCATCAAAGTGTGGAACTTTACCATAAAAGGTATCCTCAAAATATAATAACATTTGTCACAGAAGAGATTATGAATTAAAGTTGCCATTGCGTAAATTACTTGCTTTACTTTCGTGTTTATATTTTGATGGAAAGTTTATTCGTGTGCTCAAATACCACTAGATTTCACTTTGAAGGTGTTCACTGTCAATACTTGGTGGAATGGCATTTTAATAAAAATGCATCTTAAGTCTTGCTTGACTTTCATATAAATAACTAGGGCTTTTTTCCCATTTAACGTGGTAGGACGGCGTTCCGGCACCTTTTTTCACTGATTTCAAAATCAATTGAACGAAATTGTACTTAAATGATATTTGAATATAATTTTATTTATTAAAAAGCTTGATATGAAGTGAGTTCCGGCACCTTTTTTTTCAAAAAAAAGTTCTGTAAATAACACTATTTTTTTATTTCTTATCGGTTGATAATGCTCGCGATAAACGAAACCGGTCCTGATCTAAAAAATCAATGTGGAATAAGTACTAAAAATGTGTTATTATCACTAGGCAGTCTGATAAATCCATTGGGGCCTATTAAATCAAACAAGCTATTTTAACGTCTCTATTTTTTTTTTTTTAATTCATGAAACAGAAGTCCTCTAAACTCACCCACGTACATGTGAAAGAATTAACTTTGAAAAGGCATTGAAGCTCTATGCAGAGGATTCATTGGCAGTGAACCGATTCTACACTTTCATTAAAGGATTCATAAATTTGCCTCTCTTTGTTTTCCATAATGATTTGAAAGTGATAAATATTAAATTTTATTAATATTTCTCTTTTGTTTTTCGTTTTCATTCCTATTTAAAATAATGTTATGTCATAACAAATGAGTTGGTATTAACAGCGTGTTGGTTCGCGAGGTTTTCCATTCCGACCACTGGCTTTTTTATTCTTTTTACTTCAATGGGCAATCAGCTATTTGCAAGTCTCATTTAACAATGGTAAATACGTCTAGGGCAGCCATGTTTTTTTCACATTCTTTTATTTCCAGAATAACAATTATTTGCCGTATCTGTCATAAGCATAAATGACAGAATGTCCCCTGATAAAAATAACGATATGCTCTTAACAGTCTACGATGATAATAACAAACAACAAAGATATCATGTTCAACGCAGTTTCACATTTTCAATACTGAGTAAGCTATGGTGGACCATTTTGAATCGAATCGTACCGTAAATTAAATCAAAATTAAACTTACTAATTGTTTTTTTTCACTATTTGAAGGCGATGCATTGTTTATATTCTTTTTTTTAAATTAAATTATGATAGTCTTTCAATTTCTTCAAATGCTATTCAATATCAATTACATGTCAAATCATCATATTGATCAAAAAATAAATACTTATTTCTCATTTCTTATTTAAAGTGTTGGAAAAATCTTTTTTTTACAATATTGTTCTTTGAAAAACAAAAAAAAATTATAGCTCGTTTTAACATACTTTTCAGAGATTGATTCATTTTATGAAATTCACTTTAGTTAAGTCAATTTAGTGGATATTACTAATTTGAAGTGATTTCACGTGTAATAAATAGTAAAATTAGATTATATTAAACTTAATTGTTTTTTATTATTTGATCATCCACGTGAACTTAAATTAAAATAACATTCTTTTAAGCCAAATGCATTAGTGATTTAATGTAACAATAATTTAAACATTATTAAGAGCTGTCTGGTGAAAAAATTTCATTCGGTCTTAATGAAAGTAAAAAATATTTCATTGTCTCCACTTTTCGTTTTTTTGTTTATGGTTTGCGTCTAATTGAACAAAAATGTAAGATCTAAAGTACTTATTGTGCAGTCATAGCCAACAAAAAAGTGCAAAACTTTTATAATACCTATTCAATAAATCAAAAACTTCAATATTCTAGCTAAAAATTTAAAATTGTATTTACATTTCGTTGTGGCGAGATATCTTTTATTGTCTTTTGTATGAAATTAAACTATTCTATAGCCAAACTGAAGAACTATTCTATTTTTGAATTCGAAAATGAAAAGCTATTCAATAAATGAATTAACGAATCTTTTATATTGTCATTCTTACTAATGTCTTTCTCAGCGGTAGCTTCAATATCAAAAGTTTTTCGTTATAATTAAATGTCATAAAAACTGTCTAATTTTTTTGATACAATATATTTTATCGCAATTACGTCAAATTGCGTGATCATAGTGTTTTTGCTGTCGTACACTTTCGCTCATATTTTTCGGAAACAAAACTTAACTACAAAAGTTTTTCATGAATTTTCAACAAGATAGGCAACTAATGGTGTTTCACCTTTCAAGAATTTGGGGTATAGAGCTTGACTTTGAGCCCACCCCATGTATGATCTTGAAAACGGAGCTCAGAAAAAGCGATTAGCGATCAGTCGAGAGAAAATATAAAATCGGTTAAGACGACATCATAAGAAATATTGACCTTAATTTGGGTGGTATATATATGTACCATTTTGTACTAAATGTCCTATAAATGGTTAAAAGTGACTTTTGGTATAGATTATCAATTTTAAAAAACATAACGATTTCCGGTAAATTTATCGAGAAGATTTTAAATTAAAACGGCACATAAACATTCTGCTAGCTTTCCTGAAGTAATATGGGCAAAGTTTCTGAAACAAAAATAAAATTTTATATAATGAAAACTTTTATATGCCTGGCAGAAGTGATCGCACATAAAAATATGGCCTTTCCCGTTGTTTATCTATGTTTGAGCACGTACCGTTTTTATTTCGCTCGGATATGCGCAGTAATAATTGTTTACCTCTCGCATTATTCGCTTTTGTTGACACTATAAAACTATTTAATATGAACTCATTTCACGAAAGGAAATAAGTTTTCACGTTAAAAAACATTTCTGCACAATAAAATAGGGTTGTTTCTAAAACTCCTTTGGCATTTTCCACCCATATTTATTGACTTTATCTCGTTTTGTGTATGCATATACACACGGATAAACAAATAAACGCTGTTTATTTTGCTTTTTATACTGTTTTTAAAATTTGACAGCTGTCTATATTTTCTATATTTAATCCAGGGCTGTGGAGTCAGAGTCGGAGTCGTGGAGTCGGGGGTTTTTGGCCGGAGTCGGAGTCGGCGCGGCGATTTGGTCGGAGTCGAAAATGGAAATTACAGGATTGGTCTGTTGATATATAATTGAATACACATAAATATGATACGTAGAAAAACGTGACGAAATTAATCGTTTTTTAGTCGGAGTCGTTTTTTTGGTCAATGTTAGAGTCAGAGTCGTGCTTTTGGTAAATGATGGAGTCGTAGTCGGAGTCGTAATTTTTTTTGCCGACTCCACAGCCTTGATTTAATCATTATATTTAATGGGATTACAACACGATTCTTTTATGTCTCATAACTGCATTGCATTTAACACAGTTCGATATTAAATGTTGATCAATACTTAAATTAATAAAAAAGTAACAAGATGAGATGTCAAATTATGGTATAGTTATCATATACTTATGGTACATTGGATCTATTGATAACGCTGGAATCCGCGATATGGTTACCATTAAAAAGACATGCATGTGTGGTTACAAAAGGTTGCAAAGTTAAATAATAATCTATACGTAATGTACCATACAATGAATCAAATGTTATTAAAATTAAACTCAAAACATTTATGAAACTAGAATTGCAATTGTAATTTTTAATCATTTGTTCAGACTAACATTTATCTGGGTATACATTTGTTGCACGAGTCCTAAAATAATTCTATGATTTGTTTTTATTCTTGTCTCACTTTACTTAATTTATTTTCAAGGCCGTTCAGAGGGGGAGTTTTAAGGGTCAGGCAAATATATATGTAAATAAATTATAAACGAAAACGAAAACAAAAACACTAAAATCATAATAAACTTCTTCATTTTATTTTTATTTACATAAATACTTATTTTTACTTAGGTAAGGAAAATATTTCAAACTTTCTTTCAAAAACAATCCACGTCCACTCTGAATGTTGAGCATATACTCTTCTAACGGAAGTATCTCAACTCTCAACATATCTTTTATTCGACAACTGCTTTGTTACGCAGACACTCATCCATTCTTTAGTGTGATGAGAGTAGTGAAACAAGGATAAAGCTAAGAGAGAACGAGTGGTTCGATAGTCGCTCTCGCTACGCCCCGCTTATAAGTTTGGGTGGATGGGAAGGAATTTCAGACAGCTTCAATAATTCGACTGAAAAAGTGCTGCTCGTACTCGTGAGTCGAAACTGTGATGTCTACCACGGAAGCCAAATACACATTAATAACACGTTTCGACTGTATTTTACAAACTAATTAGATTAAGAGTTAATTAACTAGAAGAGTAGTTCCACCCGATATTTGTAATATCCATTAATCTAATCACAGTTCTAAGAAAACAAATTGAAAACTAACTAACCATGATTCTGTCTTAATGTAAGTGAACTGCATTCAATTGTTTTTCGAAATTGGAATAGGTAGTAGGAAAAAAGAATATTCAACTACAGCTAATCAGAGACGATTCCGATGACAGCCAATTATAAACGAATTAGGTGCATACAGTTTGAAAAAGGTAACGTCAAAAATTACTTACCTCGGTGGCCGAAATAAGAAAGATGAGTCTTTTCAGATAACAGAAGAAGCCATGGAAACCAAACACCATGATTGTAATTGGGAATATTCAAAACACAACCCTTCTTAAACAATCTGTATCTACAAAATGTACTTTGTAATTATGTAAAACACGTGCCTCTATGATTTATAACAGCATCAAGAAGCATAAGGCTGGTGTTCGTGACGTAACTTTAATAAATAATGTAGTCACGATATGCTTTTCCTACACGTTCGGCTGTCGCTGTAAGATATTCATTAATCACTTCCTCATCCTTGCATATTATATTCATGTGCTAATACTTTTTATAATAGATCATCACTCAACGTGTTTTCATGTGCGTTAGGCAAACAAACTTCGCGGCTTAGCGGTGGATAATATGATCATTACCACACACAGTGCTGCCATTGGAAAACTCCCGTTTGATCGATTGCACGAAGCGATTTATCGTATAACCTGAGTGAATTTTTTTTCATAGTGTTGATTCATTGTTTCGTTTCTACGACATCTCAATTAGTTATTCGAATTTAATAACTTCGATGGATTCGGCGGGAGTTTTGTGGAAGTAAATTTTAATATAAAATTAAAAATAACTTTGAGTAATTACTTGCAAACTTTGCGATAGTAGATCTGAAAATGCCAAACCACGTGTTACAATTAGTGGGTTTTAATATATATATATTTCGCAGCTGTGTGGTAAGTATGACTTAAATGTTTTAAACTTAATTCTAATAATATAAACTAACTTTGATTATTCCACGTATCGTGTTACTAATTGTGACGCGTGTTTTGCCTCTTTTAGAGACGTCTTTCGACTTACTATCACAAAGTTTGCTTACGTAATAAAGCAAGATTGATTTTAACATTTTAAAATGATGAAATTACAAAATGGAGTTTGGGATTTTTCCTTTTTACGGGAAGCAATGAGGGGGTTATAGAAACAAAGCAAACAAATAATTAAACTAATTATGACGTTGGCATTACAAAATATAAAAAATGAAATGCAATCAATTGGGAATGGTTAATCCCATTGAAAATAGATTAAGCAGCGGCGAGCAACCTGTCTTATTTATGATATTATTTAATAATACTTCTTTAGTGTTGATACTTTTATTTATTTCGAAAAATTATAATGTATTAATTTTTAAACTCTTTTTATTTTATCGGTGGAGTTATTATGATAGCTTCTTAAATCAGTAAATTGGTACACATGTTTAATAAATATTGATACATAATATATAGATGTTCATATTTTTTTTTAAGTTAAAATTCATCTTTTTTTAGTTTTCAGTATAATAAACTAGCGGATAAAAATACTTAAACTATAAAAGTTAAAAATATATTTCTGCACATATAATCTGAAATCACATGACTCGTAAAAAATTTAATTTTATAGCTAATCTCGCAAGTGCACAAAATTGAATTTTATAGAATAAAAACGAAAAGGATTCTGCAAGGTATGCGAGCTTTCCGATATTTTTTTATTGCTGTTAGGGGATGAAAATACTCTTTACTCTGGAAAAACGTTTTCCCAGCTAGTGTTCGCTCACATTTTTTTAATATTATCGAAGTGTTTGTTGAACCATAAAATCTTTTTTTGCTGAGCTTGTTACGAGTGCACAAGTGGACGCAGCTTTATAGAAATAGCAATGGATAATTATATGTACGTATTGAATACTATTATAGATTGATATAACTTCTTTGTTTATTATAATAAAGGTCAATCTTGAGCGTATTAAATATAAGTTATTATTAATTCCATTTGCTCACGATGTTTACTTAAAAAAACAAAGGAAAATCAATTGAAGAATAACGTAATAAAAAAAACATTTTAATACGGCCTGAAATTACTAATGTCTCTGAAAATACTTTGACATCAAAAATGTCGTTGAAGAATGTTAAAGCTTTTTCGAAACGTTATCACTTTTGACCCATGGTCCTGTGGTTCAGGAAGAGAAATAATTCATTGAATCGTAAAATCATGAAAAAGAAAAAAAAACTCGACATTCGCAAAATTGATCGAATTATTCATTTTGATTGTGAGCGGAAACCACACGGTGTTTTGTATATCTATAAAGAAATTCATAATAATCAATTGCATCATTTGAAAATAAATGAACTAAGCTGCGCTTGTGTTCAAATTTGATAAAAGATTAAATAGTAAAAAAAACAATGAATGCCATCGAATGATGAAAAAAAAATAGAATACTTATTTGAATAAAGAATAGTTGAAAAACAAAAGAAAATTATTCCTGTGTCAAGTATCGGATAGAAATCTTTATGTAGATAAATTAAAATGTTTAGTTTGTTGCTGAAATAATATATTATAACACATGGGAAACATATTGATAATTCAAATGAAAAATTGAGCTTTTGATAATAAATCCTCGTATAGATTGGTTTATGTCAATCTAACCCAAACTAAGTAAGGGATTAATGGATAAATACGATTGCTAGCATATGTATAAGTATTGCTAATTACAATAGCTGATTAAAAATGTTTTATGCTTAAATGAAATAATATATGCACCTACTAAGATAGTCCAGGCAAAGATTTTTATTATGCACTTACGCCATTTATTAACATTATGAAAAATGAACGTCTGCCAGTACGGTGACGAACGTGGCGATATTATAATATATTATATAAGGGCCAATTGTGGCTCGCGTGGCATTTTGATGTGTCCCGCGAGTGTTATGTCAAAATTGTATTTTTTTCCATGCGCAAACTAAAAAGGATAAAAAAAAACTTCGAACACAATAAATAGGTTAAGAAAACATTTCAAAAATAATGAAGTGTACAATATTTTCTAATCAAACAAAATAACATTATTCTATGACTCATTTGCAAACAAAATATACCTTTTATGTAAGAGTATGCATAGCATAAAAAGACACTATGATACAAACTAAGTCTGTTATTATACAATAGTATAACTGGGGATAATCGAGCATTAAAATTTGTGTCTACACAGATCATTAAATGCTCAGAAATCAGTGTTCTGTGTTAAAATATTGTTTTTTTAGTATGAATAATTAACGTTGACACCGCCTTATGTGGTAGGTCATCAGAACTCTCTCGAACGATCTATTGTTCACCTCAGTCAATGAGTCAGTCGATATCAGGAAATAAATTCATTCTTATAATAATCTATATTGCAATCTATAGCGATGCAATGTAGAGTTATTTCAATTTCTCTTATCTCTTGACGCCCGACAATGCATGTGCATCATAAAAAGTTTATAAGGCGATAAATCATCCCTTATCAGCGGGCGCATGTGTTAACGATTTTTGAAACGGCCATTGTTTTTTCTTTCTAAAGTAACCGTTTGTTTTCATACAGCAGTGAGAGATTGGACGGCATTGAGAATGCACGCGCCTAATCCTCTCCCTAAGAATTAAATTCGAGTCAAATTCCTGATATCTTCTTCGCTATCGTAATATTTGTGTGTGGTATAACGTCTGTGTAAATCTTTAACGATTAAATAATGGGTGCTTACGCACCCACATAACGCTTTGAGATCGTGTTTTGTTTTAAAGAGTTCCATGTTTCTCCTACTCCGTTCACAAAATCCCTCTTCCTGAGTGTCGGATAGGAGGCTCCTTCTCGATTATTGAGGGAGCCGGAATAAAGGTCTTCTCAACGTGTATTTTTTTACCCTGTCCACTCCCGACTTGAAGCATATGGACTTCTCACTGAGTTTATCTTAATATGTTTATTTCTAAGACATTTAACTGCTGTTACTTAGTTGCTCGACCTCTCTTTTTCGAAGAGAGTAAGAATTGAAAGGATACGAGAACGAGGACAGGACTAGTGATTAGCTAATTTTTCTCGCTACGCGCTACTTTTTGGTATCTATAAGGTGGTAAGGGTACGTATATATAATTGAAAATAAAATTTTAGACAACGAAATATTTTTGGTATCAAAATTGACCGTTTGATGAAAAAGTTTGTTAACCCCTTATATAAATTATGAAGCTCCAAATGAGCTGTGTATTCTATCATGACCTTCCGTAATATCAAAATAATATACAGTGCCTGGACTCGACGTGTATCTGCGCAATACAGTGAAATAAATTAATATCAACCGCCGACAGCCGGATGCTGTGTTTATATGCAATATGCCTCTCAGACGCAGTTTATTGTAATGTTGCCAGAGGCGTGGTGTGGTGTCACGGGCAACAGGTGAAGGGCGCTGGGGTGAGAGCTTAGGTGGCGGCTGGGGGGGCGGCTGATCGATGGAGCCGCCTAGCTCGCCTGGCCGCCCCTGTACGCTCCACCGTCGCGTCATCCGAATTTATACCCGCCATCAATTTCATCGCAATGAATACGAATATACAATAGTATTTTCAAAACACCTTGCAATTTCAAAGCAAATTTAAAAAGACACACTTACACGTGTGTCATTGTCATTCAATTAAGCTTCAGACACAGTAAATTAATTTGTATTCTCACTGTTTTATTTTAACAAAGAGATGTCTTAAATCAAATATTTTCGATGAATTCAACGTTGCTGTTCTGTACTTTCAATGGATTCGGCGATAACTTTGTGAAATTAAATTTTAATATAAAATTCAAAATAACTTTGCATCTTTGGACTCCAAACTCCATTTTGTAATTTATCATTATAAAATATTAAAATCAATATTGCTTTACTACTTAAGTATACTTTGCGATAGTGTGTCCGAAGATGCCTCTGAAAGAGGCGAAACACGTGTCACAATTAGTAACACAATAGGTGGAATAATCAAAGAAATTTAAAAAAACATATTGTTGTTATATTGTTATACCATTGGTCGTGAAACCATGTGCGACACTTGTTTTGAATCCTCGAGAAGTACATATCTAGTTTTAAGACGAAACACATATCAGACGTAGTTACACAACCTGTGGAATAATAACGTTATACTGTCATATCTACTCGTTAGTGGATATGGTCAGAAAATAATGACGAAATATTTAATTTTTTTTTAAATTCCACATTCTTGTTTTTAAATTGAACATGGATAACAAAAATTATAAAGAGTGGATAACTGAATATTTATGATTATGTTAATTTTTCTTATTATTCAACAAAATTTGAGATCAATTGTTTTTGTGCAGTATATTTATTTTAATGAAATTCTTCTCGCGGAGATTCCAATTCAATTAATGTCAACATTTTCAAAATTGCCCAGTTTTAATATTGAAACAATTCTGAGAAATATCTTAGCTAGTCTTTATGGCTAGTCTGCTGTCGAATAATTGTTTAAAATAATTATGTGTAGCTTAAAGTTAATTATTAAAGTGACAGAAGAAAATAATTGAGAATAATTGAAAAGTAGTAAAGCATTTTAGGTAAATTATGGATACATGGTCACGGGACAGAATCCCTATCCTCCCAAGCTAAGCTCAAAAAATTTATACATACTGGCTTATAATTTTATGTTTTCACTTTACTCTTTGAGTTCTTGTGGATTATTATAAAATGTGGAATCAAAATGATTAAATCTGAAGAATATTACTGATTATTGTATGAGTTCTGAAAGATGAGTTTGTTTTTTAATATTATCCGATAAAAAAATTATTCTTTTTATTTTAAATAAATAAACTTATGTGACTGTCTCTATCTGTATAATATTACTATTTGTGTTGTTTGTGGTTGCATTTTTGCTCCTGTAAATTAAAACAACTCGATGTCTTACTTATTGCGAAGTATTCTTTAGGATCTACTATTATAATAAATTTTAAAATTAGGACGAAATCCATTAATCGATATACAATTCGATCCTATAATTGTTCTAGGTGTGTATTTAATGGGTCAGTATCTAATTCAAGCATTGATCGGTAAATTAAATAAATGGTCAGTTATATGTCAAAATCGTCAGTAAATATTATAAACGGTCAGTATCCACTGTATCAGTATGAATGTCGTCAGCTATTAAATGAAATGGTCAGTAATTTATGAAGGTATTACTTTTTATATCTATGTATGTAATGCTGCCCATTTCATGCATGTTTGTTGACCGATAATAAAATTATAAACATACCAAATAATTAGTTGCCAAGTTTATATTCGATATTTCTCTCTCGACTCTTTTCGATGCCAGCGAGATGAAAGAAATTGTAAAGTAAAATTTCAATTTGTTAATCCTAATATCCACGAAACAACGTAAATCACTTGAAATGAACCTATTTTAAATATTTAAATACTTATGACCTTGATATACAAATATGGTAAACTCGTGTACTATGGAAGAACAAATTTTTAAAAAAAATGTGAAAAGATTTTATTACAAATTCCTTTCTCTTGGCATCCTTTCTAGATGACATAAATTCAGTGATGTACGAAAAAACGGATCAGAAAATAAAAACGTTAAATCAATTTATTTTATACGATATAAATCCATAATATTTATCGCCCAATGAGTAAGTGCCCATATGCCATTAATATTAATATTTTTTCTATTTGATATTTGAGATCATAGTCGTGTGTTTGTTACGTTTTTTCACCTCGAGTTGATGTCAAGTAGCTTAAAAAGATATAACGCATTCAATTTGAATTGACGATTTCGACTGAAGTTACTTCATAGAATTTCATTATCAAATTTGAATTATTTCTTTTTGAATGAGTATTTTCGCTATCAACCCAGGTTTCGCCATTCAGCATCTTCAGGCATTTCTAGTCCGCGAATGAGCTTGAACTGAATCTGTCACTTCAAATCGTCGGCGTTATCAACAAAACTCATGTATAAGTAAAAAAAATCAAACGACTCAAATTTGCATTTATCCGATATTTAATTTAAAAAACATAAAACCATTCTTTTTAATTAATTCATACAATAATAAGCAAAAGTAACAAATTCCAACACCCTATGTAATTGGATTTTTTTTGTAAATATTTTCACATTCTATATGACGTTTGAATGTTAAAAGACTTTTAAAAATATATCCACTGTGCCACAATTACGAAGTTATGATACAAGATTATTTTAATTATGGTCTTCTTTAATAATTAAAAATAAACAAAATGTCGCCGACCATATACAGCGACAATCATAACACATCGTATTAGGTCTGCGGTAGATGGCGAGGCGGGTCGAAATAAATGCAGGTTTCATTTTCAACGACTGCACAGTCTTGATATCGCATTTCCTATTTATTTAAAGTTGTACAAATTGATAAGATGAATAAAATATGTATAATCAGCCACCGTTCGAGTGTGTATGAGTTTAATACACTATTGTAAATCGACGTTACTGTTGCTGAATAATCTAATATATAAAACCGAAACGGGGGATGTATGTCTGTAATTCCCTTTTGCATTGTTGTTGCAAGTTCAAACAAACGAATTGATTTCGCTCGCGTAAGTTTCGACGGTAAATTTGTTTCGTTATCAATGTGTGTGTAGAGACTCCAATTACTCGAGTATCGAGTAGTACATATATAAAACCGGTACGGTGTATGTATGTCTGTGGGTCTGTAATTCCCTTTTGCATTGTTGGTCATTAAGTTGCCATAAAAACGAATATGAAAGAAAATATGTTTGATTTTTTTATCGGCGAAGACATTTAGTCAAAATGTAATAAATTAGTCTTATACTGAACTTTTCCCGGCATTTATTAATATAATAATGTTTTTATTTACGTGAAGGTATTATTTGACATTTCTTTGACAGCAAATTAGATTTTTTCATTGAATTTGGACAATTTAATGGGCGAGAATGGGGCTGTCAATATATGAAAGGGGCTGTGAAATGTCAATGCCAGTCTGAAATGTTCATTTTAATTCCATTTTAATTGACCTAGACTTTTGAATTTTGAAAAAAGTTGTTTCAACTTGGCCCGTCTGAATTTACGCGCCGAGCTGAACATAACCCCAAACTGGTCCGAGCGAAGCCGGGTTCCAATACTAGTAATATTATATATTAATTACTAATAATAACGATTTACCCCTTTGTTGGAAAACTTTCAGCACTCCTCTTGCACAGCATGTTGTGGAAATGAATAGGACATACTGTACCTCTAGTCTGAGCAACGAAAATGGGTCAATGTCATCGACATGAAATTGACCTATTTTATGAATCTCTCCCTGGACTGTTGAACTATTTAATTCCACAAGTCCTATATTAAGGTCCATAGTACATATATGAATGCCATCTCAGACACACTTTGAATACAAAACCCAGACATACTTTGAATATTAATCCAGCTGTTTAATTTTATGCTCGTATTAGTAAATAATAAAAAGTCTCATTTTGTTCTCTTTTGCTCAAGAGGTTTGCAATATCAATATTTTTAATATCTGAATAGAAATAGATTCTTGAAATACAACCTGCGTCTGAAATTTACTATCCAGGCTTTTCTTTATTCATATTGGGTCTATGCACAAAATATGTTCACTAAAATAATAAACACTTTTAAGGTGTTCACTGTCAATACTTGGTGGAATGGCATTATCATAAAAATAATAAAACTTTTATTATTCCACATAAAATTTATTGGATCAGGACCGGTTTCGCTCATGGCAAGCATTGTCAACTGATAATAAATACAGTAACTTAGTTATAATACCAATTGTTTGTCAATTGTAGTACTTAAACTTTGTATAAATATCACTGTTCAGTTGAAAATGCTCGCCATGAGCGAAACCGGTCCTGATCCAATAATTTTTTTGTGCATTAGGTACTAAAAATGTTTTATTATTATTATTAAAATAATAATATAAATAGTTTGATCAAATATATGTGTTGGGTTATTTTCCATCGATTTTTTTTTTAAATTTGATAGACATTATAGAGTAATTAAGAATAATTGCAATTTTAAGGATTATCAGATGACCACTTAATAGGTGGAAAATATGGGCTTATTGTTGAGTTTATATCAACAGAATTGTTCAGCAAGAACTGCTGTTTAGAGAATATAAATATTATGAATAAGGATAGGACAGGACTAGTGGTGGCCTAATCGGTCTTGTTGTGTCCGGTTTTTAGGATCGAGTGGGTGTAGAGGAAAATTTTACCCAATTCATACATTCATATCTTCGAACAGAAATCAAAAATTCGATCGAAAAATGAAACTGATTGAACTGGAATAATATTATAGCACTTTAAAAGAAACATTTTGCCTGTAACTCTGAATAAAATGACTCAATTCGTGACTTCGTGTTTGTTACATATATTCTTTTGAATATCATATACTTTATGTATCCATTGAAAAATCAATATCACTCAACTACGTCCGTTGATATTAGAATCTAATATGGCTCACAAGCTAACATTTCAAAGCATTCTATCGCAAATACGAGGGAAAATATGTCTTTAGAAAATCGCTAACATTTTTCACGCCTCTGTGGAAAGTCGTTTTTGTATAATACATCGATATCACGGACCACTTCGTGGAAAGTTCGTTTATCAACCATTTTTTTTTTCAATAAAAATCGCTTTATTACGAACGATTAGTACAAATAAAATTAAATTGTATTTGATAAAGAATTAAAGATGAAAATTTTCTTACTATTTATAATATACTAGTATTGCTACCCGGCGTCGCTCGGACTAAGCGACCAATAATTATTTAATGTTATATCATTCGACATAATTATATCACAAAATCTAACATCCAAAATAGAGTTAAAATAAAATCACAAACTTTATTTAATTTGATGACAGCCCCATTCTCGCCCATTAAAATGTCCAAATTCAAGGAAAAAATCTAATTTGCTATCAAAGAAATGTCAAATAATACCTTCACGTAAATAATAAACATTATTATTAATAATAAAAGCCGGGAAAAGTTCAGTAGAAGACTAATTTATTACATTTTGACTAAATGTCTTCGCCGATAAAAATTCAAACATTTTCTTTCATATTCGTTTTTATGGCAACTTAATGACCAACAATGCAAAAGGGAATTACAAACCCACAGACATACATACGCCGTTTCGGTTTTATATATAAGATTGTACTAGGGTAAATCTAAATTAACTAAAAAATCCTGAAATATTGCAAGTGAACACCGCTCTGTGTTAAGTAAATAACGTTATGTTGAATGTATTTGTATTGGATAATTTTAAAGGGAATTCCTAAAACACCCGAGTTTATTTACGCAAAATTATTTATTTTTACACACTTTAAGAAGGTGGGATTAACTTTGAACATCGTATGGTGTTCAGGCAGTAGAGTGAATGAATTAAAAGAATTCGATAAATAAAATCTTATTTTAGTGTTAAGTATGTTGATATTCTGTATACATGTATATTGCTTAGAATGTTTAATAAGAATATATGTTGAGAATACCTTTATTCCGGCTCCCTCGTAAATCGAGAAGGAGCCTCCTATCCGACACTCAGGAGAGGGATTTTGTGAACGGAGTAGGAGAAACATGGAACTCTTTAAAACAAAACACGATCTCAAAGCGTTATTTGGGTGCGATTAGCACCCATTATTTAATCGTTAAAGATTTACACAGACGTTATACAACACACAAATATTACGATAGCGAAGAAGATATCAGGAATTTGACTCGAATTTAATTCTTATGGAGAGGATTAGGCGCGTGCATTCTCAATGCCGTCCAATCTCTCACTGCTGTATGAAAACAAACGGTTACTTTAGAAAGAAAAAACAATGGCCGTTTCAAAAATCGTTAACACGTGCACCCGCCGATAAGGGATGATTTATCGCCTAATGAACTTTTTATGAAGCTCATGCAGTCGGGCGTCAAGCGATAAGAGAAATTGAAATAACTCTACATTGCATCGCTATAGATTGCAATATAGATTATTATAAGAATGAATTTATTTCCTGATATCGACTGACTTATTGACTGAGGTGAACAATAGATCGTTCGAGAGAGTTCTGATGACCTACCACATAAGGCGGTGTCAATGTATATCTTTAAATGTATTACTTCACAACTGCTCATTTAATTCAGTATTACTTGTCAATATTACTCTGTTGATAACTCATTTATAAGTCCTTTATTCTTTATTGATGTATATTGCTTCGAACATTTTCATACGGTTAAGATCATGGACGTATATTTAATACTCCTTTTAAGACTGTTTGGTATGCAATAATTGTATCAATTGAAAAAACACACATAACAGAAAATGGAAAGAGTGCCTGATGGCTTTGATTTTAAATCATTCGAGATTAGCTCGAGGTGTAACGAGATCACACAAAACATGCTCTTGGTTTATACTGCCGTTCCAATGAAGAAGGCAGTAACTTTAAATTTCTGAAATAAGATTATGAATGCCCTGTCATTATGGTGCTCACTTTTAGAGCAGTATAATAACTAAAAGGAGTCTTTTAGTTATCTTGTGTTTCTTTGTGAAAACATAGACATCTGCTAAAAGTGTAAGAATTACTTGCAGCAACTCTAGTTTTATTAGCAAAGAGGCGGTCAGTACAACTACTAACTGCTTGCTTACAAAGAAATTAGTTCATTATTGCATCAACAACTTTTTATGAATTCAAAATACTAAAACGTAAAAAAAACATTGTGTCAAATTTATCAAAAGATTGTCATGTCAGTCTTACTTACTGCATTCTTTCTTTAAATCGCAGTATAATTCCAATATTATAAATGAACATTTTAAATTGACCATCGCAGTACTGAAACTGAATGGAGAAATTTCCGCTTAGCTATAGAGACAAATAATCTTATATATAAAACCGAAACGGGGGATGTATGTCTGTAATTCCCTTTTGCATTGTTGTTGTAAGTTCAAACAAACGAATTGATTTCGCTCGCGAAAGTTTCGACGGTAAATTTGATTCGTTATCAATGTGTGTGTAGAGACTCCAATTACTCGAGTATCGAGTAGTACATATATAAAACCGAAACGGCGTATGTATGTCTGTGGGTCTGTAATTCCCTTTTGCATTGTTGGTCATTAAGTTGCCATAAAAACGAATATGAAAGAAAATATGTTTGATTTTTTTATCGGCGAAGACATTTAGTCAAAATGTAATAAATTAGTCTTCTACTGAACTTTTCCCGGCTTTTATTAATATAATAATGTTTTTATTTACGTGAAGGTATTATTTGACATTTCTCTGACAACAAATTAGATTTTTTCCTTGAATTTGGACATTTTAATGGGCGAGAATGGGGCTGTCAATATATGAAAGGGGCTGTGAAATGTCAATGCCAGTCTGAAATGTTCATTTTAATTCCTTTTTAATTGACCTAGACTTTTGAATTTTGAAAAAAGTTGTTTCAACTTGGCCCGTCTGAATTTACGCGCCGAGCTGAACATGACCCCAAACTGGTCCGAGCGAAGCCGGGTTCCAATACTAGTAAAATATAAAAACCAAGTTATATATTACTGCAGTAAACAAAAAATAATTTAATCAATTATGTGGCCAAGTAAAAATATGATTGGAAAAATAATTAATGAAATAATATCATTTATTAAAGAACTTAAATGAATGTGCTCAAAATTATGAGGTATATTTAAACACACACACTGATTTATGTCGTTATTCTCATCAATTGTCGTAGGAACCTATTTAACGGAATTTAATTTGCTGTCTTATAAATTCCTATTCACATTAAAACATACTTCACGCCGTAAATAATAAAATCTTTACGATAAATAATACGCAAGAAAAGGTTGTACTACAACAATTTGTAAAATTTGTTTTGTTTATGTTATTTCAATCGTTCTCAGTAGTCATGAATCTCCGAAAATCGTAAATATATGTATGTACATACATTAATTCCCCCAAAGAACCAGCCAGGCTACTGATTAGCTTTTAAAAGGAAAAAATCTTGAATAATAACATATACATAACTAGGGTTTCCAATCCCGAGCCAAAAATTTGATGCCGGTATTTCGGGATTGCAATAAGTCAATCCCGGGATCCCGGGACTGGTCCCGGGATTTGGGATATTTTTTTATGGCCAATATTTTTCATATTATCAATATTATCATTAAAAATATTCAAAACCAATCTGTCACCATCTTCTTCAAAAATATTATATTTCACCGGTTTATTTATATGAAATATGATTTACGAGGATATCGGTGTTAAATATTCATTGAAACAAGCACGAAGAGAAGCACTTTTTGATTAGTATTTTTTTTAAATTTTACTTAGTTATTATTGTAAAATAAGTTTGGTTACCTGATATTTTTCGTCCTTTTACTTCATTTCAATACAAGGTTTTTATGTATTCGATGCTGTCATCAATGCATAACCCAGTAAATCCGGTGTTTCAAAGATGACACCTGCAAGTACACGAAATATTACTATTTAAACGACCAATCATTCGTTTGTGCTTGATAAATAAATCAATCCCGATAATTTCGGGATTACGTCGTCAAATCCCGGGGCTCATCAGGTATTGAAAATCTTTGGGATCCAGGGATTGGAAATCATAGTCATAACTTGTCTACTTTGTGAATATTAAATTTAATAGCTTAGTATCATCATTAAGTGATTTAATATCGGCTTCAAGCTGTTCTTGGAGGACCTCATTACATTACTACATTAAACGTTGACAAATAAATGGTTTTATACAATCGTCTATGTCTATCTTCTAGCGGCTAAGCTTTTATCAGCATAGCGGTTAGATGGGTGTGGGCTCAACTCCCGGCAAGGAAAATATCAATTTTCACATTTTAAATCTGTGGTGTGTTTTCTCCACGAGTTGTTCTCGAGTGGTATTAAAAGTCACATTGAGTTTATTTCATATGATTTGAAATTTTATTAATATCTGTCGTTGATTCTTTAATACATTCATTAACTGTTAAACCAGATGTTTTATATTTTCTGTTTATCAATTAAAGTTCAGAGATGACACGAAACGCGATCAAATCTTTATTATTGATCAAAAAAAATTTACATTATACAAAAATTAAGCAAATTATGAAATCATAAATATAATAAAACTGATTTTTCAACATTTTAATTTTGATGCTTAAAAATATCAAAGCTTACCGTAACAAGTCAAAAAAATAGTACGACCTTGAGTTCGATATATTATATGTGCACCGTTTGAAAGTACCATCGAATGCAAAACAATGAAATTTGATTAGGTATTTACTGTCGCTTTTTTGTGGAAAGATATCACATTTTACCAAGAATTAATACCGCGTTTCACTCGCAATGCTCTCACAACAACCACAGTAATTAATATTGGGAATTCCTGTTTACTATTTACTTAGCCTATATTTCCAATACAACCGCATGGCATGCAAATAAATAAATAATTGTCTCTAGATCTCTCGACCACCTTCTACGTCATGAAATATAGTGTCTACAACGTAAAAGCAAAACAGGCGGTTCGGTAGATCTTGTTTGTGGTCAATAGAATATCAACAAAAACATCAGTGTTTAAATAAATCAAGAGAAATAAATAAAGCACTTATATTCTTATAAGCATAATTATCCATGATGTGTATTCTGTATTAACGCTCGTGACTTAGTAGGATATCCATATTATTTTTTTTATTACTTTTTTTACAAATTGGATTGAAAGTCGCTGCTCGGTAAGCAAAAAATTTATATACCCAACAGAAAAGCTCGTACGGTAGACTTCAATATTCGGCTTCGGTCATCCGACTAAATATTTTTCATTATCGAGAAAACTCGATCCAAAGCTGCGGATATTTCTGGCAGACACAAAGTATATTGGATCATTTCATCCAGATTAGATGCGTCGATACGTTATTTATTGGATCCGTTTGTCAAAGCACTCACTTTGGTTGAACTTCACTCTTAATTTTTTGATATAATAAAAGTTTGGAAGCTGTGTGGTGATTTTTTACGGGCTTAGTATGCACATTTTAAGTTAACGTCTTTATGTTGTAAAAAAAAGCGGATTTCCAGGATGAAAAATTTTCCCCGCCCCTGGTTTAGCATAATTTAAAAGGAAAATTTACTTCCACGATGTTTGTGAAAAGACGTAAATTAAACTAAACTAATTTTTATACCAAATATTGTTCCATTGATCATTACTGTTATTGCTATGAAATTATCTGGTCAAACGTCAACTGAACTGAGCTTAAAGTACTCAAGGTGAATGGAACCGGTCGAGAAAAATATAAGTATCATCAAATTAAAGATAAATATTGGTTTGTTCACAAAAAAATATCCACGTGTCCTGTAGAATAGTGTTTCTTTATTATTTAAAATATTTCGGATACTGGATGAAAGCAATATATTTGTCAAAAAAATATCCTTTGCAGTATCCAAAGATTCGTTGTGTGTTGGTTACATAGTTACACGCAAAATTCTAAGACGCACGATCAACAGTTTTCTTTGGTAGAGGTGATTGCACTTGATGCGATATCGTTAGGTTAGGTCGGGGAATGCGGGGGCGAGGGGACCTGTTGCTGAAACCCCCGCGCCTCTCAAATTTTCTACGCCCCTAGCACAACAAAACCCCGTCGAATCGCACCGCTTTTCCTCCGTCCCCTCCCGTCCATAGGAGAAAGTGAGCTCCCAGAGATCCTAACCAGTCCAGCGTTGATACTCCCGCCAGAAGCAACGTGGCAACATTTCGCTAGACGTAAAGTAAATCATATCGTTCGATTTTCGAAAATTCAAATCGCGTTTCACTTACCATAGACAATCGAATCGAGTGGCCGTGATCCGGCGCGGTTAAATAAAAATCGTCGAAAAAAATATTTACCCTTTATTTAATATTCACTACGGTTTTTTTAGTATTTTTTATCACTAGACACGCTGCCGCCGCCGTATGTGTGTGTCATCCAGGTGTAAACAACGACCGCCAAAGGTCAATATTGACATTCGACAAGGGCTACCAGATTGACAGGTTTTTTGGCTTTTGATTGATGTTGTGTCAACCGAATTATACATCAAATATGACACGGGAATTATAATTATTTTAAAGCACTCGTATAACTCATTTTACGGGTGATTTCGATATTACATCAACCATACATTAATTTTATCGCAATTCTTTTTATAAATTCAGAAATATATATAACTGATGGTTTGAACGATTTTTTATACTACCATTATTTTAACACAAAAGAATATATCATTATATGTGATTTATTTTCTTACGAAATACTCAATATATTAAAAAAAAAACCAACCAACGATTCTTTAAAATTACATTCAAACAAAAAAAAACTAACTACTAAACAGGTATTTTTGGTATTTTATTTTTTTATATAAAATAATATCTTTAAATTGCTATTTTAATATGTTATTCTACGACCGTTTCTACTATGGCGTAGCACATTGCCTTCTATACTTAGTGGGTAAATTTGTATAAAACATTATTAATCTTCAAGAAATTATGACATTTTTATCAAAATTATTGAACTATGATATATACATAAATTATAGTGAAAAATCAAACGAATTATTACAAAACTTTATTTTAATACCATGATATAATATAATATAGTATAAACTATTTTGGAAACGAATAACAATTTAAAAATTCGTTGCTAAAATGCAGTCTCAGGATGAGTGAGGACGTTATGCTTGCATTGCAGCCGATGCATAATCACATATTTTCCTCGCATGTTCGAGTAGAATCCAATAACATCAAACATGAGGTACTCCTTCCCAATAGCAACCAATTCGTGAACCCTGTAATATTTAAAAAATATGGCTTGAGCGACTTCTTCCTCGCCATATTTAACATTTTAGTTTTCAGCTATTTTATGTTTATGTTTCTAAGCCGTTCAAATTTGTCAGCAACATGTTCGTTTCCTATATTAAGCCATTTTCAATGACTTTTTACTTTTAAAGCTTAGATTACGGACGGACGCAACCTGTTCTAGGTTACTCCCCTGGTCGTATAAAACATTTTTTTTTAAATTCAATTGTTAAAATTTTGGCAATCAAAGGATTGTGCTTATTGTAATGTGCCTTTTGTCTTATATCGACGATTTTATCATTTTCTTTCAATCATTTTTTATGATTTGATAATAAAGAGATAATATAATTCATAGTTCGGCAAAGTAAGCCATTTAAAAATCCTACTGTGTTTCGTACTCTGTATATTTCCTTAGTTTTAAGCAAGCTTGAATATGGATCTATTATTTGGGGTCCATATGAAAATAAATATATTTCGCAACTGGAGCGAGTTCATACAAAATTTCTGCGTTATTATTATTTCAAAAAATTCAATCTATTTCCTTTTGATAATTCTTTAATGGAATATTATCCAACCAAGTTTCTTTTGGGAATGCTTTCGTTTCACTCTCTTGAAGCTCGCAGATTGATTTCAATGTTGAAACATTTTACTCTTCTTCTTCGGGGCCGAGTTGATAACCCTGACATCCTTGAAACTTTAAACTTACATGCTCCCAGTTTCTACCTACGTGGTCGTAGCCAAGGCCAATCAATGTTCTTTGTCAGAACTTGTTTGTCACGTAAGTCATTTGAGTCGCCAGTAACAAGGGCTGTTCGGCTGATGAATGCACTGCCTGTTGATGTGGACATCTTCGGTAGTGAGCTTGGTTCTTTGTTTTTATATTTTTTCTTTTTATGTAATTAATATGTTTCTGTTCTGATCCATACATTTGTTAATTCTATATTTATTTTATTTTTTTCAATTTTGTGTAATACTTTTTGTGTTATTTTTATTAATTGTCAAATGCATGGCGCATTGGCGTCAGCTGTAATGCCATGTATTCTGTTTAATTTTTTACAATAAATAAATACATCGTTGTGTGTAGGTAAAAAAAAAAATATGTAAAAATATCTAAATGCACAAAATTTTAAATCTTTTCCTCTTTGTGTATTAAAAAAAACATTTCTACGTAGACCATCTTTAATTATCTTATTATTGCGAGATAAAGTTTCGCTTTCGTGAGAATTCATGGTAAATTCTATTATTTTTTCTCGACGAAAAAAACTTTTCCAATAATTTCTTTCATATATAAAATGTCTATCAAACTGTATTGAAGATTTCTTTTGTAAGAATCAATACAAAAAACAAGCCGAGCCATCTAGAGTTTGAGCGGGTTTTCAAGCTAAACGCTTTTCAGAAATCGCATTTGAGAAAATCATTCTTTCAATTTGTTCACCGGATCCCTTGACGATATTCGAGAATTCAGAGGTACTCAACAAAACTTCTAAGGATATTTAATTTTTCAAGCGATTTTTGATTAAATACCAGTATCATGGACTATTTTGTATTGTTCAATCACTTTAATCTTGCCAATTGTAAATCTTTAACGGAAAGCTATTCTATTTATTATTTGAAACATGCTAATAGAAATATTTTTTTACTGAGTATCTCAACACAGATTGTTTTTTGTTTATGCGAATTTATATTCCTTCAGTTGTACATTCTTTTTGTTTACAGAGATAAATATTGTGTGATGAGGCTCAGAGAAGATTTTTTGCTGGCTAATTTCTCCCACTACGCCTGACCCTGTCATGTCAAATCAATTTTTCAATCAATCAATTACAAAAACTTTTTTTTTGTTCAGATTAAATATTCATATTCACACATCAAATATAACATAGTTATTAGCATAGTTTCTTGAAAAATTTTAATTTTTCATTTAGACTTATTTAAATACTCAGTGATGAGGCTCAGTGCGGGCTATTTGTTGGCTAATTGCTCTCACTACGTCCTCGTCTTGTCAAATCAATTTGTTCAATTTTCCGTACTTTTTTTTGTTCCGATTAAATATTCAAGTTCACACATAAAATATACCAATACAATTACAATAACACACACAATTTAAATGTTCATTTAAACTATGAGTGAAGATTTAATAAATATAACGGATAATAATTTTTGAGAACGAGGTCGTTTTGACACTGTTTCTTATTTCATGGTTTTTTGTCTATTTATTCGTTAAAAATAAAAGAAGAAAATCGAAAACAGTTTTTTTTGTCGATACTCCCAATATTCAGGATAATAAATATATAAACGAAATTTCGATAAAATACTGTTTCAGAAAACAAATAGCAATTTAAAGTCGATCAACAAGATTTCTACTTGAAAAACGTTGAATTGTTAAAAGAGATCGAATGGCTGTTATCTTATTTCATTTTTAATTAAAATTGAACGTCAAAAGATACAATTTACAAGAATGAGTAATCATGAAAATGCGAAAAAGAATTCACGGAAAAAATAATGTCGGTTCTATAATACTTATTAATTGAATCTTTTCATTTCCAATAAGAGACGTAAAATGATTCAATGAATGGCATTGATAAAATGAATACAAGTAACGCGGAAATCGTTGATATGAAGAAAGAAAATTTAATATTTTGGATACAAAGTGTTTCCTCTTTTGCTATATACCAGGGCTGTGGAGTCGGAGTCGGCGTCGTCGCGGCGTTTAGGCCGGAGTCGTACTCGGAGTCGGAAATTTTGAAAAGTTTGAACTTTTTATATTTGCATTTAATATGTCAAATTTGGCTTTTGGCCGCATTGATAGGGTTGATATTTAATTGAATACACATAAATAGGAAATTTAAGGAAAAAAAGTGACGATATTAACCTTTTTTTAGTCGGAGTCGTGTTTTTGGTCAATGTTGGAGTCGTGGTTTTGGTAAATGCTGGAGTCGGAGTCGGACTTTTTTTTACCGACTCCACAGCCCTACTATATACATATTATATTATTATATGGTTACAGCTAAAGCAATCAATCTTTGATTACGAATAACCAGCTAGTTTTATTGCATACACCAAATAACGAATTTGAATTGTTTGAATTTTGTACTTTTCCATGAGTTTTGACGATAACGACCTGAGTTTCGTCTTTCGGCATCTTCAGTAAAATGAGTTTCAATGAAATAAGTGGGTTTGTTATAGTTATCGGGATTTTTGAATGTAGTATCGCAAATACTAATGATATTCCTATGTTATATCATCCGTGCACTTGGAATGCCTGAAGATGCCGAAAGGCGAAATCCGGGTCGTTAGCGAAAAAACTCATGGAAATGTACAAAATTCAAACAATTCAAATTTGATATTGGAATTCTATCAAGAACTTTCAGTCGAAATCCTTAATTAAACCAAATAAAGAAGTCAACTTGATACATTTTCAATAATTAATCACATGTTTTGGCTACTGTTATTAATTTATCTTAATTATAAAACAATGACCGATGTGCGTTTTTCGTTTCTGATTGGCTTTCGTCAGATTCGTCTCTGATTGGCCTTAACTTAATAAGAATTTAAAAAAAAATTAAAAATCAATTTAATTTTTAAAAAATCAAGGAATGTAGTTAACGTACATCATGACAACATAATTTCGAATAAGTATTTGTAGAACTGTGATTATATTTATACATATTAGTCATATTACAAATACCATTTGAAGATGGTTGAAATCACTAAATAATAATAGGACTGTAGTCGTAATATATTTATGAAGACTAAATTATTTCTTTCTTTTAGTAAGTATGCATAACATTAAATAAATTTATGAAAAATGTGGGAAAAAAATAACACTGGAATTCTGCTAACTCCACTATTCAACAATAGATGATTCTGAAGTTACCATACACGTTTGAATGCGTCTTATACAACCTTTTCCGCCGAAAAGGTCATCTTAAACTAAAATGTCAGTTAAAACCTTTTTAACGTAAGGTAACGCTATATATGTCCGGTATTGGATCCTTTACTCAACACTTTGTTCAATTGGTCATCCATGGCTTGATGGCTTACATTCATACGCGTCTAGACAAACTGCGGCCTGACTCATTTTTTATGCGGCTAATTTTTTTATCTTTTTCATTTATTAGAGAAGTAATTATTGTTTTATGTAATAATTCATTTTTCATGATATTGAATAAGTAGTATTTTATTATTTGCAGCCCGTTGTTCGTTTTAAATTTCCAATGTGACCATAGAGCTTTAAAGGTTTGCAATAGTGAATGGTATATATTACAGGTCTGCACGGGCCGAGCCCGAAAATCTCGGGTCCAGCCCGGCCCCAGCCCAAGGCTCATTCCCGAAAATCTTACCCAAACCCAACAGTTTTTAAAAAAAATCAACAAAATTTTAATTAACATTAAAAATAATTTAATATTTACTCATTAAATTATAATAGGTATGTTATTTAGATAAACGATAATGGCGTATACATCCGGATTAATCAGATGTATGTTTTTAAATTTTGAGTACTCAGGCCCGGGTCCGAATTGAAACCTTCGTTACCCAGTCCGACCAGGCCCACGGGCCGGGCTGGGCTCGGACCCGCGGGCTTACCCGAGCTCTTGCAGACCTCTAGTATATAGCTATTGATGTTGTTCTCTAATATTTAAAAGCGTTAAACTTCTACGACGGATCGGGTCGGTCGGATACAACTTAGTACTTTTTTTTCATTCTAAACACTCATTCATTTGCAAAATTTCATTCGGAATAAGCGTCATCCTTATTTGTTGCAACGCATAAAGTAAGGTGTAGTGAGAAGTCACAAAGACTTTTCATTATTGTGTAGTGCAATACATTAAAGTCTGCCTTCATTTCCGTTCCAAGAGATTTATCTTTATAAAATGAGTCGTCCGTGAGGAAACTCGGGAAGCGGGTTCAGTTGAATGACAGTAGAAGAGACTCCAATTGGAGTATCGAATACTTGATACTCGAGTATTTTGAAAAATACTCGAGTAATACTCTTAATTTGTGTACTTATTAAAAAAAAACATATATTTAATGTTTAACCGTTGCGTTTAACTGAGACTTACGCGTGGATTTTACTGTCACGTAATATATATATATATATTTAAAGGTTTTGCTGTTGACTATGATGGCAATGCGAGATTTTATTTTCGCTTTGGGTTCTGCTGGCTTATCTTATGAATGACAAGAGACAAAACAAAATATTGGATATGAGGTGTGTATTACCCGCAGAACCTACGCAATCCGTACTACAATTGAAAAGCTCTCAAATTATACGATCTCATGGTTTTACCAAAACTTTATTTTATAGTATTGTTATAAATCTTTTTTTAAATGTATTATTTAACTAATAAATATTATCTTGGGTCGCGACACAAATACTTCAATCACAATTTGAGTTTCGGTTAAAAAAGCTTCTCTTATTGCTACAAAGTATCTTTATTTCATGCTTATTTCTGGCTCAAAGGTTGTTGCCCCCAACATGTTTTCAAAGGTTCAATTATAATCAAGTTGGTTTTTACAGGGATAGAAATGTTAATTAACCGTTCCAAAATCGAAATAATCTAAGGCTATATCGTAAAATAAAAATGCTTAAGTTCACCTCTTCAATATTACTAGACCGAACATTTTTGATGCCTATTAAATGTAGCGAAAACACACGTCCATAGAAGAGCAACCTGTTTCGGAATAATACATTTATATAGCCTGTTTTTTTGCCCATAACGATTCTCAGTGTAGAACTAATTCGAACTCTAGTTGATACATTTTTTTAAAATACAATTTTAACATGTTATGTGTACGCGATCACTTTACACCTTGTATTGAATCCAATAATCAGAAAGAGATAAAAGCGCTTTAATAGAAACATATATATAATATATTTATTAGCTTGTTACAAAGTTGAGCACTATATCTCAAATTATATATTTTAAACGAAATTTTGCGATGATTGCCATTTTTGTGTCTAACTTAATACAGTGGAACCCCTATCTTACGTTCTCGCATTATACGTTTTCTCGCGTTTTCTAGTCCCGGCATTTAATTCATATATAAAACTTTCCCGCATTCATCGTTTCCCGCATTAATCGTTTGTTTTATACGGTCCCTTGAAAAACGTAGAATCGGGGTTTGACTGTTTTTGTGTGTCAATTTTTTTATACACTAAAATAAAAGAAGAATTATGTTCTTGAATCATTATCGATTAACTTTTTTAAGGTAAATAATACATGCCTTATTACAATGGAAACCATTCATAAATGTATACTTTTTTATGCTTACTTACAAAATGACTAAAATAAAGTTACTGTTTTGGTCGTTTGTAGTGTTTGTAGTGTCTGTAGTATCTTTATTACATTATTCTATTATCGTATACAATATTTTTATTGGTGTTTGTGTTTGTGTGAGGCAGTGTCCCAATTCACCCACATAGCCAAAATCATCAAGGATTAATGTCATGCTTTCCAGGCCAACTGAAAATTTTGTAGACCTTTATTATCATAATACAATTCAGTCATTTAATACATCAAATACTTGTAATGTTATTTGTCCGTTAACTAATTAAAATTACATCCATACAATCATCTTCAAAAAATCTTCACCCATAACGCAGAGTTTTTCTATACCATACGTCGACTTCCCCTTAGTTATCATTTCAGCCTTATATGTTATATAAGAAGATATCAGCGAGCCTTATCACGGCATAATCCCAAACATTAGGCCTGTATCACGTCTATTCTAGTATACGAAATTAGATTTTCACGTCGAAACAGAGCGATTTTCTGTTTCATATGTAGACCTTGTTATGGGTATATAATATATTAGAAGGTTCAACCGAAAGAAAACTTAATTGAATGTTTTGAATTTATATCCTGTTTTCCCGACTGCCGCAACTTTCTGTAATACATAACTATGTCCAACTTATTCCAGTTGAGTCACCCAAACTTTAAAGCAATTCATAACAACGCAACAAATAATAATTACAAATCATCGTTTTAATCGATTGTATCATAGTTTCCTATTTGAATTAAAGATTTCATCAAAATATTTTTTAAGGTAAACGTAACTTATATCTGCAAAAAATGTATTTTATACATTATCTAATATGACTACACAACATAAAATATTGTAAGGTAAATGTACCAGTAGCTGACCGTTTAAGAGAAAATTTCAACAAAAATAACGATTAAGGTTTAGCATTGTACTGAATGAAGGCAAAGCAAGTATACTCATATTGGATCATATGTCTTAATTAATATTATGTAACAAAAATTACGAAAGGGCCTGTTGAAAAAAAGTTGTGCTAAATTATTTGAAGTCATGTTTTTGTTTCAGTAGTTGACCATCTCACAAATTGAAAAATCTAGTAGTTGACCATGTCTAAACAGGGGGTTTTATAGTGAAATTTCTGTCAGAGTTGCCTCGGGGCTTTCTGTCACACCACTCTTGGTTGAATCAAGTAACAATGGATGGTTCAGGAACAAGGTACACACCGTTTCAAGATTGATCACTTAAGAAATTTGGCATAATACACTTTCCTCACTAGGTGTTGTTTTCAAATGGCCACCCTGGCACTTTATTGGCTATATGGTGATGTGTTATTGGCTCATTCTGACCACAGATGCCTTAAATTGTCTTAACTTTACAATCAAGAGCAATCCCGCAAATGCATTTTTTATTTTGGGCCATTTAATTCTCAAAAGGTCAACTACTGGTACATGGTCAACGACTGGTACATTTTCCTTATATATCCTGTTTTCCCGATTGCTGAATCTTTCTGTAATACATAACTATTTCCAACTTATTCCAGTTGAGTCACCCAAACTTTAAAGCAATTCATAACAACGTAACAAATAATAATTTCAAAGCATCGTTTTACTCGACTGTATCAAAGTTTGCTATTTTAATTAAAGATTTCGTCAAAATATTCTTTAAAGTAAACGTAACCAATATCCACAAATAAACATTATCTAATCTGACTATATAACATACAATATTATAGCGTATATATTTATATAATTCGCAGTTAAATTTATTTTCATAAAAAAACCATAATTAAATAATACCTCATACTTTCGATGGATTCGGCGGTAAATTTGTGGAAGATTATTTTAATATAAAATTTAAAAAAAAAACTTAGTTTATTCCACGTAATTTGTGAATAATTTTGACACGTGTTTCGCCTCTTTCAAAAGCATCACCAGTCCTACTATCGCACGGTTGCTTTACAAATCAAGTGAGAGTGATTCCAATATTCTAACATGGTAAATTACAAAATGGAGGCTGAGATTTACCTTTTATAGGACGCCGCGAGGAGGGGATAAATACAAACAAACATTGATATTAATAATGACTTTAAAATTGCCCACGTATTTTTGTTATTTATTATCTAAAAGAACCGTTCGATACTAGGTCTGAGAAAGAAAAAGGCGAAACACGTGTCGCGATTAGTCACACAATACTTGAAGTTATTTAAAATTTTACATCAAATAATAACTTTCAGGAAGAAAATAGTATATTTGAATCGATATTCTAGTGATAGCAAAAAAAATTGTTGGATATCAAATATATGACTTAACAAGGTACCGACTATTTGTAGTTTTACATTTTGTAAACTGTTTGTGTAATGGTGCGGTGTTGTGCTACATTCACGCGGTAGTCAGGGCTTTGACTGAAGAAGATGAGTGGCTTAGGACCTGCCGGATGCTGGGTAGCACACCGCAGGCTGGAAAGTTGGGCGCGAGCTGCAAGAGAAAGGTCATGCTCAGCTTCAAGTGGCCCCGGAACCAGTTCCACAGATAGCCTTGGAGAGGTATATTTTCAATGTCGTTCATGTATTCTTTTTCCCTTATGAAATTAATTAATTATTACTACTACATTATTTGCGTACGATAGATGATATTCAGTGACAAAAATAATAAAACATTTTTTTACATATTCCACATTTAATTTATTAAAATAAGACTGATGTCCGAAACGGTCGGTTCTTCTCATAATAAATTAATTGAGGAATAAGTACAGAAATGTTGTTTTGTTTTTTAATGATTTACAGTGGTATCCCGATCTATTCAACATTTTCCCACATGTTTCGTTATTTTTATATTATAACTAGCTGTACCCTGCGCGCGTTGCTACGCCAGCAATTGTAGGGGGGATTGGGGGGGGTGGCGGAGGGGGTGTAGGCCAGAAAGTTTTGCGGAAGTGTACTCGAGAAATTTGTAAAAATTCGATATCAATTTTTGGAGGGAGGGGGGTTGTTTGGCGGGGTGGGGTTTGGGGAGCGTATGGGGGTATGCCAAAACCTTCGAAGAAGTAAACTCGAAAAATTCTTAAAGTTTAAAAAAAAAAAATTGGGGGGGAGGTTGGGGGGTGGTTGGGGGGAGGGGTTGGTAGGCCAGAAACCATCGCGGGGGTGCACTCAATAAATTTGTAAAGTTTCACATCGATCGGTCGAGCGGTTTAGTAGTCCATAGCGGACATACATACAGACATTCATTTTTATATATATAGATTGGGTTTGAAACGTTCCCGCATTCTCTGTTTTCTTACATTCGTTGTCATTAAAAAACGATGAACTGGAATTCTAGAGTAAATTCATCTTCCATTTCTCTCAATCTATGCAATAAGTCTACAAAAAGGATCGGCAACGCTCTCTTTACATGCATTGTTATCGAGATATAAATTACATTATACTAAAGATGTTTTTTAATATAGTTTAATTGGATCTTAGGTTATTGGGGTGTATAAGATTTTCTTGCAGATTTATTATTAGGGTCGTGCATTTTTTTATACGTAACATGTACAACATATTATTTTTTTTTATACTGATCAGCTTTTACGTTGATCGTATGTTTGTACATATATATATATATATATTCGTAATACGTTCATTCGATAAAAAAATCTTTATTTTGAATATAAATAAAGAATCCCATTCATCGTTACTGACGTCATATAAAACAGCAGAACGTAATAGCTATAGGAAGCACAATAATGATGTTTATTAAACTAAATGATATTAATATTATTTTTTCACCTCTCACACCAAACGCAGTTCACGAAAATTTCTGATAAAAAAAACATTTTAAATTTTTTTCATTTAGCTCGTAAAAGTTTCACGTCGTTTTACAAATGAATTTTTAAACTTTTTTGATTGACTTTAATTAAAAAGGAAAACGAAGAAAGCCACTAGCGGAACTGGAATGTAGAATCCATTACATTTACCGTGGGTAATTAATTATTTCACCGTTTGATGTTTTAATTGATTATATAAAATAATATTTTATTTAAAATTTCCTTATCCTTCTTTCTTTATATCCGAAACCTCTACGAAAAAACTAACAAACTTTAAACTGCTTCTGTTTAAATTCTTTTTACTTTTGCACAGATTGAAATATTTAAGTTATTTAGAAAAAAACATCAGAAGTTAAACTTAAATTTGAATTAACAAATTGCAAATTTAAGATGACGAAGAAAGAAATTTGTTGTGACAGACAACGCATTAAATATTGTGAAAAGTTCTTAATATGATATTGCTTATTGGACCACAACGGTAAACATTTTATAACTGGCAATTGTTAGAAGTTGATACTGTATTTGATTTTTCATCGTATTTATTTTTTCCTTATAATAAAACTCAAATTGATGTTTTTCATATTATTCACTCAGAATGATCAGAATCATATAACTTAAATCAAATCTGCGAGAATCAACGGGTAATATTTCATTCGGAAAAAGAAAACCATTTTCCCCTCCAGCGTCCAATATTAATATTGTATAATGGAATATGATCAGGGATGGTTAATCGAATAGAACAAGGAATGGGTATTTCATAACATAATGATATTATATTGCATAATAATGAGCGGAGTTTTTTTAATTAATTTATATCGTGGAATATTTCTTTCGCAAAACAAAATGTTTTATAACAGTTTGTTATGTCGACAATTCTATCATTCATTTAATAACGTACAATGTGGTAGATATCGAAATCAACAGATCATAATACGTAATTAATATTTCGGAAACCATTGAAAATTTCAATTATCTGTTGCAGTCTAATGTTTCAAAAGTCGGAATGAAATTATAAGTAAAACAAAATGAGTAAATAAAAAATATTTTAAACTTTTTTAAAATCCAAGCCTGCTCCCAATTTGTGGCATATGCTCGTCTAATTGAGGTATCATTACAGTGACGGCTGGTGACAGGGTGCTGGGGGGTGCAAAAGGAAGATTCAACTATTTTTCCATACTACGGAAGAGAAACAGTTGGTATTGCGAACATCTGAATTGAAAGTCCATGCTATAGAAGTGTTTTAAAATCCAATGAATAGGAAAAAACTCTTGCAAAAATGGTTGAATCTTCCATTGCACCCTCTAACACCCCGTCACCAGCCGTCACTGGGTATCAAGACATGTTTTTTCGACAAGAACTGCTTGTTATTCATTCAGTCAACCTCTCTTTAGTTTGATGAGTGTAGAGATAAAACGGATGTGAACGGCCTGAGCGTCAGCGTTTTTTTACGTACAGTTCTAATCCCGGTGGGATCATTGGCTATAAAAAAAGGCGGCGGCGGAAGCGAGCCAATGAGACCACCTGAATTTGTATATCTGTTGCACAGTACGCTACACTGTAAAAAATAGTCCTCACACTAAGGCTTAGACAGGACTAGTAGTTAATGTCTGCTAAAACCAAACGTATGGCCGTGGCGGGTGGGGGATGGGCAAGTACTAGTAATTGGCTAGTCACTCTCGCTTTACTTTAATCACAATACTGTATTTCTAAAAAAGTTATTATAAATCAGAAAGTCTTTTTTATGAAATCTCACGTATTTACTCGAGCTTTTGAAATACAAAAGCTTATTAAAGACAAAAAATATTCCTTTAAAATATTACCATTGCATTTTCACTCGTCCTAGAGAGGCAATCTGCAGTGTTTTGTGTTTCATTATTCCACATGTGCACTCACTTGCATATAGCAATATGCAACACTTGCATGTTTAATGACTTACGAAAAGATTTTTTAATAATGATATTGAATCAAGATAACCTATAAACATGAAAATTATTAATATCGCTCGTGCAATAGGAGGTGAGTGATTGGAGAATTTAGCTATCAACGAAATTGATGAATTGCTTGAAGAACAAGAGTTAAATGAAGAAGAATTAATTGATATGACTACAAGTGTTCCTCCTGAAATCAGAAGCGATACCGAAAGTGACACCAAAAGTTCTGGTTCAATTTCAACGATTACTGCTCAAACAATAAAAGATGGGTTGCAAATGGCAAGAAATATAGAAACGCATTTCCTAAACAATGATCCAGATATGGATCGTGCATTGAAATTTCAACGACACATTAAACAATGCGTTGCCAGATATGAAAATATTTACAAGAATATCAAAATAGATGGACAATCACAAATTACCGTATTTTGAAACGACGACGGAACATAATAGAAAATCAAATTAGAATTTTTTGAATTTTGTACTTTTCCATGAGTTTTGTCGCTAACGACCCAGGTTTCGCCTTTCGGCATCTTCAGGCATTCCAAGTGCACGGATGTACTTGAACTGACACTTGAACTGTCAGTTGACGTACATCCGTGCACTTGGAATGCCTGAAGATGCCGAAAGGTGAAACCCGGGTCGTTAGCGATAAAACTCATGGAAAAGTACAAAATACAAAAAATTCTTATTTGATATTGAAATTCCATCAAGCGCCCTCAGTCGAAATACTTAATTATAATAGAAAATGTAAATGAAAGTTCTAGTGATGATGACATTCAGCCAATAAAAAGAAAGAAAATTCCTATATTCATATCTTCTAGTGATATTGAATAATATATTTAATCCATGTTAGTAATATTTCAATAAATTTTCAGAAGTTCTACATTTCTATGTTTTTCTAAATATTTCTAAAAAAGAACCAATCCTCTCTTTTTCATACATTTGTTAGATTCGCTTAGCACGGTTTCGCTTAACACGGTCATCTAGCAGAACCTATCTTCCGTGATAAGCGAGGGATGGGTGTATATTACTATTTCTTGAAGCTTTCATTTGATATTAAAATGTGAAAGATATTAAATATGGACATTAAATACGGTTCAATTAGGCTAGTAAAAATATCGTTGAAAAAAGTTAAGTTCAGCGGAATATGGTATGTTTTAGTTAGCAGTAATATTAAATATTCAATATTGAATAAAAAAAAGTTAAGCAAGATGAATACCTTAAAACGTTAAAAGATCGTGTGACATTTCTTATGTCAAACAAATCACCAAAATACTATTTCCAGAAATTGTAAATTTTCCATTGAAACTACTAATATATTTCATAGGTCACAAAGATATACGATTAAGAGTCAAAATTATTACTCTGAATAACCGCAGGGCATTCTATGAGGTCGCTGTATTCATATCAATAACACAAATATTCAAAATATCATAAAATAGTGTATATATTATATCAAAACATGAACGTGATTTTTTACATTGATAAATATTTTCCGTCCGACCGGCATTTATTTGATGGCAAATATAATATGTAGTTTCAATAAATACATATATTGTATAAACGAAAATAAAGGTAACTTAGACATTAAATTTCTGGTAATTTTCTTAGTATCTTTATATTAACTCTACTATATTTGTTTGTTTAAAACCATCGAGATAAATTGCAAGCATCCCAATCCCGAGCTTTTTAATACCAATAAAACACATTCCGGCATAGTTCTCCATTTTGTTCGCCCATTTATTCTAAGGGTTTTCCGTTGGTCCAGTTTTTTTTTTAACCATATTCACTACCAACTTGGAGCATATGAACTCCTCACGGAGTTTATCATAACGTATTTTTTTTCTACGAGAACTGACTGTTACTCAGTTGCTCAACCTCTCCTTTTTTCGAAGAGAGTAGGGATGGAAAGGATACGAGGACTAGGGACAAGACTAATGGTTAACTAATCTCTGTCATGCGTCGCTCTTTGGGATCGGAAAGGTAGGAAAGGAATTTTTAACAACACAAACACCCATTGCCTATGAGCAGAATCGATTTATCGACTGAAAAAATCTGCTCGTACCGGGGATCGAACCCAGCCGGTCCGACACTGTAGCCAACGACTTTAACCACTGCACCACGGACCGGGATAGGCTTACGGGTAACTATTAAATAAACCCCATATGGTGCTTTGGAAGACTCGCACTTGACTACTAGGGTTTCCAATTTGTGTCTTCAAGCCTTCGAGTATTACAAAGGTGAAAAGCTCAAAGTTATGACATCTACACTCTATCCGAAAGTCTCTTCTACTTGATAAAATGTTATATTATATTTAAATATGCTTTTAATAATATGTTTCGGTAATATTTGTGGAAATAAATGTTTATTAAGCCTCGAAGACAATTTGAATTGCCAATTTGTTCAAACAATATTCTGTCATAAAATGGATGACGGGCTTTAGATGGCAACATAACGTTATTTATAAACGTCATAAATCCTAGTAAACCGAAACCCAGGGGAGGAAGTCTAAAAGGAAACTTCCTAGTATTTACATTAATTCCCTTAATAGCTTTATTTGTCCAGTTTCTTACGTAAGCTTTACCTTTGTTAGTCAAATTGTTGCTAAGTATCTGTTTACTAGACGTTTAATCAAAAACTAAGGTAATAGTTTTACGTGATACTTTGTTTTATTAGCTCAGATCACCTAAAGATATTTTCGGTTAAATTTATTACGCTCATTCTACATAAACATCTTAGACGTAATTTGGTGTGTCAATATGACTCACATTTTTTTAAATAATTAACATTCGGACCTGGTCCAAACTCACATCGCCATTAGGTTAATGCAAACCATAAAAATAAGCCAAATAATACCGCTTAAGAACAACTCAATCCCAAATTATCACCTTTTAAGTTTTAAGATGTCTGTCACTCCGTGGTGGAAAGACATTATTTTATATAATTAAACATATGTTAAGTAATACTTCCACATATCTTATATATAAAACCGAAACGGCGTATGTATGTCTGTGGGTCTGTAATTCCCTTTTGCATTGTTGGTCATTAAGTTGCCATAAAAACGAATATGAAAGAAAATATGATTGAATTTTTATCGGCGAAGACATTTAGTCAAAATGTAATAAATTAGTCTTCTACTGAACTTTTCCCGGCTTTTATTATTAATAATAATGTTTTTTATTTACGTGAAGGTATTATTTGACATTTCTTCGACAGGAAATTAGATTTTTTCCTTGAATTTGGACATTTTAATGGGTGAGAATGGGGCTGTCAATATATGAAAGGGGCTGTGAAATGTCAATGCCAGTCTGAAATGTTCATTTTAATTCCATTTTAATTGACCTAGACTTTTGAATTTTTAAAAAAATTGTGTCAACTCGGCCCGTCTGAATTTACGCGCCGAGGTGAACATAACCCCAAACTGGTCCGAGCGAAGCCGGGTAGCAATACTAGTTTTATATAATTAAACACATGTTTAGTTATACTTACCACATATAATTTGATAAATATCAGGACCGATTGCGGGCACCGTGAGCATTACCAACTGAAGCAAAATGCAATGAAAAAAGGTAAAGGTAATAAAAATGTTTATTTTTTTACTCAATGTAATGATTATCCTCTTAGTCGGCTTAATAGTGAAAATAAAAGCATTTTAACACATAGTTCTGACGATTGCATAAAGCCGAAATAGATATCAATCAATTCACTCAATTCTTGTGCAGTTTATTACTTTGATATTGTTATCTCATAATACATTTTAAAATAATAAATGGAAATTAATTCTTTGCAAATTTCTACAATAAGTATTTTACGGGAAATTACACAAACATGTTTTATGCCACAGAAATAAAAAAAGTATGTAATGCGTTGTTTTATTTTTTGATTCAGCTTTGAAACGCTAGAATTAACGTAACGTAAATTGGCGAAAAAGCAAGAAATATGTCTTCTTAGTGTTTCTCAAAAGATAATTATTATTGTGACAACAACTATCAACTGAAGGTTGTCTAGTGTTATTTCAAAATTCATCAGCCATGCCATTGAGACTGTTGTTTGTTTGAATCACTAATAACAAAGATCTAGTTACTTCTACATATACAAGACGGTATCGCGAAATCTTCAAAACAAGATTTTCAATTATTTTCCAATTAATAACTTAAGATTAAAGATTATTGATCGACGAGCGTGAAGTAAACATTATATCAGAAAACTTGAGGTTTCCGAGTTTATATTTATTGCCATATATATCTAATATATCAAAATTAATATTTGTTTGTTTGCTTGTTCGCATCCTATTCCCTGCCATACCGTTCATCCGATCGCAATGAAACTTTGACAAACTTTTTGCTTGCACTTGCGCAGAGGTTTTTTGTTAAGAAAATAAAATTAGCTTACAGTAGGTCTTTTATATATAAATGAATGATTTTTCAAATTGTATGCGCTGCCATACCGTTCATTTTGATAACTTATTGTTATAGGCATAGTACAATTAAAATTAAGTATGTAGGCACCTGTGTCGTACCATAGACAATCAGCAAACGTCAAACGGAAAATGTCATCGATACCGATCAATGTTAGTGAAATTAAATCTAAATTATTTATCTAAAATATTGTGACTGCGTAAGCACTTCAATAAACACAAACACTTTCTTTCTTTGGGTGGTATTGCAACGCTTGCTAGGTACCAACTAGTATTACAATAAGATTGGCAAATAAGTAATGAATAGACGAGCTTATTAGCCAACAAATCTTGTGAATACTGTCAAACAAAACTTGTAAAATTGTAGCGTTTCCGGGGAAAATTCTTTAGTTGCTCCGATGTAAAACATAAAAAGAATATTCGGTTAAGACACCATTTCTGAGAATACAAAATTTATTTTAATTAATATTACAATACAACTGAGATATCGACAAAATTTTGCGCATCCTTTTTATCCTGTTGCAGTGTCAACAGGTCGAGTTCAATCAATTTGTCGACTTCCGGCCACAACTTTCTATCCTTATTGGTCATAATTTTGATTCTCTTTTATTGAGAATGTTTTCAAATAAAATTAAAAATAACTCTGATTATTCCACGTATTGTGTTCCTAATTGTGACACGTGTTATGTTATTTTCCGACAATGCCTCCGAAAGATCCGGCGAAACACGTGTCACGTAACACAATACATGCGTGGATTAACCCATTACCGCTTCCCGTACCTGTTTAAGTACACCTGTTCAAAGCGCGATTTGGTGTATTCTTTTTAAGATTTTTATGTAATTGCTTACTATTAAACTACATAAAAGTAATTAAGGATTTCGACTGAGGGTGCTTGATGTTATTTCAATACCAAATTTGAATTGTTTGAATTTTCTACTTTTCCATGAGTTTTGTCGTTTACAGTAAAAAAACTTGCAAAAGTGTGTCGATAAATGTTGTTGGTTTAGCACACTACGAAATACAATATAACGTTTAATCTAATTTAGCATTATTTCACAATTATTTAATAGCCGTATTTAAAAAAAAGTTTCTTAATATATAATAACTTTGATTATACATGGAATTATAAAAGTTATTTTTAATTTTATGTTACAATGAAAATCCTCTAAGTTACCGCCGAATCCATTGAGAGTGTTTTTAATTAACATTTTGATTGAAGTATTTCTTTCCCACAAAAAGATTACAATAGATGAACAATAACCAGTTACGTAAAGACTCAATAAGGAACGACATCGGTTGAATAAAATACTAAATTCAATTTTTCAAACATAGATGTCACTTAGTTAAAATATTGTATTTTTACAAAAAATATTTTCCATTGTTTTGCTTATTTTATTATTTCACAATATTATGCCAGGCACTCCTCTTGTCCATACTATTTGTCTACGCTAATTGTCTGTCGTCATGTTAACGCTATACAAAATCGTGTCTTGAGTTTCAAGCAGCTCTTTTTACGGAGTACCTTTCTTAGAAAAGATATCATTGACTTCCATATTCTCTCATGTTCTCTCATTATATGTAAATACTGCAAGAAAAAAAAACAGCACTATCATTAACTTAATTATATTTTTTGTGGAATTGTATAAAAAAGTATACAAAATTCATTATTACTAAACTTGATATATCTCCATCAATTTTAAGGTCAATAATTAATGCGTAATTGATAATATTGATATGCCCGACTGTATTAAATATTATCGAGTTCCCGGCATGTGATGCAATGCCACTCAAAGAAAGAAAACGTTTGTTTTTTAATTATGTTTATTGAAATATTTTTGGATACAAAATATTTTTAGTTTTTTTCTGTCTGGTGCGTACACGAATAAATCAGAAGGGCTTCCAACGCGTGAGAATTTCACATACAGCTGTCTATGTGAGTAGCATTGATTTTCCAAATTTAGTCAACACACTTGCAGCGATTTCCCCTGTAATTTTTTGATGGTCATTGCAAATGCGAATGGCACTGCAAAGGTTTTTATTCAAATTTCATATCTGTCGGAATCATTAAGATGCGTGGCAACAGTACATCGTTCCCTTTAAATGTTTCATGATAATTTTTACCTGAAAAGGTGCTTTAGGATAGACAATATCTTTTGTTTTTCTGTCTGGTGCGAATATAATGCTACAAATAGGCAATCAAGGGGTCCGAATTTCACAATTACACGACATATGATTTTCCATGAAACTGCCGTGGTGCGCAGGTCGCTTTCTTTGGCGAACTTTCTCACTATAAAATGGCTGTTCTAATTCAAAAACATTTGTGAATTTTTGTACAACAAATCACCAAAGTTTTATCGCAATCAGATGAACGGTATAGAAACGCAAACGGGACAAGCAAACAAACATTCATTTTATATATATAAATTAAATTCATTTTTTTTTATTGTGATTTCGATTTGATCAAAGTTGACAGATGAAATTACGAGAACAATGAGGTCATCGGGACAATTTAATGATTTTACTTGATTCTATTTCCGGTTAGTATGTCAATAACTGTGTTCGTGGCATTGTCTCGTTCGACACGCACCCATCTACGTATTGATGAATCTGTCATTGGTTGAGCTTTTGCGCATAAATATAGAAAACAAATTATTTATTGATATTATATTGTACTAGTATTGCTACCCGGCGTCGCTCGGACCTAGCGACCAATAATTATTTAATGTTATATCATTCGACATAATTATATCACAAAATCTAACATCCAAAATAGAGTTAAAATAAAATCACAAACTTTATTTAATTTGATGACAGCCCCATTCTCGCCCATTAAAATGTCCAAATTCAAGGAAAAAATCTAATTTGCTGTCAAATAATACCTTCACGTAAATAATAAACATTATTATATTAATAAAAGTCGGGAAAAGGTTGGTAGAAGACTAATTTATTACATTTTGACTAAATGTCTTCGCCGGTAAAAATTCAAACATATTTTCTTTCATATTCGTTTTTATGGCAACTTGCAACAACAATGCAAAAGGGAATTACAGACCCACATACATACATACGCCGTTTCGGTTTTATATATAAGATTTATGTATTGCTATGTTTGTGTATACAATCATATATAATTAACATGGATGGAACAATTCAATTAAATGATTACAGTCTTAAGAAGGAAAAAAACGTAGTTAATATTTAAATTTGAATTAACGTAGATGTACCAATTGTTGACCGCTTAAGAGAAAATTTCAACAAAAATAACGATTAAGGTTTAGCATTGTACCGAATGAAGGCAAAGCAAATATACTCATATTGGATCATATGTCTTAATTAATAGTATGTAACAAAAATTACGAAAGGGCCTGCTTAAAAAAAGTTGTGTTAAATTATTTGAAGTCATGTTTTTGTTTCAGTAGTTGATCATCTCACAAATTGAAAAGTCTAGGTGTTAACCATGTCTAATCGGGGGGCTTTATAGTGAACTTTCTTTCAGGGTTGCATCAAGGCTTTCTGTCACACCACTCTTGGTTGAATCAAGTAGCAATGGGTCGTTCAGAAACAAGGTACACACCGTTACTAGATTGATCACCTAAGAAATTTGAAATAATACACTTTCCTCACTAGGTGTTGTTTTCAAATGACCACCCTGGCACTCCATTGGCTATATGGTGATGTTTTAGTGGCTCATTCCGACCACAGACGCCTTAAATTGTCTTAACTTTACAATTTAGAGCAATCCCCCTCTGCATATCTTATTTTTGGCCATTTTATTCTCAAAAGGTCAACTACTGGTACATTTACCTTAAGTTGTCATGTACCCACGAACAATACACATTCTTGATGCAGCCCCAAAGTATTACGGACGATATGAAATTTATATTAATAATTTTGTTTCAAATTGAAAAAGAAGCCTCTTTTTAATTAATACTTTCGGTGGATTCGGTGGTAACTTTTTGAAAGTTTATTTTAATATAAAATTAAAAATAACTTTCAAAATAATTCTACGCATAATCAAAATTATTTTTTATTAAGAAACCTCTTTTTTAAAATATGACTATAAAATAATTGTGAAATAATGTTAAATTATATTGAACGTTATATTATATTTCATAGTGTGGTATATTTTAACATATGTTTTTAACGATAACTTATTGTTATTCAGTCATTAATTCGTTGTCTTGGGCTAAAGATAGAAACATAATAGCCCTAGTACAGTAGTAGCAGTAAACTAATCGCTCTTATATTCGTCTTTCGTAGTAATAAAAGCATGTATGGTTTAGGTACGATTTTATAAACTGTTTGAAAAATTATGTGAATACGAAAAGTGTCCGTTTTAGGACTCGAACTAGCAGCTACCTTAACTTGAATACACTCAAACCTCTTTTTGTGCGACTTTTTTGTGCGTTTTGTATTTTTTTAATTTTTTTAAATATATTTTTGAGATGAAATAAAAGTACATACATATGTATGTTCAAACTGTACGTACAAACGCCAGTGTTTTACCGGTTTATTACAATGTGATCTTGACACGTGCGTCCTTGTACATGTTTTGTTCCCATATCAAGTCATAGACTTTTTTTTGCGATTTTCCGCGGAACGCATCTACCGTACAAAAAAGGTTTAGGTTTATGTTAAAAACCGTTAATCACTCGGCTACGGTACAGACAAATAATACAATGAAAAAAATCTAAAACTTTTTTCTTCTTTTAATTGATTTATCTGAAAAAAACTGTTGTGTCGTAACACTTTTCGGTTATGTCACAGTTCCTTCACTACTGAGCCTATAAATACACGAACATATAAATACATTATTCAACTATTGTAAAGGCAATGTCAAAATGAAGCTTTATTATTAATAAACGTCTCCCTGATAACGGTTGACATTTATTTATACTAAAGCTTCGATTAAGTATCCGTATTTAGTGGTCTTCTAAAGATCCAATCCCATTTTGTACAATTAATAATTTACAAATGATTTTCAGGGGTAACGTTAATATAATTGACCGCGAAGATAATTTTAAATATTTTCCAATATGCCTGAATTTCTCATTTATGAGTTATATTTTTGTGTATTCAATTAACAAATTATTTTTGCTCAATAATGTATTACAATGTATAATTTCTGTTTAGTGTAATTTTGTTTGTAAGAAAATGTAAAGAAGTTTATTTTCAATTTTAATGTGTTCACTGTCAATACTCGGTGGAATGGCATTATAATAAAAACAATAACATAATTTCAGTCCTTATTTCACATGAAATTTATTGGATCTGGATCAGCTTCGCTCATGGCGAGCATTATCAACTGAATCATCAAAATCCGGTCCTGGTCCAATAAATTTTATGTGAGACAAGTACTAAAAATGTGTTAGTATATATATATATATATTCATCAGTTTATAATACTAGAGTTGAGCAAAAATGGTCCTTATCTTATCAGAATATATGTGAAAGTAGTAGTAATAAATGTGTTTTATTTATTGAAAATGTTTATTTGACAATGAAACTAGTATGGAGCATGGCAACAAATTTTTCATTGACTAGTAGTAAGCGAATCGCTTTTTTACGTCTCTTTTTCACTGCAAAAATAAGGGTTGCAACATTGCCGCATTAACTCGGTTTAACTACTCACTAAAACACACGAAAGTGATATATAAATTGGATTTCTTCTGTCAAACTTTATTTGATTATCTACAATATTTATTTTTTCTAAAGAACTGCTTTTTGCTTTTTGATGCAGCTGCTCTTTATTGATAGTGGCTAAAATTGGTATGTGTTACCCTATCTACGTCTACATAGCTTTTACATACATAATGAAATTTCCCTTTTGTTGTTGTACAAAATAAGCTTACTTACTACGACATTGTTGACATCACAGCCATTTAGCTAGGTACATTGGTATTTTCAACGCTATTATTACGAGACGTACAAGTTCACAATAGACGAGCTTATAAAGATTTACAGAAAGTTTTCTCGGCGTCTTAAAAGCTCGCAGAATCATTTTGTCGACCTAAGACTTTGAATTAAAGAGCACTTGTGTGCCTCTTAAATATAACATTTAAACTTTTAAGAAATACTTATTGTCAGAAGCTGTTCAAAGGCTCTACGCCCAAGGTGAAACAAATTAAATGGGTTAAATCTTCAAATCAGACAATGAGATTGGCTTTATTTCCTTGAGGTTTATTATTTCTCATTCCCCTGTTATTTATAATAACTCCTTGTGAAGCTTCTCAAGATATGTTGTTATACTGCAATCTGTTGTAATCAGTCGCTTACACTTTTTTAGATTATTTTTCAATATATTATTTTGTCTCTTGTCATCACAGACTCTCGTTGTCATAAACTTGTAATTGTAAAAAAAATCAGTAGAACCCAAAGCAAAAGTAACAAAATAAATTCTCGCATAGCATCATAGTCAACGGCAGAACCATTAAAAAAAATACCGGACAATAATAAAATCCACGCGTAAGACTCAGTTAAATGCAACTGTTAAACATTATATATTTTTTATATAAGTAAATAAAATTTCGAAATAAATCTTCCTTAATAAATTACGAGTATTACTCAAGTATTTTTCAAAATACTCGAGTATCGAGAACTTGAAAAATGGACGAGTTTCGAGGATTTGATATTCGATTTGGAGTCTCTCTAGTTTCTAGTTGCATCTAGCTTGGAAGGCAACTGTTAGATTGCCAGGAATGTAAAAAGGGAAGAACGTGAGTGCATTACGGGGTTAGATGACAGCACGCTATTCTTTTGATTCATGGCACAAATAATATGACAACATCAAAATAAAAACCAAAATCTTATACAAAAATATTAAACTGCATATTGTAAACCTTTCTATTGTGTCGAATTAAAAGGACCGTTTCTCAATTTATTTGTTAAAGTTTATATATATTTTGCTAGATATGTGTTAGAAATGCTAGAAATATCGGTAGAGCCGTAAAACGTTATTCAAACTTTTACGACTGAAATTTTATGAATATTTTTTACACAATATGTGATATCGTTTAAGGTAAGTTTTATAGCTGGAAAAAAGCGTTTACCCTTTTTCCAACGTTTCAAAAAAAATCTGGTATAAGTGTTGACAGTATAAATTCTCATGAAAGGGGTGGAGTTCATAGAATGTATTGATTGATGATGAAAGGTTTCAAATTTGTCATATAAAATATATTCCATGCATACCAACAAAGCATTTTAATTGTAATATAATTGTAAATTAAATTGTATTTTAATTGTAATATTTAAATATAATATAGAATCGTATATTAATCAAAATATTAAAATGCTCACACACATCTGTTTTCAAAGCCCATAATACGATTCTCATGATCGTTTGTAAGATACCATGATTAGCTACCGTAAAGCAGCACAGTCAGAATTCATACGCTCTAGACTTTCTGCATTTACGGCTTTCATAGTGATTGATTAATTAAATTGACGAATTGCATTTGCTGTCCAAAAATGATCAGTTAACTTGAATAATTTGTTTAGTTGTGTTATTATGAAAGCTTTCCCAATTAATAAGAAATAACTTCAATGAATAGTGTTTTAAAACATTTTTATGTTTATGGTTGTTATACTTCGTGATTCACTCAGAGTTGGCCGACCTCTGGTAAAGTGGAACGACGGAAATAATAATTGTCTATGGACCATTATTGTTTACCGCATCGCGAATCTAATCAACACAAATGGCACTTCTCACTTTGAAAATAATAAAAGCTGAAGTGACTTCTTCGCAATAATTAGTGCCCTGTAAATTACAACGATCTATGTCCCGTTTTTTCTAGGGTCACCAACGTTCTAAACTATTCTACTATACTTGCATAACTTTTGAGGTTTGAATAATATATTAGTGTTTAATATTTATAGTATTATGAGCATCAATAAAAACACTGCAGTGTATTAGAAACTTCAAGTGACCGTCACCAATATATTTTTTCCTCGAGTTGTTTGTGAATTTAAATTGTTAAAATATCTGGCAGCTTAAATGTATACTGAAAAGTCAAGTTTTCTTTATAATTTATTAACATTTATCAATTTGCAGTTTTTTTATATTTTACAAAGTCTGTCTCGATAAGCACTAAATATAAAATTCACAACAGAATATCAAGTGGTTACATAAACAATTTTGATGTCAGAAATATGTATAATGGGCAACTTAAGATTTTTTTTTTTTAAACATCTCACTAAGTTTATATCGACATATATTTTTCTACGAGAACTGCTTGTTATTCAGTTGCCCAACATCTCTTTTTTAAAGAGAGTAGGCGATGGAAAGGATTCGAGGACTCGGACAGGACTAGTGGTTAGCTAATCTCTGTCGCTATTCGTCGCTCTTTCGGATAGGAAAGGTGGAAAGGGGTTTTCAACAACACTAACACCCATGCCTTTTAACATATTTATCGAATGAAAAATCCACTCATACCGGGAATCGAACCCGGGCGGTCCCGCACGCAAGCGAACGACGTTGACACAGCACCACGGACCAGACAAAATAACATAACAAATAAATATTTTACTAAAGAAATATATAATATCAATTATTTTTAAAGAAGGTAAAGATGAAGGGATCCGTAAAATAATGTTATGATGTTCATAAATCGTGAAATAATATGTTGAAGCGTAAGAGTATTTGAACACTAACTCAATGTTCCTAAGAATATTCATTTGATATTTGAAAAAAGGTTCCAAGGTTTTACCCAAATACAAATACCATTTTGGTAAAGTTTTGTTTGGGCGGCGTATATTCATTTTCAAATACGTTTTCATGTTGATATTTCTTACACCGCACATAACATGCGCATAAGAACTTATTATCAATATTAAATTTTAGAATATCACAAAAAAAAATGGTTGATCAAGGTTTCTCAGAATTACGTACTCGGCTTTGTAATCAGTGATATTTTTATATGAAATCAGCCGTGACTTTGTGGAAATTCATTTTCTTTGTAAATTTAAAATCGATAAAATGGTCCGGTCCGTGGCGCAGTGTCAACGTTGTTGGCTTGCGTGCCAGACCGCCCGGGCCCGATTCGGATTTTTTCAGTCGATAAATCTGTTCAAAGGCATGGGTGTTTGTGTTGTTGTAAATCCCTCCCCACCTTTCCGATCCCAAAGAGCGACGCATAGTGACAGCGATTAGCTAGTCACTAATCCTGTTCTAGTTCTCGTATCCTTTCCACCCCTACTCTCTTCAAAAAAAGAGAGGTTGAGCAACTGAGTAACAAGCAGTTCTCGTAGAAAAACACATGTTGAGATAAACTCAGTGAGGAGGCCATATGCTCCAAGTTGGGAGTGGAAATGGTTAAAAAAATATATTTTTAATAAATAAAACACGTTTTATAGTACAATTAAACATGTATTCTGATAAAAATCAGGACCGTTGAATGATTTGAAATGCACGTGGAAGCAGTAAAATAAAATGTGTTTCATTTATTTTTAAAAAATCCACCATGAATTTACAGTTAATACCATAAAAAAGACAATTCTTTATTTTTACAGTTGTATTACACGTTTTCCACGTCATTCAGAAGCTCCTTCAGAGCTTGAGCTAGTTCGAGAATGCTTCTGAAACACGAGTAGTACACATTGTAACAATACCAGAGTATTTCCATTTTAAATAATGTCTCCGTGATTTTAGCTCATTTGTGAATTTCATATGCTGCCTTGCACTTTCGCATTGCATGAACTGAATTATTTCAATACCTGTATAGGCATCGGCGAAAAATTGGACGAAGAAATTATATCTTTCAATCATTCAGTATAACATTATATGTACATAATACAATAAAACCAATAAAGAAGAAAATACTTTTTAACTAGATGTTGCAAATGGTTCCATGACAAAACAGAACATGACAAAACAGAATATGACAACACAAAACGTGACAAAACAGAACATGACAAAACAGAATATGACAAAACAGAACGTGACAAAACAGAACATGACTTTTCAGAATATTTAGGTTAGGTAAGGTTATGTTCATATTATGACTAGTTACCGTTGCAAATGAAGTCTAAATACACAAGGCTTAACATTTACCTGGCAATATTGAAATATTCACAAAATAAAATATGTGTAATTATCAATTAATATAAAAAAAGAACATTTAAAAACATCTCTAACACCGATATATTTGATATTCAATTTTAATTGTATATCAATAAAAAAATCGCGTTATCGTTTGTTAATAGCAAAATGTTGCACATCCACTTGAAAATCATTAATGATACGTTTGAATTGAACAGTTTTTCAATTCTTATTCTACATATGTATTGTTTCTGACATACATATTTTTTGCTCGTCAAACTTTCATTATACACGAACAATAATCACATTCTGCTATGTTATTGTTTAAAAAAACTATTGTGCAACAAAACATTTCAAAAGATCACGTTCAGTCGAGTGAGCGTAGCTCGTAGTTATTGTCTACGCTGCGTAGCGTCGTAGAGCCAGTACACGACGTTAATAAATAAAGTACTAAGTATTTTATATGAATATGTGTGAATATTTAAATTTATTTTTCAACTATATTTTGTTTTGCTGTGGAGTATATGGACACTTAGCATAGTAACAGTTTTTTACTAGATAAAACTTATTTTTATTCAGATGCTCAACATAACTTTTTTAAGATAGAGAGAAGATATACAGATTTAAAATTACTGTTAATAAAATAATGGAGTTTTTATACTGATTGTTAATTAATGTACTTTAGCGTCGTAATTCATGTACATATGTATAATGATAGTGAAACTATCGTATATAAATAAGGATAATCAAGGGCTGGGCAATTGGAGTATATGCATACGTCAAATAACAATATCATAGTCATATAACTTATAAGTAGAGACTCTAATTACTTAAAATCTCAATTGCTTGAGTATCGAGTAGTAAAATTTTAAAATACTCGAGTACTCGAGTATACTCGAATAGTTTCAGATATAACAAAATATACATTATTAATTCAAATTTATTTATATACATAAATAGATGATAAATAAATAAATAAGCTTATATAATTTCATTCAACCATTTATTTCAATTTAAAAACATATAATTTAAAAAATAATCCTGCAGAAGAAAAAACCTTCATTTATAAATTACGAGTATTACTCGAGTATTTTTCAAAAAACTCGAGTATCGAGTATTCGATACTCGAATTGGAATCTCTACTTATAAATGACAGACTGCTTTGACGTGTTTATTTTTGAAATTTGTATTAAAACATACAGCCTATTTAATAAAAAACAAATTACTACATACTAAGTGTTTAATGTTGAGGTTAGTGTTAGTAACCAGCCTTTTGCTTTTGTTGTAACATACACAAAATGTTTTCCTGCATTCTTACACAATGTTACTATACCGCCAATTCATTTTACCAGCGTGAAAAATATTACGCGACAAAGCACATGATAAAGCTTGATATTTGACACCATTGAAAACTAAACGAAATTTTAATGATTCCCACATACAATAATAAAAGCGTTTGAAAATGCTTTTATTAAACATTGCTTATAGTTACGAATGAGGCTCATTTTTACGCATAAAACGTGTGCTGGGTTTACGTAAAATATATTAAAACCAATGTATTTTAATTCTACAGAAATTATTTAATATTTTTGTTGATAGCTATTTCGGCTTACGCCATCGTTAGAACTATGTTTAAACATGCAATTATCTATATATACTGTTGTAGACAGGATACACAATACATCTACTTTTCTGTTCTACCATCCTAATTGAATATAGTAGTAAACTGGTAATCTGCTTCTATTTTTGTAAATAAGCGATACTGCTCACTGCGCGTCAGTTCAAGTACATTGAAATGCCTGAAGGTGTTGAAAGTCGAATTCCGGGTCGATAGCGACAAAAACCATGGCAAAGAACAAAATTCAAACAATTCAAATGAGAATAATATTTAATATCGTGAACTGGTGTTTATTTTAATTTCGTAAGAGTTATATGGTGTAAGCATTCTAACGTAATTTGCAGAAAGCTCAATATGAAAAAACGAGTTTTTAAAAGAGCTTTTGTGAATTGAGATTTACTCGCTTTCCGTGGGACGTTATGAATTCTTTGAATGGCATGTATTCTACTCTAGATTCAACAAAGTCGGCACGAATGACAGGCTCGGTAGGTCTACTCATATATCATTATCCTGTATTCCAATTATTCACAAAATTATCTAAAATTCAAAACATTTTCACGCCGGCTGACTATTTTTATTCTAAGCGGTAAGCTTAATAAGTTTCGGAACCTCTGACCTAGATCATATAATAACAATGAATATCTTTTCTTCCATTCGTTTGGCTTTCCCATTAAGTTACTGTGAGTATCTCAAAAGTAATGAAAAACTTCGTTTCTTCATCCTAAATTTTGCGGAAAAATAATTTGTCCAGAAGTTTCATTAAATTCAGACATGTCCGCCATCCGTATAAAACCGCAAAGTTATTAAAAGCAATGTAGGTAAATGGCGTAGCCGAATTCGCTTGACTGCAACTAACCTGACTGTTCGACCAAATAATAACTTTGGGGAAGACTTCTATCTAGTATATATATATATCTATATTATATGAACAAAATTTCTATCGCTGAGTGGGCAATTCAGTAAGACCACAAAATGTTATTTAACTTATACAAACCATTTGTCAATAAAATGAGCATTGAGGTTTTTGGTTGCAAACACCACTTCCAACTGTGACACGTGACATTGGTTCATAACTTGTATAGACAGAAAACATTCCAATGACAAATTAAAAAGTACTTATTATTATCAACGTCAGACAGTTATTGTGAATTTCCACACAGATACGAGATGAGTTTATATATTCCATGGCTGAGTGTCAACGTCGTTGGCTTCGAAGCGATCGGGCTCGAATCCCAGTCTGGGCAGTGTCACTTTTCAGTCGAATTCACACCCTTCTAATTCTAAAAACATGTCGCAGTGAGAGAACTATAAGTCCTGTCATACGGTAAGAAAAATGATAAAGAGGAAATAGCTATAAAAAAATATATAAAATAATTTTTGTAGAATTAAAATATATTGTTATTTTTCTTATCGTATTATAGTGGAGTTCTACCAAGTATAAGCCTATTCACTCAATTAGTCTTGTTTTATATTCCTACGCTCTCAAAAAATATATGTTGATCAACTAAGTAACATTGGGTTCTCGCAGAATTTTTTTTATTGAGATAAATTCTATGAGGAGCCCATCTGCTCCACTTTGGGATAAGACATTTATATTGTTAAAGTTCATCTGTACGAGAATCTGAATGATCAAATCGTCATAATAATTACATACGATAAGAAGATGGCAAAACTATCAAACAACAGATGTATACATCAGCAAGAAAAACAAGATATCGATAATAATATAAACTATTAACAATTCGAGCAGACATTAACGAAAGGATGCGTTTTGCCTTATCAAAGCTAGAAAAAAATTAAGCGATCTGAAAAACACTTTTGAATTAGTCACAAACCATCGATTTTCAGTGAATGAGATATTTTATATACAGATAATAGAGCTTAAGCAACTAGCTTTAACAAATTAAATAAAAGCATTCAACTCTTAGTCGCAAATCTTTTTTAAACAAGTTACTAGAATTAAAAATAATCCATATCATACTACCAAAATATTCCTCTTTCAGTAACAGTATACGAATTAAGCTAAAAGATAACTAATTGCAATCACTGTCTTATAGATAAACTAACATGGTCGAATATGAGAGGGAAGTAAAAATATTGAATATAACTTTCTATTTGATATAATATAAGGGATTCGGAGATGTTTGACGTACGGGAGAGAGATCTAGCGATACAAATTTAAGAGCTTTCACACTTTTTCCATTTTGTAGTATATGCAACTTTTCCCCTTTATTTTATATATATTTCAGTCAATTTAATCATCAAAGAACTCTAATTATAACTTGTCACCCACAGAAACAATTGCCTTGAGAATTGTCCAGGTAGCCAAAAGCGTGAAACGAAATTATTATTATTAACAGGTGATAATTCCTGTTATTTATATTTTACAAAACGGATTTGAATTGTGTCGTTTTTTCACCCGGGTGAATCTTCAAAGGACCTTTCCTCGCAGCCTTGTTGCGTTGCTGGATGAGTGGATACTGGGAACTGGGTACCTACGTATTATATGAATTCGTCTGCTCCAAAACGAGACGCCGAGCAACCGAATTCAATTTGTTTTTCCCTTCGAAATGGTAGTCGCTTAAATTACTTTAAATTCGTTTGAAAATTTGTAATGCTTTCGTAACGAATTTATTTTAAAAAATGAGTATTCTAACGGAATTTGAATTTTTGCTCCGATGCTTGTTTGTCAGAGTGTTACAAGAATTACTATTTTGATTTTAAATAATCTATACACACATATTTATGGTTTCTTTTATTAATAATTCACCTCTCATAATTTAAGTCTTTTTTCACACAATAACCAGATGACGATTTTACAGTGGCGTTTCAATAGAAATAATAAGAAGATTCAATGATAAAATAAATCAAAAGAATTTCCATTCTCTACAAATAATAACAACGGATTTTTCTCAGGCTGAATCCAAGATTTGAATGAAATCGTCCAGTGTCTCTCTTTTAAATTATTTATCTCTCAATAAATTATAATCTCGAGAGATCCGTTTATCTATCCGAATACTCCAAAGGACATAGTAACGTATATTCGTCATTTCCCAAGTCTATAGAAAACTATTAAAGCATTGTTTGTTTATTTTTCATTTTTAATAAAGTGATATTCTTTTGTCAACAGGAATTCAACGTGTCTAAAGAGTCTCTCGGAGTCCAGCCTGGAGTTTCAGCAACTGGAGAAATAACCAGACCACATGCAGCTCGTCTCGCTAGAACTCCCTCCATATCTTCACAGAGTAGCCTTGATAGCAACGCTTCAAGAAATGTAAGCTTTTTCATATCACATAATTTTAAGAATCTTACAATACAACTCCAGATAAAACATTCATATATGTAGGTACACCCGATCCAATTTTTGCACGGGAAAAACAACTAAGTTAAAAAAAAAAATTGCCCAACCAAAATGGTAGATAGTTTACATTACTTAAAATCAACTCAAAATCTAATTTATTAGTTATTTTTAATATTTGTATATCTATTTGATGGAGCTTCAAGTTCTAAGGCGCGCTAGCGACAAAGTTCTTCTCGTCTCCTTCGTCTCTAAGTTAAGTTATGTTTGAAAGTTAACTAAGTAATAAATTTACAAAGTTTTAAATTTAAATTAAATTTAGCATTCAGTGCAAATCAATAAGCAGCAAATTCCGTGTTTACCTGATAATAAACGTGCCCGTTTACTGCTATTTTTCATTATTTAGTTTTTTTAGAAAAGTGTAAATAATAATAAAAAATATTATGTACAATTTTTAAGAACATGTTATTTCGATACCGTGCAAAAAGAGAATCAGGTGTAGGAAGATGTAGTTTCATGTATATGAGCTAAGAGAACAGGTTCGGGCTATTTTAAAACAGCTGGAATGGTTTTGAGAGAAATAAACAGTAAAAATACTCGATGATAAAAAAAACATCAAAAACCTCCATTCACAAAATCTCATTTTTTATTAAATAAATCAACATGTAGTATTGACATCGCCAGGACTTGATCGACGAACATTCCGAGGGCCGTAGCTCTTGCATTGTCAAATCGACAGCTGTTTCATCACAGAGCCACTGTCAAATATTTGGGTGAAAATCAATCGTGTGTAGATTCATCAAATGTGTACGTGTAGCATGTAATACCTGCCATAAACAAACAGCTGTTTTTTTCTTCATTGAAAATTTTTCTAAAAAAAGAAAAGTTGATTAATAAAAAAATTCACTTTGTGTTTAAGCTGCATTGAAATGAAAAATAACGGCGGTGCAAGCTGTGGAGGAAAATATTTTTTGGAAAAAAAAGTCGCTCGAGAAAGAGCATTATGAGCATCGAACACAGTAATGGCAACATAAAATAACGAATAAAAAATAACACCAAAAATGTTCTACGCAGGAGCAAAAAAAACTTGTTTTTATTGTTTTTTTTTTGTGAAAACAGAGATTTTTATTATACCTATTTGTATGTTAAATAAAAGCTCAACACATCGCTTTACGGAAGATAAGTTTTTTTATAAAAGTGCCAATCACATATTCGTTTTCGAATAATGATCAAAAATTGAATACTATTTAATATTCGTATAAATATGTGAAAAAATTAAATTGGTACCATTTATAGTATTTATAGTTTGGCTAGTGTGGCTTAGTAGTAAGAGCTGTACTCTGATGATCAGACGGGTCTAAGTTCAAGTCCCCATAAAACAAATACAAAATTAAAACATTTGAGATCTCGGGCATGAGTGATGTCTTTTCAATTCTAGTTGTTCTTGGGTTTACTTAAAACTTGAAGAGATAAGATTATCGAGTTGATTTTTTAATATCTAGTGGCTATATATTTTAGTACGATAACTTATTGTTATCTTAAATTTTGTACAAGTTGTCAACCATGATGGTAGCGACCGATAGCAGTATCCTATTAGATTCTTATGTCTACAAATTTCTTGATAAATGTTTTAAAATAAGACGCAGTTCTTTTGCTTAAGAATATAATAACTCATTAACTGTCTTTCCTCTTTGTATTATTCTATTGAACACAATAAAAATATATATTCACTCGTCACAGATTAAAATTCAACACCAATAACGAAAAATCTTATTTATAATGCATTGAAATGATTAAGTCACTGATATACGTTATGCCAGCTTACGCGTCGCGAATTAACGAACGTGGATGTTGTCTCAAGGTAAATCCTTTTACACCAAAAATTTATTTGAACAAAATGCAGTTCACTATTGAAGCTTATCCAGATGACACTGCTAGTATTTAAATTGAAAAAGAAACAATATTTCATTCCGAGAATCACTCCAAAATGGCAGCACATATATCGCACGTCACGGGTGTCAAAAAAGTTAAAAACATATATTTAGTCTCATAAACTTTCAAACTCAATAATTTCGCTATTAGAGAAAAGAAATTCAAACAAAGAAACGTTCCATTTTCCACGCTATTCATAGAAACTACTCTTCACACAAATAGATTAACTTTTAAAGGAAATCGCATCACCGCTTATGTTGTAGTTTTATCATATATGCAAGATTTTTATAGCAAGCAAACAATATAAAGCACTCGCTTCAATTAATTTAAAACGGTTTACGGATCAGCTCGAGTTTTTAATAGCGCATCATCACAACAAAGACCACCCGGAGAAGTTTGCGTAAAAGATTTAAAAATACTTTTGGAATGAGATCCTTGCAAAGTTTTTCAATTAAGAGCTCCACCCAACAAATAAAAAAGCGTAAACAACGTCAACTATATAATGCTTCTCATGCTAATCTCAGGTAATTCGTTCAAGTAGTAAAGTGACTCAAAAGAGAATAATTTTAATATTAATATCGCGACGTTAGACTTCAAATTTTACAGGACACTGAAAATAAAAAATCATTTTTCATCATATTGCTATGGAAACTAGATAAGTGCGTCACTTTGTTCCAAAATCTAAAAGTGGTGTTGAATGCAGATTTATATAGTTGACGCTTTAGACAAGCGGATATCAAACAAACGGCCGGCCAGATTTACATGCGACCCTTCCAAAATTCCCGATTTTTTAAATATAAATAATACATATAGAAAATGATAACTTTATGAAATTTCATAATTTGGGTGTAAATGTAGGATAATTGTATATTCCAATTCATCATTTAGAATTATGTAGATAAGATCAGGTCGTAGATCCTAGGTGAAATAATTTAGTTATATAATGTATTATAGGATGTTCCTTTACTCGAAAATTTCTTGGGTATTCTAATTTATTGAAATTCTAAGAATCGAGTGCACATATAAATGAACATTTTAACTGGAGTCTCGAGTCTGGAGTAATAAGAATTTATCTGTCGTCCGGCCCACAAGCTCTTTTTAAATTTAAACCAGCCCGTTTCTTGAAAATTTTGGTGACCTCTGTTTTGGACATACAAATTTAAAACTGGTGTATTCCAGCATTACTTATACATAAATAATTGTTTTCACATCTTCAATATATAATAGAATATTTTTTTATTATAGCAAGGGCATCGCGGATCGTCTCCTCAGATCCGCGCCTTCGGTCCAGATGGGCGCAGCGTCACAGAGAGTGGCTCCGTTTTCGGATTCTCTGGATCTGCTAGATCCCCATCTCCCTTGAGGGCGGCTTCTCTCGACGCCAGAGGTGGCGTTGGTGCCCCTCTACCGCCACCTCTTCACGGATCATTTGCTTCTCTATCGTCCGATGCTCCAAGCCCTGCGAGCCCAAGAGTGCCAAGATGTCTTTCTCCACTTCTGATACCACCAAGGTGCGTGTAAATATTTATCTTTCGCTGTAACTCCGTTGTGAAAAGGCTGTTTCGAAACAATCAGTAAACTGAAATTTTGGATATTCATTTTTCATGCAATAATCGAATAGTTTCATATATGTGCCGAAAATACCAATGATTTTTCTTGCAAATCCGCGTAAATGTGTATATTTTTCATCCATCAAATATAATTTATAAAAATCCATCAAAGCAATATTGTTCAATTGTGGCTTTAGCAATAAATCCCCCTAAATCTCAATAAGTTCCATTTTTTGCGGTTTTCCATAATTTCGTCATATGCTTACGCGACTAGGTCTGGGTCAGTACTAGAGACTCCAATTCGAGTATCGAGTACTCGATACTCAAGTATACTCGTCCATTTTCCAAGTACTCGATACTCGAGTATTTTGAAAAACACTCGAGTAATACTCGATTGTCGCTTATGAACATTTCTTTCCAGTATAAAATTTAAAATAACTTTGATTATTCCACGTATCGTGTAACTAACCGTGACACGTGTTTCGCCTCTTTCAGAGGCATTCATTACTCAAGCAAACTTTGCGATAGTAAGTCTGAAGATGCCTCTGAAAGAGGCGAAACACGTGTCACGGTTACACGATGATGCGTATAATCAAAAGTTATTTTAATTCTATATTAAAATGAACTTCCACAAAGTTACTGCCGAAACCGTCGAAAACATCTCTATCCAAATTTTATTTTATTATTTAAAAAAATATATACAATATTTTACCATTGCATTGCTGAAAATAAATTCAAAATGTTTAAATGCCTATACTCGTTTTTTCATATTTCTTAGAAAATTTTAACAGCCACGTATCAGGGGTGAATTGAAGGTCAATTTTTAATTAATATATTAGTTGTGTTAAATTATTAGTTTATTCCGATAAATGTTAAATAATATTATTGGTGGTGTGAAACGGCAAAGCAAAGCAAAACATGTAAGAAGCAAAGTGCATATGTATATTAATCTCGTAGATAAACAAATTTATAATGCAAATTTTAACGAGTGTTGATTTATTTCGAATTAAATTAGGCTTTTTTCAATAAGCTTCAAAAACCATTAATGACGTACAAAAAAAAACATATTTTTTCTGTTATCCGTAAATCTGAGAAGAAAATTTTTAATTATTTGAGATATTAATATTTTTTTCGGAATTTTAAAACGCAAATTTAAAATTTATTTGAAATAATTCGTTATAACTTTCAAATAATTATCGAGAAGCTTTTACTTCCAATTCGGGTCTGGATCTTTATTGCATTCATCTGTGGAATGTGATTTCAGTGAGCGAATCGGACCGAAACTTTTTTTATGCACAATAATATATGGCCACAGACTTTTTCCCAAATATTAACCTTTTTGTAAAATTCGTTTCTTTATTTGAAACATAATTATTCTAAAAATAATTTGACAACCCAATTACTGAAAGTTTCTGTGTTTTATGATTGCCTGGATTTTTATAATCAATATAAGGTAAGCTAATTGAAAACTAATTGATAAAAAAGTAATAACTATTGTACTACGTATATTTTATACATTACATATAAATTAGATACACAATTCAATTCATTGCTAACGATAAAACCAACGTCCTCTGCTACCGAGAGAGTTTTTTCAACTACAGGAATAATTATAACTAAAATTCGAACAAATCTTAAATTTGAAACATTTAAGTCTCTGATATGTTAAAAATATGTGTTACGTTAAGTGCATTAAAATGAATTAAATTTATCAATGAAATTAAATAAGCTTATTTATTTATACTTATTATTTAAATGTTAATAGTATATATTTTGGTACATCTGAAACTACTCGAGTATACTCGAGTACTCGAGTATTTTTAAATTTTAATACTCGATACTCGAGTAGTTGAGATGACGAGTAATTGGAGTCCCTAGTCAGTACTGTTGAAGCCATCAAATCTCTCATGCTTTTCAAAATATGGCTATTTTAATATTCTATTTTATTTAAAATATTCTATTATTTAAATTTTCTATTTTAATTAAATATAACTACTTTACAATCGGAAAGAAAAAAAATGTAAATCGGTAAAGATTTTGAGGAAATTTTCGCAACTGAATAGATTTGTGAAGGGTGCGCGGATTTCTATTGCCACGACTGTATATGTGTTGTTTGTATGAGCTGATAGACTAGGAAATGGTTTTAAAAAAAAATCCTCCCTGGAACTATTAATTTATTTTTCAATTACTTTGCTCAGATGTATAAGGGCCGGACAAAATATCCCGGCGGGCCGGTAGATGCCCATGTATGATCTCAGGTAACTCGTAGTTATTTCAATAAAGTCTTTATTCGATAATCACAATGTACACAATTTAATAAACGTTCTATCAAAAGGATGTCAACTGCAAACACTGAAATAGTATCTAATTTAGTTTGTTTTCAAAAAGAAGGGCAATGACATTTGAGGCGAGAAAAGGGGACTCACACTAATTAAATAATTTGTGCAGTGTGGGTTAAGTCTGTTTTGCCTTTTTACCAGGGCTGTGGTGTCGAAGTCGTGTAGTCGGGGTTTTTTGGCCGGAGTCGGATTAATCGCGGCGTTATGGTCGGAGTCGAAGTTGGCGTCGAAATTTTGATTGAACTTTTTATTTTTACATATATGTAATATGTCAAATTTGGTAAATGGCAGGATTGATTGGTTGATATTTAATTGAATACACATACATATGATAGGTAGAAAAAAAAACGTAACGAAATTATATAGATTGATTGAGTAGGCATTTACTTGGTAGAACTCCATTATAATATGGAAAGAAAAATAACTAAATTCTGACGAAGGCGTAAGCCGAAATAGCTATCAACAAATATATAAAATAATTTATGTAGAATTAAAATACATTGTTATTTTTCTTTTCGTATTAAAATTATATAGACTTTTTTTAGTCGTAGTCAGGGTTGTGTTTTTGGTCAATGTTGGAGCCGGAGTCAGATTCGTTTTTTTGGTAAATGCTGGAATCGGAATCGGAGTCGTATTTTTCACCGACTCCACAGCCCTGCTTTTTACAGTCGATATCGTTTCCAAACACACAATTTGTTTTAAAGAAACATGCCATAGGACATGTAAAGTGTTCCCTACCCACTCTAGTATCTACAATGATGGAGGGGAAAATAAAATATACATATTTTTTTTGATTCTCATAAATATTATCTATTCTTCTAGTTTTATATTCTATGCTCCTTATATATTAACGCAGGGCCAAACTATTTTATGACAAATTGATTCAAATGTACGTAATATAAAAAATATATTAATCATATTGACTATATTTTAATAGTGGTAATATATATAAATTCTTGAAAAACCATTTTCGTTAAGAGGTATGTAGATAATTAGTGTTTATTTTGTGGCATGTTTAAATAACTTTTTACTCGAAAGAATCATTTACCCTTTTTAAATAGGAGTTTTTCAAATCAGGATTTTTAAATCCTTGAATTTAATTTCAAGCTTAATAAATATTCAACGTTTATGTAAATTTAACCTTTTTGGTGGTATATTTAGCCAACCAAATTATCCACTAGACGGCTAGAGCTTAGTTAAGTGTGATTATTATATTTTTTTTTTCAAAATTGTGATAAAATTATAGCACAAATAAGAAAAAGACTTAATAGAAGCAGATGGAGTTGAATCAACGGATCGTTTGTAATCTTATATATAAAACCGAAACGGGGGGATGTATGTAATTCCGCATTGTTGTTGCAAGTTCAAACAAACGAATTGATTTCGTATCGATGTGTGTGTAGAGACTCCAATTACTCTATCGAGTAGTACATATATAAAGCCGAAACGGCGTATGTATGTCATAGGTCTGTATTCTTCCCTTTTGCATTGTTGGTCATTATGTTGCAATGAATATGAAAGAAAAAATTTTTTTATCGGCGAAGACATTTAGTCAAAATGTAATAAATTAGTCTTCTACTGAACTTTTCGCTTTTACTAATATAATAATAACATTATTTGACATTTCTTTGACAGCAAATTAGATTTTTCCTTGAATTTGGACATTTTAATGAGAATGGGGCTGTCAAATATTGTGAAATGTCAATGCCAGTCTGAAATGTTCATTTTAATTCCATTTTAATTGATCAAGACTTTTGAATTTTGAAAAAAGTGCCCGTCTGAACACGCGCCGAGGTGAACACAACCCCAAACTGGTCCGAGCGAAGCCGGGTTCGAACACGAGTATTGCAATACAATACAGTGGCGTCCAAGCAGGGGGGCGAGTACTTATTCGAAATAAATTGACTTTACAATTCTTCCATGTTTCTACTTATATGTAAATCTCATTAAAAACTCTCTTTAGGAAAAACTCAATTGTGTATTAAAACAACAATAATATAACTAATAATAATATAATATTGTTTGACAAAATTATTCTCGGTTCTATTATTTTAAGGAATGAATTATGTACCAATATATAGCACACGACACAGTCAAATTATCAGAAGGTAGTTCCACCTTTAAAAACTCTCTTAATCTTTTCTCTAATGGGTATACATGCAAAGTGTTTTTTTCAAACATGTCTGTTTACAATGTGTAGCATGTGAACTCCTAATAGAGTTATACCAACAGACTTTTAATACTATAACAGCTCGTTACTCAGTTTTTAAAAGATAGAATGGATAAGAAGGATAGCTAGGAACAGGTGTGGTCAGCTAATTGCTGTCGCATAGTCCCATTTTCAGGATCGTATGAATGAAGGAAAGAGTTTCGGACTACACAAACATTCATATCTCTGAACATATGTATATCAATAATTCAATTGATAAATGACCCTCCCCGGACGGTAATTTGAACCCGACCGCTCCGCAACTGAAGCCAATGACGTTGACACTAGACCACGGACTCGGCGAAAACATCTGACACAATATTATAATTAAACCATGTGTAATATGTGAGAAATTTATTCGAATAATAAATACCTTTCCACTTAAGTGTATGGCGGATTTTTTATAGAAAGAGGTCATAAATTCTATTCATCTAATACTTATCACACAGAATGGACAGAAGCAACTCACTAGTGGACAGCACAAGCCCTCTGCCGCCGCCAAGTCCTCTCGGGGCCCTGCAACCGGATCTCTACACCAAGCGAGAGGGTCCACTTTTCTTGGGGACACCGGAAGGAGTCATCCGTGGGCCGTCGCTTGGGAGACTCCATCTCAGGCTCAAATACGACTTCGATCGCTCAGATTTCACCGTTCATCTCATTGAAGGTAATACTTTGTGGCTCCACACTGTTTTCTTTGTCATAGGTCGGATATAAGTATTTGATATCGTATTTGTAATCTATAAACTGATAATTGATGTAAAATAACTATAAATATTTTCACTATTCGCGTTGTGCTACAAAAACAGATAATTAAATGAGTGATTAACTTTCCCTTTACGGTCCCAAAAAAACACATCCGATCCAGTGATGTGTAGTCATTACGCTTCATGAAAAGATGGTGTTTTTATGGTGATTTATTGCATGTATGATATATGACCACCATGGTATCCTCTATCCGGGTATCACCTATGATACTAATGATTTTTATAAAATATCAGCCTGGTTGTAGAATTGAACGGATCAAAACCAAAAGTATCATATAATGAAGGAAACGGTCTTACCAATTGAATATATCCGAAAAATTTTATGTAATTTTTCAGTTGAAGGAATTTGGTATTTTTTATCATTCAAAATGCTTCGACACTTACAATACAAATACAACAATAATTTTCTCTACGTCATACCTACATTATTATTTAATTTATTGATTCAATAAGAATTACTTTAACATATTGTTTATAATACAGCATGAAAAAATTGTTTATGTATGTTCAATTAGGGTTCAATTCAACAGCCGGGCGGGTATTTAAAAAAATTATGAGTATCCTATGTGTTACCTGGGGCCCGATGAAGCTATTAATATTATTATGTTGTTATTAAAAACTATTCAATTATTCTGCCGTTATTTCGAAACGGAATTGAAACTCCCATTAGGTTCTCATAACTTATATCCAACAGTGTATTTCAAAATTGAATTCTCGTTTATTTTTGTATTAATAATTCATATTATTTCTTTTTTTAACAAATTATATTGTGTACACCCCAGGTAGTTTTATGCATGAAACATTGACATGGCATTAAAGGTGACTCTAATGTCATATAATTGGATATTGTCCTTGTTCATGATGTGATCATATATTTTGAATGTCGTTTGTGAATGTCATAAATGGACGATATTATAAAAGGTTTTCGAAGACACATAAAGAGCGTATATGTACAGGGAGCTTCCTGTATAAACAAGTACAACGAAATGAATTTTCCCATCCGCAAGTTACCGATGTGTCATTTCCGTTCCAGTCACTGCTCCATTCATCGCGTAAAGCATTATTAACTACAGGTAGTCCTCGACTTCGCACTTAATTCGCACTTACGACCAAAGATTTTTTTTTTTTAATTGCCTTTGTCAACCCTAAAACCAAAAAACGGTAAAATTATTAAAATGTGAAAATAAGTGGAGAGGCAGCTAGTGCCGATTACAAGGCTGCTGAAGATTTTATCGAAATATTTGACACATTGATTAGGCAAGAAGGATACGTCTATATTGGAAGAAAATGCCTCAGCGTACCTACATTAATAAGAAAGAAAAAGGTATGCAAGGCTTCAAGGCATTTAAGGATCGTTTTAGTTTTTTATTTGGTGGCAATATTGCTGGATATAAATTGAAACCATTAATGATTTATCACTCTTAAAAGCCGAGAGCCCTCAAAGGAATCAATATTGATATGTTACCACAATATTACCGCTCAAACAATCTTTTTTTTGTCATAATTTATTTTTGAAGACTGGTTTTGAATTTATTTATTCCAGAAGTAAAACAAAATTCCATTCAATATACTTTTAATTCTAGACAATGCACCAGGACATCCACCACATATCGTAAGTTTACATCCTAATCCTAAAATTGTGTATTTACCCCCTAATACCACCAGTACTTTGCAACCCATGGACCAGGGAGCTATTGCCACATTTAAAGCCTATTATTCAAAAACTACATTTGCATTTGCCCAAGCAATAGTAGCGCTTGACGAGGGAAAAACGTTTAAAGAGTTTTGGAAGAATTTAAATATTCATCAAACAATTAAAAATATTGGAAAGGGATGGCAAGTGGTCACATCGTTGTGCATGTATGGAATATGGAAAAAGCTTACTAAACGTTTTGAAAACATTACATTGAAATTGAACACACTAAAAATCTCATTGTAGAGCTTTGCGAGAAACTTGATAAAATTGATCGTGAAGAAATAGACCAACTTATAGAAAATTATTTGGACGATCTTACAAATGAAGAATTATTACAGATCAAAAATCAAAGGGTTGAAGAAGAGACTAAAAAAAATGTACTGAAAGAAATGGAAGCAGCGTTCCTTCAAATTGACCAAGTAATGCAAACATTTGCAAAAATGGACTCGGATAACGAAAATTTTTGAGTATAAAACCGCCGTATTCAGTAAGATCTTGCTTGTTACAAAGAAATATACAGGGGAAAAAACAACAAACAACTCAACTAAAAATTTTAAAAAAAAAGACTACTATTGCTTTTTCTTCCACTACTGATGATGAGCCAATGGATTGTACTTATATAAGTACAGATGACGAAAGATTTTAAATATTAATGACGTAAATATTTTATTTTGTATTAATAAATAAGTATAAATTTAACAATAAAAAAATATATATAAATACACATATTTTATTTTAATATTTAAGTACATACATATTTTGTATGAAATTCAACTTACGACCAATTCAACTTACGACCAAAGTCGAGGACAACCTATACTAGATGTTCATAGTATATATAAACATACACACATTTTATATGAATCTTAGAAAAAAAACGTTTTGAGTTTCAATTACTATTAAATTATAATACGAAATTATGATAGGTATGCATTGTATGATTTGTTTCAAATTGTAATTCTTTATTCAAATAAAAACATGTGAAACACGATAAATGATCGTGAAACTTTTAGTATAATATAACAAAAACAAAAATGTTTTTTTTAAAACGATATCCGGTATACCCCTCTCATTCCAATTTGTTTGTAGAAGTTAGTCTGAAATTCAGAATTCCAATTATACGCATTCCGTAATATACATTTAATTTTATTATTTTATCACGAGAATTTTTCCGTTAAAAGTTTTTTTATAAATTGGCTCAGTAGCAACAAATTCACACGAACATGGAATTTTTAAGCCTCGTTGCCTTTGATATCTCAACAGACAGGGCATTGAACTTTCGTGAATATTAGACGCTAACCGAAAACCATTATTTAAAAATGTACTCGCGTATGAAATGTGCTCGCTAAACAAATTAAAATTATCACTCGCCTAATTATTATTCTCAAACAAAGTGACGTAATTATTTTTCAGCTCACGATTTGGCAGGAAGCGACCAAGGAGGCTTCAACGATCCTTATGTAAGATTATCTTTGCTGCCGGAAGTAGACAACAGGGCCAGGCAAACCCAAGTTCATAGGAATGATCCGAACCCTTTCTTTGATCAACACTTCAAGTTTCCTGTGTCCCATGACGAGCTCTGCGAAAAGACTTTGCTGCTTCAGGTTTATGATTTTGATAGGTAAAATATTTTCTAATATTTCAATAATAACGGCACGTAATAGTAAAAACAATGTTCGAAAAGGATAGTCTTATTAGGAAGATGCAGTGGCGGATTATCCCCATTAGAGCCACCAGGCGCAATATAATTTTGGAGGCCCTCTTTTTAACGTAAACTCACTAATAACTTTGCTATTTATGTTGATTTCACTCAGAGTCATTTCTCAAAGTTGTATTTTTTTTTCTTATTATATGTGATCGAGAGTATGGCTTGAACAATTAACGGTATTCCCCATAGTTCACTCGAAGCAATTCAGTACCTAGAACACCTGGACGTACTTTATGATTAATGACCCATCGGTCATTCGATAATACTGTTTTGAATCTGCATTATTCGATGTGACAGCATAATATAATATTCCAAGCCAAAAATACATGTGTCCAAACTATTTTTTGAAACATATAATTCGAGCTATATCAATGTGTGCTATTTTTGAGGCCCCCGAGATTTGGAGGCCCCAAGCGCGAGCCTCTTTCGCTTATAGGGTAATCCGCAACTGGGCTAGCTGATAACCCAGTAAATTGAACGCAATACAACCTACCAGTGTAGTAAATTGTCTTTTTCTGGACAAACCAACTTACTTACTTGACTAAGTATTTTCTCTAGAAGCTTAGTGTTTAGAAGTCTAGAAGGTTCATTGGACTGCAAACTTAAGTCAACTTGACTTAATACGTATCTGGGTTTGGAGATATAAAGGGATAAATAAGTTATATCAAATGTTACTATCCATTGTAAGATATGATTTTTAAAAATTCTGTCGTAGTAATACGTTATATATATGTAGATGTAGTTTTTAAAAGTGATAATTTCGGTGGTGTTTTTTGGGCTTAAACTAATAACTGATTTTGGAAAATGTTGAATACAGTGAATTATTTGGAGGATGGCAATTTGACATTTTTTCTTTTCCGGACGAGAAATGTTTCCGCGATCGAGCAGCTATTTCGCATATTTAAACGGATGAATATAAATTGTACAAGATATTTTTCCGACATATTTTGCAAACCATCTCGTCGATAAAAACTACACGTCTTGAACCAAATGGGCAGCCGACATAGTTCAAATAAAAATGTTTGTAATGTAATAAGATAAGATCTATGTACGAGATATTCAATTGTCTGCCCCCAGATATTCGCGTAACGAGGTAACGGGCGAGGTTCGAGTGTCGCTCGACAAGGTGAGTGTTGCGGTCGGCGTAGAGGTGTGGGGTGAGATCGCTCGTCAAAAGAGACCTCCTGAAGAGCTACAAGAGCTACTTCTGTCGCTAAGTTACCTGCCCTCCGCCGAGAGACTCACGGTCGTCGTACTCAAAGCGAGAAACCTCTTGACTCCAGGACAGGACAGCAAAGAAACACTAGGTAATATACAATAATAAAACAAAACATACAGTTTTATATTTCCGTTGAAGTTTCACACGGCTTCGTGTATGTATTATATTATTACTTACTTTAATGTTCGAATTTCAAATTATTTTGTCGCGATGTACGTACAAACGTTCGTTTGTTTTTTGAAATTTGTATTGTACGAAAAAAATAATATGTAATGACAGCCAATCAGAGACGAATCCATCGATAACCAATCAGAAATGAATTACACACATCTGTCTATGTTTTAAAAATAAGAAGATTTAGAATCCTAAATTTAATTTTTTTAAGGGTTATTTTCGCAATCAAAAATAATGGCCACATTCATGGACTATTAATAATTTATAAATTGTGAAATAAATGTCAACCGACTGAGACTAGTCTAAAACAATACGTTTATTAAAAGGACAATTATTTAAGATTAATCTGTAACTAGCTTTAAGAGACTTTTTCTGTTTGTGTAGCACAATTTGTACGCCTATCTAATTCAATTTAACTTTTAACTAGGTACGGTGCCGTATGGGACCAGTGATTATGGTGCTCTTCGCTATCTGACACTGATATATAATAATTATACATATGAAATTAGCTTTCATAAATATAGATTCATAATTTTATTTTCGGTTTCGTTAAATATTTTTTTCATATGAAGAATATAAACATCTGCGTTACAAGATTGACTCTTGGGATATGCGTTGTGTTATATCCGGTGGACTGGACCATTTATTAAAATTAGCTTCATTCACACCATACAATATATTTCGATGGGGATACAGATTTTTTTCCATACCTAGAAATGTATCCTTTGGGTTGACCAATTCTTTTTTCAAGATAGCTGTAGCTATAATGGATTCGTTTATTTCTTTACCTAGAGAGTTAGAAAGCGTACAAGTCATGGTGCTGGTCTTTGTTCGTAAATTATAAGCAATCATTTATTTTGCTAATGCTTTTTATTTTACCCACATATGCTGACTTGTTTTATAAAAGCTACCGGTCGCGCTGATATTACGCAAAAAATGCACGGGCGTTTAATAGTTACTAAGCGAATTAATTATTTTTTTAAGCATTGACCATTCTTTTTGTAATCTTCTCATCTGAAACGTATAATTTTACTAATCTATAAAAATGTAATTCTCTTCTCAGATCCATTTGTAAAAGTTTACCTATTGGTGTCGGGCAGGAGAGTGAAAAAAAAGAAAACTGGCAGTTGCAAGGACACTGCAAATCCTGCATGGAACGAAGCTCTCTCATTTAGTTTATCATCAAACAACATTCAAGATGCAGCTCTCGAGGTAAACACCTGAAAATTACCAGCTTGATCAAACATATTTAATGAATCGTGTATTCAATAATGAAGTGAAATTTCAATATCAATGATTTATCAAGAATTGTCACTGACGTCCTAGGTTTCGTCTTTCGGCATCATTTGATATTTCAAGTGCACGGTTGAACTTGAACTGACTGAATATAATATTTAAAAAGTGTGCTCAAATTTCAAACGGATTACTCTCGGCTCAATTTTAAAGTAAACAAATTTACCACCCCTGACTGAGTACTATAGTTACTATAGTGAAGATCGGCATCCATTTTTTATTATTTGAAAAATTCTCGATGCCTTTATCGGTGTTTTACAACGCAATTGCGGAAGATGTAATGGTTATTCATGCTTCTTAATAAGACGAAACACGTGTCACTATTTGTTACACGATACGTGGAATAAACAAAGTTATCTTTTAATTTTTATTTTTAAGCCACCGTCATCCATCGAAAAATATTAAATGTTTATTTTGAATATTCTATGCATCTCATTAATAGTTTTCACTTTTAAGGTGGCATTATATTAAAAAATAATAACAATATTTGTTCAAACAGAGAAACTGGAAAAAATATGAATATTTAAAAAAATAACAATGTATGTATTTTAGTTATACAGAAATTATTTTATTTCTTGATAGCTATTCAGCCATCGCGATAGTTCTGACGATGGCTTAATCCGAAATAACTATCAGCAGATATATCAAATAATTTATGTAGAACCAAAATAAATTGTTATTTTTTTCACCGTGTTATAATGGAGTTCTACCAAAGTAAATGCCAATTCAATCAATTATGAACATTGTCTTTATTCAAAGACGACAAAAAAACCTTCGTTATAGCTGTGATGATTTCTAAAATGTTTATTGTTTTTTTTTCAAAAGTATACAAGAAATAAGCTTTCAACATATTTTTTCAGGTTTGCGTATCAAGTGGTAGCCAAGCTGTGGGCTGGTGCTGTGTTGGCTCCAGTGAAAGTGGCCAAGAAGCATTGCATTGGTCGCAAATGACCCAACAACCCAGAAAAGCGACCGCCATGTGGCACACTCTCAGATAAACTATAGTTGATTGTATCATCGTCCCTGAAATGATCGAATAACTTGTAAAGGTTATAAAACGCTAGGCACTACTATTGGTCACATACCAAGGGTGGATTCAAAATCAATCTTATTGGGCGATACGCAAACACCGCCTGTTTAATCCTACTATGAAAATCGATGGCACACACGAACAACGATAACGAACATAGCTAAAAAAAAGAATGAGAAAAACGTTAAATCAAGTATTAACCTTTTAAAGCCCTGCGGTCGCGTATGGAACCAGTGACTATGGCGCAATTCGCTATCGGATTACACTGAATTATGATAATAGTTTTCAACATATGAGTATTAGTTTTCATAAATAATGTCTTTGAGATACCGATCCATTATTTTATTTTCGGTTTCGTTAAATATTTTTGCTATAATGAGGAATATAAACATCTTCGTTACAAGGTTGGCTCTTGGGATATGCGTTGTGTCATATCCGGCGGACCGTAATAAATCAGCTTTATTCACACCGTACAATATATTTCAATTTATCCTTTGGAATAACCAATTCTTTTTTCAAGATAGCTGTAGCTAAAATGGTTCGTTTGTTTTTTACCTCGAAAATTAGAAAGCGTACAAGTTGTATTGCTGGTCTTTGTTCGTAAATTATAAGCAATCTTTTATTTTACTAATGTTTTTTATTTTACCCACATAGGCTGACTTGTTTTAGAGATATAATTATTTTTATAATAGCCAATGGTCGCGTGGATATTTTGCAAAAAAATGCACGAGCGTTTAAAGGTTAATAGGAAAGTTATAACAGATTTTTATTGATAATAAATTATTAAAAAATAGCAAATACCTTTTTGTAACATTAAAATGTTCACAGACACTTAGCAATGTCACTTAGCATGTTTGACTAGGTGTGTCCTTTATCTTTGTTCGTGGGGTGTTTTCAGTTATTTAATAACAAACCGGGAATCATTGAACACTTGCACTACATCATCTACTATGAATAAATATATATATTTTTTAAATGCTTTCAATATTATCTTAATAACAAATATAATATTTACTACAACAATAAATCTCTAGTGTGCTAGAATTTTTTTATTTTGTCTATGCTTAGTTAAAGGTCAAGAAGCACAGACACCAACATTTATGCTCGTGACCTTGAATGTAAAATTTCAATTAACTGCATTTTTTATTCACTGTATCTAGAATTGAAAGTGGAACCTCCAGATCACTAAACAGGATCTTTACCGTAGACTCCCGAGGATTTGTTTTACAGCAATGTAGGATTGACTGTATTTATATAAAAATATCCTACTTAACAACTTTCAAAATGTTATTCATTATATAATCAGGAGCTAATTTTCAAAAGTGGACAATTCCAAAATACTTTTTTCAACTGCCAGTTTTAGATTAAACTTTTGAGACCTTTTTTATTCACATGGAAAAGTTTGAATTATTGCACATTATCCGTAATTCCTTAATTTAAAACATGTGTAAAAAAATTGATAGTAAACACAAATTTATGAGGAAAAAGTAATGAAAATATCTCACATTTTCAGTTTTTCAACAAATGGATTTGTCCACTTTTGAAAACTACCTCCTGATATATCCTTTCTTTTTACATGACTCATTCAATGACAACAATGTCACCAACCCTACATTATTTCTATAGATGGATATAATTTGAATAATTTATTTGTAGCAATTTTGATGGTGTATAAAGTTCTAGCAGAATCTCATATATTATTATGAAATCAATTAACTTTGTCTATGAAAACATTTATAAATTGCTAAAATGTATCAATCATCATATTTTATGGATATGTATTTTAATATTCAGGGTTGAATAAATAAAAATTGTAAGAATCAATAAGTGAAGGCAGTTTTTCCATTTTGGTTTTGTATTTATAAGAAACTACTGTCGATTTACAGCTCGTAAAATGATCATAGATGGCAGTATATCAAAAAAAGATTAATTTTGGAAATCTGTTTTGTAATATAAAAAATATGACGTATGAAGATGCAAAACGCTTTGATTGGCATAATAAAACCAAAGGAAAAATTTCATTGATTTTTATATGATGATCAATCAAATGATCCGATCTTTCTGATAGAATATTATGTAAATTGTCACAATTGAAAAATGTGCAAGTGCCCTTGATATAACGAAATGCGATTTTCTTAATGATTTTAAATTAATCTTTCTATCTTCAAAATTTTTAATGCCTTTAACACGACTTATTAATATCTATCAAATGACTGTGTTAATTATAAAATGTCATCATGTAGATTTGAAGTGTGACAATTTTTTAATGATTCATTCTTAATGTAAAATAATTTTAAGGTATTTTTGCTTTCAAAATATTATTACTGCGATAATAATTGTTGTCTTCGGCTCATGCAGATGAAAATTCATCACATCTTTGAATTTATAAAATGCATTGTGCCATTAAATAAATAAAAATTGTAAAAATAAAATATTCTAGGCCTAAAATATGGATAAATAATTAATGAAAAATTGAAAAAATTCGTTTTCTGATATAATAAGATGATAATCAAATATATTTAAAAATCATTCAAACACTCAATCGGTACTAAGTAATCTGTAGTTCAAAAACGGTTTGTAGATATTTTAACCATTTAACAAAAATGACAAATTATATCTAGATACATATCTGCTACTAAAACAAACTTGTCCATCTCCACCATTTATAAAACTGAGTTAATCACCCTTTGAAAGCCACTGCTTGTCTATTATAATGAGGATTAATGTTGGAGTATTCAAGATTGCCAAAAATAAAACCTATTTCAGTTTCAAATAGAAAATTATTTGATCATCAATTTTTATTGAATTGAAACTTTAGTTTGATATTTTGAATCTTCAATTGATGTTTAATCCATATAAAATGACAGAATGTAAAAAATCACTACCCACAGGTGTGTCATTCGCATGAGGGGTGAGTGTACGCAAAGGACATACTTATGACTCGCCTGGGGTGGTGGAGTTAATTGTAGTTTACTGTTACTCCTTGAAATCGCTTCTCAAATCCATAAATGGCATTTTTTTGGAATTCTGATACATCCTTTACGGATTAAGTCACTGCAGGAATTTCCCGTAATCAAATTAAAAACTAACTACATATTTGTGTGAACTATAATACATTTTCTCATATGTATACAATTATTCTGTGTTTCATAGAATAATAATTGTCTTGATGTAATACTTACAATATTCCATGAAAAACTTTATGCAAATTCTCAAAATTTACCCCTATTCTCTTACCATTGAGGACCTTTGCATAAATAATATACTTATATTCACTTTACATATACTTATATATAAAAATGTTTATCATAGATTTTATAATGTAAAAATTATAATTAGTAACTGTTTTTCTTTCAATATTTTTGTACTACAAAAGAATTAAATTATATCTAGACAAAATACCAGAAGCGTGATCTTTTTACAAAAACTCTTGCATCAAAATTATTGCTGACAATTAAAAAGACTCCATCTATACGAGGTTTATTACTATATCAATTACAGCTAGTTTCAAGGCGATGGCTCCCTTATAGCTTTCCATTTAATATGTAACTTAATTTCCTAGCAACAGCATATATTTATAAGAATTCGTCAATATATTTTAAAAACACTCTTATTCTTGATAAACCTTTTCATATACCCAACGTCGCTTTCCTTAAGCCTCTATATGTGCACTTACTTTTCCAGAATACCTTCATGTTGACGGTGTAAGAAAAATTTATGTTACAAATATTTGAAATATGAAAAATAATTATATTTTCAAAAAAAATACTTTTAAATCTCAATGTCTATTATATGAATACTGGTCCTTCACTTACTATAAGATATTCAAAAATAACTTCATTGTGAATCTGTTGTTTAATTGTCTAATATCGTAATAAATGTATGAAAATTATCAATATTTTAATATCCATAGTATATAAGCCATGCAAAACAAATCTTATGTGTCAAACAACAAGTAATTATAAATATGAATTATATAAAATAAAGCAGTATATTTACTAAACTAAGCACAAAATAAATTTAAATTATGTTTATTAATAATCTTTCTCTCAAACTCAAATAGTTTATTCTATTTAATGGGTTTAGTAAAAAAACATGACGTAGAAACAAGTTTCAAATGGTAACATTCACCAATAACGACACAAAAACTGTGTTTTATGCTAGGGTTACAGAGTAAGTAATATTGGTGCGGATAAAGGGATCAGGTAGATTGATTTCACATAATTGAGAGCTAAGTCTTGTAGATGCAACAATTAATTTGGAACTAATTTCATTACTTCCTTTCAAATTCTTGGATATGTAATACAACAGTTCATGAGGATTTGCGAAGTGTTCTATATGTATGTTTAGATAGTTAACCATTCATCTGAAATGTTTGATAGCTTGTAATGGAAAATGAAAACAAAGAACAAGTATTTAAATATTGAGTTGAATTGTTTAAATTGCATTGATTTTGTATAAAATATTGGATTGAATTTCAAAATATTTTGAATTATCACAAAATTTTCATACCCTTAAAATTGCTAATTGAATAATTGTTATATTATATACAGAAACTGTGAAAATGACAAAAAAAAATGAAAAAACCAAAGTATATTTGTATTTCTCAATTTATTCAACAATATTGTAAAACACAATAGTTTAAAAAAAACCATGAATAGTATTTAATTATCGTCATTGTTTTCTTTAAAAATCTTTGAATTCAATACTTTTCACACATTTACAGTAGGAAAGTTATTATAGATTTAAATATTAACACTAATCTTGAATTAACTAAAATGTCTCCAGTATATAACTACTTAAAACCTTCTCATCTCAGAGCAGAAATCAATTTTCTTATCTTTAATAACGGTCCAACCGAATGATATAACAGAATCATCTATTCTCTTGGCCGTTTTAATACGTTTTTTCCTAGGATAGGTTCCGTTTAAAAAAAATGTGTAAATCCTAAATTTGATCTATTTGTATGTTTTAAGAGTATGTAATTATAATTTTTTATATCGAAATATTAGGAACCTTATACGAAACGATGGTCATGTCATAACCCACTAAATATTTCATAATATTCTATGGGTTCCAAATGTAATAAAATGTGAAGCCATAATGTTTGGAATCATCATAGCAGAGTTATGACAATTCTGTATTTCATTACGGTTCACAATATTATTGTAAATGATAACCAAATACATGTATGTCCATTATTATTCTGTGTATCTAAAAGGATAAGTGTTTATATGTTAAAAGGGCAAAATATTTAATTCAATAAAATAATTTAATGTATTTTGCTTTATCATTCTACCTTAAATCAAAGTCTTAGTAAGCAACTTCTGCCAGTACGGTGACGATATCATAAACATCTTATGTGGGATTTTTTACAAAAATAAGCACCATCCAAAAAATATTGTTTTGAGATGTTTTGATAATTTAATAGAACTTTCCAAATTCATTAAAGTAAAAAGTCACATTTTACTATTAAACTAATTAATAACAGTCTCAACGTGTAAAAACTGTCGATAGGAAAACATTAAACTTTTTCTTTATTGAATTAAAAGTTTCAAAAGAGAGCAATCTTCAGAAGAGTTTTAAACATCTTTCTATACACATTGCCACCGTTCACCAAAAATCATACAATTTAGAATTGCATTCCCAATAGAATTAGTATTCAATTTCTTTCTCGACCATCACACTCTTTCGGGATTGTCTGTAAGCCACCAATAGCTCCCTGCCTGTATCCAGGCCATGCTAGAACCCCTTTGTTTTTTCAAATAAATATTGTGGATGATACCTGGCAGTCTTCTGCACAATGTAACTAGGGACCGTAAGAAAAACCTGAACTTCATCGACAAGCGAATGCGTGCAATTTAATTTATGTCTTTACCGAATTGATATGCTGCGGCTGCAATGCACAGACCAATGCAGCAAGTGAAGAAATGAAAACACAGAATAGTCTTAAAAGTTGTCTGTATTTGTAAATATGACATTTAAATATTTATAACAATATAGTTATATTTACAGTCAGGAAACACAATAAACTTTAACAGCTGTCCTGTTACAACATAGATATAAAATTAATTTCATTCAGACTTGTCAACTTAACAGTAACATTATACAGGTTATTTTTATTGCAATTAAATATTTGAAAGGTTCATTCAGTTCAAATAGATAAAACTAAACCATAATCGGGTTAAAAACATTTCAATTATACGCACTACAAGATACATTAAAAATAAATAATTCACAATTTGAGAATGTGACGCGGAAACGATTCGTCAGTTGTACCGCTGGCCCTCGACCACTATTATTCTTCAACGGCATATTATGGCATTCACAAAAATATTTCGTATCGTACACTGATATTAAAATTATAATATCCACACGTAATCAGGTAAAAATATAGTTATTCTTAAAAATATTTTATCTTCTCGTTGTGACTTCTTGCACCATTGGCACCCTGAAAAACAAACAAATAACTAACATATTTTTGATGGATTAGGCGGTCACCTTACAGCAACCCATTTGCAGTAGGTAATTTAAATTGTAACTAAGTGGGTTCGATCTTTTTGGATCACAGACCATTTTGGTAAGTGCCCGTGAAAAAATTCCATGGCATTTGCAAAAAACAGTAATCTTAATTCTATTATTTATCTCAGCTAATATTAAACTAATCAATGTTAATATTTTGTAATATTATTTCACAATGTTTAGTATAATAAGTAATTGTTTTTTTCGGTTATAAAAGCATTTAAATGAAGAAAAATATTTTTCGCACATGGATTGACCCCGTGGGATTAAAAGGGTAAATTAGTGAAAATTAAGGTTATATGGTAAATTGTCGTTAAACAATATGATTAGTTAATGCTCTACAGCAAGAGTCTCTAATTTTTTTTGTTGAAGGGCTACACTGACATCAAGACAATTTTCATCAAAATACAGAAGCTGCCAGTCTAGATAATAAGTGCCCGTGGGCCATAGTTTGGTCGGCAGTTGGCTAACCTTCAATTATTTTCTCCTCTCAAAAATTTATTTTGAACACTTTAGTTCAAGGGCCCTTTTCATTACTTAATTAAATTAACATGTTATTTCGCATTCAATGGCCAATTAGAAAAAGCAGTTCTGTAAATTCTGTTAATAAGGGTGGTGAGTCCTTCCTCTCTCCATTCCTGGTCAATAATGAAATTCCACCTATCATGTTGACCATGACCTTATTGACTTCTTTTGTGAACCTTACGAAAGATAACTCCTACAGTTGAAATTGACTGATGTATTGAGAAATGTAGCAATGAAAGAAAATATAGTCACCTAGATTATTTTGTCGGTTCGTTAGGATTGGTAGACCGACGGCGCTGCTGATGCACCAAGGCTGCGGGTTGCTGAGTAATATACTGAACTGTTCCTGTAGTCAAATAGAATAATCATATAAGGCACGTAGAACCAAAACAAATATTGAAGTAGGCTTTGATCGGCTCATTGCTGTTTCGTTATTTTCATTATCTTCTACATATTACTACTAAACTCAGCCAAGTATTTATTTTTGATAAAAAAACATAAATTTGATTTTTGTCATTGTTAAAATCAATAAAAAATTTGTTATCAATTTCAAGCACTTATAATGTAAATAAAAAATATTTTAAATGAAAAGTAAAGAAGTGCGTGTGGTACATAGGATAATAATTATTACCTGGTATGGTTGCTGTTGTCGGTAGCTTGTTTTGAATCTGACGAGGAGGAACCCGTGGTCTTTGAACAAGTTGTAAAGGTGTTCCACTTTTCATCCCGCCGGCCATTAAATGAGCTGGAAATAAATGATTGGTTGTGGTTAAATATTCTTTTATCATACGGTGTAGAACCGTGATTATATTAATACATAATATAAATATCGATCAGTCGGGTGGAGCCACTAGTGTATCATAAAAAAAATTCAATACTTACTGATAGGCAACGAAAGTAAACTCTGTGTAGAAGGAGGAGTCGGTTGAGAAACAGGAACGGAGACTAAAAGTCCTGCAGGACCGCCACCAGCCGTTGAAACATTCAATGATAGAGATATGGGCTGAGCTAATCCTGGGATTTGAACCTGGAAAAAATCATTGTATTCAATATAACAGAACATTATGCATACTGCATGCGGCTAACTGGCTGTCAAAATTAAATGACTGACACGGCTAGACATTACTAGAGTTGTGTATGTTAGAAGCACTGGATTCAAATGAATATATTCAGCTGCCCCACAGTTATGAGTATGTTTTCAACATCCCCCACTTTTATCATCATTTCGAAAATTGTCCATAGAGGTGTAGCAAGCATAGGTATTCTCTATGGTCACATCCATTAGCAACTAATATGTAGAAAAAGTTACAAATTTTTAATTGAGTCGGCATCATTTTAGATGGATTAAAATGTGTAAAGACACCAATATCAAGAAAATATTTAACACTAAATGTCTCAAATCAAACTTTTGAGGGTTAAGTAGTTCATCCACCCGTCTCACCTCAATTGATGTTAATTTCATTTTAGTTATACCTGCACATTTTGAAGACTCGACATAATCCCTGTTATTTGAGGTTGAGTGGTTTGCAGCGACTGAGGCGACTGAGGCGGGGGAGCCATCAACCTTTCCAGTAAGGCGGAAGTTGGAGCCGAAACATTCTTCTTTGAATTGTTTTCCGCTGCAACCCCGCCCGCGTTATTCGTCATGGCAGCCGGCGCGCTGTTCAAAAGGTTGAGGATCGTCGCATTGTTTCCAGGCCCCCCTGAATTATTTGCGGCGTTTGATTTAGATTTGGCTGCAGCACTGGCAGCTGTAATAGAAAAAAAATGATAAAGCACTTTTGAACAAACTCGACAGTCAATATAATAACCACTAGGAACTATTAATTAAGTATTTCGACTGAAGGTGCTTAATGGAATTTCAATATCAAATTTGAATTGTTAGAATTTTGTACTTTTCCATGAGATTTGTCGCTAACGACCCGGATTTCGCCTTTCGCACTTGGAATGCCTGAAGATGCCGATAGGCGAAACTCGTTAGCGACAAATCTCATGGAAAAGTAAAAAATTCAAACAATTCAAATTTGACTAGGAACTATATTGATACATTCAATGGATTTGATTTGGCAGTAGTTTTGAGTTCATTTTAATATGAAATTTTAAAATAACTTGATACTCCATCCACACATGGATACGTGCAAGGCACTAGACTGGTCAATACTGATTTGATAATAATTATAAAAAATATTGACATACATAATTACAAAATCCGCAAGTTTTTGTAATTACAGGCGGTCACAAGAATCAATTATCATTAGAATGATAGAACATATCAAGCACCCTCAGTTAATTATCTTACAGGTAAAGTTTTTTGGAAACAAATTTGCAAAAAATTCCATTTTTGAACTTTCTAGGATTACACTATGTATTCCTTTTAACCGACTTTCGCCCTCTTCCACTTTTGACTAAATCAATAGACATGAATGTCCACAGGGCTATATAAATCTGGATCAAAGGGCTAGAACCACGAGCGTTATAGTCAGATAACTGTGGAAAATAGTATATTTTGATATTGGTGCAAAAACTATTCCAAATAATTCTTATTCTGTGGATAATTTTCATCAGATTTATAAATTATCATTGATACTAACCGGCAGCCTGTTGAAATTGATGTGCCGAATTCATCAGGCTTGTGACCAGAGCACTGATAGCAGGATGCGTAGTCCTCTGCTTGACGGAGACCGGCGACTTCTGCTGAACCTGATTCACCTGAGGATTCACATTAGACACTTGCTGATTAACTAAGCCGACAGGCTGCTGCCTTTGCAGAGAGACAGTCTGACCTGCACCGCGAAGGGTGACACTCTGCTGCCCTTGAAGAGTGATACTCTGCTGCCCATGCAAGGTCAGACCTTGCTGCACCTGCAGATTAGGAACCCGCTGCCCTTGAAGAACGGATCCCTGTTGACTTTGCAGCGTCACCGTTTGCTGCCCTTGGAGAGTCACATTCTGCTGGCCTTGAAGCGCTACACCCTGCTGAAGTTGCGATACGATCCCCTGCGCCTGCATGGATTGCGGGCTCTGTTGCCCGGGACCGGAAACAACCTTCGTCTGGAGGGTCTGCCCCTGTCCAGGATGCTGGAGGTGAATGATGGCCTGCTGCAGCTTGTGGGGATTGATGGGCTGAGGCGGATTGGTGAGTTGCTGGGCCAGCAGCTGATTGGCCGCATGCTGAGCGTTCTGCATCTGCGCAGTGTGCTGCGCGGTCATCTGGACAGACTGCAGTTGCTGCTGAGGATCATTGGACGGGTGTTTGATGTTGACATTCAAGTTTGTCTGATGCAGCTGAATGTGCTGAACGCTGACCCCTTGAGGCGAAGACTGAGGTTTGAGTCCGCCGCCAGGCGATCTGTCTATCTGACCAGACTGGGTTATCTGATTAGTAACGGTCTGAATTGGATTTGCAGCTTGTTGCTGCTGCTGCTGATTCACTTGAAGCTGTTGCACAGTCGTCGGGCCAGCTTGAAGTTGCGCTTGCTGTAAAATGAAAACTCAATAGGTGAACCGTTTCATCCAGATGATATCGGCCCCTTAGAGACCAAGAAATCTAACTCATTATTCTCTACTTTTCGGGAGAGCCAGACCAAAGGTTTCGGCAATAATCAATGTTACCTATTTTTGAACAGATACAAATCTTTGAATGAATCTTTGAATTCTTTAAAGATGGCATTTTGATTTATTTGTTAAATATAAAATAAGAATTTATTCTAATGTTTTGTTTTAAGTTTTAGTGAAGCTATGAACAAGAAAATGATTTTAAAACGTATTGAACTATTTTTGTACCCATTTGTCCTATAGATATGTCTCCTTGACCGTTTTTAAATTAACGAAATGACAGTAGGAAAAAATCGATAACGACATCCCTATTACGTTTCGAAATCGGCCCAGACTTAAACATACTATTTTTTTCTATTGGCATTTATAACTCAAAAATCGAGTTACATTTCATTTACCCCATGGGGCCGATATGACAATAACATTTCTAGATATTGACTTGTGTAATGTTTTAGGAATTTACCGTATTGGTCGTTTTTTTTTCCTCGCCAGTAATACATACACTATTTACTGTTCTTAGCATGAAGAGTGACAAACTTAGAGTGAATAAAAAGAACAAACCAGCAGAGGTAGATTTGCAGAAATGGTTCGCCTCTGAGCATTGTTAGGCCCGGTGGCGAGAACCGCATCCGACTCCGCCAATGGAGAGGGAGCGGCTAGAGGTACCGGGGTAAGCTGAGGCAATCGGGGAATCTGATTTAGAGAGAGTGGGAGAGTGTGTTGGATGGCGGCAGCCGTGGGAGTGAGAGATGGAGACGGAGACGTTTTAACAATGCCCACTACGGTCGGGAGAGTTTGTCCACTAGGCACAGCGCTGAAATTGATAATATTATGGACTCAAGTAAGCAACTTATTATAATTTATTGGTCAAATAAGAAAAAAACACTTTACGAATTATGTTTATAACCAACATTAATTGGATCAATTATGTATATTATATATCTCGATGATGTATGTATAAATAATCATTTAAAAAATATAACATCTGTTTATTGATTAAGTTCATCAACAGAGAAGTATCAAGTTCAGTATATTTATAAAAATAAATAGAATCAAAGTGAATCTGGACATTGTTGCATGTTCATAACTGCTCCAAAAATCACAATGTTTAGAGAGCAGTAACTAAACTTTATTTCATATTACGTCTTACATATTTAAAATCTACAAGTAAGGTAAAAAGATATTAATTGAAAAATATTTAAAGCTCTGTTAAAAATAATACCTAGGTATCGGAGTGGCAGGATTAGCAGAATGACTTTGTGCTCTGGCTTGCAACGCCAACTGCTGAGCCGCGTGACCCTGAAAGCAAACACATGCGTGAAATTTTCATCCATGATGTCATGTCCCATAACACCTAATTGCACCTGTCAATGTAATTCCTGTAATTTTATTTAATCTATATATTTTTAATAACTGTGATTCTAGTGTATTATTAGGTGACTATATTATATATATATTTTCTCTTCTGGATACATTAGTATATTGATGGCTTAAAGCAGCGTTGTCCAACATAAATCGTTTGGTGGGCCAAATAAAATATTACCGGTAAATGGTGAGCCGCATAAAAAAACAATTTATTGATTAATAATTACAATGACACTTTTTTATTTAAAAACAACCAAAAAACTAATCAAAACATTTTATTTACATAATAATTAATGTGACACTTGTTTTTTATACTACTTGATATTTTTTTTATATTGACTGGTAATTTATTCGATGTAGATCGCAGTTGATTGATCAAGTTTTCATCGGCCAGCCTGTTGCGACATTTCGTTTTTACTTTTTTCAATTTTGAAAAGACTCGCAGCGATATGTGGTTCCAAATGCAGCTGTAATGTACATTGCCAGCTTTTTTAATTTTGGAAATTTATCCTCGAGGATATATTTCTGATAAAACTCATGTTTATTTCCTTCAAACATGCATTTCAACTCGATGTTTGATTGGATGTCATAAACAAAATGCTGATATAAATTCACGCCCTTGCTTTGTTCTGTTTGATTTATGAATTACAAAAATTTAAAAATATATTTGTAGAAGGCTGCAAACTCCAATAGAGCGGCAGAACATATTAAATTGGGCCGCTGAAAATCTTAAATTGGGCCGCGTGTTGGACAACGCTGGCTTAAAGAGTATTTTAACTCCACTTTTCGCTGAAAATTACTTAATAATACCATCTTTTTGTACCATGCAATGAGCATGTCACGTAAAAAAATTATAACCAAAACTTATTTGAGTGCACCGGAAAAACGTTTTAAGAAAATCTGATACCTCCATTGTGGTTCTAAAATTTACACTGCTAATTTAATAAAATAAATAATGAATGTTTTCCGATAAATTGTTGAGTGTTTTTTGGAAATTCACAAAATGGCAGTCTCCCAATAGACAAAAATTACAACCATCCACAACCGACAGTTATCATAACTTGAAAATTAGCTCGAAAAAATAATTAATAAAATATTCACCATTTCTCTCATTCCGGCTGTGAATGAAATTCTAGGAGATTGTCCGGGTATGAGGTGTTTTATCCGAACCGATTTTCTTCCTTCTTCAGTAAATATTTCCGTGAATTGCTGAATATATCTACTCGCATGTGCTCTTGTCCCTGTAAAATTTGTTATGTTTCAAAAATTTTTACACTTAAAGGGTAAATAATTTACTTGTAAATGTAATTAATTAACTTTTTAGCTTAGATTTTTATAACAGCATTCCTGCAGATAGTTATTAAATATGTATTATGAAAATTGCTCAGTAGAACCATTACTATAAAAATTTGACTTTGAGAATGGAAAAACTTACTATAGATAAAGCAAAAAGGATATATCAATACTGTAATACCGTAGGTATGTAATTTTTAATTGATTTAAATTTCTGGGTTTAACCAAATGTGTTACTTTGTTTATGGGCCCTTTTAATTATTATGGTAATTTCCCACAAATTTGTGCACACCATAAACAATGGGTAAAACTTCCACTGTAAATTCTTATTTGAATGACTTTCCACAAAATACCATAAAATATATGCATGAAAAGTAACCTAATAAAAATCGGCAAGCGGATCCGTTTCGTTCGCCTTCAACGTGGTCTCGATCTACGTAGAGTTCACCCAGGAACTCCTGATTAGACGGCCTCTGAAGAATGCTCAGCTTGATGTGAAATACTCCGGGGGGCGTCGGGAGAACTTGTGAAGCGCTGGCCAAAGGAGCGGAGGCTCTTTCCGTTTCCAATATGTACTCTTCCATCAGCTGAGGTGCGCAATCTTGCGAAGGGCGGGGACGATCGTAGGCGCGGGCCAATCGTGAAACGGCAGCCGCTCCATCAGAAGGCACCGCCAACGGGGGACTTTCCACGCGAGGGGCCAGTACGGGGCGTAATACCTGATGATAAATTTGAATGATATATCTTTATTTTACCTCTATACACAGTATGAAAAAAACATTGAAACAACTGAACTAATAGAAGTTTTCGATGACTTATGTACAAGTTGTACATTGGAACATTTGACAATCATTCAATAGAAGGAAGTGTCTATTAAAAAGAAACAATTAATTTGGGTGGAAACAGTATCTCCATCAGAAAGTTCACGGCAGGAAAAATGATTCATATAAAGCATTGGGGATTAAAATTGAATACTTTTATTTACTTGCATATTAAAAAATATGCACGTAAATAAAATATACAAAGAAAGAATCAATGCAATGACTTAGTTATTATTTAAACTTTTAAATAATGTTCAACGAGTACTTTGGATTCTATTATAACTTCATATAATTCTGCATAATAAAATATTGATTTCATGAATATGGCAATACTGATCTGCATTTTAATTTACTTAAAATAGTTGCCATTAGTGAGTTCGTAAATAAAAAAGCTGCCAACGACATGTTGTAACATAAAATTACGAGAGAGGCAAAGTAAGAGTAAAACAAAAGTAACCTCGCTCGGTTTCTTTGGATATTTGGAGGATGCACGAGGAAGAGGTGCAGCGTTGAGAGAGTGTCGAGTGGCAGGTGTTGCCCTCGCTCTCTGTTTACTGATCATGTCCAGCAGACCCAAACCGCGGTGCTGTGTTAATTGATCTAGCCTACGTTTGCGATTCACGGCCACCTGAAGACAGAAAAGATATATATTTTTTTTATATGCATTTGACAATATTATATGTGATCAAAAATCAATCCAAATTTCCAATAAATTTGGCAGACAATTTAATTTTCCATTACTGTTTTTGTATTGTTAATTTTTTATTCCAATTTTTTATCCTATCTTCTACAAAATAGTATTTTAAACAACATAACATACTTGTGAGTATCTTCTGGCTTGTCTTCTTATATCAGGTGTTGCAAGTATGTGCCTCTGGTGATGGAGTCGGGCCGCCAGAAGCCCAACTGCAGGCCGCGGTTCCAAGCAAAGGGGTGGAGCTGTGGCCAAGACCATAGCCGATTCTAATAGCAGTCTGTCTTCGCGGCCCCATGAACCAGCACGGGCTATCGCGTTCACGTCGCTTATTATACTCTGAAACATAAATGTCCTGTATATTATATTGTTCTTAATTAATCCAAATGTGAGTCTGTGTGTGACTGCGGTTGTCAAGTTTTAGTGTTGAGCAGATTTTGACAAGTGGCACTTATACTTGATGTATAATGTTACTAGCTATAAATAAAAAAAAATATATGCATTCAATGTGTATTATAGGAATTTGTTTCAAGGCATTACTATTTCTCAAGGCATATCATAACGTGGAGTTAAATAAATGAAGTAATTAACACACCTGAGTAGTTGGTTTGAGCAAGACGTGATGAGTATCACAGACAAAGCTCGGGTAAGCCTGTCTGTAATCCCTAATTTGAGCAATTATACAGCCTGAATAAAATAATGAAGAATATTCTGCCTCCAGCAAATCTAATAATACTATAGGCAGCTCTTCGTTATCTATATAAGAAAGCAGTTCTTCTTCCTCGTAAGGCCATCTGGCAGTTTCTAACAATGTCTCTTCCGAATGAAAATTATCCTGAAAAAAACCAAAAGAACAACGACATTACATTCATTTCCATAACATGCCTTACAGCAGTGTTTCTAATACTCACTGAATCCATTACTTCTTTACTGCAGTAAAATTAATCGACGCCCTTGGCAAGTAAAACAATCATTCCATGAATTAGTTGTGATAATTTAAGTTAAAGTTAAACACATTCCTGCCAAGCTGGCTTTCATATTATTTTCTTTACTTAATCAATATACAATTCTATGTCAAAGCGCTCTATTATACCAACACGTCAAAACCGTGCGGTTTCCTCAACTGAAGGCATTCCATTGAAACAGAGCCACGCGGATTCCGCCTCGGAATCATTACACATTCTAATAATTGTTTCTTAAATTAATAGCATTATATTACTTACGTTAGCCGTTCCATCGCTGGGCGGAGAGAGCATTTGTGTGTCACCGTTCACTTTCAATGATATGGAATAACCTTTATTGCCAGGGTATAAATTTAATATCAACACATTTAAATTCATTCTAGTTAACAATTTCTCTAATAGGTAGGAGTTGATTTTCAAGCCTTGCTGAAATGCAAAAAATACAAACACAGCGTTAAAAAAAAATATGTTAAATTGGGGTTCACATTACTGGATGGATATCAATGAAACATGAGCTCTTGAACTCATTCTAAAAAATAATTACGTGTTAGCTACATATATTGTATTTTGATATTTCATGTTCAAAGGAACATCTTTTTTAATCGTTTGAAAGTGACAATTTTCTCAGACTGCTAATATCTTTTACAAGACTGCATTTGCAGAAAAAGAAAACAAATATCTTCAATTTACTTTTTATTTTTTTGGACTAGTTCCATGTTTTATCTCATAATTGGAAAATGCAACTGATTAATATGCTCACGTTAAGTTAAACGGACATAATATGAAAACAGTGTTTTACTATTTAAAATAATGCCTTTCCGCCAAGAAGTGACAGTTCACACCTTAAAAGTGATATTAAACTTCTATTAATCTAATAAATCAAACATAGCTTATTTTCCAAAAATATTACATCTGTTTTACGCAAAAATTATTAAAATTGTAAGTGAGTTGCAACCATATATTCAATGTCACAGAATAAGTAAACTAAATGCGGAAAATTAACTTACGTGGTTGGCTTGAAGAGTCTCATCTGAACTGAGTTCATCATACAACTCTCGCAGTTTATCATGTATATTAAACCTAGTCTGCTTCTTCACTGGACTCAAGCTCTGTGATGACCTTTCACGTTTTTCCGGTGAGAGGCTTTGTGAATTAAAATGTTCCATAGGACGTTTTCGGCCAAAATTCTCCAAGAAGGTCTGATCATTGGACCAAGAGCCAACATTGTGTTCCAGAGACACTTCACTGTCCAGGTCATCATTCAAATCAAATGATGGAGCACTCCAGCGGGCTTTCTTTAAGATCTCCTGCAACATAATAAAGAGAACAAACTTGAATAAAAATATATTTTACTGTAGTAAGGACTACCAAATATAATCTCAATATTTTATAGCCATTTTCGGATTTTCTATTTGAGAAAAATGATTTTTTAACATATTATACTAACCAAGTAACCAATATCATGATGATTTAATAAAAAGTCAATATCTACTGTATTCTAAATGAATAAAACACATTTTTTTATAATAGATCTACATATAATGTTATAGAGATCAAGACCGGTTTCGCTCATTTCGAACAGTATCAACTGATTATGATAATGCTTGCGACGATTCTTATTATCTAATGTTTTACAATTGCTGTCAAAAATGCAAAATAAGATATTCTCTGGGAAGAGGATTCGGAAAATGATTCGGAAAAATCCCATGTTGTTCCAGGATTACAGTAAGAAAGAACTTATATAATATACAAACATTAAATGATTTTTACATCATTATGACATCTTTATAAAACCAGAATTTATCTATTATCGATGGATGTTTGAAAACAATTGTATTTCCAAACAATATTCATTAATCTTTGATTAAACATTAAATAATAAATTATTAATTTATCTTATGTTAGTGTTTTATTAATGAAATCAATATTATTCATATTCCAATCAATGATACTATCGTTACAAACAATATTACTATTATTTGTATTGCCTTACATGGCAGTTTTTAATAATGATTTCCTTGCACTTTATGTGTATTTTAAAGTTAATTTAGTTCATTAAACCTCCATTTAATATTCCATACACGATAATAATCCAAGTTTCATTGAACATTTCAACAAGGATGATGGTGAAAATATATTGGTGGTTATGTTTCCATTAAAAAATAGTGACAATACAAATATACATTAAGATATATTTCTAACACAGTGGAGTTTAATAAAATATGATTTTGGTGTATTTTTACCTCGGCTTCAGCAGCTGCAGATACTAGGCCATTCATTTTGTACAAAAAACTATCACATATTTGCATTGACTCTTTTCAAATAGCTTACAAGAAAAGTCGTAATTCTTCGCTCATCGAATGCATGTCTATCGGAAATATTATCTGTTAGTGATTACACACGATCAGAAAATACATACGTCACATTTTTCGAAGATTTGCACTATATTTAATATTAACAAAAATTTACAAACAATATACTGTGTATAGGAGAACATCTGTTGTTTTTGTGGATAACGTAAACAAGATCCATTATTTTTATATTGAGCACGAAAAATTATGAATCCTCGCTTGTAAGGAAACGTTTGTTTTATTTATGTTTAAAACTTAAATGGAATTAAACCAAAAATAATCTTCTAAATACAAATATCATTGTATTTAAAGAAGCATGAACTGGGACAGCAACAACGAAACGTCAAACAATTGGAAATTCCGTCAAGACCAGCGTTGCCGTAATGTTCCCACCGCCAAAAATTACAGTAATAATAAAATATTTATGAAATAATAAATATCAATACAATAGCTTTTATAAATATAATGGCTTTTCTTAACTGTGTTCAATAAACTTTAAATAACAAAAATTTGTTTTTAAATAATTTATCCAATATAAGTTAGTATTCGATTTAATTTCATTTAATTCTGTTCCAATTTATATTTTAGGACGACACCAAATACTGTACTCCAACAAAAAAAATAGTTGAGAAAGTTATATTCTTCTGCTGGCCATAAAAATTAAAATTATTCTAATTTTGGGCTTCTTGAAATATCGGAGGGACATAAAAGTAATTAAAAAATGATGATAAAATAATTTTAGTTTGCGTTGAATATTGTGCATGTTTGATAATAATATGTATGTATCCATTATACTATAGGTCTACATGGGCCAGGTAAAGGTTTGGATTCGTGAAACAAAAAATAATATTCATTTAAATTTAAAACCGTTTTAAAATAATTAATTATTGTTTCACTCTTTTTTACCATATCTGCTCCCAACATGGAGCATTGTGGACTCCTCGCAGAGTTTATCTCAACTTTTTTTTTTATCTCATTCTGCATAACACAATGATATATTTATTTAATAAATTAATTGCCAATTCTGGGCCAAAAAATCAGATTAATTTAAGTATTGAATTGCGACATTTTCGAGATTTGCAAGAATTCTCAATGATAACCATGAGCTGCATGTTTCGACCGAAAATTTTAGCAACTTCGAATACAAAGAAAAAAATCATGTAGGCTGTCGGTACTTGGTATCGATGAAGTCGAAAATATAAATAAGGTACTTTAATAATATGCATACAAATGAAAGCATATTAATGCCAAACTGAAAAGGATCCTTACGTTTTATCATTATCATAACGAACAAAGAAATGATGATAATATTAAAGAAAACCAATCAATAAATTCTATGTAAGTACATATTACTTAAAATTTTCTCTAGTCTTGAGATTCTTTACATGATTTATCTATAAACAAGGAAATTTCGATCACAACCTAACCCAACCTACAACTTTTTTTGTACTTATTCATGAGCTTTGTCTCTAACAACCCAGTTTTCACCGTTCGGCATCTTCGGGCATTTCAAGTGCACGAATGAACTTAAACTGGTGTGTAGCAAATAGTTGTATCGTTTATATATAAGAATACAAATAGATCACTTAATTTGAATGTTAAAATAACAACCTGGTTGAATCAGCGAATGTTTTGATGTAGTTTCGTATTTATACGAAGTTTGGTGATTCCATTCAGTTTTAGCCATAGGCTCCGAATCTCTTTGGGGGGCGACACCTTTTTATAAAATCCATTTTATCCGCGACCCCCAAGGCAATTGAAAAAGGGATTTTTAATAAGGTAATTAAAAAAACAACGAAAATGCATTATAGTGAATATTTTTTTTAGTTGACTATATAACTTGGCGACCCATAAGCTGGGAGCCTGTGGTTTAAACATAAGTTACGTTATAAATGCACACTTAAATCTATGTCTTCTCCCTAATAAAGGTATCTCAAAAAATCTACGATAACTGTTTATTACTCTCTTTTGCTTAGCGCTCAACCTCTCTTTATTTCGATGAGAGTAGAGATATAATGGCTAGGACAGGAATAGTGGTTAACAAGTCTCTCGCTACGCCCCGCTTATATGATCGGATGGGCGTGTAGGAATTTTTAGACAACACAAACACCCATTCCTTCGAACAGAATCAATCAATAGACCGAAAAAAATGCTGCTCTTGCACAGAACCCAACGACAATGACCGCTGCACCACTGACACTTTATAAATGTAGACTAATAGACGAAAAATTAATGAATTCGTCCATTTTTTTCATTTCTTTTTCCAACCAATAACTATAATCAATATGAATCCAACCGAAAATATATTCATCTAGTCGGTAAAAGTATTGTGAAAAGAATCTTATTATTCGATGCACTTGAACAACTGAAAACACACATACTCGCATATAATTCAATAATTATAATTAAATAAGTACTTTTGCAAATTACTAATAATTCAACAATTTTCCAATACTTACGCAACTATCGCGAACGAGCAAATGATATTATTATATTTCATAACTATAATATTGCTGACAAATAAAAATTAGCTGAATGACACAAATGATATATGTATGTACATATTATGTAAAATAATACAATGAAAAAAACTACACTTTTATATAATAGATTGTTTATTTAAGTAATCCTGATAATAATTGTCTATGATTATAAACTATTGTTCGTATATTTTTGATAGATTTTGAATTTCAAATAATATAATCTTGCTGTGAAATATGTGTGTAAGTAGCAGTATTGTATTTAAAAGTATATTTCTTTCACTTGAAAACCCGTCTTAAATTTTAAAAAAAATGTCATTAACTGGATAAAAGCAATTGTTATAATAAGTCGATTATACATATGTCATAAGATATAATTTATATTTAAATATACATAAAAAACGAATCGATACTTTTTTGGTGTCAAGACATTATCTTAATTTATATGTTTTTAGATTACTATTGGTGCGCAATATGTTTTAAGCACGCTAATTGAGCAAGGTTTCCTACAGCATTCGTCATGAACTCCTCGTCGATATCTCCGGTACATGGCATCTCCAGGCATGAATGAGGCAGCTGACTGATGAGAAAGGAATGGCCATTCTGGCTGAGACGGTGGTAGTTCATAGTCATCGGAGGTCATATCGATCCCTGCAGAACAAATTAAACTATAATGTAATATATCAATTACATTCAAACAATCATCGAAAAGTATGGAGTAAGTGGAAGGGTTTCCATTTTTAAAAATAATTTATTCGAAAAACGAATCAAAGATTTTCTAGTATTCGAATAATTTTATAATTGTTAAAGCACTGAAATATAAAAGTTATCTCTTATTTCAATTGGTAACATTAAATGTAATAGTTTCATTTTTTTATGAAATATTTCAGATTAATGGTTAATTAACAATTTTTCGATGTTTGTCAACCCATATTTTCAAAATACTAATATAACGAAGAACAGTTGAAAATGTTAAAATAAATGCATTGTGTCGCCAGATTGAGACGAAATTTCGATGGATTCGAATGTCTGTGACAAACTAACAGACAATTTGAATATTTAGTTGAAAAAAAATCTGATGATTAATGAGATGATAGAAGTTCAAATTAATCGTTTAAAATTTTCTAACTAGCTGCTATATAATTCACGATAGTACCTATACAATCCCGGTAGTGTAAGAAAGCTTCCCCTGTTGTCGCTAGTGTAGTTTGAGAGGGATCGTATTCATAATAAACTATGCTTATTTGAATACAATCGAATGCTACTATCGTGGGCATAATATGGATTTATAATTATAAATACACGCTGAATTATTGCTTAAATTAATAGGAACATATTCGTAATGAAATAAATAGTGTCGACGATAAACAGTTTTTTGGTACTGACAGTTAAACACAATTAAAAATACTGTTCATATTATAAGTCAAATATAAAATATAGATTGTCATCTTAGGTTAATATATTTGAAATTATTTAGAAACAGTTTCTGAAGTTTGAATTCGTTGAGATAAATATGATTCAGTGCGCATGATCGTGGATATAATAAGGCGTCCTAGAACACCACCGGGCAATACGCAGGATGTATTTGATAGAAATTAAAAATAGTGAAATCCTTATGTCTGAATGGTCTAAGAATATGATAATCACGAATGTATTTCGAGTTTAATAAGTAAAATGTTACTTACATGAGCCGTCCTTTTTCGATTTAGTTGACCATCCATTGTACGATCCTCGACACAATAGGGAAAGAGTATTAGCTAAATGGTTGCCACAAAAACGTCGCAGTCCGTCTTGCCGTTTAGGGAGTTGAAACATGTCCGTTTGAGAAATAACGGAAACAACCGACAAGCACAGCAACGCCACAAACCAAAGGGAATTCATCTATAAATTCAATAACACTCGCATTAAACTAATTAAACAAGTAATTATAATATAACAGAATGGGGCCTGCAGTGCAGAGTAGAATTTTTGCCGTGGTTTGTTGACAAGTTCACAAAATTTTTAACCATTCTTCATTAGATCGATATTTTCGGGGGGAATGGGCCGTACAGAATAATTTAAGGGGCGCCCTCAAATTAAAGTTGCGCCAATGGTGGCAGATGCCATGTAAGACATCGGTATGTAATATTCAACAACAATAGATAGAATTTTAATAGATATCAATAATTTTGGTCATCTGTACGAAACGTAAATATGAAAATATAATTATATTAATTGATTCATAAAAATTATTACAATAATCAATTGTAAATTAGAATCGATAATTATTTCAAGCTATTTTATTATTATCCGATCAATAATGTGGTATCGTCAAATAAGTTAAAATTTTGCAACACGAGACAAGCGTTTCTGATTACATAATATTAATTATAATCTCGAATATGTAGTGAGGTTGTGCTTTTTTAATTTTCTTTAATCGTATATATTTTGAACCATTGCTCATAGTGATTCGATGCAGATTAAATATAAATAAAAATAAAATAAGACGAAACGAAAATATAATAAAGTGTTTTGTAAAAATCGGTGCTATTTATTTCATATTAACTGACTGAACGTATATTAATAATAAAACATTTTTAGTACTTTTTCCACATGAAATTTATTGGATCAGGAACGGTTTCGCTCATGGCGAGCATTGTCAACTGATGATCAGTTGACAATGCTCGCCATGAGCGAAACCGGTCCTGATCCAATAAATTTTATGTGGAAAAAATACTAAAAATTTGTTATTATTGTGCCATTCCACCAAGTATTGACAGTGAACACCTTAAAAGTGATAAACGTATATTTTTATCTGATAAACTCAAAATACATTATTATTCAAGTCGAGTTATTTCAGTAGGTAACCAATGAAAACTCGAAAGTTATTTTAAGCCGTTAATTATAATCTAATATTTATATACACGTATAAATTCCATAAATAATTATGAATCCCACAATTAATTCGCTGCTTGGTGTATAAAATTATATTCATTTTTCACCATTGTTAACTTAAAAAATATAAAGCTTGCCTGGGTAACGTTATTGTGTACTGGTAAGATAAAGGAAACTGATGCTTATCCTAAAATTGTTTCCGTTTTTATGCTATGACTGAAGCCCACACATGAAATTCTTATAGGATAAACCTATCTCAAGGTACAAAGATATGAAAATGAGTCTATAGGCTACACATATTAATGACGTCTTAAATATGCCACATTTACGCATGAATTTTCGTCTCCGCTTTAATTTTAGCAACACATAACGCGCCATATACATACCAATTTTCTGAAAGCATTCATAAAGCTAAGACATAACTATAAAAGCCTTAATAAAACTAATATTTGAATAACAATAGATTTTTTTTTAAATAATGTTTTACCGTCGTAAGTGCGGATCTTTATAGGAAAATGTAATTAATAAAGAGAATAAATAAATATCATATTTGACCACGATCTTTGGCCGAATCTTTGAAATTAGGTGTAAAATTTGTTACATCTGTTGCTGATTGACCAAAAACTGTCAACTTCAACTTTACGAACTTCCTTGTGAAGTACAAAATATAAAATAACAATTTAAATCAGATTGACTAACTTAACCACTGAAATCAAGATGATACCAAGTATCCTGAGAGCCCGTCGTGTAAGACGAGTTCAGTGACTATATTGAAGAATCAAGGTTATGTCGATCCCCAAACAAAAGATTTTTTTCAAATGCAATGAAGTTAAGGATTTCGACTGAGGGTGCTTGATGGAATTACAATATCAAATTTGAATTTTGTACTTTTCCATGAGTTTTGTCGCTAACGACCCGGATTTCGCTCTTTCGGCATCTTCAGGCATTTCAGGTGCACGGATGTACTTGAACTGACGCGTAGTAAACAGTTTGTATCGTTTACATACAAAATTTATATGTTTATATGCTATTTTCAAAAATCCCTATAATTATAACATACCCACTTAATTCATTGGCACTTGTTTACATTCAATTTTGGCTTATTTACATTTTAATAGCAATTTAACTTAGTGATCTACTTCTCACTTAACTTCTTCTACTTCTTCAAGAAAAGACAGACTATTTTTGCCTGCAGTTATTTTAGTGTATTGCTGAAATAAAAGATTGTCATCCAGGACACCTGCGTTCACCATGTGAACAGAAGTTATTCCAATGCTAATACTGGGTGACCGTTTCAAGATGTCTAGTTTTGTCCCATTTTTGTAGAAAATGGATTCAGTCTTTACAAGTGTAAATGAAAGCCTATTTTCTCATCCCTAATTCAAAAAAAATGGTCAATGCTTCTGTGGAAGCACGCTCAAGGCCCGCGCAATTGTTTAACCTCACAATCAGAAGTGCGTCATCAGCATAAGCGATGATTGTGCAATCAATTGGTAAAGGTAGTGACATAAACTCATAAAACAAATAATTCCATAGCATGGACTGAGCCCTGGGGGCAGCCCATGGCAGATCGTCAGCGATCATTGTTTTATAAATAAGATGAATATTTTTTGCTTAATGTGATATGCATCAAAATTTAAAATATGGGATCGTGAATATAGCAACAACCAAACAGCAGTCAAACAATGTGAATATACAAATTGTTGGATTGTTGTTTGGCTATTCCTGCAATCATCTTAGGTATTGGAAATTAAATATCGTTTTCATCTTAACGTTGTTTATTTTTTAAGCCTGTCAATAAGCATTAACTATGTTTGGCCGGTCCGTGGTGCAGTGGTCAACGCCATTGGCTTCCATGACAGACCACATGGGCTTATTCCCGGCACGATCAGAATTTCGGCTGATAAATCGATTCTGTTCGAAGGCAATGGGTTTGTGTTGTTAAAAATCCCTTCCCACCTTTCCGATCCCAAATAAAAGCGGGGCACATAGCGAGAACGATTAGCTTACCACTAGTCCTTTCATAGTTTTCGTATCTTTTCAATCCCTATTCCTTTCGAAAAAGAGTGGTTGTGCAACTAAGTAAAGAGCAGTTTTCGTAGAAAAAAACATGTTGAGATATGCTCAGAGAGGAGTCCATATGTTCCAAGCTGGGAGTGAACATAGTAAAAAAAATGTTTACTGGGATGGAGAATATGCATTTTACATTCTATTTACACATATAACATAATAAACAAGCATAAGATCTCATAGCAGAATAATTAATAAAAGTATTAGATCACTTGGGACTAGAGACTCGACATCTCAAATATTCGTGTATCGAGTAGTAAATTTTGAAAATACTCGATTAGTTTCAGGTGTACCAAAATATATATTATTTATTCAAATTTGTGTATTTAAAAAGATGAAAATAAATAAATAAGCTAATTTAATTTCATTAATACATTTATTTCAATTTATTAACATATAAATAATTCAAAAATGAATTTCAAGAATTAAGCGTATCAAATTTTAAATTGAAATTAGAAATTTATTTACCAAACCTAACCTATTCAAGAGAATTTTTTCGATTGGAAAAAAATAATAAGATTAGGATATTCCACCATATGACATTTTCAGATATTATATATGAGCGTTTATCCACTTTGATCATTTTTAAAATGTAGTAATTATTAGTATTGCGCGCTAGTGTCGGCACACTTATGTCCCGCGCGCTTACGTCGCTACACCCCATTTATCGGATATTTTCAGGATAAACTATAAACTTAAGTGTGTATTTGACGTCAGTTTTGTGCAAATTAAAATTTCAAAGAAAATAAAGGAATTGCTTTTTACAAGTATATACTGTAAACATTAGATCGGGGCTCCACTATACATAATATATTATAAAAGTGTACATTTTGCATTGTCATACAATAGTTGAAGCACGCGATACTGATTTGTGTCTCTATAAAATAACCTATTTGTGAAAATGATCAGAAAGACACAATGTACCGTAAGAAGATGGATGTGTTCTGAAAATCGAAAGAAACTGTTTTTTTTTAGTTATTTAGTTCGCTTTTATTGTGCGACAACACGCGGATATTTTGCACTGAGCTAGCGGAAAATTTTCCGGAAATTTTATCTAATCAGCGAGGATAATATTTTATTTTTCAGGTGATTTTAATTTTAAGTTATATTAAATAGTATGGGCATTTTTAAATAAACGATTACCAAATAAAGATAATTAATTTCACTATGTAATGTGGGACTAATTTATGATTCCAGATCAGTGCCCATTCTTTCGTAAGAAGACATACACGTTTTAATTATTTATTGATAATTCGATTCCATGTAAGTATACCAATTGCTTATTTATAACCTGACATGTCTTTTTCAATTTGAGTCAAATGATCCTGTTACTATTCCTAAGTCCTGATCTTTATACAATATAAACTGAAGTAGTAATAAAAAAAACCATACGCTATAATTTTCCACCAAGAGTTGACAGTTGACACCTTAGAAGTAATATGCACGTTTGTAACAACACTACAGGCAATACTGGGCAATAATTTAACTATTATTAATGATTCTATGACAATCGTTGAAAATTTAAATCGTTTGAATTTTGTACGTTTAATTTCTAGCTATTACATGTATATTTTGTATGAAATCCTAAACTGGAGACGTCAAAAAATTCATCAAGATGCAATACTTCCAATAGGTTTGAACCCTTCTTCACAAGCATTGGCGGTGGTTCAAGTGTTGCCTTCTTGCAGCACGGTTTCATACAACATTCGTTGGAATCTCCTCGTCGATAACTTCAGTATATAGGGGTGTCTTTGGCTGAGACAAAGATCGATCCTAGTCAGTGGAATTAATATCGGTCCCTGTAAAACAGCAATCGGAAGAATAAAAATATTTAGTTCATAGCTTAAAGCATAGGTTCCCAATTTTTTTCGGATGGCGACCCCTTTTTATGAAAGCCATTTGACCCGCGACCCTCAAGGCCAAATTGAAAAAGGCATTTTTCATAAGGTGGTTAAAGAAATCAACGAAAATGCATTAAAGTGGATTTTTTTAGTTGATTGCTTAAGTTCGTGACCCTTAAGAAAACCCGTCGCCACCCCCTTAGGGGGTCGCGACCCATGAGTTGGGAACCCGTGGCTTAAAGTGATATGCATCCAATTTTAACATACCAGTAATACGAATATAGCAATGACCAAACGGCAGTCAAACAATTTGTGTTAAACGTTTTATGTATAACGCAAATTGCTAGAACGTTGTTTGGTTTTTGCGTTATCATGTTGGGTATTGGAAATTAAATATGCTTTGTATCTTAACATAAGGTTTATTTTACAACCGTTTTAACTTTTGATTATGTTTACTGGGATGGAGAAAAGATATTTTATTTTAATGACATAATGTTCGAGCACAAGAATACATGACCGAATAATACATAAAAGTATCTAAATATTTTAGTCAGCACAGTATAGTCTCAGATTGCGGAGCGTGCAGCCTAATACATCCTTGCAGCATTCATCATAAACTCCTCGACGATATCTTTGGTGATTTGGAACGTCTTCGGAGAATAAGTCGAGCTCTGAAACCAACAATTTTTTCGGACGATTACCACGTGCACAGATAAACCGACGCACTTCATCTCGTTAAGAATATAAAATCTAAAATCTGGACGTAGCGTGAGCTATTGGAAAACCACTAGTCCTGTCTTAGCCCTATCTTTTCTATCACTTCTCTCTTCGGAAAAGAAAATTTGAGCAACTCACTGACGATGAATATTTATTGCAATTCAATCCAGTTCGATGAATATAATGTTTCAACAATATGATTTATACTAAACATTGCTCGTTTTCTTGAACAAAATTGACAAAAGAAGATTATTTCAATTTACTTTTATATGTTTAAAAAAGCAGGTAGGTAAAGTATTATACGTTTTCACGGTTCAATTAATACTCATTCGTGAACTACAGATAGTCCATTCTAGTAGAAAGAATCTGTTGGTATAAACTTCATTAGGAGTCCGTATACTCCACACTGGGAGCGGGCAAAGTAAATAAAACTATAGTTTTGGTAGATAGAAACAATCAATCGTCAAAATTTCCTGCAACCTTCATGTACAGAAAATTATAGGTTAATGACAAATTTTTCTAGCATTATATAAATTAACATTATCCCAGACATTATGACAGAGGCTTTCTACCCATGGTTAGCTCTGCTTCAAAGCAAAAGACGTGATATACTAAGTTACCCATTAAGTGGAAAATATATATTTGGGTGTACAAGTTGGTCGTCCCACCACCTCCCGTTATGAATATCCTGCTGTTTTCGCGGCCGCCTTCCATAACGTTATGCGGTCAAGAAAAGAAACGAATTTACTCTTTCTTGGTCCGACACAGATCTATATGGGATTGATTTTAGCCATGTGATATGGTGTTTAAAGAAAATAAAAATACAAAAAAACGCGACCACTTTATTTGAGTAATATTAAGAAACCTGTGTATCCGTATACTGAAATATATTGTATAGTGTGAATAAAGCTGATTTATTACGGTCCGCTGGCCATAACACAACGCATATCCCAAGAGTCAACCTTGTAACGCAGCTATTTATACTCCTCATTATGATGCAAATATTTAACGAAACCGAAAATAAAATTATGGATCGGTATCTCAAAGACATTATTTATAAAAGGTAATTTTCATAAGTTGAAAACGGTTATCATAAATCAGTGTGATCCTGTAGCAAAGTGCACCATAATCACTGGTCCCATACGGACCGTAGGGCTTTTAGAGGTTAGCACTTTGAGCCCCGACTCAAATCATCAAAGCAATTTTCAGTCGATAATATCAATAACTATACTTCGAATGGTGTAGGTCTCTTCTACTATTATTATAACTTGCAAATGTTTCGAAAAGATTTTCCTAGATGGCAGTAATACGATCATATTTGAAGAGACAGAATATCACGTCAAAAAACTCGTTATCGGGACTCAACGGATAGTTAACGTATCATGTCAAAATACGGCTCCGGGATAGATAGTGTTTTAATATGCATGCAGGTAAATGGATACTAGAAGAGTTACATTCAATTCAGGTAACTTTGGACGTCAATATAACATTGGACAAAACTTGAGCAAGTACCGTTTATTTTTTTTTCTGCTGACTAGTAATCGGGATTATTCTTGCGATTGATGAATATAACAAATCGATATATTGGCTTATATGATCAACAAAAGAAGCCATATTCACCTTTAAAATTATTTTTAAAACGAAAATGGCCAGAAATAAGATCTTTTCGCAACCTCTTCACAATTTAATAAGATTTTTGCTGAGAACCAGAATGAAATTGTAAAAAAAAATCTTTTTTGTGAAATATAAAGGATAAAATAATAGTTAGAGCATTTGAATAATTTCTGATGATGAATTGAAAATGACCTTTGAAAAACAAGCACTGCACATGCCATTTTCATTTTCGTTTTAAAAATAATTTTAAAGGTGAATGTGGCTTCTTTTGTTGATCATATATAAGACAAAAGATCGATTTGTTATATTCATCCCTCGCAAGAATGATCCCGATTACTAGTCAGCAGAAAAAAAATAAACGTTACTTGCTCAAGCGTTGTCCAATGTTATATTGACATCCAAAGTTACCCGAATTGACTGTATGTTATGAATAAAGCAAATTATTACGTGAGGTGTCTCTTTTGTCCTTGTTGTCCCAGCCGTGGAATCGTCCCAAGCACATGGCGTACAGGGTGTTATCCAAAGCCTCGCCGCAGATTCTGTATCGTCTGCCTTTGACTAAAACCATCGTGAAGCCACCGCCGATCTTTTTCGTTGTGGTTTCTACAACTGCCGGCGTTGTGGTTTCTACAACCGCCGGCGTTGTGGTTTCTACAACCGCTGGCGTTGTGGATTCTACAACCGCTGGCGTTGTGGCTACAGTCGGGCTAGTAACCACCTTTGGAGACTTTGTGTAACCACCAAACGGCGATCTATAATTTTCACCATAACCATCTTGCGCCCTTACCGAAATGGCTGCGAAGCATATTATTCCAATATACCAAAAGAAATTCATCTGCGAAAAAGCAAAATAAATAGTATAGACATCCACCATCAATAACCCATTTTACTATGGCTTTTAAATAACGGTAAATTCGAGGTAAATGCCCGGTCCGTGGTACAGTCATCGTTGGCTTCCGTGTTGGACCACCGGAGTCCAATTCCCGGTACGAGCAGATTTTTTCAGTCGATATATCGACTCTTTTCAAAGGCAATGGGTGTTGTTATAAATCCCATTACCACCTTTCCGATCCCAAAAAGCGACGCACAGTGAGAGTGACTGGCTAACCACTATTCCTGTCCTAGTCCTCGTATCCTTTCCATCCTTACTATCTTTGAAAAAGAGAGATTGAGCAACTGAGTAACAAGCAGTTCTCGTAGAAAAATATATTTTGAGATAAACTCCGTGACATGTTGGGAGCGGACATGGTTGAAAAAAATGTGAGGGGTTTTTCCCGATATACAATTTATCTTTTGTATATTTATTTATTTTGACGTCAGTTTTGTTCAAATAGAAATTTCAAATATAATAAAGAAAGAATTTATTCCAAGTGTACATTGAAAACATGAAAATTTGTATTCGAGTAAACAAAAAAATATTCGTCGAAAAAAACTTATTTTCGAATATTACAATTTTTGATTTATTTGCTTATACAATTGTACTAGGTATTATAGAAGTGTACATTTTGCATTTCCATACAATAGTTTGAGGGAGCGATGATGAAAAGATTGTCTATAAAATAATCTAGTCTGAAATTACACACAATTTAATATTTTGAAGAAAAAAATATATGTACCCTTAGATGTTTGATATATGCTGAGAAACGAATAAACTGTTTTATTTTTTTGTAATTCGGTCAGTTTTTATAGTGCGACAACACAGATTTTGCACTGAATTAGCGGAAAAATTGCTGCCAATTTTCTCATATCGGCGAGGATAATATTTTACTATTCAAGTGAGTCAACTGTAAGGTATAATCAAATAGTATGGGCATTTTTAAATAAATGATTATCTAATGAAGACAATTCATCTTATTCTGTAATGTGGGGCTGAATTATGATTCCAGATTAGTGCCCATTCTTTTGTAAGAATACATAAACATTTTAATAGTGATATCCAATTTAATTCCATTCATATTTGATTTTCTGTATATTCTTATCGTTTTTCTTACACCAATTGTTTATTATACCTTTTCTTGACTTCAAAAGTAAATAAATTCTCATATTTATATAGTATCAGTTGAATATGTTCAGGATGAGTAAAACGATCCTGATAATATCCTTAATAAAATATAATAAGGTAAATGTACCATTCGTTGACTATGTACCAGTAGTTGACCTTTTGAGAATAAAATGGCCCAAAATAAGAAATGAAGATGCGGGATTGCTCTAAATTGCAAAGTTCAGACAAGTTAAGGCATCTGTGGTCGGAATGAGCCACTAACACATCACCATATAGCCAATAGAGTGTCAGGGTGGCCATTTGAAAACAACACCTAGTGAGGAAAGTGTATCATTTCAAATTTCTTAGGTGATCAATCTAGTAACGGAGTGTACCTTGTTCCTGAACCACCCATTGCTACTTGATTCAACCAAGAGTGGTGTGACAGAAAGCCTCGAGGCAACCCTGAAAGAAATTTCACTATAAATCCCCCTGATTAGACATGGTCAACACCTAGACTTTTCAATTTGTTAGATGGTCAACTACTGAAACGAAAACATGACTTCAAATAATTTAACACAACATTTTTTAAACAGGCCCTTTCGTAATTTTTGTTACATAATATTAATTAAGACATATGATCCAATATGAGTATACTTGCTTTGCCTTCATTCGGTACAATGCTAAACCTTAATCGTTATTTTTGTTGAAATTTTCTCTTAAACGGTCAACGACTGGTACATTTACCTTACATGTATAAGTGGAACAAAAAAGAATTCACAGTTAACACCTAAAAAGTGATTCAAGTTTGCATCAACGCTACAAGCTATATTCGGTAATAATTGAACGTATCTTAAGGATTCCATGAGAATCATTCACATATTTGAGTAGTTTTAATATTGTACTTTTACGTGAATTTTGTCACTAACGCGTAACGGCCCAGGATAAGATTCAACTACTTTCAGTTGAAATCTTTAGCAATCATTCTCGTAAGGGTTCAAAAAAAAATCGTTGTAACAAATAATAAAATAAAAATAAAAATTCATAAAGAGTTTTGTAAATAAATTAAATAGTCGTGTAGTTAAACTATTTTTATTCGTTTTAATTTCTAGACATGAAAAGTATATTTTATATGAAATCCTAAACTGGAGACGTCAACAAGTTCACCAAGATCCAATACATCCAATGGGCTTAAATCCTTCTTCACAAACATTGACCGTGTTTTTTATAAAGTGTTGCCTTATCAAACTCTCAGATGTGGTGATATGATGTTATTGGCTTAGATTGTTTAAGCCATTTTTTATTTTTACCTTAAAAGGTAAAAATAAAATCCTTTATGGAAAAACTACTGGAAAAATTAAGGACTTGTCGTAAATTTAATTAGATAGATACATACAATTGGTTGTTAAATTTAAATATTTTACTTTAATAATATATTTTACAATAGTTGTAAAACTAATTTATATAAACTAATTAAAACCAATACGATTCTTTATTCTGTTGTGGTAAGAAGATATTTTATTTTGTTAGTTAGACTATCGGTGCGCAATATTTTTGAAGCACACTGAATGAGCACGGTTTCCTACAGCATTCGTCGTAAACTCCCCGTCGATACCTTCGGTATATGGGGGCATCTCCTGGCATGAAAGAGGCAGCTGTCTGATGAGAGAGGAACGGCCACTCTGGCTGAGAAAACGGTTGATCGTAGTCATCGGAAGTCATATCGATCCCTGTAAAGTAACATTAGATAGATTGATCATGCCTGGAACTACCATTCGCATCACTACCGACCAATAATTGGTATGTCCAATCAATCTAATAACCTTGTTAACCGCCAAATCGGTAGATTAAGCACTATTAGATTCGGCGTACCGTGCACACGGAACACAGAAATATATGAATGTTTTACAAAGATACACAACTATTATGCATGTTCGCATTTAAAAAACTGGCTGCTTGTCCAAAATATACTCAAATCTGTACTCCAAATACGTACATATTAAAAACCAACAATAACTTAATTTGAAGTCAAGAGCATATGAAATACGATTGAATCATGCAGAGCATAATTAAAACGATATTCCTCTCCCGAAAACAAACACATATTATTTGATGATATCCTGTGTGGCGGTTTTTTTTCAACCATATCTGCTCCCGTAAAGAAACGATAAACTAGTGGTTACCTGATCGCTCCCGCTGCATCCCATTCTGAATATCATATGGGTGTGGAAAGGAATTTAAGAATACATGACTGCGAGCAGAAATCAATAATTCTATTGAAAAATAAAAACTACTCGGACACATCTCGAGCCCGTGCGCTCCGCAACTGAAGTTGATGACGTTGCCACTTGACCACATACCCGACAAATTTGACGTGCGTAATAAGCATAGATATAAATAAACTTACATGATCCGTCCTTTTTGAATTTAGTAGACCAGCCATTGTAGGATCCTTGGCACAGCAAGGAAAGTGTGTTCGCTAAATTATTACCGCAAAACCGTCGCACTCCATCTTGCCTCTTCGGGACTTGAAAGATGTCCGATTGAGAAATCACGGAAACCGCAGACAAGCAAATCAACCCAATGAACCAAAGGAAATTCATCTATACATGGAAAATAATCTCATATACTTAAATAGTCTCAGATATTAAACAATGCTTAACATGAGAGATGCTTAAAGATCCACCATTATAACTTGACCGTTATCGATTTTACATGTAATTAGTACCATTAAGTGTGATTTTTTATTTTTATTATCAGGTGAATTAGCTTTAATATTATATTTGCGATGTAGTACTAACTATAAACTAATGCTCTTCTTTCTTTAAATAAGTATATCGGACAAAATGTCATAGAAATATTCATACAAAGTTATATGAAGATAAGCTATTAAAATTTTAGCACGAAAATAAAATCTTATAATAACTGAATAATTATTCAAATCAGATTGCAGCCAATAAATAACGATATATATAAACAAAACAAAACATTTGACATACAGGCCCATAAATATAATAATTATAGACACGCGAGAAACCTGTAGTTAGATTTGGTACATATTAGAACTTAATAACATGAACCGTTAATTAAGACAAAATGTCTTGCGCTTATACGGATAGATGATTCATCCATATATTAAGCTATTACATAATTTAACGTCGTTAGTGTATTTTAATATTAAAATAGATTTCTTATTTATCTAATTGTTTTTTTAAAGTAACTTGCTTGCCTTAGTAAGGTTATTGAAGACTGATAAGATAAAGGAAACTGATGCTCTTCCAAGAATTTCATCTGTTTTTATAGTGTCGCTGAGCCTCACACATTGAAATCTTTTAAAAAAACCCCCATCTTTCGATACAAGGGGATAGAGGTTACACATTTAATTACTGTCTTAAATATGCCAAATTTACGCATAAATTTACAACTACTTTCAACGGTTCACTTTGATTATAACACCCCACTGAATGTTTGCTTACTGATGTCATTTAATAATAATTTTAAATTATACATAATGTAGTTTAGAACGACGTTATTTTTCCGGTAGAAAGTACGGTAGAAAATTTATTACGGCTTGATACTTTTCCTGGAATCAACATCAATGAACAAATAAATGACCACAGATGAATACAATAAATATCCAGGCCCGAACTGGATTATAAAAAGCTTCTCTAAAATGTGAGTCTCATAATATCATTACCTCAAATAAGTTTAGTAAATTTAATCAGCCTTACAATGGAAATTTACCGGAAATTACAGATAAAAAATAAATGTACATATTAGATTGATTGATTGTTGTTGTTGTTTCCTTCTGTAATGGTCTGAGTAACAGTGATGGATTGATATTTGTTTGCTCACTAATGATTTTATTGGATTGATGAGATATATTACATTCTTATTGTTCCAATGCATTTAGCTTTGAGCCTTTACTACAAAGATGTAAGCATGTGGGTTCTGAATTAAAAGTAATGCTAGGTGATTCCTTTATGAGGTGGTTTGCAATTTGAGTCTTTTTTACTGTTAAATGACCTTATATTTATATTCTTTAAACCGATTAGATATACTCCTGCCTGTCTTCCCATGTATATCATATCATGTGAGCTTCAGGTAGAGACTCCAATTACTCGACTTCTCAACTACTCGAGTATTAAGTAATAAAATTTCAAAATACTCGAGTAGTTTCAGATGTACCAAAATATACACTTTTAATTCGAATTTGTGTAAAAATGACAAATAATTAAAGAAATTTATTGAATATTACTAATACATTTATTTCCATTTATGCAACATATATTTCAACAATAATAGAGAATTAAAAGACTCAAATTTTAAAATTGGTTTGATGTTTTTTTTATAATTCTCGCAGTAGAAAAAACTTCGACGATTATTACTAAAAATTATCGAGTGCTTGAAAAATGGACGAGTATACTCGAGTATCGAGTACTCGATACTCGAATTGGAGTCTCTAGCCACAGGACATTTTATAGATACCGCTTTTAATATTTTTTTCTGTTCCAATTGCACAATTTCATCATGACCAGTTTCACTCTGAGATACATATACTGTGAATTTTCAGCTGTTGAAAAATAAGATCGAAAATATTTGATTTTTATGCATATAAATTAAGACTTTTCAGGATTGTCAGCTAACACAACTGAATGAAGTTGCGTTTACTAATATATTATATTAATCCAGGGCTTTTTTTTAAAAAAAAAAGGTGCTGGAACTCACTTCAAGTCTAGTTTTTTACTAAATAAAATTATATTCAAATATCATTTAAGTAAAATTTTGTCTAATTGATTTTGAAATCTGTGAAAAAATGTGCCGGAACGCCGTACCACCGCGTTAAATGGGGAAAAAAGCCCTGTATTAATCAATAAGTAGCATCCATAGCTTTTGATTGAAATAAGGATGTTTGAATGCCGAATAGCATTAACCATTAGACTACGGAACCGGCATAGCGCCCGCTTATAAGTAAAAAAATGTATATTATAATAAAAACGAGCCGAGGAAATATTATAGTAACTATTTTCATGAGTGAAACGAACAATTTTGATGTTCTTTACCTTTAATATTACTGATATATATGTAATTGAATTAATCAAAAAAAGTATTTACAGCAGTAAAAAAAATGATTAAAATTATGCAACTTTGAAAAAAGGTAAAAGTTTCCAGTGGGTGTCCATAAGCTCGATGGCATAGAACTTTCTTACTATAAAAACAGACTGGAACTTTTGAATATTATCAGTTTTATCTCGTTTCTCATCCATCAACAAACTTCTTACGGTACACTAAAATATTGTTTACACTATTATAAAATATATTATTTAAAAGTGGTGATAATTAAAATTAATTATAAAGATAAAATATCTGGTCTTACGTGCTTCAAATATTTGTATAGATTATTTAATTGTATGATATAATGCTAAAATATACTAAAACGTAGATTTAATGAAACCACTTTATTGTTCAATTATTATTCATTCGTTCATATTTCATATATCATTCATATTTTACAAAATAAATATCAAATTTAATTTTAAACATCAGGTGTCATTTAAATACCATAGATAATCTAAAAATATTTAAAATAGTAATACTTTTAAATATTTAAAAAAAATCTTTAGTATTCACCGTTATGATAGTAATAGTTAATAATGATCATCTACGATTTGGAACTCTATACCATGTATTTACTCTATACTCTATATTTGTCGTCGTTTTCAAAAGTTTGGTATTTCTAAAATATTAAATGAAGTATTTCATCGGCTGGTGGTTTATGGGAGCTCATAGAAGTTGTGTTATTATATTCTAGACAAATAATAAAACGGAGAAACGAGTAGGTAACATATTTTGATATCTAAACAAATATATTTCTGTTTCACAGATGAACTTCTTTTGGTTTGTGGGACTGGCATGCTTCGCTGCTGTTTCAGTAAGCTCGCAATCAGACACTATGTTTCTGGAACCAAAACGCCAGGAATCGCGACGTCGCTTCTGCGGCAATCATTTGGCTGATACACTGTCGCTCTTGTGCCATGGAGTTTACAACGACTGGTCTAGAATGTCTAAAAAGGACGGATCATGTGAGAAATATTTTACTAAATTAATTGCTTATTGGACTGCCATGTGCAATGACAATTGACATCCTCATTATTCCGATTGTTGGATAGCTTTGTGTAATTCATAATTCGCTTTGAAGCATTTGTCATTTGTTTACCTGTTATACTAACAGTTCATTTGTTTTCCACTAGAATAGGCAGACTAACTGAAGCAATCTATAAAATCTAGCTATGACGTACACAAATTCTAATAATAGAAATGTGTTTGTTTCAGGGGCTGACGTATCCTCCGAAGACTACGATCAATCTCTTCCTCAGTTGGAGTGGCCATTCATCTCTCGCCAATCAGCCGTCTCGTTCATGACAGGAGACGCCCCTCATTACCAAAGATATCGACGAGGAGTTTATGATGAGTGCTGCAAGAAACCTTGCTCGCTCTCAGAATTGAAAACATACTGTGCACCACGATAAATTTAAGATGTATATTTTTAAACATATTTTCACACGTATTCTTAACAATGAATTATTGATAAACTGTAAAGCTCTTTATTACAAGTAATTATATTATATCTACCAATCTTCATATTATTCTTTAGTATTTACATATATTGGAATGGATTAGCTTGTTTTCAACTATACACAAAGATATCATATTAGTAAAAACAGTTATTGTAATTATGTAGTCTTAAATTTTTACGTAAAATATATATGAACAATTTGTTTTGCAACCATAGGAAAACTTTTTATTTAAGTGATAATAATCTCATGTATTTTGTATTATTACAATCTGAATCGTCACTACCAAGGAAAACATAAGGAACTGGACGTAAAGTTTCAGGGAGAACTTTAAGAACGGAGAAAAAAAATCACATCTTTGATAAAGCTCGACAACATTTTTTTATAAATTCGGCAGTTACCGTGACGACAGTAACATAAGTCAGTCTTGATATTTCAAAGTATTAAAGCAAAGATATCGAGGCCATTTACTAATGACGAATAAATGTTTGATTGATGAATCTCAAAATTTTCTTTTTTTTTAAATTGCGTAGTGAATTTTTAATCAGTGAGTCGAAAGAGAACGACGCCGAGCCACATATATTGTTAACAAAATTGCATCATTTTTTTTTCCACTGGCTGCAGATAGGTCGACTAGCATAGCTTCTCCCACTCAACTGAGTATATTTAATTGAGGAGGGACGTGAGATTGTGTACTCCATGTATTGATTTTATAATATATATACTTTTTAATAGATTTAAAAAAAAAATTGGCATTACAGCTTACCTCAATGCGCCAAATATTCCTAATTGTGAAAGTCATACGAGATTAACTCGATGATAAATAATGTATCAGTTGTGCACAAAATCAACGATAAATAACATAACCCATAAGATCTCTTTTCTATCAATTGAAAAAAATCTGACCTTGCTGGGAATTGAACCCGGGCCCCCTGATCGCTTGAACAAAGCTCTTGCCACTAGACCACAGGGACCGACTGATAGACCAATGGGTCTGACCTGCTTCAAGGTATCCTAAAATATGAAATCAGTCGATTCAATAATAATAGGTAAGATAAAACGGATAGGGATATCTAAAATAAATGTAGGGTTTTATCCGACCTATTATTACTGAGTTGATTGATTTCAAGTGTTTAAATTATTAATAAATGATAATTATTTAAAGGGGTATAACAATGGCGAGATTGGAAGATTAAGTTGTTCGTTTAAAATTGGTAAACTATAAAGCTGAGCCCTGTTAATCTCTAATATTTTTAGATAGAACCATTTATATTCACCCTTGTTAATTTGTAATAAATCAATGCCTGAGTCTAAATCGAATGTACATATGATTTTCAAAGAGGAAATGATTGGCGAAGGTTGACGTTTCTGATAATTTAAAAAGGATATAAACCCTACATTTATTTTAGATATCTCTATGTTATTATCTGGTAATTAGTATTTGCGATACAACATTCAAAATACCCGATTATTATAACCTAGCCACTTAATTCATTGAAACTCATTTACATCAAATTTTAACTTATTCATATATGTATGTAGATTAGGTTAAAAACAATTAATCTTAGTGATCTACTTATATTGTTTCATATAAACGATACAAACTGTTTACTGCGCGTCAGTTCAAGTACATCCGTGCACTTGACAAAACTCATGGAAAAGAACAAAATTCAAACGAATCAAATTTGATATTGAAATTTCATCAAGCGCCTTCAGTCGAAATTCTTTATCGACATTTGTAATCACTTTTAACCATGCGGCCCTTGAACAATCTGAAAATTTATAAGCTGTCCCTTCTACCAAAAAGGTTGTGCATCACTGCCTTAGACCGAAGACTGTTGGTCATTTTAAAAAAAAGTGTATGATATTCTTATATTTTTATTTGATTAATTATTCAAAATCATATGAAATTAGTGATGCGGCATCGCGGTGGAAATGTTCATTGATGTCGAAATAAATTGAGCCTTAGCTACGAACGCGTACTTAGACGTCAATTCCTTTACTCGTCGAGATGTTTCCTTCGCTTGTATTATTATTATGGGAAATAAATCAGGAAGTGGTGGGATCAAGCTAATTTATTGTGACATTTTCCCTACCTACAGGTTTTTTGATGAACTATGCGTCGATTTTCATTTTAAATATTCATTATATTTAGCTACACACTCACGCATATGTAGGTAGATAATGTTGTATATTTTATTATGCAACAATTATTATCTTTATTCATTTTTAACCACACATTTTAATACCGGTTATAGTTATGGATGAATTATTACCCAATTTGTATATTTCATACCCCTATTTTTAGTATCCTCTTATTTTGTTTCTTCCCACTTGAGACTCCAACCACTCGAAATCTCAACTACTCGAATATCGATTAATATTTTATAGGACAGGATACAGATTGGATGGAGATTTAAATAAGTCAGTCATATGTTTATATTTATAAAGACAAAAAACACCAGTTTCCGTTTTTAATGTTTCTTATTACACAATTTCATCCATAGATCAGAAGTAGGGTTTCCAATCCCGGGATCCCGAGGATTTTCATTACCTGATGAATCATGGGATAAGAAAACATAATCCCGAAATCTTCGGGATTGATTTTTCATCAATAGAAGCGTTTTTTTTATTTCCATTAGTTATTAAAAAAATGCATAACCAAGACATATTTTTTATTTCAATTAGTTATCAGATCTCATTCGAACTAGACCAATAAGGTAAATGTACCAGTAGCTGACCGTTTAAGAGAAAATTTCAACAAAAATAACGATTAAGGTTTAGCCTTGTACCGAATGATGAGAAAGCAAGTATACTCATATTGGATCATATGTCTTAATTAATATTATGAAACAAAAATTACGAAAGGGTTTCAGTAGTTCACCATCTCACATATTGAAAAATCCAGTAGTTGACCATGTCTAATCAGGGGGCTTTATAGTTAACTTTCTTTCATAGTTGCCTCGAGGCTTTCTGTCACACCACTCTTGGTTGAATCAAGTAGCAATGGGTGGTTCAGGAACAAGGTACACACCGTTACTAGATTGATCACCTAAGAAATTTGAAATGATACACTTTCCTCACTAGGTGTTGTTTTCAAATGGCCACCCTGGCACTCTTTTGGCTATATGGTGATGTGTTAGTGGCTCATTCCGACCACAGATGCCTTAACTTGTCTGAACTTTACAATTTAGAGCAATCCCGCATCTGCATTTCTTATTTTGGACCATTTCATTCTCAAAGGGTCAACTACTGGTACATCGTCAACTACTAGTACATTTACCTTACTTTCGTATATTATATTTCAATCGAATATTTTCGCTCTTCAGTAATGGATTATTCATTAAACAACCGAAATATAATTTTCATAAAAAGATAGTTGATAGATCAAGTATTCCTGACTTTGTTTAATTTAAATTATCGACCATTAAAAAAATATTCCAAATCCCGGGACCAGCCCCGGGATCGACATATAACAATTCCAAAATCCCGGAATCAAAATTCTGGTCCGGGATTAGAAACGCTTATCAGGAGCAGTTTCACTCTAAGAGATAGCGAAAATTTCCCACAAATATTGATTATATAAAAATGAAATAATCTAAAAAATATATTTATATCAGTCAAAAAGTTGATTGAAATTATGCAACTTTCAAAAAAAAAAAAAATCCAGTGGGTGTTCATTCGCGCTTTTCCACTATAAAACCAGACTGAAAATTTTAAATATCATCAGTTTTATCTCGTTTGTCAGCCTTCAACAAACTTCTTACGGTACATTAAAATATATTTCATACTATTATAAAATAACTGTGATAAAATATTTATAAGTACTTAATGACAGTTTCGCCGGTCTTATATGCCTCAAATATTTTTATAATTTATTTAATTGTATGATATAATTCAAAATGTACTCACACGTGGTTTTAATGAAATTACTTATTATTGTGTAATTATTATTCACTCGTTCATGTTCATCATCGATATTTCACGAATTATATCATTTTACATTTTAAACATCAAGTGTCATTTAAATACCATAGAGGTTTTAAAAAAATCTAAATTAATCATTCCTTCACCGTTCCGATATTTTACGATTGTAATAATTTCTAAACAAATGGTCAACTATTATATTAAACTATAATACATATACGTACGTACATACAAAATATTTGTCGACGTTTTCAAAAGTCTGGTATCACTGACACATTTACTAAAGTATTTCATCGGCTGGTAGTTTATGGGAGCACATAGCAGTTGTTTTATTATATTACAGAATATAGACAAATAATATAACGGCGAAAATAATACGTAACATTTGGTGTTATGTGTACAAACATATTTTTCTCTTTCACAGATGAACTTCCTTTGGTTTGTGGGATTGGTATGCCTCGCTACTGTTTCAGTAAGCTCGCAATCAGACACTATATATATTATACACTATAAATATATATATTGTCATCTATGATTGTGAACTTTTATATCTTCACATATACATATACCAAAATATTTTTCTCTTTCACAGATGAACTTCCTTTGGTTTGTTGGATTGGTATGCTTCGCTGCTGTTTCGGTAAGGTCGCAATCAGACAGTATGTTTCTGGAACCAAAACGCCAGGAATCGCGACGTCGCTTCTGCGGCAATCATTTGGCTGATACACTGTCGCTCTTGTGCCATGGAGTTTACAACGACTGGTCTAGAATGTCTAAAAAGGACGGATCATGTGAGAAATATTTTACTAAATCAAATGCATTACTGGTCTGACATCCATATGGCAAATGACATCTTTATTATTCCACTGATTGCGTCGCTTTGTGAAGATCGTGTTTTGGATCAAAGCATTTGGCACTTGTTTAGTTTTATACTGAGAGTTCAATTGTTTTCCTCTAAAATATGCAAACTAACTGAAGCAATCTAAAATACTGAAATTTCACTATGAATACACAAATTCTAATGATAGAAATGTGTTTGTTTCAGGGGCCGACTTATCATCCGAAGACTACGATCAATCTCTTCCTCAGTTGAAGTGGCCATTCATCTCTCGCCAATCAGCCGTCTCGTTCATGACAGGAGACGCCCTCAATACCGAAGATATCGACGAGGAGTTTATGATGAGTGCTGCAAGAAACCTTGCTCGCTCTCAGAATTGAAAACATACTGTGCACCACGATAAATATAAAATATAGATTTCTATTAAATATTTTATCATGTATTCTTAAAAACATAATGATTATTGATATATTGTAAAGTCTTTGTAGTAAGGAATCTTATTTACGATAAACTTCTTATGCACCAAACAATTTTTTTTGCAAGTTCTAAAAACTATTTTATTTTTTAGTGATCATAATAATCTTATATATGTAGGTATTTTGTTTAGTCAATATTGATGTAAATAATAAATATACTATTCTAAAATATATTCTAACTGTTTTCATTTATTTTACATATAATTATCGAATATAAATAATTTGGATGGAAGTGGCGAATATTTAACAGAATTGAAAGTAAGACTTCGCTGTAGGAATAACAAAAAAAATAAAATTTAAGATTTCGAGGTAAGGTGCCTGATATAATTTCAATCCCAAATTTGAATCGTTAAAATTAAGTACTTCTCCGTGAGTTTTGTCGCTAACTATCCGGGTTTCGCCTTTGGGCATCTTCAGGCATTACAAGCGCATGAGTGAACACCGGATAATTTTAATTTACCCACACAATTCATTGAAACTCATTAACATCAAAGCTTTCGCTAATTCATCCAGATTGCGATAATATCAATGAAATTTAGTGACCTAATTGTATTTGTATGTTATATCTTATATATAAAACCGAAACGGCGTATGTATGTATGTGGGTCTGTAATTCCCTTTTGCATTGTTGGTCATTAAGTTGCCATAAAAACGAATATGAAAGAAAATATGTTTGAATTTTTATCGGCGAAGACATTTAGTCAAAATGTAATAAATTAATCTTCTACCAACCTTTTCCCGGCTTTTATTATTAATAATAATGTTTATTATTTACGTGAAGGTATTATTTGACAGCAAATTAGACTTTTTCCTTGAATTTGGACATTTTAATGGGCGAGAATGGGGCTGTCATCAAATTAAATAAAGTTTGTGATTTTATTTTAACTCTATTTTGGATGTTAGATTTTGTGATATAATTATGTCGAATGATTTAACATTAAATAATTATTGGTCGCTTAGTCCGAGCGACGCCGGGTAGCAATACTAGTATGATATAAGCTATACAAACTATTTACTATGCGTTCAAGCTCATTCGTGCACTTGTAATGCCTGAAGATGCCGAATTTTTGAGGACGTGAATTTTTTTCACTACACATACTTTTATAAACCATTCGGTTATTGATAACTAGTTTTACATATTTAATACAATCTAAAATACGACAAGATTGGGTGAATTTTATATCTAATATTGAATGTGTGCTTTGTAACAGCTAAAAGAACCTACATCATGACCTCAGCTGCTGCTGGTTTTAAGAACTGACTCGCAGGTTAAGATTATTGACCAATGCCTCCTTCAATTGGAAAGACCATTTATCTCTCGTCAGTCAGACGACTCGTCCATGACAAGGGTCGTCCCACATTACCAAAATATATATCGACATACATGACATTCTGATTATAGAATTGTTCTTAGTCTTGTAGTCTTTACTACAAGACTACAAGACTACAAGACATTTTATCATGAAAAATAACATTTAAATTAAGTGTGGAGATGCTACTCAAAGAGGCGGAACACATGCCAAGTATTCAAACACAATCAGTGGAATAAAGTTTATATCCTCCAAGGACGAGCGTGACCATACGGTCACAGTGATCCCTATTTCCATCTTTTTTCTACCTGAACATCGTATCTATCACTCAGTTTCGGTTAAAAAGGGTTAAAAAATTTTTTTGTCTAGAGTGATAGATACGATGTTCAGGTGTAAAAAGATGGAAATAGGGACAAATAGACAATAGGGTTCACTGTGACTGTATGGTTACGCTCGTCCTTGGAGGGTAAAAAATGAACTTCCACAAAGTTACCACCGAATCTATCGAAAGTACACGTAATGTCAATTTAGCGTACCCTACCTTTTATAGTGTTTCAAATCTGATAATTGAACCAAATTTTATGTCATTTAGTTCGATAAATGTACTTTTCAAATAAACTAATCACATTGTATAATACTATATCCACTTGTATTGTCATAAGATCAGGAGCGAGTTCAGTCATCGCGAACATTGTCAACTTTATTTTTCATAATAAAGCTCTTAGATAGAATATATGCGGGAAAAGAGTGGAAAGACTCTATGAACCCACCCTTAAAATAAAAATAACCACAGTTTCAGAAGGTTAATATTTTATAATATTCCTTGACAACTTTTGCGATTGTAAATATTTCTTTTTTTTCAGATACAGTTACGTTCATTAATTTTTGATTCTCAATTAATGAAAATTTTCATAATATGTATAATATTTCTACGTTCGATGTACTTTTTAAATCGTATAACTGTAAATCACGGACGTGGTGAAAAAAGTGTCCACCTAATTATGAATATTATTACTATTAAAATAAAAACGTTAATGGGCTAAGCTTTTTATACACTCATTATAATGAAAGATAATAGAAAAAAAAATTGGGAATATTTTCAGTTTTTTCTTGCTGATTCAAGTGTAAATTTTTAAAATTCTTCAATTAAATATTCTGCCTTTCAAAAAGCTTCAAATTCCACCTTTCAAAAAGTTATTTTGTCGTGTTTAAAAGAGTGATTTATTCATTATCAATTATGTTTGAAAACGGTATGTTAATTTAATTTTGATCGTAAATAAGTGTTTAAATATCTGACAACAGAAATGTATAGTATTAAGACTAATTAATAAAATCTTTAACCGTCAATCGACAAGCAAGATTTCAGCAAAATACAATTATTTACATAGTTAAGCGCTAGTAGAACATTTCATATAAAAGATTTTGAATGGGTAAATCAATGTTATTAATTATTTAAAATAACATGAAATTAATGACGTATGAGCGTGCTGGAAATGTTCATTTATGTCAAAATAAAAAGGGATTTTGTTATGAACACGTTCTGAGACGTCGATTCCGTTACCCCTTGAGATTTTTCCTACATTTTTATTATTATTTATTATGGAGAATAATTAAGTAAGTGGTGGAATCGAGTTAACTTGTTGAGACATCTTTCCTGCCTACAGGTTAGTCGGCAAACTAGGGGACGATTAATTCCATTTAAAGCTTACGCATTTTATTTAACAACCTAGCCAAAAACAGTTGACGTTGTCTTTTTTTTAATTAGGCAAAAATAATTAAAGCATCTAAAAGCAAACATATGAAGCCAAAATCTAACAAAAAATACGTGTATATTACATGTAATAATTATTAATCTTTTGTGAAAAAGCATACGAAAAAAAAGACATTCAGAATCCTACAAGAAAATGTCTATTTGTCAAGTGTTAATTCATTTATATTGGTGGCAATAAACGGTTTAATTTGAATGTAAAAAACGAAAAGATATGCTGAAATAAAAGTTGTCACTAAACCACGCATTGGCAAAAACTAAATATTCACTCTTTACTTCGTACGTCACGGGCATCTTGAGGAAAAATCAAACTCTAATTTACTAATAATTAATAAGTAAATTATTTTTATTAATAATACAGTTAATGTTTATGAGCTCAAATGTCTTCAGTTCGTGACTTTTATGACAGGCATGAAAAAAGTTGAAAGCACGAAAATATCCTATACCGTCATGTCATTATAAGCCTTGGATTTATACTTCATAAGGTAAAAACCTGGTGAAACAAACACTGTAATCCGTTATCGAAAGAGACTGAGCTAGAAGCTGAAGATATGAAAAGAGATGTGAAAATTCTTATGTAAGTGTATAACATTTCATCGATTTAAATTTTATATTGAAATTCCGTCAATCTTTGATGTTTAATCCGGGTTTGTGGAGTCGGAGTCGGAGTCGTCACGGCGTTTTAGCCGGAGTCGTACTCGGAGTCAGAAATTTTGAAAATTTTGAACTTTTTATTTTTGCATTTAATATGTCAAATTTGGTATTGGCCGCATTGATAGGGTTGATATTTAATTGAATACACATAAATAGGAAATTTAGGGGAAAAAAGTGATTATATTAAGCTTTTTTTAGTCGGAGTCGGAGTCGTGGTTTTGGTAAATGCTGGAGTCGGAGTCGGAGTTGGACTTTTTTTTCCCGACTTCACTGCCCTGGACTTTAATCTACAGAGTTCACTAAAAAAATAACGATTTTTTTAGACACAAATATGGGTGCTCTTTCGCCTTCTAGGTATTCACCAGATGGAAGCCAAGTTATTAAGAAAATGGTCATTATGAGACAAGTATACCGACTGAAATATCACTCAGATGCATAATTGCATTCAAAACTGACAAATTGAAGTTGAATAAATAATAAAACGATGGCAAAGAGTTATAAATAATGATACAAGCTTTTAACGATAACTGGAGAGGGTTATTACGGAAAGAGGATTGGATTGACGTCGGCTTGGAATTAATAGAAGCTTTACAACCACCTTTTTTACAAATATAAACAATATTTTCTGTGGTAATTTCACAATTTTCACAGAACCAATTTCCCCTTTAGCGATATAAAGCATTTTCTTATAGTGAAAAAGAAGATTGAACAGATTTACCTTAGATGAATTAAGCGTTTGGAGAATTTCCAAAAAAATATTGAGGAAACAATTATCCATCCATGCCTTTTGATTGAATAAAAAAAAAATCAAACAAAGTTTAATCAGGGGCGGAAGCAGATTTAAACGTCGGATTCCATGACCTAACGGAAGAAAGCATGGACAGCAAAAGAGTATGGACATTCGACTACTGGATTGGTAACGCACTTGCTTAAATATAAAAAAAATATATTATTTTGAAATCGAGCTACGAATATTTTTTACTATTATCATTAGTGAAACGAACCAATTGCTAATATGCAATTGGTGTAATCTGAAAAACTCCTCTTTTATCTATGTCCGTCCCTCTCACAATGTGGAGCATATGTCCTCCTAAAAGATGTATCTAGATATTTTTTACGAAAACCTGTCTCAGAAAAACAATCGCTGAAACTCTTTTCGTTTTATCAGAGTAAGGATAGAAAGGATAAGGCCAAGATAGGACTAGTGAGGATACAAAGTCGCTCTCGTTTCACACAGCTCATAGGATTGGGTGGGTGGGAGATTTATTCTAAGATAACACATGCACCCATGTCTTCTTACTAAATCGATTAATCGCTTACTGAAAAAAATAAGTTCGTCACGGAAGCCAGCGGCGTTGACCACTGCACTACGGTGTCGGCATCAAATTTAACGAAAAATACTAATAACGAGTTATTTGATTTTATGCTCTTATGAAATAATTAGTATTGCTACTTGGCGTCGCTCGGACTAAGCGACCAATAATTATTTAATGTTATATCATTCGACATAATTATATCACAAAATCTAACATCCAAAATAGAGTTAAAATAAAATCACAAACTTTATTTAATTTGATGACAGCCCCATTCTCGCCCATTAAAATGTCCAAATTCAAGGCAAAAATCTAATTTGGTGTCAAAGAAATGTCAAATAATACCTTCACGTAAATAATAAACATTATTATATTAATAAAAGCCGGGAAAAGTTCAGTAGAAGACTAATTTATTACATTTTGAATAAATGTCTTCACCGATAAAAATTCAAACATATATTCTTTCATATTCGTTTTTATGGCAACTTAATGACCAACAATGCAAAAGGGAATTACAGACATACAGACATACATACGCCGTTTCGGTTTTATATATAAGATATATCGATAGCTTAAAGAGTAATTTTGTTTACTCCACTTTTGACTGATAATGACTTAATAATGCCATCTTGTATCATGCAATGTGCATGTCCCGTAAAATTTTTATAACGAAAAATTATCTGAGTTTTTTGAAAATTTGATAACTCCATTGTCGTTCTAAAACCTACACTGCTAATTATCCAACTCCACCTTTTTTATTTTCATCTGTCATTCATTCGATGTTGTTCAGCGGTGGTACAAATAAATCGTTTGAAAGTCCTATTTGAAATTTTCCCGATCGGTTTGAAAATACCAAAATAATTGACAAAAACGGAGATAGCAAATTTACTCTTTAATCCATCGATATTTTCCCTAATAAAACAAAAATATCCAGTGGGTGTTCCGGCAACTCAGTCTTCTGAGCTTTCACACTATAAAAACAGTCTGAAACTTTTGAAAATCATCAGTTTTATCTTGTTTGTCAGCCAACAACAAACTTCTTACGGTACACTAAACTATTTTGCGTAATATTTATAAATTGTGATATTTTATTATATTCTTGTGAAATAATTTCACTAACAATGTGTTATAAATATAAAAGATTCTTAATTACTCCCATCAAGTATTTGTATTGGTTATTTTATTGTATGATAAAACATATAACGCAAAATGTAATCATACCAAGTTTTAAGTAAAATAATATTTTAGTTATGATTTTTCGCGAAATTACAATGTAAAATCATTTGAACATTCAAGTACTATCTTAAAACCAAAGAGTTATAAAAATAGTCTAATAGTTTTTGTAAATTCAATTAGCATATTACCAATTTGGAATCGTGTGAATTTTGCACTTTTCCATCAACCGTCAGGTCAAGTTCAATCGTGCACTTGAAATGCCTGAAGATGCCGAAACGCAAAATCTGAGTCGCTAGTAACAAAAATCATGGAAAACTACAAAATTCAAGCAAATCAAATTTGATCTTAAAATTCCATCAAGCACATTTAGTTGAAATCCTTAATAAGCATAATATCGACGTCAAGTAATTAAAGCAGTGATGCACAACCTGAGGCCTCTACTAACAAATATCAATCACCTTTTTTTCTTCAAAACTTTTAACGTACAATGGAAGAACAATATAAAAAAATAAAATTTTCAATTAAAAAGACACTTAAAATATCGAAGCTTTATCTGTTTACCCATGCGGCCCTCGAACTATCTGAGAATTGATTATCTGGCCTCTCTCCCAAAAAGTTGTTTGTACATCACCGGTTTAAAGGCATCGATGTTTAAATTACCTCCTACCCTACCCGATCTTAAAATATGCCAGTTGCAGAAGCGATTTACAGACCGCTAACAAGTTCGGCCCTTTCGGTACCTTTATCCTTATATCCTTTCTTTTTCAAAAATCGAAAGTTCCAGTGACTGCGTAGTGAGCATTTCTCGTGGCTAGAGACTCCAATTACTCGACATCTCAACTACTCGAGTATCGAGTAGTAAAATTTCAAAATACTCGAGTACTCGAGTATACTCGAGTAGTTTCAGATGTACCAAAATATATATTTTTAATTCGAATTTGTGTATATAAATAGATGATAAGTAAATAAAGAAATATATTGAATATCATTAAAACATTTATTTCAATTTATACCACATATATTTCAACAAATTTTCAATTAATTTTAAGTTTCGTTTTTATATTTCTCGCAGAAGAAAAAACTGTCGACGATTATTACTAAAACGAGTACTACTCGAGTATTTTTCAAATTACTCGAAAACGGAAAATGGACGAGTATACTCGAGTATCGAGTACTCGATAATCGAATTGGAGTCTCTACTCGTGGCACAACTTCCGTTCATATATGTTCCATTAGGAGTCCATATGCTTCACGTGGTTAAATAAAACCAGTTTCATTTGCATTTTATAAAATCGTGAGTAAACGTTTGTTTATATGTGAATAATATTGAATGAAACACACATGAGTCATTCCGTATTCACCAGTCTGGCTGGTAGTTAACGATTAGAGTAATTTCTAAATAAATTGTCATCTATGATTTTGAACTATTATATCTTCACATATATACCAAAATATTTGCCAACGTTTTCAAAGGTCTGGTATTTCTGAAATATAGAATGAAGGATATCACCGGCTGAAAGTTTATGGGAACTGACATAAGTTGTTTTATTATATTATAGACAAATAATTAACGGCAAAAGATATAGGTAACATTTTGTTATGTGTACAAAAATATTTTTCTCTTTCACAGATGAACTTCCTTTGGTTTGTTGGATTGGTATGCTTCGCTGCTGTTTCGGTAAGGTCGCAATCAGACAGTATGTTTCTAGAGCCAAAACGCCAGGAATCTCGTCGTCGCTTCTGCGGCAATCATTTGGCTGATACTCTATCGCTTCTGTGCCTAGGGGTTTACAACGACTGGTCTAGAATGTCGAAAAAAGATGGATCGTGTGAGAAATATTTTTCTAAATCAAATGCATTACTGGTCTGGCATCACATGTGGCAAAAGACATTTATATTATTCCATTTATTGGGTCACTTTGTGAAAATCGTATTTAGATTCAAAGTCAAACTTACAAACCTTAATAATAATAGGTTGAATAAAACCCTAGCTTTATTTTAGATATTCCTATGTTATTATCTGGTCATTAATATTTTCAAAAATCCCCATAATTATAACAAACCCACTTAATTCATTGAAACTTGTGTACATTAAATTTTCGCTAATTTATATTTTAATAGCCATTTAACTTAGTTATCTAATCCTATTTTTGTATATAAACGATACAAACTGTTGACTACGCGTCAGTTCAAGTACATCCGTGCACTTGAAATGCCTGAATATTCGAAAAGGCGAAACCCGGGTCGTTAGCGACAAAACTCGAAAAATACAAAATTCAAACGATTCAAGTTTGATATTGAAGTTCCATCAAGCACCCTCAGTCGAACACCTTAATTGATTGAAAATATTTCGCATTTCTTTATCTGTAAACTGAGAATTCATTTGTTTTTCACTGGACTAGGCAGACTAACTGAAGCCATTTAAAAAACTGAACAAATCAACTAAGACATATCTACAAAAATTTTATGGAAGAAATGTGTTTGTTTCAGGGGCCGACTTATCCTCCGAAGAATACGATCAATCTCCTCCTCAGTTGGAGTGGCCATTCATCTCTCGCCAATCAGCCGTCTCGTTCATGACAGAAGACGCCCCACATTACCGAAGATATCGACGAGGAGTTTATGATGAGTGCTGCAAGAAACCTTGCTCTCTTTCAGAATTGAAAACATACTGTGCACCACGAGAAATCTAAGATGTAGATTTTTAAACATATTTTCACACGTATTCTTAACAATAAATACTATACTGATTATTGATAAATTGTAAAGCTCTTTCTTACAAGTAATTTTATTATATCTACCAATCTGCATATTAATCTGCATAACATCTTTTATATACAAATATATCCTACCTTTCAAAGAATTTAAACGTATTTTATGAGAAAATCACTGTTTATTTATATACTACTAGTATTGCTACCCGGCGTCGCTCGGACTAAGCGACCAATAATTATTTAATGTTATATCATTCGACATAATTATATCACAAAATCTAACATCCAAAATAGATTGATTGAGTAGGCATTTACTTGGTAGAACTCCATTATAATACGGTAAGAAAAATAACAATGTCGAAGGCGTAAGCCGAAATAACTATCAACAAATATATAAAATTTATGCAGAACTAAAATACATTGTTATTTTTCTTACCGTATCCAAAATAGAGTTAAAATAAAATCACAAACTTTATTTAATTTGATGACAGCCCCGCCCCATTCTCGCCCATTAAAATGTCAAAATTCAAGGAAAAAATCTAATTTGCTGTCAAAGAAATGTCAAATAAACATTATTATTAATAATAAAAGCCGGGAAAAGTTCAGTAGAAGACTAATTTATTACATTGTGACTAAATGTCTTCGCCGATAAAAATTCAAACATATTTTCTTTTATATTCGTTTTTATGGCATCTTGCAACAATAACGCAAAAGGGAATTACAGACCCACATACATACATACGCCGTTTCGGTTTTATATATAAGATTGATGGATAGCTTGTTTTCAACTATACACAAAAATACTGTATTATTAAAAACAGTTATTGCTTTTATGCAGTCTTAACTTGTTACGTTAAATTATTATATATATGAACCAAACAATTTGTTTAGCAACCATATAAAACCATTTTTTATAAGTAGGTAATAATAATCTCATGTATTTTGTTTAGTCGATATTGATGTAAATATACTATTATTAAATTTAACAAAATTACTAAAAATTTTACAAACACATTTATTTTTTTAATATGATATTTTATTATGATATATCCAGTGCTATATGATATGACCAGTAATTTGTACAGATAAATGCAGCTTTTATGCACATTACTTATTGCCTTACTTTCGGAAATTTATCTTCAAGGATATATGTTCGATATACATAGATCTGGGTCTGTAAATTTATGATGTTTTCCGGGGTCTTTAGAAATTGGCATTTCTAAAAATGACACTAATATGCCACCAAAAAATCAAAATAACTATTAAATATTTAGTAAATTATGTATTTCACCAATAACAAATTGCAAAATGTATAGAATGTTGAAAATCTCAAAAGAGCCTCAAAAAGCATTAAATTGTGCCACATGTGGCCCCTGGGCCAAGGTTTGGGCATTTATGATTTACTTGATATGTGTAACAGGTGTTGGACTAAATACCTCAATACAGTATGAATCGTCACTACCAAAGATAAAATAAAGAATTTGACGTAAAGTTTCAGGAAGAGCTTTGCAACAAAAAATTGCGTCTTTGACTTGGTTTGCTCGACAACATTTTTTTGTTTGTTCGACTTTTACCGCGACGACAGTAATATAAGTGAGTCTTGATATTTCTAAGTATTAAAGCAAAGATATCGAGACCATTTACTAATGACGACTGAATAAATTTTTGATTGATGAATCTCAAAAACTTTATTTTGTGATTTGCGTGAAGAATTTTGAATCAGTGAGTCGAAAGAGAACGAAGTTATCTATAAAGAGCCGTACAACGCCGAGTCACATATATTGTAAACAAAATTGAATCAAATTTGCTAGAAATATCCAAAAAAAATCATATATCTTCCACTGACTGCAGATAGGTCGACTGGCATAGCTTCTCCAACTCAACTGAGTATATTTGATTGAGGTTGGACGTCATATTGTGTACTCCATGTATTGATACACCAATGGATCTGACCTGCTTCAAGGTATCCTCAAATATGGAATCAGTCAATTCAATAATTATAGGTCAGATAAAACAGATAATTGTAGGGTTTTATCCAATCTATTATTACTGAGTTGATTGATTTCAAGTGTTTGAATTATTAATAAATGATAATCATTTAAAGGGGTATAACAATGGCGAGTTTGGAAGATTAAGTTGTTCGTTTAAAATTGGTAAACTATTAAGCTGAGCCCTGTTAATCTCTAATATTTCTTGATATAACCATTTATATTCGCTCTTGTTAATAAATAATAAATCAATGCCTGAGTCTTAATCGAATGTGTGATTTTCAAAAAGTAAATGAAGGCGAAGGTTGAAGTTTCTGATAATTTTAAAAGGATAAAAGCCTACATTAATTTTAGATATCTCTATGTTATTATCGGGAAATTAGTATTTGCGGTACTTCATTCAAAATACCCAATAGTTATAACTTACCAACATAATTTATTAAAACTCATTAAAATCACATTTTGAATTTTTCATATACATACATAGATTACGTTAATACAAATTAAACTTAGTAATTTACTTTTATTTTTTCATATAAACCAGGCACAGGCAAACTGCGGCCCGCCGAGTGTTTTCTGCGGCCACCATCATAAATCCTAATCTAAGTAAGAATATTTTTTTAATATTTTATTAAAAAATTCAGAAAATCAAATAAAAATTCTTCAAAATATTGAGTGAATATACAGATATACCTTTTCACAGTCAAATTCGATGGCTTTGCTTCGAAAAAGTGCTTCGAAGAGTTCGGGATATGTATAAAAAATATTATAATTTTATTTTTGGAAATGAAGAACGTTACGAACTTTCCCGATACTGATGACTAATCAGTATCAGGATCCCTAAGGATTTGGGATTTTGCATTTACTCTGGACATTGTGCCACACTACTACTGCCACAGTACTATAAACTCCGTGTTATGAACGCTCTGAATGACGATTTTTCACAAAGATTGGTGACTTCCGAAAAATTGAGACAAGTTTGGCGCTAGAAAGCGATCCATTTTCAATAGATATTAAAACTGTATTGAAAGACTACAACTTGAGTTTATTGATCTGCAATTAACCCTGGTTTAAGAGAATTACATCGACGTGACAAAATCTGCAAATTTTACAATGATCTTAATTAAGACAAATTCGACCAACTTAAAGATTTTGCACGAAAATGTGAACTGACATTTTCGATCATGAACCTTAACTTAATTCTGATTCCATCTTCTTCTATGACAATACACAAGCAGTTTTAAAAATATCAACTACAAAATGAGCAACTGAATTTAAAAAAAAATTGAAAAATTTCACTTTTAAGCAGCATATTCTTCTCATATTTTTTTTGGAAAAAATATTTTTCGTGATAATAAATAGAGTACACCCGGTCCTCTTTTTAAACGATTTTTTTCAGTGTTTTCGTTTTTACGTGATTCTTTGGACAGCACCGTGATTTATTCGTAGGTACGCGATTTTTCTTTTTACAGACAAAATGATGCGCAAACTCATGCGATATTATTGGTCACTATGATCTGAAACTTATTTAAGCACAATGCATTTATAAAATTCGTTGAATAGCACGTTTCCCGGTCGTAAATTTTATCATAGAGAGTTACTATGTCAAATAAATGCACTTCAGACGTCCAAGTATTTTAAATTCACAATATCTAATTATTTATTAGTAATTAATACGAATTGAATATAGAAATATTATTCTTGAATGAAAATGGGAAAGTTTTAGGTATAATTTTATGCAAAAAAAAATTTTTTAGGTCGAAATTGAAAAACAATTTTAGTTTTTTCTTGTATTTTGGATACTTTTTCCGCGATTTTTTTAGGTGCACCACTTTTTAAACCAATGTGTCACGTAAAAAACGATCGGGTCTATATCTATAAATGGTATTTTAGTTGCTGCGGCCCGCAGCTCATTTAGAATTTTTGGAATTGGCCCTCCATCCGAAAAGTTTGCCCCCCCCCCCCGGATATAAACGATACAAACTGTTTACTACGCGTCAGTTAAATTACTTTCGTGCACAATGCCTGAATATGCCAGAAGGTGAAACCCGGGACATTAGCGACAAAACTGAAACGATTCAAATCTGATATTGAAATTCCATCAAGCACCTTCTGTCGAAATAGAAACTGAATAGCATGACTTATTGTACTACTCCAAAGCTCGTTGGCTTGGCAGAGGCTTCAATTTAATATATAGCTGTGCTAATATCTTCTTTTGTTATCAGTTTTAACCATGTGGCCCTCGAACAATCTGAAAATTTATAAGCTGGCCCTTCTACCAAAAAGGTTGTGCATCACTACCCTAGATCTGCATCACTGTTGATCATTTCAAAAAAGTGTATGATATACCGTAAAACGGGGTCAAAAGAGACACTTTTTACACTTCACGACTGAATGATGAACGGTATGAAGATACATATACCTGACAACATAATTCAAATATGAATGGCTTGAAACTTGTTTCTATGGTCATATTACACATTCATAACAATATTTTTCAAATATTCACTATTCGATTTCACACATTCAATTTTTTTCAATGTCTAGAGGGTAAATCGTGACTTGGCAGGTGAATAGAGACAAAAATACAGATTGTAATGATTGGAATACATATATGAACCTCTATTCTATACGAGTCTCTATTCATTCCGTTTTACGGTACTTATTAGCCAAAAAAAACATGATTTATTTTAATTTTCCTCCAATAAAAGAGAAGTTTTTAAGGGTTCAAAAAGTAAGGATGCACAGGCATCGAACTTAAACACGTTTGTTTCAATTTTGGACAATTATTTAGATGGTTTGGTTTTGTCATTCGAGAGATAGTATTTTAGTCATTGTAAAGAATTATATATATAATATATATAGTAAAAAATAAATTGGATACTTAGTAAAGTTGTGCTAAAGTTCAATCCTTGTTTTTGTCTCTATTCACCTGCCAATCTCTATTCACCCCGTTTTACCGGTACTTATATTTTTATTTGATTAATTATTGAAAATCATATGAAGTTAAGCATAGTGATGCGGCATCGCGGTGGAAATGTTCATTGATGTCGAAATAAATTGGGCCTCTGCTACGAACGCGTTCTTAGACGTCAGTTCCATTACTCGTCGAGATGTTTCCTTCGCTTGTATTATTATTATCGGGAATAATTCAGTAAGTGGTGGGAGCAAGCTGATTTATTGTGATATTTTTCATGCCTACAGGTTTATGCGTCGATTTTCATTTAAAATATCCATTATATTTAGCTACTTACGCAGATGTAGATGATGTTCTCTATTTTATTTTGCAACAATTATTATCTTTATTCATTTTTTGACCAAACGTTTTAATACCAGTTATGGATGAATTATTACAATATTTGTACAATTCCTACCCCTGTTTTTAGTGTACGCCTTATTTTATTTCTTCCCACTAGAGACTCCAATTACTCGACATCTCAACTACTCAGGATACAGATTGGATCGAGATTTATATAAGTCAGTCATATGTTTATATAAAAACAAAAAACACCAGTTTCCGTTTTATATATTTCTTATTACACAATTTCATCCATAGATCAGAAGAAGGGTTTCCAATCCCCGGATCCCGAGAATTTTCAATACCTGATGAATCCCGGGACTATGGATTTGTTTAGCATAATTATAACGGGATTGATTTTTCACCAATAGAAGCGTTTTTTTCCATTAAGGATGTGAAATGTAATTAAAAAAATGCATAACCAAACATATTTTTTATTTCAATTAGTTATCAGATCGCATTCGAACGAGACCAGTACTATCGCATATTATATTTCAGTCGAATATTATTATTTCTCGCTCTTCAGTAATGGATAAACAGAAAACAACCGAAATATAATTTTCATAAAAAGATAGTGACATCAATTATTCCTAACTTTGTTTAATGGTAATGGTTCAACTAGTAAAAAAATATTCCAAATCCCGGCACCAGCCCCGAGATCCCGGGATCGTAATAAGTCCATTCCAAGATTGCAAAATTCTGGCCCGGGATTGGAATCCCTAATCAGGAGCAGTTTCACTCTAAGAGATATTTCAGACCGTGTAGGATTGAACAGATTTCATTTTGATGCATATAAATTATGCCTTTTCAGGATTTTCAGTAAGCATAACTGGATTAATTAATGACATCAATGACTTTGTTTGAAGTCAGTCTTCACAGATTCACAATTCCACTTCACAGATTATAAAAATGAATATTTATATCAGTCAAAAAGTTGACTATAATTATGCAACTTTGAAAAAAACATTTTTCCAGTGGGTGTTCATACGAGCTTTCCACTATAAAAACAGACTAGAACTTTTGAATATCATCAGTTTTATCTCGTTTGTCAGCCTTCAACAAACTTCTTACGGTACACAAAATATATTTCATACTACTATGTAATAATCTTGCAAAATATTATCTATATTTTATGATAGTTTCACTTAGATAGATAAAATATCTGGTCTTATTTGCTTCAAATATTTAATTGTATGATGTGGTTTAAGGATATTACTTTATTGTGTAATTACTATTCATCCATTCATGTTTATCATCAATATTTCACGAATAATATCATGTAACATTTTAAACATCAGGTGTCATTTAAATACCATAGAGAAGGTAAATAAAATATGTAATATTTGATGATGTCTAAAAATATATTTTTCTCTTTCACAGATGAACTTCCTTTGGTTTGTGGGATTAGTATGCTTAGCTGCCGTTTCAGTGAGGTCGCAATCAGACAGTATGTTCCAAGAATCAAAACGCCAGGAATCGAGACGTCGATTCTGCGGAAATCATTTAGCTGATACGCTGTCGCTCTTGTGCCATGGGGTTTACAACGACTGGTCTAGAATGTCGAAAAAGGACGGATCGTGTGAGAAATATTTTACTTAATTAATTGCTAACTGGTCTGCTATATGTGATAACAATAGACAACTTTATTTTGCATTTGGCCCATTTTCGCATTTTGTTTATCTGTATACTGAGAGTTCATTTGTTTTCCACTGGAATGGGCAGACTAACTGAAGCAATCTTAAAAACCGAACAAATTTTACTATTACAGACACAAATCTTAATGAAATGAATGTGTTTGTTTCAGGGGCTGACTTATCCTCCGAAGACTACGATCAATCTCCTCCTCAGTTGGAGTGGCCATTCATCTCTCGCCAATCAGCTGTCTCGTTCATGACAGGAGACGCTCCCCATTACCAAAGATATCGACGAGGAGTTTACGATGAGTGCTGCAAGAAACCATGCTCGCTCTCAGAATTGAAAACATACTGTGCGCCGCGAGTAATATAAGATGCAGATTTTTAATATTTCACACGTATTGCCATACTGATTATTGATATATGTATGTATTGTAATGATCTTTGCTGCGCGTAATTTTATCATGTTTGTTAGGTAGTTTTCATTTTTTACGGTAAACTTTATTTGCTCCAAACAATTTGTTTTGCATGTTTTGAAAAGCATTTTTTTTGTGATAATTATAATCTTACATATTTTTTATTGTCGATATTGATTTAAATATACTATTCCTAAATTTATAAAATGTCTTCATATTTTTGCCATATGGATCGCATACAAATAATTTGAATGGTATTGATTAAAGTGGCATTAATTGGTAGAACTCCATTATAACACGGTGTAAAAAATGTATTTTAGTTCTACAGAAATTATACTATATATTTTTGATATTTCGGTATTTAGGTATTTCAGCATACGCCACTGTCAGAACTATGTTTAAACATGCATTTACTTATCTTCTTTTCTGTTAAACATTCGAATTTTATATGGTAATAAGTGAAAGCTTATCTGAGTTTTTATTAAGTGGGGATAAACGTAAATTAATATTGTATTATGTTGATTTATTTAGAATTGCAGTAACCTTTTGTAACGGATTAAGAAGTGGCAATCAATTAATATTAGTTTGTTCATTACGAATGTCATTGTATTGATGATAACTATTAATTTCTAATTGTTCCAATGTATTGAGCTTGGGACATTTATTACAAAACTGTATACACTGAGCTTAAATTTATGTTATGCGATTCCTTTATGAGGCGGTTTACAAATTGCGAATCTGTTTTTTTTAAATTAAATGTTCTTATATGTATTAATCCCGAGTCGATATACTCATACCTTTTTATCCGATGTATATCGATTCGCATGTACCGCAATACATCTTATAGATACCGCTTCTAACAAGTTTATTAATCTAGTCCAGTATTTCTTAACCGGGGGCGCCAGCGCCTCCTTGTGGGCGTTTTTAAATTTTTAGCATTTGGGGGCGCTGTACGAGTTCAAGTGGGCGTTGCGTTGTCTCGTACATCGCGACTTGTATGAACTTTTAATGCCAGATAAGATAATTAATCCATTTTTAACAGATGTAGAAAGTGGCAGTCAAAATTTAAAAGAGCAGTTTATTGAGCTACAAAATGACTGTGAAGCTAAAATAGTATTTAATCAATGTGATTATGAGGTTTTTTTGGGTCCATTTTCGCCATCAATACCCTTTTCTGTGGTAAAAGGTAAAAAGAGGAGATTTGAGACTGTATTTAACTATACTTGAACCTAATATTACGAAAATAGCACAGTTAAATGAGGCTCAAGGATCTCATTTTTGTATTCAAATGAGATCTTGGATGTTTATAAAAATAATCATGTTATTTATTTGTTTTTAAAATTTTTGGAGGGTGGCGCTGGATAATTTTATCATAGTAAAGGGGGCGATTCTTTCAATATGGTTAAGAATCACAGAATTCTAGTCTTTACTATTTTTAAGGTTTGTGCCTAAATTATTATTGACGTTAAACGCAACGTTTACGTAATCTTTAATCTGGTTGTGAATTTTTTCACTAATACTCCCCATGTCGGGGATTCTTAACGGCGTGCCGGCGAGCGCAAATGGTCCCACTAGAGACTCCAATTATTTTGAAAAATACTCGAGTAATACTCGTTCGTCGCTTATGAACATCTCTTTCCAAATTTTATTTACTTATTTTAAAAACACACAATATTTTACTATTGCATTGCCGAACACGTGGATCAGGTAATATTTTTTAAACGGTTCTCCGTTTTGTTGCAGATGCAGATGTGACAAAATAAATTCGGAGAATTTTGCATGCCTTTACTGGTAATCATTGACCTACTCGCTGTAAAAAGTTAGCCATCCCTGTTACAGTCAGTGGAAATTAAGATCGAACAGATGGCGAGAGTCTATGATGACAAAAACATTGAAAAAAAAAAGCTTTGACGGCAAAAAGGTTCAGTTGACATAATAAATTCAACATTTTTACATGCCTTTACCCGTTATTTCATATTTCTTAGAAATTTATAACAGGGACGTATCAGGGGTGATAAGATAAATTTATATATATATATTATAAATATTAGTTGTGTTAAATTATTAGTTTATTCCGATAAATGTAAAAATTATATTATTATAGTCAATAAAAAAAACGATTCGGTAATTCGACCGCGGCAAACGGTGGTGTGAAACGGATAAATAGCAAAGCATGTAAGAAGCAGTGTGCATGTTAATTCCAGAGAGCGTATCGAATCGGAATGGATTTTTATGGACAATAATATATGGCCACAGATTTGTTCCTAAATATTAACTTTTTTATAAAATTCGTTTCTTTATTTGAAACATATATTAAAAATAATTTGACAACCCAATTAGTGAAAGTTTCTGTGCCGTTCTGTGTTTTGTGATTCCTTGGATTTTTATAATCAATATAAGGTTAGTTAAAAACTAATTGATAAAAAAGTAATAACTATTGTACTACGTATATTTTATACATTACATATAAATTAGATACACTCTTCAATTCATTGCTAACGATAAAACCAACGTCCTCTGCTAGCGAGTTTTTTCGACTGCGGGAATAATTAAAACTAAAATACGAACAAATCTTAAAATTGAAATTAACTTAAATCTGAAACTACTTTTACATTTTAATACTCGATACTCGAGTAGTTGAAATGACGAGTAATTGGAGTCCCTAGTTCCCACAGAGTCATTTTCGTGCGCCCGGCAAAGGATTAAAAAATATTTTTTCAATTCGCAAAAATATAAGCCAATCTCTGTTCTTTTGAGAGTTTATGATATTTTTAATGTCTTTAAAAATTACGCGAAAGAAATTAGCATGCCTTCATATAAGGTATCAGCAATAATTACTGATAATGCTCCTGCAATAATGGATTAAATTCCCATTGCAAGAGAGATGAACCCTTCACGTAATTTATGAATTATCATTGTATTATTCATCAGGGAGCATTGTGTGCGAAAGTATTTTCCTTTGGACATGTCATGAATGTCGTTCTGAAAATAATCAACAGTATTTGAACAAATCCTTTATCTCACAGAATATTAAAAGCCCTTATAAAAAAATGATTTACCTAACATGGTTTTGTCAATGTAAAATGCTAAAAGATTATACGAAATGTGCTTTTTTATTACTAGGATTTTTTGTAATTGTAAATAAATGCATACATAATCTTTCGATTTAAAATAAATAAATTAGTCACACAATATAATCAATGTTAAACATTTAAAGCTGTCAAGGGAACAATAATAAAATGAATTCATACATAAATATGTACTACTAAAATCTTGTTTTTAAAAATATCCCAAACTCATCTCCAAAATCTCAAATGCGCCCGTCACCGCAATAAGGTTAAGAACCCCTGCCCTAAATAGTTGATCGGTCCGCTTCTTTAAATCAATTATGAGAAGCGGATGGAATTTCAATATCAAATTTTAATTGTTTGAATTTTGTTCCTTTACATGAGTGTCGGTAACGACCCGGGTTTCCTCTGTCGGCATTTTCAGACATTTCAAGTGCACGAGTGAATACCTTATAATTGTATTTTACCCACACAATCCATTATAACGCATTGACATCAGTGCGTTATGATATTGAATGTGCGCTTTGCAGGACTGTGGAGTCGGAGCCGTTGCGGTGTTGTGGCCGGAGTCGGAATCGTGAAAAACTGTTCTTTGAAAAGTTTGATCTTTTTATTTATGCATATAGCATGAAAAATTTGGCTATCGGCCGGATTGGTTGGGAGATATTTAATTTAATACAAATAAATAGGGAAGGTAGGAAAAAAACGTTACAAAATTAATCTTTCATTAGTCGGAGTCGGAGTGATGCTTTTAGTCAATGTTGGAGGCGGAGTCGTGTTTTAGGTCAATGCTGGAGTCGGATTCGGGTTTTTTTAACGACTCCACAGCCTTGGTGCTTTGTAAGAGCTAAAAGAACCTACATCGTGACCTCAGCTACTCCTGGTTTTAAGAACTGACTTTTCATTCGAAGGTTAAGTCTAATGTCTCCTTCAGTAGGAAAGACCATTCATCTCTCGTTAATCAGCTGACTCGTCCACGATAAGGGACGCACCACATACAGTGAAACCTCGATTCTACGTTTTTCAAGGGACCGTATGTATAAATATGCGGGAAACGATCAATGCGGGAAAGTTTAAAATATGAAATAAAAAAGTAAAACTCTTAAAACCTTTTTTATTTTACCTTTTACATATTTACAAAAAAAAGTCCTTAATAATTAGTTGCTTCTTTGCATTTTTGCACTTCAATTATAACAGTGATCCTTCGAATTCGCATAATTTCCTAACTGCAGATTCATCTATGTCCTTGGACTAGAAAAATATTTTTATTTTTGCGAAGGCCAATAACGCTTCTTCAAATGTAATGACAGGTTCACCATTGCATTCTTGGCCATCTTCTTCATCGCTGCTGTCATTAGGAACATCACATAATGACTCGATTGTTTCAACGAAACACGTGGCTAGCTCGCTGTCACACTGCACATACGTATTAAAGTCGAGGTCCTCCTGAGCTGCAAGACGCTATTGTTAACGTTTTATGGTCATAATGTTTTCGGTGATGTCTCACTATTTTAACTAACACACACTTGCAGTTTCTTTCTTGCGAACCGATGAGATGTAGTCGAAAGTGTTTCTACGAAAAATTCTATAAAACGGTAAATCGGGATAATATTTGTGATGTGACCGTAATCTTACGACGTAAAATCGAGGAAATTGTTAAATCGGGGAACAGATAATGCTGAATGTTTTTAACATTGTTCTTATGGGTGTTTGGCCGGGACTATAGAAAATGTACGAACAACACGGGAAAACGGTTAATGCGGGAACGTAAGATCGGGGTTCCACTGTATCGACAAAGAGTGTTTAATGAATGTTGCAAGTGTTCGTGCACGCATAAAGATTTGTAAAAATACTCTATACTACATTTAAACATTTTTTCACACCAGTCTGTTAGAAATGACACGGAGTATTTTTATATTGCATAGCTCTTTACAACATAACCACACGTCATTTTTATCATGAAATATAATATCCATATAAAATTAAGTCAGAGTTTGAAGATGCTTCTCAAAGAGGCGGAACACATGTCAAGTTTCAAACACAATCAGTGGAATAAAGTTTATATTATATTTCAAATTAACTCCCACAATGCTACCGCCGAATTTAATAAAAGTACAATATCAATTTAACGTACCTACCTTTTATAGTGAATCAAATACAGGTGATTTTTATTACGCTGTTTCAAATCTGATCACGGAACCAAATTTAATAAAAGATATTTTATTGTATTACCAATTATAATATCGTATAATAGTTTATGTCATCTCGATATGATTTTAGAATAAATAAATGTACTTTTTGAATAATCTGATGAAAATGGTATTTTAATTTAATTTTGATCGTAAAAAGTGTTTTTATATATTATATATATCTAAAGAAAGGTAAATATAGTATTAAGATTAAATAATAAAATATTTATCCTTCAATCGACTACCAATTTTTTTTTAAATACAATTATTTACAAAGTTAAGATCTTCACTAAGCGAATGCGTTATACGAACCTTTGATAGAAAAGATTTAGAACAGAGTTTCAGTGGGTAAATCATAATAATTAATTATTCAAAATAATATGAAATTGATGACGTATGAGCGTGCTGGAAATGTTCATTAATGTCAAAATAAATTGGGATTTTGTTATGAACACGTTCTGAGACGTCGATTCCGTTACCCCTTGAGATGTTTCCTACATTTTTATTATTATTTATTATGGAGAATAATTAAGTAAGTGGTGGAATCGAGTTAACTTGTTGTGACATCTTTCCTGCCTACAGGTTAGTCGGCAAACTAGGGGTCGATTAATTCCATTTAAAACTTACGAATTTTATTTAACAACCTAGCCAAAAACATTTGACGTTGTCTTTTTTTTATCACGCAACAATAATTAAAGCACCTAAAAGCAAACACATGTCAGTCCATATTTATTTAGCCAAAATCTATCAAGTGTATAACACATATAATTATTAATCTTTTGTGAAATTCGACAAAAGCCTACGAAAAAAACGACATTTAGAATCTTACATTAAATGTCAATTTGTCAAGTTTTAATTCATTTACAGTGGAAACTCGTTCTCGCATTATACGTTTTCCCGCGTGGTGCGTTCATTTTCTATAGTCCAGGCATTTATTTCATATATAAAACTTTCCCGCATTCATCGTTTACCGCATTTAACGTTTGTTTTATACGGTCCCTTGAAAAACGTAGAATCGGAGTTTCACTGTATATTGATTGCAATAAACGGTTTAATTTGAACGTAAATATATGCGGAAGTAAAGGTTTTCACAACACCATGTATTGACAAAAACTCAATATTCACTCTTTAATTCGTACTTTACGGGCATCTAAAGGAAAAATCAAACTCTAATTTACTATTAATTAATTAGTAAATTAGAGTTGGCGAAGTTATAAATAATGATACAAGCTTTTAACGATAGCTGGAGATGGTTATTACGGAAAGAGGATTGGATAGACGTCACCATGGATATATCAATAGAACAGAACCAGTTTTCCCCTTTAGCGATAGCGATCATTTTCTTATAATGAAAAATAAGATTGAACAGATTTACCTCGCATGAATTAAACTTTTGTAGAATTTCTAAAAACTCTATAAAAAAAATCCATCCACGGCTTTTGATTAAATACAAAAATCGAATAAATTTATTCCGGATTATTTATTTGAACGTCGGATTCCACGACCGAATGAAAGAAAGTATGGACAGCATAATAGCATGAACATTCGACCACTGTATTGGTAAAGCACTAGTTTAAATCTACAAATAAATTTTATGATTGTCATTAGTGAAACAAACAGAAAGTAATATATAATTGGTATAATGTGATTTTTTTTCATCGTATCCTTACGTATCTAAAAATTTTTTACGGGACCCGCTTGTTCAGTCGCTGAAACTCTATAGATTAGTGGTTCTCACTGGCATTTTCACTGTGGTCGCATCGTTACCATAAGCGGTTCTACGGAAATGTCTGGGTGCCGCACCAAATTTTAGTTTTGAGTCTGTTATGTTTGAGGTATGTCAAATGGACTTATCAATTTACCATTGGTACAAATTGAGTCTTTGTTGACAAATTAGCTTGTAAAACCACATTTTTCTGTGAAGCTGTTGGTGTCCGCAGACAACTCTTCTAGTGGCCGCACATGAGAACCACTGCTTTAGATTGATCAGACTAGGGATATAGAGAGGATAAGGCCAAGACAGAACTAGTTAGGATACATAGTCGCTCTCGTTTCGCCCTGCTCATAATTGGATGAGACGAGGGAATTTTAGTAGGGCTGTGGAGTCGGTAAAAAAAAGTCCGACTCCGACTCCAGCATTTACCAAAACCACGACTCCGAAATTGACCACAAACACGACTCCGACTCCGACTAAAAAAAGGTTAATATCGTCACTATGTATGTGTATTCAATTAAATATCAACCCTATCAATGCGGCCAAAAGCCAAATTTGACATATTAAATGCAAAAATAAAAAGTTTAAACTTTTCAAAATTTCCGACTCCGAGTACGACTCCAGCCAAAGCGCCGCTCCGACTCCGACTCAACAGCCCTGATTTTTAGACAACACAAGCACCCATGTCTTCGTACAAAATCGATTAACCACTTACAGAAAAAAAATACTGCTCATACTGGAACTCGAATCCGTGAAGTCCGTCACGAAAGCCAGTGGCATTGACCACTGCATCGCGGACCCAGCATAACAAGAGTCAAATAGTTATTTGAATTTATGCGCCTATGAAATAATATATTTTCCCTATTAAAATAAAAATTTCGAGTGGGTGTTCCGGCAACTCAGTCGTCATTCACACTATAAAAACAGTCTGAAACTTTTGAAAATCATCAGTTTTATCTCGTTTGCCAGCCAACAACAATCTTTTTACGGTACACTAAACTATTTTGCATAGTAATAATAAATAGTGATATTGTATTATATTCTTGTGAAACAATTTCACTAACAATGTATTATCTTATCTTATATATAAAATCGAAACGGCGTATGTATGTATGTGGGTCTGTAATTCCCTTTTGCATTATTGTTGCAAGTTGCAATATAATAATGTTTATTATTTACGTGAAGGTATTATTTGACATTTCTTTGACAGCAAATTAGATTTTTTCCTTGAATTTTGACATTTTAATGGGCGAGAATGGGGCTGTCATCAAATTAAATAAAGTTTGTGATTTTATTTTAACTCTATTTTGGATGTTAGATTTTGTGATATAATTATGTCGAATGATATAACATTAAATAATTATTGGTCGCTTAGTCCGAGCGACGCCGGGTAGCAATACTAGTATTTAATAAATATAAAAGATTCAAAATTAAGCCTATCAAGTATTTGTATTGCTTATTTTATTGTATGATAAAACATGTAACGCAAAATGTAATCATACCAAGTTTTAAGTAAAACAAAAATATTTTAGCTATGATTCATTCGCGAAATTACAATGTAAAATCATTTGAGCATTCAAGTGTTATCTTAAGACTTTTTGTTAATTTAATAAGAATAATACCAATTTTTAATCGTTTGAATTTTTACTTTCCCATCAACCGTCAGCTCAAATTCAATCGTGCATTTGAAATGCCTGAAGATGCCGAAAGGCGAAATCCGGGTCGTTTGGTAACAAAAATCATGGAAAACTTCAAAATCTAATTTAATCTTACAATTCCATCAAGCACCTTCAGCTGAAATCCTAAATTAGCGTCATATCGACGTCAAGTGTTTAAAGGCATCGATGTGTATGATGTTAAAATTTCTTCCTACCCACCCGATCTTTACAGGAGCGATTTACAAACCACTAACAAGTCCGGCCAGTTCTCGTAGGATAACTTCCGTTCATTTAAGTTTCATTAGGAGTCCAAACGCTCCACATGGTTAAAAAACATTGTACACCCTTATAATAAACCTAAATTCATTCGCATTTTATCGTGCGTAAAAGTTTGTTTATAATTTATAATATATGTATGTGAATAATATTGAATGAAACACAGATGTGAATGAGTCATTTACGTATTCATCATTCTGGCAGTTAACGATCAAAGTCGTTTCTAAGTATATTGTCATCTATGATTGTGATCTTTTATATCTTCACATATACATATACCAAAATATTTGCTGACGTTTAAAAGTCTTGTATTTCTGAAAGATAGAATGAAGTATATCATCGGCTGGAAGTTTATGGGAGTTCACAGAAGTTGTTTTATTATAATCTAGGCAAATAATATAACGGCAAAGAAATAGATAACATTTTGTTGTGTATACATATGTTACAGTGAAACTGTATTCTCAGTGAAAATATGTCCTTCTCCAAGCTGTCATTGAAATAAAATTTGACCACCCTATCTTCAGCCCTATGTTTGTCTGTGTTTTTATTTAGTTCTCTTTTTATGAAAGGGACTACTTGTTTATTTTGTTTCATTGAAGCAAACCAAAATTTGATGCCAAACAATAATTTCAATATTTGTGACCAGTGACACCATGTTGTCATACAAATCTATTACTTGATACATTTTCACTGAGAATACAGTTTCACTGTAACATACATATAAAAAATATTTTTCTCTTTCACAGATGAACTTCCTTTGGTTTGTTGGATTGGTATGCTTCGCTGCTGTTTCGGTAAGGTCGCAATCAGACAGTATGTTTCTAGAGCCAAAACGCCAGGAATCTCGTCGTCGCTTCTGCGGCAATCATTTGGCTGATACACTATCGCTTCTGTGCCTAGGGGTTTACAACGACTGGTCTAGAATGTCGAAAAAAGATGGATCATGTGGGAAATATTTTACTATATCAAATGCATTACTGGTCTGACATCACATGTGGCAAATGACATTTTTATTATTCCACTTATTGTTTCACTTATTAAAAATCGTCTTTTAATTCAATGCATTTCGCATTTGTTTATCTGTAAACTGAGAATTCAGTTGTTTTTCGTTGGAATACGTAGACTAACTGAAGCCATTTAAAAAACTGAACAAATTAACTAAGACATATCTACAAAAATTTTAAATCAAAGAAATGTGTTTGTTTCAGGGGCCGACTTATCCTCCGAAGAATACGATCAATCTCCTCCTCAGTTGGAGTGGCCATTCATTTCTCGCCAATCAGCCGTCTCGTTCATGACAGAAGACGCCCCACATTACCGAAGATATCGACGAGGAGTTTATGATGAGTGCTGCAAGAAACCTTGCTCTCTTTCAGAATTGAAAACATACTGTGCACCACGAGAAATCTAAGATGTAGATTTTTAAACATATTTTCACACGTATTCTTAACAATGAATACTGATTATTGATATATTGTAAAGCTCATTATTACAAGTAATTAGATCTACCAATTCTTATATCAGATGTACCAATCTACATAATAATCTTAATAATTGTATTGGAATTCATAAAATCTTTCATTAAAAATGTATTCTTCCTATTAAAGTAGTTTAACTAGAAAAATCACTGCTTCCATTTGAAAATATTGGTTGATAGTTTGTTTTCAAATATGCATAAAAATACCACCAAATACAGTTAATTGTTTTTTGCAGCTATCATTTATAAGTTAAATTATTATATATATTGACACCGCCCTATATGGTAAGTCATCAGAACTCTCTCGAACGATCTATTTTTACCTCAGTCTATGAGTTTAAGTCGATATCAGGAAATAAATTCATTCTAATAATACTCTATATTGAAATCTATAGCGATTCAATATAGAGTAATTTCAAAATTGTAAAAGAGACATTTATGCGGACGTCTCGCTCTAAATATCTCTGACTCTTTCACGACCTGAGTGCATGAGAGTGCATGTATTTCATGCAAAGTTCGATGGGCTATAAATAATGGCTTATCGGGCGCACGTGTAAACGATTTTTTGTAACGGTTTGCTACCTAAAGGAACCGCTTTCTTTCATACAGTCGCAGTTAGAGATTGGACAGCAATGAGAATGCACGTGCTTGCCAGATAAGTCTTACAGTCATGGTTGAGGGGCTTCTCCCAACTGTATGCCCTAGAAGTACCCTGCAAGCTCCTTATCCTCTCCCTAAGGATAAAGTCTAGTAAATTCTGATATCGCCTTTGCAATTATAATAGTCGTGTATTATGTATTGTAGAACGTAACGTGTATTGTAAATCTTTCTTTGTTAAATCCGTGTAAACTATAAACAATTAAATAATGGGTGCTAACAGCACCCACATAACGCTTTGAGATCGTCTTTTGTTTATAAGAGCACCATGTTTCTCCTACTCCGCTCCCAAAATTCCTCTCCTGAGTGTCGGATAGGAGGCTCCTTCTCGATTTACGAGGGAGCCGAATCAAGGTCTTCTCAATATGAACCAATCAATTTGTTTTGCAAGCTTATAAAACTATTTTATTTTTTAAGTGATAATAATCTCATGTATTTTGTATTTTCGATATTGATGTAAATATACTATTTTTAAATTTATAAAATGTTTTTTTACTCTTATTTTTCGTATAATACAAAAATTAGGATGGTATGAATTGAAGAAAATTGTATTTATTGAAAGTGGGCAAAATAAAACATAACGTTATATTGCCAGTGTAAATCATGTCCAATTCATCTTATATATAAAACCGAAACGGCGTATGTATGTTTGTCTGTAATTCCATTTTGCATTGTTGTTGCAAGTTGCCATAAAAACGAATATGAAAGAAAATATGTTTGAATTTTTATCGGCGAAGACATTTAGTCAAAATGTAAAAAATTAGTCTTCTACCAACCTTTTCCCGGCTTTTATTAATATAATTATGTTTATTATTTACGTGAAGGTATTATTTGACATTTCTTTGACAGCAAATTAGATTTTTTCCTTGAATTTGGACATTTTAATGGGCGAGAATGGGGCTGTCATCAAATTAAATAAAGTTTGTGATTTTATTTTAACTCTATTTTGGATGTTAGATTTTGTGATATAATTATGTCGAATGATATAACATTAAATAATTATTGGTCGCTTAGTTCGAGCGACGCCGGGTAGCAATACTAGTATTACATATATGCGACTACAAGTTTTTTGTTTTTAGAAAACTAGGGAGGGTTTTTAACTGGCGGGTGAGGACAAATTCAGAAAAAGAAGGTATAAAAACCTTTTATTCATAGAAACATAATGTAAACTTATTTAAGACTCTTTCTTTTTAATGAGCTTATATGGCGGTAAAGTTTATTATTTACACACAATCTCTTGTTCTTAAATACAGCCAATTATTAATTTAAAACTGCCAGTTTGGTACGATCATGGCAAAATTTCGACATAATTTTTGTCATTCAACATTTACGTAAAAAAATGGTCGCCAAATTCTCTGAAGAAAAATAATTAATGGTTTCACCTGTCCATAAAAATTACACAGCGTTTAATGTTTTTATCCGTATATTTCGCCACCTTTGCATGTTCTCCGATATAATTACTGTTTTTGTTTGATTCTTGTACAAACAAAGCATAATTATCTATGTTCACTAGCTGTAGAAATATTAATACAACTATTCATTTTAACTGCAACAACTAGATTATCAATTCTTTGTTGATGTTTTAAAATTGTATCAAATATATTCCTACATCTGATGAATCAGCGTTAAAGTCTTATGAAGAAAATGAAATTGATCCTACTTTACGTAGTTAACAATCCCTTTTCTAATAGTACTGTAGGGCCATGCCCAATTGAGAAGAATTTATTCCATTCAAAATATTACAACATTCGTTTTCAAATGATTTTTTTTTATAAATATGTTGTAGTTCTCTTTTTTTCACGACCTTTATATGACATGTAATAAATAACAAAAATAATAAACTGTTAAAATATATATTTTACTTTTATTGATCTTATAAATACTAGTATAATTATTAGTAGATACCTAAAATAATAGAGGAATACATTGTGTAAAAATATTTGTAAAGCAACTATCATACTTTTCTATATTAAATGATTATTGGGTAGTTTAAATTAAATCATATAAAACTATCTACAAAATGATCATATTCTCAGTCAGATTATTATCTATACATTAAGAAATATTTCATTTTTAATATACAAATCTGAGAAAACTGATTAAGCCTTTCCACGTGGTAAAATTGTGATTTGTATTGATTCTGTATTTACATACAAGTTACAGCAAAATGATATACAAATAAAGCACCAAGTTTCTAAACGAACTTAATGTAATTTTTTCAATGGTTTAATACCTAATATGAAAGTTTTTAGGCTTTCACAATTTGTATGTTATTTGGAAAGACACCGTATTGAGATGGTAATCTTCCAACAATTTTAAAACATTTTCAGAGGTTGTGTTCAACCAATGATAAGTAGCATCTTATTATTTCATATAATTCGAAAAACATTTGAAAAGTCTAGTGATAATTAACAATCAAAAAAACTTGTCTTTCCAAATCAATATTAGTACTTTGCGTGACAAAAAATATATCATTCAATATTCTGATAAATTTCCATGAAGCCTATTGCATTTTTTTTTCCTTCCATAAAGAAAAAATCGCACTCTTAATTTCTCATTTAAAAATGAAAAATTTGAATAAATGTTTTCTATGAATTCGGCAGTAACTGTGGAAATTCATTTTAAATATAAAATTAAAATTCTTATGAGGGTTAGTCTGAAGATGTTTCTCAAAAGAGCGAAACACATGTCACAACTTGTAACACAACACAAAAGTCAAATTACAAAGTTATCCAATTTGATATCAAAAATGATTTTCCAGAATGTTACCTCCAAATCCATCAAAATTGAGTCACTCAGCATTATTATAATATTGTTACTTTAAGCTCTAAGAAAACACATATTTTTTCGCACATAAGTGGTATTTCATTGTTGATGACAGTTTTACATAAAAGCGCTGCACATAAGTTCTCTAAAAAAATCCCAATAACATAATATATGCTCAGAAATTCAATGAAGAAATCAATATTATATTTTAATATAACCTACATCTATCACACATTATTTTTAATAAAAATGGCCATTCATATCACAATTCTGGCTTTAAAATAATAAATCCTTACAAACAATAAAGTCTATCGGCCAGATACAAAATCAATCAATAATCAAAATGATACATGGCAATCTTTTCGATTTCATTAAATCATTAATTTATGATTTTCACGTAATTTATTTCTAATCCTATCATTATATGCTGCCTATTCAATATAATTGATTGAACAATATCAACAATATTGAGTGATACAGTCTCATTTCTTTATTAGGCATTATTTTTACACCCATCATCCAGTATTAATATACAATATATATACTAGGAGTCCGGCTGGCTTATTTTATATATACATATATGACAAAATTGAGAAATTGGAAGAGCTAATGAATAGTTATTGGATAATAATTCATGCTCAATATTCTTTAATGTATACAGTACACAAGACAATACGAAGAACTGCTAAACGATTTCAGTGTATAATATTAACCCTTTGGGTGGTGATTTACAATTACTACAGTATGCGCCATTTGATTCTACGCACCCCGATGTTTTGTAATGTTTTGCGTTTTTTTCTTAGAATCCGTTATTTTTTTCGGGTAAGTTTTTTAAGGGATATTCGGGATACTATTGGTTATAGTTCGACACAATTTTACGACCAGAAAGCAGGTCAGTTGTTCGCTAGCCGTGATCGTGTGAAGTTTGTCAAATAAAAATGTCGAGTGAAAAGCGTATGTCGATTGCGATCAAGTCGAAAGTATTGACTTTGGTGGAGGAGAATATTTCCATGCGTGAAATATCTCGTCGAGTGGGGTTCAGTGAAGGTGCGATACGTTGTTTCATGAAAAAATATCGAGAAACAATGGTGATAGAGAGACTTCAAGGGGGTGGTAGGGCGCGAGTAACGACTCAGCGAGTCGACCGCACAATAAAAAATATTGTGCTAGAAAATCGTTTTAAATCGGCTCCAGAAATAAAGTCAGAGATCGAATCTTCATTGTCAACCGATATTTCGTTGCGGACCACGCAGAGGAGGATCACGGAGCTGGGTTTTAAGGCCCGAATCAGTGCGGGAAAATATACGGAGAAAATGAAAAAAAAACGTCTCGAGTGGGCCCAATGTCATCGAAATTGGACCGAAAATGAATGGAAAAGAGTTATTTTCTCCGATGAAAGTAAATTTAATTTGTTTGGATCGGACGGTCGGCAGATTGTGCGACGGCGAATTGGGGAACGATTTCATCCGAAATGCATACGTCGCACGGTGAAGCATTCCCCGTATGTTATGATATAGGGATGCATGACATTTTATGGGCTAGGGCCGCTAAACTACCGGCATAATGAACGGGAAAAAATACAAAAAAGTTGTTAAAAATTTTGTCATGCCAACTATCGAGGACCTAACACAATATCACCCGGATCCGATTTACCAGGACGATTCAGCCCCCTGCCATCGATCTCGCTATGTGAGTAACCCTTTGGTTTTTTTAAGGTTTTTTTCGTTCTAATTTTCACCATTCGACGTAAAATATTGTCCTCTATTACAGGTTAACGAAGCTAAGGAGCGTTGGGGAATAACATCCTTGGATTGGCCAGGCAACAGTCCCGATCTGAACTGATAGAGCACCTGTGGGCCATAATTAAACAAAATTGCGAAATAAAAAGGCAACGAATTTACTAGAACTTAAAAAAATATAGCGGAAGTATGGGAGAATGAAATCACCGAAGAAATTTTAAAAATTTGTATGCGTCTCTTCCCAGAAGGATGTTGGTGGTAATTGAGGACAAAGGAGATGTAACAAAATATTAAAAAAAAATGCGCAGCCATAAAATTGTTTTATTTCATTTAAAATGTTACTTGACATCTAATCTTTCCTTCTAACACAAAAAAAAGGTTCGGTGAATTGTTTACCCGCCATAAATCAACCCCAAACACAACGGTCGTGTTGGCCGTAATCCCCTAGAAATCTATTTTCTGAGAACTTGTTGATAAAAATAGGACTTCTATTGCAAGATATTATTTAAAATGATGTATTATGTAGTATTCTAATAGATGTATTAATTACTTTTGTGAATATGTGTGTGAATTAAATTTAAATCGCAAAATTCTATGATTTTCGAGGTGCGTAGAATCAAATGGCGCATACTGTACAATCAATTTTCTTTATCAGTCAATCTGAAAGTAATTATACTTTGTGATTTAAAGTAATGAGTATATTTTTGAACTATTGACCAAGTAAAAGAGTTCATTATGAATAGTGATGTACAACCTGCGGACCGAAGTATCATCTCTTGTGGCCCACTATGGCAGATACCATAACCTTTTTTTATTCAGAACTTTTCACAGATGATGGAAGAAAAATATTTTAAAAAATCTATTAATATTCACTGATAATAATGATAGTTTAATCACTTTTACCGATGCGCCCGTTGGACAATCTGAAAATTGATAAGCCGGCCATTCTGCCAAAAAGGTTGTGCGTCACTGATCTAAAAGTTTATATTTTTCTTCATAACTGGCCGTAGACGTTTACTGAGTCTATTTGTGGGCACATGTTTCTCTATTTACATTTGACATTGAATCCAAAAAAGAATATAACATTAATGTTTGATATTAGCTTATCCTTTTCCAATTACTTTTTTTGTTCATTTAAAATAAATAATAAAAATATTGCGACTGCCAAAAATAACTGATAGATATGTGAAGTATCTATATATGTATGAATAAATAGTGATGATTCAATAAAAAAATATGAGAGGTACTTAATGCATGATAGACGATACAACACTTTGCCACAATTAGTCAGCAATACCACTCAAAGGGTTAGATAAAATTTAACATTCACTGAAAGTACAATTTCAACACAATCACATCATAAAATTGTATTGTGCACACATATAGAATACAAAAATTTCTTTTCAGATTTAGTACTAATTGAAAAAAGTAAAAATATTTCTTCGCTTCTAAGCAGAGATGGTTCTATTTTCAGAGAACTCGTAAACTAGTAAATTGCGTATTGAAAGCTTAACGTCTCGACTTAAGCCTAGTCAAATAATCAGCAGACTATGGAATAAATATAATCAATTTCAAGTCCTCCCTTGCAAACAAACTATCTGTACATTAATGTTCACTTTTTACATTAATCCTTAATTTAACAATGGATTGAATTTGTTATTGACTTACAAAAGAAGGGGTTGAGATATTCACAAGCAAAGTTATTCACTCGAGTTTTCAAAATAATTCCAATCGTTTCCAGGACAATAGGCACGGCAACTGAAATTATCAAAAGTGAAATGAATTTTGAATCCAGCTATTTTCTCTCTCAGAACCTATGGAGTGAGCAAAAGACAATGAGTGAGAAGCGGAGGGGGTCAGCCATGGTGATGTTGCGGAATAGGCGCCGAAGTCACATGGACCTGTTGGTTGAGGATTTGTCCCACGGGACGGCCTTGGATGGACGCCTGCGGCTGCTGGGCCGGCTTGGTCTCGGTTTTTATCTTTTTCTTTTTTATCTCAGCCTCCGTGTAGTACATGCCGAGACGGGTCTTGATGGCGGCCAAGGCGGCACCGTTGATCTCTTCATGAAAAAGACTGGTATAACGCCACTGTTTGACTGCGGGCCCACGCTTTTTTGCATCCTTTTTAGATTTCCCCGCATTATCTTCCGCTTCATCTTTGACAGCGCGACCGGGTTCTGCGGTCTCTGCAGTCGGAACAGGCTGAAGTATCACATAGGTGTCATGCTGTCGATGGGGGTGTGAGGGTGGATGAGGTAAAGTAAGCGAAGGGAGGGAGGAATGAGAAGGTAATTGAAGGTGTTGAACGGAAGCATTCTGAACGACGACATGTCCCTGTTGATAATATCCCATTTTATCAGTGTGGATGTAATCACCGATATGTTGACCGGCGTATTGACCCTGCGTGGCCGTGGCTTGGGCAAAATAGTTCTCGGCGATGTTGATTAGGTGACCGCCACCCGGATAGCTCACAGTCTGGAATGGATCAGAGGTCGGAGCAGCAATTGTTTCACGTTGTCTGAAGTCGTTCTGAATAACGGGAGCAGCTCGTTCAGACACAGCATTTTTCTGACCTTTAGGCAATGTCACAAAAACATATGTAGGGTCAAAGGCCCGAATGTAGTCCTTCCACATCTTGGAAATGTTGATCTCTAGACCTGTAAACTTATCCAACCGGATGAAGTCTTTAAGTCGATGAGTGTGCACGATAGAAAAAATATGTGTCTTGATCTGTTCAATGATCTCTGGCGCCATTCTGACTTCTCCAGCTCGCTTGCCACTGTTTTTTCCTCGATTATCACTCGGGAACATGATGCCGTCGTCCATTTTCTTACACAGAACCCTCACTTTACGCTCTGTTATAGAATGGATGTTCTTGAAAGCGGTCTGGCATACCTGCGTTTCCCTGCCGCGGACTCTAATAAAGTATTCAAAGGTGCAAGTGCGCCGACTACTGTCTTTCTTTCTTTTACGCTTGATGTCGATCTGACGCATCAGTCCAAACAAGTAAGCGTTCTGCTCATCGTGAGTCTTCATAGAGTAGAAACCTTCGAAGGTCTTCAGGCGGACCTGCTCTGGTACTTTTGCAAAACATCTTCTCCTGCAGTGGCAATCGGGTCCTGGAGACTTTTCGGAGACCAGTTTTCCGTTTGTATTTATATGTTCTTTCCCAGCTATCCGAAGTCTTTTCTGCTTCTGCTTGTGCCATTCTGGCAGAAAAAAAAATACATTATAGGATTATACTACTAAAATGCATATAATTCATGGGTAGTTCATTCCACATACGTATAATAAAAACATTTTTGGAGATTTAAATTCACCTAGAGGATTCCCGCTAAAGTAAAATTTAAAATTCGTATGAAAGGATGCTCAAAAGGCAGTAAGAGGCAAAAAAAGTCAACCAAAACAATGGCTTCACAAGTATATATCTGACAGATTATTCTATCACTAGGATTCATGTCCTGCAGAAAAGATGATAGTAAATAAATTTGCATTACCTTCTGGGTTACGGGTACGTTTTTTTGTTGTTTTGGTAGTTTTCGGCGTTTTGAGTTTTCGTTCTGAAATAGAGACATCCGCCATTTTACAATCACTACAATTTATGTACCATAGACACAGTTGGCCTAAACGTCATATAACTAAAATCAAAGGCAACTAGGTATAATTATTATCATATTGTTTTGATGGACTCGGCTGTCTGATGTTGCCTCTGAAAGACTCGAAACTCCACTCTAGTCCAGTGGTTCTCAAGGAAATTTTCACTGTGGCCGCATCGTAAACATAGAGGTCCAACGGAAATGTCTGGTGGCCGCACCAAATTTTTTTTTAAGTCTGTTTTGTTTCAGGTATTTCGAATGGATCTAAACAAGACTGTCAATTTACGATTGGTACAAATTACATCGAAAATATTTCATTTTTAAAACCATTTTTTTATCAATATTTTCTATGAAGCTGTTGGTGGCCGCAGCCAAATCTTCTGGTGGCCGCACATGAGAAGCACTGGTCTAGATCAGTGGTTCTCACGTAAAATTTGGCTGTGGCCGCATTAGGAACACCAGCGGTCCTACGAAAATGTCTGGTGGCCGCACCAAATTTTTGTGTTAAGTCTTTTTTGTCAAAAACACCTAAACATGTATGTGTTTGAGTTTTTGTCTGACTAAAAATTATGATGGACAATACAATGCATACAAAATATAAATTTTTCAGCGTCATTGTTGACAAATTAAATTGTAAAAACACATTTTTTTAAGTATCTATATTAACTATGAAGCTGATGGTGGCCGCAGCAAAATCCTCTAGTGGCCGCATGCGGCCACCGTGGCCGCACATGAGAACCACTGCTCTAGTCATACAATACGTGGTCATGTAATAATAAATAATTTTAATTGTGTATCAACACTTAAATTGAATTATATTCAATTAGATATCTTCGAATCTTTTTTTATCAAAACGAGTTTAGTATCATCACCTATATATCAAAATATGATTATAGTTAGTTATAATTACCTTTTTATAAATAGTCAGATGTATTATTTTCATTGAATTTCATCAACTACAAAACCTTGAAATTTATTTATTATTTTTACTTCTGATACCTAGAAACATTGTTGTTTTGAATTTTTTTGACAGTTATGTCAGTTTGAAGTTTCATGTTACAGTATGAGCGTTCAAAACACAGTGTAGGTTCTTTCACTTTCATGAGTCTCTGCGCTCTTTCTCGTTATCATTAAATATTATTTCTTGACTGAGGTGCTCTAGATTCCCACCGTTTTAAATACTCAGCGGTCTTTAAATTCAACTTCATTATCACACTTCGCCGCACTACATTCACCGCGAGCATTTGTTCTCGGAGCTCAACATACAATTTCTATGCTTGCAACGAAAACTGGTGGTAACGTGAAAATTATGATGATGAAAAAACTTACCACACACCTTTTCATGATAACGCAAGTAAAGATGCGTCTTTGTGTATCTGGTGCTTACTTTCTGTCTATGCATCAAAAGAATAAGCCTTGTTTACCAATTGCTAGTAGGGTGCTAAATGAATTGCATATGATGTTTGATTTAGAGATGCCCTTGAAGCAAATATAAATATAAGCTAAACACAGGGATTGTTGGGCGTGTCTGAGTATTGTTGTGCTAAAACATTATCAGTGTTCAGTACAAAGTGATCTATGGTCTATGACTGCTAATTTTAAAATGACAAAATTTTCAAACAGATTTAAATATTGAAAAAAAAAAAATTTTCTAATTCAGAACACTGGTTTCTCAGTATTTCCCATGTATAAGAGACTATTGATATGGCATATGTTATCTATGCATATGTTCACACAAAAAAAATGTCAACCCATCATGTGTTTTAATCATAATTTTGATAAAATCATTATATTTCAGATGTCATATTCGAATATAACTTAAAATTTCTACCGTTCAAAAACAATACCATATATCTTGCTTTATGATGACATCTTACTACAGAACAGTTTGTTCGCTTCAAGATTTGTAAGTATTTCAAATTTTCTTGGTAGGCTTGTCCCAGGATGACAGATAACTGAAGTGATCCTTAGTAATTTTGTAAATATATAAAAGTACAAGCCAATTTCATTGAGAACTGATTTGAATTGAATGAACGAATCCAAAAAAACGATTGACTCGAAAGTCTATATGTTTTTTTTGGTACAGTTCATTGTCTTAGGAAACCATTATTTCACAGAAATTTTGGTAGAAACGAGTTTAACTATATGTATAAATCAGATATTAAATAAATTTCAATTTATCTACATTTTTTTAACTGCAGGAAACATGAGTACCTGTTTGTATGTTAGTGGGATATACCTCCTCGTAATAAACTATTATGAGTCCAACTGCTAGACTATAGAGCAGGGGTGTCCAAACTTTTACCACTATGGGCGACTTATTTTGAAATTTTTGGCGGCGATCGACTCACAAAATAAATTGAATTCGTTATCATTGAAATAAAAGAGGATTAAGAGAAGTGTACATCAGTATGCCAGACAGGCGGGTGACTTGGAATAGCTACGTGATTGATGCTTTGGCCACCTCTGCTATAGAGGTTGATCTTTCAACGGTGTCATGAGCATTTACAGCTGTATTTTAAAATCTCCATTGCTAGTATAGTTTAGGGTGCTGTACTGGTTTTCATACTGCTAGCTCTATTCAACATTTCATAATTAGAATATGAATTTACAACATTTGACCCGGGTCTTAGAAAGAGATTTTCGTCGATAATCGGCTACCTTCGAGATTTTAGCGTGTTGTCCCTGTCACAAGACTTGTCTCACACGCTTCTTGGGATGGGCACTAGAAATTTCTATAGATCAGATATGCGATCAACCAAGAATTGCTACGCGATAGACGCTTTGGCCACCCCTGATCTATACTATACTTTTTCCTGTCATGTATATTTAGTATCATTTTTAGTGGTTTTATTTAAATTGAAAACGCATTTAATTTCGAGAAATAATACTAGCACACAGGTAGATTTTCAAATGCAGATATTTTTTATTTAAATACTATCAAGTTGATACAATGATTATAAAAATAATCATTAGTCCCCGAGAGTAAAAATATGATAAAGTGCATGTGTTTCTACGGGTATCACTGATAGAATTCTGTTGTGGATTTTAGGTGCCTACCAATTATAATTGAAGGACTTCCCAAACTTAAAAATCACTTAAGATACATACCAATAAATTTCAAAAGTGAATTATTGAGACGTGCTTCATGTAGAGAAAATGTCTTAGCAGATCCGATTGTTTTACAATCTTTACTTCATCCGTATTCAGAAATTTTAGACATTTCAAACTGCAATGTAACAGATGAAATGCTGAAAACAGTGTCACCAAGCCAATATCTTAAAATTATTGATTTAGGAAAAGCAACAACAGACATAACGGCAGACGGTAAGTGTATTTCTTCAATCCAATACAACTGTTCAATAGTCAATTATTTTACTTGAACTTTAACACCTAAAATTGGCCAACATTTAAATTATTGAATGTAAATTGCAATTACTAAGTATAAATATAAAATGATTTTATGATTACATATAATACAAATTACTCCATTATTTTGTTCGCTTTGAATAAGGTTAACATAAAATTATCTTGGTCTAAATTTGTACAGAATTAATCATTTTCCACAAACACAAGCCAGTAATACACAATAGCCACATTTAATGTGCATTACTTATGGTAAAATTAAAATTTTTTTGATAGAATTCTGCCTCTTATTTTTTAAATTTGATTTCACCTATATCTATTTTGACAGTCTTTACTCATTGGCTACGTGGAATACACATTGTTTTTGAATGTGTTTTGATTCCCCGTAGCCAATGAGTTAAATAGCACTAGTCTTAATAAACATGCTTTCTTACCAATGACATCATTTTTAAAGTGGACATATTATTCTGCAACAAAATATTTTGATATTAAAGTTACTAATGTTAAAAGTAAAAAATTTTACATATTCCAAAATAAAACAACAAAAGAGTGCCGAACCAAAAAAATATTTTCCACCTTTGCAAATAAAATAATAATTTGAATATATAAATATGATTTTGTGTGGAGTTTCATCATGCGGAATAATCACCGAACCCATTAATAATATATTATTTTGCTTTGCTAATTAGTTTCAAAAGCATTAAATTATTTGCATTTACAGGGCTGAAAAATCTCATACCAAAACTACCAAAATTGGAGAAATTTGTCTTGAAAAAATGTAATGCCCTCGATGATACTTTGATTGAAGATCTTGTAGCAAACTGCCCATTGCTCAAAGCAATCGATATTGGTTATTGCTCTCACATAACAAATAAATCTATGGAAAGCTTTAAAAATATTCAACTTCATGCACTTAACATTGCAGGAACAAAGGTAAATTATATATTATCATATCTACTAAATATACTACGTAAACTAGAAGAAAATGTTCTTTTACTTTGATAAAATTGCAGGTATCTGACGAGGGTGTTTGCAGCCTTCTTGAGAGTGAATGTGCCAATACATTAACAGAATTAATACTTTCTAATTGCCCGATAACCAACCAATCAATTGAAATGATCTTTGCAAAGTGTACTCATATATCCATATTGATCTTTAAGAATTGTCATATCATTGGTGAGTCAAAACATATTCTTTTAATGACATTCAGTATGATCAAGAACAATGAAAGTTTTCAATTTGGCCAATAAATTATAACCTCTTCATCAATGAAAAATGATTTCACAGACTTTGTATTCTTTCATTTCAGAATTTATATGTTTATGTCTTTTTACTTTACAGGTGAAATCCAGTCAACTAATGATAACATGAAACAGATAGCTTGGAGCGTCATATGAAATTTTTATATTACTTTAAGGTGTGTGTTCTATGAATGGCACATCTAAAGATTTTTTTACTACATCCTGTAAATACTTTTTCATGCGTGTACAATATTTCCTTACTGTGTTCTATTGGCAAACAAAATTATTTCACAAAAATTTTTCCCATCAGAAAATAATTTGAATAGTCTTTTTTACAGTACATATAGTTCAAGGATGATTAACAGAGAAGTGAAATAAACGGAATTACAGATATTAAATATATATCATAGTAACCTATCTACTTCTAGTTTTATTTTATTTTATAATATCCAATAGTCTTTTTTCTTATTTAAGAATTTATGTAAATAATATTTTAATTCTGAATTTTCTAAAATTTGTGTTTTTATCTTTCTCTCAACATAATGTTTTTAATACACGCATTAGCATCAGCTGTGATGCCAAGTATTGTCTTTTTTTATTTTAAAATAAATGAGGCGCTTATGTTTTTATTATTTTTGATTGTATGTATTGTATTTTCTTTCCACAATTCGCCGAGACTAACCGAAAACATTCACGGTCACCATTCTTGAAAAAAAATGTTCAACCATAACTAACATGAAGAAAAGAAAATGTACTATTTTCTTATTTTAATGAATGCTTATGTACTTCCTTAATTTTAGTTCAAAGCATATCTTGTGATATCTTAAGACAATTTATCATTATATTTTGGCTTAATACTACTGAATCTAACTTCGCATACTTTCTCATAACGTTCGTTGAAATAGATGTACATTTTTACGTTGAGTACTATTTGTGTGCTATACTATATATTTTATTAATAAAAGAAGTTTTCTTTATGTTAATTTTTATTTTTTCATAAATCTAAAGTTTCATACATAATGCATTACAATGCATTTTATTAACAGATCAAATATATATGTTATGCGAATTTACTGTGATACAAAAAACATTTATAATAGAGAAAATAATGTCAAATCAATTAACCTATATTACAATAACGAAATCTAAGTTTATACATTTTTTTAGCTAGCCAGCTAGAAATGTTACAACGAGGAATGCGATAGAGGCAGACGTTACTCTCATGCTTTTTTAGGCGTCACTACAGCGCTTTGCTTCAGTTGTAATATGATGGAACGCATTCGGGATACATCCTTGGATGACTTGGCAGACTTAGGATTGAAGTCGCACAGTTTAGCAATACGCTCCCACTCTGTTCCCGGTTCCACTTCATCACTTTCAGCAACAAACTGCTTTTCGGCATTTCTGTAAAAAAAATTAGACTTCATAAAAATATTTTGTAAAAGCTCTAAAGAACTCAAACTATTTGTACAATATGACACAACAATCAGTACAACTGTGCAATATGTATATGTAAACATTCACCAGTAATTAAATTATTGTTCTTTTCTACTTCACTGCTACAGCAAAAACTAATTGAGTCTGCTAATTGCACAGTTCATACATTCAGGGTTTTAGGATCACAGTGGCCTTTGTAAAAAATTCTGGTAATGAGATAATAAAGATTTTAATGCCATGGAATTCGAAACATAAAACATATGTTATTCCATTATCATTTGATATGAAAGGAACACTATCACATTGATTTAATCACAAATATTTGTAACTTGATATAACAAACCAAATATATATGTACCTATATACAAAGTTATCCGCAACAAAAAAAACAAAGCTGATTGCTTTGTTTCGATTCTATCACCCCCTCCTTGCTTTCTTTAAAAGAAAAAAAACCCGAAATCCATTTTGTAATTTATTAATTTAAAATGTTAGAATCAATCTTGCTTCATTACCTAAGCAAACTTTGCGATAGTAAGTCTGAAGATGACTCTGAAAGAGGCGAAACACGTGTCACAGTTAGTAGCACAATACGTGGAATAATCAAAGTTATTTTATATTAAAAGATATCCTGTTCAAACAAAATATCTTAACAAATGTTCATTGTACAAAAATGGATTATTCCATATCTAAAAATGTACAGTTCATAGATAGTTCTATACTTACTTAGCGGCCTCCCTGGTGAGCAAGCATGAAAATTTTAAGATTCAAATTAACAAACAACATTAAGTGATACAATCTAATAACATTAAAATCCAGAACGAGTGAGCGTGCATTTCTTTGTCACTAATCATAATCCTCTCAAATTATCAGGCTGTATTCTTCATTAGAATACAATGAATGACATCTTCTATTAACACATTGGCTATGCAGGAAATCAAAACACATAAAGAAATGATGTGTGTTCCGGGTTCCCAGTAACCCATTATCTAAACATAGAAATCCATATTTCAAAAAATGCAATTAGAAATGGAAAGGTCAGGCAAAATTGAAAACGCAAATCAATGATACCAAAGAACTTTGTACGATTATTATATTGCTTTACAAACAGCAATATGTCATACCTCACAGGTATTATGGTTAAGACATTATACTTGTCAGGTGACATGTTTAAATTGTATACATTCACCACTATAGGAATAGAAAAAATACTGAATTCTTCCATTCAATGTTGACACTATTGTTTTTATTGCAAGGGATACTCTTAGCACTCACAAAATTTAATTTTATTAGAATGGACCAAATGAAATTATACCTATTGGCAGCTTTCGTTTTGCTGATTTGTTCCTCGTGATTAGCGTACCACTCTTCAAGCTCTTTTTTGGCGACAACTTTCATCTCTCCCTTCCTTAATTCTTCCTCGGCATCTACAATAAGAAGTTATATGTTATACTTTCTAATATTTATTTGTTAACAAAAGACGAAATTGTTTCAATTGGCGGCATCGAAAGAAAGATGTTGTTGGTTATGTTCCATTAGAAGTCTATATACTTCACATTAGAAATGGACATGGTAACCAAAGAGTTGTAATACAATCACCAGTAGAGATTACAAAAAAGTTTTGATAAGGTTGCTTATATATACTTGCTGGATATATTGAAAATAAAAATTATTTAACCCTTTGTTAACCTAGACCATTTTGGAAAGTGCCCAAGAAAAATTGCGATGCATTTTTTCGCTAAAAATGGTAGACTTTATTCTATTATTTATCTATCTAAAATATGAACTTCTCAGTGCAAATTTTATTGTAATGTCATTTTAAGATGTATTTTAGTAAGTAATCGTTTTATAAAGATTGTAAAAGCATATAAATGAAGAAAAAAACAAATGCTGTTGAAGGGTGAAAAAAAAATGAATCCGATATATCGGCCTCTGGTATTCTTCGCGTAAATTTGTATATGGGGGGAATTAAAAGGGTTAGTATTAAATCTTTAAGGAGCCCATAGCGTACAGCCCCAGACCACTGCTTCCTGTACAAAGTGTCCTTGATGGCATGATTTGATATTGATACATTGTAGGTGCACAGACCATTTATAATATGGACGCATTATTTTTCTTTGCGTTAAGTCATGCGTTGGTCATTAAAATGTTACACCTATATTCATGATTATATTCTTATCTATTTTTATAATAGCTGAATTGATATTTGCATTACCATTACATAATAAAGCAATACTGATATAATGTATTAATTGGGTATGTTGATTTTTTTTTTAAATCTGTAGAAAACAGCAATGCATGAAACTTGACCCATTCATTTAATAACTTATGTTAAGGATCAGCGATAGATTCCACATTGTGCGAAAAAAATATAGCCTGGGAGCGTTCCCATATGCTTATTGGTCAAACGAATTGAAATAGGTTTTAAAAAAAGAACTTAATCATAATTAAATCTTTGATAACTCTAGGTTTAGGTTGTGTGTTGTATTTGTAACACTATTGGTTTTTGCAACAACCTACCTACATTATAATTGCAAGCGAGAAAAATTGGATAATATTACTGCATGTATTGTTGATTGAAAACCCGATCAACACCTTTCAATGAAAATTATAGTTTATGTAAGAAGTCATAAAGAAACACCTTTTTCTTCCAAGCGAATTTTCTGCTCCTCTCTCCATTTTTTTATTTTTTCTGGTTCTTCTTTATCTTGTTTGGACGGAGTCGGCGAAGGATTATCGTATGCTAAAATATAAAAGGATTATTTTTTTTTTTTTAAATGAGTAGAAAAGCATAAAATATTGCGAATTTTCGTTTTTTTTAAGACTTGCGTACGAGCTTAATTGCAACAATATAGCCATTTATAATGATCCATTGTTAACTAAATAAAGAGTTTTAGATAGTATAAATGCGATAACTCGAATGTTTCAAGCGTAACGTCAAACGGTCGTGTGCCGCCCACATACCAGGAATGGATATTGGAATATCGTCGATTAGATTCGCTGCAGATGGAATTGTTGACTCAAGTTCATCTTCTAACCCCGCCAATTGATCCTGTTCTCTGGCTAAAAAATCCGCAGCGGGATCTACTTCAGGTTGATCGAAATTATCACCGAAATCGTCCATGATTAACAAAAATTATAAACGAAAGTGACAAGTTGAAACGTCGATAGACTTGGTCAAAGACAAGCTAACATAATAGACAACAGATTATTATGAATCATTAGTACTGTCATAAATATAGAAAAAGTTTTTGAAATAGAGGACCCACATCAGAAAAAAACGAATGAGTGCTAAAATGTTAGAAACCATTATATTTGTCTAAAAGATTGACTTACATTCTTCTGAGTATCGTGAAAAGTATTGAATATTGCAATTTAAAATATGTACTTTTTGCATTGAGTACCTACGATTTGTTAAAAAATTACATCTAAATAATTATATTAAGTTGGCTTTAAAAAACGACGGCCCTTTATAAATCTCACATTTTAAATAGACTTTCTTTTTTTCCATAACAAAATCAATATTTTACCCGTATATTTTACAAAAAAAAACATTTTTTATTAATTTGAAAATCCTACCATAGACTATTTATTATAAAACATCTAAAATTTAAGTAACCTTACTTTTCTTACAGAACTGCAGAATATCGTCAAATTGACAGCTACGATAATCGAGCTTAAACGTATTCTTCAGTATAAAATTAAAATGTCAGACTCGTTTGATTTATCTAGTCTTTCGGGAAAGGGCAATGAGAGTGAATTGCAAGAGTTTCTCATGGTAGAAAAACAAAAGGCTCAATTCAATGCACAGGTTAGGCGATCATTTCGACACAATTAATCATATTTAATAAAAAGTTAAAACTTACCGTTGTATTCATTATTTCTCAAAATCTATTGGTTAATTCTACCGTAAAAAATAAGTTCTTTAACCGCTAAAATAAGTTCATGATGTAACCCTGAATCTTTAATATATGAACATAGGTAAATTAGTTTTTGATTATATTTAAATATAATCCCATTCCATAAAGAATTGACAGTTAACAACTTAAACGTATTAAATTATTGATATTCATTCTATAAATTTCATTGTTGTATATTATTGCATTTTTATACATGCATGTGTGCAGCATCTTACTAATACGATTGAAAATTTTCATTTTAAATCTAACATAATGTTCTCTATTTGATGTTGCTAGTCCTCCATTCATATGTTTTCATCCAGTAACCTTACCTCAACGGCCATATACTACAGATGGAATAAAATGTAATCAATGATCCTTTTTCTTTCAGATTCATGAGTTCAACGATTTTTGTTGGGAAAAATGTGTGGATAAACCTAGCGGCAAACTTGATTCAAGAACGGAAACATGCTTAACAAATTGTGTTGATCGATTTATTGATGTATCCTTGTTAATAACTAATCGTTTCGCTCAGCTTCTGCAAAAAGGCGGTGGTATGCAGTGATGACATCCATCATGTCTAAAGTTATTTAATAATATCGATATATTATGTTAGCTGTTGATAAAATGTAGTACCATTATAACTAATGATATCAAATAAAAGAAACCACAAATTGAATTAAGATATGTTATATTTCGCTATGTTATTTTATTAACAATTGTGAATGTGTATTGTCAGTGAAATGTCAATATAATAAAAATATAAAACAAATATTTTTTCTTTTAACTCAGATTTCCCTTAAAACTGTAAATATTCTAATAATAAAGAATTTTTAGTGACATACATGCATCATGTACTAAGAATTATTTTTAAATAGCAGAGCATATATATAAATATCCATAGGAAAAGTTTAAAAATGCCATAGAAGAGATAAAATGAAAGAAAACTAATCATGTTGTTGACTAGCCCTTGCTTTTGTTAATTCTTCATTTGCAGTCGAAATAGTCCTTACAAATTATCTTTCTGAAGATATTTTTGATTCCAATCTAATTTACTTATATTTCATACATATAATTATTTTGTTTGTCTCTTAATTTTATAATAAACATTTAAATATTCTGGTCATGAAAAGGATAGTTTTGGTTTAGATCTGTAAATTGTATAATTTTGTAATGGTCAATAAAATTTTAATTGTTAAAGATGTGTTTTTATTTTTAGCTTGAATATTATTCGTTCATTTACTGTGAATGTATACTAAACCACTGGATGAAAAAAAACTTTTGGTGTCTTATGATATATTGGTGTAATAATATGTTTTGTTAAGTAAATAATAGAGTGATTAGCTTACCACTAATCCTGTCCTAGTCCTGTGTAGTCTTGTCTCTTTAAAAAAGAGAGGTTGAGCAACTGAGTAACAAACAGCAGTCGTAGAAAACACATGTTAGGATGAACTACGTGAGGAGTCCATATGCTCTACGTTGGGAGCGGACATGGTAAAATAAATATGTATCGGATAATTAATATTTTTCTCATACAAAGTTTTCTTTCTCGAAATATATTTTCAATGAATATTTGAAATCTCTAGTTGACAGTGCTGTGACATGACTTCAAGCTTACTTTTTCTAGTTTGTAAATATATTATGTATATAGATATAATTTTTCAAAATTACGAACAAAACTATGACTGACCGACTTATATAAAAGATACAATCTGTAAGTTCGAATGCATTCATTCACTTGAATGCAAAAAGATGTTGGCAATAGAAACATGATGATGTTGTAATGAATTTGTTATGGAAGTTTCATTCAGCACTTTTGGTAAATTTATTTAATTATTGTGTCAATGATATTTATTAAATGTACAAAAAAAATTATAATTTATACATGATAATCAAAATCAGTATAAAAATTAACTATTTAAAGTATGTATTTTTAAGCACCATCGACAAGATAACATTATCTCAAGTTGAAAAACAGCTGTCAGTGTCATAAACAACAATTTATTTCGACGATAATACTATCATAGATTTGTAAATATTTGAAATAGAGCACAGTCGTCAATCAACAAAGGCTACTCCAAAAATTGTTGTCATTAAATAATCCACTTTTATAATGGTCACAGTTATTAAGCCATGGTTTCTGTTTATTATTATTTTGAAAATTGTTGTGTGTTATGGTCAATTCCCAATTGTTATAACTACATGGAAATTTGAAAGTGCTACTGCAAAAGGTAGGCTAAAAAATCGTCTTATATCTGGATGAATAATTAAGATCAATGGATTTTCACATAATATAATATGTAGTTTCAACTATTATACTTGGAACTATTTGGTTGATCATTGAAATTCGATTTTAGGTTTAATACTAACGTAAATAATTCACCTGGTTCGGTTTTATATTTTCTTAAAAGCCTTCTTATTTAATTGTGACGGAATATTATTGTGATAATTTAACTTTATTGCTTTAAATAAATAATGCTGAAATATTTTTTACATTCAACTACGATTTCAAGTAAGTATCTCATCAAAATAATATACATTTTGAAATCATTGAAACATTGTAATTACAGCATGGGAAACAATTCAGCGAAAATCAGCCATTGATGCTATTGAAGCTGGCTGCTCAACATGTGAAGTGAACCAATGTGATGGAACAGTAGGATATGGAGGAAGTCCTGATGAAAATGGTGAAACCACTCTTGAGGCAATGATCATGGATGGGTTTGTTTTATCAATCTTAAATATTGACTAAAAAGCAAACTTTAGTCATCGGCTGCGTCTTAATTTGATTAGATTACACATCCCCATTTTTTTTCCATACAGATGCTGTTGTTATCCCCCTCCCCTCGTAAGTTGACCACCTGGGTGCAAAAATGGATCAGCACCTATTATGTATAGCTCCTAAATCTAGGAAATGGAATAATACATTTTTGGCCAAACCCCACTCTTCCCTGAGAAAACACTGTTTTTTTATCTTGCCCATTTGCTAAAAAGTCGACTTGTTTTAGTTTTGTGTTAAGCCATATGATTTTTACAAATATACCTAAAAATAAATATCTTAAAAAATACCTTTAAAAAAAATTTGCAAATATACCTGTAGTTCAGTGATGCACTACCTTTTTCGAGAAGGGCATGTGTCCAGCACATAGTAGGTGAAAGCTCGACGGTTGTCATTATATGTTGAGATATATTTTGTAATGATTGTAGGAGCAATCTTGTTACATTTATACATTTTCTGTTAGCACAGACATTTCTTTATTTTCCAAATATTCAATTACATTTATTGAAAATCAGAAACACAATGAATGTTGGAGCTGTAGCAGCTATGAGAAGGGTGAAGAAGGCGGTGTCTGTCGCTAGATCAGTGCTAGAGCATACTGCTCACTCGATATTAGCTGGAGATTTGGCCACAAAATTTGCTGTCAATATGGGATTTAAAGAGGAATCTTTATCAACTGATAGATCTCTAGATATGTGGAATAACTGGAAAGCCAAAAGCTGTCAGCCAAATTTTTGGATGGTAAAGTGGTACTATAAATCAATGTATTGAAATCAACTTTTTAATGTAATATTGCATGTCATCATTTTCTAATGGTTCTTTTCATGTCAATCAGTGATCATCTAAAACCGCTGTTTGATTATCCAAAACTAGCTAATTCTCTAAAAAGATACCCTTCTTGGTGCGGGTACAAGATATTAACTATCTAACATTTTTTTCAGAGTGTTTCTCCAGATCCTCAAAAAAGTTGTGGTCCTTATAAAATGCAAAAATCTTTTCAAACAGCATACACCTCGAGAGATGCATTTAGAATAAATAGTAAAAATCATGATACTATAGGTATGATTGCGATAGACATGTCAGGAAGTATTGCAGCAGGTACATCAACAAATGGAGCCATACACAAGATACCAGGGTAAGTTCTCACAATTTATCGCACAGTGGGTGTGAATATGTTTTTTTAGATCACATTACACCAAAGCATTAGTTTTTAAGATATGAGTAATGATGATGAAATTTTATTCATATTATCTTGGGTGACAAAATCAAAACTAATACGCTAATTTCGTCATAATTCAGTAAAAAAATTAAGGTACACTGCAATAGTAAAATCTCTTCTCTGTGTTGTGCTTAAGTGCTTAATATTATTAAGATTAAAATGAAGTAAATAATTTAAGTTTTTTAAATTCCTCTGAGAATAATATTTCTCTTAGTTGCTTTCTTTGTCAGTTTTAATTCTAAGTTCAATCAATCTAAGAGGAATAATCAAAGATGTAATGATTTTTAGACGAGTTGGAGATTCGCCCATTCCTGGAGCTGGGGCTTATGCTGATAGTTCAGTTGGTGCATCTGCCGCAACAGGGGATGGTGACATTATGTTACGATTTTTACCAAGGTATTTAACTGTTTCTTTCATATTAAAATTTCTACGACATATTTTTCTAAATCCATCTTTGTCAACTGGTCAACTTGGTCACTGTTGATGTTATGTTATATTATTATCTATAAAGAAGACATGAATTTCGTAAAAGATCATACTATTGGAATCCTTAAAATGATTTTTTAGATTAGTCAATGAATGAAATCACACGATTTTAGTGATTTCAACTCCCCCTAATCGAATTCATATATTTTTCTTAAACCCGCCACCCTAAAATTATTTTTATAAGTGAGTAAAACCTTTTTTCTTAATTGCTGAAATAGTGCTTTGTATCGATTTATGTTGGTTTATGTAACATTACCTATACCACTCCTATCTACATCACGCTTTTTTTGACCGTCCCACCCCATCTAGAGCGTGATGTTGAATGAACAGGTTAAATCATGTGTTGAAAGATAGATATTCATTTCTAGTTTGATTTTAGTTTTTTAGCAGTCGAAGAAATGAGAAGAGGAACGAATCCTTCTTTAGCTGCTGCGATAGCGATCAAACGAATCGCTGATCGCTACCCCAGTTTTGTTGGAGGGCTGATCGCTCTCGATAAAGAAGGAAATTATGGAGCTGCGTGTCACGGTATGGAATTATTCCCGTTTTCCGTCGCCAGCCCAAAGACAAATGATGTGCGAGTGGAAAATGTGAACTGTTTACCGCCTTCTAAAAGAGTCCAAATATCTGTAGAATTAATTTAATTGTTTTATTATCCATAAATATTTTATTATGTAAATTTCTTTCTTCAATAAAGTTTTCTAAGTGCACATTTAGTATTTTATTTATATAATTTTTTATAATATTTGAAAGGCTTTATGATTGCTGTCCAGGTAGCATCTTTGAATGATGAAGTTTGACTTCATTAAAGCCATTTCTGTAACAAAAATTATAACATTGAATCAAGCGGACACAAAAATAAAATTTTATATATTATTAACTTTTTAAGATATTAGTCTTTGGCTTTTTACACAACTGTTAAATGGCTCACTGAAAAAGAGTTGGACAAAAGACGTCACAATATTAGTATGCAAGAGAGAAGGGTTTTGTAGATTTGTAATTGAACTATACCATATTATTTTTAGTTGAAACAACAATCCACTAGTATAAATTAAATTATTTTGACAAAATATAAATGTTGTTCTGAATTATTGCCGCATGCATTATTGACTATGAAAACAAGTGTAGAAGCCTTGGGAATAGGTTAACCCAAATCAATTAATTTCATTATTGATTTTTCTGATTGTATATATGTATGATTAAATATTTTTTAAAATTAATTAATTATATTTTAAAAAACTATGAAATTTAAAAAGAAGAGTTCATGTTTAAAAAAATGAAGATGTTTCACCAACCCTTCACTTTCAATACAAAAAGTAAAGTTGAAAATATGTCAAAAATTAAAGATATATTTCAATACCTTAAGCCATGATCATAGCCGACGCCTCTCTTTCTTTCGACATTACGTATATCTTCTTCAAGGCGGGGTAAAAATTCGGTCACTATAGATGCAAAGGCAGTCGGTAAAGTAATAATCAGTTTAAAAAATACTACCGAATTGAATGCCAGATATTGTTCGCATGCAGTCGAAAGCGCAGCTATGATAACAGACTGAATGCTATTATCTTCAGATTTATTTTTAAAATGCACATTATCGCAAATGGCTTCAACAATCTGGCAGGCAATTTTTTTGTTGGGACTCGTCGTGTCGGAAAACATTATCTGTTCAAAGACCGACTTGGATGTGCTTGCGACTATAATTTGAAGTAATTTAAAATTTTCTGTGCTGCCTATCAGATTATGTACAACTGCCAATGCCTGAAAAAAAATAATGATAAATATAAAAATATGATATTATTATGCAAACTAGGCAAATAGATGTATACTTTACAAAGGATAACATTAATTAAATATTTGGCACGACAAATAATAATCTAAAACACCTACGTCCAAGATCTCATATTTTAAATTTGATAATGACATGTGATAGCAATTTGATAGGGCTTGAACCTGAATCTAGATCCATCTGATCTCTACGATAAAGATAAAGCTCTTGAGTCTATAGTGTGTTCTTTAACATGTGGACTGTGAACTAGTACCAATCTGTGAAAACTTTCATGTTTTGAAAATTTTGATTACAAAAAAGTGGCAACATTTTTCCAATTTTCACCAGTCTGCCAATGTAAAACGGTTGAAGAACACTGTTCCAGACCAGTGAGTACTAAACTACCAGCCGATTCTATTAACTTGATTCATTCCTTGATCTTTTTGCAAGAAAAATACACTGCATGCAATATTATGATATAAAATGGATACCATTATGTATTATGTAGTTAAATAAGCTTACTTTCGGAGCATGAACATGGCACTGCTTTCCATGGCAAGTAATAAAATACGTTGATATCTTCTCTAGTATATACTCTTCAAGTTGCAAGTCTGACTTGTTTTCACCGTGAATCATTCTATGCGATATTTCATAGATGTTATTTTTCGTCGATAGTGTTTTAGTAGCAAAATACGGCAGGTATTGAACAATCATGTCTTTCATAGTGACAGCGATATATACATCGTTCTTGTGATCCAGTTGATATAATCCTTTCATGAACATGTACCAACTCTTGCATATACTAGACACAATGTAGGGGTGCAGCTTTTTCTCCATAAATATCTGAGGCGGGAGTAACACATTTCCGACCAACGTATGTAGCAGGCATGTCGGTTTAGCCTAAAAAAATATGGTTAACTAACTATTGTCAAAGGCCACTGTCTTGGATTAAGAAAAATAGAAATTGATTATTTTCATAAATGTTTATCTATTACAGCTTCACTTGTTAGTCACCTAAACAGAATTTGTGAGCTTATTTAGAGCTTAACCACTTCCACACTTCTGATTGCTTTGAAATATTACATTCAGATATTAGTTAAAACCTTATTTAGTCATTTGGACCAGAATCAAAATGATTTTTTAAGCTTGTTCTTAAAATTATATCATCAAATACAGATTTTGGATAATTCAAGAAGATGTTAAAACTATAATGTTTACTTACCCTGGAATAAATAATCTGTGAACAGTGTAAAAACAGAGTCCCAAGAACTATAAAAAGTTGGGTGACACTTTCCTGTGAAGATGGAGACTTAATTGCAGCAATGACATATTTGTCGATTTGATTTAAATATTGGTTGATGCGATCTCTAAAGCTGCAGCGTTCTTGTAAACTCTAAAATAACAATGCCATTGATTATTTTTTAACTGTAAGATAAATCTGTGGATTTGATCAGTATTTTATTACACACACACAAGCACAATCTTTTCGCATGCATCAGATTTACTTTATAGATTTCGAATGGGAACGGACAAAAGAAATGGAATACTTTTCAACCTTCCTTATGTTAGCCATTTATTCAATAAGCAAAAGAGAAAAATCGCATCTGTTGTGACTGACAAAAGACTTGATAAATATGTAGTTACCTTAGTATTGTTCCAAGCCACTCCAATTGCGTAAAAGAATTTGCACAAGTTCCTTTGTTCCCCAGAATTATTATAACTCGGCGTTATATTGAGGGAAGCGAATTCACTAAGCTGACAGATAAGAAGCATGAGATGAACATCGTCATCTGTTGCTGTCTCGGAGGATAACAAGGCACACTTAATCCAGCAGTGTATGATGAAGGTTTCAGAAGATTTTTTCTCATCAGAAAATGCTCGGAGTAGCTGTTCATCTTGAAGAACTTGCAAAAGGAAGTTTCGAGTGATTCTGGGAAAATATTTACAAGGAGTTTTAGAATGTGAGCGAATCAGAACTGAAATTGAGTTATTCCAAACAAATATGTTTTGATTAAATGTTCTAAGTTTAAATGTTATTACTTTTAAATTAAATTGAATTATTTGTTCAAAACTGTACTAACCTTTCGTTTGCAGCTTCAGAAAATGTAAAAAATTTCAATAAATCTTCAAAAGATCCATATTTCGCAGCACATGATTTGTTTTCATAAACAAATTTGATGAAACCGAATGCCAACTCGGCAATCGGTAATGCTGACACACCATTTCCGTACAACATTTTAATGCTGCTGAATATGTGGAGGAAAAAAGAGTCGACCATGAGTGACACACCTTCAGAGGAATTATCGTGGTATGTACAAAGAATTCTTAGTTTCGAGAGCAACGAAGAAAAGCATCCCAATGTGTTGGACAGCTCCGGTAAAGAGCATGTGTTCAGATATTTTTTGATCCAGGAATCTAAAACAAATCATATCAAATTATGAATCGTTGTGAACACTAAACATACCTCTAACTTTTAGAACTACTTCTTCATGCACAACATTATTTAAAATCAATGATTTATTTATATTTACAATCATTTAAGCTTTTTTTCTTTCAAATACTCTCAATATGTATTGTGTACTGTGGCGGCTGGTGACAAATATATAAGAGAGTACAAAACAAGCCATATAAAAAAAAACTTTAACACTTTGTTTACGGGACTTTCTAATTACCATACTAATTATGCACAAATTTGTGCCACCGTAAACAATGTGTTAAGTATCTGAAACGCGAATATAATAATAACTTTATCAAGGTTATACTTTTTAATCAGTACCTATGAGAATATGTTCGCTATATTCGAAATTGGTGCTGAGGTCCATAATATCTTGAACTCCAGTCACTATCATCCTCATAAGCGCCATGGATTCAGAGTCTCGAAGTGAACAATATTTTGACATCACAGAAATGAGAGGCTTGGCGGAATCCATAATACTCACACCGCTGTCAATGTATAAGTACATAATCACAAGATGTGTCTTAACGATGATCTGTTTCTTTTTAAAAGGCAGAGTGTCAAACGGTAGTTGACCAATGAGATTCTGCAGTTTTGTACACTGAAACATTCATCCAATTAATCTTACAATTAAAAAATATGTTACATGCTAAATATAAAGCATTTAAGAATCAAATCTTATTTAAAACAAAGTAGATGTATATGTACAGATACAAGACAAGTCATATTTTCACAGGTTGCTAATATTGTTTTACTGTAAAAAAATTGCATAAAATTTACATTAATTGCTTCATAGTTATCTGGATCCGATGTGTTTTATTTTTATAAATATAATCTTTCCACAAATAGTTGAAAGTTACCACCATAAAAGTATCTATTCAATTTGTCGGGCCTGAAGACAAAAGTATTTTATGAACTGTAAGAATGGTGGAATAAACGATTTTTTGAAATTCAATTATATAATGAAAATAATTACTCACTATATCTGTGAGGTCGCTAGCTATAGCCATGACAGTAAATAATGCAGAGAAGTTTTGAAGTCCGTACTCATTTAATGCGAGAATTTTATTTATGGTAAATTTTGGCAGTATGCGACCTTTGATGCGCTGGCAATTACTCATCTGATTCGACAGAATACTCTTCTTTAAATGGATACCCAAAAGTGTAATAAACAAAGAAAAACTACTCTCGCCTTTAGTGTCCCGCTTCAGAGTGTTGTCAAGAGAAAACCTGGATTTTAAATTACTAACAACCTCAGGGACTGAAGAGCTGAAATGTAATTATAACCAAATTTATTTTATGCCTGTATAAAAGTGTGGTATATTTTTTGTGTCGGTCCATCCAGTTACCGATGGAAGGCAGTTAGGTAAAAATTTGAGTAGAAGGTATACTGCTTATCTCTACAACCTATATAAAGTTGTAGCGCAGTCTATACAATTCAGTTCTCAAGGGTGCGATTACAAGGTCACATACGACAATATGAAAGACAATGCACTTTGGGCAGAGTAGCTGGAGAGAAATATTGGAGGCAACCAAGGCCAACCCCAGGTAGTCGTATTCCTGATGATGATGTAGCATACTAAAAGGAAATTCTCTACTTTACCTTAATAAGCACACAAACGAATCGTCTTTCCCAGGAATTGCAAATGCAGAATTTAGTCTTTTATGAAAATGTTCCCACAACAATGTGACTATTTCGCTTTTTGGCTCCCACCAAACTGTCAACATCTTGACAACATGATGCATGTATTCTCGAAAATAGATTTCCGGTGCGTTCTGTTCATTGGCAGTAATTTTTTTCAATATCGATTCTAACAAAGAATAATTTGGGGTCACCTGAAAAAGAAGCTTTATTTATTTAAAATGATACAAGATTATAAGAAACGTTTATTATTAGTTGTCTCTGAATTATGAATGCATTAATTAAGCAATCTCTGTCAAAAATTAAAGAGTAGAGTAGAAAGTTTTGAAAAAAATATGGGTTAAGTTGGTTTACTTGAATACAGTGGAAATATAAATATTAATGTAATCATCTGCATACCCTTTGAGAAGTTATACCGCTATATTCTCCATCATCACTGTAGCCTTGCAATTGTGTCACATATAGTAATAAGCATAAGCTGAAGTCTAATTCATTTCGGCAATCGATCTTCTTCATGATATATAAAGTGTCACATTGGAAAATTGCATCACTTGACACATTATTGGATTTCAAAATATGATTATTCATTAAATAATTAAAATATGTCCAAAAGTCATCACATTTGTTTTCTTTTGCCATATTATCGACCAGAATTTGTACAGCCATCCATAAACTTTTGACGCAGCTGCAACTAAATACATGCTTTGGGCCCATCTGGAATTTGTTCATAAATTAATGAAACTACTATTTATACAATAGACTAGTTTATGAAAACGTCATGACTGTCACTTGAAAATGTCAGCATCTCAGTAAAAATCCTGTAGAAAATAGTGGATTACTCCATATACAACATATAATTTGATAAAGACCAAGACCAGTTTCACTCATGGCAAGCAAAATGAGTTGATAAATTCTATAATAGTATACAAAACCAAATGAAACTGCTGTTAAAACTTTTGACTGTCATTCTAGGACAGTTAAAATAGAGATTACATGTTTTTGTTTTAGGTATTTAATAATAATCATGCATCATACAATCAATGGGATATTGTATATAAAGCATAATTGATTTTAATTTATTAAATAATATCTATCAAGGGTAAATGGCTATCAATATTAAAATTAAGGCCTACAGATTTGTGATGGTTACTTTCTGCTTTTTTCTAAGCATACAACCGATTCATATTTAAAGGATACAAAGTAATATAATAAATAACTTTAACTACTACAAATAATACATGAAAAAATAATGTATTACATACCTTATCATAGCATTTGTTGGCCAATGACACTAAATTGTATAGAACCCATTTGATTTCCGTTTCAATTTCTATATTGTAACTTTTACTATGCAAATCAAAATTGAATCCATCTTCGGTATCAATTAATGTTTCTTGTGTGAACACTTGCTCAATCGTGCATAATTTTAGAACAATCGTTAAATGTAGCCAGTGCAGCTCTAGATATAAATGAAATAGATGAAATGATGCCAATGTGCACTGTAAAAACAACAGATTTAATTAATAAAAAAGAGGACCACATTAATTAACATTTAAAAGAAATTATTCCATCATAAACGAAAATAGTGCTGATTGAGTGATAATTTTATTCATGAGCTTAACTCGTTGGTGCCGGAGCACGCGCCTACAGCTGACATATCTCACGGACCTGAATACGCGCCAGGCGCAAACAACTCATTTTCTTACGTCTTAAATTATCGAGGCGTAATTGAAACTTCATGAAAACAGTCTCGATACACTTTTTCATGTCAGTGTGCTGATAAACGGTTGCGAAAGCATTATTTCAAAATTTTGGTCCTAAAGCTGAGCTTACACTGAACAATAATACTGTTGATAATTTTTAGATTGTTTTTTTAGTTTGTGCCTGTGATTTTTTTTTGAATCTTCATGTTTTGATGTCAGTGCTTTGCTTATGCTTTACTATCCGTGTTTTGTTGTGAAATTTCATTTATTCTTTTTTTTGATTCGTAGTAGTAATAGTTTTAGTTATTGTTTGAGTAACCAACTTTGCTCGGAATATTGCTATTTTTTACTTTTTACCCAATATGGACCACCCTTTTAAGCTCTAAACGAGCAAAAATGGCTGAAGAAAGTAGTGATAGTGAAGATTCAAATTGTAATGGTATTGAATTTTCAGATTTTAGTGATAACAGTAACTTCGAATTAAGATGTGGTTTTGGAATTAGAAGTGATACAGACAGTGACTCTGAAAGTGATCACGAAAATATTTCTTATTCTGGGTCAATACGACCATCAAGAGACCGACTTTCAACACCGAGGGAGGAACAAAGTCAGTTTGAAAACACACCATCAACATCTTCTGGCATAAGGAAATGGTAAGATTTACGGAAACCGGCTATAAATATTCCATTTTCGGATACTTCCGGTCTTAAAATAGAGACAGACAGGCAGGCAACAAACCGGTCGACTTTTTTATTCCGCCAGCATATCAAAGGGAAGAAGGCGAAATATGGAATTAAAATATATACTAATGCTGGGAGAATCGAGTGGCTTGGCGTTAAATCTAGTGATATATGATGGTGCCGCTGACAAAGAATTAGGTGGGAAAGACCACAAAAATAAGGTTACCCATAAACTCATGGACGAAAAGACTGGAGGCGGCCATGCATTGTTTATGGACAACTATTACAATGGTGTTCCTCTGGTTGACGATTTACCTAGTAAATCCACATACGTCACTGGCACACTCCGAAGTAACAGAAAAGACTATCATTTAGATGTCAAAAATAAAAAAAAACTAAAACCCAGAGAATCAGTGAGTCAATACAGATCGCGGAGTATGTGTTACAAAGTGGAAGTATTGGCGATATCGTCGGAATTCGATAGTCAGTTGTCAGAGACAACAAACCACCATGGAAGATTGGTCATAAAACCCAATATGATCATCGAATACATCAAATATATGAGCGGCATTGACTTTCACGACCAAATGCTGTCGTATTATCCATGTGAGCCCAAGACGCTCCGCTCCGTTGGTATAAAAAAACTCGGGATGTATATATTCCAGACGATCTTTCTGAATGCTCGTTATTTATATGATACAAATAAAGACAAAAACCCTCTATCACCGTCTCTTCCACTGCCGAGAAATAAAATACACTTCTGGCTTTATTTGATAAAGATGCCAAAAGCTACACCAAAAGAAAGAAGAGCAAAGATTTATTGCAGCAAGGAATGTTCCAACAAACCTAGGTTTTGTCTGGATCCATGCTTTAGACTCTTCCATAAGTATAATTAGTGAAATTGGTGATTGTGCGTTTCAAAGTGTAATGGACGGTGATTTGAATTTTTAGTGCTTATGGGACGCGATTATTTTTTCCAATTTGATTTCAAGCATACGTAATATCAACAAAACAAGAAAAACTACTGGCTGTCGCAAACGCGAAAGAAAAAAATTAAGTAATGAATAATGATTTTGATAAAATTTCACGTAGAGTATAAAAAATAGAGCGAGTGAAAGTTCAGCTTTAGTCGTCTTGAAGGGTCGTCTCTTGTGTATCCGAGCTTATCTCGAAGCAGGTGTCAATGAACTCTGTGCGCGATTTTTAACACAAAGAGGACAGATTCTTCCAGCATACCCAGAAACAAAATGTTACTATTTCATGTTGTATGTATAGTTCTGGGGTTCTGGGGGAATATTCGCGATTTCCACTTCGGCATTAACGTGTTAATAACCTCTACGGTGGGGTAGACATTTTCAGATTTTGAAAAACCTAAAGTGAGCTTGGTCTGAAATATATAACGCATAGACACGCATAGTAAGTAAAGACCATCAATTTAATTACACTCTTTCTTCACTTTTTATTTATTATTATCATGATCCTTTTGATGAATGATTTTTTTAATGAAATAACTCAAATGTGTTAATAGAAGAAAAAATGGCATAGTCAATATGAGTCCATAGTCAAGTGGAAATTATAGTGGACTCTTACCTGGTTCCCAAAATCAGATGTACAGTTTCTAATTACATAGTCAGGTAGTGTATCAATTGATTTCAGCATTAGCCGAAAGTCATACAGAGACTTTTTGATAACTGATAAAATAGCTGTATTATCAGAAACACCATTTTCATTAATAGCTATGTTAATGTCTTCCAAAATGTCTCGTATGTGAAGGAAGAAATCAGATATCGACTGCCTCAGTATACCATAGTTGGAGTAATCGAATTTTCCTGCAGTAGTGGACGTAATAACATTATTTTTAGCTGCTCTGCTGAGGAAGTTGAAAAATTTCCTTGAGAAAAGAAATAAAGGTTTTTAATCAATATATAATTCTGATTTTAAATAAATTCAGCAAACTTTGATATATATTAATAGAGAAGACAGAATAAAGAATGTTTAATTTGGTGTGTAAGAATTTCAAAGCTGTACGTAAAAAAAACCATTTTAGCTACAATATTTTTCATTGATTTTACCTGGCAAAATTAAATAATTCTTCTCCACTATACTTCAATGTGGATCCTCTGTGATATTCATTGTTAAATAATGAAATAGGAGAATTAATCAATGTGTTCCTTAAACTACGTATACTTTGATTGAGAAATGGTTCATCTTTTAAAATAAATTCAAATTTTGATTTAGAGTCATGTTCTATAGGTCCATAGCAGTCAACAAAAAACATTTTGATTCGAAAAAATTAATAACAAAGAAATTATTTTAATCTGCACATAACTTTCGAAGAGAGTAAACAACGTTGACAGAAAGTTTGACAGCAAATAATTTCCCGCTTATTTATTTTTATGACAAGTCTTATAAATTAATTTTTCCCCACAAGATATTTTGTAGCGCCTAAAATCATATAACAATAGTAATTACCTACCTATTAATTCTAGGTTTATACAACTCCTATAATATAAATAAAATTTATTTTTCATTTTGAAATAATAGAGCCGACATAATAAGGAATCTCTTTTAGTATGTAACCTTAAATTTATTCATGTTTAAAATATATTTTTGTAAATTTTACTAAATTTTGATGCCCATAGACAACAGAAATTTAACGAGACAGGATTTCTGTCAGCATTTCCGCTGCCATAACCTCTTTTCCTAAGCACTTTTGCTAGGTAGGTGTCAGCTCGAGATATAATTATACTTTTTTGCATTAAATATTTAAATCTAAGACAAATTACTGTTTTGGAGAAACTGTGTCAACGCACATTTGTTCCCGAACATGTAAATTCAGTTTTAACGTTTTCTTATAGTCTCATTTGTCATATTTTTATACTGACATTACCACGTGTCGCCATTATCGCTATACTAACGCTTGACATTTTATTTCAGAATTCAAAATGACGAACTCCAAAGGTTATCGTCGCGGTACAAGGGACTTGTTCTCCCGCAAATTCCGCTCCCATGGAGTTATCCCCCTTTCTACGTATATGAAAATATACAAAGTCGGCGATATTGTTGACATTAGGGTATGTACAGTGCTTTTTCATACACTGGTTCCCCAAGCTTAGCATCAGTGTCTAGTGAATATCCGCAGCATTTGTGTTTGCCCGATTTAATCTTTTAATTCGGTATGTTCGCTTTGTAGCAAACTGTAATTTGCACAAATGTGAGCCCAACTACAGTTTATTCATGTTTCTGGTCTCCTTAATCCTAGAATGTGATGTAATGTGTGTACTATTCATCAACTAATATTGTAAGAAGAATGTTATTTCCAACTTTAATGTTAACCATCCATGTTGTATTGGTGGTTACCGTTTTGCCCAACATGGTCTGTTCACCTGTATGTATTTAATATTACCCTCTGATAATCGTATATATAGTTGTAATCGGAAATCAAAATGATTTTCTTCAAAAATTAGCGACTTCATATGAAATATCGCACTATCAACACCAGTTAATCATCATCTTGAAAGACATTTGTGCATATAGGTTTACTTTAATGCATGCGCTTGGGTAAAGAATCGATAAAACTGGTTTAAATTGTTTTGCATTATAAGCGACATAACATAGATAAAATGTAATAATATCAAATAACCTTTATTGTTTTCTCAAATTGTATATTTTTCGGGTTTTCTGTAGGAGATGCAATATTTTTACGCTGTGCACATAACATTTATGTTTATAAGTGTCCAGTAAATTTTACAATAAATAAATATATAACTGAGCAATCCACCTGTCCGTAAAAGTAATGCATCCGATTGTTAAAAGCTTATTGTCAACTTATTTCAAACATCTTGGCTAGTAAGTAGCATGTTGGTTTAGTTACACTGCTAGTAAGCAATTCATAATCCTTTATCTTATTTTATATTTGGTTTACAGGGAAACGGTGCCGTTCAAAAGGGTATGCCATTCAAAGCATACCACGGAAAGACTGGACGAGTGTTCAACGTCACAGCTCATGCTTTGGGAGTTATTGTAAACAAGCGCGTACGTGGAAACATCCTCCCCAAGAGGATCAACATCCGTATTGAGCACGTCAAGCACTCCAAGTGCAGACAGGATTTCCTCTCCCGTGTCAAGAAGAACTTGGAACTCCAGCGACAAGGCCGCGAAAAGAAGACCCTCTTCAGTTTGAAACGCCAGCCCAAGCAGCCAAGGCCTGCACATCTTGTCAGTGGCAAACATGGAGCCGTTGTTCTCGCTCCCATCCCATATGAGTGCATCGCTTAAGTTTTTTATGTATAGTTCTAAATAAAAAAATCCTTTGGGAAATTGAACTGTTTTATTTTGTTGTAATAATTTGTATTCACCATCATCTGCACCTCTTACTATCATCAAAGGTTAAATATGAGTATGGGCGTATATGTGCAGATTCCAACAGTTTTTTTTCTTTTTAAATAATTTCTAATACTTAACATCTTACTAAAAAATGGATTAAGAGTACAGCTATATCAGGGGTGGCCAAGCTTTTACTTCGACTTCTCTTATTGGTGGGCCAATATTGAGTTGATTATACTTGGGCTGTAAATGAATGGTTTGGTCAGTATATAAACATTCTCATTAGCTAGTTATACAGTGGAATGGCCAGTTCATTAATTTTCTAAAAAACTCAAGATAAATGGGCTCCAAGATTCTATTTTATATAATGTTTAGTTAGAAATGACAAAAATTCACGTAACACTAAAAGAGCATGGGTCACACTTTGCATAGAGTTAGATTTCTAAGCGTAACTTGTGCTACTGTATTGATTCATCCTTAATTGTTTGTCAGTTTTTGCTAATTAAAATGACAACCCTTGTTGAATAGTCCTAATACCAATTTGGGATGTGATTTACACTGCTGCTTACAGATTTGGTGACATAACACATTCAATGCTGAATCTGTTTTTTAGTATGCAATTGAACACGCTAGGCGTGTTCTCAGCATCCAATATGTTAAGGAATGTAAATTTTGTGTTTGGCATTTGTACATAATATGATATGAAAATATTCATGCCAGGAATACTTCGAATTGGCTTTCAGACCTGAATTTTTCCACAATTTTTTTGTATAATGGTTTATTTATTTGCTTAACTCTTTGACTGCCCGGCATTTTTTAGATAAATTTATACGAAGCTGATAAAATAAAGCATGTGGCAAACTCACATATGATGTAAAAATCATGTTTGCCCATTCGTCACCAGTCACCATGCCCGTTCATTGTGCATTGCAATCAACGGCGCCAAACCAAAAACGCAGCGATCACAAACAATTTATATCTATCACAAAAATCCATAAATATCAGTTAAAGTATATTATTATTGAAATTATATATAAACTATTGTTCATGGAATAAACTGAACGATGGTGTCAAACACTGGCCTGGACAACCAAAAAATTGTAGACATGCTGTCCTTCCTAATATTTTTAGTCATTTAAAAAATTTACACTTCCTTCTTTTTGTTTTTAAATTTTCATTTGGACAAAGATCAGGCCAGTGCATGGATAACATTTGAGCTGGAAAAGTATGCTCCCAGTAAGCTCTGGATGGCATCAAGTAGGGACTCCAATTACTCGTCATCTCAACTACTCGAGTATCGAGTATTAAAATGTAAAAATACTCGAGTAGTTTCAGATGTACCAAAATATATACTATTAATTCACATTTTTTTTTAAATAAATAGGGATAAATAAATAAATAAGCTTATTTAATTTCATTGATAAATTTAATTCATTTTAATGCACTTAACAATTAACGTAACACATATTTTTAAAAATATCAGAGAATTAAATGTTTCAAATTTAAGATTTGTTCGAATTTTAGTTATAATTATTCCTGCAGTTGAAAAAACTCTCTCGGTAGCAGAGGACGTTGGTTTTATCGTTAGCAATGAATTTAATTGTGTATCTAATTTATATGTAATGTATAAAATATACGTAGTACAATAGTTATTACTTTTTTATCAATTAGTTTTCAATTAGCTTACCTTATATTGATTATAAAAATCCAGGGAATCATAAAACACAGAAACTTTCAGTAATTGGGTTGTCAAATTATTTTTATTATAATTATGTTTCACATAATGAAACGAATTTTAAAAAAAGGTTAGTATTTGGGAAAAAATCTGTGGCCATATATTATTGTGCATAAAAAAAGTTTCGGTTCGATACGCTCACTGGAAACAACGTCAATAGGGTGAAACAACATTCCACAGATGAATGCAATAAAGATCCATACCCGAATTGGAAGTAAAAGCTTCTCGATAATTATTTGAAAGTTATAACGTATTATTTCAATTAAAATTTTAAATTTGCGTTTTAAAATTCCGAAATAAATATCAATATCTCAAATAATTAAAAAATTTCTTCTCAGATTTACGGATAACAGAAAAAATATGTTTTTTTTTGTGCGTCATTAATGGTTTTTGAAGCTAAATGAAAAAAGCCTAATTTAATTCAAAATAAATCAACACTCAAAGTTCACACCACCGTTTGCCGCGGATCGTTTTTTTTATTGACGACAATAATATTATTTTTACATTTATCGGAATAAACTAATAATTTAACACGACTAATATATTAATTAAAAATTAACCTTCAATTCACCCCTGATACGTGGCTGTTATAAATTTCTAAGAAATATGAAATAATGAGTATAGGCATTAAAACATTTAGAATTTATTATGTCAGCTGAATCTCTGCTGTCAAAAGATTTTTTTAAATATTTCATGTTTTTGTCATCATAGACCTCGCCATCTGTTCGATCTTAATTTCTCCTGACGGAATAGTAAAATTTATGAAAGGGGCAACTAAAACTGTAACAGGGATGGTTAACTTTTTACAGCGAGTAAGTCACTGATTACCAGTGATAGCATGCAAAATTCTCCGAATTTATTTTGTCACATCTGCAACTGCAACAAAACGGAGAACTGTTTAAAAAATATTACCTGATCCACGTGTTCGGCAATGCAATGGTAAAATATTGTATATATTTTTTTGAATAAGTAAATAAAATTTGGAAAGAGATGTTCTTAAGCGACGAACGAGTATTTTTCAAAATACTCGAGTATCGAGTACTTGAAAAATGGACGAGTATACTCGAATTGGAGTCTCTAGCATCAAGTCTCTCTAGCAAATTAATTTTTTTTTAATTATTTTTATATTTACGTAACACAATAGATTTCATTATATATATCAGTATGTAACCTTTAATTTAAGATTATTAACGGTTAAGACACTAGAAACATAAAAAGTATTTATATCGACAATAATCGAAGAGGATTGAAACAATCAATATATCGCATTTCTTTTGGGTATACAATACATATAAGTTTTTTTGTATACTAGAAAATATTTATAGTATAAGTTGATGACCGAAGATTGGCGATTTCTGTATTAGTATTTTATACGAGGCGATAAAACAAATGTTTATTATTGTTATGTCTATTGATGGCGTTTTCGAGAATGTTTAAACAAAGGTTCATTAATTCAACTGTTAATGTCGCGTAGCGATAAGAAACCTCATGTCATTTTACCAATTGACGTAAGAACAAGTGAAAGAGAGACAAAAAGTGAAACGAGTGAAATAGGTATGCCGCACCACGCGCGTTTGGGGCACGGAACGTGTTAATTCACTGCTAGCTAATAACAAGAATATTTTTATGGCCTCTACACCAGTGGTTCTCACGGAAAATTGCAACGTGGCCGCATCGAAAACATAAGGGGTCCTATAAAAATGTCTGGTGGCCGCACCAAATTTTGTTTGAGATATGTCAAATGGAACTACACGTGGTTGTCAATTTACTATTGGTTTTAATTTTATACGAAACATATAATTTTCAGTCTTTCTTGAGAAATTAACTTGTAAAATCACTTTTTTAATATCAATATTTTCTATGAAGCTGTTGGTGGCCGCAGAGAAATCCTCTGGTGGCCGCACATGAGAACCACTGCTCTACACCCATCATTATTATTGACACATATGAAGCCGTATTTAGGTTTTTTTACGAGCTGATTTTTTATATATACCTATGATATATACTGATTTACATTAGGGCTGAAAAAAGATTTAGTAGGTAATATTGTTTTCGTCAAATAAATAATTATGTGGCCATTTTTTAATGGGAATATTTACTGATAAATTAAATATCCATAATAATTCTACTACGCATTATACTTATATCTAGTTTTTTAATTAAAATATTTCTGACAGTAGTTTTTTTTTACTATAATGAATAAAAGCCAATTATTTCTGCAAAATCGATCTAAACCTAAACATTTTAGCATATACTCATTAAATCCTTGAGGTAGGAGGTATAGATAACGTTTTCAATATTTATTTAGAATTAACCTTCCATAACAGATTACGTTGACATAGAAGTACAGAATGATCGGAGTAAACTTCAATTGATACAATTAGACTCCATTGGAAACAATGTATTTATAATGTGTGCATATTATAAATTTGATGAGTAAGCAAGAGAAAAATGTTGACCACTTGGGCTAGACAATTTATAACTTTTTTCACCACTCAAGACCTGCCACAATATAGAACAGCAGTTTCCAAGCTAACGTGGCATGTGTTTAATACTTTTATTACTTTGTATACTAAGTAAATGATAGTATTAAATCATTAAAAAATGTGATATCTAATGGTGTTGATATATAATAGGTTGGTGGGGTGGTTCGGAAACGATTGGTGTGGTTGCAGTATTATAAAAAAAAAAAAAAGAAGACAAACTTTACAGTTTTTATTACATATTAAATTTTTCTATGTACAAACAATAAAATGCAATATAATAGATTTAAGATATTAACAAATAACAATGTCGTAATCCTTTCCATTAGGTGAATATTTTACACATTGATTAGTCACATTCTAGTCGCTTCCTTTCCAGTCAAACATTCATCAAATAAAACAAAATAATAAAAGCATGTTTTCTAGGTGCAATCTCTTGATTGGTAAAAAAGTATATATCCAGTTTCTGATGATTTCTGTATATCTGAGGTGAGTCCATAAAAGTCTTCAATTGTTGAGGCATCAATTTTCTGAAAAAAATATATTTATATTTAAACCTTGTGATATTTGTTTTTTCATAATATAAGGATAGTAAGCACATTAATATTCGACTACTAATTATTTGGTCAGTTTTTAATTCGATAAATGGTCAGTTATAAATACGTAAAACGGTCAGTAATAAATACTTAAAACAGTCAATAAAAAATAATAAATGGTCAGTTAAAATAATAAATGGTTAGTTAAAATAAAAAGAACATGACATAAATTTGCCTATTACTACCATATTTGATAAAATTCACAAGCTGTCAAACTAAAACTTATTTTTAAAAAAAGCTGACTATTAAAATATATTACTGACCACATTCACACTGATACAATGACAACTGACCGCTTATAATATTAAGTGACCATTTTGATTTTTAACTGACCATTTAATTATTTAACTGACCAAAACTAGAATTAGTTACTGACCCATTAAATACATGCCTTAATATTCTAATTGGATTCCAATACGAATTTATTCTTTGATCAACCCAAAGTTTTTAAAAAAATTATATGGTCTGATTCAAAAAAGTTTGTGCTGATGAAAATACTCACATCTACCATATCATCATCAAACAGCAGCCAAAATCCATGACTTTTGACGATACTAATATAGTGACCGCGATTAGGACCTGATCCACAATGAATGACTACTGCCACCAAGTCGTATAGTCTATCAGGGTTGACAGCATCGTCAGACTGAAAACAAAACATTTAATTCAACCAATACATCGGTATCACATCAAGTCTGTGTTTAGATAAGATATTTTTTTATAAACAAATGAAATATTACTTAAGAAATCATAAATTGATTATATTGAATTATATAATGCAATTTCGACACAGACTTAAAAATCACCTTTATAGAGATCAGTGCTATTTACAGAGAAATAAAAAGCCTAAAATATGTTGAATAGTAAGTCATAAAAAATGTGAGTCGCCCAATAAAATAAAGATATGTATGTATGTTTGAAAGTGGCAGAATTTTTACTAGGCAAAATTTCAATAAATGTTATTTGCCAAAAACAAATGGCAATGCGGATGGATGGATGAGAACATAGAAAATGTAGCGTAATTTTGAAGCTACATATCATTGTTTTTATCCTCAGTCATAATTATTGCCAGTATACTGTGTGATTAGTATGAATGTTACCCACCGTATTAAATAACCTCAGTTCCAATGGAAAAACTACTCTATGTGACACTTTGATATGGCGATTGTATTGTTCCATATATTTAAAGCGTTTTAAATGCAGAGCAAGAATCATAGGCAGCTTTTTGACTCGCATTCTCTTCTGGGCTTCCTGATAGCTGCTGCAATGGTCGCATTTAAATTTATTGTCACTGCATAAAGTTTCAGTATTGCTAAAACATCTCAAGCAGTGAGTGATACTCGTATTGAGATCGACGTCCACTTGCAAGTCAAAAAAGTCTTCATCTTTACTGCTAACCGTCTCACAATTCAAACATCTGGTTTCACTTGTAAGAATACCTTGGAATATTTCATGAACCCATGTGGGCTCATGACTTGTACTACTACTGCTGTCACCTGACCCAGATTTTGGCTTACATGGATTTTGATTTCGTTCAGCTGTAACGGGAAACAGAAAATATTTAAATGCCGTGAATTAGTAGATTGTGTCACAATGAATACTTAAAAAGACCGAAGCAAGTGGATGTATCTTTAATATCATATGTATCTACAATCCAGGATATCAGAGAATGGTAACCCAGCTTATGTAAACAGAGCACAAAAGTATAATATAGTTTTATAACGATTTTTGTATAAAAAATAATACTCACCTAATATTATTTCATTTATATGGTTGATAAGAAAATTCAAGAACTCGTGTGCATCTTGTTGCATGTAGTTATCAAACTCTTCTGCAAAATAAAAGAGGTCAGAATTAAAATTATAATTGACGGAACGACATTGCTACCATAATCGAAGTTAGTGTGTCACCATTCATATTATTAATATTGTTTAAAATTACATAAATAGGATTGAACATTAAATGATTACCTTTCTCTTTACGTAACCTAGCAATGAATTTTTTTGGTGCTATTGAACCTACTTTCTTCTTCTGTGTAGCTATGCTATAAAATAAGTCAGCGAGGCATGTCAAAAGTGTTTCCTTTGTTCTTTTATTTTTAGCTTTATACTCTAGTACTTTTTCTCTAAAAGGGCGGCAAAAATATAAGGCTTGCAGTACGGAATTGCTGTAACATGTGTTTCCAAACTGCAATGAAAAAGATATCATAAATACAATTTATTGAAATAATTTATGTAGAATTAAAATACATTGTTATTTTTCTTACCGTATTATAAATACAATTAACTAGATCCAAAGATAGTGCAATTGTTATTCCATTAAAAACTAAATTTCAAAAAGGAAAAAAGGAAAAAATAAGATTCATTCATCCTTGTCGAGAGGAATGCCAAAAAGTCGTGTTGTAAGATATAACTAATTTACTGGACACGTTTCCGGTAATTGGATACTTAAACAACTTACTTTGAAGGACATAAGTGAACCTACTTTTAAATCTTTCGTCTTGGCATGTATTATCTTTTAAGGGTGGTTGACCTCCAACCTCATTAATAAACTGAAAATTAGCACTTTTTCAGATTTATCCCTTCAATTGGGCATGAGCATGTTCTTCAAACGGGAATAACAATGTTGCAATGCTTTTAATCACTTACATTCAGTTCAACAAGGCAAGTGAAAAAAAATTAACAAGTCATCATGAAATCAAGTAAATCTATTATTCATTCTAAAAAAAAGATTGTTAAGTTGCAATACAACATTTATTTTTGAAAATCAATGATATTGGTTTTATTAAAAAGAAAGTAAAAAAAATGTGCATTTCAATAAGAATCTGAATTGTGCAATCCATCAACAATTGAAATTCATTCGCTCTCTACTAGCGTAAAGGATAAGACAACGGGTGCGGAGCGTAAATTTTGATATGCAATTGGTTGGTTAACTTTTCCATGCACTTCAATGCCTGTGAGAAAACAATTTATCATTACAAGTAATGTCAATTACCATATAATAAGACAGAATTGAGTTAGACCTTACGAAAGTAAATGATTCATAGTTATTTGAACGATTATATAGCTTACTTCTCCAATCTAAGCATCACCAAACGAGCATTCACCCTCTGTATGTAAATAATAAACACCAACTCTGCTATCATAAGTAGGGAAAAAAAACATAAATACATCTTACGTTTACTAATCCAAAATAATGCTCATTCGGGGGGAATTGGTCAGAGCCGATATCTCTCTCCAGTTGGGATACATTTCCGCCCTAAAATAGTAAGGTAAAAGAAATTATTTATATATAAAATATCAAATTATGCGCATCTCGCTGCAGTTGATACATTATGAATTTTTTGACATGCATGGTTTCTCTTTACCGAGAGTAATTATATTTGGGGTATAAGCGGGATCCTAAGAGTGTAAATGTAGCTATTCGGGTGCAAATATTTCATTACCATTTTTAACTCATATTAGAACCATTGCACTCGTAGGTTTTGACATTTTGACAATTGTTGTCATAGACAAACCAATGTAGTGTACACACGCATAATACATAGATAAACATAGCATAATAACAGCCAATATCAGCTCCTGTGTCTATATCTATAGCTGATAGTCTATGCCCTCTTCAACGACTCTAAAAATTCATTAGGTACAAATCTAAAGTAAAAGTAAATAAAAAGTAACATTAAAAAAATGGTACTAGATTTGAAATTTATGTATTTCTTTCATAGGTGATAAGTAAATATTTTAACTATTCTTATCAAAGTAATGCTTGATTAAATTGTGGATTTCGACTGAAGGTGCTTGATTTAATTTAATGTCAAATTTGAAACGTTATGAATGTTGTACTTGTCGTACTTGTCCATGAGCTTTCTCGGTAACGACCCGACTTACACCTTTCTAAATTTTCAGGCAATTCATTTGTACATTCATTTCAGTTCATTCATACATTTGAAATTCTGGAAAATGCTGAAAAGTGAAACGACCCAGGTCATAGAAAAATACAAAATTAAAATGATTCAATTTTAGCACATGGTTGATGGTTTTATGGCAAAATTGAATGAATACTTTCGATGGTTTCGGCGGTAACTTTGTGCAAGTTCATTGTAATACAACAAAAAAGTAATGTTATGTTTTATTTTCAAGTCAGCGTTTTTTTTAATGATGCCGTTAAAAATTACAGAATGTCTACAATTTTTAATACATAATGAAAAAATATCTCTATCCGCACGGGTTTAAATCATTTTTTGAACATTCGTGTTATTGAAGTCTAATTTAATTTCTTTATTTCTACTTTTGTTTATAGTAGGTAGGTATCTACCTACTATATTTAAATATTGTGCCGGCTTAAAAAATATAAGCCATAGACTAGCTCAGTTTTCTCTGGTCTTTGTTATTCTGTCAAAACATATTACTTCGTACAAAACTTTCAATTTTGTATCATTTAACTGGGTTGCTCTTGCCTTTGTCTTTATTGCTACTCTGTATCTTGGCGTTTTCCAAACCCAATAAGATTTTGATGTATAGTACCATTACTGTATTATATTTTTATTTTTAAATCCGCAATGGGATCAAATGTAGAACCAGTTTTTGATCCGGAAAAAAAGTTTATATTCAAAGGCGGACTTTTTAAACACACCAGTAAGACTAGTAACAAGAAAAGGGCTTGGAGATCTTTGAAACAAATATTAACATCTGAGCGCACTTTATTGTGGCCTGATGATATTGTTTTATGTAAATATGACATTCTTAGTTCAATTACAACATTCAGTTGTGTAGACATCGTTTTAATTTATCTCTCATCTATGGTTTTTTACAAAATATAATATTTTAATTTATTAAACTATGAATATTGATTTTACAAATTTTATCTACTGAATTCTGTGAAATGTAAAATATACATTTAAGTATCTATATTCATTTATCGGTATACACTATACAATCCAAAATATATTTTTTACATCTGTTATCCATAAGTTTGGTGGTATCTTTTTTAACAATCATATTTTTGATGGATCAAAACTAAAATTTAAAACTAACAAAATCATAAATATTTATGTATATAGTACAAGCGAAAATGAAATGCCAACTGTATATTCATTACACCTTCTGTAGACCTACTGTGATTTCTGTAGAATTAAAATACATAGTTATTTTTTTTACCGTATGATTCATAACAAGTCGGAAAAAATAAATATATTCACATAGTATCTTTTCTTCAAATACCTTTATTAATTTGAGTGTAAGTTAATGCTTTTTTCCTTGTGGTATGTTTACAATTTTGCTGTATTTTAGAGTTGTTCCAATAAACAATAAATCCCACTAACATCAAGAAAACAACTGTGTGCTCAAACTAGAAATCCAGAATAAGAATCAACTGCAGCATAAAAAAATAAAAATGAATTGTTGCGCAAATAAAACATATAAGATATCAAGAAACAACATTTCATCCTTTACATAAAGTTACTGACTTGCGATGTGTATTTCTGATTTAATATTATTTTTTGTTAATTTAAACATTTTTTTGTTACAGATTATTCAATAAATGCTCCCCCATCATTTAAGCCAAACAAAAAATATTCTGATATATCTGGTTTACCGGCTCCATACACAGATCCATATTCCAAACTTTTATATGCGAACGCTGAAGAATACTCAACTATCCAAAGTTTGCCAATGGATATTTCTGCTGGTTATTTACAACTACGGGGAGCCAGTAGCATAGTTTAAGTTTAATAAGGACTATTTAAATTTGGTGCTCCACCCACATTATTTTTCTCCACAACATTTGAAACTATGGCGATTCAAAGTTCTGTGCTTGTGCCATATTTATTTTTTGTAGCTTTCTATTTATTACTGTTTCTTGGTTAGTCAGTTGACTGGAAACTGGTGGAGCTCGTTATGACTACTCAAGTAGCATTATCTGCTACAGTGTGTACCATGATTATTTCCGAAAAATTTGGACTTGACTTTGCAGTTATAAATTAGTTTTCAATTAAAGTGGTAACCTTGGTATGAATACTAGTTTTCAATTTTTTCAAACCTACCCTGTCTAAACATTTTTTATTGATTTAGTAATGATAATATTGTTACAATGTTAATAAATGTATTTGGTAACCCTATAGACAGAAATATAAAAAATAAAAATTCCATACCATATTATGACTTGTTTCCCAAATCTAAACCTTTGTTGACCAGCCAGACCTGGCCCATAGGCTTTACCTGAAACTTTGAAGACTCCAGTATACCTACATGTATCTAAAAAAAGGCAATAATTCATTGCATAGTATTTGACTTCAAACTGCTGGTAATTGAAACATACATACATACATTGAAATCATGTTTCGATTAAAAATTCAACAACAATACATTTTATGATAGCCAATCGGGATGTAAAATTTACATAATATTATAAACTGTGTGTGAAAACTCTTATCGAGGATTCGTAAATACGCTCTAAAAGCCATGTGGTATGGTAATTATCATGGGATTGCTTTCATAAGGGATCTAAGCCCTTAAATAGCGTAAGTAGTTTGAAGGTATGAATTGTCCTTTTTTAATTTTTGATAAAATCGTAGCGTAACAAAAGGTGGGGAATTCTTCCAGTTGGCAACATGTAAAAAACGACCGATTATCCAATTACTTTTGAATTATTGCTTGCAGAAACTGGGATTTCAAATATATTGGTAAATTTTTTATAAGATAAATGTGCATTAAATTCATTTAACCTGTTACCAGCTAGATGAATTTCCCACTTTTTGCCCTGTTAACTTTTGATTGAACGACTTTTTTCAACATTAAAAAAGGAAAATACCTGAAAACTACTTACGTTATTTAAGGGCTTAGGTGTCTTTGATCCCTTATGAAAGAAATCCCAGGCTAATTAACATACCACATGGCTTTTAGAGCGTATTTACGAATCCTCGATAAGGGCTGTCACACACAGTTTATAATATTATATCAATTTTGCATCCCGATTGGCTATCATAAAATGTATTGTTGTTGGAATTTTAATTTTGTATTCATTCAATTGGTTTGAAACATATATACATGCAAAATAATATTTACGTTAATATTTTGAATATTTTTTCAAAAATTTTGACAGCCCTGATATTATACACTTTTTGTTGAATATATTTTAAGTTGAATATATAAAACTATTAAAACGAAATGTTTATATTCATTTTGTGAGTCTTAAGAAATGTCGGATACATATTCGATGTGATAAATTGAGAATTATTATTTACGCCTTACACATAGTTACCCACCGGTGAAATCTTAGCTGTCAGAGCTTTTTCTTATGCAACACACCGGTTAGTTTTAGAACAGTTAAAATAATGAGTATTAAATTCATGTAAAAAAATCTCAATTTTTCTTCTTTCAAACCATTTTTTTAACTGATCCGGTGCGGTCGCGATTCTTACAATTCCATGCATTTCATTTATTTAATTTAATGCAATTCATAAAAGAATACAGTTATTATAAAGGTATACCTAGTTTTTTTTAATCCGAGAAGAAGGAAAATATAGGATAAAAATTGTTTTCGACATCAAAAATTCCCTATATTTATTTACGCATGCATTCGGGACTTTTTCTTTTATACAGTAACACCAGCAACCTAATACTTCCTTTTCCGTAGCGGTCTGACGGTACGGTTGTGATGGTTAGTGATTCTGAAATTTTAATCTTAAAATATCCCGATAATCTTAATCAAATTGTTTTTTTGAAATTCAGTTGTTTAATATAATTTTATTTTTTTACAGTCTGCCCACAAGACATTCATCATCAAGCGAAAGCTTGCCAAAAAACTTAAACAAAACAGACCGATTCCTCAATGGATTCGAATGCGTACTGGAAATACAATCAGGTATTACTTGTCCCTTCTCATTGTGTTAATTATTATCCTGATCCTTGGTTATCCACAAGTTTTCTCATATTTGCGAGCTTTATAGCATGCGGTAATAGATGATCACTCATGTTTACTAACATGACTGTTAGGTTATATGTCACGTCGATTCATTTGACAGATAGCTATTTTCGAAGTTAACTTTTAATTGTTTCAGTGTCAACGTGTATATTTAGGGACAGTCGATTGTTAGCACACTTTTTGCTGTGTAGTATTCGTATATGTTCGTTTAAGAGTCTTAAATTTACGATGTAATGAGTACTCGAGCAGTGAAATTGATTACAATTCAATCAGCCTGGTGTACACCTACCAACCACTTGCGAGATTTTAGTTGATATTTATTTACTCTGACGCTCATCGGTGGTATGTTGTATATGAAACTATTATCCATTACATGAGCTTTTTTTCCATAATTTTCCTTCACTTGGGTTCCATTACATCAGTGGTGCACAAGCTTTTTGAGAGAAGGGCCAATTTAACCATTTAAAATTTTTCGCGGGCCGCAAAGGTTAAAAGTGAAGAATTTTTTTGATATATTGTACTAGATGAGATATAGATTTTATTTTTCATTTAGTAATTAATATCATAATTTTATCAGCAACTTCGATCCTTCTCCGCTCCACATTACGTGCAGATTTTCACGATGGAACTTAGAGAGATCTCTGACACTGTATGTCTGATGTTGAGTTCAATGTTTGTAGTTGCTATCCTCAGAACAGCACTGAGATTATCATTGTTCAAGCGGTTTCTGTGTTGAGACTTATTTAGTTTTAATATGGAAAATGCTTGCTCGCAAACCTACATGCAAATGTAGGTGCTTCCAAAAGACACAAAGCGCAGCTTTTAAAAATCCATTTCGGGCCGCATTTGTGCATCACTGCATTACATGAATGACCATATAAACGAAGGTTGTGTATTTTAAATTAGTTGATAGTTATGAGTGTCTTAATTGAAATGAAAATCGATTCATGTGTTTCTGTATATTACATGAATTTTTAAGTAAAACAGCTACAAGTGGTCATTTTACACTGACACTTACTTTTTCATTTTAACTTAGTATAGCGCAAGGTTATGGCTTTAAGTTCGATCAATATTGTAAAACTAATTCGTTGGACCCGTTTGCCCATAAATTTGTGCTCCGAAACATCTCAAGTTCTGACGCTTTTCCAAGCGGAATTTTCTTAACGCTTTCAATGCTGAACCTGTTTTTTAGTATGAAAATGGATATGCTAGGCGTGTTCTCAGCATCCAATGTGCTAATAGGAACAACTTGGTTTATCAAGAGTATTTAAATAATTCATATTCCACATTAAAATTTTCTTGGCTTATTACCCATACATATTGAGAATCTCAACTCAAAATATACATTGTGTTCATCATGCTGTGATATTTTATTCGAATATTCCCAAACTTACCTAATTTTTTTTTTTTTTTAGATATAACGCCAAAAGGCGTCACTGGAGGCGTACAAAGTTGAAGCTGTAAGCTGCTTCCTCTACCCCGTAAACACCAATTAAGTAACTCAACTATGGACATATTTATTTTGCCATATGTACAATTATTAATAAAGTGAGGTCTCCATCAAACAAATGTTTTTTTTATATTTTCCACTTACTCCCAGGCAATTATGTCCCTTTACTTTTGATAAAGTAAGTCATGAAAAACCTATCTAGGTGCCATACTGTGTTTTTCTTTCCTTGTTTTCAATATAACCTGGCTCTTGCGCTAAATTTATCCTGTCAATTTTTAAGAGAAATTTATGTTAATGGTAGTAAGACAGAATATGACACATGGTAATGATTCACAAATATTTGTCATCCTGTGTGAAAGTGGTTTTCTGATTTACTTTATTCGCGCATTGTGAGTTCATAGCTCCAATCGACGAGTTGCCACTGCTTACAATGCCTGAACAAAAATAAAACTAGCTTTCGATGGTAACTTTGTGGAAGTTCATTTTAACCCTTTGTTTATGGTGTGCGTAATTACTATAGTAATTAAGAAGCCCCATAAACAGTGTTAATATAAAATAACTTACGATTCCACTTCATTCTTTGATGCAAGATTAACAGTGATTTATACTCAGCCTAAATGAAAGAATGTTCAAGACCCCCCCCTACCGGTTTGTTGGGACATTCATTGTTGCAGATACTTTTACTTCCATGCTATTGTCACAGATTCATAAAATTAACTTCTGAATTTGTTGTTGACTTGATGAGGCTAAAACATTGTTTTTTATACAGAAAATAATTCTAAATTATTGGATGTCATCCTAAAAAAGTTGAGTAAAATTGATGATTTTTTTTTTTAAACTGGTGTATTTGTTTCTAGTTTTATTCTATTCCTGTAATATATTTCAAGCCTGCTCTAAATTCGTGAGAAAGGCATAGGAATTTTGCTTGGCACTAAAAGATAATAAAAATATTTTGTTTTAATTATTTTAAATAGATATTTCTGGTTTATGGAAGGATTGAAATTGAGTTAATTATCTCTTGTGGGTGAATTTGCTCCGTTTGGTGAGCGACTGGATTACACAATATTCTGGAGAAAATTATGTTTGTAATTTTGTGTGTCTATCAATTGACATCACACATAACGTATTACTTTCACAATAAAACACATGCTTAATTTAGCTAGAGGCAGCAGCAGGGGGTTACATCTCAATAAAATTTCATGTTGTGAAATATTTTTTCTATAGAATAAAAAAACAGTTAACTGGAATTTGAAGTTATCATCTTGTTTGGTTGGCATATTTTCACAAGTACATTTATTTTACTATGAAAAAGAACGATTAACTATTCTGAGGCAGTTAATTTTCCAGATATAAAAAAATATTAATCATCGAGATTATAAAATTATTAATACATATAAAATAATTAATAAAATTATATAATTAAAACAATATTACGTGATTGTGAAGTTATTAATGAAAAAATATATATGAGGCCCTACTTGCCTGGCTTTTTCTGTTGGTGGTGATCAAACACTGATATTTTTGGAACATTTTGTATGAATTATATATTTTTTTTCGATTTCTAGATTTTATTGAATAGTACAGAAACATTTTTTCAAAATACATATTTATATATAAAAATGAGTATCAAATAAAATACATTCAACCTGTACAAAAACAAAGTCTGAAAAGACCTTTTTTATGGAATAACATTTCATACACGCTGATATACAGCAGTCGCAACATAATTTAAATAAGAAAGTAAAAAAATGCAATTTTTTCAATTGAATTACAACTTGACTCACTTTGCCAACAGCCAAACTCAGCTTGCCGCATATTGATGATGCGCAAACTTCTTTCGTTACTTTAGTATAACAATAAAAATATACATTATTAAATTTTGACCTTTCACGGTTGAGAAACAGTTTCAATAGTATCAACATATCACAGGTCCAGGAAAATGGAGACCGTTTATCTTCAAACGAAGACTGCTATGAGATGGTATTTTGAACGAAGAATTCTGCTAATCCTGTGGTGCCCGGAGTGTCTAAGAGACTACTTGATTTTTGTTTCGGAGGCATATTCAATTGGGGTAGATTGGCGATGAAGACCTCCTTCCGGAAAAGCTGCCCAACGTTTCGTCCTATCAGCTGGAAAATCGAGTTCAAGAAATTTTTACTCATCTGTGAGGGCCAATTTAATACAGTGGAACCCCGATCTTACGTTCTCGCATTACAGTAAAAGTCCGTTAATTCGAAATTCAAGGGACCAGATTTCCCAAAAAAATTCGAATTACGGGATCAGTATGAAAAATTGAATTTTCGCGGCAATTGTCGACAGCTTGGAACATCGCGGCCATTTTTTCGATTTTTATGGACAAAATAAATTCAAATTAAGCAATCACTAAAAAAAAGAAATTTTCGTGGGAATTGTCGACGGCTTTGAACATCGCGGCAATTGTAGACAGCCTGGAACATCGCGGCAATTTTTTCGATTTTTATAGACCAAAAAAATCGAGATACCGATTACGCATTCACTAAAAGAAATGAATTTTCGCGGCCATTTTTTCGATTTTTTATGGACAGGCATTTCATATGAATAAAAAACAGTTAACATATTTGATTTTTAGTCACTTATATTTAAGGTATTCGCGCGTAAAATAGAATGACGTTTAGGTAGGTATATACTTATAAAAATGTACCATTGTAGTGAAGTTAGGTACATACTAATATTTGAAGTCTCGCTTGCACCAATGTTATAAATGCTCGAATTCGATTTTGACATATGATACTTCACTTATTATAGATGTCTCACTTACACTAATGGTTTACATAAGCTTTACTCTTCAAAACAATGTGTTGACTAACTTTTAACCTAACAAATTCACGAAATTATCAAAATTGTTGAACTGTCAAAATTTCGAATTACAAGAAAGCGTATGTACATTTTGGCGAAAAACATTACGAATTAAGCGATATTTCGAATTAACGGTACATTTTACTATGAAAAGTCAATATTGGGACGAGCAAATTATGAAAATTTCGAATTACGAATTATCGTTGTTCGAATTAACGGACTTTTACTGTATACGTTTTCCCGCGTGGTGCATTCTTTTTCTATAGTCCCGGCATTTAGTTCATATATGAAACTTTCCCGCATTAATCGTTTGTTTTATACGGTTCCTTGAAAAACGTAGAATCGGGGTTTTTTTTTAAAATTGATTTGAGAATACCGACTCAGTATAGCAAAAACATTTAGTGATTCAAAAATAAAAGTATTTGATAAAGCTGCAGATTCATGAAATTGAAAAAGTGATAATGTTGGTATTTAGATGAATAAATTTACATCACTGCTATTAAAAGTGCACTTCTACACAAACAATTTGTATTCAAGAATGTGAGAAGTCAATTTTGATAAATATATGATTTGGGTGTCTCACTAACCTGACTAGTGATTTTTTTAAAAAGATCTTTCTTTCCTTTCTCTATTTTATTTCCTTTTGTTGGGGCCGACATCAATTTTTCATCTAATTTGTGTAGATCGGCCGCATTAACATTTGGTATTTGCTGCAAAACCTATAACGGAAAAATCTGTCAGTATGATGCATGCAATTAAGTTCTGAAATGTGTAAATTTTAATACACATTTTTACATAGATCTTGACTGTACTTCTAACATTGCTTCCAACAACAGAAATATTTTTCGACATAACAATTGGAGAATTTTGGATATGAGAAATTATTCAACACATCATTTACAAGGAAAAGATGTCTGCCTGTCACGAATCCCATTCTTCAACTACGGCGCTGCTGAAAAAATTCATATTTTCTTGCCATTGTAAAGTAACCTTGAATTTTGTCTGCAAGCTTTTCTTTGTTAAGATGCGACTGCTTCGCTATTGTAAGATGTTAACCTGTAGCATGGCTGGACAACGGGAGCGCATTCCTTCGTAGAGTTGCACTCCGAGGGTGAGTAGAGCAGCTTGATTAGAGTCGTGCTGACCATGCTGCTGTAGGCCTCGTAGAACAGAATTCAACGCAGTGGCCGGAAGTGCATGGAAGGGTGTGTCTGTGGCACCTCCATCCGGCTGTGCAGCCAATGCCCTCGTGCAACCGCTCAGCAAGTAACACGCTTTCAATGAACAGAAGCTGTCACTCCACCATAAGGCGCTAGACAAAAATATTCATATTGTTAATAAATAAAAAATGTTAGAACTGACCAAATATTCACACATTGCTAAATTTTAAGAAGTAAATCAATGCGGCATATGGCATATAACAGTAAGAAATAAAAAATGTTAAAATTATGATTTTCAGATAGGAAGAAAAAAATATACTGAATTGAGAATATTAAATAAGACTTGTTCACTAGATCTTTTTACGTAAGGTTCAACTTTGTTCAAAGAGTATAATAATCCAGTATTAGCTCAATTTATTTACAAGTAGCTTAATCAATGACATATCGATTGGCCTATCAACCGGATAGTTCATTTCCACTTTTACCAAATTTCACCAATGTAAAAGACAATTCAACTGAGGGAGGGTACTTTGCCGACACCTTTAAATAGAACAATGCGTGGGATACCTAAAATTGTAAAATTGAATTCATACTTTAATATCGTCATCATGATGGGCATGCAGGTTTCTTCCGATGCCAAAAGTATATTCCCTAATTCCCCAACGTGCTCTTGGAGAGTGGCCGGATTGTGACCGCCCGTCTGACGAGAATTTGAGTTTCCAGTGCCAAAAGATTCCACTCCAGTCATTCCTTCTTCCGAGTCCATCAATCCGTCCTCTCCTGTCATCGGAAGTGTTCCTCCAATCAATGCAACCTGAGAATTGAACATAGTCATTGATCAACCGAGTAATCAAAAAAGTATTCACATTTTCAGTATCAGAACTTTTTAGAAAATGAAAGAATAATTTGAACACCTTTAACACGTCTAAGTACTCCTTTGTTAAATTTCTATTCAACATATCTTCGATGACTTCTTGTGTATCATTGGCGTTTTCTTCTTCAAATTTTCCAGATTCATAAAGCGACATGATGTATTGCCATCGAAGTGATAGACGCCTGTACACTGAAATAAAATAAAATTTTGATTAAATATTCTATCATGTGTATGTATGCTCTGCATTAGGAGCTGTTAATATCTTGAATACAAACTATCTAGTAACTTTACATGACTTACTGAAAGGAGCGATATGCAAAATGATTGGAATTAAAACGTCAAGGTGAAACACTGGCGGGCAGGAGTATATGAAGGGTCTGAGGAAAACTCGCACGATAGGTCGCAGTCTATAGTCAGGAACGTGTTCCAATCCGTGGAGAACAGTTTGCACGACAGCCGGACCTATTCCAGCCATCTGGTACAACTCGCGACCCAAGGACGGTCCGGCTGAACTGTAAGAAAAGATTCCAAAATGTACATCTGATGAAAACAGTTGTTGACTTGATGCATTAAGAAACCAGTATGCCACACTTAATTCACGATAAAGACATAAAATGTTGATCATTAAGAATTCTCAATAGAGAAAACATTTATTGAGATAAATGTTATAATTTCATGATATTGAAATGATCAGCTTTCCAAATCCTGTCAAATGTATACATAAATAATACAGAAAATTATCAAAATTGAGATGACGACTAACCCTAGCATGTGACAACAGGAGTCGTGGAGGCCAGTGAGAAAGTTTTGCATTCGGTCGAGGGGGGAAAGAGGTCGCTTGGCATTGGGATCTAGAGGGTCAGCCTGTCCGGCCCAACTGAGTCCCAACAAGTTTTGGCGGTCCACTTCCAGCATCCCGTAAGCTCCTCGGTAGCCCTGTGCACAATAGAATACATTTAATAGTAGAAATGGACATCTGCCACGGCAATATAGTTTTTTGCACAAAAAAGACAAAATATTATTTTGAAAATTTCAACTGAAGGTGCTTGATGGAATTTCAATATAAATTTCAATTTTGTACTTTTCCATGAGTTTTTTCACAAAATTCAAACGATTCAAAATATTTATGTGATAACATCTCATTTTCGGACAAATAATTTTACAGTTATAAGTTCTATATCTTATGCATACTTCAGAGAGTAGTGTCATAGCCTGTGGGTCGTAGAGTTGATGAAGGGCTCTGAACAGAGCTAGGACGTGCGGGAGAATCGGCAATACGTGTTCTGCGCATGGATTTCGCCAAATCGGATTTCCACCTGCTGTCATTCCTCCACTGAAGCCTCCGCGGGTCGCTCTAGAATAATAAGGAATATTTTTACTCTGATAACGAGTCACCTTTACTACGCAATCAAACACTACAATTATATCTATTCAATACAACACATAAAATAAAATGATGATAAACAATATAAGATATAGACAGTTCTCACTTGTCTGGGTCGTCTGGCCAAGCACACCGTTTGATGACTCCCAGAAGAAGGTTGACGCAGTGCAGCAGATGACTTCTGTTCTGACCGATGTGATCGTGAGTGGACGGATGCACGGGCGGACTGTCGAGCCCCACGAAGTTCATGAGGGCGCTGGCCGAGTTGAAATGTCTGGCCATGGCCGCCCAGTGCGCTCCGCAAGAACCTAACACTTCTCCTATTAATTCTTTCTGACGGTTGTAGTCGCAGAAGTGATTGGATATCAGCAACAGAGCTTCCTAAAATATGTACAATAAAAACATTGTAATGATAAATGAATGTACACTAATAAATATACTTTGTGGAAGTTTTTTTTTAATATAAAATAAAATTTGTGGAACAGCAAAGTGAGAAATTTTAATTTCTTTGAAAGATAAAAACCTAACTTAGAAATTATAGTTTTCATTATCTACAATGTTAAACCTAAATATACTGTTGCCTATTATACTTGGCCATGCAGTTACGATAATCAGTTGGTCCGTTTACAATTTACAACAGTAGATTGATTGTACTCAAAGGTGGCAGAGATCTTTTTATCCGATGATCGATCATGAGTCCATATGCATATTTACTTATACTTTTTATATTTGAGCTGTTCACCTGCAGTGTAATTCTTTCCATTGTGCTGAGTTGAGAAGGATCCGCACAGAGTTTCCTGACCGTGGAATGGACACGGTCAAAAACTGGCAACATGAGAAGAGGATACTTGTGGCCGATCTTGACCATGAGACTGGCAGCATGCCGTCGAACATTTTTCACAACACGGGAACGGCTCTCCTTACTGTCAACTTGACCAGGAGAGCAGCCCGTGTATACTAAGGCGGCAAATATTTTGTCCAGCACTCGCGGCAGTAACGATACGCCTGACATAGCGACACAGTTTCCTAAAATTATTTTTATTAAATTATATGTCATGTTAAATACGAATAGTGTCAACGTTGTTCTTATCAAAATTAAATAAGTCCAAACCTTGGGTTATCTGGCACGATGACATGCTGAGAAAGACGAATAACGCCGAAATGAAAGATAGCAATAAACTTAGAAGGAGAGGATCTTGAGGTTCTAACGCCAGGCATAATTCTAGCAGAGCGAGGCCTGATTGAACGGAAGGTCTCTCCGAAGCCATCAGAATACGACACAGGACACTTTCTAAAAGCTGTAACAGATGATAAAAATTCAGTCAATTCTTCCCCGAACCATAAAAATGTAAGATTATATCTGAGCTGCATATAATATTTTAGCACAGAAACAACTTGGCAAAAAATATTTGATACTCACTAATGTTAACGCTTCCCACTCCAAGTAGACAGGATCGTGTATGTTTCCGTGCGTGTTGTGTTGATGTGCGACGGCTTTGTCTAATACGATTCGGAGCCATTGGTCCATGTATCCAAATGTTACGAGAGGTGCGATCAATGTAGCTTGCCTATTTTATTAAAGAAGACTAGTTAGATTTTTAGTGCTGTTTCTAGTGCGAAATTTATTATGTAAGAATGACATCTTTATTTTACGGGCTTTCTATAATTTTCAATAACGGCAAGAATCTGGGCACTGAATTTATAATTCTTATTATTTTTGGAAAGCGCACCTGAAATTGTCCAAGAAATCATTCCGACATCTAGAGAAGAACATTCCGAATTCATTTTCACTGTCAAAGTCAATAGCAGCATAACTAGCAGCATCTAAGGCGATTCCAACAGGCCGAGAGACCGGATAAGAGACCTGTAAAAAGAATATCGCCAGTATTATAACAAGCAATCTGTAAAAAATATTTTATAAAATTCTTGCAATCGAGTCAAGTTATTGTGGATTCCACATCTCTCTTCTATTTTAAGTTTTGTTTATACCTTGAGCAATTTGGGAGCTGTCGCCGTAACCCACTGAGGAATGAAAGATATGAAGACAGCGTCGCGTTGAGCGTGCTCGTGTTTGAGAAGTGTAGCCCATACACCAGCAGCGGTGTGCGAAAGAACAAGAGACGGATGTGACGAAAATAGCAGAAGAGCTTGCAGAAACACGCCTAAGTGTTGAGGACGCTCAGATAACCCGTCTTCTCGTCCCCACAGTGACGCCAGCTGCTGCCCTAGACCTGCCAGGACCTGCGAATAGATTACCGTTACTAAATGTGTAGCCAATATTCACAGATTGGGATCTGTCAAGAGTGTTGACATTATTTGAATCAGCACACAACTGTTAAATATAAATGTGTGATAAATAATAACATACCTGGGTTAATTTTTTTAGAAATAAGTAATGTTTTTCATCTTGAGAACCGGCATTCGCTGCCGCTGATCGATGAATACAACCGATTGCGTCTTCACTGAACAAAATCATGAGTGGCTTTCGTTCTTTCATCTGAAAGGTAACAAAAATAAATAAAATTACCTTTTTTTATTCGAGATACCATTAGGCATCATGACCATGATGATGAGATGATGATGTCCTTAAGGTACTAATAATACTTTCGATGGATTCGGTAGTCATTTTGTTGAAGTTTATTTTTAAATTAAATTGGATTAATGTTATAATATATTGATGCATGGATTGCATAGTGAGGGTAGAGAATTTTTTTTTTTTTGCCATAAGGTGTTTGAGGTGATTTGAAGATAATGAAATGATGTCTTGTTCCTACATACAGTGTAAAATGAAGTTAATATTTTTCATACCTGTCCCTTTCTGATGACAATTTGCAATAAACATTCAGCTGCTGGCAGTTGAAAAGCTTCGTCGCTGAGAAGTATACACAGTATCTGTAAGAGTCTACCGCTCTGTCCAATGACATGGTTCATAGAAACCCACTCCACAAAACCAGTCAGCGTCAACAGAACGACCTGAAAAGAGAAAATGTATAAACATGATTGCCAATAAAAATTATAAATACAACAGACATTAAAATTTGAGTAATAGGGAAGCATGACTCACTTGAACAACGCGTTCATGTTCTAAGGCGTTCTGAAAGTCTCCCTGCTGGGTTGTTTCTCGAAATCGTTGCACGTGTAACTCGATCAATCGCAGGAAAAATGCAAATATTTCTGCCATACTACTCGTGAGTGCTGCATAAATATCCTTTCGACGTTGATTTGATTCCAAAGTCTGAAAATAAATACAAATTTATTTTCGTTCCTTTACTAAAGCCAGCCTACAAAATTTTTTTAAAATACTGATAAATATACCTGCAAAGTGGCCACATCCTCCACGAGCCTTAGTAAAACATGGAGGACAATCTCAGTGTGCCTGTTTCCGTGGGTGCAAGCATCGCTGAGCTCGGCTAATAAAGAAGGCCATTGTTGAGGCCATTCCCGCTTTGCCATTTCTACGACAACACGGGCCAGGGCATCATTCATGTGGCCTGCAGACCAACCTCCGCAGCTTACCAGTTTCATAGCATTTTCCTATGATGGAGCAGTTCAAAAAAGAAATCAATATCATTAATAAGACGAAATGGGTTTGCATATTTTGCCTTGTTATACTACTCAAGATGGTTTGTTTTGTGTGGATTTTTCTGTATTCGAACTTGCAGATTATTAATGGTTGAAAATAGCTTTTGAAATATGATATTTATTTATTCAGAATACTAGATTAAAATATTTTCAGAGTCGATTTCTATTTTTACCAGATGCAGGTCATTCACTATCCCAGATAATTATTTACCTATATTTTAGTGATTTTTTATCAGTCAAAGACATTGCATACTCGTGCTCCTGTTTTTTTATGTTCACTATTTTTTTTTGCTAAATATTTTATTGCAGTTAAGTGCAGTATCAGAGGTATGTAACTATTCACGAATAACCAGTAGTTTTTCAACAATTTTTTTATTGTTAGTGCATAAATACGTGAGCATAATCATAAGTCATAAAAATAAGCTAAGCAAAGGCTTTACTTTATTGCCCCACCTGTTCATGGGTTTAAGCTTTAAGTTTGTCAAACTTTTATTTTTATTTAGGTTTTTTATCATTCGAATCATTTTTCAAAACTTGCCACATGGTATTTTATAAAACCAGTATTTATTAGTTTTCATATAAAAAACGAAAATGCTTCCTAGTATGTTTTGTTGTAAAGAAATCCATGGAATAAATAAAAAGATAGTTTTTTTAAATCAAATCCAATCGAAAGCGCAAATGCTTTTCCAAGCAAATGACAGGTGCTTGATTGTTAACAAATCCAAGTACCTTTATGAAGATTTTTTCTTGCTGTGATATTTGAGTCCATCGATATTTGACTGTATGCTCCATAAGTTGCAGGCCAAAATGACGAACAACAGCAGAATATTGACCCCCACTGGCTAAAATGAGACCGGCTTGAGCACACCATGGAGAGCCTTCTTTGAAGCTAAAAGAATGATTGTATTAATATTTTTTTGTAATGGTACTCAATTGAAGAGATTAAGTAACTATATCCTATATTTTAAAATGTGCAAGTAGCTACCTCTCGCACGCATTGTATGCCTGCCTGCGGATTTCTTGAGATGCTGAAGGGCTCATGGCGAGTTCTACGGCTCTCGCCAATTCCTCAGCGAGAGCAGAGACTTCTCCGCCATCGCCAAGAGCAGAGCGCCCCTGCACGCCGTTCATTTGACAGTTCCAACAAATCTATCTGCTGTCAAATAAAAAAGTGCAATGTTCAAAAATAGATATTGGAAAATAAATCTAAGTATTGTGAAACATGTGTCAGAGAGATGAACAAAAGAAAATAATTGATTGTTTTAATTTGAAAAAAGAAACGTCATTCCACATCGTAGACACGAATTTGCACAGTTCAGAAAAGTAGTATAAAAAAATTCCAGTGTCACAATAATTCTCAAGGTATTAAAAAAACAGCACTATTATTAAATTCTAGCATTGCAAGGGCAATAAATACAGGTAAAATACTAAATAATGCCGGTATTAAAAATTAGCAGCTGCAAATTATAAAACATATCAATGCGTAAGTGAACAATAGCGTTGTATCATGATAAATACACTGACAGATTGATGAAAAATTAAGCACGACGACAAACAATTTTTGTACAATCAAGGGCTTTAGAAATAGTTATTTACCGAAAAATAATAACAAATTCTTAGCCGAAAAACATGAGTACGCCTCGTGCCGTCGTGAATATCTGTGTTACCATTATGCTACCAACATAGCTATAGTTAACTATACTGGTAGCTTTAGTCACAGATGTACCTAATTGTATAATTATTATAAAGTATACTAGTCAGTGGCCTTAGTCACACACAGTATACTTAATACACCTATCGAGCACGGATTAGAATATTATAATGACCATCGAGAGATCTCATAAAAATAGATATTATTTGGTTGTAGAAATGTAAATCGGAGTAAGTATTTACCACCAGCTGGTATTATTTAGTTTTGATACACATTCCTTAAATTAAAAAGGTAGCGAGGACGACATAAAAAATATCCCTTACGTAAATTTAAAATTAGAGGTATCTTAACACACGGATAGATATTGTAAATTCTGAATTTAAATAATCGAATTTATTTTTAGGGTATCTCTTCGAGCGCTTGGTATCCCTATCGGTTGCCTTGCCAACCTAAAAGATCAAAATTTAATTTCTGAAGTTTTGAATATTCAAAACAAGAATAATATTCCTACCGTTCTGTCCGTTTCAGTTTTGACCGTTTAATTTTTTCGAATACCTTTACATATCAGAACGTAGGTTTAAATCCTTTCACCATGGCTGACTTAGATCCAACCCTCGAAAGACAATTTAAGGGTCACAGAGGAGATGTCACAGCATTATCATTCCACCCTTCAACCAACCAATTGATTTCCAGCTCGTTTGACCACTCACTTATGGTAAGTAAAAGTTATTATCATGACAATAATTTTATAGAGGAGAATGAGACGATCAATAAAGTAATTTTGCTTGGTCTTCAGGTATGGAATTTTCAAACATCTTTGCGATGCTACAGATTCCAGGGTCACACAGATGCCGTGATGGATACGACGTTTTCGCCCACAGGAAATCTCATTGCGTCAGCCTCCAGGGATCGATCAGTTCGATTATGGGTACCAACGGTGCGTGGAGAATCTGGAGAATTTCGTGCCCATTCCAAAACTGTTCGCTCCGTTCACTTTTCGCCATCAGGCAATAAGGTAGGCCAAACGCTTTCTAGTCTTCAATATGTACAACTAATAGCCAGCCCGCCTGGCAATAATCTCACGTTACACTATATCACTTGATATCTAAACTTCACACTTTGAAAGCGGCAGAGATACTTAGCAGTCTTTAGCACTGCATTAATCATAGACATCAGCATAGTTGCTGAGAGAGCTGGAGTTTGCTCTTCCTCAGTTCATGATTTATGTAATACAATAATTTTATAACTACTCAAACCATTTCCCCTCTCAATTCATTCAGTCCCTCCTAAGTTCCGATGGAGCTAGACCCTCCCACTGCCGTAGTAAGCCAGAATGGTTCACTTTCATGAAAAAATCATAATGAAGGAAATCAAGTGTTGGTTGACTTTCATTTGTATAAATTTTCACTATCCCAACTAAAAATTTGACACATATACAATTGTTCATTGGTAATGTTTACATTATTTTATTGATAATATTACTTACATTATACTTTGTCTATATTGCACAATTATCATGAGCACATTAGTCACCGGGGAAAAAAATCATTATGTTCCTGATGCTTGATAATAATCACAAATAAACAGTTGCAATTTGAAAGAAATAACCTATTCTATTTGCGAGGTCAGATGTATTTTATATGTAAAATGATTATTTTCAGAAAACATTATTTTTCCGTATAAAAAAACACAGTTGTAGAATAAGCATGAAAAAATTATTTGTAAATGTAACGTCTTTCCAAAAAGAGGTTATGACAGTTAGCACCTTAAATAAGAGGTAACCCACCATGTTACAATGGGGGTAATCGTCAGGTTTCTACCTTTGAGTAATTTGCATTCATTAGATTACTGAAAATGAATATACACACAGTTTCAATCTGAAATAAATATTATTACTTCATAATATGAAGTATATAATATTTATTCAATTTTTACAATGCAGTGCATATTTTTCATCCACTTAAAGACTCTTATGTATGAATTGTCTAAATTAAACTTAATTTTAACTTGATCTGGTGTTAATAAACAAAATTAATGATTAAAAAAAATTCGTTTCAGTTGCTCACCTCCTCAGATGACAAGACAATAAAATTATGGACAGTACAGCGCCGAAAATTTCTACAATCCTATGCACAACATAAAAATTGGGTGAGATGTGCCCGATTTTCATCTGACGGCTCAATGATAGCATCATGCTCCGATGACAAAACGATAAAACTTTGGGACTCTGACAACGGACAGTGTATACACTCTTACCAGGAGCTGAAAGGTTACGGAGTCCATCTTGCTTGGCATCCGTCAGGCGCGTATATCGCAGTCGGTCTTTCCAATGGAACTGTAAAATTATACGATGTGCGAACACATTCTTTGTTGCAGCATTATAGGTAAATTATTAAATAATAATAAAAAAAATAAAACAAGATTTCCCTCCCTGCGTTTTTTTATATGCATCAACAACTTCAAAGAGTTAATATTGTTTATGACGTAACAAATATACCACAATATGTATATTCTCATTTTTCTATTAAACACTTCTATGGATTTATTTGACTAAAAGGAAATATTTTTCACTGTATTATAATTTTTATTCATAATTTGCAGAGCTCATGATGAGGCTATCACCAAAGTAGCTTTCCATCCTAGTGGAAACTATCTTCTTGTTTCAAGTTTGGATAAAAAAATTAAGGTATGATTATCATAATATTTAAAGTCTTCCACTGAAATTACGGTTTTTTTTACTATTAGGATTCAGCAAAACCCAGTTTATTTGTTTTTATATTATTTATAGTTAACCAAACTTAAAAAATATTCACAGAGCAAGCGGCGTAATAAAAAAATGTTTATTTTGTAAACAGGATTATAAATTGAATAATATTATTTGAACTAATTTAATGATTTTCATCCAACGCCTATATAGATCACGGTGAAAAAATAACTATTTATTTTAGTTATACAAAAATTATAAGATTTATAGTTTAGTTATAGTTAGATGTTTTTGTTGTGTCCGTTTCCACAATAGAGTTAATAGACTTTGTAATGGGTCGTTTGATTCACTCAATCTTCATTTTAATAGAATGGGATAGAATAATAAAATTTGATGACTAAAAATATATCGACTGGGTATTACAGATTAATAGATCACTATGTACTCGATCACACAAATATCCATCTGTTGTTTCTCATTAGTGTCATCGATTTTCAAATACATTTCAACTAGATAACCCTCCATTTTTATTTTGATAGATATTGGATCTTTTGGAAGGTCATCCCATCTATACGCTGATGGGCCATCTTGGACCAATCACCGCAGTAACCTTTTCCAACGACGGTGAATATTTTGCTTCTGGCGGTGCCGATAAACAGGTGAAAGAACTGAATTAATAATGTTTACATAAAATATCAAGTTACAAAAGTTAAATAACTATTGGATACCTAATCAAACTCAAAAATTACAATATAAAAATATATCTTGATTTAAATGTCACAGAGCATGCGTGTGTGAGTGCTGATAGGGTTGTTAGGTGGCGCTACTGCCTGTGTATACTAGCATTTAAGTACTCTATTATCAGTACTTTACTTCCTTACAGATTCACCTATGCCCAAATATCCCTCCTGGAAGAGATAAACAAGAAGGAAACTTTATTGCTCTCAATTTTCAACATAGATAAATCATGTTATAAACAGTTTGTTTCCATATATGAGATTTATCATAGAATACTATGAAACAAAAAATGTATCTAATTTAGTAACCAGTGGGTTTGAAATGTAATTAAAAATATGATAATACTAGTATTGCTACCCGGCGTCGCTCGGACTAAGCGACCAATAATTATTTAATGTTATATCATTCGACATAATTATATCACAAAATCTAACATCCAAAATAGAGTTAAAATAAAATCACAAACTTTATTTAATTTGATGACAGCCCCATTCTCGCCCATTAAAATGTCCAAATTCAAGGAAAAAATCTAATTTGCTGTCAAAGAAATGTCAAATAATACCTTCACGTAAATAATAAACATTATTATTAATAATAAAAGCCGGGAAAAGTTCAGTAGAAGACTAATTTATTACATTTTGACTAAATGTCTTCGCCGATAAAAATTCAAACATATTTTCTTTCATATTCGCTTTTATGACAACTTAATGACCAACAATGCAAAAGGGAATTACAGACCCACAGACATACATACGCAGTTTCGGTTTTATATATAAGATTATTGTATTGTATGATTTCACTCTGGCAATTCTCTAAAATTTTGTATCATGAACCATTGTTTTTTTTTGCATATAATGATCACAAATTTTACCTAAAGATTATATCTTGGCAGTCAGGGAAATTCAGAACGTAACCAATAGGGTAATACTGTGATTATAAATATGATAGGCAAATGATATGTCAAATTCTTCAATAAAAATTATTGCAATACGCAGAAGCTTTTGCTGAGAGTTTGTCAATGCTGTGAAGGTTCAAAGTCTCAAGAAGAAATGATAATTCCAACCAATAACGCTGTTTATCATATGGCGATAAGTAAAGTCGTATGACAGAATTCCTCACGTCTCACTAGCACCCTCGCTGAATGGTTAACTTTTAATGATCATAATCCTATACTATTGAAGGAAATAAAGAATCATTAATTTATATCCTCATCTGAAGTATTTACTATTTTTTTTTCAGATAATGATATGGAAAACTAACTTCGCCAATGCAGAAAACTTTGAAGATTCAAAGGAAAATATATCAACTCTCAATGCATCTAAAGAATATTCTGAGTCTGGCAAAGCTGACATATCTCGAATTGTCGATGCGAGGAAATCGACCATCTTTCGTGCCGGGGAAGATAGTGAGGAGGTTGATCTGTGAATTTGTCCATACTATGTTTAATGACAAGACAATTAGCAGAAGCTAAAAGACTTATTATTTAAGAGGCTTAGAAGTGTAGCCGGCACCATCTGATGGTTATGCTTGCCACTTGTTTAAGGGGAATAATATTATATTAGTTTGTATGTAATACTTAACTTTGACTATACCCATCCAATTGAAATTTTTAGATTGTAGCACTCAATATTGCTTTATATTTAAGACTTATGATACAGTCACTGTTGAATCTTATATAATTATATAATCTGAATTTTTTTTTTTTATCGATTCATGCTTGAAGAATCATCCAATTTAGTGATACTTTGAAGATTCAATTTGTTTTTCAATCGGTAATTTGACTGCATAACTTTTTAGAACGTCTCATCATTCAATCTCCGATAACATATACCATTTATTTTTGTTGATTATAAAATCCTTAATCCAGGTACAAGCCTTACAATTGTCAAAAATGCAGCTAGTGTACTTTATCTAAAAACTTAACTTTATTTGAATGTATAATTTATTTGACTAAATAAATGGTAAAGGGTGATATGAAAAGTATGAGTTATGTAAGATCCATTCTAGACAATCTAATCCGTGGTGTTGCCAATGCAGTGACAAACAAAAAGATTAACACCTATAATATATTGTCATATAATTGACTTCCTCGGTCAACGTTGATACCCCTTTGAGAATGTTGTGATTTAGTGTTCATATAGATTATAGAATGAGCGTAAATTATGGAGAGATTTTTGATAAACCAATTTATTATTTTAAAAAAGAAATGTGATGTGGTCTAACTTTATATTTATGATAATAATTTGATAATTAAAATATCTATATTATGTGCCGCATTTTTGATGTTTTGAAAATTATTTACAGAACCTATCCCCCCTTGCCAAGTCTTCACCTTTGTCAACTTCCGACTCTAAAGATTCAAATTTACACAGAAGAGATAGCTTAGTAGAGTGCCCGGTTAATGAAAATGATGAGAATGAATCCCCGCGGTCTCCTCCCCAGATATCAGATTGTTTCATAAATACTCACGTTCCTCTAACGCATGAAAAGACTGTTACAAATATTAGTCCGTGTGTTTTGAATGCTCAGTCAAAGCGGAAAAGAAGAAAACTTAATTCTAATTCATCAACGCAAACACAAGATGACCGTGTCACCGGTTCAGCTATAACTGAAAATGTTTTTGTCTTTCCTGCCGTCAGAGCTATTGCACACCACTTGAAAACCGTGTGTGGTAATGTTCAAGTAATAGAAGAAAGATTAAGTATCTTAGAAGACAGTTTAGAAGATATTTCCGACTCTTCTACTTCAGAGTAATCTTTAGTGAAGTCAAGTGTCCAGTATTATTAATTATTAAAAAGAATACAGTGAATCAATTCGATAGCTTTTAATAAAACAGTCTTGGCTATTATTTCTGTTATTGCAGATGTACAGCTGTCTCACTCGTCATTTAGAGTAGACGTGTGAAAGAGGTTGACACATCCTACGTAAAATATGTTACTGAAGATTTCAAGATGATTTTAAGATCTAATTAAGTTGTAATATTATCAAATTCATAACATATGGTGAGATGACACTTTTTTTTGTTCGATAAGACTAATAATCAATTACTTCAGCTGATTATGACAAAGGATAGAGAAAACAGATAAATTTAGTTATCGATTCGAAACACTTTATCAATGCCATGATTCTATTCAGATGGGTTATTGAAAAAAAAATAAGTAAAAGAACAATCTTATATTTTTTCTGGTTAAAACCACATTTGATTCCTAGTGCAACTGTATATCGATTTGGTTCAGAATCAGTGATGTGCTGCTCTATTGAGTCAGTTGTCAAAATGATATTGGTTCAAAGAACTGATTCTTAAAATACATTTTTATTAACGGTCACATTTAACATTCAAATGAAAATCCAAACACCATTTGGAATGAATTTATATAATTTAAATTAGGGTTTAGTGTTTACCATGGTGCGAGCATGTTGATAGAATTTTAGCAGCACATCACTGTTCAGAATGCAGTAAATCCAAAATACACCTGAAATTTAATTAACAATCAAATACTAGTCTGAAAACGATTTCATCAAATAAAAATGGACACATAATGGTTATTAAATTATATTTATTTTTTCTGTTTATCACAATCGAATATATCACATTATTTATTAATTAAATGATTTTTTTATAGTGAAAATAAATGATTTGATGAATTGTAAATGAGAGAGATTCTCCATTCACTTTGTTATACCCAGAATACCACTTATTTTACAAAATTGAGTATTAAAATTAAGAAATTATTTAGGTTCTTGATTGCAATACTAAGTAAAATAAAATTTGCTATTTATAGTATAAAACAGTTAAAAATAGATACCAACATTATAAAGATTTATATCAAATAAAATAATCATGCCACAGCTGCAGTATTTCCGTCTGTTATCTTGTTTCACAGTCTATGCGGTTCCTATGTAACTAGTTGTCTTACCAGCTTTTTTAATAATCGCTAATAATTCATCGGCAGAGAGTTTTGATGTGACTGTTACTTTCTGATCGGGTAAACTGACAGAAAAATCATCAACAGTTGTGCCCTTGAGTCTGCCTAAAATCTTTTCAATGGCACCTGAGCAACCTTCGCAGGTCATCTCCACCTTAAATACGTGAACCTAAAAACAAAAGAACATTATTTACTGTATATTTTTTAAATGAATGAAACAAAAATTGAATGGACTAAGAAATATTGCTGACTTCAATATCTAAATAAAAATTAGTCGTTTAAGAATGCAAACCTTCACAGACATATTTTTAAGCCAATACAAGGTTCAGATCAAGAATGTTGGAAAGCAGAATCACATAAAGAGTCAGCTGGATTCGTATTCAAGCCAAATTTGACAAGTTCAAAATAAAATTCATTTCCTACATATTGTTCACTGGTAATTAATATATACGTAAACATAGAAATTTTGTGAGTTGGCACTTGGGTCCAATTATGACCATTGGTAATGAACCTATAAGTAAATATAATTTTAAGCAGATAATGATTTCTATTATGAAGTTATCAATCCACGTACCGAATAGGTACAACGTTTAATTTAAATTAAGTTGTTTTGAATATCGAATAAACTAACGGTTGATGCCATTTTTTGTATGGAAAATGAAATATCTTCTTGTTTCGTAATGTCACTTCACAGTACGTAGTCACCGAAACAAAATTGAATGTAAATCATAGATAATGTACTGATAATATAATTTAACTAATGATACAACACTATAGAATTGTCAAATTGATAATAACACGACTAAGTAGAAATAGAGATGGGCAATATAATCATAGATTATTGATATGTAACTATAATTTCATAAATAATATAGTGTGACAATACGAATGTTCTCATATTGCGACAGCAACATCAAATCGGGATCGAAATAAGTGGTCTAAATTAGACGTTGCTCCAATGTAGAAGCATTTAGTCAGACTCGTAAATTGTTGATAAAAATATATGGTATACTTTTACATATTTCTTTATCGGCTAGTATGTTTGATATTCATTTTGGTTTTTTATTCGGAAAACATTTTTTTTAAGAATAAACTGATTTTAGTCGATTGAGATCTCGCTGGGTTATACATTATCGTATTGAATCAAAAACCATGCCAAATGTAGATACGTCAATTGCTTTACAAATTAAGATCTTTTATGTTAATTCATTTTTGCAAAACATATTCAATTCGGTAAAACCTGCTTGGCTATACTCTTCAGCGTATCGTAAGAGGGTTAACCCTCCAAGAATAAAGGTAACTTTTCACTAATTATTTATAAGTATCGAAACCATACAAACCTTTTTTCGAATTTCCATCTCTAATCGGGTTGAAAACTTGTACCAATTTTATTGCCAGATAGTATAGATAATGTTACCTTATTCAATGATAATAATTCCACTAGGTAAGTAAGGATATTTATAATAATAATAATTATTATGATGGAATTGTACATATTGTATTGAAAATGTAATAATTTTTTTTTTATAATTTAATTAAGTTTTTCCATCGGATAAAATTGTGCCCTACGTGAATGTAAATGCAAAGGCTGTGTGAGTATAATATTATATCGGAACTTTTTTATGAACAAGAAAGCATTTTTTTAACAGGGAAATTATTTGTAGATTTTTTTACAATTGCACGGCTGCTACTTCGATCACCATCATAGATAAGGTACTAAAATCACCATTTGATGAACATCTGTTTATAGCAGTGCTAAAATTATTACGGGCAAGATCTTTTACTGAAACATGAATGAATTATTAGGTCTGATAACCTCCAGAAGTATATTTAACACAAACACAGATAAATTTATTTTGAAAATCTTAGTAGTTGGAATATTTGTAAATCAGCTCAGCAGGGAAGTGGATAAATCTTTTATATACGAGTCAATTTTAGTGTACGCCAGAAAGTTTCGCGGAAGTGTACTCGAGAAATTTGTAAAAATTCGATATCAATTTTTGGGGGGGAGGGGGGTTGTTTGGCGGGGTGGGGTTTGGGGGGCGTATGCCAGAAACCTTCGAAGGAGTGAAATCTAAAAATTCGTAAAGTTTAAAAAAAAATATTGTGGGTGAGGGGGTTGGGGGGAGGGGTTGGTAGGCCAGAAACCATTGCGGGAGTGTACTGAATAAATTTGTAAAGTTTCACATCGATCGGTCGAGCGGTTTAGTAGTCCATAGCGGAAATACAGACAGACAAACATTCATTTTTATATATATAGATGAGAAGAAAAATCTACCAGTTATTGCCGGATTACATATTTCATAGTCATTGCCGGAAATGAAGTTGTTAACTTTGTTTGTCCACGTATTGTGTAACAAGTAGTGACACGTGTTTCGACCCTTTTAGGAGCATCTTCAGGCTCAGTATCATAAAGTCAAAGGTTAGGAAACATTGGTTTCGACTTATAGCTTCACAGTAGAGGTCTGTAGCGTACGGGCTCGGGTTTGGCCTGGCCCGGGTAACGAAGGCTTGGCTTCGGGCCCGGGCCGGGCTCGGACGCAAGCATACAACAACATATAACAAAAATCGGGCCATTTCCGAATGAGGTCACCATTATCGTAAATGTAAATTTAATACTAATTTTTGGAAATGAGCCTCGGGCCGGGTCAGAGGTCTTCGGGTTCGGGCCGGGTGAAATTTAAAATTTCGGCCCGTGCAGACCTCTACTTCACAGCATTGTTATGCATTAATCTTTTTGTGGCATGGTAATACCAAATCTTAATCTTATCATAGCATGTATCAAGTTGCGTCTCAGGCTGTTTTTTAAAAAGGGCACTGACATCTACATGTTATCTATGACATCTACAGAACACAAGTTACAGCCTTTGTTGATTATAAACAGCCCTCAATTTTCATTTACCTTGATTAAGGACAGGTGGCAGTACTACAGCATGTCTTGCATAAAAAACCATACCAATAAATGCAATTTTTTTAGCATGTCCACCCCAATGTGGAACATATGGATTTGTAATAAAGTATATATACATATAAAGGGAAGATTTTTTCTTTTCTAGAAAAATGCTTGTTGGTTAATCTCTTTTGTAGAGGCTAGGGATTAAAGGGTAGGATGAGGGGAGTAGTGGCTAGGTCATCAACTTTTCTATTAACTATATTTTTAGGATCAAACATTAGGGAGGGAATTTCAAAAATCACAGCCATCCATATCTATAAATAGAAATCGATGGAAAAATCAATTTATGAAACTTCCCGTACTGGGCTTCAAGCATGTGAGCACCAGAACCGAAGCAAACGGCATTGACCACTCTATCACAGACCTGGCTATTTATAAGACATATTCATTTGAAATATTAGTTTTAATCACAGATTTATACACAACTACAATGAATAAATTGGTTAAAAGAAACAGATCAACTTTCACTTATAAGTAATGAGTTACATTACAGATAAACACAAATAAAAAAGTATTCAAATTGACTTCAAAACAATAATTTGAATGTGTCATTACATAATTTGATAATACTTTAGTCTTTATGGCTACATTATACAATAAATAATGTTATCAAAAAATATACCTATATCAGTTATAAATAATTAATAATAAGTACATAATAAGCATCTGTATTTAAGGCAGCGAATAATGTTTTTATTAACTGTAATGTTTGCTTATATCAAGTTTCCGTGGGTGAAAAAACATGATAATTAAGAAAATGAATTTATAGATTATTCAATTTTACTTTTTAGTCTAGCAGAACGATGTGATGAAATCTTAAAAAATGAATATAAACTAACATAATATAGTGAACATTAAATTCTAAAGCATACAATTATAGCATTTAAGTGGAATATCGATTCCCTTACCTACTTTATAATTAAAACTATTTTAAAGAATCTGTGTTTTGTGCTTATTTTGTATATAAACATCCTGTATGACAAAAAACTAACATTGTGATATGGCTAGATTATGAGCTCTCACACACGCAACAAGTTAAATCTAGAATTAGTATGTATGAAGCGATAAATCACAACTCTTAAACTTATCTTTGAGGCACAACAAAAGGTTCAGGAAGCGTAGAAAACAATTAATGTCAAATTTGAATATATTCACAGATTTTGTAAAGTCGGTAAAATAAAATTAGCAACAATATTCACATAGTAAAAGATGATATAACAACTAAGATTTTATATGCTGATTAACAGTATATTCTTCAAAGCATCCAATTTTTCTTATTACATACTATTTGAAGCGATCTTTAGTTTGAAGTTCTCTTGAGCTGATAATCATGATTATTGCAAATATTTCAGCAATGCGAAGCAATATGTAACATTGTTTCAAAGAAACTTTGTCTATGGTGTAATGTGTATTAAATATGTAAAAATAAGAAATTTTTGCAATAATATGAGATTTAAATCCATATATATTAATACTAAAGACTTTTTAAAAGTCAGTTACATAGTTGTCGAGTTCTGATATCAAAAAATATCATCGAATGAAACTAATATTTTCCAAGTCCAATTCCAATATAAAAAGATAGTGCTGTTATTTCACTTATGGTATAATTATTATTAAGTTTTACCATATCACTCATCAACAATATAAGTAATAAAAAAAATCGAAATTTGAGTATTTTACATGAAGTAGAACTCACTAGCACATATTAAAAAATTCTAATCGAGTAGAATTTCATAATAAATTACATTTGAACGTTTTGCATGTTTCCACAGTTTCTATTTGCAAGGTAAATAAATTAGATCTGAATAGTTTACCGAATTTAAATGCTCAAGTAGACTCTGTACTCATACGAGTTAGCGTGGTTCAGGTATCTCGAAACAAATGTAATTGTGTCTACCATTTCAATATATATTAAGAACTGAAAAACCTGCATGACAATTTAGAAAACGTGCAAAATTTTAGTGATTTAAATGCGAGTTCCGTCAGAGACCCTGAGTTGATGTATAAGATTAGAAATAAGATCAGACAGTAAAAGAATTAGTAAGAATAGTTTTGAACGTAATTTTATGCATGAATATCGCCACTGCACTTGGTTCATTAGCATCAATTAGATTGTTTATTTTAAAGTCACAATATACAGCTGTTGAATACAAGTCTGAGTGGTGTTATACACTGTTAGTGCTTTAATAAAGCTTTAAAAAATGTAGTAAAATCACAAAAAAGAATTATTAATCCCATGTGTCACCGATTTGAAATATAGCTGAATATCATGAATTATTACTGGACGATCCAGGTTTTTCCGGGAGTTCCAATTCATCCGTTTGCTGTTTGGACTGCTTCGTCAATTCCATCAGGAGGATTTCGTTATCAGCAAAACATTCAGCGCCGATGCCTTGCTGGGCACTTACAGACCGAGCCATTAATTTTTGCATAGTTTTTTCCTTGCGCTCCTTATCTCTGATTGTTTTTAGTCTATTGAACTCGTCTACATGAGCGGCTTCTTCTGTTGATGATGCTACACTCGCAGTGTCATCTTCAGGAACTAATAGAACAGAGCAATATTTTAAAGAATATTCATATATTCAAAAAAAAAATAGTTGTCAATTTTACACGGCACCATATTATACAACACAATAAATCATGGAAAAAGAATTACGTGCAATATTTAGCATACTAAAGAAAACAAAAATATAGGAAATAGTGTGATTACAATTGATGTATATTTGTTTTGGTATATCTCCTGGTGAATCTGTAATGTACAGCAAAATAAATATTATGGAAAATAAACATTTGAATTTTGAGCTTGCCAGAAATCAAGCACGAAATTAATTGTCAACTAGAGCTTTTATCACCACTGACAATTATGCAATATGATAATGTTTAAATTTTATTAAATAGTACGGTAGATGAACACTTAGCTTTCTGCCTAAAGGCACCATTTCTACTGTGGACATCTTATTGAAGACATTTTAAAATGCATTTTAACTTTTTCATGGATATCATAATAAATTTGTATTTGAACACATTTATTTGTGTTTAATATCAATATTGAAATCATGTTTAATTTAAATTGATAAAACACGGGTTTTCAACTGATCTGATAATGCTTGCGTTGAGTGACACCGTTCCTGATTATTATGAAATATAAATATGTGGAGCAAAAAAAATTGTGTTTTATTTATTTAAACATAATGCCTTTCCACCGAGAATTGACGGTTAAACACTCCTTTAAAGCTGAAACTTATTTGTATATTCTGATAGAATGGCGAATTTGGAAAACACAGACATCAATGTATCTGAACAGAAATCAATAATTCAATTGACAAATGAAACCGACCGGACTGGGATTCCAACCCATGCCATCTGCAACCGAATCCCGAACATTGAGACTCAACTATGTTATTGACATTCAATAATGTTAACTTATATGTCAAGTAGGTGGTATTGTGATTATGGTCATTTAATTTGGGAATAATTTACCGTGGTATGTTACAGGATATCCATTAAGGCATTAATTGAGTAAAGAAAATAATCAAAATAACATATTTTAATACTTGAACAATGGAATAAAATTACCATCAACCAACAGTTACAGACAGCTATCATAAACACCAATTTTATTCACATGCAGCATGCTGTTGAAATCAACATTTTCGTAAATAAGTATACACCAACACACCCTTTGTAAGTAGTATATAAATCCTTTACAGGAAGATAAAACTTGTGCCTTATCATTTGATATTTTCACTCAAAATAAAATCGTAGCGTGTCATTTTTTGTAGTTAATACTTATAAAAACTCTTTTTTAAATCCATTCTTAAACAATTTCATCGCATGTTAATGAGACATATTCATGAATGTGGTACAGAAAAGGTTATTTAAAAATATGACAACACTGAAAACATATAACCAATTTGAGAAATGGTAACAGAGACAATTTCAGACACCCTGAAACTTATGTAAAAATGAATAATTTTCAAGAATGAACCAATGCAAGAATTCTACAGAATTAGTTAAAACATAATAGTCCAAGCATCACAAGTTAGAAAATTGTAAATCATTAGATATGCTTTTAAAGAAACCGCTTACGTAGGGCATTTAGATACATATACATATGTATACAATAATTTTGTAGAGATCAAGCACTGTAAAAGATTTTCATGTCACATAATATATTACGCCATCAATAACCTTAACACATATGTATGTATGTATATATGAAAACTGTAACAAAATATGTTATGTAAGTAATGTTTTGATCAACTACAGGGGGACAGACTGAAAATTAAACATTAAGAAGATTGTATGTTTTCATAATAGTAATGTTACTTAAAAAAAGCACTAAATTTAAAATCCAATAGAGAAGCTTAAGAGATATATGTATATTGATGGGAATTATTAATCGAAATTGAAAACTACTAGAATCAACATCTTGGTTGATTCAGGTTTTACTAATAGTAATGGTGACTTGGAATGATTAAAGATAATATTAGAAAGTTTATTCTACTGTATTTAGTATTTAAGAAATAGATTTTTTTTAGCACACAAATATTAAAACACATTGTTAGAATTGAGAATGAATATTTGCAGTATATGAAAAACAAAAGGCGTTTTCTCATTAATAGAGTTTAGCATATTCTGAGATAAGAAGACGAATTAAAGAAATGAAAAGAGGTGGTTTGAGAATCAATTACTTAATAAATGAAGATTTAGTAATATTTCAGCAAACATCATACAGAAATATTTGAAATGAAGATTATTAAAAAGTCCCTTTGAGATTAGTAATTTAACTAAAGCTCTGTATAACAACTTAATAAATAGATACCTCCATCACCCAAAGCTACCAATTATCCTTTAAATTAGAAAATACATAAATTAGAAACAAATATTGATTGTATATTAATAAATAAGTGATGCGCTGTTTGATACGCGTCACGTTTGTGTGTCGATCATCGTCCTGTCTTACCTAGAGTTTGACTCACGGCTGCGCTCAAAGGCGGCCCAATATCACTGTCTAAACGCTCTCTCTGCTTGGAATCACTGGATTCCCCTCTCATCTGAAGGGGAAAAGCTTCACCCAACGGGGACGATGGTGTGGGAGACGGAAAAGTCATACCGCCCCAATCAACCGGCGCAGATGACGACAAAATAGTTGTATTATTGTCGGACCTCACATGATTTAGGTCTAAAATTAAATCGGTACCTTTCAAAACATGGGAAAAGGAGAGGTCATTGTCTAAATATTTTTAAATTCCTAGATACAGATTTACGTATAATCGATTTAGATATTAGCAAGCTTACCAAAATGGAAGCATGAAACAAAATAAACAACTCTTTTTAAGCATTATCTTATGAAACCATGCGAGTTTATTGTTAAGATTGAATGAGATCATGATCCAATATACTATAACATAAATGATGTGAAAAATGTTTGTTGTTCATGATTTTTTGATGATTATTTACCAAAATGAAAATCAATATTTTCATCTAGCACTCATAAGTTCAAATTGGCAATACAATTAATTCTCAATCATAGATGCATTATAAAATAGTATTGTCATTCAACCTTTACTGGAAATAGAACCAATAAGTGCTAAATGAAGTTGTGTATAATTAAATTACCACATCCCTACCTTATAATACATAAACTTATATTTCAACCTTAGTTGTATAATATGATATATGAGGGCATCCTTGGGTTAATGAGTTAGTAGATTTATGAAATCCAATTCATCTGGATATAGTAAATACATATCTACAAAAGATGAAGGACTCGAACTGATTTTTTTTAACTCTGTGATAATTATTCAATCAGCCGAAATAGTGTGGAAATGTGTAACAAATAATTAAAAAAAATAGTATATTACAAACAGCAAATTGTATTATATTTTAGAATGACTTAAAATTTGAATTAAAAGCTTTAATTTATGTAAATGTGTGTTCATATTTCAACTGTTATAATTGACTAACTTCAAATATGATAAAATAGATAAATTGAACAATGACACCCATAATATTCAAATCAATGGATATACATATATTATATTTTAATTTAGTTTTTCTTTGTTGTTTAGAACCCATTTGCCAATGGATCTAAATAAAATGGGGACTGTGTTTTGCAACATTAAGTGTATTTAGTCTAAAATGAATTCACCACAATACAATACTGACTAAGAAAATGAATAGTCTGATGTACTTTATATTGATATTAAGATATTATTCAGTTCAAGTCCTTGACTTAAGCATTTTACATGTCAAAAAGTATTATATCACTACAAACATACTTCACTATTATCACAATCACACTCTAAAATACATTCAAAACTTATCAAGAAACTACCCATGCATATAATTTTTATTATTTTCCAATATTCTTACTGGGCTCGTGCGACAGTGTCCTTGAATATCCACTCATAGGTACATTAACCGGTGCACTCGGTTGAGGAGGATTAAATAAACTCGCAGCTGTCGGTCTGAAAAAATGTAAATATAAACATAACTTTGATTAATATAAAATTTAAAATAACTTTGATTATTCCACGTATTGTGTAACTAACTGTGACACGTGTTTTCGCCTCTTTCAGAGGCATCTTCACTCTAAGCAAACTTTGCGATAGTAAGTCTGAAGATGCCTCTGAAAGAGGCGAAACACGTGTCACAGTTAGTTACACAATACGTGGAATAATCAAAGTTATTTTAAATTTTATATTAAAATGAACTTCCACAAAGTTACCGCCGAAACCATCGAAAATATAACTTTGATTACTCATGACTCCCATTACCCCTTTCAGCACTACAAGGTGGAGGTTATTGATAATGCAAGGGTGAGTAGAGTGAGTAAAAAGGTATACAGATTTGCGGGCTTTAGTAATTACTTGTTCATCGATCCTTAAACGGAGCATGTTTTGTAGAGAAATAATAAAATTCACCGTATAAAAGAATACCTTTGCTCATTTCTAGTTGCCATACTGGTGATCGTATTTTGTTCGTCTAGTTCTTCAATAACTTGGTCAGCTATACGCATACTTCCGCCTCCGGCAAATTTGCCTAAGCTCGTTGCACTTGAAACGTCTGGTTTTTCAGGCTTAGGATCTAAAATTATACAAAATTTAATTTTAGCTGGGCTATGGTATGTACAGAAAATGGCAACATAGGAGTTAATAAAGCATTGAGACCCAGTTTGACGAGGGGCCCTTATTGTTATTTACATTAGTGGATCAAAAATAAATGAAATTAATAGAAAATTAATAACAACTTTAGCAGCTTTACAAAAATTTATAACTACGACAAAGTATGCTTAGAAATAATTACAATAATAAGGCTCGGTATTGAATAAAGTCCTTTATGAATAAAACAAATGTAATGTTTTTTCAAAATACCCCTGAATCCATCGAAAGTCGAAAATATGTTGATTTTTAATGTATATCTTAAAATTAATTGAACATAAATTTGTTCTATATACAGAAATAAATACATATAACACTATGAAAATTCTTACATCCGTCAGTTTGATTGGTATTCCTAACTGAGTCATCCCTCGCGAAGATCCTTTTGAGTACTGAAGTGACCGAATTCACTCTCGGAATACCTGGAGCGGGAGTATTTGTCGTCGAGTGAATGGATGAAGACGAACCTATTGAAGGTTTCCGTTTCATGCTACGAGCTGAAAACTGGATACCTGATACTGCGTCTTCATTGTACAGATTCTGTCAAAAAGTTACATCACAAACACTTTAAAAGAATGCAATCATAATTATTTAATAATATCAATTGGATACTTAAAAGTTAAAACAAAAACAAAAAAAAAAAAATTCTGCTGTTATGATTTTACTTTCAACTAAATGAAGAAGATAAATTTCTGATTAAGTTTGACAGCATATTTAAAAGAAAGAGATTGAAAAAGATTTTTCTAATGCAGTGAGAAAAAAATTGATGAAAATCATTTGAGAGTCATAAGAATTTCTATTAGATCAAAGCAAATTTAAACAAGCAATCAACAATATTACTGACTGCGGATTGATGTGCTGGCAGTTATTTTATTACTATCATTGAAGACAATCAAATATGTATATAGTTTGTTATGGTAGGTTTCATCCTGTAAAAGATCAACTTCATTGTTCCCCCAATTTTTCTTTTTTAATGACATGAATATATATTTTGTGTAATTTAAAAAAAATCCTGTTTAACCCTATTAATTCAATGTGGATCTATTGACCCCACGAATATGTACGAAGAGTCCTAGAGGGCCCAGTTTTTTAACAAACTTTAACGGCATTTGATTTTTTGTTCATTTATTTGCTTTTACATCCTATATAAAACAAATACATATCACACTATACATCGTAAGATTGCATTACAAAAAAATAAACACCGCTAAGTTAATATTAGCTGAGATAAATAACTTTTCAAAATGGTCTTGGATACAAGTCATAAAATACATTTAAAAAAAAGTCTTTCATAGTGTGTTGCCTCTTTGAAGCCTAGTTTTTTAATTCAAACAATGAACACAACCTACAAGGCATAATTCTGCCAGCAGAATAGCGGTTTAATAGATGACAGGACCATAATATTTAAATGACAGATCGGGAAACAGGATTATTTAACACTGATTATGAGTTTTTGGCCTGAATTATAAAAAAAAGAGTGATAGAGAACAATAAATTGTGGCTCCACTGTATATTTTTATACCGTATTTCCTCAACTATAAAACACAAGAAATTCGGGTCTTGTAATACGAGGAAATATGGTAATTATGTTGGAATGTAACCATATTCAAACCATTAAACAATCTCAATTGACTTCAAAAGAAAAGTAACGTATTCTGTTATAAAATAACATAAAATAGTATTATTTTAATCTTGCGTGCAGCATGCGTATCATTACAGATTTTTTTAGAGCTAGGCTTAGTTTTGCGTAGCGTCAGTGTTTTGAGTATGAACTGCATTTTGGATGTTAGTCAAAACATTAATGATATTTCTTTTGGATAAATATATTATTACCCCACTGAGCCCTGAATTAATTTGGAAAAGATTTATTCGTAAAATGAAAAAAAAACTATGCTTATTCATAGTGTGTTTATTCTGGTACCAGATATTTGTTTTTGATGGTTATCTTTAATGATTGTCATATCACAGTCTTGTAAATTTGACGCAGTGAGGGCTCAATGAGTTAAAAGAATGATTGTTTTCTAATACAATACACTTACTACGGGGGAAAAAAACCAATGTAAAAATATAAAAAAAACCAAAAATATTAATCACACAACGAAAATCAACAAAAAATTAAAACAAAAACATAACTTTACCAAAAACGGCACCTTTCGTTGCAAAAACAATAATATGATGACCTGGCTGTCACTTATCACAATGATAAAAAGTAAGCTGTGTTTTGTCACTTTTCAAATTTCACCTACAACTATACATTTATGTCTCTATAACAAAAAAAAATGAGATGTTAACCATACTAAGATTAAGATTACTATTTATAGATCTAAGTTAATTACGAAGTTAAGATTACTATCTATATCTTAGAACAGATCTTTTTCAGACAAACCGGCACAAACGGTAACCATGTTTTTTACTTAATTTTAAAAGTAATTGTAATGTGTCTAATCAAATAAAGAGTTTTTATACCTGGCGCGAGATTTTCTACATATTCACTCCTACGTCTTCTACGTCATTCTATTCCTAATCTAATGTTTTATACAGTTTTTAAGTAAATCTACTCATATTTTTTTTCTGTTTGATAAGTGCCATAGGGAAATAAGACTTTTGAAAGAATGGCTTGGGAGGAGTGGTCTCAAAAATAAAAAAAGCAGTGCCTTATGTGATAATTAAAAAGTTTGTGTAGGCGCATGGGTGGAAAAAACCCAACAAAATAGAATATCTTTGACTATTTTCATATTCTATGTCGTCTACAGTAAATCAGAAATTGAAACCGTTATTTCGTCAATGGTAAATATAATGTTGGGTAGAGATGTGTGTGAATGACTTCATGTCTATTAACTATTTATTTTATTTTTGCTTCCATGATGTCTAAACTTCAACTGTCTAATAGCATTTATGTTTAAAGTAGTTTCCGATGGAGAAACACAAAATAACAGAATGTAAATGAACATAATAATAAATAATCAATGAAAAAATCTAACTACATGATAAAGTTTTCTAAAAGTTTCTACAGACAAACAGATGGATAATATAAATTCTATGATTAAAAATAATAGGTCAGACATTACTACACTGAAAGATACGTCTACGACACTGAAAAGTAGATTTGAAAACGTAATGTTTGCACACCATTGTTAGAATCAAACATTGTTTAGTGAGCTTTCCTCAGAACATTTATTGTTTGTATTTTAATAGGAATTATTGCAGCCGAGATTGCCCACCACCACTATATTTCACACTCAGAAACACAGATGTCGTGCGTCTAGCCGATTCGGTCATTGATGAGAATGACAACCGCATGCATTGGCCAAAAATAAGGCAATGGATAGATTCTAACCTCGGGCGGTGCAAACTTGTAACTCACTGTCTGTTCTTGGTTAATCATCTCATCAATTTTCACGCCTGAAGGTGTAACAGTTACCATTCCTTGTTGACTTTGCGGCACGTCGATCTTTGCCGTGGACGGCTGTGGATGCTCTTCTCTCGATCCTTCCGTAGCCACAGTGTAAGGCAGCTCCGTCGGGAAGACTTCGTCCCAATACTGATCACGGATTAATTCAGGATGCTCGTGGTGCATTTCATCAACAATCATGTATGATACCTGTATTGAAATATCAAATTATTGTGCTGATAAATTTTTCTTATTTTGTAATAATATATGATGGTAAACATTGTTGACTTCAGTAATTTTTTCAAATGATTTCTATTTCAAAGGATGGATGACTGAGATGTCTTCCATACCATCAAAAAGTTGAGCAATTGAGTGTCAAGCAGTTCTCATTTAAAATCATCTGTTGAGGTATCCTCCATTAAGAGTCTATGCTTCACATTGGAAGCAGATATGCTTACAAAACCAAAAAAATACACAATGTCATGGCCATGGTCATTGTTACCACATTACACTATCATAATATTTAACTTTGTATAAAGTATGTAACCAGTATACTAGAGGCTATAATCTTTAGTTTGATTCTTACTTGTAGGTTTCTGTCAATCATCCAATTAACTTCAAAGTCATCATCGTCTTCGCCAAACGGATTGATGAGAGATTCTGCTACCTTAAGCCAGCCCATGTAGAAAAAGAACTGGAGAGTGGTGAAGATGGGGAAATATATATCTATATTATTAGTATAGCCAACGAGAGAATCGGATGATTTATTTGCCGATTTAGATTCGGTCCATTGTCGTGCCATTACTCCAGTAAGAAAATATGAATATACAGCAATTGTCACCACCTAAAACATGGAAATGTGTAAAACATGAATAAAACTTTTTAAATGAAATAACTAGTCCTTATGTTCATTAGTTTTTCATATTTTCAATTACGATTTGACATTTATTTTTGGATTGTCTGGGAAATCTCTTTAACCAAATTTTTCTTTATGTATTTACACCTGTAAAGCAAAGTCAGAAACAGTTCAAATACAAAATTGTTCAATTGTAACTTTAAACAAGGTGAATGAGCCAACAAGATGCTTTGTGAATAAGCACAGTATGCAATAGGTACATTGTTAACTTTATAATGTAGGTACTCTTTGGTTCCATAAATGACAGGAAGATTTTTTTTAGAAGATACCTACTGATAATTTATTTACTATGAATTACAGTCATTGATATTTCACATTTATTGCTGCCTATTTACCTGCGTATAAACCAAAGGCACACTTATGGTATCATAGCTAATTAGTAAGCCACACTGTCCTCGGAATTTATTGAGTTCATCTATCACAGTTTTTACGGCAAAATCATCTCGTATTCTGCCTTCTTTTCGTGCCCTAGTCACGATACTGGCAGACCATACAATCGGTAACCTATAAAAATAATCAGTAAGTGAGATTTTCTTGATTAATTTAGATTGGCATTTACTTTCCTCACAATTTTTTTTTTCATTGATCGGTATTGTGAGTCTGTAAATGGCATAATAGAAGAAACAATTATCGTTGAAAAACACTTTTTTTTATTTACCCTTTGTTTACGGTGTGCACAATTGGGCGTAATTAAAGGCCCGTAAACAAAGTGTTAACATTCTTCTTAAATCATAGCTGCTACACTCAATTGTGGGACTATATAGATAGGTTTGGTTGAGGTTTAGAATATCATAGGTGTAGTGTTTTGATTTCGTGAGATAAGCTATAACTTCCAATAATGGCTGCCATTTGCTTCAGGAAAATACGAGCCTCTGCTTGTCATTGAAAATAGTAATTATACATGAGATAATACAGAATGTAAGTTTTCAATTCACCCGAAAGTGCTCCACACATTATTTGGATAATTATTTTTTAGAATATCTTAATAAAATATAATTAAAAATACCAGTGCTTGGAATGTTTTGGAAATTTATTATTCAAGTCATCCATTATGACTCGTTCGTTTTCTAACAGAAGACCGGCTTCTATTAGATGGTCGAGGGTTGGAAACCGTTTCTTCACTCTGGGTGATACCATCGTTAGAACCATGGTTAGACAGAGACACACATAACGCATGGCAGTACGGCGCATTAATCTTCCTCTCTCATCCTACAAAAAGATAATTCATTATTTTAATGATTATTTAACAATCATTATCAAGATAAGAGGTGATAAAAGTATGTGCAAATATGATTATGGACTGAAATGCATTTTTGTGCAATTTGGTTTAAGTTGTCAAGTTCGTTGCTAGTTTACCCTGTAGTAAACCCCTATTCATCGCGACCCTGGGGAGTGCAGATTCCATATACTACAATTTTTTATTTTAAGACATTGGCTACAGGAACGCGGATTATGCGTGGTTTCTCTATGTGTTTTGAGTTCAACTGTAACCAATGTGTTAAGACAGAATCAAAAAGGCTGGCGAAAGTGTTTCTTCATTTACAGTGACAAAGTTTCACATGTAAAGAGCTGAAAAATATTTTTTGCATTAGTTTTATTAACACACTGGCTACGCGGGAAATCAAAACACATAGAGAATCAACACGTATTCCACTTTCCTTATAGTCAATGTGTTAACTACTTTTATGTTATATATGATAGTGATTTTCTTATTGATAATTGTTCAAATCCCCGGTTGATTGCCAAATTTGGCTTATCGCGACCATGACTAGAATGTATATATTGTATTTGATGAAGCTCATTATTCTAGCATTCATGAGAAGTATATATAGTATGGTATTTCATATATTTTTTTTAAATAATACACTGTATAAATGTTTCAATACATGCATGCACCAGAAAGAATGAAGATAATTCAAATAAAATTATATTCTACATCAAAATATTTCATAATTATTTTTTGACAATATGTAAAAAATGAATTAATGGCAAAGATAATAATTAACCTGTCCATGAATATTTGCACTGACGAATACTGCAATTGGGTCTGGCCAAGGTATGCAGGTATATTGGTTCCACCATCTTGTCATCACTATTGAAACGTAAAAACCCAAAACAAATGATAGGGGTATAAGGTCGCTGTATACATCACAATAGTGCACTATTCCTTCGAATATTCTGAAAAAATAAACTTCAAATATTAATTGTACAAAGCGGTGTGAGGGTATACTGGGAAAAGGTAATTGTCAATAAATGACTTATGTATACAGGACATTTCCAATATTTCTAATAGTAATTAGTTACATTGTTATTTTATATTTACTTGTCAAATTGTAAATTATTTTACGAAATGAAATAGTAGAGAAGTCAAATAATATTAAAAATACAGGAGCAAGTAATTTTTCTAGCAAATTTACTTTCGGCATATTATATTTTGTTCATTCATTGAAGTTTCTTTACCAACGACATCTTCTATCCACTTCGTTGCAAATCGTCTGAATATATAAACCCCTCCTCTACTCTTTAGACTAGTGATGCATAACCTTTTTGGGAGAAGAGCCAGATAATCAATTCTCAGATAGTTCGAGGGGGAAAAGTAATTAAACTATTAAATATAATGAACTTCTGTTTTGTACATTGAAAAGAATTTTGTTTTAGGCAGTGATACACAACCTGGGGCATGAAATGACAATTCATGCGGTCCAATATGATAAATGTCTATCACTTTTTTTTCTTCAGAACATTTCAAGCGCAATGGAATAATAATATAAAAAGGGTAAAATTTTCAATTCAATTTACAATAAAAATAACGATAATTTAATCACTTTCACTCATGCCGCCCTCCAACAATCTGAAAATTGATTAACTGGCGCTTCTACCACAAAAGTTGTGCTTCACTGTTATAAGGGAAAGATTTCAAGATGATATGTATCCAATATCAAAATTCTCAATTATATCATACAAACCTTTTGCCAGCGTCATCTAAGAACCATCTGTAAGTGAAGCTGAGGATATAGTAGAGCAGAAGAAAGCAGAATAAGTCTAACCACACCAGCTTGTATATACTTCCTCGCCATCTGTAAATAAAGAAAACAGATGATTGGTCAGTGTGATAAATATTGTTTGACTCATTCAAAAAGTTTGGAGAAAAACCTTGAGAATTATGTGTCAAGTAAAAAAATAATGATATATTTTACGGTTTCGAAATTTCGGTTAATAATGTTAATATTTTTATATACGCAAACCTTGAAAACCTAAAAGTACTTTAAAGGTAAAACTTATGAAACAGGGAACCAAAATTCACTTTCGATGTATTCGGTGCTTTAGTTTTGGAAGTAAATTTTAATTATAAAATTTAATTTGACAATATTATCATTGCATGTAAGAAATGACACGTGTTTAGGTTCTTTGAGGAGCATTTTCATACTGTGTAACTGAAATGTATTTCTCACTAAAATAGAGAACATTATATTAAATTTGGTAAATTCGATGCGATCATCGGCTGTAACTTTGTTGAAGTCATTTAGAATTGAAATTTATTACATAATTAATTCACTGGTTGTCAAACTCAATGTAAAGCATTTTTTTTTCATCATTCATCATTTGCATAATATCAGAAGTAAGCAACAACTTGAAACAAATATGGAATAAATGTATGATAATTTTTTTTAACAGTTATTAAATCACGGCTACCGTAATAATAATTATCCTTGAAGGAGGGCGCATTTGACCTGTATATTGTCTATGTTCTTTATGGCGCGCGAATAAATATAAATTAGTCTATGCACATTGCGATCGACCAAGTTTATTACTCTATGGTTATCAAAATTTCAAGTCTATGGATGGTCTATGGGTTGTGAATTATCGGTGAAACCACAGAGAAGAGGAGCGTTCATAACCCGTTTCTTGTCTATGCTCGGAATGGCGCTGAAACCATGAGTATTACAGGGTGGAAATGTTATATAAACGCCGATTGATCAGTTTTCCCTCCACAGTTCTTTACTTCTTTGGCTATAGAGATAAAAACACGCCAGGCATCCCAAATCACGGGAAGACTGTACCCGATGATAGGCAGGAGAAGTAAACTTGCCTTAAAAAGCAAGCTGCTTCTCTACGACCGCAATATCCAGACCAATCATGACCTATGCGGCCCCGATATGGGGTCACATGGGCGCGGTTCGAACGGATAAGATTCAAACGATCCAAAACAAAATCCTTCGTACAATCACGGACGCCGTGGTACGTCCGTGGTTTTACGATCCGCAGAGACCTCAATATAGATTCAATTCATGACCACATTCAGAAGCTGTCGACAAAGTTCTACAGCGACTGTAAAGATCATCCTAACCCGACCATAAAAGCATGCATAGACTCGATACGATATCCACGCGCCTTCAGACTACGTAAGACCGCATCATGTCTTACTTTTAAAAACCCCCTAGACGACCTTATCTTCCCCCCCACAGTTCCCTTCTTCACTGTCTGGTATACCGACCACGGATCAAGACAACAGAAGAAAAAGAAGAATCAGGACCACAGTAGAAAAGAAGTAGAGGACTCCTAGAGAACTTCCAGAACGTCTGGGACACTAATGGTTGACCTCCTCTCGAGGGCATGCATGCGTATCTCGCATGCATGTATTTTAATAAAAAATGTAAAAAAAAAAATACCTTGAGGTTAATGTATCACAAATCAGTGTCACCACCATCAAGAGATCTCCACATCATCACCATTCACCACCATCATAATTTTTTTCATTGTTTTATTTTTATGTTATTATTAAAAAACGCGAAATGCAACCACCAAGAGACGAAAGGGAAATGAGGGTTTATCACCTTCGGTCCCCCACATAGCGAGAATATAAATCATCACTTCTCTGGCTGGTATGTATCACCTCAGTTTAGCTCTCTAACAGACTACAGTTCTCCCGCAGCCGCCTTGTTAACAGATACCTTATACACCCACTTCCCCTTCTCTTACAGCAATATCTTCAATTGCAGAGGCAAACGTGAAAGTGACCACTACCCTCGCCAGCTACCACCTAAAAGCCCTAAGACGTAAATCTTAAATTACGAGCTTCGCTCGTCTGTTCATTTAGGGACTGGGCAATGTATATTATAATAATAGTAAACTCTTAAAGTTCTTGGCAAGAATTTATAGAATTAGAATTCAAGAAGCTTTTAATGAGTTCATGACAATCATTCTCGTAAGGGGCTTTTTTGTGTTTTCCCCACTTAAAGACTTCAGCTGACAGTCTTATAGATTTTTTAGATATTCAATACTTATCTAGTTTACATGTGAGAAAGGGAAATAAAGACATGGTCTATTCCCACCCTTGCAAGAAACATAGCCAGGAGCCCGCTAACGGGTCGTCTTAGCTGGGCGAATCTGGGCGAGGCGATCCGGCGCAGCTTTGAAAGCGGCAGAGTTTTAAAATATCAAACGGTCCTCGCCCATGCAAGTGTCATATGTAGGCGACGCGATCCGGTCAGGACGGCATATGTCGCAAGTCGCCTCAAGTGCGCACTCATGGCGCACGCGAATCGCTTGAAAATATGAAACGGTCCAAGCTCACCAGAGCGTTAATTGCGTCTGGCCGAGCGATGGCACATAAGACCTTTGATCAACTACGTTTTAAATTGACTGGATTCGCCTAAATTCTCTTGCCGGTTCGCGTCGCTTACCTAAGACACAGGGTAAGCGATCTCCATATATAGTTTTGGTGGAAGAAAAAAATATCCCGTTGAAGATGAAAAAACAACCATAGCAGCGGTATCCAAAGGAAACGATGAAAATTTTATCTATGTAATATAATCGGCAACAAGTCGCGATCTATTTATCTACAAAGATTTCTCTATTCTTAACTAATATGTGTAAATATTCACAGGCATCTCAAATGAAATCAAATTGCTTGGCCTTGATGTTATCTTATCAAAGGCTACACTTCACACACACGAATCGACGCGAAAAAATAAAAAAAAGTGCCACAGCATAATTATGAGTTTAACACGAAGATAACTTGTAGATACTTCTGACGTATTTACTCTTTACCTCCATTTATGTTATAGTTAATCATTTCCAAATAATTCTGCGGGAAATGTATGAAAAATGATCCATTTATCATTTACTATTGCTCGAGTGTTCCATCCCGCGACGGTCAATGCATGAATTACATCTTTCAATCGAAGTATGGACTTGTGTTCGATTTCTGTGATGCTTAAATTCCTCCCATCCATCTGATCCCTATGTCCCGTTTGCAGAATCGAATAGGGAGTGGGTGGGAAGTGTGGATGAAAAAAAACATCACTGAAATTTATGAATTTGTATACGAATTCATAAATCGATATATTAATGTTTCCTTTCAAGGGTTCGACCTAACAGAGAATGACAAAAGCCAGTGTGCGTCAACTGCTCGGCAATGATTCTGTCAATATTGTTCACAGTGAGAACGAATTAACATACAAAATAATCATTTCACGCTTAACTGAATATTCAAATTCCAAGAATTTTGTATAATTTCAAGTGGTATCTACTCTTAATAATTGGCTGACGTAAGACAATTTTATGTCTACCGTTAAGTAAGATAACAATACCTAACTATTTTTATTTTGACACACTGATTCTTTTTTATCATTTGCCGCAAAACGCAACCGCCAAACGCAAGCCAAGTAAAATAGATTGATAAAAACCGACAAAATTCCGAGAAAAATTATCTACGTTTGTCCGAATATAATCCATATCACATCAAGCTTTGGTAATATAATCATTTCAAGAAAGTGTTAAGTAAATATTAATGTATTACCGATCTGAGATATAAATCTACAGATGAACGTTTGTTTACTTACATACCGTCATTGAATACATATTTCCAGTACAAGGGCCCGATTTTCAAAATTTGCCATGCATGTCGTATGTGAGAATTCAGCCATTTTCATCGCATCGACGAGATCGTCGTACAGCCCGTAGACCCCAGCGTTATCAATTCGATCGCTGGTACATATTATCATTTAATAAATGACGTTTTATTTAAGCTCGGAAGATTTTGCCTCTTAAAATATATTGTGAAAGTAAGGAGATAATACCATTTCAACGGTATTAATAACTTTTACCAAGTTAAGAACCACAATCATACGTAAGAGTATGTTCTTAACGTTTTTCCCATTTCAATGTATTCGGCAGACAGATTAAGATGCAGGGAAGGGATTTAAAAGCTAAGACTTTATGCACCCCATGTATAAAAAATAGCAATGCAGCTAAGAGCTCACTTCACAGGCTCCACAAAGTTTCAGTAGTTAAAAAAGTGAAAAGTGAGACAGTATTATTGTTATATAATATATCGATTTGTGTGTAGGATATATTTGAATCGTTCAGTTTTTACCGTTTATGAAAAACGAAGCGTACAAATAATGGCTCACAATCAGTGTACATATCAGATTAGACCGAAATACATTTTTTACAGAGCATAATAATTACGCCAAGTGAAATAAATACTGAATATGAAAGTCAACAAGTCAGCCATAAGAACTACCCCGTGCTCAACGACGCGTGGAAATGTCAATGCGTTGAACAACGAACGCACTGTAAATATTTACAAACCGTGCCCAAGCGATATTAAAATCTCGGCGAGCATCTCATTGGACAATTCGCAGGTGATGGAAAATAAGCAAAATCAATTGTTATTAGCAGTGTTTTGTATGTAATGAGTTCAATCAGTTTAACCATCACTCTTATTGGAGAGTATTACTGTTAAGTAGGGCTTTTTCCCATTAAACGCGGTGGAACGGCGTTCCGGCACCTTTTTCACGAAACAATGTTTGCGCTTACGTAATAACAATCTACATTTATATAATTCGTCAAAATGATAAAATATGGTATTGTAATTATATGGATGATATGTTATATTATTTAGTAAAATGCTTGACATAAAGTGAGTTCCGGCAACTTTTTTTTAAAAAAAGCCCTGCTGTTAAGTTAAGATACATTCAGTTACGGCTTTTGACAATTCCAAATACTTCGTGTTTGGTAGAAAACGGAAATAAAAATAATTACGAAATAGTAATGAACCAGTGACGGCAAACTAACATTGTTTTCCGGTGTTTATTTCAATAATGCGCATGTTGTAGATACGCACATTGTAAGTTACGCTACTTTAATAACAATGCACATGTTTGCATTATCATTGTTAAGCTAAATGCCAATGCAAAATTAATCTTACTGTTATGAGGTAACGTATCAGTTTTTACCAACATCTTATATATAAAACCGAAACGGCGTATGTATTTATGTATGTGGGTCTGTATGTAATTCACTTTTGCATTGTTGTTGCAAGTTGCCATAAAAACGAATATGAAAGAAAATATGTTTGAATTTTTATCGGCGAAGACATTTAGTCAAAATGTAATAAATTAGTCTTCTACCAACTTTTTCCCGACTTTTATTTATATAATAATGTTTATTATTTACGTGAAGGTATTATTTGACATTTCTTTGACAGCAAATTAGATTTTTTCCTTGAATTTGGACATTTTAATGGGCGAGAATGGGGCTGTCATCAAATTAAATAAAGTTTGTGATTTTATTTTAACTCTATTTTGGATGTTAGATTTTGTGATATAATTATGTCGAATGATATAACATTAAATAATTATTGGTCGCTTAGTCCGAGCGACGCCGGGTAGCAATACTAGTTATTTTATAAAATGAATTTAACGGCTTTCCGCAAATATGAACCGACACGGTATGAAACACGATAATATGACACATTAATTAATACAATATGAAAGTATATTCAATTATACCTATAATATTTTTTGAATACATCGTTCAGCCAAAATTCCAGTTTTGATAAAATCTACGTTCAACATAAATTTGTGATTGAACAATAAATTTAACAAATATCGACAACTGATAACGCAGTAATGAAGTAATAATTGGAAAACGATACAAGAATAATATCAAATTCACGCTGGGAAAAGTTGATTTTTAATTGATATTATATATTCGCCAAACGAATAAAATAAATTAATAGATTGTTCTGAGATAAGATATTATTTATGTTACTTAAAAACCAAAAAAAATATATAACACTTAAAGCCCGCATCCATATTATTTCGTTTTGATGCGACTTTTTTTTAAAAGTGTCTTTTCATCAATTTCGTACGAAAGTTTCATAATTATGTCAGCATTGGTTTTCTTGTACCAAAATCATATTATAATATTATTGACAATTCTAATTTATCACATGGAGGTAAGGGGAATATTCGAATTCGGAATTAATCGAATATCTAGAGTCGATTGCCTCTCATATTCATTAATGCGTAACAATTCGCATTGGAGACCACGAATTTTTTTTGAATTCGAATTTGTTTTCTCACTCTTAATAGGATTGGAAAACCCGTGTTAGAGTGGGAGAATAACTGAATTCCTGGACGATTGTAATTGGATTTACCGTGAGTCATCGGTTTTCTCACTCTGCATAGTATTGATTAACATGGTTAAAGTCATTGATTCGGGACGATTCTTGTGTTTTCATGATCAAGCGAACGAGTGACTTTTGTTCGCCTCATTTGTTTATAGCACATATGGGTAATTCATCATAGGCAACAATTTGCGAAAGCATGAAACGGTATAAAGATATTTATTGTTAAAAATAGAAGAAGTCTTAAAAATCTGTTTGCCCTTTATCTCTCATGCACTAAGAATTGTAATAAATGATAAAAGACATATACACGCGTTACCCGTATTGACCGATGATAAAGATGTCATACTTTAATACAAGTTTGCGCGAGATCATACTTTTGAATTCGCAATGGCAAAAAATGCCGGTCATTTGAACTCGCTAACGATTAGTTAGTCTCATTATATTATGGTGTCATAGTTATTTCAATATAGTTTAACAATGTAATTTCACTGAGAATAAAAGTTAGCAATATTCGAATTATTAACGTGTCTAATGAAATGTCGCCACTGCTATATACTATCAAACTTAAATATTATTAAATAGCATCACACAGCCAAATTGATGGTAAGTACAATATATTAACGGAAGTTGTGCGTGCGCTGGGTGTAAATCTCATTATGTTACAATGCAATAAAAATTTATATGATTTCCTGGTTGACACGTCATCTGACATATGCGAGATTGCTTGGATAACAGCTGACATGACGTAGCCTTGCACTACAAAGATAAAACATTATTTTTTACATTCATCAGTTATCACAGTACTATGACTATACGAACGAACGTCAAATCAAACAAAACACACTGTAATAATCATCTTTCAATATACATGTTTATTTTAATCAGATTAAATGTACGTATGTACAATGTAAGATCTTTTCCGTTTCCGCTTCCAGTGTAGAACATTTCAGCATAAATAGTTTTGTAATCATGCGAATCAGTTGTTCATGCTTTCTTTACAGACAAATAAAGGAAGTATTTAATCAAATAATGAATGAATCTACTCCTTCAGTAATTCATCAATTCAAAAACCGAGGAGCGCTTACGACGCGGATGCGGAGACATAAAAAAAAATAAATAGTGCCTTTAACGTTTAGACTTAAAGCTAAAATATGAATATATGTATATTATAAACATGGTAAATATCCATTGCTCTGCTATCAGAAGCGTAGAAATGAAAGAGAAAACTGAAGGCCAGATTCAGGACAATAGGAAAAAAAACTTGTTTAAGGAAAACCGAACGATGAATCTAATATAACGGTTTAGTTATACTGTAACTTTATAATACGATATAATATGTCGACATTACATGACTTTGTCACAAAATATTGTCATACTATTAATTCTACAGTACAATAAAGCACTACTGTAGCGTTATTGATATCGTATCTTTGTTCTTAATATGAAAAAAAAACAGTCAGAAGTTGATAATAGTACTCTTCTAAAACTGTATGTACAACATCATCTTTGAACTAAGATTTTGAGAGATTGTCCTTCTGGGGCATTGATATAGCGATATGTAACATTATAATAATTGGCATAAATGTTTGTAAGTTTTATTTTTAGATATACAAATTTGATGGCGTAAGTCGTGTACGGCACCAGATGTTCATTATAATGTCGACCGTAAATGGAATTATAGGTATCCGTATTAACACGTCATTTCAAAAATGTATTTTAAAATTAATAAAATAGTCAAAATAATTATTTTTCAGGAGAGCCGAGCCTTTTAAAGCAAGGCTAAGACCATAAATGTATATTTAATGAATGTTTTAAATGCATCTAGAAAGGATATTTGTCGTGGAGAGAAAATAAAATGCATAAATATGTCAGAATTCGAATTTTTTCATTTAATATATATTGTCAAATATAGAAGACGGCGTCAAAAGAGCCATTGCTGGTCTTGACGATTGAGTGAGAAGACCATCCATGAGTACATTTTTAATATCTTTTCCGTTCTTACTTAGTTTGTTTGCAATTTAACTGCAATTTTATGACTGATAATAAACTTTTATGTATGCATTTCAAATTAATCATTGAAAGAAAGTTGCTATTAAAACTGCGGTAAAGATTGTAGGTTCGAAATTTAAAATAATTTATTTTTCTCAGAATAACAATTTATGACTTTAAGGTTGGCATTCTTCAATTCACTGTGTGATAATAGATTGGTTATATTTTTGTAGAAATGAAATAAACTGTATTCGTAGAGTCTAATTACACATTTTTCTTTGAAATTTGTTCACAGTTTATTTCACATGAATATAATGCGTACTAGAATAATTATGGAAACTGAAAACAGTTAAGTTCTTCGCAGAATAATGTTATATTTAAATGAAAGTACGTACATATTTGTGGATCGATTTTTAAATACGCCACCAAACAAATTATCTGTGGTCAATGGAAAAGTGACAGAGTGACAATTATCTGCACGATAATGAGTGGTTTAAAATAAGCCTTTTCCGAGTATTCAATATCGCCACATTGAACCTGTAATTTATAAAATAGAATATACATAAATTATAATATTGTACCTTTATGTTTTACCTATTCTTGTTTATTTTAATGGAATTTATTATTATATCAGCGTTATTCAACTATTTGTATTCGCGAGTCCCTGAAGTTTACTATTTACAAGCCGCTTCATTTGTATTCTGATTGATTGAGTTCACACGTTTGCACTGAAAAAGGTGAACAGAGAATTCAACAAAATATATGTTTTCATATTTATGTAATTTATGCAAATTGTCTTCGTGCTTTACTGAAAATATATTTTGAAATGAAAAATGCGTGTCTGCTACAGAATATGAGAGATTTTAATACCTGATGTTCCAAACTCATTACCGCATTGGAATCAAACAGAATGCATCATGTTTTTTTTAGATTGATCTCAATTATATGTTTTTAAGTAGCTGTATATATTTTTTTAAATAAAACATTTTATATGACTACTTCCACATGTATTCTGTTAAATATTAGGACTGGTTTCACTCATCGCGAGCATTATTAATTAAATAAACCCAAAATGACTATTTTCCCATGAATAATTAATATTTTATCCTAAGACCCTTGAATAGCTATAGTTTGAGAATCTACCGTATAATTTTAAAAGCTATACAAAATACTAGGTACGCAATTTTGACAGTGTTACGGAGAGGATGATAAATAGGTTCAGCTCTAATTGAAAATGTTTTCGCGGCGTTTTTAACTATCGATAGGTCACTGTCAAGAATCGTGTCTGGTGGACATAATATATGACTGACCTTTATGTTTTATTATATAGGCTAATAGTTCATGTTTATACACATGCGAATTGATTTTATGATACACCTGATTAATATTATTTTTTTACAACGTAGCTGTATATTGTGATGTATTGATTTTAAGCATTTGACACGTACAAAACTATAAGTGGGTGTTGAGATACAATGCGAGTAATAAAACAGTACAACTAATACTGAACTGCTTTGCTATCAAATATATTTCCAAAAATAATTTACGAAATTGTATTTATTTTGTCACATAATGTCATTCCAGTTTCCATTCAAGAGTTCAGTCAAGTTTCTTTAAGTATTGCTGAATACCAAGGGATATGTAATAAATACACGTTAACCCTTTTAGTACATAGGCCCCGCAAATATACGAGAAGATTCCTTGAGGCAAATATTCATATTGAATTTTATTATCATATGTCAGAATAAACAAAAATATAACATTCTAACGGATTTTTTTCTCTCATTACACAGTCGTCTAGTTATTTATTGGAATATGCGAATTTTTATTGCCATCGTATAAGGATAAAGGTCAAAAATAAAAACTTTCAAATCTTCTAATGGAAAGTAGTTTTATCCATGTTATACTGCAATGTGTAGGCTACCTTTACGGACATTTTATAAGTGGGCGCAAAAAAATTGAAAGTATGACCGTTTAAACTTTCAGTTCCATTCGAATTTAATTAAAAAAAAAATAAACGAACAAAACAGTTTTTTTTCTGGCAACATTTTCACACGTCAATCATGTCATTTCGTCTACGATAGGAAGTAAATTTATGCACATCAAGTGTTCTAAATGTTTACTGGAGTGGAAATATGCATAACACGAAACGACAGAAATAGGATAGAATTTCCAAAGAAATAAGACGAGTAAAATTTATCACAACATTGGAACAAAAACAAATTGCTGGAAAAGTCCTGGTTACTTAACAGAATTATGATTGTGTTAGTATGTAATGCTTTTGAATATGTTATTTATTATTGTATTTTGGCTCTTACCGTCATTTTTTAGGAAGAAAACATACCAGCAACTGTATATTCTATAAAATGTTAAAATATGTATTATGGCCAAGGGAATGTTCTCCGCGTTTGATGGCCGAACAGGAATAAGTTTAAAGCGTTTCAAAAACAGTATAAAAAAGCGAAAAGACTTCTTTATAGAATGAATAATTTCATCAGTAGTACGACAACTGGTCGAGTCAAACTTTATCTTTCAGAGAGTTCAAATATGAAACAACATTCGCTCTTCTTTTAAGGGGGTCCCCCCAAGTGATATTTTGAAACAATCTTTCTTTTTTTTTTTTGCATAGAATAATTCTTAAACACGTGTAGAATATGCTGGTAAAGTGATTTTACAATATTTAAGTCGATGGAAAGTTATTGCAGTTAGACTACACTTGTTTCGAGGCGGGACATCGGTCACATTTTGATTCTTCGGCTTGTTACATAAGAACTTTCAATATACATGTAATTTCAATTCATGAAACAAACCAAAATTTAAGCAAGAGCAAAGGAAGCAGCTTCAAAAGTCTTAAAACAGGAAGAAGAAAGAATTATCTTTAGACCAGGCTATCTGCTATAGATTGATGGGGAGTAAAGATTTTATAGTTTAAATCGTAGTTGAACTTTCAAACGCGTTTTTCTCAAAACTGTGTTTTACTAACTGGCCTCCACGATATCTCAAGAACGGGTTAACCGATTGCTTTGAAATTTTAATGGTATATTAAAAACATGTTTTGTCATCGTTTGACTTAGGATAGTGAAAAAGTTCCCAGCCGTTTTGTTTTTACGTAACCAAATAGTCGAAAAAAAAAATTCAAATTTAATTTTTTTTTCAAAAACTTGTCAATTGTTCAATTTTCCACATTTTGAAAAGATCCTAGGTCAAACGATTTTAACAGTTCTATAGATTAAAACGCCGTTAGATTTTTCATTTCCGATAAGCCAATCAGCCGTTCGGATGGAGGCCGTTTTTTCGTCATGGTGCGTTTGGAGTGGTGCACCACACATTGTGATGAAGATTTTAGTCTGAAAATATTTCGACTTACTGTTAAAATGTCAATAAACATATGGTAAAATTTTCAAATTTCTACGTTTATAAGGTTCGTCAAAAAAATCCCAAAAAAAACCGGCCGTTACTTGGGGGGACCCCCTTAAGAGGAGTAGATGGCGAAAGAATCGTTGAACACATACGATATAACAATTAATACTACTTAATGTTGAAAAAAATGTTTTATTACTTATTAATCTAAATCCTGAATCGCAGAAAAGTTGTATGCATAGTATATTGCCATTACTATGTAGTATGTATGAATAGACTTGTGTCGACAGCTGGCATTATGATTTAATGAGATTTTCGCGATTTACTTTCGAGATAATTCCCGACTAGCTTTGTATAAAGTAATACCTTATAAACCTATTATAGAGCAACGTCAGGATTCCCATTATTATGTAAGCAAAACGTAAGCAATAATAAAATATTTACACACTTAATTTTGAATAGGCTGTCTTAATCTTTATTCTTTACTCGTATGACAGTAATGTGGCATTTTTGAAAGGAAAGAATAATACACAACGGTTGGGATTTGAAGAGTGTAAATATTTGAGTGCATATTGGCACGAATAACATTTTGATATTGCTGTGCAAATATTTACAGGAAATTCACAAAAAGCGTGTTGAAATAATACAGATATGCAATCGCGGTTCTATCGTGGAATACATATGTGTTTTAATACTTCAATATAAATTTATATCATATCAAAAGACACTTTTTGAAAATTTTAATTACCTAGTTAAGAACTCTTGTCTGTTAATATAATATAAACCAAATATGCAATCCTATTTTGGGGTTACCTTTAATATTTCCTGGAAAAATTGACGGTTAAATCCCACAACTACCAACGGGTATTTTTTTTAATTAATTGAACGGTAATTAATGAAATAAAAAGCAATATATTATAATAAAAACGATGACTTCTCGAGGCCTACCATGTTTGTTATGAGATCTCCACCGCCTTGCAGGTATACTTCAACACCTGTCCTTATATATATTTTATTATGCTCTCGTATCTCTTTTTGTAAAATACTAGATTCCGACCTAATACTTTATTTGAATCTTTTAGAATCTAATTGACATAGTATATTTAAGCGAAAGCCAGTGTCAAAATGAAGGTGCCATCAGTTTTCATAAATATGAGTATTGAATATATGTATGTTAAGAATACTCGTATCAGTCCTAAAGCAAAATACAACATTGCAATAATTATATTTAATGCTATAGTAAAACTTAACTCAATGTTATATCAATTAACTTACTACTAACGTAATTTGTGTTTGTCTTCTGCAAAAAATAAACACCGATATAATACATATAATTATACCGATGTCGATTATTCAATACGGGTACAATACATTTTCATATTACATATAAAGAAAAATTGAGCAGGAACATGTATTAATAAACTTTGTATGAATCCGAATAGATGGCCAAAATAAATTACATGCTTCTGATGTCTCCATTTATATCTGCATAGAGATTGGACCTGTAAAAATAAAAAGGGTCGCAAACACATTTAGGTACGAATAGAATTGTATGCGACTTGCTTATGAGCCCAACAGACCTGTAACGGTCTGGCAGACAGGTATATATACATAGATGAGCAATATATTCTCACATTCAAGACATAAATTGTATTCAATTTATTCATTATTAATGACTTTTTCAGGCTTTACAGACATGAAGATTTTTTATTTATGTTTACCAAGGAAACAATTCTTTCACAATTCAAATAAATAGCCACAAAATCATTGATTTTTCTGTTTATGCAATTGTGATTGCTAAATATAAAAAGGAACAAATTTAAATATTGCCCTCGTTAAAAAAATACCAAGAGAAACGCCCATACGTGACGCCTTTTTGGCGATTATGTTAACCTGCATGCATAAAGAGTGGTATCAATGTATTCTAAATTGTACTTCCTGAAGTTTCAGCTATATTTTAAATTATGCATTCTTGAAACAACTGCTTTTTAAAAACTAGTCTATTTGCAGTGTTCAGGATTTGTGTAGGTTATATACCAGTGGTTCTCTTGTGCGGCCACCAGAGAGTTTGGCTGCGGCCACCAAGAGCTTCATAAAAAAAAGATTGATATTTTAAAGAATGTGGTTTTACAAGTAAATTTGTCAACAAAGACTCTGAAAATGAAATATTTCGTATGCAATTAATACCAATAACAAATTGTTATTGGTATTAATTGCATACGAAATATGTTTATGTCTAATTAAGGATTTCGACTGGGGGTGCTTGATGGAATTTCAATATCAAATTTGAATTGTTTGAATTTTGTACTTTTCCATGAGTTTTGTCGCTAACGACTCGGGTTTCGCCTTTCGGCATCGTCAGGCATTTCAACAGTTTGTATCATTTATATACAAAAATAGAAGTAGATCACTTTAAAGGTTAAATTGCTATTAAAATGTAAATTAGCGAAAATTGAATGTACACAAGTTTCAATGAATTAAGTGGGTTTGTTATAATTATGGGGATTTTTGAAGATACTAATGACCAGATAATAACATAGGAATATCTTAAATAAATCTAGGGTTTTATCCGACCTATTAATGAGCCGGGTCGTTAGCGAAAAAATTCATGGAAAAGTACAAAATTCAAACAATTCAAATATGTTTAGGTCTATTTGACATACCTCAAATACAACAGACGCAAAACAAAAATTTGGTGCGGCCACCAGACATTTCCATGGGACCGTTTTTGCTAACGATGCGGCCACAGTGCAATTTGCCGTGAGACCCACTGTTATAGACGGAGATGGTTTTAAAACTGCCAGTTAAAAGTGCTCACTTCCTAAGATAACCCGAACATGATCTTCTTATTTAATTTTTATAAATACAATGAGAGTTGTTAATGTAAAGAATACATACGAAACCCGTTCATGTTTCATTTACCAGTAGGTCATTTTTTTATTGAAGTATGATATCGCTCATAAAATGTTTTTATTTACTGGCTTTTTACACGCGTGTGGATAAATGACACACTTCGCTGTCATATTATTGCAGTAATTAATGCATATGCGTGTCAAGCAAACACTGAGCGTTGTTAATGGGAAGGTTTTGTTCTTTTAATCACATCAAAATGCGGAACTGTGATTTCATTATGTATTTATAAACGAGGATAACTTTTATGTCAAGAGAACTTCTAAAAGAGAAGAATCAGACTAGATTAAATTCTTACCGATCTAATCAAATAAAGCAATATATTGACACCGCCCTATATTCGCATTTCGGCATCTTCGGGTATTTAAAGTGCATGAATGAACTTGAACTGACGTTGACTGACTGAATTTTATATGCGAAAGTAGTACAAAAAAATATCTTCGTTTTAGAATTTTCGGGTCTGTGGTGCAGTGGTAATCGTTCTTACGTGCCAGACATGACGGCTTCGAGTCCCAGTACGAGCAGCATTTTTTTAGTCGATTCGTCGATTCTGTTTGAAGGCACGTGTGTTGTCTAAAAATTCTATTACATCCGTCCGATCCTATAAACAGGGCGTTACCAGACCGTTTTAATCCTTACTTTCCCTACTCTCATCAAACTAAAGAGGATGAGCAACTGTGTAACAACCGGTTCTCGTTGAAGAAAAAAATTGTTTGGACATCTTCATTGGGAAGTTATATTCTCCAATTTGCGGGCGGACATGGATTTTAGAAAAAAAAAACAAAAAATATGTTTTATTTTTTAAAAGTAAACATACTGAATTGATGCTGATGGGTTTTCAGTTTTGAAATATATCAGTTAGTTGCGCGAATGTTGTGAGAATTAAACACACTATTTAGAAATTTAATTAATGTATGCTTCATAAATTTACGCATGACATCAAAATGAATTACGTCAGCGATTAGCGGTACACGACATACAATCATACATCAACGGACATAAGAATGGCCTCTTGCCTTTAATTCTCCCGGCCTTAGTCAATATGACCACAGCTGAGTAAATTCTACTCGAGAATTTGAATGATTTTACACAAATTTATTTTAACGCAGCACGATAAATATGGATGATGATACCGTAGTAAAAATAATTAATTATAACTAATGAATAATATCATTTAGTAAAACATGTTGAATGAAAATAAATTGTGAGTTATTTATTTGAAATATATGTAAATAAACAGTGGGGATCGGGGAACTTGATTAAAATATAATATTCTCGGTATCTCTATATATATATTTATATAAACTCAATATATTTACTGTTATTGGTAGATATGGATTGGAAATGCCATTTAGGCATCGATATACACAATTATCACATTTGACGTGCTAACTGACGGAAAGGCATAAAAATATTTTTCATACCATGTCCGCTCCCAACTTGGAGCATATGGACTCCTAAAGGAATTTATCTCAACATATTTTTTTTCTACGATAACTGCTTGCTACTCATGTGCTCAACCTCCCTTTTTTGAAGAGAGTAGGGATGGAAAGGATACGAGGACTAGTTATTAGCTAATCGCTATCACTGTGCGTCTCTCTTTGGGATCGGTAAGGTGGGAAGGGATTTTTAACAACACTGATATGAATTATGTAACGATTTATCGACTGAAATAATCTGCTCGTACCGGGAATCAATCCTGGGCGGTCCGACACGGTAGCCAACGACGTTGACCAATGCACCACGGACCTGGCCATATATTCGGGCATTATATTTACAGAAATAAAATGATTTTTTGGACTAGTTCCACATATATTATTTAAAGATCAGAACCGGTTTCGCTCATCTCGAACACTTTCAACACACAACACAACGATTGCGTTTTATTTTAATTGTAATTTTATAATTACGATAACCATATTTGGAGAAAATAAACGACACAATTTATATCTTCAAACGCACGCAAGGTATTAATTTTGAGCAAAATACAACAGTGTCTGGTGATAATAAAATATCGCAATTTCAAGACCCACTTCATCCACATTTTTTATGACACACCAGTCAAGTCAAGTGGATACAGTATGGACTCAATACACATGAACGCAAAAAAAACAGTGCTGGCGAATTATAGTGAAATGATTGTTTCGTATTTATTTCGTGTATTATCTCGATCAACAAAATAAAGAAGAAAATGGATATTCGTGAAAAAAAAAATACAGTTCTAGCTACAGGTCAATGAAATAAAATTCTTTACTTTTAAATAAAGTACAAATTTTCACCGTTATGTTATGATAATGGATATTCGGGATAACTAACTAAGCATTACAAATAATATTAATTTATGTGTGTTCGTGAAAGTAAAAAAATAACTCAAGCTACAATTTTTTTATACCTTTTGCCGGTTTTTAAAAAAATGATAATCTTGGATTTTGACGAATACTTTTTTTAATCCTGATTATAGGAAAGAATTTTCGCCATTTTTTAAGTTTCAAACTGCAAATCTATCTAATGTAAATAAAAACAAACGAGCATCGATTATTTGATTCAGACATGTTCAGTTCAATCTATTCTACCCGTAACTGGACAATAAGTGAGTATTGTGATTTAAGTTGTGTAATTGTTTTCTCTTAATTAATACTGCTCTAATAGTGCTAAACTCTTCAGAAATGAAGTACCAAAAGCATGTTCAGTAAAAAATATTTTTTAAAACAAGTGCTAATAGAAGCATCACTTTTCGTCGATTTTGAATTTGGAACAAAACGACTTCGGTGGAATTAATAGACGATATGAAATAGACAAAGAGAAGACGCTTAGAATCTTGAATACGGCAACAATGTCAGTAATGTATTTGGTTAGTACAATGACTACAATGGCATTAAACGGTACGTTACTAAGTGGTCTTCATGGCCGAGTACCTATGTAATTAAGCATTATAACACACAGTAAAAAATTATATGAATGTTCCCGTAATTAACCAATTAGTGAAAAAATGCCTATAATATGTGGCAGGTGTAAACGAACTTTTTGGCTCGTACCGTAAAATATATTTTTATTTATTACATTATAAAGAATCATAAATTTACAGGTAATTTAAATTAAAATGAATTTTAATTATGGAGAATTAATTCACTTAAATAAATAGATAATCAAATAAAAAAATCAAAATACACATGTAGATGACAAAATCAACTAAAATTTTCAATCAATTCAAAATCCCGGTAGCGGAATCAGGAATCAATCGACTTCTTTAGATACCTACGCACCACAGGTAAGCAATATTCGTGTTTAAAAAAGGCGTTAACTGATGATTATAATAACGGTCAGGGCAAACATGTTCGTTAAATATGTTCATACACCCAAAAAAACTTTGGTTAATAAATAAAACGTAAATGTACGAATATCTTTATATATAAATCGAGACTTACCACAGTTTTGACAGTTTTTCTACCTCTAAAAGTTTTGTTATTAATCCTATTCCTATTAATCGTTCATTACTTTTTTCTCAGCCCAATTATCGGACCAATATATTGGCAATTAAAGCCATTTGCCACAGCTCGAATTAAATATTTGTACATATGATGTAACTAATGACGAATACACTGTATCTCGGTAAAAACTACATTTTTCAACATCTGAAAACGTCTCTGATTCATTCGTCCGCGTCAATTCATTATATTTTGGTCTCATGAGATAATTCTTTCAAAGAATTAAAGCAGGAAGTACACATACGAGAAGTAGGCGAATAATCATAAATTATGTATTAATAAATGCAAACTAGTTTCGGTGCAATGACAGAAATAGAAGTTGTAAAATATTGTCATTGTAGGTGAACTAATTTAAAAGTAAACGCCAGGGCCTATGGTGCAAATTTCGTGATAAGAAAAAAATTTATTTCGTAATTATATGTTTTTTCCATCCAAAAATCCAATGCGGTAGCCGGAAAAAACTTGGTTTTTACATTACCCGCATACACGATCAATATTTGAATGTACGTATCCCCGAATGGACATTATTATACAATCATCCCTTCAAAACCACCCTATCCGAATCTGAAAACGGAGAATACAGAGATCGAACAGGTAACTACTAGTCTATTTCCGACTTCTTACTTGTATTTTTATCGTCTATGAAGAGATTAAATGACTGCCTTACAGTTTCCATTGTGTTAAAATCAGGGCTGTGGAGTCGGAGTCGAAGTCGTGGAGTCGAGGCTTTTTGGCCGGAGTCGGAGTCGTCGCGGCGTTTTGGCCGGAATCGTACTCGGAATCGGAAATTTTGAAAGGTTTGAACTTTTTATTTTTGCAAATTATATGTAAAATTTGGCTATTGACCGGATTGGTAGGGTTGATATTTAATTGAATACACAAAAATAGGAAAATTAGGAAAAAAGTGACGATATTAAACTTTTTTTAGTCAGAGTCGTGGTTTTAGTAAATGCCCTGGTTAAAATTCTTCATTTGTGTATTTCGTATTCTCCGCTATATATGCGAACAATGTTAAAATACTTATTTGGCAGATTAAGCTACAATTAAAAAAAGCAATAGAGCTACCCATCAAAAATATCCTTATATTTCAAACAAATTTGCCATAAAGCTTAATCAAAACTGCACTATGGTCTTGCAATCACAATAAAAGTCGTATCAACTCACATGTTATGAGCGTTCAGCCAATGTAAAAATACAGAGCTTTAGGTCGGTTCGATCACTACATCTTTTGAAATGTACATATATTGCTATTTTTCTGACAAAAGCGTTATCAATCAATATGCCTTTGAAGTTTTTTCGAGGTGTTATACTTAGTGTAAATAGTATTTATTAGTATTAAAAATGAAAGGAATCTATTGCCGTAAAATTGGTTCAACAAGTTTAATGTAATACAGGTGCGTTTATTTAATTGATTAATGATTTATGTTTCTAATGTGAAAACAAATAATAAATCTTGTCATTAATGCACATCAAGATATAACTACTTAATTTTGGATCCAATGTTAAACGAAAGATAAATTTTGTAAAAATTATTACTATATTTCTGAGAAATTCTCTCCTGAAAAATTATTAGACTAGAAGTTTTTTCTTAAATAGTTCATAGATAGATTTTTATCAATTTCCCCTTACAAACAGGGACGGCTCGTGTGAAGGAGCAAACGTGCATTAGTCCCCCAAGAATCGAGCTCATCAATTTCAAAATATATATACCAATTTGTTCATTCAAAATTCCAACGATGTATGGTTTCATAAAACGATCTTTCACGCATGCGACCTAAACACACAAATATTATATAAGTAGATTCCCCGAAATAAGCTGATTCCAGATGTTCCTCAATATGGTGCATTTCTTGGAAATTCTCGAAATGTCCCATTTGGCATAAAAAAAGTAGGTAGAAAACATGACTTTATTTCACACGGCGAAGGCGTATGCAAAAAAAATCTTTTGAAATTTCGACTAACCCGGTGCATTAAGACCCAATGCACCAAAATGACTTGTGTAAAGAAATTGAGCGAAAACATTTATATTTGTATTCTGTCATTCAGTATTGGCCCAAATTTTGGCAGATAAGGTCCTTTGACGAACGGAAAAATAAAGATATTTGCGGGTGATTTGTGAAGTGCGTTTGTGACAGTGCATTCTAACCTCATCTGTAGTTTCGACTTGATTCACGCAACACGCAACTATAACATTTTTATTATTATTTTTTCATACTTGTTTTCATTTCATAGACATCTTAATACAAACCCTATTAGCGTATATAATATGAATCTTTGTAAGTTTTTGTTATATGGAAAGGCTTTGTCTATATAAAACTGTTTAATAACTTTAAATACAATATCCTACTATATAATATTCTACAATATAATTTAACTTTATTATTATATATCTACTATATAATATTAACATATATTATAAATAAATATTAACATATATAATAAATTAATATAACAAGTATTATTAATATATGTATTATAGCATTGAATATTATTATATATATTTATTATTTATTAATAATACTAAATAATAATCAATAATGTTTCCTGCAAACTCAGTGTCCTATATCAAAGAAAATCGTCGAGATTTTTCTAAAAGGCTAGAAATAAAAGCAGGAGGACGGCCTTTGCCAGTTTTAAATATAGTTCAGAAGTGTACGGCCAAAACTAAAGTAGTCAATCGGTATTTTAATGTAGCGATTTATAAAAAAGCTCCATGGCTCTGTGGCTGTACTAGCCTTAATAGAGTTTTTTGTTTTCCTTGCTTAATTTTCAAGGGCGAGTCGAATTGGTCAGAAAGTGGAATTAAAGATTTAGCACACCTGTCAACAAAAATAAAAAAAACATAGTAGCTCTGAAAAGCATATTTTAAACGAAATGCAACTTGCGGTTTTAGGATCGTTAGATATTCGATCTCAATTGGATTCTGGATATCGTTCGTCCATGAAACAATTTAATGAACGTGTAGACAAAAATCGTCATATTTTATCAAGATTAATTGACTGTATTAAATTTTGTGGATTATTTGAGTTAGCTTTGAGGGGAAATGATGAATCTGTAGATTCAAATAATCCAGGTGTTTATCGAGGACTCATTGACTTTGTAAGTGAAATTGACAACGCAATGAAACAGCATCTAGAAAGTAATAGTGTTTTTAAGGGTACGTCCAAAACAATCCAAAATGATATTCTAGATTCAATTTTGGAGGTGTGTCGAAACGAAATTAAAAATGAAATTTCGCAGAGCAAATTTGTCGCAATACAAGCAGATGAAACCACCGATGTTGCTACTTCGCAACAACCTGTTTTAGTGATACGGTACGAATTGCGCGGGAATATACATGAGCGTTTCTGGAAATTTATGACGCCAAAAGATCACACCGCGATAGGTATTGCATCTGAGATTCTTAAAGAACTGGAATATCTCGACATTAAGCCATGCCAATTAATTGGGCAAAGCTATGATGGTGCAGCAGTGATGAGTGGGCGATTAGGTGGTGTACAGGCTTTGATAAAAGCTTCGTATCCATACGCATATTTCATTCATTGTTATGCGCATCAATTGAATTTGATAATGGAAAGAAGTGCTTCGGGTCACTACATGGTTCGTAATTTTTTGCTAATTTACGGTCATTCCCAATTTTTTTCGAGATCAGCAAAGAGAGCTTACGTATTGAAAGATATAGTTCATAAAAAGAATACCTTCGGCACCAACAACTAGGTGGAATTTTAATATTAGGACAGTCACAGTCGTGCACACTTATCGCGAGCAATTGAAAGAGTGCATGGAAAGCATCCTAGAAACCGTAAATTTAGACGCCGATACCATCCAATCAAGCTGGAATGTTGTTACGATACCTCAACGAAGATAATTTTAATTATTGGCTAGATTTCTTTGCCAAAGTAATGCCAAACTGTGATATACTTTTCAAGCAACTTCAATCGAGGTCTAAAGACGTATCAGAGATAAATAATGACATCGAAAATTTTACGCGTTCAATTCAAAATATTCGGGAAAATAGCCTCGCAAATGTCGAACCTGCAAAAAACCTAGACCGAATGATTTGCCCCATTATGTCATATGCAATGAAGTATGCGATACTATTGTAAATCAAGCAAAAGATCGTTTCGCATATCATGGTCATTTGATGGCAGCTAAATTGTTTTTCAGCGAAAAATTCCCAATTTTTAACAGACATTTTCCAATATCAGACTTTAATATCGCAACATCAGCGTACAATTTTATTGACAAGCTCAAACTTAAAAGCGAACTTACTGTCATATACAGTAGGGACGATTTTTACGTCACCGATGGGGCATTGTCCATTCTTCAACTTTTCACAAAGAATAATTTACTCGAAGTCTTTAGCGAAAGCGTTAAAATATTACGAATCATTTGTACAATTCCGATGACTTCAGTTGAAAGTGAACGTTGTTTTTCAACTTTAAATAGAATTAAATCATTTTTAAGAAATACTAAGTATAGAGAAGCAGTTGGTATCGTCAATGTCGGACTTTAATATCCGTGTTATAGATGTATTTTCAAAATCCAAGAATCGGAGGATGGATTTTTTGCATAAATAGGTTGTTTTATTGCACTCCCTAATATTCTGGTCACCGGCCGCCACTGCTTACAAAGATATCCTAACACTAACTCAAATGGCGCACTCAAATGTAATATTGAAAACCTTTTACATACGAAAACAATTCTCCCCAGTATCTGATGAATACTTAGAACAACTAAGTACGAACGAAAGCATTGTGTACATCAAATTAACTAATAGTCTTCTGTAAATGACAATAATTTATTACGAAGATGGGTTTCTAAGGTAAGTCACATTGAGTAAGGTTTGGGGATTACATTCGTTTCGTATAACTTAAATGCTGAATAAGTGGGCTGGTTAACCCTGCCTTTCTTCCCTAACCTAAACAATGATAAGTATTGTCATGACAGGTATCTAACTATTTTCAAGCATCATAGGATCATAGCGTGTTTGGTAATGTTTGCTGGTAATGTAAATATTATTTATCTTTTTTTTATTTTGCAAATTTACTATACATTTATTGTTGACAAAGCAAATTCTAGTTGGGCGATTTTGAATATGTAGATCACTGGATAAGAGTGGGTATATTACGGTGAAATATATCAATTGTGTCAGTATAATTATAATCAATACATGCATACTCTCACAATATGTTAAAGATACAAAATATTTATATATATTTTTTCAAAAATGTTCACACTTATGCACTGGTCGTCAACCTAGTCTGTACCGCCAACTAGTGGGCGGTAAAGGATTCCGTGGTGGGCGGTGGGAGATTTTTGATTTTACCCCAAAATATTTCACAATCAAGAAGTTATCTGAAAATCACTGAAGGAGGAGACCTTCGTTTGTTTTCACCCAGAATGGAACCAGACATAAAATAGTAAAAAAAATCAGGCTCAAGGTTCTCATGAATTATTGAGTTTTATTTTTTAGTTTTATTCAATATATGATTCTTTATTATTTTTATTATAATTTGAAAACTATTGGTTTTTTCAAGTCTCCGAAATCCCTACTGGATGAAATTTAGCGATGTTAATGGGCGGTAAAGAAATTTTACCATGAAAAATAAGCAAAAGTGGGCGGTAGCCATAAAAGGTTGCCGACCCCTGCAATAAAGGATCTATAATGAAATAAAAAATAGACTTTATATATAAGATTATAAACTGCAATTTTAGATGATATTAACACGTTAAAATGACTTTGTTGCATTCCTGAAATTTTAAAAAAAACAGCTGGTACGAATCAATGTAATGCAAACAAAATAATGAAATAACGCACACAATCGTTAGATTTGTAGGAATACAAACAGTTACTTTGCTATCCAAAGGCACATACTTTGTGAAGGCGGTTTGGTTTACGTTATTGCGTAGAATATTTAAAATGATTAGACGTGTTTTGTGTCTAAAAAGTAACTTGATCGATACTTCGCAGATTACTAAAAGTCACGCAACCTGACGATATCAGAATAAATATAGAACTGTGTCGCAATCCATATGCGGCAAACATAGATAAGGACATTGACAAAATCTTTATGGGGTCGAATAAATCAGATAGTATAAAAATATTCATGAAATAAATAAATGAAAGTGGATTAAATCTTGTTTACATATTATCAGAAAGAAGTATCCCGTAGAGGGATAAAAGATAATTATTTAGTTACTAGCATTATTTATCGAATAATAAGTATATGGTGTAGATTTAAAAGATTTTTTAGTTCAAAATAATAAAAAAAATTTAGTACTTATGCAACATAAAATTTATTGGATCAGGACCGGACCAGGAGCGAAACCGGTCCTGAAATAATAAAACATTTTATGTGGAATAAGTACTAAACATGTTTTATTATTTTTATTATAATGCCATACCACCAAGTATTGACATATAACACGTTAAAAGTGATTTTTTAGTTGTTCGGCAAAAATACGTAACGATAATCTGTTTATCATATTAGAGGCGGTCAAAAATGCTTGATGAAAAAATCTTGATGCAACTTTTTTGTTCACGATTACAATGCAAAATGGACGGCCTTGTATATTATTTTGATTGTTATTGGAATGACTTCCTTTCAGAGTCAAATAACTAAGCCAATTTAAGTATTTTCCTATGCTCATGTCTTGGTCGGTATGTCTGCGAACTCGTTGAGCAACTCTTGTATTTAATTTTCAAAGCTTATACATATATATTTAAAAAATAATAATGACTCAACAGCCTGGGTCAGTATAAATATAAAACACCAACGACCTGTTCCTATTTTAAAATAGCCAATACACGAATATTGATTATTTCATACTCAAAACGAATGAAAAGTTTACGTTATAACGAGTATATAATGCCGATTAAAATTGTCGTGCGCAATTGAAGTTTGCCAACTTCCTTGTGCATCCGAAACGACAGAATATTTTTATGCGTCCTTTCTTGGCTTCGTAGTAAAAGGACGTCGATACGATTTTCCCCCTCAGACATAGTGGCGTCACGTGGCCGCGCTCGCCGGTAGACTGGCGCCGAAATAGCGCTTATATCGAATTCACACAAAAGCAGATTTCGGACTCAAACGATTAGCAATATATATATCTTATACGGTATCGAGTTATCGACAGCAAATATAACTTTAGTAACCTTTTCAACTAATTGATTTCCGCCAGAAGAATAGACGTAGATCGAAACACATTAAAGATTATTATGTTATAAAGTAAATTAAATTAGTGATATAACTAGGACTATGAGAAATCCAGAAAACTTTCCGTGGAATCATTTATCCTGTAGGGTGATATTTATAATGATGAATAAATAAAACTTTTAAATTTAATTCCGACACATAAATTGAGGTATAGATCCGTCATGACAAACACGGCTTTTCCACCCTAGTATTAACGAATTTTCTAAGGGGTTTTTGGATACTATAAAAATATATAGTAATTTTTCATTATTTGTGACAGGTCTCTTGGGATTTTTCACGATAGTCAATAATTATAGATTTTGTTAAATAAAACTAGTCAGTCGTCCTCTCCAGCTTTGATGTAATAAGGGCTGAGTCGGAGTCGAAGAAGTTTGAACTTTTTTGATTTATGCCTATAACATATTGTATAATATTATGAAAAATTTGATTATTGGCCGGATTAGTTGGTTGATCTTTAATTTAATACAGGTAGATAGGAAAAGTAGAAAAAAAACCTGACAAAATTAAACTGTTTTTGGTCGGAATCGGAGTCGTGCTATTTTTATCGGCTCCACAGCCCTGGATGTAAGTATTCCGCTTATCTACCAGAAGTATCCAATCTATTTTTTACGTGGAATATCAAATAGATATTTAAATTATTTAAAATTTAAAGATTGTGCAGATGATTTTTTCTTTTTAGGTTGACCCCGAGTATTTTTTTGAAACTATCTTGGTGCACTTCAATTACTCGGCTCACAAACTGTCGACGAGTTTTAATGTCAACGGACGTTAAGGCACCAGAACAAAGTGGCCAATATTAAAATACCCATATTGAAAGTACGAGCCATTTAGTAAAAATTTTCCCAGTGTTCATGTTGCTAAGTGTGAGAACAAACATTGTGACTTGATCACAAGAAACCCATTAGCCAAAACACTACTTTTTTCATTTTTCCGAGGAAAATGATTGAATCAAAAACAAAATTATTATAAACTGAAAACCGTACATTAGCTTGAAATGTTATATCATTTTTCCGAGAAGCAATTCATTTTTTCGTGAATGATATTATGTATCGGACAGCTGACTTCGTGGGTAAATAATCATCATGGCCTGATGACAGGGTTGCCAGATTTTCAAAATCATTTATCGGGATCATCATTTCGAAGAATTAAAATAAAATTATCCTATTTTAATACTATTAATCGAAATTTTATTTCATTTATTGAAATATAATTACGATTACGACTTAAGAAGACAACATATAAAAAACGTACAAAAATATAACACATAGTTCGTACTTATTCCACATAAAATTTGATCAGTTTAATCCTATTAATCCTAATACGCCTGATGTGAAACGAGAATTTTTTTTTAACATAATTTCATTACACCATGTGTTGACAGTGAACACCTTATAATGATATAAAAATAGAATAATCGCAGTTATGAACATACCATGTAAATAAGATACAATTACAGCGATAAAAATCACTCATGCTGTCAAATAAATACAGCTATAAATCGGTATTTTCAGGGACAAATGCGGGACTGAGGATTTGCCGATCAGGACGGTCCCGCTAACACCGGGACGTCCGCCAACCCTGCTCCGTGATGTCATTTGCCTTGTTCGAATTTTGACATGCGAAAGAATATGTTTACAATTCCAAGTTTTTCATTTATGCGTGAGTATGAGATAGGAGCATAAAACTGTACAAATATTTTGAGTATAGACAAACTAGGCTTGCCGATAGTGTATGCCCTAAATTTACGTTAGGAGGCCGAATTACATCATCGTCAAATTTTGAATGAAATTAAATGTATACAAAATATACCAGCTTGTTTTTTAGCAGAAAATTTGGGTAGGCGTAGACATTTTAAGAATGAGGAAGAATCTTAAAATTTTAAATCTGCCAAGGCCAAAGGGCTTTATTGATAAAACAACTTTTTATTAATGGAGTTAAAAATATCAAAATCCTACGGCGTATTTCGAGTCACGTATCTAATATATTTAAATGCATTTTATTTTCCATCTTAAATTCTTAATTGAATATTTAGAATTGATAATACGATTCGAAGTTAATTTAGTGTGTTTCAACCAGGAAACAATTTTAATTTCATATTACATCAAAAATATTACTATCCATGATATTTCCGTGCAGAGATGAATCAGGCTTTTAAACATATGGTATGATTGTGGAGCGGATATGATATTGCATAAATGTATTTTTTTTTGTAAAATAAACAATATTATCTCGATGTTTTTATATCAGGTAGTACTAGTAAAATTAAATTTATAACTTCAGTTAATTACAATCATTATTAAATTAGCCTTTCGATAGTAACACTATTTGTAACACACGTGGAATAATAAAGTTATTAAAATGAACATCCAAGAAGTTACCGCCGAATCTATCTAAATGTCTAATAGAGCTTAACGACTAATAAGAATTTGTATTTATGCGTACTTGTTGGATTGAGTATATGGATGTTGTTTTAAATACCCACTCGTGTCCAAGATTCAATAATAGAGCCTAAGAAAGTGTAATTACGAAAATAAAACAGCCTTGTGATGATATGTACAATACACTTTTTAAGTAAGCAATCAAGTATGAGAATTTTTACGGAAAATATTAAAAATTATAAACTCAAACTTACTCACAATGATTTATTGTTTGATATATTTTATAATGTAAGCTTGGATGGATACATAGTTCACGCTAGGTTGGGTAATGTTGGGTAAGGTAAGGTACGGTTATGTTTATTAAATTAAATAATTTATGAAATTCTTATTATATGCGGTGTAAAATACCGTGAAAAGGTAATTGACAATTTATGTTGTTTTAAGTTATTTATGGATCAGTAAAATATGTAAATTTCAAGATAATTTAGATAAAAGAAAAAAATCAAACTGAAAATCCAATGTGTGGCATGTGGAAAGCTAATGATTGTTATTACGAGTGCTAGTTGTTATTTAGTTATCCACCTCCGCATTTTTGAGAGGGGTGAGGATATATAGATGGGGTTAGGATTGAGCAAATAGTTTGCTTATTTACCTACGCCCTGCCCTGTTTCGAGGATATGATGAATGGAAAGGGATCACATTTCATCGCATACGTTCATGCTTTTAAACAGAAGTTCCCAAATCAATTTAAGAAGATATCTATTCGGGTTTCAAATCGGTGGCCGTCGAATAAAAAAAAATACGCTTATCGACTGAGACTACATCACCATTCACCACTATCACCAGCAATAAGAATACTAAATAACTAGCGACAAAAAATAATATATAATGGTAGATCGTAATGATATGTAATATGTATACATTACAATATACATTTTAACCTAGTATTTATTCGGTAGAATATTTTGTTTAATTTTAAATGGCCATTATGTGGAGTTATTTTTGAAACGAATCAGTAGGAGCGTTTACTTTGTTGTAGGTTCAATGACAGGTCGCTAGGGTAAATCGATATTGATAAATAATTTCATTTCCATTAGCTATATAGTATCATTCGAAATAACTCCAATTTTGAAATATTGTGTATGGGAAACCGTATGATGTTTTTCTAATGTCAGGTATCTGATGTTAAAAGCTGTCGTTTGATGTACAACAGTTATGTTTGTACATTATACAATTTATGGCATTGATATGTAATAACTGAATCTGATCCGAACTGAATCTGAAACCGGTTTTAATTTGGCCTTCAAAAGTTGACATTACTCTTTGGCATTGGAAAATTGATAAATAATAAACACTATATGCTACGTTAAGACGCTGAGGAATTTGTAAATGTGATTTAAAATAAAACTACTGTTCGGGAAACATATAATATAAAAAATTGGCAGGATAGTTATTAAATGACAAACTTGGTTAAATTATGATGAAAAACGCTCGCTGTCATTTGCGAAACCAGCCACCTTGAACACTTGAAAATGCAAAAAGGCTTCCTTATCACCATCAGCAGATCATACAAATACAATAGCACATTGGGCATATATAAGGCAAATCGGGTGACTATTTCTTTACAAATTAGTAGTTATCTAATTTCTTTAAAAAATATGATAACATTAATTACTTTTTAGAATGTAGCTGAATGCTTTCTGATTCCTGGATTTAGCGGCAACGTTGTGGAATTAATTTCAATTAAAAATAACCATCGCAAAAGCTGCTTAAGTAAGTATATTTGTGATGGTACGTCTGAAGATGCATCTGAAATCGGCGAGAAATGTGTCACGAATAGACACACAATACGTGTAATAATCGAAGTTATTTTAAATGTTGTAATACAATTAACTTCTACAAAGTTACCGCTGAATCCGTCGAAAGCTTTCTTAATCCTCAATATGGCTAGATCGGTCTTGATTCGATTAAAAAAATGTAAAATATATTACAGGTACAAACTCTCTTTACATACCGATACTAATGACAAAATGTAAAAAATAAACTTTAAAAAAATCAATAAGTCAAAATTAGATCAAAAAATATTAAATTCATTGAATTCCTCCTTCATCGGCCAGTGGCTACCATCAATATAATCGTAAAATGCTGTATCGCGTCATTTATCGTCTCTGGTAGCTTTAATTTTATTTCGATCGATAAATCATTTGTATTGTAATGAAAGAATCGGAGTTGAAAACGCAAAGTATTTAACCTCATAAACCAGATTCGTGTCAAAACATTGTAGGTAACTTGTTACGTACAAAGGCTGCACACTTACCCCTGTCATGCATACTTAGAAACTGAAAGCGGTCGATATCAAGGGATGGATTTCTGCGTTGGCAAGAATAGCTTTTCAAATAAGTTTACCACCTTGCAATATTACGCTGTTTTATGTACTACTTTGATTAAACTCGAGAGGTCATTGGCACCGTATGCATAAAAATAGCAACTAAAAAACGAGCACTTAAACAGCTTCGAGCACGGAATTGGTATCAGCCTTTATGTAAATCGAAATTTTCACGTATTTGAAGATTTTGTGTTTACGTTGAGAACTATCGGAAAACATTTTCTATGGTCTCGTAGTCAGAGGTTAACGATCAGATGGACTGGGCTCTAATCCTGACAAATTCAATATCGCATTTTATTAATTTCAAATATTGGGTTTAGTTGTGCATGCTGTCATTTTACTCGAATAGACATCGAGTGGCATTAAAAAAACCATTGAGCACCTGGGGCTATTATTAGCTGAGATGCTAAATACTTTTTTCTAATTTTAAATAAAACAATATTAAATCCGTTAGACGGCCTGGAATCAATGGTTCAAATACCTATGTAAACAGACATTTGTAAACATATTTTTTCAAACAATGTATTAATGACCGTTTACTTCATTACTTGGTCAGACAACTTGAACTTGCAATCTTAATTTTTTCTGCCGCTTCACGCCATTGTTAGAAAAGTGGTTTTGTTATTTTTTTAATAAAGTTATAAAATAAAATGCCAATCTAATCAATGCCCTTAAAGTTCTTCCTTCTTTGGGTGGAAGTTAAAAATTAGCAACACTGATCTTACGTTTTAGATTGATGATACTGGGGTTGCTATCTACGCAATAATTACTTAAATACTTTGAACGGTAAGTAAGAAATTTACCTAAATTTATAAAATTATTTGATTTAACATAGAGAATGGATATTTCACGATAATTATTTGTCATCATATGTAAGAAAAAAACCCAAAAATAAATGTATACAACTACATCATCATTTTATAAATATATGATTGTATGTATTCAACTCTACGATGATAATCTATCGTTTTATTCGTTGACTGACAAGCGAAACCGAAACTTCCATTCGGATCCATATACATATGTATGTTCATATTCCACTCTTCTGACAATACACGCGACTTGATAAAGTTCGTAAATATGTCCACCTTTATAATATTCCACTGGAAATTCATAATTATTAGTATACACGCATATTTTTGGAACCAGTAATTTTATTCTCATTAATTCGAAAGCACCGAATATAAAGGTTGACGACAAAAAAAATGGGATAGTACTAAACAATAAATTATAGCGTTCATAAAAAAATGTAATTAATGAAAAGGCTAATTTTCATGTGAGTAGATTGCTTTATTTCGTTTATTGCGTTACTTTAAATGTACAACTTAATGATCTTTTTAGCATACAAATTAATTCGCCCTCAGTGTCGCCTTATCATTCAAGCTGCACCTTATTCATGTTGAATATGATCATATTTGCACGCAACCGAATAAAAGGTTAGCTCATATAATTTGAGTGTTATAAGATACTATTGAACAATCTACCCATTTTCCTTTTAAAAAAAAAAACAAACACCAATGGAAAAGAACACCGAATGGTTATTCGTGACACACGAGAATTTTGGTTGATTTTTTTTTAAATCGGCAATAGTAAGTCGTTCGCGAATGTAGTTGATACCTATTATAAGGCTGAGAATCATATTTTTTTTATTATTTACAGTATCTATCTACACATAGACATATTGGATCATGGTCGAAGATATATTATTTTAACTAACAGTAGAAATATTACCAGATCTTCATATGCATCGTAGTGATTGGTTAAATCACGACTGCATTTATAATGAATAATAACCGGGGATAGGGAACCTTTTATTCTGCGAGGTCGTAATAAGATAGCTGAGACTTGATAAGTTCGAATTAAGGAAAATACAATAAAAAAATTATTTATCTTATAGAATCCTTACTTGTTAATTTATTTTTGCAAACTTTTTCAAAAGTTGCGTCTTTTCGATTTTATAATTACATAATTAAAAGCTTGTGATCTGCAACAGTGTTAGCTTCTCCAACGTTTAAATCGTCAAAACTTACACTTCCATAGGTTTTGTCACTAGCTGAACTGGCAGTTTTCATTGGCATCCGTACATTTGAATGCTTGAAGACACCGAAAGGTGAAAGCTGAGTCGTTATTGACAAAGCGAACGGAAGTCTTTACAGTTGTGAGGATTCGATTTTAAATTAAAGTTTCATCAATTACTTTTAGTCTCATCTTAAATCAGTTTAACTTTTAAGAATTTCAGTAAAAGCGATATGTATATTATTTCATATTGGTTATGTTTTAAGTAATAAAAAACGTTAGGTTACGGTTTACGATGGCATAATTGCAATACATTAAGTAATTTTGAATTCCTTATAAGAATGAGGACAAAATGCAATAATTATTAGTATCTCACGACATTGCATGCTGAGATCGTTTATGAATTATGAATCAAGTATGCTCAATTTTTACATTAATAAAATCGAAGGATATTTGTCACGAATAATGTTGGGACATACTTAATGTGACCATTTATTTTTGTCCTCATAACGGGACATCTACCAATTTTTACGTAATAGTATGTATATTCAAGAAAAAACGTATTTTTTCATAGTTTTTATGTATCAATAAAAAGAAAAGGAATGTTGATAAAGAAAATAGCAGGAATAAATAATATAAATCAAAAAAAAAAATATATTGATTTATATTTTTCTGATGAACAAATTTTCTTAAGTATAACTGGGTTTGCTTTTAAATAAGAATGGAATTCTTGGCGGGATTTTTTTAAAATTTATTTTAACTAACAACATCGCTTTAAGTACTCCGACTTGTAATTGTGTTTTTTCTGTCGTCCACAACTTATTCATCTGTGAAAAGACTCTTTCTATGGGTGCATTTGTTCCGGGCAAGCATAAAATGTATTCAATGATTACTCTTAAGTTTTTATGGTTCAAATTATTATTACGAAAGTGTTGGAACCAGGGCTGTGGAGTCGGTGAAAAAAAGATCGACTCCGACTTTTACCAAAACCACGACTCCGACTCCAACATTGACCAAAAACACGACTCCGACTAAAAATGTTTAATATCGTCATTTGTTTTTGCCTAAGTTTGATAATTATGTGTATTCAATTAAATATCAACCCTACCAATCCGGCCAATAGCCAAATTTGACATATAATATGCAAAAATAAAAAGTTCAAACTTTTCAAAATTTCCGACTCCTAGTACGACTGCAGCCAAATCGCCGCGACGACTCCGACTCCGGCCAAAAAGCCCCGACTCCACAGCCCTGGTTGGAAAAATTCAATCCAAGGGGTAAAACCAGTCTGCCAATGGGAATGTCACTGGGAAGAGCTTTAACAATTTTAAACGGCATTGCTTCGGATGTCGACATATTTCATATTGACGTGAGTGAGTTCAGACGAATACTATATTTTATGAATAAAAGTTGATTTTGTCAGAACTCACTCGGTTGACTGCTTTTAAAATTTCTAATGTGATATTAATAATAATTTTTCCTTTCTGTTTTTTTTATGACTATTGTAATTTTCATCTTATTTTTAATTTTTAATTAATTTGTGATTTTTATTATATATTTACATGTATGTATGTATATATGTATATATAAATGCATGAATTTATATATTTGTCAAATCCATGGCGCATTTGCGTCAGCTGTAATGCCATGATTTGCTTTTTCTTAAATAAATAAATAAATCCAACGATTTTCGATTTATTTTTCTTAGTAATTATTTTCAATAGTATTTTTTCCGCAAAGTTATACGAAACGGCTATAATACGCACCACCGTCGATTTTTTGCACTTTTTTTTAAAAAAAAAATACCGTGTGTTTGAAAACGGGACATTTCGACGTCCCGAAGCTGTACTTGGGGACAACGGGACAGGCTACCTAAAAATGGGACGTATGGTCACTTTAGACATACTACTACATCAAATTATGTAATGGCGAAAACATAAATTTCCCCGTGGTCATTTATATTGCACTATATGTACGTATATTAATTTACATGTCTCGGAATCGTGGGCTGTGAAGACAAAGAAATAAAGACACAGGACGCATATGCAAAGTGATAATAAAACTGGATGTCTACAGTCCCTACTGCAAAATGTAGTTCTCAACCACATCGCCATAAAGAAAGGCAATAAATAGTACATATCGAAAAATTAATCCAATCTGTGACAGATCGAGAATTCTTCGAGATTCAATTTCTGTACAAAATTCCATAATTATTAATGATGTCGTAAAGTATGTAAGTAATGGACCTTTTACCTCATCATAATATAGTGTTACATGAGTCTTACTAGTTTTCTTATCCCATACAACGGTGTCAAATTCAAGGTCAAACTTGCTTCAGATTTTGTTATAAATATATCATAGTATCACTAACAGACGCAGTAAAAAGTAGTTAAATTTTTAGTGAATTCTTGGCTAAGACAATTGCTTTTGAGTCATGGATATAAATGAAATTGTGAAACTTATTCCTGATTGTCTGACAGCAAATGAAAGAAAGCATTGTTTAAAATTTGGCAGGTTTAGTCAAAAATCATTTTTGAAAAAAATAAATATTGAAACCAATATTTTGTTTTTTATTGAATAACTAACAGTATATAGAGAATATAAAAAATAGTAAGGTCTGATATATTTTTTTGAATTTAATAATCAATTGAAATATTTTCTATTGCACATCTGTTATTCTAAAACGTATTTTTAAAATTCGAATACATGTTTTCTCTGAAGAAATTTTTGTTTGACAACGATGGTAAGACATGTACAAGCTTTCCATATAAAAAATGGTTTTCTTGTTTGGCAAAATAAGTATAGGTACGAGTATTTTAAGTAGTGTATTTTGTCTTGAGAAATGAATAGGTAGACATCTATTATTACTTTTGATCAACAATCGACATGTTTGACGAAAATAATTTATATTATTAGTGAATAATGGAGTGGCAGCACTTTTGGCATCTCATTTTATTTTTACCATTGAAATACGAAACAACGATAAAATAAAAAAAACAAAACTATAAAACTTGGTTTAGTTTTGCAATGATATTTTTACTAAATTGGCAAAGAACTAAAATAACTGACATAAGTAACTTATATGCACATAGCCATGACCTTCACGTTATCAAATCCTTATCTTATCGAAAACATGTTACACAATGTGTTAATTTTTAATTAAATGTATAATATTATAATTATAAATGATTATTAATTAATAAGTGACTAATCTACTGATTCTGTAAAGAAATTTACAACAGCATCAAAAATAATAAATATAGTTGTAGGGAATGAACCCACTCGGATGGCGTCCGAAGGTATGAATCCCCGAATGTATCCGTCACTTCTCATCAGACCACCCCTCCATTGAACTATGTTTGCATTAATCCAAAAATTATAGAAACAACATAAAAATTGAATAAGTGCCATATTTCAAATCTGTAAAATATTTTTAAGCCCATGTAACGTCAATATTTAGCTTTGTAAAATTAAACTTGCTTATATTACTATTAAGCTATTAATGAATATACATTTCAAAAATGGTTTAATGTACGATACATATATTTATATCTAGTAATAATCTTAGTAAGCGGACAGCAGTAGGGCCAATTTTGACGTTGGTCATTTTAGAATTTAGACGAGCCAAGCCACAGAGGTTCCAAATTTTGCTGTATAAAAAGTCACATCGTATTTTAGGCAGTGACATCACCCGAGAGTGAGTGGTTTCCCTGAATATTAATTGGCAAATCGTTGCAGTTTTAAAACGTACCTAAACAATGACGTCTATTCGTAAATTTTATTTTCGACGTTTGCAACCAAACCGGAGTTCTCGGCGGCTAGAGTACACGACCGGCAAAAAACCAGTTTGATACTCCGCTAAAATAATTACGTTTGTACACATACAATAGAAAAAGTAGACTACCTATCGCCGTTTCGTGGTATGCATACATTCTATTTTAACATATGCCGCTTTTTATGCGATTTTTTACGCGAATTGGTGTATCAAAAATATTTTTAAATATGACTATAATATCTCACCTTTTAGTAATTTTTAAGTGGTCTCTAGTAGTTAAAGTGATATAACCGTATTATAAAAACGAAAGCTTTCTTGTGATTTGTCAAATACTGATGACGAAGAACATTTTTTTATAATATATAATCGTTACCAAAAAACTTTATTTTTTGAGTTACTAAAATTCTTTGTAGAAACAGTAATCAGTATTTTGCTTATACATATTTCAGGTTTTGAAGCAATCTTGTAGATTTCACTTTACAAGTCATTTTTACTACCGTATCTATCACGTAAAAAGAGGTGTCGGTGCAGATATAATAATAATTTCATTCAGTCATCCAAAAAGCCAGTCAAAAAAATGACAATTCTAAGAATGTGTGATAAATTATATTGGCCTCTCGTTCGATGATGCGGGAATTATATTGGACCGGTGAGTATAATTGTGATATGTGTGGTCACAAGCAGGGAAATACAAAACCATATTCAGATATAGTAGATAATAATTAATTTAAGATACTGTGCTAATTTCTCAGTAAAATTGTATAGTTCGCCTAGTAAGATTCGGACGATGTGCACTCACCTATTACTAGTTAAAGATAAGTTAAGGTTTGCTAACTGAAAAATAGATTTTTCTTCTATAATCTAGTAGATATGTTTAAAAAAATTAAAATACTTCAATAATTCAACAAAAATATTATTGGTATTTATAATTAATATTATTGTGAAAATTGTTCTACTACATAAATCAAATAGTAGCACATTTTTTTATAATAAAAGATTCGGGCAAACTTTTTCTTTATTCTCATTATAAAGTTACATCAAATCAGATTGCATGACATGAAATGGTTAATGTTACGAAATTTTTTCAAAACGTTTTGTTGTCAAATAGCTTTAATATCTAGTGTAAGTATTTACTTTTGCAATTGTAATCGTTGGTCTGAAACGTCCTAATAAATTCATCAATGTAGTCTTTTTGTTTCTTGGGTATTTCATTTGAAAGTCATAGCTGTGGAGTAGGAGTCGTGATAATATAGGCGAAATTTGTTCACCTGCAAACTCATCTTCAAATTTTCGACACTTTGCTACTATTCCATTGGTGATTCTTTACATAAATAACAGTTTTGCTTTCAGTTTGAGAAAAATACCCTGTTCGTTGGAATCGGAAGGCATGATTAATAGAGTTATGCGAACATCTTTTGATTGAATACAAAATATAGTTCTTGTGCTATAATACATATTCAACGTCAAGTGGACTGGTAATATTTGCTTTATGATTGCTGTGGACATGCAATTGCATAATGATTAGCGCCTCTTGTCTGATAAGTCACATCACAAAAAGCCGACTGGCGTTCTATGCCTTGTAATTAGTACTGCAGAAGAACGCTGTGAATGACAAACCTGCGAAGTAAATAATAAGCAAACATCATACGCGAAGCAAAATGTCAACACATTTACAATTTCTCGCATCGCTGTTCAAGTGACATCCGTCTGGTGTGATGGTAATTTGCGAGTGGGCCTCACTCAATAGCATGGCATTATAAATTGAATAGAAGAATGAATAGAATGATACAATGCGTATAAATAAGCAATGATCTCAAATAAACAGATACTACGTTACCATGTAACATACGCTTACTAATTTGTTTTAAGGTTAGGGTTTCCAATACTGGATTCTTAAAAAGGGAAACGATGTTTCTCTCACGGTTTTTTTTTAGCAAAACTATTCAGTTTCCTCTGTATTCCTTTTTTGAATTTTTTGAGGGTTGAAATATTTCAACATGATGAAAAAATGTCTTCATTATTATAGACCTTTCAACGTAAAAAGGTTCCCCCAAATTGTCACAACAATTAAAGGTTCCACTCCTAAAAAATTGAAATAAATCTCATTTAAAATGTAAACTTAGATAATCTACAATATCTACAAAATAGCGGAAATAAGGAAGTCTACTTACTAGGATCACCTTGGGAATTAAAAGTTCAATGGCAATAATAAATAGTATCTATTATGTAATTTGTCAAGATATCATTAAAACATGTTTCATTTTGGTTACTTAGTGCGGAGTCAAGTTTCAAGGCTATTTGAATTGTATAGTTACCCGGTACAAAAATAAAAAATAGATTGTTCTCTGTTTTAATCATTCCACTCTAAACCTTTTTTTATCGCGTGTATCCAAAGAAATCTGTTCGACCACAAAGCGTTCACTTCCTTTTCAAATCCATTTAAAATATGCTCGAGCTAGCGGAGGCTTGAAAAAAATCAGTGTAGAATCCAACCTATTATATTATTATAAAGAAGACTTGATTTTTTTTAAATATCTTCAACAAAATAATAATCATACAACATACTAAATTCGTAAAGCCTCTTGGAAGACGAATGTAGGTTTAGAATGTTTATATGTTCAGTAATGTTGAAATAATTACCTCTGCTTGGGCCGTAGCTAGAGACTCTAATTCGAATATTTTCGATTTTTTTTATATTACTCGAGTATTTTGAAAAATACTCGAGTAATACAATAAATTTATAAATGAAGATTTATTTCCGAATTTTATAAAGCTATTTAAAAATATACATATGTATAATTTTTAACCGTTGCGTTTAACTCAGGTAATAGTTTTTTCTTCTGCAAGAATTTAAAAACACAACATCGAACCATGTTATAATTTGAGATCTTTAATTCTTTTTATTTTTTACTTTTTACTTTTATTTTTCTACTGTTATATAAATTGAATTAATAATGAACTTAAATAGGCTTATTTATTTATTTATAAACTGTTTATTTCACAAATTTTCATTAATAATATATGTTTTGGAACATCTGAAACTACTCGAGTATTTTAGAATTTTACTACTCGATACTCGAGTAGTTGAGATGACGAGTAATTGGAGTCTCTAGCCGTAAGTTGTTGTATCAATCATTCATATCAAAATAATAGAAACTCAACATTCGCTCAGCGTAGTGTTCAGTTCTTGGTGAATTTCGAATTATGGAGATTTGAATATAAGTTGCAGTTTCGCAGAGATATCCGTATTAATTCGAAAGATGCATGTGTCCTAGAGGTCAGCACGGGCTCGGGTAAACCCGCGGGCCTGAGCCCGGCCCGGCCAGTGGACCGGGTCAGGCCGGGTAACAAAGGCTTGGGTTGGGGCCTGGGCCGCGCTTCATACAAAATAAAACAAAACTCAGATTATTCCAGATATATAAGCCATTTTTGTATATCTAAATTACAAACATATTATAATTTGATGAGTTGATATTAAATTATTTTAAATGTTGAAAAAAATCACGGGCTCGGTTCGGGTTTCGGAATGGGCCTGGGCTCGGGTTAGATATTTGCAAGCTCGGACCGGGTAGATTTTTTAAATTTCGGCCCGTGCAGACCCCTCTAATGTGTCCTAATTTCATGAGTGGTTCAAACACAAATTTATGAGATACTCTTGATTCACCAAATGTGTAAACCAAAAATAATTATAGGAAACATGGACGATGAAGATTTTATATTGGTATGGATCACAATGCTAAATGTATACATATACATACGTTTGCAATTTATCTCTGTATTGATTTTAAGAAATATTCGTCTAAGAATTATGCAAGCATTGAAAAAAAACTTTATACAAGAATTTTGATGGAGCTTTACTAAGATGTTAAATTCAACGATATAATTAATCAGCCCGTTGTGATTGGCGGCCATAGTTCGGCACTTCGAAGCCGGTCTGATTCCGGTTTGCTAAAAATTGAGTGAAGTTTTTTTTATCAGCCCTTGTGAGATGATGAAACCGGTTTGGGACGCTGAATATCCCCAATCATATCATGGTCTTTTACCGGTCATATAATTTCATGATAACATTAATTACGTAATTAGCAAGCGCAGAAAAAAGCTCAGTTAAATGCAAATGAACATAATTTAAAAAAAATCGCTGGCAGTCAGTCGAAATGTCAAAGTGAATCATAGTCTTTTTCATACTTTTCATACAATGTGACCGTGATCAACTTTGTTACTCAACAATTCTGTGAAATATTTTTTATTGGCGCATGGTATTATAAATATTTATCTTTTATCGCAATAAAATAAAGGCACTGTAATGTTAAATATTTATTTATTTTGCTGTTCAATGATCTGGACCTAGCGTAGCCAAACTAAACTGAAAAAACCTTTTTTTATATATAATATCGCGTAATTTTAAAATAAAAAAACAGATTCATTTGATTATACGCTTTGTTTTGATTTATATCTGGAAAAACACTTACGAATTTAATAAATTAAAATATGTTCTACGGTTCCACCGTCCAAGGGATGGAATCGGTCCAGGAATATAAATATATATTATGTTCCGCATGCCATCGAGGACAAAATTATTGAAATTTGACATGGAATTCTAAGAATGTAGGTAATACATTGAAATCACAGATGACGGATTTACATCAGATAAGATAATAAATTCCACACTATGATAAATATATAGGATTTATTTCGTGTAAATATAATCAACGTCTGCTTGCATGCGACTTGATAAAATATTTTTGAAATAGTATATTCATTAGTTGCAAAAAGAATACTTTAAGTTATGCTAATTTTGCCATCAAATTATGGATTAACACGGAAATTTAAATGCCAAAAATGTTAATTTCTACTAGTATATAGGAACGTTGACAAAATTCAATTAATGTTTACTTTTGAAAGAGTTCTAGTGGCGAAAAACAGATGGCGAAGAACATTCACTACAGATGAACTCTTGAATAAAACTTTTGAATAAAATGAAATGAAAGTAATCATAACTGTGTGCCGTCTAGAATTTACGCTATATTGCTCACAATAACATACATAGCTGTATCTTCATATTATGTGGCATGGCAAAATAAAAAAGTGCACTACTTACACGGATGAAGTCTCATAATAAAACATCTAATCTAGATTTTCTGAGAATTCGGTGTTGAATTCTCGTGTTCATTAGATTAGTTTTAAAATAAAATGTTCGCCACTTTGATTAGATTTTTTGCACATTATATTTTATTAGAGTAGTAATTTACTTGTTTTTCAAATATCCGACTAAGTATGGCAACCAATTTCAACCAAAAAATAAGCAAACATAACATCTTCAGCAGACTCATGAAAAAAGAACATCTTAGATGTGAATGTGAAATGAACCTTTCTGTACTATTTTTAACTGTCATTACAGAGTTTTGTTTCCAAGCAGAGTGAGCTATAAATTCTTCACAGTAATTTCTTGAACCATCTTGAACATCTTGGATTTTGATTTAGGATTTATAGTTTAGATAAATATGAAACTCAAAATCTGCTTAATATTCCTTGAAAAAGCTTTACATATCGATAGTTAATTAAAGTTGATTCGAAAATGACATTATCATTTCAAATACTTGTGACAAGAAAATATCTAAATTTATATCAAGATATTGTATTACTAAATAAAAAATGCCAGGTCCGTGGTCGAGTGGTCAATGTCGTTGATTTCTGTTGCTCACGGGGTCAAAGCCCAGTACGGACAGTATCATTTTGATTTTTCAATCGATTTATGGCTTTGTATTCGAGGTAGGGACTCCAATTACTCGTCATCTCAACTACTCGAGTATCGAGTAGTAAAATTGAAAAATACTCGAGTACTCGAGTATACTCGAGTAGTTTCAGATGTACCAAAATATATACTATTAATTCACATTTTTGGAAATAAATAGGGGATAAATAAATAAAAAAGCTTATTTAATTTCATTGATACATTTAATTCATTTTACTAAACACATATTTTAAAAATAACAAAGAATTAAATGTTTCAAATTTAAGATTTGTTCTAATTTTAGTTTTAATTATTCCCGCAGTTGAAAAAACTCTCTCGGTAGCTGTGGACGTTGGTTTTATCGTTAGCAATGAATTGAATAGTGTATCTAATTTATATGTCCGCTGCTTAAAAGAATCTAACTTTTTTAAATCTTCTTTTAAATTTTGACTACAAGAATGTTTAATGAATTTAGTTTTCGGTTTATGAGATATCGATGAAATGGCATTTTTCAACTCTTGTTGAATAGGATCTTTATCTTTAAAATATACATATAATAGGGCATATAGAGAACTGAAAATTTGGCTATTTGTAAAAAAAATAGTTGAGCATGTGTAGAAAAAATAAAAAATAAATATTTTCCATGTCTTCTTTGTGTAATCAATCATAATTCGAAAGCCACGTCGATTTTACCACAGAAAAATACAATAGGTAACTATTTACTTCGGAGATATAAGTGAATATTTACTTAAATACAATAGCTCAATAATGCACGCATGGTGGGAAGGAAGAAGGCGAAAGACAATTAAGAGATAAATTTCATTAGCAGAATAATTCAACAACTGACATATTGTATGGGATGGTAGACGTAAGAAGCCAAATAATAATTACTTACGTCTTCGTATACCAAGTGCGATATTCGCTCCTCTGAAAGCTCAATTAGCAAAACGCGCTAAGTGGGAGATACAATAAATTAAAAAAAACATGAGAAAGTTCTACAAACGAAACAATGTTCTCGCGATGAACTTAACCTCATTTTTACATGTAAAATGACGAGGAAAGAAAAATTATTGCTATAAAATATCGGAAACAAAAAAGCTTCTTTATTAGACTTTGTTTTTCTTTCTGTTTGACAACGAAGTGTAACACGTGTTTATATTTAATCTATATAGCGGAAGTATAAGTTTCAATAAAAATGACGTTTTAAATCATCTTACAAAAAGATTATTATTTATTATACTTATTATTTAGGGGAGATAGAAATATACAAACAGTAATGTGTGAGTAGCAACCACTGCATTTTAGCCGAGCGAAACAGTCGTAAAAATGTTATGAGTTAGACAGAGAGTGCAATACATACAATATTCGATTGAGATCGCGGTACAACAGCGGAAGTACACGTGCACATTGTTCTTACATGCTACAAACTTTTAAAAAGCTTATTCCGTTATCTAACTTTGCCAAGTTTTTAACTGTCATAACATTGTTTATTTGTGATTCGGAAAATTTTCACAATGGCCAGACAATATCTGACACAGGAAGAAATGAATAAAATTGCTGAAGAGTTTAGTGATAGTGATACTGATTCCGATAAAGATTTTTGAGAACATTGCGGGTATTTCGGATGCCAAAGATATGGAGAATGATGAATGTTGTGGTCACCATATTTTTTAAGGAATACCTACTAATAATATAACAAATTTTAAAAAATATTTTCATTGAATATGATGAAACTGCGTCAGTTAAATATAATTTCTCGGAATGTTCACAAATTCACAGAATGAATATAATATAGTTAGTATTTTAGTAAAGATCCCGATATTTTGTTATTTCTTATAATTAAAAATATGTTTCCATTAAGAGTTTGTGTTTTTATTGCAAATGTTCAAGCACATTTGAGTGACAGATTTGTAATGTGTTTTTATGGTAATAAAATTGTTCATTCAGAGAACGAATTTACGCGGCTGTGCTTTTATTTTGACACACATGTCTCCATCCATTTCCCTTCCGCCAGGCCCCCCCGCCCCTTTCGCCAGTGCCCCTTGTCGACCGTCAATTACAACACGCGACGATCACGCTTTGTAAAGTTTCAAACGTCTTCGAGACATATTCAAGGTTTCTTACGCCTATGTATATATTTTTTGTAAATAAAATTTGGATAGAGATGTTTTAAAGCTAGGATCGAGTATTTACTCGAGTATTATTCAATATACCCGAGTATCGAGCACTTGAAAAATGGACGAGTATACTCGAGTATCGAGTACTCGATACTCGAATTGGAGTCTCTAATTCGAGGGCATGGATATTTTGTTATGTTGAAAATGTCCTCCATGTATAATGCAAAATAAAAACACCAATAGGGCCACAGAAAATTGTCAAGTGGGCCGCATGTTCGACATAGCTGCTTTAAAGTATGTCATTATATCTTTCGTAACATTACCAGATTAATTGATCTTCCTGTAGTGGCTTCAGACGGTTTGGTTTTCACTTTGTTTGTGATCGGTCATGTGTGGAACTGCTTGGCACGATTTACACATTGAATTATTTCTTGATGATACGTTCAAAGCGAAAATGGATGGCAACGAAATTAATACCGAAGCGTGCGCTTATTTTATGTAATCAATAAATAGTATGGTTAATACTGCAATTTGCATTTATTGGAACGAAAACGAAGAACAAAAACAAATGAATTGTTTTGATATCAATTTTAAAAAATCCGCTTGAAAAATTTGTTTCCAGCAAAACTAATTCTGATTCTAAATTTGAATTAAAATTTTGCAGTGCGGTGAAATATTTTTCGGACCTAAGACCAGTTCAATTTCTCAATATTAGTCAAGAAAGATATAAAAAAAACCTCTTAACTTGTAAGTGTATACTAATAAAGTCCGTTCAAATTTATTCGCATTCCTAATAAGGATAACGACTATTTGTACCGTGCTTTGAAAATTAAATACTACGCATGTGGATAAAGGTGATAAATATAGATTTGCAGGTTCTTTATATGAATGATTTAAATAAATAAATATAGATTTTTATTAGACAAACATATTGCTTATTTCAGTTATGAAAAGAAAAAAATATGCAAGAAATCTGCGTAATGTCACTAAATTGCACACTGATTTTTTTCTAAATTAAGTTAAGTGGAACAATAATTAATTATATGTATATCAAACAATAATAAACTGTCAGCTCTTTGAAAGTTTTATTAAGATCTTTATAGATTTTAAAAACATATGTTATAAACGAATTGCATTGTTCAAAAATGTTTCAAAACCAAGCCAAAAGATTTTACGAATATTATTTGTTAAATACAGCGGCTAAAATAATAAATACATCCGATATTAGCTTCATATAACGCTGTGTGGTATGTGGTTAAAAAACATTTGTCCGATACCACAAAATCATATCCTGAAAAACATTGTATTATAATATAATCGTATTTATATAATTGACCAATATCACATTTTTATACACGTCGAATGTAAGCCAAGAAGTTCATCTGAATTGGGTGTGAAAATGTATCTGGAGACGGTACTTAAAACATTTCAAAACATCAAAGTTTTCATATGTGTTGCCAGTTATTATTAATGATTATTATTCGCCTCTCTACATTTTATAAACAATGGACCAAATCTGCGAAACAACATTTGTGAAAATATCATTTAATTGATGCAAATATTGTGGATCTACCAAAATTATTAATATAAATTGAAGGTTCACCAAGCACTACCAATATACATAATAATAATAATGGTTTATCAATATTTTTTTCAGAATTGCAGCATTGCAGAATTTCTTCAGTTTATGTGTATTATGTTAACTTTTATAGACGGTTGACTTCTACTTGGCATTGATGTCGATTTTTCCAGTACCAGGAACGCGATCGCACCAAGTTCAAGTACCAAAATAAAATAACAAACACACTATGCAATATAAAGACACACAATTTTACTATTTAGTTATAAAATTATGATAAAAACATTTTTTTATTATCACTTTCTTTCAAGAAAATAATCATGCAGTTGAGACATAGCCTGATATAATACTAATAAGGCAAACTCCATAAGATCCTATAACACAGAGATTTAAATCGATATCATTATATGTTTAAGTATGCATATAAATCTCTTTAAAAAATAGCGGTAATAACAGAAGTAAAAGTGTATTTGTCAGTTGACCAAAGCGACAATATTCAACGATTTAAAATAGAAAAATAGTAAAAATATTCAGGCGTAATCGGTCCTGATTAAAACAACGTGGAATATGTTTCGTAAATATTGTATCATTATAATACTTAATTGTATAATATACATTATACAATTCTTAAATTAAATAGATACTTTATTTAGCGACAACGTATTTTAAATAGCAATTATATATTAGTTAAGAATGCGTATAAGGTTAACATTGTTTCAGAAATTAAGACAGTTGACCTCCATTTTATATAAAGAGTTCGCAAACGTATTTTGGAAGAAGAATTTAGATTGTTAATAGCGCGGCGATTTTTTGCTGCAGATAGTAGTTATGAGCGACAGGATGTATGCAAATTATTGTATTGTAAACGGTATGGATGTATCAGTAAACTTAGTGCCGATGTTCACAAAATATCGCGCGAAGTTCAAGGACACCGTTCTGGCGTTTGCGGCAATTTGATTATGTATTTACTTACATTCAATATATTCATTATAATATGTATAGTAAACAAACAGAAAGGTGCTTATATGTTTAACCGTTTGCATTATATTATTCAAATTAGTTCACGTAGTCATTTAACTTGGCGGTTAAGTTACAGCGAAGCTTATCCAATATTCGAACAGCTTCACGTATTTTTTTTGCAAAAATAAGAGCCGACATTGAATATTTTTTAAATATATTATCGTCAAAATTCTATCCCTCCGTGAACTTTTACGTTAAAGGACCGCGCACACTTGGCTGGTAGAGAAGATAGTCGAGCGAGACGAGATCGCTTATTGAGGAAGAGGCATGTAGCAAATAATAGTCGTCAAGATGATTGTCAAACGAGGTATGTAAAATTTATCTGCCATAACTCTGGCAAGTTAGTTTAGCTACGTTATGCTTGCTCCACAATATCTTTTACTATCAGGTCAATGATCAAATAATAATCTTTCATAAAAGAATTTGTATATAATATTTATGATCAATCTGTTTAAATATATTTTAATCTCTAATCCTAACCATTATTCGACATGAATAGACCATCTTAGCCGTAATCAGGTCAGCACGGCATACAGAGAAGGATGGCAGGTGCAATGGACTTCGCCATTCAAGGGGGGCCTCGCAATCTTTTTTTCGAATATTTTACATGTTCAATAAAACCCATTTTTTATACAAATTATGGAAGTTGAAAAAAATATATGCCTATGTATCCTTTGCAGCACTGGCATCCACATTAGAGGTCTGCGCGGGCCGAAATTCTACACGGTCTGAGCTTGAAAATCTCCGATCCGACCCGGCCGGAACCCAAGGTTCATTCCTGAATACTTCAAGCTCGACCTGGACCCGGCAGTTTTACAACTTTTCAACAAAATTTTAATTAATATTGAAGTTATTATATTAACTCACCAAAATATAATATACTTGTCATTATGATATAGGATAATGGGGTATACATCTGGAATCATCGGATGTATGTTTTTTTTATTAATTCTGTTCTCAGGCCCTGCCCGAGCCTTATCCAAACTTTTGTAACTCGGTCCATTCGGCCGGGTTTAGGCCCATAGGCATAACCCAACCCCGTGCAGACCTCTAATGCACATAAAACGTAATAAAACGTAACAAGTTGTCAACTCCCCACGACCTCTGAAGAAAGCTTCAATGATGACCCCAGACTTGGGCCTCTAATTCCTGGTCCTGGTCATAATACATAACAATGACCTCAGATAAGTAGAGTATGACAGTGTAAGTCAGTTTTTATCATTAAAAGACCAATTGTGGAATATTTTTTTTCTTTCCTTTACTTGCCTACTGAAACCACGTGTGGAGCGGGCTCCTAGTTACCTGGCTGTTTTTCTTGCTAGGGTGGATACAGACTAAGTCTTTGTTTACCTTTCCCGCATGTACCTAAGCTAGCTACGTATTGAATTTCTAAGAGATTCTGTCAGTTGAGGGCTTTGTATGGGAAAAACACGTCCGAGAATGATGATGGAATCAGTAAAAAAAGGTTCAACTCTTAACAAGAATTGCTCCAGCATTTACCAAAAACACGACTCCGACTAAAAAAGTTTAATATCGTCACTTTTTTTTTGCTTAATTTTCCTATTTATGTGTAATCAATTAAATATCAACCCTACCAATCTGGCCAATAGCCAAATTTGACTTATTATTTGCAAAAATAAAAGGTTCAAACTTTTCAAAATTTCCGATTTCGAGTACGACACCGGCCAAAAAGCCCTGACTCCACAGCCCTGATTTTTATAATCACAAAATATCTGCCTCTCATGTTATATAAATCTATGTACATATTTAATATTTGTATAATTATTTACCTGAATAATAATTTTAGGAAGCACCCAAATCCTCGGCAGGTTGCAACCTCAGCAGTGTAGGTTACAGTCATACTTGTTTATAAATCTCGACTATTTTCTATAATATTCACTGTTAAGACTTGGTCATATTTATAGTTATATCCGACCAACACTTTTTAAACTTTCTGTACGTAGGAAAACAAAGGATAATAAGAAATAAAAACTACAATATATAATATATACAATCAGCGAATAATAATTAAAAAGTGATTAACTATGATATCGTGAATATTAATATTATTTGATTACTTTATTAGGTAGATGTTTTGCGTCAGTATAAAAAAATGCAAAAAATAGTGGGTCATAAATCCAGGTACCAAAGAAATAACTGAAAGGTGATTATGATAAAAAATTGAAAAACAAATAAAATTTCAAATTAAAAAGTTCACTTTCTACACAGTTCACGAAAAAAACTTATTGTAATACGATTATTTAAATAAAAAGAAATGTTGAGTTTAAGCACTGTTAAAATTATAATCAATAATAGTTTTATATTTTGAACAATTCATAATTATCATTAGAAGGTATTTACGGGAAGAATTAATTTGTTAAAGCGCGTTTATATTATGACAACAGCGGACAACACGTTACAGACTAGAACGCGCGTCGCTCAAATCCTGTTTGTATGCTGTTCAACTGTTGTAACTTTAACAGCCAAACTGACGCATAGAGTGTTGCTACTGTTAAAGAACAATTTTTTTAGGAAGTATGAACATTAAATTTTAACTGCTTCTTACTCGATTGCAAAATAGAACAAAATAGGTTGTAGAATAGAACCCGGACAGGGGTAGGGATAGCTAATCACTCTCACTTAGTTTCATGTTTAAGATTGGATGGATGAGAAGGAATTTTATAGACTAAGTATAGACATTCATGCATTATAGCACAAAGCTGTAAACCGATTGTAAATTTAGAGCTCATAAGCACTATAATCGAAACCAACGATGTTGAACAATCGAATAATTTATTACTCAGGTCATAATTCAGTATTTGCTTGTGTTTGGTAAATATGTATTGAATTTATTTCTTCATTTCGTAATTTAGTTTCTTATAAAGGTAATTTAGCCGTGAATCAGTAGTAATATGTGTAGTAAAAACGAAAATTTTTGATTGTAAACAAAACAGTTCTGCATTTTTTAATAAATTAAACAGGATTATGGTATGGGCCCCACTCAAAACCATTTCATAAAATTATTGCATACTTAGTACGTATACATATAGATGCACAAAAGAATATTTGTATGTCTTCATTCTAATCGTAAAACTTATGAATGGTCTATGAGTTTTATAAGTAATAAGAGAATGTATAGTATAGCAATGTAATACAATAGCTTATAAGAGTACTAAATAATATTTTTTAAGTCTATGCATAATTACTGTTATGTTAATAATAGTCATACGTCACAAAGCTTTTTTCAAAAAAATCTTCATGGGTGCTTAGATAATTATTTTCAAAAGACAGTTTGTATTTAATGAAGGTATTATTCAGATATATAGATGTCACCGTTCGTGACGCGACATGCAAGTGCATTGGATTGGCTTTGTCAAAACGTGACATTACGTGTGATTTTAATAACTTACTTAATTTGAATTGAAAATAATGAAAAATAAAAATATTTACTGGCGTGTGATATTTTTAATAACTTCCAGTAGAAGTATTATCAATGATTGATTTTTCTAATATTATTCAATTCCTAGTTATATATTTTGAAAGCATTTAATGTCAAATTTATATGATCTTGTATCCACATGGCTTTATTTTGCTGGCTGAATAATCTTTAGGCGCAACAACTTTGTTGTAGTTATTTATCCTTGCGTCGTCGAAAAGCTGATGCTTCGGAGTGAGACGTTGGGTTAATTTTTTCTTCTCGATTCATTCAAACTATAATAAAAAAAAGGATTTATTTAGAACAGAAAGCTTAATATTAACTTCTACTTGATTATCTTCATGAAAATCCTTTATTAAAATTGTAAGTTACAACGTTTTGCGGAAAACCAAAATGGGCGACGAGGGCGGCAAAGATGCCGAGTCTGGATCGAACCCACTTTTGACGGCTAAAGCTGAAGTTGAAGATGAATACGATGGGTTCATTTGTTCGTATTTTGTGCATTTAATTTATCTGTGATATTTGAAACACTACCGGTTGTGTAAATAACGTTGTATTTGAATTGTTTTTTTAGTGCCGTCCGATGTCGATTTCGACGAGGCAGTCGGCGAAGAAGAAAGGACGTTTTACATGGAGAAATTTGAAGGTATACCCTTTTTTGAGACATAGATTTACGGCTTCATATTGAGAAAGTCATTGATGTACTTCATAAAATTACAATGCATCATTTTAGCTCTTCTGCTATATGTTGCTTTATTTCAAAAGAATTATTATTACTTACTATTTGTTCAGGACAGAAATTTTCAACTTAATGCATTTATAAGTTCCTTCCTATGCAATGGTGTCACAAACTGGCCGATTGGCGGTGACCGTTCTGATTATTTTGAATCATCGAAAGTCAAATTTTAACTCCATATCTTTTGTTCTAATCTAATGATAGTATTGTCAAATTATTTTCAGTGCCAACAAGGCCACTAAGTAGCTTGTATTGAGCCTGAAGTGCATATGTAAAAACTCTTTAACTGGAGTATTTCTGAAAACATAGTTTATCCAATGACAAGTAATAGAATTTATATGAATAGTTCATTCTACTCGTTTTTTACTATACAAACGATGTTAGTGCTTTGTTATTTTAGCTGAGCTTAATTATGACAAGTTGAAATAATATTTAGTGTAATGAACTATTACATCAGCGAGTAGGAAGCCTATTTCGTCTAGAAATATGTTAGATATTTTACTTTTCTTTTATTAGCCACCATTTCAAACGATTGATTTTCATAATATTTGAGTATAAAATAAGGCATTCCAGAAATGGATGTCCTGTGCAAGTAAATGCCAACGGAGTAGGGCCATGCCTGACAATTATTTGACAATGTCACTTTTTAACTCTCGATACTAAAATAGTATTATCCCACACAATCAAGGCTACATTGAAAAAAGAAAGTCATCCAAAAAATAGAAAATTCAGTATTCTATTTGAGTAATGTATAGCGTAAATAAGATATTTGATTTATTACTGACTCCAGTAGTTGAGCTTGAACATATGTCACAAGAAATAATATTCTTTGTGAAGTCATTATATTAATTGTATAGACTATTTGTTATGAATAATTGTAATCCAGTTAAGAGACTGCCGGCCACCCATGATGAAAAATCTGCAGTTATACAGCTATAAGCCATAATAAACTATTTTTTTCTGTTGCATACATCATGCAGTAACTTACATAGTGATTCAAATTGTATATCAACTATCATCATGCAATCCACAATCTTTTCTTCATGCTTTTTGAAGTACTGATGAAACAAAAATTCGAGACAGTAAATATCTACAAGAAATGTGATGTTAGATCATTTGCCCTGTGCAATTTTTTTATTTTTATTGAAAATTTTAACTTATTCACTTTCCATTACTGATTCACATGTTTTATCGCAGCTCTGAAGGTCGTAAAAGATATTCGATTGCACTGCTCGGCGTGTGACAAGCATTTGGGATTATTGACTAGATATATTAACCGATATCGCATGCACCCGCTGCTGAGAACTCTGGTCTGCGTCGCTTGCCAAGATTTTTACTGCAGTGGTGAATTTGAGAAAGGAGATGACGGCAGCGAACTCTACTGCCGATGGTGTGGTCAAGGTGGACAAGTCTACTGTTGTGTCACCTGTCCAGCTGTCTTTTGCGAGGTTTGAATTTTTACTTCGATAGTCGTATCATAATTTGTGGACTTTTCTAGAGCTTCCGTAGTGATAAATTTATAGTCAGAAATGGTATGTGTTTTATAATTCAAATATATTTTTTAGAAATGCATCAAGAGAAACTTTGGACCTTCCAAGATAACTGAAATCGAGTCTATAGATGAATGGAAATGTTTTGCCTGCAATCCAAAAACACTTTGGTCGCTGAGAGCAAAATATTGGATTTTGCTGCTTTATTGTGATTTTAAGAACAGGTATTTATATATGGTTCCTTTTTATTCCACAGATTGCATGTCAACCACATTTACTCAGTTTAAAATTTGAGGTAATAAATCTGGACCTGACCTATCCTGCCCTTTAATATAATTTCCAAATTTTTTTTTTTTACTTCACTCTTGTATTGTCTTCATATTATAAAAACTCTAGGATAGATACTTAACCCTAATTACTCAAAGTTTCTTTAGTTATTTGCCAGAACTTGCAATTTCCCTACCAACCTCTGCCAGTATGTTGATGATATAACTGTCTTCTGTCCTATATCGTAAACATGAGTGGAAATAAAATTATTGATGTAAAGAAGTTTTAGTCAGTTTCATCTTTTGTATTTTAGGCAAGCTCAAATGGCTTTGGATCCAACTCGAAAGGGTGTTCTGATGAAGCAAAGTCAAGTAGACGTGTCTGAATGCTGTAAGCGAGCAATTACAACAAAGCCAAAAACACCCATATCTGAAACTAAGAGAAAATCCATTGCCGAATTGAAGAAAATGGTGTCATCCGATCTAGCCAAACCCTCGATAGAACAAAGCAAAGCAAACATTATAGATCAGGCCAGGCAGGCCATCAAGAGGATCGGATGGCCGGTGAGCGTTAAGAAAGTGCCCGTGACGTCTCCCAACCCGTCCATATTTCCGCTAGGACCCGCCCTCTCCAGCCCTCCCACCAAGCGAATGAGAATGCCCTCTGCCAAATTTGCAGTGAGGCCCCAGATGATTATTCCATTGAACGGTCCCAACCCCATGATTCGGCCAGAGAGAAGACCTCGCAAATCAAATCCTGGAAACTTTGGAGATTTTATGGCTAAATCATACTCTTCTGGAATCCGTGACTGCTATACTAACGCTATCCCTAATGATAACTTAAATCTTTCATTGGAAAGTCTTACTCAGGTGAGTGTTTAATTTTTGTCTGCTTGCTGTATTTTGTATTCTTTTGAATCGATTCATTAACACATTGGATGCTGAGAACACGCCTAGCGTGTTCTATTGCATACTAAAACACAGGTCTAGCATTGAATGTGTTAAGGGATACAAGTGACACTATTTCAAATAAAAAAATTGTGGAAAATCACCTTTCCACCCCTTTGAAAATCTGTTTCATTCCCATCATATTAGATGGCTTTGTTGGTTTTCAACCTCAGTACACTTGGTAATTGCTTAACAAAAAAATTGTCTCCGTGATATGTATGTCTAAAAGTATATATTGAAAAAATCACAGTTTTAAGAAACTAATCATAATTATATTTTGTAATCATCAGGGATTGGACATGTCTCAGCTGGCCAACATGCAAACGACAGTGGCTCCGGAAGAAGACAATGTCGTTTGCACTCCGGACTTCCCCCTTCCACTCGAGCCACTTTGTGAAGTGACTGAGACACCTCCACCACCGGAAACCCCAATCACAGTAGAAAAGAAAGACGACGATGTGCAGTGCCTCACGCCTCCCGCTGGTGACACGTCAACATCCCCGGGTAGCTCGGCGCAGCCCAAGCTCACCCCGCGGCCCCTCTCTGCGCTCACGGAGCGCCGCATAGCCCCCAAACCTTTCTCAGGTGCGCTCTCACAACACGCCTTCTCCAACATCATTCAGATGACGGAGAACGATGTTACTGTCAATGAAGCCACCGGAGGCCTCAAGTTTAAAGTGGACCCCTCCACCCTTTCCTCCAGCAAAATGTACAAATTACCTGACGGAAGGGTTTTTGCTGTTAACACGAATCCGAAGATGCCTGGTGGGTATTCTGCCACCATTGTGTCAGTCAACGATGCCACTCCACGGCGCTCGGGACCGCCGCCTAGGCAACCGCATTGGCAGCGTCTTCAGCAGCGCCTTATGGCTCAGGGCAACCAACCTCCTCAGTCCAGGTCACATCTCTGGACTACGCCCACTACCACCCCTACACCAACCAGAGGAGGCGGTTCGCGTGGCCGTGGCAGGACTACCCGTAATTCTCGAGCGGCTGCGGCTTCGGCACCCGAGCCTGATGCTTCCGACTCGACCGTGACAGGAACCCGAGGTTCATTGGAGTGGTACAAATTTAACGTTTTGGACTCCATCGACCTCATGAACTATGTTCTCACCCGACTCGTCAAGCTGAAAGATCCACCAGGAAATCTCCGCAGTAAAAATGTTGAAGAGATGAAGTGGCTCCACCAGAATTTTGACCAGCTGTTGAAGACTTCCTGCAGGCGTTTTGCAGAGGTGCGCACTAATCTCAACGAAGGTTTTAAAGGTTGGCTCAAAGAGAACAATGCCCCTGAACTGTTCAGCGATGACGAGGATGAAGTGCAGATCTTGCAGTCTGAAGGCCGACCCCTTCCTCTTCCTAGACCTAAGGCTCCGCCAGTCAAGCCTCCTCCGCGAATCGATGATGAGCCTATTTTCATAGATGAGAATTCAAATGACTCTGTAAGGGAGTCTGGAAAAGACGGTGATCTCTCTAATTCTGCTGACGCCGCTGAAACACCCGCTTCAGTTTCTGACAACTCAATTAACAAAAAAACATCAAACGACAATGACGATAATGATTTAGATAAATCTATAGAATTGATCGACGACGGCAGCCCTGAAAAAGAATCAGACAAACCTGGAGACGATTCAGACAAGTCTTTCACTCTGGAAGTGGATAAAAAACCTGACGAGGAAACTGAAGTTACTCCTGATGAAGATGCGGTAATTACTAAAGTAAAAGACGTCATTCCCGAACTCGAGAAGCACGCTTCTGAAATGGAGCAAGATTCAAATGTAAAAAAGAGCAATGGAGAGACTTCCGAAGCGGAAGAAACTACAGAAACCGTAGATGCCGAAGAGGAGGCGGCGGAGGCAGCAGAGTCTACTGAAACAGAAGACACAGCTGAAACCGAAGATCCCCTTCTGAAAGAGGACACTCTTAAGTCTGTGGATTCTGCGGAATCAGGAAATGATGTTTCTAAAATCGGCAAAGAAGAAAATTCTAAGGTCGTCGATGTCACGAAAAGAGATGAAGAGGACTCTGACGGCTCATTGACTGTTGACAGAGACGAAGAAGAATTATTGAGAGATGATCCCATGGAGACCCCTGATGATGGAAACGTCGCTAACAATGACGAACTGGAGAAGCGGGATAATGATGTGCAAGATGCAGACGAAGAAATGCCTCTCGCCAACGGCAAATGTTCCTCAGAAAATAATTCTAAACAAACAACGGACACCACTGAAGTGCTCGACGACGATTCTGTCAGTCGGAACACGACAGAAGTCTCTTGCGACAGCAAAGTAAAAGCGGATTCAGGACAGGACGCCATGCTCAAAAAAATTACCAGAGAAAATGTTGAACCTGTTGAGAATTGATCATCGAACTCCGGTTTTAAGTGGCGTGAGACGATTCCAAACAATTGGTGATATTTTGTACAGCTCTTTTAAAATTCATTTATCTCTTGTAGGAACTCTGAACTCTGTTTGATTGAAATTCAACTACTATTCAAAGTTGAATGTTCCAGCGATGGAGAATGTGATCAAAAATATTATATTTATCAAAATTACTCAGCAATTCCTAATGAGCTTTACACAATATTATTGCTATCCAAAGAAGGATAACTACTGTGCAGGTTTCAATGAATATAGCATTTTATAAGAATATAAATACTAGAAGCTTCTTTCAAAATATATCTACCTGAAGATTAAAAATATTAGTTATTGATTGAAAGCTTGTACATATTTCATTTTTGATTATACTACACTGCGGCCGCTAGTCATTTTGACTCGGGACATTAATATGGTCTTGGTATTCAGCAAGAGATTGTCACTGTCGCATTCTGTTATAAACTCAGATTATTCCTTTTGCACTGTTCTGTTACCTTTCGAAAGGTGATATTCTGCGTGAGTGAAAAAGTTAGACTGGTGAATTGAAACATACTGCAATTTTTTCTACTTGATTGTGCAGATCTGAATATCTTGAAATTATTAATATTTCTTCTTCTGATGTCAGTTATCTGGATTGATTTTGAATCAGATAGGAGATGATTACTTTTCAACTATTTGCAGATAGATTTCTTCACCCTACAATGCATGACTTATTTTAGTTTCCTAATATTAGATATTTATCCAAGGGATACCTTGATTTCTCTAATGAAAATTTTATGTGCCGCAAATTTGCGTCACTGCGTAGGGTAATCATTGTTTAAGTGTCATCACAAATATTTAATGATCGCTAGTAAATTCTATGAAATTTTATCTTGGGCGGCCGAGACCGCTTATCCTCTGCATGCAATATCTAAGTAATAAACGAATTCAAACAAAGCCATACTATGATTTGTCTAATATCCAGGGAAAATAAAATTTTGCAGAAATAAATTGTATAAAATACTAATAATACAAACAAAAATTTGTATCTGAAATCGTTTAAGGGTCGCTTAAAAGAATTGCACCTGCTGTTTTATTATAAATGAATTAAACAAAAAATCTCTTGAAATCAATATTATTTTTTTGATAGAGTTGTCCTCGCTAGACATTCAAATGCTAAAAGATAGTGAAGTGAGAGAAGCTTTGAGAATGGTGCTCGATTATAGAACAGTAGTTTTTTTTGAATACCAAAAGCATTAGAATATTAGTATGTGGCTGCGAATCATAAATTCAATGTATAATAACAAATGTTATACTAAAGTTTTATTTTGTTTTTTGATATATTAATAACAATTAAAGAAGTGATTGTGCTATGGTTCACATATTCATAAAGTAAAGACTTTTTTATAGCTGAAGTTGCTGTTTTAATTGTTTTTCTGCCAATCCTGTTGCATGGATATTATCTTCGGTTTTTCTACAGATTTATATTAGCTTGTAATGAAAAGCTGCTCTGAAATTTTGTTATGTATTTTAAGGCAGCAATTTTTAAAACTTTGGTAGTATTCTATTTTCTTTTATTACTGATACTTACAAACAGTTATTATCGTGAAAAGTACTTGATTTCTGTACTCTGTTATTGCGATTTTTCATGTGGAATTCGATCATTTGGAAAACGAAAATATGGTGTGCCGAACGAAAGGCTAAGAGTTGTTATATTGAATTAAAAAATCAGAGCCGACAATACTTTATGTACCACTACCGCAGGTTATCAGTGTATAATTCAGTAAATGAAGCAAGCCATTCATTAAAATGGTCAAGATTGTTTTCTTATATGCTGTTAATTGCAGTTTATAAGAAATGAAGTCTTCATATTGAGTAATTGATCTAAGCGGTTTTACGTTTACACTAGGGTTGCCTACATTGTGCCGTTGCAGATCTAGAGATTTTTTTGCTTAAGGAGGGGTTAGTAAAAAAACATGTCTACATTTTATTCATGCTATCATCACAATGAAGAATACTCAAATAATTAAATTTAATGTGAGGCAGCGAGCATAAAGCGCTATTCTGAGCAACTGTGGACTGAGTTAGGAAATCTGTTGTGGGGTGTTGTCTCCATTCCTATGTGATTGAAAGTTGATACAATTAGGTTTGTGGATAATTTGACCAAGATTTAATTTAGCCACAGGTGATCAGGATTCTCTTTTTTTTTTCTTATTTGAAGATAAATTTGTTTACAATCATTTTAACCTATTCAGATGTTGCTGATATGGAATTAAACACCATATACAGAATTAACCCACTGGCCTGAAGATTTTGTTGGTTAACCCTGAGCCCTGATCTCCAGGTCAAAATGACTGTTGGCAACCTATTTAGCACAGTTAGGAAAGTTGATTTTTAAAGGAAAATCAATTTCCACACTCGACTTAAATTTGTCTGCTGCTCATATTGTCAATCGGCAGTGAAAGCTAAATTCGATTAATTTGGATCTTTCAAATATGTGTACATTGCAATATGTGTGAATCTTCTTAGAACCTTTACCACGTAAATCAATTTAATCGATTTAAGTGTTAATAATGAAATATTTTTTAACGCTGAGTATATCATAATGAATTTATGTAAACGCTTTTGGGTAATTGATTTCTTGAATTTCAATTGAATATGATAATTTTGGTTGTCGTTTTTGAATATTTTTTCATAATACAAGATATTTCGGTTATAAACGTTTTTCATATAATTTTGTTTTTAATATAAATATATTAATTATCTAGAGAGTATAAACGAAGAGTGCTGTGCATTCTGATTTCTATGTAAGTATTTCAATTATATTTTGACGAACATAGTTGTATAGCCTTGAAAATAATAATAACGAGGGTAGGTTATTCCACTTGGCGTGAGGAGACACTGAATTATAATTACCTTTAAAAATTTTCTGATTTTCAAGCCTTTCAAAAAGATTCTTCCTGTTAATCGATTGCTGGAAAAAAAACCGTTGGAAGTATTTTTTCATGTGTATCAATTGACATGTAAGTACAAATTAGTTAATACTGGAATGAAGTTTTTTTTTAAAGAATTTACCTGTAAATGATTCATTTTCTTTATATTTGAACCGGGTGTAGATCTGTATAAAAAAACGTTCCTATGCATGCACAGAAAATCAGGCTCAGAAAGTGTTGTTAAATACTAATCGTGAATATATTATAATAAATATTGCCTAGACTTCGCTCAGTGGGGCTTTCTTCGATGTAAATACATTCCTTGTAATCTCATAGAAGCTCGATGTTACGTTAATTTGTTTGAACACAAAAAAGCACATCCCTTTTCATTGTATAGTTTAAGTAGAAATAATAAACCATTACTTGTACTCGGTTAGTTCCTTTTGGTCTTGAAATGCTGTCTCGATTACATTGCTGTGTCGAATCAAAAATATTTTTAATGAATATATTTTTATCCTCTCAGGGTCAATGTAGTTGTATTAGAAAAAGTCAAATTTTATTGGCCTAACGATTTTTTATCATTTTATAAAATAATTATTTGTGCAGACATGTAACATAGGCTCAAAAGTATGTTTTTCAATATGATTTTTTATAAAATAAATACATATATAAAAAAATTTGCTTGTATTATTGAAAATACCCACTCCGATCTGTTTTGCAACCGTTACCTGATTTTCGAAAATAAACATTCAAGCCAATGTAGAATTGCTGGATGCAATTTTGGGATGCCAGGGTCACGCTTGTTGTGTCATCCATATTGCTGTGTTATTTCATACCTGGGGGCCTTTTGTTGATGCCTTGGCATGAATAGATAAACCCAATTCATTGTCATTTAGCATAAGGAAAAAAGAGAAACCCACCCTAGTCATAGATGTGTTTATTCTCAGAATGGCAGTAATAAAGAAGACTTCTCTATATAAAATATTGACATTTATTGAATTCTTTTTGGTTGATATTTTATTTTACATACATACATAAACGTATAGCTTTGAAGTTTTAATCTAAACAATGAATAATGAAGGCTATTATACCAGATTCAATTATATGGTATAGTTGATTCGCATTATGTGAACATTGAATAAAACAAGAGATATCAGGCAGAGTAATTAAATATTATGAATTGACTTTGAAAAGTACATTTAATATTTGTAACATTTAAGTTGTGTTCTGTAAATAGATTTTAAAATGTTTACTATTTTTAAGTGATTTATGTTAGCGATGCTCAGGATGAATCACCTATTATCTCGCCCCAATATAAAACGCTTCAAATATATTGGGTGCAGTCTGTGACGTTTATTTAATTAATAAAAGTGCTAAAGTTAATTAATAAAGACAAACCAAAATACATAAGTAACCATGAGATAATAATTCAATAAATACCTTATCTATAATGTGTGGCTTGATTTTTTAAATGTGTATTGAGGAAACATTGAAAAATAAAATCAACAACATTAATTATAATAAATTTGTAATAAAAAGCACCATTTATTTTTTAACATCTATGGGAGATTGAGAGTTGTAGACGAATTTGTTATCAAATTTTAATTTGTCCAAAAGTACTTACAACTTAAATTTTAAAAGCTAGTACCGTGAAACAGTATTCACCGACATGCCGTCGACGACTGAATGGTAATTTTAATTGTACACTTGGTGGAGAGAAAACACTTATTTAAAATAGTTACGACTTATGAGGTAAAATAATTATCATTTTTGAAATAAAATTATTCACAGGGCTTCGTTAGACACTATTCAATATCAGAAACTTAAAAATAAATTAAAAAATATTTTTTTCATTGAAGAATCGAATTCAAATCAACATGGACTTAGCATTTCTCTCACACAAACCTGATGGTAGGTATGCAATTAAACTGAATATTATAAATAAAACTTATAAGTAACATTAAAAAAATGGCAGTTATAAAAATATGCGTAGCATACAAAGCCTAGAGATCCAATAGTGTTTGTGATTTTCAAAACAAGTAATTGTGTTTTTACACAAAGAATCTTCAATTAATAACCTTCACTTTTAAAGGTTGACTGTCAATCCTCAGTGGAAAAATATTAAAAAAAAAAAGTATACTCTCATTCAATATCTATACTTATAGATCTCTGGCACAGTTATATATTGATGAAAATTGAAAGCATGTACAGCATTATTAATATTGCAGATGAAACCATCATAGAGAATTTTACTATGTACAAATTGGCTTTCAGTACAATTTTAAAAACATTGGAATTAGATAAATAAAAAGCGTGATTGACAATTATTATTCTAGAAGTATTGATGTTATATAATATAATAGTACAACAACCATTGGTAATTTGCGGGATTTTACCTTAAAGGGGTACCGTGGAAAACTCGATTTACGGTCAAAAGAGACAATATTTAAGAAACAACATTGTCTGTCTAAATTTAAGTTTATTTGACATAGGTATGAGTCTATTATTTATTTTGAATTATCAAGAATAGTATCTATACTAAATTCTAAGCATTCATATATCAAGCAATTTATTTTATTTTGTCTTAAGCAATCTCTAAATACATTGATGTTCCAAAAATATCACATCAAATTCCAATTGACATTTATACAATGTGTCCACAATTAACGAGAAATTACTGTACACCTTTAAAATAAAATTGAGCGATGTGACATTTATATGATAATATAATAAAAGCTTGGAGTCATATTTAGCTCTCATAGATTAAACAGTTAAATTTATAATGGTCTCCAATTGTGTTGTGCAATAGTCAATCGAGCCATACTGTGAAATCGGAAGAAGCGAATAATAGGTAATCAATGTTAATAGTTTTATAAAAATAGCAACAACACGAAAATGACTTGCGCAATTGCTTTTTACCGAAATTTCATTTTCATTGCTAGATCATCTCCTATAAGCAGATCTAGAAATCTCATGTCTTGTGGGAGACATCTAACACTTGGTGTTTTGTAAAATAAATACACATATGAGGTAAATTAACTTTATTTTAGTATTTAAATTGACCTTTCCTCGCTCGTTCATTGTGATATACTCTCAGCGGAGTGTAGCTGCCATTTGAGTTTCCATTTGTGTTCATCCCTAGAATCAATACAATTTTAACTTAACATGGTTTACAATTATTATAACAGACTAACAATGATAGGTTTGATCTATTATTATAACTGTTCAGATAGAATTAGATTTAACCAATATATTTTATGTTGTATAGTGGTATTTGGTAAAAAAAACCTTGAACAAAATTGGCTTTATGCATATTACTTTTTCAAATTATGTAAAAAAAAAGGCATTTAATATTATAATCAATTACATATATGTAAATATACAAAAATATCTGTTTTTTTTTTCTTTTATTAACCAAATCTAATAAAAGATAAAAGCTGTTTAAGATCTCTTTTGTATGTTATGTTTTCTCTCTTACGGGTGAATTATGCCTGCAATAGTACACCTGAAAACATACCTTCCGTTTCAGATTATTCATTATAATCAAGCCATACTTTGGTTATATTGCTCAATTTGGTGATAATATTCTTTACAATGATAAGATAAGTACAATGAAATCAAATTTTTATACACAAACATACATCAATTATTCTTATATACATTTCAAATTTTGAGTGCTTTGAACAAAAGGGGCTTATAGTGCGTTGTATAGTGCTGCCATCCAAAGGTTCTTCTTAACTGATAGATGCAAATTTTTCTGCATCGACATTGACTAACTATTTTTAAAATGGTCTGGGTACTTCTTTAGTATTGAAATGAAGCTGAATAAATCACACGAGTGAATCTATTTCATTCTTTCAAAACTTTTTAACCATTTTGGGATTCCAGCTCATGAGCTTCGTAAATGAAGCCAATGACATTGACAGTTGACATTCAACTAAATACTTTATGTTCTATCAAAGTCTATGTAAAAAAAGAGCACATACTATCGGTATAAACTTAAATTTTGTTAGCAGATACTGTTTGCTGCTAACACTGTTGGAAGAAGAATTAATGATATATCTGAAGATCTTTGCTATCAGTTTTGATCCACGACTGCATTCTTCAAAATTGGCTATACAAGGTAGATGAAGCAATAGTTAATCAACAATTTTCATTTATTTACATATGCCGGATTTGTGTCAAAAAATAATAATAAAAATGAAAATGTATTATGTTGCAAACATATTAATGGCAAAGCTAGATCCACAGTTTTTTTTTGAATAAATAAATATTACGACTGTATGTATTTAATTATAAACAACCGAAAATGTCAGCACTGTGGTTATGTTCAATGCACATTAAGAATTATTAGTAAAAATGTATGTATCACAGAAACCATCCCGTGAAAGAAGCCATTAGGATAAATTTCAAATGCATGCATATTGATTGGTGGGTCAATATTGATACATCCCTTGAACCTGGTTTTATAAAAATTGTTACACATTGAGTGAAAATTTTGCATGTCTATGGGTGCGCCAATGGTTGTAATTTTGTGATAAATATGTGCCTAATTATTTGCCATAGACAGAATATTTTTGTTTTTACCTCTCATTTCAGTTTCCACTGTGCTGGCTTTTTTTCACATTAAAAAGAGTTATTTTTTAGCCAATGTAGTAACGGCTTGTTAAAAGAAATAAATAGATTATTAAAAAATAAGATTTTTGAATTATTTTCTTATCTAAATAAGCATCAAATGAATTGAGTCGTATAGTTTCTAATGGTTTTAACTCCGTTTTGGAACTGAAAAAACTGTCCACGAAACCTACAGTACACGTACAGTCGACTTATGAGATTGTTTGTATTTTTCTATGCCATAACAGAGAATACATTTTTTGAAACTATACAACCCGTCGCGATTTGATAATTATGTATTAAAATATTTCTAGTCTAACATCATTAAAATTCTCACAGATTTAAAAAAAATGTGTGTTATCAATTGCCAATCTGTTATATTTCAAAAACTTCTTTCCTTTTTAATGATTTTAGCTAACACGGTGACCGACCAGTTAAATAGGATTATAAGAAAATTATTTATCATGAAATATAATTAGAATGTAAGAATCCACCACTTTTGATTTCATATTTGATGTGTATTGAAATTATTAGTTACCTTGCATAACAATGGGATTCGGTGGTCCAGTCGTAGAAGCTCTACACAAGGGTGCCAATAATAGATGATAAATTATCAGGTACAAAAGGCCGATAATTCCAGCTGATATAGCCAATGTTCTATATGACATTTGAAGTCTTTCTACCGGTTCTCCATATTTGACAGTCAAACCAATAATTGCACCCAAACCTCGACCTATGAAGATGTGTGATATTAATACAATATATAAATTGATAAGCTTAAAATTTCATAAATATAATCATTGCAAATATTTTCATATTCAAACAAAATAGATTTTTGATAATTGCTTAGTACTGACAATAATATAAGTCAAAGATATAGTGAATAAATGATGAATGAGCTGAAAATAGCATTCAAAATATCTTAATGTTCGAGATTCTAGGAAATTGATATGGTTAAGTTTATGCCAGCTTACCTAAACAGAAATGTGCTATAACTGGCAACGCTTGGCCAGTGCTAGTATATTTTCTTGGGACAAGATGCCTGAAGTAAAGAACCGCGGTTACCCACATCAGGCTTAGAGTGAAAACTTCAAATACTTCGCAAAGTAAAACCCACCATGGGTCATCTAATACTGCCATTCCTAAAAAAAGAAGAACACATATTAAACAAAAGATCTCTTAGTTATGACACTTTCAGATTGTCTATGCTTTTTATGTGTTAGGCGTTTTATATATGCGTATTGAGGTTGCTAAGTTTATTAACACTGCCATTTCGTAATATAGTCATATTAGCTGACAGACTATATATACCATTACATGGGAAATACATCTTATTATTACCTGTATATCTGATGATGTAGAAAGTAAATGCTCCAATGAAAACATTAGAATGTCCAAAATAGTCAACTAAACGTTCGGCTTTCCATAAGATGGGGATAGCAGGTAAGGAACCAACTGTCATAGTAAGAGTGATTAGAAGATCTGATCCTTGCATATCTTTAATGGTCCTGTAAACAAGTTCATTTAGAAAAATTATCATATCAATAATAATAATATAACACTTATATAAATATATAGAAAAAAATCGGTATTTACCATGCCAAGTAAGTGTCGAGCCCACTCCAGAAAACACCGAGGGTGATTAATACTAGAACAACTCCTGCTGTTTCTAATCCATATCGTCTGACTGTATTCATCGGTAAAGCGAGCATTCCAGACTTGGTGTGCCACCACCACTCGGGTGGAGTAAGAGGCATTTCCCTGTTAAAAATAATTGATGAGTTGTTTTTAAAAGATCACAATACCGTTGGGGTCGCGATAAATGGAGGCTTATTGTATACAGTTTTACATCTTTGTGTGTAAAATTGTAAGCCAGTAAAATCTTGTGTTATTATAAACAAGATGCTATACTAGAATTATTCAAATTTATTTTCTGCTTAAAGTGTATTATCTACATATTGTCAAATCAAGAACTTTATATGCTACATCCATGAATATGAACAGATGACACTGCCACCTGGTAATTAATAGTAAACCAATCATGTGTTTAACTTGAAACTTTTAACTTGTTTAGGTAGAGGACTAATTTACTCATCTACTGAATTGCATTCAGTACTGACATACTAAGTAAATAATTCTGTAATATAAAAAATCTTACTTTGAAAATATCATGACAATAGCGCCAATTACGAAAAGAATCATCATGGAGAGGATAGGAACAATATATGCAGGGAGTGATGTATCTTCCGCTACTGCCTCATGTATCAATCCAATGAGTGGCGGAATCAACGCCATGCCAATGATTCCAAAGGCTAACTGTCGGCCCACATCGCCCCTGCCTATTGATGTTTCCCTTGTGGCTATTACGCAAGCAGTGCATAATAAGCACAGTGCTGCCGTAGCAAAGATGTCTCCCAAAGTTCTGAAAAATAATTTCATAAAAATGATTGATGTGCAAGGTGACAGTGAGTAATGGGTGAGTAATCAGTCTCGGAATGGTGAATTCTTTAACCTCCATTTTAACTCTGAATGTAAAAATCTTTCGGCTAGTTTATATTGTGCTAATAAGGCTGATCTATAGGTGAAATTTTTTATGTATCATCTTATTTGAAGAAAAATCGTTTCTGATTGGCTGTCATCGGATCCGTCTCTGATTGGCTGGGGTTAAATATTCTTTTATGTATGATTCAAATAAATTGGTTACCGAATTTAGTTTACTTAAATCACGATAGAATAATTTGGAATTTGTTTTCGTAGAACTGCAATTATATTCTATATTAAAAATGTCTAGCATAGTCTGGTGAGACCACTAGTATTATATAAAAATCAATTTAGTAAACATAAAAAATCAATGATATTATTTTATATAGGTGATAAATTAAAGTTTGCATTATTATTAATTGAGTCTAATCTTTTTATGCACATTACAATAATTTTTGGCATAAAATGTAAGTTACCTTCATATGGTGTATTAAAATGTTAAGACAAACCTGAACACTAAATAAGTCCAGAAGCTGGCAACAGGATCACCAATAAATAATCTACACTGTGACTCGGCCAATACACTTTCTGGTGAATCATAGGGATTGTCTACATTACATTCAATAATGGGAATACATGTTGAGTTATCGTCCTCCATTGAAACAAGTGAAAGAATTTCATCTGGAGGTACGACACAATGGAATGCACCACCTGGAAAGATCAAAAATTTGATTAATATTGAATATCAATATAGAATGGAGAGAATTGAACATAGAATATTGAACTAAAAAAACCAATAAGCCGTTTCAAACAGAAATGAATTTTTAAGCTCAATAATATATAGCCATAAATTCTTTGCCAAATATTAACATTTTTATAAAATTCTTTTCTTTATTTGAAACATTTAATAAAAATAATATGACAGATATGTCTAGTTTCAATATGTGATGAAATAATAACATTTCAATAAAAAATATGAGAATGGCAATATATAATAAGCAATAATAATCAAAAGGTTGAGCATTAAATGATTTTTCTCTTGATGAACGTAAAAAATAAATACAAATTAGAACCTAGATCAGTTCTTATCAGAGGTAATTCATTTGACTTACTTAGTGGGTACATGCACCATGCTGTTTCATTTTCACTTTCAATCTCTTTTTGATATTCAATTCCTGACATTAGGTTAGCTTTTAATACCATTTTACTTGTGTATTCTGTGAACACCTGGCACAATGTGTTTTCACCCTTTTCCTTGCTGTGACAAATGTGAGGTGGTTCTATACCGAAAGTTGCAGTACTATTACGATCGGATGTCTCAGTAATACTCATGTCATCCTATAATTGAAAAAAAAATATGCTTATCAAATTAAAGTGTTATTATTCTTTACCAGCGGCAGAAACAATGAAAAAGTTAAACATTGACTAGCCAAATACGATAATGCACTCTTGGGTGGTAATAATCATTTTCTTACTGTCAATATTTCACAAGAGATAAATTAATTTAATGAAAAAAAATAACAGGTTAATAGGGCCCAAAAAGTTGAGAAAAGTCTCAATTTATTTAGGTGCTTTTAATATTTTAGTAAGCCAGATTTTATCAATCAAACAAATGTATAAATATATATAAAAAAAAATCATTAAAATGTAACACTGTATTGAAATATGAAGCAAAAATAAATATAGACTAATTTTAAATTAATAAATCCTAGTAAACTACACAGATACAAGTACCTACTTCTTTTTGGTAAATTTTCTTGTTTTTTAGAATGAACTTACCCCATTTTGTTCAGGATCAACATCGAGGGGTGAATCAGTCTCAATTTCATCATCAATACTCTTGTCATCGTCAAATGAACTTTCAGTAGTTGAAGTCATGTCGTATAATAAAGATTTGGCAATCGGAGGTTTCTGGCAAGCGTACTGACATTTCGATAGCTCAAGCAGTCCAGACTGAAACATAGAAATATATTATGAAAGCATTTATCTAAATATCGGACGTGTTTGTTTATTTGATGGCTTAGGGTGGTTATAGTTGTTACCTTTTCACTAGACCATTCGTGACAGATATTTTCATCAGAGCACATCTCTTGGTACACTATCGCACTCGTGGAATTGCACATAAAGTTCACTGAGGGTCGACGTGGCTGTAATGAAATAGAGAGAAATGTAAGGTAAAAGAAAAAAAGTGAAGTATAAGTTTGGGATTAGATATCAATTACACAATATGATTGAATGATTAATCTTTTTGGACCTAGAGCAGCATTCTACTGGCATGCAGAGAATTGTTACAAATATAAAAGGTTCAGTTTAAAATGATCGTAGAGATACACTTATTCTAATTCAGTTATTGGAAGCTATATTAATTACATAAAATAAAAAATGTATACATCCAAATGAGCTGACTACCACAGATAATTGCATTTTTGATTTTGTAACAATAACATACTTACTTTATGTTATTTAATGTATTTTTTCTCTAGCTCTGACTGTGTATATATAATGAATTTGTGCACAAACACATTAAAAAAATTATTGTTTTTGTTTAAAAAACTTATTAAAAAAATCTGAAATTATTTCAAATCATGGCAAAATTCTCTCTTTGTTTTATATAATGCCTTAATTTAAATAATACCTGTAGGGCTTGTATGTGTGGAACAGTCATTAGTAAACTGTAGAACAAGGCAGCACCTATGAAACAGATCGCTAGCAGATATCGTAAAACTCGATTATCTCCATTGTTTTGTACAGTACCACCATTTTTCTCTTTCGTTTGCGTCTCACAGCCGCGGCCAACAGAGTATCTGAAAAAATAAATAATACATTCATCTATGAAAACAAACATGGTGCGATATGTATTAAGTTAGGAGCAGCGAATGATGTTCAGCTTTACAACATCTGAGTCATGAATTAACTGAGCATTGTGTTCATAAAGTCTTCAGAACCAAACTTTTCTTCACTGAGAAATATACATAAGCATACTCCTAGTTCTTGAAGTACTCTATGTTATTGGTTTTCGATGAAATAAAATTTCTTAATAAAAATTTGACACATTGATAACAGATGGCAGTACTATAAATAATATTTTCTTTTCAATTATGGAGTTATGTGTTTTGATAGAAATGGATCAGTTCATAATCAATATTTAAATTTAATATTATGTTTTTTACAGTGAATGAATAAAATATCTTTTTACAAGGAAAGGTTCCAATTTTATATGAAATATCATTTATTAATGTAGTTGATAACAATAATAACTTGATGTAATCCACTTACTTATCAGCTAATGGTCCGACAATAAGGGGTCCAAGAAGTGCCAAAAATGGGGACACAATTGATATAATAATGGCTTCATTTAGCGTAAAGCCAACCGACCGGATGTGGGCAGGTAGGAAGGGGAAAAGACATCCAACACCTGAAATCAATAATATGTGTTTTGTGTTAATTTTCAATAAAACCGGCGAAATAGTTATTATACATGTTGTTTAGCTGTGTGACATGTGTTTCACTGTTTTGAAAAATATCATCTGACTTTTCAAACCTCTTTGAAATTCATCAAAAAAGCAAAACATGTGTCGCCCTAAAAATACGGTCAAAATGTAATTTCAATAAATATTCATTTAACCCTTTGCACTCCTATATATTTTATTTGTTGACTTGCAGCAACTTCTCAATAGATTTATATCACAAAGTTAGCGTATTTATTAGCATGGTAAAAAATAAGGCACACAATCCAATAAATACGGTTTTTATAGTAAATATAATTTAAAATTAATAACAAAAAAAAGTTCCATCAAATTTTACAGCGTCGACAAAGGACTTTAGGACATTTCACGAAAAAAAAAATGCTTTTTGTATGATATTTTTTTTTCAATTCTCAGTTTCCGCAATGAAAAGAATCAAAATCTGTTAGAATGGAAAAACTTACAACCGATATGTTTAAATCAAACACTAAGGCTATCATTAAAAAAAATTTACCACAGGCATCAAAACAAAAATATGGAAGAATACATATACTTATAAAGATTTTTCCACTTAAGTTTGAAGATATTTGCATATTCGATATTGTGAGAATGGAAAAATGGCTATAACTTACGCCGCAGTAATTATCATTCCAAACTTTTTTGGAAATGTTCACTCCATAATAATTTGAGAAAAGAAATATTTTTATAAAAATATATATCATTTACCGCGCGTTTCATTGCCAAGAAAATAAAAGTTGTAGGTAAAGTAATACCGATTTTTTTACAGATTGTGCTACTTGTTTTCTCAATGTTTCGCAGGTTTATAGTAAAATTTTCCAATTTGTTAATTTTGTCAACGGCATTTATAAAAAATATTTTATCTCAAATATTAGAATGCCATCATACCAAGAATTAGCAGTTAGCATCTTAAAGGTGATTGCAAAATGTATGTGCATGGACTGGTCTGAATGAAGTTCGAAATTCAATTGAAAAGTCTGATCTTTGAAGTCCTATTCAAGAAGGATTTAATAGATAATTTACATTTATAGTTAAAAGTAGAAACAATAAATTGGAATGATTAGTTATCCATTTATTTCAAAGACCGGCAAATATTTGTTATACAAGAAATATGATGCAACATTATTTTGAAATATATGGTTACATTGATATAAGAAGACAGTTATTTAAACAAAAGAATCTCACCTGCAAAGAATATGAATAATACGCATTTGAGCGTCACCAGGTTTTTATTAATCGACACCATTTTTGCAAATCTTTCTCCTCTTCATCGAGTCGATAAAACAATATTTTAAAAATACAGCCTCCTGGAACTTATTTACTCGGTTTGAGTCTTTCGTGGATGAGTGAACCCAAAATGGAGTTCAGTCAAAAGTTAGCTATCTTCCCATGCTATGGTGTCTGGAGTCGGCAGTGCTTGCTGTACAGGTCCACCTGTAAATTAAAACAAAACTGATGATAACTTATTTTTTATAATTGAGGGTAAATCTGTGTATTTGATATTGGATAAAAAAAAACATTGTTACATTTTATACTATTAATTAATGATAATATTTTCTTGGCACTGATAAATGGTGAAAGCAGGACGAATTGACATGATAATACGAGCTGCTAATATTGCCAACTGAACTAGAATTTTATTCTAAGTAATTAGGGTTGTCAACTGTTCCTGAAACAATTCCGTGACATGTGGGCTAATACCATGTATTTTGTGTAGGTGATATTGGTCGATAGCTTTCTCTGAAATTTTGAGGTAGTTAGGACAATCCCTGCAAATCCGGGACGGTTGGCAACCCTTATCTCTACTGCCTTAAAGTGATAAAATATTTATTTATTTACTTATTTAAGAAAAAGCAAATCATGGCATTACAGCTGATGCCAATGCGCCATGTATTTGACAAATATAAATACATGTATTTATATATATACATACATGTAAATACATAATAAAAATCACTAATTAATTAAAAACAAGATGAAAACATTGTAGTCATAAAAACTAAGAGAAAAAATTTATAAAATCATATTAGAAATTTTCAAAGATGTCAACCGAGTGAGTTCTGACAAAATCAACTTAAATTCATAAAATATAGTATTCGTCTGAACTCACTCACGTCAATATGAAATACGTCGACATCCGAAGCAATGCGAATTATATATGAAATATGCGGAGTGTTGGTAATGTAACATATTATATAAAACAAATAAACCAGGGGTCATCCACCATTTTATGCCTATTGCCCACTTTTGCTTATTTTTAATGATAAAATTTCGTTACCGCCCACCAACATCGCTATATTTCAATTCAGTATATGGGTGAAAAAATATGGAGTAAAAACTTAAATCGCCCACCGTCCACCATAAAGCCTGTACCGCCCACTACTGGGCGATATGGACCAGGTTGACGTAACTCGTGATATAAACTGTCATATTATTTTCAATGGTATAAGGGTTGGTATTCCACTGGTTGTCGGCAAGTGTTCTATAAAATGTTGAATTGCGTTTTAATGAAAGCTCCCACACGCTCAACGATCTGATCGTTTCAATTGAAACGAACATCAAAGGTAACATAATAATGATAAAAAGGCCACCAGTACATGATTGTATGTATATAATTCTACTACACGGTGGCCATGATTCCATGATGAATTGTAGTGTATAATTTGTACGGTCGATTCGGCGGTTACTTTGTGGTTATTCATTTTCGATACAAACTTAAAATTGATTACTTAGTAAATATGTAGCAATGCTCTTGTGTTATTTTGAGTGACGCGGTCATTTTTGATAAATAATATTATGCTTGTGAAACATCTTAGTTATCGACTATTTTATTCAATTTATCTACACAAAAAAACATTTGAAAAAAGCAAGTAAGTTTAATGAGTATCAAGCTACACAATCTTTAAGTTTAGATATCAGTATTCGTCTGGGGTGATTCACGCATGCGTGGAACATGTCGAATATTATGTCATTGTATACGGTCTGTGGTGCAGTGGTCAACGTTGTTGGCTTCCGTGACGGATTCGATTTCCGGTACGAGCAGATTTTTTCAGTCGATAAATCGATTCTGTTCGAAGGTAATGGGTGTTTGTGTTGTTGAAAATTCCCTTCCCATTTTTCCGATCCCAAAAAGCGACGTATAGCGAGAGCGATTAGCTAACCACCAGTCTTGTCCTTGTATTCTTTCAATACCTACACTCTTCGAAAAAGAGAGGTTAAGCAACTGAGTAACAAGCAGTTCTCGTAGAAAAATATATGTTGAGATAAACTCCGTGAGGATTCCATATGCTTCAAGTTGGGAGTGGACATGGTTAAAATAAATATATATATATTATAATTAAATTGCTTACGAACACGTTATAATCTAATATACCCTGTTGTCATGGACCAGAGCTTTATAATATTAAATGTGGGTGGTGAAAGTAGCACAGATGTGTTTTATTTATTTAAAGATTTCAATAAAATTTAACTGTTTAATATTTAATATTTAATTGCTGAGATTATGGCTTTTGCCATTAGCTGTCATCAAACGTATGGCATCACAATCGGCAAAATACCCGGTGTTTACGAAATTGGGCGAGACGTCGGGTTCATTGGCGACGAAAGAACTAAAAAATCGTGAAGGAATCCGACAGTAGCAAGCTGCGACTCGGATCTCAGGCATCTTCCGATCCGACCGGATCTGGTCGGCGGCAACTTCTTGTGATAGCGAATGCGACATTTATTTATGAGATTTGCTAATGGCGCTGGTCGGGGAGGAGAGCGATGAAAGGTGAATGCCAGGAAACAAAGGATGCAGGCAGCAGCGCACTGGAGGTTGTATGTACCTCCAATCCACATAAGGATTTCATTACATCAAGTCAATGGCCGGTTTTTTGTCACGCATCTTGGCCATCATTTTGAACACAATATATGGTGTCTACAATGAAAAAGACTTGAAAGATGGCAAACTATATCACTCTACTTTGTATTACTTATTTATAACAAACGCCACGTTGCAGTGATAAAGCACCAGTTCCGTAATACTTGAAAATAATGTTATTTCTGACTGAATTTTTTTTTTTTAATGTATTGTTTTAATGAAAAGATTCTTAAAACTGAGCTGAAACAAGTCGAGCCAGCTTGATTAAATAAAGGAGTTCACATGAACTTGGATGAGGACATCGATTTATTGAAATAAATCGACAGAGGCCAAAATTTATTTTATTTTTTGAAGGTATAAATAGAGGCAGCTTTTTCTAGTATTTCATAAATGTTACAGTAATAATATATATTATCGAAGATCATAATTCACAATCTCATAACATTACATTGCCTTCGCGAACGGTTATGGGATTATGTTACGCAGATGTCCCAAATCCCAGAATGAAGACGTTACAATTATAATTCCATCGGTTTGTTTATTTGCTGAAACCCATCTCTATACCTCATTTTCTCGTAATTTATAAGCTGCTGCGTCAAAATGAAGTTCGTTTATATATTTTTAAATGAACTAACAAACACAATACAAATGCATAATATGAAATTTAAATAAAGTTGATGTGATAAATCAAGACTTTTTGTTTTACAATTGATAAAGCAGTTATTGCCATATGTTTAAATATGTATAAATATTTGATTTCATTTCCATGAGAAATCAGTAAAAGAAAATTGCAATTTTCTTCCTCGCGTGTGTCAAAATGATTTTTCTATTGGGTTCAAGAACCTTTACAAATAATACGAGTTTGTATGTCATATGGCGGTCTCACTTCTGCGACAGTTTTGACATTCATCCACTAAAAATTATATCGCATCATGATATAATAGTATTGCGCCAACGAAAAGAATAAATTCTACGATTAATATGGGTTCATAAAATCATTCAATACAATATATATTTACAATCGACCAAGGTATAAATGTGTATGATTAAGAACGAATTAAAGAGTTATTGGCACAAAATTGAAGACTATAATAATTATTAATCAACAAACAGTGGTAAGTTTTGACTAATTCACAAAATAAATCATAAAATACTGTTTATAAAATTATTCCAAAGGGAGATAAAATATTTATGATACGGAAAGAAAAATAACAATGTATTTTAATTCTACATAAATTATTTTATATATTTGTTGATAGCTATTTCGGCTTACGCCTTCGTCAGAACTATGTTTAAAACGTGTATTAGAGACAGTTGTTTTATGTCTAAGTTTTAATCGTTTAAACAGAATTGCCTGAGTAGCCATATCGGCTACTTTCAATTGATTGAGTAGGCATTTACTTGGTAGAACTCCATTATAATACAATACACGTTTTAAACATAGTTCTGACGAAGGCGTAAGCCGAAATAGCTATCAACAAATATATAAAATAATTTATGTAGAATTAAAATACATTGTTATTTTTCTTTCCGTATTATAATGGAGTTCTACCAAGTAAATGCCTACTCAATCAATCAATAAAATATTTATGCATAAATGATACATATGTTTTGATTAAATACATGATTTATATTACAAAAGTATAAAGTAAATATTTAAAAAATTGAGCCAATATAATTTTTTTTTTTAAATTATACTTAACTATAAACAGGATGAGAATGTTTAAGTTACTTGAATGCAAAGAGATCATATCACGAACATCAATGCCTCAGATGCTAAATTGTAAAAATCTTGTTATAAAATTGTCTCATCAGAATTCGTAACCATTTGATCGTTGGTTAAGTCTTTTACTACTGGACGACGTTTTTTATGGTATGTGGATACAATAAAAGCAAACGGTTATTTTTCCCAACGTAAATATCATAAAATGCGGCTAAATTGAGTGGAATTATTTTATATTTACGAAGGAAAAAAATGCCCAAGATACGCTCGAGCTATTTTTACAACTTCCACCACAAATTGAATAGTGAAATAATTTTAACGCGGTAAGTGCCTTCACAGTTGTGTTTTGTTGGTTTCAATTTCATTCAATCACCGGGTAATTCAATGCGGCATACATGTAGGAATACGTACTATTTGTGTATAAAAAGGGTAATGACGTACGGAAAATTTACCAACGCAAACAAATGAGACAAATAGAACAATGTAGAAATGAGAAGTATTATATATTATTATACTGCAGTTTTAATGTTGTACTTATTAACGAAAATATAATAATTAAACATTAAATATTTTAGAAGAACAATTTATTTAACGCTAAAACCAAGTGCATTTATTATGCATGTAGTTTATTATTAAATTGTTCCTTTTTCAAATTACATAAATCGATCAAAATGTTTCGTGGTACACCATCTATGGAACCAATTACAGAAGTGGATTCTAATCATAAATAAAAAACCGAAACGGCGTATGTATGTATGTATGTATGTATGTATGTGGGTATGTAATTCCCTTTTGCATTGTTGCTGCAATTTGCCATAAAAACGAATATGAAAGAAAATATGTTTGAATTTTTATCGGCGAAGACATTTAGTCAAAATGTAATAAATTAGTCTTCTACCAACTTTTTCCCGGCTTTTATTAATATAATAATGTTTATTATTTACGTGAAGATATTATTTGACATTTCTTTGACAGCAAATTAGATTTTTTCCTTGAATTTGGACATTTTAATGGGCGAGAATGGGGCGGGGCTGTCATCCAAATTAAATAAAGTTTGTGATTTTATTTTAACTCTATTTTGGATGTTAGATTTTGTGATATAATTATGTCGAATGATATAACATTAAATAATTATTGGTCGCTTAGTCCGAGCGACGCCGGGTAGCAATACTAGTAATATATAAAGTCATATTCAAAATGGTAAAATCGCGGGCGATAGTTTTTAACAAAATTCTGTGAGTCGAGACGCATAATTATGAAATTAACAAGTACTTTCCAAAATGTATCATGACACAGACCCCAAAATCTTAGCAAAGAAGCCCCCCATCCGTCCGTCAAATCAATAGTATCAAAAGCTTTTACTTGCCAATAATTATTACTCTCTTTTGAAGCGTTCACTGTCAATACTTGGAATGGCATTTTGATAAAAATAATAACACATTTTTAGTACTTATTCCACATTGGATTTATTGAGATCAGGACCGAATTCGGTCATCGCGAGCATTATCAACTGATAAGAAATACAAAAAAAAACAGCGTTATTTATACAGTTTAATTGTCACTGCAACTGAAGTGATAGCAATTATTAATATTATTACTTTAAAATCTCCAGCCTAGCATGCAAACCTTTAACTGCGACTAGAATGAATCCGTTAACCTGCAATTAATGATTTATTCAAAGCTTTCTTGTTTGTAAGATAGGTTATCAGATTTAATCCTAACTTTTACAGTTACTCTGATTGAACATTCACGTCACTGGGAGTAGTAAATCATCATTACTATGTGTTGAATACAATGCAATCAGCTCTACAGAGAGGCCGCTTTATGATTCGAGTTTCACAATCTGATAATAAAATAATTATCAGCTGCATAATAGGTTATGTGTACGATATATTTATACAGCGCCGGTTTTAGATGAACAATGTCGTCGTGGTCATGGTAATGACACACATATAACATATTATAAACAGCATCTTTCATGTCTTTACAGAATTCAATAGAATCAAATAGTCTTTGGAGTTAGAATTTTTCGAATTTTGTACTTTTCCATGAGTTTTGTCGCTAACTACCCGGGTTTCGGCAGTTCAAGTACATCCGTGCACTTGGAATGCCTGAAGATGCCGAAAGGCGAAACCCGGGTCGTTAGCGACAAAACTCATGGAAAAGTACAAAATTCAAAAAAATCTAATTTGATATTGAAATTCCATCAAGCACCCTCAGTCGAATTACTTAATTAGTCTTTGGAGTATTTTAAATCATTCAGTGCTTAAGGAATAAGTTCATTAAATTTTGTCTGAAATTCCAAATCAAGCTCTACCAGCCGTGTATGCGTAAGTAGCGTATTTATTTTTATTCAAAATAGTGTCATCAAAAGAAAATGATAAAAAGCATGATGGTCCCGGTTGGGAATTCGTGGTAGGTATAGGTCAGGTGTGGCCAAAGCGTCGATCGCGTAGCTATTCCAAGTCCCCCGCCTGTCTGGTGTACTGATGTACATACCTCCGATTCCTCTTTTATTTCAATGATAATAAATTCAATTTATTTTGTGAGTCGATCGTCACCAAAAACATCAAAAAAAGTCGCCCGTCGTGGTAAAAGTTTGGCTACCCTTTGTACAGGACTATAGGTCATAGATTCCCGACCGATATTATCTCAAATATTTGCATAATTTCCAAGCAAGATACGCGACACATTTTAATTACTTTTGATGGATTCGGAGGTAAATTTGTGGCAAATCGAGACACGTGTTCCGCCTCTTTCAGAAGCATCATCAGACTTTCTATCGCAAGGTTGCTTTAGAAATTATAATACCGCGAAACACGTGTATTACACAATACGTGGAATAAACAAAGTTAGTTTTTTTATTTTGAATCAAGATTGTTTAGTATTACGATTCAAAAACAGAGCTTGTTCCTTCAAATATCGCAATAAAAAATCTATGTAGCGAGATTAAACCATCATGAAACCATTATCAAAAATATTTGTAGGTATACCATAATGTCCAATTGACACAGTTGAAAATTGGATTCAAGGTGGTCATTAAAAAGTCATCATTTACCTCTGAGTTTTTACAATTACTATCACACACGTCGAAACTATTGTAGATATTTTTATTAATCGGCTTGGTAGAATCTCAAGACAGGAAGAAAGAAAATTTTAAAATGGTTATTAGGAAAATAATATACTGTAAAGTGAGCTTTAACAATATAAGCGTTTGATTTTAAAATTCAATATCAAATGAAGAGTCCGACGCATCTTTCCCAAGAGCCAAATTTCGATAACCCCCCCCCCGTATTAGATCAATTGGTATATATATATATATCTATGGTTGGTATTATAATTTCCTAGCTCAGGGATACGAGCCGATTTCAATTTGTTACTGCTAAAAAAACCTGTGTTGCCAACAGGGTAAGTTGAGTATCTCGTAAAAGAAAATTAAGTTTACTTGATGGAAAATTTTAAATTTCGAATGTGTGCAAGAATATAAAATTGTTTATTATTCGGCAGCATCTACAGTACAGTGTTCGGATTAATTTTTAAATATTATTTAGACAAATGGGAATTCATGAAAAGCATAAAAGGGGAAGATAGGCCCCACGACGGCAACTAACTGCACTCAAAATAACTTTGAAAGACTACATAGGTACTAAATAATACTTGTTCTGAGTTCAATGCATTAGGCTTATTAAAATGTGTCAAATATGAACAACTGTCATGAGTGCTTCTACCACTAGTTTTTAATTTAGTGTCACGCAAGTTATACAATATTTCCGTTTTCATTTACAGTGGCTTGCAAAAGATATGATTTTAGGGCGAGGGAATATGTAGTACTAAATAGTTTCGTGGTAGTGAATTAGTAAATAATTATTGTTATGCAAAAATTTGAGTAATTTTACTATATACTAAGATGTTTTCAATTAGAATTTATGCAATTAAAAGATATCACTCTTTAAAACCCAAGCTTTAGACACGACAATAAGATACGTTTATAAAACTGTTCATTTTCAATATGATTAACATAAACTAAATTAAAGGTCTAATTATTCTTTACATTGTTTGTTCATTTTAACGTAAGGCGTTCGTAGAGAGACGTATGTTTTAACCACGTATTCCAAAAGTAGATTTGTAATGTGTAGCGGGAACGGGCCCACAGGGTGGACAATTGAGTTTCAATTTTTTTCGGTACGCCATTGGTTTAGATTAGTAGATGCTTAACCTACAGTGATAGTGCATAATATTTCACATGGAAAATTAACTGACATAATTCTATTCATAAATCACAATGTTCAAAATTGTTCGGAAATTTCATGTTTTTGGTAAGCACTGCTGTATTTGAACAAGTTATTAATTAAGTCATCATGCTTTTGTTACGTCCCAATAAAAATATAGTTGTCGGTGGCATCATTATTCAATTAAATTTTGAATTTTTACAAGAAGATTTTTTAATATTCTGCAATATTTGCGACGACCTTACACGGCAGCCACCAATGGTCTTACGGTACTGAAGTGCTTTTAAACACTTCCTAAGCACGATTGTATTTTCAAGCCGTAAAAATTCGTGCAGTTGATCTGTCCACAGATAATCAATTATTATTATAATAAGAACCTTCGTGTCGAAGTTAGACACTTTCTAAGGATTTGACGTAGAAAAATGGTCGGTAATAAATCACAACATGGCGTGCTTGATTTTTATTGGATTAGTAGAGCAGTGCTTGCCGATTAAAGTTTCAGTACAAAAATCTATGGATATAAATAATATATTAGTATATATAGATTTTTACGTGAAACAAAATTCATTTGTTTTTTTTTCAACTAATACCAAACCTCAGTGAAAGCAGAAAGACCAACCAATCATCTCATCCGATCGACACAATCAGTACATGTAATGTGATGCAGTGTATATTTAGACAATATATTAAATGTAATATTTGGCCCACACGTTTCGTCAAAAATCTGTCATTATGGCCGGCATTCGGCAATCATCGCATCAGCCGTGTCAGACAAATTGACCTTTTTACTATTAAGGTCTATTTAGAAATCATTTTACAAGATCATACTAACAGATCTTTTACAAAAAATGGGATCGCCAGAGAATTTTGAATGCGGTATCAGGTTACGACCATTCTCATTTACAATGGCTAGTCTCCAATCATGCCAGCTTCTACTGGATAATCAATGTATAATTCATTAATAAATTGTCATTACGATAGTAAGTATAAAGATGCTTCAACAATGCGTAACACAATACGCAAAATAACAAAGTAATCAAATTCAGTTTTATACGACGCATTCGAATTTCAAATGTTGGTATTCTATAAGGTATGAACTTAGTGATATCATGAATAATATGTCAAGGCACGTGAATAAAACGTATAGTTGTGATTTGAAAGTAATCCTGAGATATAAGTTGTTTAAAGTCGACGTGAATCAATGAAACCGAGTTAGGGTTATCTCACAGCTTGTTTTGTTTCCTAAATGTACAATGATGTAATCGGAAATAGCCAGCTATAGAACAGTCGGACAAAAAACAAAATTGCTCGAAGCGTGCCGCGTGTCGACTAAATTAATTCAAAATGTACGATCGCAGCCATTTTTGATGAAGGTTATTTATTATCCTAAATAGAATTTGTGAATTATTGTAATTCTTCCAGCAATCAAAAATCATAGCATTGTAAATTTAATACGATTTTGATGTACGTGCGAGAAGACAATGTAGATAATATTGTAGATTAATAACAACAATACAGTATGAAGCCGAAAGAAAATACCATTCTTTGTGGCCAGTTTCAAAATAACAATTTATTTATCCAGCGTAGAAATGGAAAATATGTCATAGTATTTATTTTTTGCTTGTGCACATTACATGGATATGGATAAGATATGATTAATCTAGAATTTAAAATTAATCGTATGGAACGTTTGCCAGGGTTTTCTTGTCTATTAAGAATTATTATTGAGAGATTCTATTATTTTATATTTATTAGTGTATGAAATGCATTTTAGGAATAGCACCGTAGGCTCATATGGAATTAAAATTCTTAATATTATTTTAAAACATCCTTGATGATTTGTTGGAAAAATTACTGCGTAATTATTAAAAATATAGTCATTACATTACACGCCAAGCCAAGAGAAGACATGCTTTGTGAATAAGGAAAAATAGCTTAAAAGTATATAAAGAATTAATCTTATGCACGTCATATATTATGGTCGTAATAATTTGATAATACTTTTCTAAAATAATATGTGTGGTCGAAGAGAATCAGAATAATAAATGTGACCCAGCCGAGTGCATGTGGTAGCATCACAAATCAATTATTTCATATATGTTAGTAAAAAAACCTCTTTAAACACGTATGTTGAACAGGCGAACAGCCTTGAAAGACAAAATCTCTTCAACTCGTGAAGATATTCAAAATAGTGAATACCAAATTCAATTTGTAATTGACATAACGTAATAGAAGCAAAACAAAAGAAAGACAGTAAGAAAAAGTTCCATCTGATTCTGGAAAAAGTCTATTCAATACTTGCAACTAGAGACTCCAATTCGATTATCGAGTACTCGATACTCGAGTATACTCGTCCATTTTCCAAGTACTCGATACTCGAGTAATTTGAAAAATACTCGAGTAGTACTCGTTTTAGTAATAATCGTCGACAGTTTTTTCTTCTGCGAGAAATATGAAAACAAAACTTAAAATTAATTGAAAATTTGTTGAAATATATGTGCTATAAATTGAAATAAATGTTTTAATGATATTCAATATATTTTTTTATTTACTTATCATCTATTTATATACACAAATTCGAATTAAAAATATATATTTTGGTACATCTGAAACTACTCGAGTATACTCGAGTACTCGAGTATTTTGAAATTTTACTACTCGATATTCGAGTAGTTGAGATGTCGAGTAATTGGAGTCTCTACTTGCAACTAATGGTCTGGTACATGTGGATAAAATAATAATTATATGAAGTCAAGAAATGTTATTCAAAACAGGATAATTATTTAGCGACATTGTAAGGCGGGGGTTACTAACCCCGTGCCCGCGAGCGCCATGGCGCCCGCGGGCCGATTTGTGTGCGCCCACTCCCATTCGACCGCGACAACAATTTTTCATATATTTTATTATATTTGAATAAGATTCTAAAATAATTAAATAAAATATTTTCAAAAATAGAGATTTTGGACCTTCATAGTGATATTATGTTAAAATCCTTAATATCAGATGAGGACTTCTGGAATACAGTGGACGGAAAAAAAATGCTATATTTTAAAAAAGCGGCGTATAAGATTAAATCATTTTTTGGTTCCACATACCTTTGTGAATCATTATTTTCAACAATGAATTTAATAAAATCAAAATATAGATCTCGACTCACCGATGAACATTTTTATGATTGCTTGTTAACAGGAACGTCATTATACTCCCCTAATTATGAGGCACTGGCCAATAAAATGCAATGCCAAAGATCACACTGACTTATATTTATTTTATATAATAGAATATAAACAATAATTTAAAAAATATTTTCTTGAGTATTATTTATTACCAATTATTCACATATTTTTTCAAAGCAAATTTTGTTTTGAAAAAATATGTGGTGCCCGCCGCCCTACCGATATTTTAAAATGTGCTCTAAGGTACAAAAAGGTTGGTAACCCCTAGTGTAAGGTATTTGAATATATCTCTTAAGTTGTTGATGGTTCAAAAATGTTATTAGGTATGCATATTATAATATTCGATTATTATTTCGCAGTGGTGGATATGTTCCAAAGCCACTATACAACAAATAAACTTATAAGATTCATAAATTTGCTGGCATACGTGGCTTGTTATTAAAATTTTAATTAAAAGTGGTGGACTATCATTTTCGCTGAACGTCACGTTCTTGGGCTGACAAAAGAACCTGGAGAGGAAGTAGGATGGTCACGCGCGGATCTTGCTTAGCGTCCCAACTTAATAGTCTTTTTATTCATAAGCAATTAGCATAAAATGGGAGCAGAAGTTAAATTTTATTATTTTGCATATAGTGCAACCAGCAAATACAACCGTAAAATAATATATATTATATTATTTTAGATATCACTTCTTTCAATGACAATTAGCACCCTACTGATATTCCGCGTAGAAATTGTCGATATTCCGGCATTATGGCTATTGTTCCATATTTGAATTTTAGCAATATTAAAATGAGTCTTATGTTGGCCGTCCTTGAAAAGATGCACTTATTATCGAATTTGCAATTCCAGATGTAATTTAAATGTTTGTGACGCTCTTCTTAAATATTATGTTGATAAAAAGGGCATCAACACGGATATTGAAGGCGTCCCTCTGACGCCACCCTTGTCGCAACATATACCTGAAAATCATACTCTCCGTTCATTCGTATATGAGCTGGCGTACAAAACGGCTCTAACAGCTTGGCAAACTAGGTGGTCTGCATCCACCAAAGGGCGTCAAACATATCTTTTCTTCCCAGACGTGACCTGGAGGCTCAAGGTGAAGAGTCTAGCGCCTGGACACTGGACTTCCCAGTTTATAACTGGACATGGCAAATTCAACGGCAAACTATTTGGGTTGGGCAAGTTGGTCGAAAGGCCGGATTGCACTTGTGGACACGACTACCAGGACGCTAATCACGTACTGTGGGACTGCCCCGAGATGAATGCCGAACGAGCTGAGCTGTTTGCTGCGGTCCGTCCTCATACGGGCCCAATATGCCACGCTGACTTGATCTCAACCAAGGCCAATTTTGAGGCATTCGATAAATTTGCAACATCATATGGGGAACGGGATAATCTTGATTCCTCTTCAGATTCAACGCGAAGTAGATTAAACTCCACGGATTCTCAGTATACAGATACATAAGATACTTAATATCACTCTAACAAAGTGGCTGAGCAAGTCACATTTTCTTTTTTATTCTCTTTCTATTTCTCTTCTCTTTAAGCACCTTAGTGCATGGCTAAAAGATCAGTACCGTGCAGCTCTGTCTCGGGCCAAGTAAGTGAGGAGTAAATTCGTTTCTTTTCTTGATCGTATAGCGTTATGGAAGGCGGCTGTGAAAAACGGCTGCACACACATAACGGATGGGTGGTGGGACAACCAACTTGTTCACCCAAATATTTTATGATAAAAATATTTTAGTAAGCAATGACAAGTAATCCATTTTAGTAGTTTTTAATCGACAGTCAGACCACTTAATGTCTATAACCAGTTAGGTATGGCGCCCTACATCTACTTTATGATGTAAAAAGTGCCATATATATCTCGTAACAACATTAAAACGTAAATAGAAATAGTGAAAACAAGCTAGAAGGCGTTTAAATTTACCCAAAATAACGAATTATTCATGTGTATCAAAGGTTTGCAGAGAACAGCCATATTTTAATTTAAAAACTATACAAGTAGTTCAAGTTCGCCAGTTTGATTATTTGATGAGATCTTTATTACGCGTCCATTCATATAACTACTGTAGAAAAAAATAGAATCCAGATGCCGTAAAAGAAAATTGTATTGTCCAGTGCTATTTGATCCGCATATTAAATACATGACCATAGTTAGTGATACGTACTTGTAGCAGCTGGTATTAAAACATCAACCGATGGAGCGATAAAATCATCAATGCTTCCGATCGATTAATTACAAATGTTCGATGAGTGGCGTAACGTTAAGATAAGCATAATTATGTCGGTTAAATTTTGTTTAAATAATGTTTGTAAATACAATGGAGCAACTGGGATTGTAAGAGAGTAACGAGAAAAAAGATTTTATAAAATATCATTTTTTTACCATGTCTGCTCCCAACTTGGGGCATATGGACTCCTCACGGAGTCTATCTCAACATATGTTTTTTCAACGAGAACTGCTTGTTGCTCAACATCTCTTTTTCAGAAGAGAGTAGGGATGGAAAGGATACGAATACTAGGACAGGACTGGTGGTTAACTAATCTCTGTCACTATGCGTCGCTCTTTAGAATCGGAGTGGGTAGGGATTTAACAACATAAACACCCATTGCCTCCGAGCAGAATCAATCTGGAACTGAAAAAATCTGTTCGTACCGGGAATCGAATCGGGCGGTCCGACACGGTAGCCAACGACGTTGACCACTGCACCACGGACCGGGCCATAGTATAACGGGCAAATAGTTTACGAGGAGTATAAAAAACGATGAAAATTTGAAATTTCAACTTAAGAATATTAATCTATGTATTATATTTTCAAAGAAGCAACTGGATAATTTTATCCTATACATCGTATACAATACGCGAATTATTTAAAAAAAAAAAAGTGTCAGTAGAATGAATTACTCGTTTATTTTAATATAATTGAAGTAATTTTATAAATCTTGAAAAATATTGATTCATAATATGAAAAAAGATTAGTTATTCAATATTATTTTGACGATTTTGTACTGGTGCCAGCTTTGACGTAAATGACGCGTACATCACTGCCGCTTGTTTTGCTTTCTTATTTATCATTTTCATAAAAATAGAGCCTGAAAAAAATGAGTCGTGTCATTAAAATGTAGTTGAATAAAGAAAATGCCCATTTAAATTAATAATTAAAAAGTTTTTTATACCTTAATAAATGGAGGTGTTGCAGCACAGTATAATTTATCTGAAAAGGAAAGAAACATATAAATTAATATCAAAATAATAAAACTCCGTTACCCTGTAAAGTAAGTGAAACAATATATATGTAGTATATTAAAAATGAACTAATACTGGCACCTATATTAATCTGTTGGTCTATATTTCAATCAATATTTATTTTCAGGAGTCAGTGATAGACAAATGAGGTTATGATAAATATGAAGCACAAAAGGCTCTTCTTGGCTGAAGGTAAATTCTATAATTTGTTATATATTATAATAATGATCAACGCCAAGTTGCTAAAGTATGTGACGAGCTTAATTCTCTTAGCATTTTATAAATGAAAAAAAAAATGATTTTATCTAGCGGTTGATTAAGCTTTTTTTGTATTTCCATATAAAATGTGTTCACTATCTGCCGAAAGCCTTTTTAACGCAGTAGGAAACATTCCGCGGTTTGTTTTATTTAGTGTTCCATGGAAAGACATGTGCCATTAAAACATTATTTTTAATTATTATCAACATAATATATGAAACAACTCATGTCTGAGAATCATTTACATTTAGCCAACAATGGTTTCCTGGGAATTTCAGATTGTGGTGATTCCAACAGAATGAAATATCAATAAAAAGTTAGCCGAAACTGTGAATTTTTTTATCCCGCATTTTACTTAAAGCAGATGGGAACTCAAAGATAGTGATAGTACCAAATTCGCATTGAATTTGATTTTGAATTGTTACCGTGTAAATGTTTGAATGAATTAATTTAATTTAAAAAACAGAATGCTTTTGCACTGGCAAATTTCGTTGGATTAGTTTTTATAAAACCAATTTATAACGGTCTTTGGCTAGACGAGTGTTGTAAGAGATTTTTCTAAATCGGCGTGTACACAAACCGACGGCATGATTATTGTCGGTTGTCGGATATGAGCTTTGCGTGATGAAGTGTTCACCGACTGAATAATTCTTTGAAAGTGATAATTATTTTATATATTATCAATATTACGTTTTTTTATTTACTCTTCTTATTCTATTCTTTAATTTGATAAATATTTTATTCAACTACTATATCCATAGACTGGCGCGAATTTGAAGAACATACAATGCACTTCAACAATGAAGCAAGGAACCGATTGACTGGAGAAATACTCTTTTTGAAAATAGTTTTTGACCCATCTTCTAATAATTATGTTAACTGATGGGGATTGCATAAGTGAACTCACTCACAAGATATCATTTATGACGTTACATTTTTGAACATGTACATTGCGATATTTCATGATAATATATGGATGGTCCTATAAAGCCACTTCGTTCGTGGGTTGATAATAACTATTTTTCTAAAAACTAATACATTTGTAATATAAAAATCCAGTCTATCTCCCGTTTCAGGTGAGTTTTGAAGTCCGATAGTCGGATACAGAGAAGCATCATATGTGTAAACGCGACTTTATGTGTTATACTTCACGATTCATACAAAAAAAAAGTGGAAGTAGTCAAACGAGTTACCTCTCATCGAAGATATAAATCTACAAATAGCAGAAGAAGGCTATGCCAGTTATTTGTATAAGTGCATATCCATATTAAGCGATGACCTCATAATATATTATATTTATTCGATATTAGCAGATGCATATTATTATTTTGCAATCTAACTTTTACAAGTTGCTGGGAGTTAGTTTTAAATATTATTTTTGTATTATGATGAAAGTATTATATTGTTTTAAGCCGTAAACTGTGCTGGGCGATCAAAGATTTTTTTTAAATATCCATATCCGCTCCGCATTTGGCGTCCTAAAGGATTTAAAAATATATATTTTTAAGAGAGATTCTTGTTACTCAGTCACTCCACCTCTCATTAGTTTGATGAAAGAAGGGATTGAAATATATGGCTATATGCTATATACATTTTTATGTTTATTTTCTTGGCTGTGGTTCATTGTGAATTGGGAATAAAGGCTTCGTATTAGGAGAATAGTTGATGGAACCGTAATGCAAACCTGTCTTCATCGCATAATTTTAATTACGGTTTACTATTAATGAATTGTACGCATTGTTTCCAGTTGTTATACTTATTGGCAACACAGGTAACCCATCGACTAAAATATACAACTCCACGAAGTCATTATTTAAGTATGTATGCGGGAATCGATTTCTTTGTGCTTAGAAGCTAAAACAACAGCAGTGGGTGGATAGCGGATTTCAAAGGTGACGACGGTGCATTGAATTTATTATCGTATTCAACGAATTCGTGTTGGAAATATGTATATCATAAACATATTATGTTTGGATACGAAGCGGTGTCGGGGGAAAAGAGCACACCATTCAACGTCGTCAAAAATACCTTCCAAATGATACTGTTCAGCAATCTACATTTTAGTAAATTAAAAATATTGCTATATTTTTAAAGACGCATGTAAAAAGCATAATGGTTACACCATTCAATCGAGAGCTAGGGGAGTACATTTCTTCTAGATATGGAGAGGGTTATTTTTTGGGAGCGTATACCAGTCCCTTGGGTGTCGTGACTACGTAAGAAGTTGAATATGAATAAAAATATGATAAGAAAGTGTATTATGAAAACATCAATCCTTGTTTCTGTTTTAAATATTATCCTTGAAAAATCGGAACTTTTCTTCGTTCGCTATGTTGGGTACTGAAGTTTTTTCTTCTTAATTACTATAGTAAGTAACACTTGAGTGAATTCTATTATTATCCATGAAATATGTTGATTCAAAAACAATATTTATATTCTGTGACATGTTTTAATAAATTATAATGTTATTCTCTATCTACATATATGGTTGACTTTTAAGATAACAAATTATTGTCAAGAGGACTGACTATAAAGGTAAAAAGAATCTATCGAAATGAACTGCAGGTCAATTGGGTCCTATCTATTAGTAATTTTACTAGACTTGCTGGCAGTATTGGAATATAAGTGCACTTCAAGTTTCTACCATAAAGAAATGTAATTATTATACCCTTCCATAAGATTGCTTTTAAGAAAGAAAGAGGCATCTAGAATAACGATATGGACTACAAATCTTATATTTTAGATAAAAACAACTTCTAATGTCGTATAATTTTATAAATGCTTAACATATAGAATATATATAATATTTTTCTCTGATTTTAATGTATTTGTATTTTTTACATTAGACTGTATAATTTTTTTGTGGTAGAAACAAACTTATTTGTTTTATAAAACTGTTGCTTCCGTGACATGTAATGGTGGGACAGTATAATTTTTCCCATTTACTCTTGAAGAATTTAATTAATTCATGTCATGTCCGCTTCCGACGTGGAACCATAATCTGGACTTCCGATGAATTGATACAACTGTAGATATTTAACGAAGACAAGAGTAAATAAGGAATAAGTATGAAAAGGACAAGGAAGGATATAAGAAAAGAAAACATCTGTAAATTAAGTCACAAATTATTAAATATATTTTTTTCTTAAAATTTTCCTGAAGAACAAATACATTATTTGCATATTATATTGATCGAGTAGGTAGAACTCCATTATAATACGGTAAGAAAAATAACAATGTATTTTAGTTTTACATAAATTATTTTATATATTTGTTGATAGCTATTTCGGCTTACGCCTTCGTCAGAACTATGTTCTATAGTTCTGACGAAGGCGTAAGCCGAAATAGCTATCCACAAATATTATATATAAAATAATTTATGTACATTGTTATTTTTCTTACCGTATAACATTATTTGCAGTCTGGTTGGAAAAATTCGACCGAAAAAAGCAACACGTTTCTATTATAAAGCAAGGTCAAAGAAACTATTCCATATTATGTTATGTGCACATTGTTTTGTCTACCGGCATATTCGGGTTTTCTGTCTGGCAAGATCATTTTAAATTCAGGAGGAAACACCAAGCGCTACGAAAAAGATTGGAATACCAGAGCGGTACTACGGATTCTGTGTTTTTGTTTTCTTAGGGAGATTATATTTTATTCATAAGGTGTAACTTGGTCAGAAAGGCGCGCTATATTTCTGTCGCACGTGCATAATCAATTGAATATAAACTCACTTGGGATGAATAAACTGCTTAGTATGAACGTGAGAACTGTGCTTTTCAAGATATTAGACTCTAGTGAAAAAAACCACGTTATTTTTTAGGCATAATCAAACCTGTAGATCAAAATGTATCTTTAGTAATTTAATCATAAGAGATATTTAATTTAGGTTGAGATATGAGCCAAACCAATAGTATATCGACACATTACTTTGAAAAGTTTCTAACTGCTCTTGACACCATTTTAAGATTTTAGCGTTTGAAGTTTCGATTGATTAAAATTCACTTGTAACAATGAGCAAGTAAAAATGTTTCTAATTACTTATTGAGCCATAGCAAATGCCAAATATATATTGAAAATTATTTTGTACACCAGAAAGAATAAAAGTCCACAATATTACCACTAATCATATAAATATATAAAACCAATTTTAAGGTGTTCGCTGTCAATACGTGGTGGAATGACATTAAAATAATAACACATTTTTAGTACTTATTTCACATTAGATAAGGATCAGGATAGGTTAAGCTCATCGCGAGCATTATCAACTCATATGCTCGATCATTTTTTTGTTGTTTTTCTCATCAATTGATAATGCTCGCGATGAGCGACACCGGTCCTGATCTTAATAAATCTAATGTGGAATAAGTACTAAAAATGTGTTATTATTTTTAAATATAAACATTATGACTAAATCCGTGTCCACAATTGAAAGAAATCGCTGTGTTATGTTTTTACGTACCCATGAATAGTACAGGTGTACAATTTAAGGAAGATCCTTAAATATGTAATAAATTCATTCCGAGAGGAAACGGACCGGCGTCCTAGACAATCCTAAGACTACATAATTTATTAGTAGATCCCCTGTATTTTCTTCATTGGCTGGCCCAAATACAAGTAAAAACATTTATATCGCAGACTCGAGCAATATCGCGTAATTGGCCTAGGAGCCTCATATCCTCGTAGCTGCAAGAAGTGGCGTTCGCAAATATTTTGTAGGTGTAAAATAGGTCACCATGAATTATATACCAAAGTAGCATGTACGACGATCACAATGTAATAGTATTTGCAAAATTTTTCGTTCGATCTTGATCAAATACTAGAAAATTTTAAATTTGGCAGTTGGTAATTATTGTAAAAACACAGAATTTCGTGAGATCATTTTTTGCTTCCCGAAAAATTGTTTTTAATTTCATAATAACACCAGGTTTTTTTTTAAATTACTTTGTTTAAAAATATTACAAATTGATACATGGTAAAATTCTAACAACAAGTTTTACGCAAATATTTTTTAAGTAACTTTGATTATTCCACGTATTGTGTTCCTTATTGTGACACGTGTTTCGCCTCAGAAGGCATCTTCGGGCTAACTATCGCAAAGGTTGCTTAAGGAGTAAAGCAATAGTTATTTTAGTTATGCGAAGATGCCTCTGAAAGAGGCGAATCATGCGTCACAACAAGTACCACAGTACGTGGAATAATCAAAGTTATTTTTAATTTTATATTAAAATGAATTTCCACAAAGTTACCGCCGAATCCATCGAAAGTATTAGTTTTACGCAATTATTTCATAAAATCAAGAAATTTTTACTACCAATATTATCGATGATAAACACAAGTTAATATTTTGCTCAATTCCTCGACATGGAAATGTGTTTAAAGAAGCAAATGAACATCCATAACAAATATCAATTATTGAATAAGTTGAAATAAATATATCTTGTGTATAAAACATCATATTTTAGAATGCAGTCGGGTAGTGTTTTGTGGTAAATTAAATAAAATCAGATACATCATAATTGTCATTACGGTAAGTACCACACTGATAACAGGGGGTGGCATTTGCATAGCGGGGGGTGGAACAGATTGGCGCAACCCACGCCGTGTTTAATGTAATATAAGACTATGGACTCAGCTTGACATACCATTACGTAATCACCGTTGATGGCAACCACCCCCTTGTCGCATACACGATTATGGCATACATAATAAATTCACGCTACCGTTATGGTATATTAGTGGATATTTAAGGAATACGCAGCTTTTATTCATGAGTAATATTCCAAATTTGAAATAAATAACTTAAGTTGGATAAAATTGGCGTTGTTTTTAAATTTTTTTTTGAAGTAACTTAATAACTTTGCCTAACCATCTTCGCTTGTATTATATATGAAACGGTATTTGATTTATGTAAAATGCTAAAAATTATTTAAAAATACATTGATTTTGTGCAATTTACAAAATACACAAAATAAACCTAACCTCAAATTGAGTGAAAAGTCACGTGTCGGCTTTTTATAGCGCAGTTCCTATTATCATCGCTATAGGAGGGTAGAATTTAGTTGAGAATTTCAACGACTAAGCGGAGCGTTTTTGTGCATGTTACCAGAGCTGTGGAGTCGGAGCGTTTTGGCCGGAGTCGCACTCGGAGTCGGAAATTTTGAAAAGTTTGAACTTTTATTTTTTGCATTTAATATGTCAAGTTTGATTTGTGGCCGCATTGATAGGGTTGATATTTAATTGAATACACATAAATAAGAAAATTAGGGGAAAAAAGGGGCGATTTTAACCTTTTTTTAGTCGGAGTCTTATTTTTGGTCAATATCGGAGTCGAAGTCGTGGTTTTGGTAAAGGCTGGAATCGGAGTCGGACTTTTTTTTACCGACTCCACAGCCCTGCATGTTACATCTAATAAAGATAAAAATTGATTTTTTTTTATTCCGGTAAATTGGTAAACTGTGATTTAAATATTCTTTATAATGTTATCCGATTAAATGTCTTCTGTATAGGGCACCCGTGGTGTCCTAAATCAGTTCAGATCAAGTAAAACTCTATATTTATATTCTATCATGAAAACCTTACCGAACGTTAAAGAAAAGAAAAATATTTCAGCTACCGTCTCTATTTTATGATATTTTGCAAATAATGTTGTAATAAACGTGGCAGTAATTCACACAACGTCTTATGTTACATAAATTATATCGCAAGGGGAAGAAAAGTATCTTTTGTAATAATATTGTTATATAAAACAACCCTAAACCCATTGATATCCATCATTACGGTGAATTTATTATGTCGAAGAAAGTTAAGGACAGAAAATTTTATTTGAATACGTTTCGAATAAATCGTTCAAAAACATACGACACAGTGATAGTTTCGCATATTGGTGGTGTTTGGAAATAGCCTGAAAAAATGTTTTTGAACCAAAGTGTAGTGCAGTGATCGCCAAACGGTCGCTTGCGAGCTACCGGTAGCTCACGGTGGCATTTTCAGTAGCTCGCGTAGGATATTTTACCATATTTATAAATTTGCTAAGATCAAATTTTATCAATCGTTTGGGCACAAAAAAAGCAGTCTTGATAAGAGCAACATTTATAATTTAAATATCTTAAAAAAGTGTGGCACAATGACTGGATTTTAAAATACATATTATGATTACATATATTTGGGTGAACAAGTTGGTTCTCCCACCATCGTTCCGTTATGTGTGTGCAGCCGTTTTTCACAGCCGCCTTACATAACGCTATACGATCCCGAAAATAAACGAATTTACTCCTCACTTACTTGGCCCGAGACAGAGCTGCACGGGACCGATCTTTATACCATACACTGAAGTGCTTAAAGAGAAGGAATATGAGAGGGAAAAAAAAAGAGAATGTGACTTGCTCAGCCACTTTGTTAAAGTGATATTAAGTATCCTATATATCTGTATACTGAGAATCCGTGGAGTTTAATCTACTTCGCGATGAATCTGAAACACTACACATAAAAATTATACATAGGAGAAAATGAAACACTAAAAATAGTAGGAATACAAATTCTACATTGAATTAAACGGCATTAAAATAGGCTTAGAGTTTTTTTTGTCCAAAATGCTTTTTTGGTTGAAAGCTAACTTTGCTTCCATAGCATGTATATATATGTGGCTCATCAGACAATTTCAATTTCGGAAAGTAGCTCACATCTTTATTGAGTTTGGAGACCACTGGTGTAGTGGATAGGTTGGTCAAATTAAAAATCATATTTCGAGTCTAGCTCGACATTATACAACTTAGTTGCAAAACATATTTTTTATATTGAAGAAAACTTTATATATTTGATTGTCTGCCTTAGTTAAACTTTGTTACATGTCATAATGTGGTATATTTTTCGTTATATCGTTTTACCATGCTATTAACACAAACCCTGTTATATCAATCAATTTATTAAATCTATTGAGGAGTTGCTGGACGGAAAAACATAATATACTGAGGAGTGCAATGGGTTAAGATATAATTTTACTTTTGATGTCTGAACTCCTGAAACCCATTATTAATTCAATGATTATTGGAGTAGTCGAAATTCTAATAATAATCTATTTGTTCTTGCTTATTTTTTGTTTGAATGTTCCTTCTGTAAATTCAATATTTTACAGTTATGAACACTACCGATTTATATGGGATATTTTTTTATCTATTTGATATTGATCGCAATAAAGGACTATCATATTGAATAAAGAACCTTACCGACCACCAGCTAACATATATAATAATACAAGTATAAGTAGTATTGCTACCCGGCGTCGCTCGGACTAAGCGACCAATAATTATTTAATGTTATATCATTTGACATAATTATATCACAAAATCTAACATCCAAAATAGAGTTAAAATAAAATCACAAACTTTATTTAATTTGATGACAGCCCCATTCTCGCCCATTAAAATGTCCAAATTCAAGGAAAAAATCTAATTTGCTGTCAAAGAAATGTCAAATAATACCTTCACGTAAATAATAAACATTATTATATAAATAAAAGTCGGGAAAAAGTTGGTAGAAGACTAATTTATTACATTTTGACTAAATGTCTTCGCCGATAAAAATTCAAACATATTTTCTTTCATATTCGTTTTTATGGCAACTTGCAACAACAATGCAAAAGGGAATTACAGACCCACATACATACATACGCCGTTTCGGTTTTATATATAAGATTACCTATTTTTTCTCTTATTCCGTGGACTAATTAATGCTTCTAGTACGCAATGGATTAAAAAAAAGTGGACCAGAGTTCTTCAAGTAAAGGTGACCTCAACTATCAATATAACCACACGAAATCGCACGGTTCGATTGATTCTCTAAATACCGAATGATAATAAACATTTTTTCTCACTTCCTAAATATACAAAGAAGTGTCGGCTATTATTAAGATCACAAGGTTATACAAACAATATATACTGACACCGCCTTATGTGGTAGGTCATCAGAACTCTCTCGAACGATCTATTGTTCACCTCAGTCGATGAGTCAGTCGATATCAGGAAATAAATTCATTCTTATAATAATCTATATTGCAATCTATAGCGGTGCAATGTATGAGTTATTTCAAATTCTCTTATCTCTTGACGCCCGACAATGCATGTGCTTCATAAAAAGTTCATAAGGCGATAAATCATTCCTTATCAGCGGGCGCATGTGTTAACGATTTTTGAAACGGCCATTGTTGTTTCTTTCTAAAGTAACCGTTTGTTTTCATACAGCAGTGAGATTGGACTGCATTGAGAATGCACGCCTAATCCTCTCCCTCAGAATTAAATTCGCGTCAAATTCCTGATATCTTCTTCGCTATCGTAATATTTGTGTGTTGTATAACGTCTGTGTAAATCCTTGACGATTAAATAATGGGTGCGAATGAGCGCACCCACATAACGCTTTGAGATCGTGTTTTGTTTTAAAAAGAGTACCATGTTTCTCTACTCCGTCCCCAAAATCCCTCTTCCTGAGTGTCGGATAGGAGGCTCCTTCTCGATTTACGAGGGAGCCGGAATAAAGGTAGTCTCAATACATACTCACATAAATTATGTTACAACATCACATCTGACAAATCCACGAGATTTATTTATTTATATGTATGTTCGATGGATTTGGCGGTAACTTCATGGAAGCTCATTTTTTATATAAAATGAATGTTGATAGCTTTTTATTACATATATTGTGTAGCACGTGTTTCGCATCATTCACAAGCATCTTCAGTCTGAAGCTATAAACTGCCCGGACTGGGATTCGCGCCGCAACCGAAACAGACGACGTTGACATTCGACCAAGGACCCAACTAATTTCAGTTCAATAAGGGTTGAAATCAATTCACATTCTAAAATATCATTCTCGATAATTATATTTGTATGTATCCAATTCACCGTACACCTAAATATATGTAATGTTTTAAAAACAATATATAATTACTAGTATTGCTACCCGGCTTCGCTCGGACTAGCGACCAATAATTATTTAATGTTATATCATTCAAAAGAATTACAGACCCACATACATACATACATACTGACACCGCCTTATGTGGTAGGTCATCAGAACTCTCTCGAACGATCTATTGTTCACCTCAGTCGATGAGTCAGTCGATATCAGGAAATAAATTCATTCTTATAATAATCTATATTGCAATCTATAGCGGTGCAATGTATGAGTTATTTCAAATTCTCTTATCTCTTGACGCCCGACAATGCATGTGCTTCATAAAAAGTTCATAAGGCGATAAATCATTCCTTATCAGCGGGCGCATGTGTTAACGATTTTTGAAACGGCCATTGTTGTTTCTTTCTAAAGTAACCGTTTGTTTTCATACAGCAGTGAGAGATTGGACTGCATTGAGAATGCACGCGCCTAATCCTCTCCCTCAGAATTAAATTCGCGTCAAATTCCTGATATCTTCTTCGCTATCGTAATATTTGTGTGTTGTATAACGTCTGTGTAAATCCTTGACGATTAAATAATGGGTGCGAATGAGCGCACCCACATAACGCTTTGAGATCGTGTTTTGTTTTAAAGAGTACCATGTTTCTCCTACTCCGTCCCCAAAATCCCTCTACCTGAGTGTCGGATAGGAGGCTCCTTCTCGATTTACGAGGGAGCCGCAATAAAGGTCTTCTCAATTGGCCCGTACAACGTGGAGCACTTGGCCCTAACGTCTAGTGCGTCAATTCTTAATTGTTGCCGACGACTAGGGCTAATGATGTTTGACAACATCGGAACTCACTCCCGCCCACTTCATGCTCTGAGGTCTCAAAGCGTCTAGGTTCGTATAACCTAGTGGCGCCCAGTGAATAGTAATAATTTAGTGTTTTATAAATAATTACGTAAATAATTTCGAGTGTTCCGAAAAAAAATAATATCTGTGCATCGTGCGGATAACGCGAAAGATCGCGAGTGCTCCGCGGGGGCATCATTAATTACGAGTTAATAGTTGTCAATTAATAATATTTGTGTTTTGTTGAGACATGAGTATGTCGCAGAATTAATAAAATAATGTCTTTTTTTTTTAATAATGCGAATTCTCGCACGTGCTTCACGGATAAGCGATTGTAATAATAGCAGTATTTTGTGTGTTTACTTAAAACGTGTAATAATTAATAATAAATATGTTTGTGTTGTTCGTAAACAACGTGTCAAGGGTGCCGCCCACCAAACGCGCAGCTAAAATAAATTGATGCGATATCTACCGAATGCCGAGGGTAGTCAGCCACGTAGGTGACGAGGAGTGTACCAGGATGTGAGAGAGCACAATAGCATGGGGTTAAGCCATGCAGGACGATACAGCAACCTGGATGACTCACGAAGACGACTGGGGAGACGGCGTCTCCACCATACCGGTATGGCCGGAAGACAGTTGTCATCCGTGCCTACCGAGATGACCCAAGAGTGGGCATAATGGAGCCAAGGACCGAGGGGACCAGCAGCCGCCTTCGAACCTGGAGTAGTGACGGCGAGACGTAGTGATCTACGTCCATCAGTGCCGGGCCTACTTCACCCTAGATCGCGTGAGCTTGCGTGGCGACCAGAGGTGCCGTGGCACCAGCATTTGGAATCCAGTCGTCCAGTCAGGGTCGTATCTCCTGCATGAGACCTAGCTTGCCACCACAGACCTTCACCGAAACCTCACCAGCCAAAGGCGACACTCGCGTAATAGCTTTGTATCGCGACTTATTGCAGACCTCCGTGACATGATTGAAACAGCAAAAGAAGCCGACGCGACGAAAATCGACACTCGATATCGCCGCGTTCAAGACGTTGTGTTATCGCGCAAGATAACGTGACGCCTGCGCCGAACGAAACCAAAGCACCTATTGTTCTTTTTTAACGACGCCGCTGTGTCGCTTATATGCTTTGTTTTATTCATGTGATTTTTTAAATGAGTATGTTTTTATTTACGAAAATACTTTAATATGTTTTCAAATCTAACTTCTTTTGATTCTTAATCAGGATTTGGAAATTTGATCATAAATGTATGTTTTCCTTTGATTTATAACTTGGTTTACGATTTTTTTGCTTTGATTTATGTTTTTACTTGTGATTTAGGCATTTAACTTGGGTAATGTTATACTCAAACTTTGCTTTGAAATTGGATGTATCCTTTCAACTTGATGTACCACGGTCCTTCAGACAGTAGTTGTGACTTGTATAAAAAAAAAAATTTTTTTTTTTTTGGTATATTTTTGTAATTTTTTGCTTGCGAAACCATTGATTGAGGAAGACGTCCGAGATAGTTGCTGATTATCAGAAGTAGGGGGATTTGACACCGCCTTATGTGGTAGGTCATCAGAACTCTCTCTCGAACGATCTATTGTTCACCTCAGTCGATGAGTCAGTCGATATCAGGAAATAAATTCATTCTTATAATAATCTATATTGCAATCTATAGCGGTGCAATGTATGAGTTATTTCAAATTCTCTTATCTCTTGACGCCCGACAATGCATGTGCTTCATAAAAAGTTCATAAGGCGATAAATCATTCCTTATCAGCGGGCGCATGTGTTAACGATTTTTGAAACGGCCATTGTTGTTTCTTTCTAAAGTAACCGTTTGTTTTCATACAGCAGTGAGAGATTGGACTGCATTGAGAATGCACGCGCCTAATCCTCTCCCTCAGAATTAAATTCGCGTCAAATTCCTGATATCTTCTTCGCTATCGTAATATTTGTGTGTTGTATAACGTCTGTGTAAATCCTTGACGATTAAATAATGGGTGCGAATGAGCGCACCCACATAACGCTTTGAGATCGTGTTTTGTTTTAAAGAGTACCATGTTTCTCCTACTCCGTCCCCAAAATCCCTCTTCCTGAGTGTCGGATAGGAGGCTCCTTCTCGATTTACGAGGGAGCCGGAATAAAGGTAGTCTCAATACATACTCACATAAATTATGTTACAACATCACATCTGACAAATCCACGAGATTTATTTATTTATATGTATGTTCGATGGATTTGGCGGTAACTTCATGGAAGCTCATTTTTTTATATAAAATGAATGTTGATAGCTTTTTTATTACATATATTGTGTAGCACGTGTTTCGCATCATTCACAAGCATCTTCAGTCTGAAGCTATAAACTGCCCGGACTGGGATTCGCGCCGCAACCGAAACAGACGACGTTGACATTCGACCAAGGACCCAACTAATTTCAGTTCAATAAGGGTTGAAATCAATTCACATTCTAAAATATCATTCTCGATAATTATATTTGTATGTATCCAATTCACCGTACACCTAAATATATGTAATGTTTTAAAAACAATATATAATTACTAGTATTGCTACCCGGCTTCGCTCGGACTAGCGACCAATAATTATTTAATGTTATATCATTCAAAAGAATTACAGACCCACATACATACATACATACTGACACCGCCTTATGTGGTAGGTCATCAGAACTCTCTCGAACGATCTATTGTTCACCTCAGTCGATGAGTCAGTCGATATCAGGAAATAAATTCATTCTTATAATAATCTATATTGCAATCTATAGCGGTGCAATGTAGAGTTATTTCAATTTCTCTTATCTCTTGACGCCCGACAATGCATGTGCTTCATAAAAAGTTCATAAGGCGATAAATCATCCCTTATCAGCGGGCGCATGTGTTAACGATTTTTGAAACGGCCATTGTTTTTTCTTTCTAAAGTAACCGTTTGTTTTCATACAGTAGTGAGAGATTGGACTGCATTGAGAATGCACGCGCCTAATCCTCTCCCTCAGAATTAAATTCGCGTCAAATTCCTGATATCTTCTTCGCTATCGTAATATTTGTGTGTTGTATAACGTCTGTGTAAATCTTTAACGATTAAATAATGGGTGCTAACGCACCCACAAAATGACGCTTTGAGATCGTGTTTTGTTTTTAAGAGTTCCATATTTCTCCTACTCCGTCCCCAAAATCCCTCTTCCTGAGTGTCGGATAGGAGGCTCCTTCTCGATTTACGAGGGAGCCGGAATAAAGGTCTTCACAATACATACATACATACATACATACATACATACATACATACGCCGTTTCGGTATTTCTACTATTGCTACCCGGCTTCGCTCGGACTAAGCGACCAATAATTATTTAATGTTATATCATTCCCAAAGAATTACAGACCCACAGACATACATACATACATACGCCGTTTCGGTTTTATATATAAGATATCTGATAATTATTTTTTTTTATTTTTATTAAAATTTTATTTTATTTTTTAAAAAAAAAATTGGCATTACAGCTTACGCCAATGCGCCAAATATTCTTAATTGTGAAAGTCATACGAGATTAACTCGATGATAAGTAATGAATCAGTTGTGCACAAAATCAACGATAAATAACATACACGCAGCCCAAGTAATATCATTACGACAAGCGATCAGAACGGAAATGGATGAACACTTTCCATATCTACTTATGTACATTATTTTTAGGCAGACCGTAAACTATTACTCATAAAATCAATATTGATTTCCTCTCCCAACATTTCCCACGTTGAATATTTTGAAAGTTATTTTAACTGTGTTTATATTAACATTTAATATAGGTTACCCAGTTATCTAGATTGGTTACTATGTGAAATGAAATTGCTTCAGAGCTTACCAACCAGTAAGCGGAGATGCCGCAACTATGATGCTTGTGCAATATTAGAGTAAACACATTAAATTATTAATCGAAAATACGAATATATTTAGGTTGTTTTGCTAAGACGGTTATTTTATCAAGAATATGATGCAACTATTAAATAGGTGATACGAAATCTTAAATAGTGTTAATGGGGTTAATTAAAGCATACTAAAACGCCACGGGCTTTAATAACTATGTGCCACTTTATTACAAAATAGTGCACAATATAATGTCACCAGAAAGTGCAACTAGCATGCCGTAAAATGGAATTAATTTGTAAATACTTTTTAACATTTTATTGGCTGACATTAATTGAACAACGGTTAAGATTTTAAATCACCCACATCCATTTACTAGATCAACTAAATAATTTTACGTCAATACCACTCCAATAAACGGCTGAACGATATAATTGAAGGTGTCAACAACTGTAAATTTTTGATGGAAAAGCTTTGTTTTATCTAGTTTTATTCTGTGATCAACTGACGTTGTCAATGCTCGTAATGAGCGCAATCGGTCTTGATTTCTTTTGTAAAAATGTGGTATTATTAATAATTCTCAGGATAAACGTATTTAAAAAAATATGTTCAGTTTTCAAGACCGTATCGACCCTTCTAAGCCAAGGGGCGTTACTTACAAATCGCCACTTTTCAGGAGAGCGAAAAGAGTGAATAAATATTGTGTTAATTAGAATAGAATCAATAGAACAACTTCGTTTCTTTACAAGCATTAGAGTTTTTTTTTGAAGAACACTTTTTGACAGTTTGTGAATCTAACCTCAAATTTTACTCAGAATCACCAAAATATTACTGGCGGCTGGTAGGGACAATATTATTTTGAAACTGAATAATTCAAATCAAAAATCAGGTATCAACATAATATGAAGACAAATTTGAAAATGTCAATAATATACCTTGGACTAGATTAATTTATTTTCACATTATTATTAGTGCTGCGATGAATACAAAAGAGTTTGTTGATGTTATTATACTTGATATGATTCACATTGAATGACCATTATAATAATCGAGACATTTTTATAATCTAAAACAATACGATTACAATGTTTATTTTTAAAATGCGGTTACAGCTTCTATCAAATATGTGCTAATAATTTAATGAAATTAAATATGTTATGACGAGGCATTTCAAAAGTTTATACTATTGTATTAGTATGAATAACAATATAAAAGCAGTGGCGCCATTTTAATGGACGCCAAATGACGCGACGATATTGTCTGCAGAAAAACGTAAATCAGCGATGGGACTTTTGATTTACATGGTGTAAGGTAAATGGGGTATTTTTTACATGTATATAAGTCATATACTTGCAGTGAAATAATCAGGGTTGAAACCATAATAAATTATGAAATTACTTGGGCCGAAATAATAAGAGTACACCGTTTGTGTTATGAGCAGGGCTGTGGAGTCCGTTAAAAAGAAGTCCGACTAAGACTCCGACTCCAGCATTTAGCAAACCACGACTGCGACTCCGACTCTGACATTGACCAAAAACACAACTCCGACTCCGACTAAAAAAAGGTTATTATCGTCACTTTTTTTCCTAAAATGTCTCGAATTTCAACAGTACGAATAAATTATAAAAAAACGGTATTGTAAATGATATTTAAAATCGATAATGCATAGTTTATCCATGATTTCTAAAGATCATCTAATCGGTAGTTTGAGTGATGCAACCTAAAATTAGACAGTCTTTTTTTGCATTTCATACAATACAAGTAGTTCTACCTGGCTTCGTTCGGTATTGATTTTATGCAGGGCTGTGGAGTCGGTCTAAAAAAGTCCAACTCCGACTCCAGCATTTACCAAAAATACGACTCCGACTAAAAAGGTTAATATCGTCACTTTTTTCCTAAATTTCCTATTTATGTGTATTCAATTAAATATCAACCCTATCAATGCGGCCAAAAGCCAAATTTGACATATTAAATGCAAAAATAAAAAGTTCAAACTACGAGTACGCCTCCGACCAAAGCGCCGCTCCGACTCCGGCCAAAAAGCTCCGACTCCACGACTCCGACACCACAGCCCTGGTGATGAGATAATTTAAATAAAAATGTTAAAAAACCAACTGAAGAAATAGGCGGATGATTCATGTTCACCACCAACTTAAAAGCTTATAGCAAGGTTTCCCAAGCTATGTTCCGTGAAACACCCGTGTTCCGTCGAACCTTAATATGCGTTCCGCGAAAACGGAAAGGTTTTACACACTGCCACACATTTAAAGATCTTCTACAAAACTAACAATTGAAATGCGAGTGATGATCAATATCCACTGATGCTTATCAGATACAGTAGGAGGACCATTTTTTCTCACCAGCTGACAAGTCGTTGCCAGTTCAAAGACAAGATTGCCAAGGTTGGCAAAACGGTTAGCCACGCTACTAAATATTGATCACAGCTGAAAATATTAGGAAATATCTAATAATTACCCAACCTAAAAAATAAGCGAAGTTTTCCATCACAGATTTTTTTTGGGAAGCCCTGGCTTATAGTATACTACTGAAAGAAGAATATTTTTTCCAATTTCTCCAACTAAGCTTTTGATATACAAATTATAAATCTGTATCCGTGCATTTTATATAAAAATATTGAGTAAATACATGATACTTCAGCTCAGTAATAATAATAAATTAAATTGTAAGACAAGGCGAATTATCTCATGCATAGCAAATTACTCTCATCCGTTCGGGCATATTATAACATTAATGAAAGTAACTTAACGACTGTTAAGGTAATATTGCGATTGTAAAATGTAGCATTAAACATACGAATATTTTCTTCCACGAATAGAATAGTAATCACTATTTTACTCTAGTAAGAGACTTTACATTCATAAAAATGTATCCAGTTTAAGTGTACGAGAAAAGTTACCATTACGGACTCCAATTACTCGACATCTCAACTATTTGAGTATCGAATAGTAAAATTGTAAAATACTCGAGTACTCGAGTATAATAGAGTAGTTTCAGATATACCAAAAGATATATTATTTGTTTAAATTTGTGTATATCAATAGATGGTAAACAAATAAATAAGCTTATTTTATTTTATTCATACATTTATTTCAATTGATGAAACCTATATTTCAAAAATACTAGATAATTAAACGTCTCAAATTTTAGTTTGGTTCGAAGTTTTGCTTTTTTACTCCCGCAGCAGAAAAATCTCCATCGGTTTTAAAGTAAACAATCAATTAAATAGTGCTTTCTAGTTTTTCTGTCTGCTGCTTATTGCTCGATTATTTTTCAAATTACTCGAGTATCGAGTAATTGAAAAATGGACGAGTATACTCGAGTATCGAGTACTCGATACTCGAATTGAAGTCTCTAGTTATCATTCACCGAAGCCGGTTATTTCAAGAATTGCATCCATTACGTAATAATCAGTAAATGAAAAGGAGATTCCTCTTTAGCTTAAACCTCAAGTTCATGTTTCGATATTAGCTGCAAGGGTTTGATACAAGTATCATGCACTGTTGTATGTATTTTGACCTTGGGGGTTCGTTCATTAAAGACTATTGTTTAAAAAAGGATGTAGTTGCTGCATGAAAGGTAATTCGTGTAGTCATTTGATTGGACCAGATAATTAATGTAATATTACCTCATTCGAGATTGGTACGCCTCTCTTACGTAAACGCAATAACGAGTTGCCAGAATAAATATTGCAAAAGAAATCTTGTGTTTTGCCTTTTAGGTTGGCAGTGTGTTTGCAATGCTCAATACAGGTCTAGACTTATAATGGTACATTATTTATAAGCAATACAAGCATGAGTTGTATGTTGAAAATATCGCGTAATGGCAATCAGTAAAACCAACTATAAAAATATTTGCGTTTTAAGGTTAAGTAAGTTCCCAATATGGATAGATAATCGTTTAAACATTTAATTATACATACATAGGTGACCAAGAAACAAAACACTCAACGGCTGGATAGTGCACCAGATAAGCAGAAAAAAGAAGTGGGTAGTGAATCTCAGACAAGTTATTAACAGTTTAAAAAATTGTATAAATGCGTATGCCATTAAAGCAATCGATTGCCGATGAAATTACAATTAGATTCAGACAATTTGACGACGACATAATTAGTGTATGACCTGAGTTCCAGCGTTCAAATGCCGGTGGCCTTATTGGCTATAAAAAGGGCGGTGGCGGAAGCGAGCCAATGAGACCACCTGAATTTGTGTGCCTGCTGCACTGTCGTGTTACGCTATAAAAAACGCTACCACTAAGGCCTCACAATGAACCTACGGCCACAGTGATTGGCGTAACTTCTGGCGTGGCGTGGCGTAGCGTCGCTTGATTCATTATCAAAGTTTGCCGTAATGGCTTATACGATAGCGCCGCCTGAGAAGTCGAAACGCAGCGTAAATGCCGAAGTCAAATCAGATTGAAATTTAACAGCGCTTGCTTCGACGTAAAAAATTGTTTACGTTTTGACGCTCCGTTTAGACTTTTCAATAGGCGCCATCTTTAAAGCCATTGCGGCAAGCTATGATTATGAAGCAAGTTTCGGCCAGCTACGCCAAAATTTACGCTCGTCACTGTGGCCATAGCCTTCTCGTTAAGCATATCAAGGAGAGCTTACATTTAATGAAATCTAGCCGTGAATTTCCACGAAACTTAAGCTCGCTACGATGAGCCTTTACTGATTGGCTACAAGATTCTACGATAAGTAATATTACATTTATCATAAAAATAGTCATAACAGAGTTGGCTTATGCATTTCGTTTTAATTCTTATAATTTAACACAATGTTATTTCACCTTGATCTATTTCAATAATGAATGATCGTTTCATCTTAATTAAAACATGTGAGTGATTGAAAAGTTTGCAGTGAGAGTCAATAGAGTGATCCTCTCGTCAAAAATGTACGTAAGTCAGAATTATCGAACCTAGCCGAGATAATCAACACGCTAGCCGCTAGTTACTCACAATGTTCTCAATCTAACCGCACGGTATAATGACAGAAATATGAAAATAATATAATTTCAAAATAAGCCACAAATAATTGAGCATTTAAGTGTTGTTAAAAGTATGTGTTTTAGATCTTTTTACGAACAAATCAAAAATATATAGAACTATTATATTTAAAACAAAATTTAAAAAAACACATCCTTTTGACATTTTTAATAATAATACTTAAGTTGATCAATTCTTGATGGAGAGATTATTGATCGAGTAGGCATTGACTTGGTAGAACTCCATTTTAATACGGTAAGAAAAATAACAATGTATTTTAATTCTTCAGAAATTATTTGATATATTTATTGATAGCTATTTTGGCTTACGCCCTCGTCAGAACTAGTTCTGACCGAAATAGCTATCAACAATAATTTCTGTAGAATTAAAATACATTGTTTTTTTTCTTACCGTATTATGAAAGAGATTATGATAGTATATCATTATTTTGTACCAATCCTACAACGTTATATATGGATAAATACCGGTTTTCTAGAAGCCCTGATTATTTGATATAACATTTAATTAGTAGAAAAACATGTGTTTTGTATATTGATTTATATTATTCTGATATTTATATCCTCCGTTTGATAAAAGGCGATAAGTTGATGTATGTTAAGTATACAAAAAAAACGAAACAATGGAAATATATAAATAAATATAAGCGATGCTATTGGCAATGCGAGGCTTTTAACGGTTTATATTGATTAAAAAGGTTATGTATGTAAAAATTTAATCGTTTGAATTTTGTACTTTTCCATGAGTTTTGTCGCTAACGACCCGGGTTTCGCCTTTCGGCACTGACATCAGTTCAAGTACATACATGCGTGTACTTGAAATGCCTGAACATTCGAAAAGGCGAAGCCCGGGTCGTTAGCGACAAAACTCATAAAAAAGTACAAAATTAAAATTTGATATTGAAATTCATCAAGCACTCTCAGTCGAAATTCTAAATTAGATCATATATGTATGTATTGGTAAAAAAGTATGGGTGCCAACATAGAGGTGATAGAAGCAAATATAATTATGTAAGTATTTTATAATTTTTAAAAAGAGAAGCATCCTTATAAGATAACTTACTATTCGGTTTATATTTGAATTGAGAATGTTATCCCGAAACAGACTAAAAAGGTTCAGAGCCAGTGGTATTAATCGCTGGCCTTGTACGACTTATTAAAGCGGTCTTTATTTTAACGACGACGGTGCTATTTGGCGCCCACGTTATTTTTTTATTGAATCACTTATGAAGTGATCTCATGATGTCATACACCGGTTTTATTGCAGCAAAAAAGTGGATGTTGAACTTCAGCGTTTACCTCATCACGGAATAAATTGGCTACCTCGAACATCCGCGTGGTTCTGCGTCGCATTTTCTAACAAGGGTAAAATTGTCTGTGGTTTTCAGCTATTTTGAGATAGCGAAATAAAATATAAAAGTGAAAAAATGACCTTATCAGTGGCGTCTCAGATGGTAAAATAGTTGACACTTATAAAATTGTAAAATAAAGAAATTCATTACAAAATGATACCGAATAACTTATCGAAATATCTTTTTCCTTGTTATATTATGTATATGCTCTGTAACACTGCTTCCCAAACTATTCCATACAGCGGACCTGTTAATACGAAAAAAATTATCCGCGGAACGTCGAAATAAAAAGGGTTATCAAAAGTTTTATTTCACTGTGTAGTCTTCACATTATCAATGATTATGCGTGGGTGGAACTAAATTCTAGAAGTGCCTATGTCAATTTTATCAATTTATCAATTTTTCATTTTATGAAATTGTTTATTATTAAAAATACTATGGCGATGTGTTTCTGGAAGTTTATTGAAATTTATGGTATCTATGTAGTCCAGTACAATGGTGATTTTGCGGACAAAAACTGCCTAAGTGAACAATTACACTAATCTGTGTGAACATACATATATAGACATTTCTTGGTGCAAATAATGCTGCAACATTATTTTGACATAAAAACTAGCTGTCATTATATTTCATTAATAATCGAAAGATGTCGAGAATTCTGGCGCAAAACAAAAGATTATTTAAATTATTTTCTGATTCTTAAATCGAAATACTCAAATTATGACATTGGCACTTCTTGCATTACGGCCCATACATTTTGAACGTTAATAGATATTTTGAAGAACAGAAATTTTGCCAAATAATCTGTTGTTTTACTAAAATATACAGCGCAACATATTGTACAATTCTGATATAAGTATCGTATATATTATCGCATTGCATTTCCCAGACTTACCGTGGGCGTCGCGTTACGAGTTACATGAAAGTGTAAGTGGATGTGTCAGAAGCGCATTACCTAGTAAATGTACTTATGACACATGCAAATAAGAAACGTTCACTCTCAGTTACCAATGAAACTATAAAATGTGATTACACCGGTAACTTAAAATACTACAACTAGATTCATTCTTTATAATTAAAGTTTGTATTGTTTAAATAAAACATATTTTTGGATTACAGATCTCGGCCGTTATTAATTGGGATACGCAGTGTTGGGCGACCTCCAATCTCGCACGATCCTGGCAACTCGTAATTATTGCACTAAAAAACTGATTTTCTATTTGAGGCATTATATTGTAATGGATACCTACAACTAAACAATTGTTAGCAATCTAAAATCCCTTCATGTTCTACACAAACATCGGATTTCGTTTATTGAAAACTGTGTATATGTAGAAGGTGTGGTGTTTTAGAATTTTTTCGACACAACTATTATGTGCTTGTATTGCTAACTTTCTCTTGATTGACGACAGTATAATAATGTGTGTCGTTAAAATGTTATGACAACGTTTTAGGTTAGTGATGGCGGACTTTTTTAAGTGTGCCAGCCAAAAATGTACAAATGATATCGTCCCAACCTAGCCAAAGGGCCTAAAGTTTGTAACACTTTGGTGATTCTGAGTAAAATATCCAGACTGTCAAAAAAAAATTCATCAAAAAAAAACTCCAAAACATGGAAAGAAGTGGTAAAGAAACGAAGTTGCGTAAATTGACACAATATTTTTCACTCTTTTTGTTCTCCTGAATAGTAGCAATTTGTCACTAGCTGTCTTTTGGCTTGGATGGGGCAATATGTATCAAGTGAATGTATAAGGCAGTATTGGATCGATGAAAATAATTTAAATTCTAGATTTATCATACATTTCTACAAAAAAGCCCATTATGTGTTAAACATTGGAATAAAAATCAATATAAGTCAACGAGATCTTCACCATTTTATACGGTTTTATATCGGCAGTTCGAGGAATTAACAATTCAATTTAAAAAAAAAAAAAACAGTAAAAACACAGTTGTTCACTTGCGAGTTGTGAACAAAATTGTCATAAATACAAACTTTGGCACGCATGCCTTATGTTCGTTTCAACTGTTTTATGTATATACTGTGTATATAAAGTGCGGAGTTTTCAGATTCATAAAGAGTAAAGGTTCGCATATTATCTTCAATAAAGGCGGATATGTATTCTTAAGTCGAGGATCATCCGCTATATCTTTACAGGTGACATACATTTTTATGACACCATTTTATGCCAGAGTATCAATTCACATATACCTTACCCTTTAAACAGGTATGATATTCAGCAAAATAGTTCATATGTCTGATGATTAATTTAATCGATAATTTCATAAAGTATGCAAAAATTGTTCGTTTATTTATTAACCTAACCTAAAAATCGCGATCAATAATGTTCAATTGATATTTCTTGTATAACTAAGTATGTATGTTGCATATCTTTGAAGATGAGCATCGATTTAGATTTGTCTGCAGTTATTTAATACTAGTGTGTTACATTGACTAACTACATACGAGTAATAATATTTAATGACGGAATGATTGTATTGCTTCGTCCATGAAGTTGATATTCGTTCATGAAACTGCTATTCGTCTGACAAGTAAATATCAATACAAAAAAACAAAAACAACACGACTCACATAATACTCTTCTTTATCTTTTGATCGTTTCATGACAATTTTATAACTGCCTTATTCTTTATATATTAGTTAAATATTTTTGAACTTTATATGGATTTGGTGTTAAAGAAGATCGAAGTAGTAACGAAGTTGGAAAATTCACCTAAAACGTATTTTCTTTTCCAATTCTTTTCTCATCCAGTGATGCAAATGTGAACTTGTGAGAATTTTTTAAAACAAGTAGACTATTTCGTTCTTTTGAGATTAGAACATTGCCACACGCAAGGAATATAGACACCCATATAATTGAAAAAATATTTCATACAAGTCTTCCACTGGAATGCAGTCGCAAGGGCACTGCAACCGAATAGAATGTACGCCCAAAAACATTGACTACTTGGCTATACGATGAATGATTTCTTAAATATGAAGCGATTTGAAATTTCATCGTCCTAGTCACTTAACTCTTAAACTATTGACATACAAAAACCGACACAATATTGCTATTATATTTTTTGGCGTAGTCTGTGCGATACGAGCCTTTAAGAGGACATGGCTTTTCCTTTGACAACAGAGTGTATTGCGGAACTGATCCGATGGACAGATACAGTGCAGGGGTGATGTCCGGTGTGCGTGACCCTCGATAATTATCCAACGGGCAAGCCTTCCATTGCGTCACAAACCAACCCTCACGGAAATTTCCCCTAAACCATGGGCTGTTACCTAGCGGTGGATTAAAATTATACCATTATTACGCACCGATGCTTTGCGAACCCACAATATTTCTTAAGGTATTGATCAATTTAGCAGGTACAAAATGATCACGTAAGAGTAATTTATACTTATTTTGTGTTGGTAATAAACCAGTAAAAGTTAAACATATAGACTAAGATACATTAAAAAAAAAATACTTAAAACCATGACACGTCTCAGTCTAAATGTTTTATTTGAATTATCTTATGTAGTATAAAGTCGATTTATTTTATATTTAAACTGACAAGATTTTAATAAATAATCGAATGCGCCCAACAACCATAGATTAGATTTGAGTCACATAACGAACAATTTCCTAAATTGATTTGATTCGATCGATGACAGGAGAATCCCGATTTATCGATCCCACGTTTATCATCATGTTTACCGTTGGTTGCGAGACTTTCCCGCAATAATCGTCGGCCCTTAATCGGGGTCCGACAGAAATATGTTTGTCTTTGATGTTTAAATTCCCTTCCGATCTTATAAATGGATGCTGGTAGAGTGTATCTAAATAGAGAATTCTTTCCTATGTTCACTTCAAAAAAGTTGATGTGGAGCAACTAAATATCCGCTAATTCTCGCACAGTAATGATTTTTGATTTAACGTTTGTTTGAACGTCATTAGAAATCCTCATGATAAATAATCGTATGTACTTACACCAATAATGCGTACTTTGCTGATAAAATAAAAAAATCCAACCACAAAGCTTTATCAATTTTCCGTATTCTTATTATTTACGATGGGAAATTTCCATATGATATCTTTTCCTAATATAAAGCAAATCTTAAAACGAATCCAATATGAGTTCACGTAATCCCTAAAAATAAAACGAATTTAAATTTGTGAGCACTAAAACAATTCCGATTTATCGAAAATACGTATTTATGAAGAAACTAAGCATTTTCAATAAAATTTCGTAAAACACTGTAACCTTTCTTTGATTTAACGTTTTAATAATAGAATAAATAACAAACAATGTTTATATTTTGTCACGTCTGACAATGTGCAAATAAGGAAGAGTGACGGATAATATATTTTTCTCTGTTTATTTAACATATCTGATTTTCCTTTGTCGGACAATAAGTAAGGGTTCTTTGACCCTTATTCTATAGGTAAAGAAACTCGGAAAATAGTCTCCCTCGCTGTTATATCGATTGCTGAACGGAGGGAAAGCTCTATTACTTGTTATTCCGAAGCAATTTTATAAGAGACGTGGATATTTCACGTCACTTATGATCGAGAATGGATTTTTATGAAAGGGGGACTGTTTATTCCAAGTGTTTCGCCGAGAATTATTACGACTATTATGAAATAAGATTAGATTACCAAGGGTGCCATGAGCGCAATGTTATGTAATAAAATGCAACTGTTATAATATGTAGTAAAAATCCCTTACAAAACGCCTTTTGAATATTTTATAATGACAGCACGCAAGAGATAAATATACATTTTTTCTACCCGCCTAAAAGCACAACCCAGCTTGTCAACGCGAAAAGTAAATTTGGTTTTCAATTTTTGTCGTGTCAATCAAATACCGTGGACATTTGACCTATAAAATAATCCTGGGTGCGTAATTAATGACACCACATTAGAGCACTACACTTTGTTCCTTTGTTCGGGTTTTATGTTATATTATGAAAAGCATTTTGAGATTTCAGACAGTTTTTATTGTATTGAAGTGTTCAGTATCTTGGTAACATTAGGTACATTATTGACCGATAAATTAAGTTCTTAAAATAAATCTATGGCTAAAAGTGGTGAGAAATTTCTTTTCAGTTAAAAAATAATGTATCTATGGAAAAACGTGCGAAAAGAGATGTAACTTTACAACAAGCATAAGTAACAGGTGTGAATCTAATAAATACAACTGAGACCTCCTAGTTTAACAATTGTCAAATCAATAACAATGAACTTATATTGAACAAACAGGTTACTGGTGTCTCAGAAGTTCGTTTATTGATGCGACCTGTTTCAATTCTTTGTCTGATATATTGGCATAAACAAAGTATGGAAAATTATATCACGATCGCGTGTTTAATATTTAGATTGACGGCATAGGAAAAACTGCCAAGTGCCAGAAATCAAGATATTTCTATTAATAAATATTTCGGAAAAATATCGAATCCAAACAAGCATAATAAAGTCATGATTCCATACATACGCGACGAATAGTCCTGTAAAACGTTTTCTAATATTGTATCCAGATGCAATGATCTAATTTTCAATGTGTTAGCTTTGTAAAAAATGCGAGACATGGTTGATTAAATCAGTTTTTTCTTTTCCTGAAGAGTTGTGTTCGTATTTGGTATGTTTTCATCTCTCATTATTTTCTTACAAGTAGTCCTCTATTGGCTGTACTTAAATCATTGTCTAATACTGTTGAATTACTCCACATAATATATGCTTGAATACCTGACGTGCATCAGTTAAGTTGCGGAAAAACAACGATAGAAAAAACAGTATAATCTATGACGAAAAAGTTCATTTCTCTTTGGTCCCGCTTTTTTTACATCATTCAACACTAATGAATTATTTCTCTTATTATATGTTAACATTAATTGATACGTGCTAAATCTTTGTAATGTTTACCAACATGCAACAACTGAATCAACATTGTGTTGATGATGAATTCACCGTCAAGTATTGTTGCAACACTTTCCGCCGGCGCGACGTAGAGGTCGAGTGACGCGACACTCCGATAGGGGTGATGACGCATCGATCTTCTTTGCGTCGTATTGCTCTAATTTTAAAACCGGCGACATAAACCGACGCTCTATATTACCGGCGTCGCTACAACCGATGCCATTCAACCCACACCGAGAAACAGGCGCCGTGTTTTGGTATTATATAAGAACACGTTGTAAACTCGCTATTTATTAAGTCGTAAGACGTCTAATTATTGACAGATACACTGCGCTGGTATTTCTTTCACGATTTAATCTTTTAGACTGAACATAGATAGTAATTTAATTTTATGGCTACGTAAATTTGAGGTTTTCAATTCAACGACTCTTCTCCTTAAATCATGTATATATAATCGAGATATAAGGATAGTACCTGGTTGAAAGTGGGAATTTATTTATCTTCAATTTCACACTATCATAACATCTTCTATAGCTCGCTTGCGTGTTGCTTTGTCGACTACGAGAAAGCCTTTGATAGCCCGCATAGGCCTTCCCTATGGGCCATTTTAAAGCTTTATGGGATCCCACCCAAGATAATCGCCATCATCAAATGCTTGCACGAGGGCAGTGAATGCTGCATAAGAATCGGTGACGTAACTACGGAATGGTTTGGCATCACTACCGGCGTCAGACAGGGCTGTGTTCTAGCTCCGTTCCTCTTTATAATAATCTTCGACTTCATCCTGAGGAAGTCAATTCCACCTGACCGAGGAGTAACCGTTGCTCCCAACCTGAAACTATGTGACCTCGAGTATGCCGACGACGCTGTCATCTTTGACAAATCAGTTGCGGGTATCCAGGAAACAATGGATAGACTGCAGAGCAACTCGTATCGCGTTGGCCTCAAAATCAACGCGAGTAAAACCAATGTGCTCTGCAACAGCGCCTGTCCAGATCCAGACTACTCTCTGTTGAGTGCGGGGCAAGAAATCGAGAGAGTCGATGGTTTTAGGTACTTGGGAGTACACATCACGGGAGATGGCAACCCGCGTAATGAGCTCGCGATCCGATTAGGGATAGCTGGAGCAACATTTAATTCAATGCGGAAAGTCTGGGACTCACGGCTGTACTCGGTCAGAACCAAGTGCCACTTGTTCAACGCATGCATACTGACTGTGCTGCTTTACAGTTGCGAGTCATGGCACATCACAAAAGCACAGGGTAACCGTATACTGTGCTTTGAAAACAGATGCCTGCGGCGAATACTAGGGGTACAGTGGTTTGACTTTGTCAGGAATACGGAGGTAAGAGAGCGGACAAACCAGCCCCTTATTACGTCCAAAATTAAAAGGCGACGATGGACCTGGCTTGGACATGTGCTGCGGATGCCCCAGGGGAGCCTGAATCCTGCCTGCCTCTTCTATCAACCTGATGGATCCCGACGCCGCGGAAGGCCTCTGATGACCATCCATAGGATGTACTCAGGGGAGCTAAGGGACGCCGGGATGACCTGGGAAGATGCGAGGAGGTTGGCGGGAGACAGAGAATCTTGGAGGCACCGTGTGGCGGCCATATGCTCCAAATAGGGAGCGGATATGGGAAAAAAAAAAAAAAAAATAACATCAAAGCATTTATGATGTGATATATTTATATTGAAACCATCATACATAAATTATGTAGGATACATTTTGATATATATATAACAATGGTGTATAAAAATGTTATAAAACTGAATATATTTTAGTATTCAATCTTTTTAGAAGCGAAATTAATAACACTGGGGATAAAATTCATCAAACTTGAAGATAGAATAAAATTTCCACAGACACCGCAAAATTCAACGAAAATGTTTGGATGTTATTAATATTAACGACGCTATACATGTCGATGCATAATTTCGCTCAATAAAACTTCATCGTATATTTAAATAGCACTGTATCTTATGCATGCCATATTTATATTATAAATACACAGTCGTTGGCGGAAATATTTAGGACGTAACCACACGTTTTTAAAAATTATATAAATTTGCATTTTTGGAAATTTCCAGTTTTAAAATTGATAACTTTTTTCAACAGTGTGTGCATGTTAACGAAAGCTAAAAATATCGTAGGTTTCTTGTATAAACAATTTTGGTATTGATTGAATTTTAGTTTGGCGTGCGAATTTTAAAAAGCTACTACACAGAGGTCATATAAACTATTTTGTTTATTTGTTATAAGTTAGCTTCTACCGAACTCTTCTTTATATGAGGATTTCGCGTTTATTCATTTTGAATTTAAGACAAAGAAAATTTGTCTGTTGAAAAGTGACGCGTGATTAACTCTTTTGAGTCGTATCTTTGGACCTGTACAGTATGAGATAAGCATGTGATAATAAATAATTATACAATTAAAAAGCAATATGATTTTTTAAAATCTTTTTATCTATTGTATAAAGCAGTGATGCACAACCTGCGTCTCACGGGCCGCATGCCTAAATGACATCTAATGCGGCCCAATATGATAGATATCAATGACTTTTTTTTCAAAACTTTTCACGGACGATTGAAGAACAATATAAAATAATACAATTTTCCAGGGCTGTGGAGTCGGAGCTTTTTGGCCGGAGTCGGGGTAGTCGCGGCGATTTGGCCGGAGTCGTACTCGGAGTCGGAAAGTTTGAAAAGTTTGAACTTTTTATTTTTGCATTTAATATGTCAAATTTGGCTTTTGGCCGCATTGATAGATAGGGTTGATATTTAATTGAATACACATACATAGGAAAATTAGGGGAAAAAAGTGACGATATTAAACTTTTTTAAGTCGGAGTCGTGTTTTTGGTCAATGTTGGAGTCGTGGTTTTGGTAAATGCTGGAGTCGGAGTCGGACTTTTTTACCGACTCCACAGCCCTACAATTTTCAAATTAATATGTACCAAAAATAGCCATAATTTTATTTCTGTTGCCTATGCGGCCCTCGAAAAATCTAAAATTTGATAAGCTGGCCCTTTCACCAAAAAGGTTTTGTATTACTGGTGTAAAGCTTTCGCCAACGTGTAGTGAAATTGTCAACCATAATATCAACAGTATATGAAACAACATATCATTGAATATCACAGAAAGGTAATATTTAAAGGCATCATTGAGTTCATTGTTTAATGCAATACATTGAACAACAAAGAATTTTAGACAGGGCCCCCTCCCCTCACTATGTTGCTCGTGGTTCCAGGTTCCAGGTTGAGTGGTTGTGTGTTTTTTAAAAGGTGTACAATGTGTTGCAGTATTTTGTTGCAAATTTAGGGTGAAACATCTCGATCTGGGATGACTTTGAGGGTAGAAAGACACAGATGATTTGGTTCCCCAACTAGGAATTATATCGCTGTGCTTTCGATGCAATTTAGTACTACATCTGAAAGGTTAAGCACAGGTGCACAGAGATCAGACGGCGGGATAAAGACAGGGGTGGACTAGATGTTTTATAAACCAATCTAGAATTCAGTTAAAGTTTGCTGTATGTACATCAAAACCAGTTAGTAGAATTATGATATTTTATTGTTGCATTTCCGACAACCTAATATGTATATTTTTTTGATAAGCTTAAACTTTGAACTTAAAAATTAAGTAATTATGATTTCTTTAAGAAGTCTCTGATTCTATAATATATTCAATTTAAATATATCAATCTGATGATTTATAAAAAACTTCTAAAGTAAAAGCCATTTTTGAATTACAGCCTTTCTGTTATTGAAAATATATAATTATAAATACAGCGGTGGAATCGTTAAAAACTCGACTCTAACATCAAACTTTCTACAATCCATGTCGTAATATTATTATGCTTTAAATCTTTAAAACATCATTTTTTTATTTTGATAAATAATAGAATAGTAGTAATAATCATGACGGGTCCGTGGTGCAGTGGTCAACGTCGTTGGCTTCGAAGACATGGGCGTTTGTGTTGCCTTAAACAAAAATTCCCTCCCACCCATCTCATACTATAAGCGAGTCACGACAGCGACTAACTAGCCACTAGTCCTCATATTTATTCCAATCCCTACTCGCTTCAAAAAAGAGAAGTAGAGCAGCTGAGTAAAAAAAATCTCGTAGAAAAATATAAGTTCCGGAACGCGTCCATATGTTGCACATTGGTAACGAACATAGTTTAAAAATAATAATAGTAGACTTAGAGTCGGACTCTTTCAATGACTACTCGTCTTCTGGGTCAAACATAATATTACTAAAACAAGCCGTGATGCGAGTCGTCCATATACATTTACGTTCCAAGGGTTGGAAGAAATTGTTTATTGGATATTGTTCCAATACGTTATAATTCGAATCCGCCTCTGCATTTATAAACTTCGTGTGTAGAATCAATTCAACGTAGTAAAGTCGGCTATGTAGTTATTACCCAGGGTGCTATCGAGGGCACGAAACCCGCATTTTATTTTTTCAATTCACTCCCATGGCAAGAGGATATAGCTGGGGTGACGTCATGCGGCAGCTTTTGCACTCCGCACGCCTCGTTCAATTGCATGTTTTGGCGAAAATAAAAATGTTGAGTGTTTCACATTTTCGCTACAGGTTTAAATTACGAAAACGTTTTAAATATTTGAATTTGGAATTGTTGCCTGTCAAAAATATTTTTTCCCCAAATGCATAAAAAAGCATTCCCTTAATTCAAAGTGTCTCACTGACTATTTTTAAATGTTATGTGGATGCTTACCAGTTAATGCGATGATTTTTCTTCACCGAAGTTCGACTGTAAAAGAAAGAGAAATACAAATTAGTAAGTTTTCGAATGTATTTTTTTAATCTTTTGTGAAATGTTATTTTTTGATAAAGACATCAATTTTATTCGCCCTGGTATTCAAGCCAGTGAACACCGAATCCGAAAACAACAATGTTGACCACTTTATATAGTCATTTCTTTAAATAAATATGGACACCATTTTATTGGCATTACTATATGTATATATACATGTCCTAAACTAATTATAATATCAAAGGAATCGATAAAAACTTGTGTTTTCTGCAAAAAAAATGATTCGCGATTAAGTTAAGCTTTTGAACCAGGGCTGTGGAGTCGGAGTCGGAGTCGTGGAGTCGAATCGTCGCGGCGATTTGCCCTGAATCGTACTCGGAGCTTTTTATTTTTGCATATAATGTCAAATTTGGCTATTGGCCGAATTGGTAGGATTGATATTAAATTGAATACAAATACATAGGAAAATAAGGCAAAAAAAAGTGACGATATTAAACTTTTTTAGCTCGGAGTCATGTTTTTGGTCAATGTTGGAGTCGGAGTCGGAGTCGAACTTTTATTACCGACTCCACAGCCCTGTTTTTATGGTCTAGTTCAGTCGTAAACTGGTAGCAAGAACTCTTGAAATCGATTTTATTATGCCATAATCATAATGTATTGCTGGTGCATTGAAGCATACAAACGGTTTCCTAGAAAACTGCACGATACATAAAAGGAATACCAACATGATAACCCACTTTGAATAACTACGCATTTCAATAAAAATGTGTCAATGGCGTATAATGATATGAATGTATGAATACCAACTTGACTACTGAAACGCTTTATCACTCAGCTGAACATGTCCTGATATTGATCGAATACATATTATGTGGAATTGTTTTACTATTGAAATGTCTCTTAGACTAATATAATATCATTATCAATAAGAAATCTTATAATAAATACCGATATTTTAACCTTTTATACCAGGGATAGCCAAACTTTTACCACTACGGGTGACTTTTATTGAAATTTTTGGCGGCGATGGACTGGATGGAATTATCATTGAAATAAAAGGAGATTTAGAGATGTGTACATCATTACACCAGACAGGCGACTTGGAAACGCTACGCAATCGACGCATTGGCTACTCATTTATGTGAAAACATTTATTTTTAACCATATCCGTTACCAATTTCTATCATTTATGCATTTCTAGAGGACTATCATAAAGGAAGTGTTTCCGAGAACTGGTTGTTATTCAGTCGCTCGACCCGTCTCTCCTCTCCAGGGTAAAGATACGCGGACTGAGATAGGAAAATACCAGCAGTTAGATAATCACTCAGGGTGGTTGAGAAGGAATTGAATACAAATCCATACACACAGTGGATGAATGTGTCGGTTCGGGGACTCAAAACTTGGACATTGCTACCACTTAAATGAAGCTTAAGGGCGCTGGCCGTTTTGCTGAAGGACCATAATTCATAATATTACTGTTAACATAAAACTTCGCATCCTTTTTAGAAATCTCCGATTTTTTAAAGGGGGATTCTTAAAAACTCATGTAAATAGCTATTTTTTCATGTCAATATTACTGTATAAAATAGTATAAAAATGAAGCAAGAAAATTAGTATCGATTGCTATAAATTTATTAAAATTTTGTTAAAATAGAATAATCAGGTTACTATAAAAAATATTGCGTCATCAAAACATCATTAAGTAGTGTGATAAATCATGCAAAAACTTCATTCATATTGTAAACAATTTGACTTGTATTCTAAAAAAATGTTCACATGTATTGTTTATTCTATATTCTATTTAGATATGATTCTTAACGTGCGAGATGTACCGATAAAGAAAAACAAAAACATTGAAAAATTAAATATTATATTTGCTTGGGTGTGAAAGATTTGCGAACTACTCCGGATTACTGCAAAATTTTCTATCGAAAACACGCGCCAATGTTGTATGAAGATTATATTGTAAATTAAAATTACGCTACAAATAACGTTTAGAATACATTTTAATTTTCTGTAATATCTGATAGATCATTCATAATGGGTAAAACTAAAAGATTCTATTTTTATTCAGCCAAATAAGAAAAGAGAGCAACATGTTTGAAAATAGTAATCATAATATTAATTATTTCAAATTGAGTCAAGCATACCAACACAAAAAATATTCGTGTTATTATGGCAGCACTAGAGTGCAAAACAGTTCTTTATTTGAAAATAGAAGCATGGACCATTTTGGTGAGATCTGACATAACCGGTGCATATAATAACCTACGGCATTTTGTGGTAATTATATAACCGAGTCGAGGAGATTCTAGAATGCAGATGAAGAGTTGGAATGCGGTAACAAAAGTGAAGAATTTATTTAAGTGCTTTCGGTCTCAAACAAAGGGAGAAACATCTTGGTGTAGGGCCTGTGGGCATATTATCGGAACGTTATGGATCTCATTAGGAAAATATTTACATTCAGAATCAAAGTCGTTTTGGGTTTTAGTGTATGAGCATATTTAAATTTTTTTGAACGATCGAGGCAGAATAATAAAACTGCGTTTTTAATTGATCGAAAATATAAGGCGGGGCCTAATCGATGCCGTTTAGAAATAGTTTCGATAGCCAGAAGTCTATCCATAATGTGTATTCAATGTTTTATTGACAGAAGATGTAGATTCCAAATTTGTATGTTATTGTACGTAATATTTCTATATTTTAATGCAATATTTAACATTAACATGAATATTTTCATTGATAGTATATGTAAATATATTATAATGCTTAATTAAGCTATTGGACAACATAATTGAATATTTTTTGACAGATTAAGGAAGATACCACAACATCGACGGAATTATGAAGATTTTTACTATTTCTTTCACAAAATTTGGTGAAAACAGGCAATATAATGCTACCGAAAACATAAAATAATTATATGATATGTACCATAAACGATTAATTGGTTGAGTTGGGCTGGAAATAGATAAGTGCTATTTCATGACGAAGAGTGTAAAAAGAACCGTGGCTAAGAGCAGGTTATAATCGTCGATAGCGATCTGAAAATTCGGGAACAGTCCTGGAAAGTCTTACCATGAAAAAGTCAATAAATTTAATTATCTCAACAATACTCTGTTTATATCTCGAAGCCATTTTAAATTAGGAACAACTTAATTTTGAAATTTAAAGTATCTACTGCTTTAAATAACAGGTGGCTTGACATAAAGAAAGGGTTAACTCTTAATGTTATGTATTTCAGTAGGCCCAAAGGGGATACGTTCATCAGTGAAGCTCAATCGTCCCGCTAGCTACCTCAAAACAATTAAGAGTACTAACGATTTGAGCGATTAATTAGATTCTAGATTGAAAGAAATGGAATTATCATTTTATCGAATTCGAATCGTACAATCACATATATATCGTCAAAAATCAGTTCCATTTTCAAAAGAAAAAATGACACACTTTGATATAAAATATAATCGCCATCATTTTCAACAACTCACTCCTATCTCTCTTGTAATTTTCCTACTCCCTTCAAAAACTGGATGGTGTTGACTGAAAATACTACTCATAACTACTCTACATAAAAAACATCTTTGAATGAATGCTCTAAAGATCGAAATAGGTAGTAATTAGAAGGTGCTATATCTGGGGAATATGGAGGATGTGGTAGAGTTTACCAGTTTATTTGCTTTATTTTTTCACAATTTTGTCAGTTTGGCTTTGTTTGGCCGTGCTAAAGCACCATAAATCATGATATAAAACGACCCTTCTTCAATTGAAAAAACTTTGTTGTTTTCATGCAGTTTTTGCTTGAACGCATCAAGTTGTCGACTATAAACTTCCGTAGCTATCGTTTCGCCTGGTTGAAGAAGTTCATAGTGAATGTTTCCTGTCATATTCCCCCAATGGCATAAAAGTATTTTCCAAAGTGTCAATCCTGACTTGAGGATTTGTTTCTTTGAAAGCCATTGTTTTTTCTTAACATATTCGTTAACGATCCATTTCACGTCCAAAGTTGTAATTTAATTGAGAAAAAGTTGCGTTAAGTAATGCACACGTATTTTCTCGCTCTGCTTTGTTATTGGCGGGCAGTTGTGCATATCTAAATGTTGATTAAATTGGCATTTACTTGGTAGAACTCCATTATAACACGGAGAAAAAATAGCAATGTATTTTATGATATTTCTGACGATGGCGTAATCTGAAATATCTATCAAATATTGATAATATAATTTCGGTAGGACTAATACATACATATTTTTTGTCACCGTGATATCCATACACCTTATATAAAATGTCAATTTTGCGTTATGCATTATGAAATAAATGCAAAATACGTTGAATTGTAATCGCTATAAATCAAGAAGTAACGTTTTCCATTTTGTCTTTTAATAACTGAAAAAAGACGTGGCTGCCATGCGAACGCAAGTTTGCTATTCGACATCACTGAAGTATACAATACAAAACTAAATAACATTACATCCATTCATTATCCGAGTTGAAGAAGACAAGTGGATACGAGAGTAGGCACTTTATTATTGTCTTCACATTTAAAATTAACTTCGGTGAAAGGTGTTGAAGAAATAAGATATGAAATAGGCAACTAGTCAATCTCTGTCTCTTTCAGACCTTAGTCAAATCGTCTAGTATACTCTCATTTTAAATGGTGCAATCACACTGTAATAGCCTGAAACAGGGATATTTAAACAAGTAATACCTACCATCCATATTTAGATCTGTGTTGACTATTCAAAAAATCTTACCGCCAATTATTGCCGCAAAGATTCCATATTCAAAGCAAGTGTGGGTAATTTTTAGAGGATAGGGTTTTCAAAATATGCACGAATGTACATACTTAAATTTATTCACGGCAGTTAACACCATACAAGTGACAGTGTGGTATATTCTATTCATGTGGCAAATCATGAAAGTAGCCCATTTTGATTAATGATTAGGCCTAAGGACTTGGTAGATATTTTTATTTTGAACTTTATTTTGGTCACGTAGCCAACTTGTTGATTGCGATTCAGCAACGTGTAAGCAGAAAGAGATTGAGGACAGCGGTACTTGAATGTACGTTTTTTGTTGCTATTTTCTTATTTGAGTGTCGCCAGCTCTTACTGGCTCCCCGGCTACATATAAATGGCCCTATGAAATCACCGGAAAAACAAATAAATATTTCTGTATAGTACTCATAACATAATTAATATTATTCTTAATCCACAGGAATCTATTTTAAACGCTTCAGTACCGAGCAAAGTGGTTGCCTTAATCACCTCTACCGCCCGAATTCTAAAAAAATCCTTTTTTCAACAATATCGACTGATGACAGAAGGACCATTTTTTTATAGACACAGTGGACGGATGTCATTAGCTATGAAAAGAAAAATATCATAATGATTCTTCAGGAAGATTTTTTTTATAAATTCTGCAATTTTTGTGACGATATTCGCGACGTCCGTATGCGGCGGCCACCAGTGGCTTTCGGTACTGAAGCGGTTAAAAACATGGGATATCACTAATTTATTTCCTTCCAATTTACTTAAATTGACATACGAAAACTATGTGGAACTTACGAAGCGGGCTCTCAGTTTTCTGGCTATTTTATTTCTAGGGTGGGTCTGTCTTTATATCACTTTCTCGCATGTATTCAGGCTTAGTCATCATGGATCAAGATTATGTCAGCTGAAGGATTTGAATAGAGAACACAATTAAGAAGAATCCTTGGACAAATTCTGTGGATTTACAGTTAACACGAGCGTTCAAGTCTTACCACGAATTGATCTTATACATTGGCTACAGGAGAATTCAAAACACCAAAGAGAACAACGCGTATTCCGCGTTGATGTGTTAATGTGATATTACACTTAAAGAGTTTACCTCAACTCTACCAGCTTCTTGATATCTTTCAATTCGAATGTGTCCACGTGGACCTTCTACCGGAAAGTTACGTGCATAATGAATTCTTCGCTTTCTCTAATGCAATTACCAGAACGGTCAATAATTTGCGTGGTGTACTTTGATTATTCTTGATGAGTAGATAGTTGTGTCATTATAATTGTATTATTTTCTAATTAAAGGAGAAAACGGGAGAGAGATAGTTTTGATTGATTTACATGTATGAAATTTGCATCTCGATCGTTTTAACACATTGGATGCTGAGAACACGCCTAGCGTGTCCATTTTCATACTAAAAAAAAGGTTCAGCATTGAAAGCGTGAAAGAATTGAAAGAACGAACATTTTTTAAGAGCATGACATCGATATAAAATACCAGCAACGAACAGCATCAAAAAACCGCAATTGCGTGATATATGTATTACAATTCAAAAGAAGTTATTTTATCAATTATTTGTCGAATGTCATATAAGTATAATAATCATAAGTAATGAAATGAAAACTATTAACTATATTATAGATATCACCAAAATTATTCGAGTGATACTGAAATATAAAAATGGGTTTGATTGTGAATAAACGGGCATATATTTTACAGACGTTTTAGTGATCCCTGTACAAAATGTATAAAAAAATACTTAATGACAATAAAAAGGGACATAATGATTATTAGCGTGGTTTTTTTTGTGGCATTTCTCCCGAGGACGTGCGTGCTACTATTCTCTACGCTTTATCTCGATCTCTCTACTCATTAAAAATTGAAACACGTCTTTTATCTTCCCCATCCGCTTTTCGATTGCGTTCATTTTGCCTATTCAGACCGCCGGGGGTCCGGCTGCTTTTTTACGAAAGAGATATTTAAATCCAAAGTGTAATGAGACCAAAGGAGATATTCTTTTGAATTTCATCTGCCGTACGCTGCAATGCATACATTATATTTAGAAACGACTTGAAGTACATTATTTTAATCGCTGTACCTTTATGAATTTTCGTTCTGCGACATATGATGATGAATATACATCTAAGCCCAGACAAAACAGCATGACACCGCATGATAAGAGTATAGAAGTTGAGTTTGAATATTTCATTGTTTTTTGATGTTCGAATTTTGAAATACATGTATCTAGTTTTTTTCTTCCAACCACTTAGAACGAATTCTGGCTACGTGGCCAATGAGAAAATTTTGAATAAAGAACGTAACACTGTGGAACGATTATATGTCGGTTGTCAATAAGTGACACTTAAGATGACAGTAAGTAATAAATGGCGCTTGACGTGATTGTAGAATGTAGAACATTGTATCGATCTAACACTTACCTGCTACATTATATGTGTAGTAAGTATGCATGTTTGCGTAAAATATTTTAGTGATTATACCACATACTACATCTTTAACAGCAAACTTACGTGAAATGGACATTATATCAAATCATAACATTCATAACTGCGAAGCTAATGTTAAGATAAGCTTGATTAGGAGTCCATATACTCCGTAATAAATGTGAAAATGGTTTGAAAACACTGTTTTTTGCGATTCAACTATCGATGGAAATCGGAATTTAAAAAATCTTTTACTATAAATGTTTTCAACACAGTGCTCCACTGCCAACAGAAAAAAGACAGAAAACCCTAATGTTTTCGTGTGTTGTTTTTGTTTTGTACTTAATGGAATCACTAACTGGCATTTATTATTAGAAACCAAGAAATAAAACAAACAAATATATGTCAACTTTACTATTTCTGTTGGGATTTGGGAGCAAGCGTGTTATTCTGTCGGTGATCCCGGAATCTGTGAAAGATATATCCCGGAATAAACGCAGGCGCTTAAGTGGTTAAATTAGGAAACAAGTAGGGGATTCCATCTACTCATTTATGTCGTATTATTCGATTATTAATAATAATATATACCAGGGCCGGACAATTCAGATATTGAACTGAAAAACATGATTAAATGACACTGAATAAACATAACACAAGTATTCGTCAAAAAGCTATAAACAAATTTACCTTGCGGCATTTCTTCATTTCAACAACTCTATACTTTAATGCCTGATATACGTAATTTAAATTATTTAATAATATAAATTGTAATACACTTGATGCAACATGCCCTCAAGGCTACAACATATCATTGAAATAAGTACAGCAAACCGTCCTATAGCGTCCACTCAAATAGAGAACAGGAGGATAGAAATTAATGAACGAAAATGTATATTTAGCGATTCCAATTATTGACTACGCAGCTCAGTTGGATGAAACGGCAAATGCAGAATTAGTATTTGTATAGTATTATTTTCCGAAAATTGAATCTAATATATACTTTTTGACGTGACAACGTCTTATAAATCGATGAACGCCCGCTGCACGCACGAAAAAACATGACTCATTGTCCCGTTTGTCGCGTTACGCCAAAGGCAAGCGTGCGAGCGAGAGCGCGGATAAGCGATAGAGGCACGATCGGCCTACCGTTCGGATTGTGCCGCATCTATCTCTCTTCCACTCGATTGGTCGATGCGTCTGAGTAGAAAAGAGACACGTGATCTGTTTACAACTGTTTATAAAGTGAAGTGAAATGTTAATGTGGTTTTCATTGTTTATATTACAACAACAATTGCGGCAATAAAGGTAATTAATCCTTGAATTAATGAGTGCGAATAAAATATACCAATAAAAAATTGTAGATTTCATTTCACTCCTTCGTATCCATACAAAATAATGATAATTCAATAAAAATGATTCCATTTTATTCATAAAAGTATGCAATCATTTCATCAATGTTTTCTTATGACGTTGTCACGTTAAACTATCGTCCGTAAACCGACTTTACAGACAACCATTTTTTATAATAATTTCAATACAAAAACCAGAAAATTTTGTCATAAAATGCAAAATACTGTCGTTTTTACTAACCGTTTGTTACAATCAAACATAAGATTATAACAAACGGTTTTATTTGATAATTCGTTATCAACACAGATATTTTAAGAGACATGCCTACGCAAGATGGCTTCGCGGAAAATAAGTACATACATATATAAAAATAATGTAACGATTATTTGATGAATGACTAATTTATAATTTGCAGCTGATAATTATATCATTGTATGTTATCCATGTGCCATTCATTATTTAAATGCGTGTTCAAACATTAATTTAAAACATCGAAATTAGAATTTCAATAAAATAAAATCATATACAGTAAATATCGCTATTTGATAATGGACATACGCGCGTTTGTATGACTGGTCAAACATTCGCTGTCATCTCTAGACATGTCTAGCAAGTAATTTTTGAAAACCATATCCGCTCCCATTGAGGGACATATGGAGTTTATTTAGAGTTAGACAAATGTAAGTTTTTCAACTCGAACTACTTGTTGCTAAACCTCTCTTTATCGGAGAGTATGGATTGAAAAGATACGACTAGGACAGGACTAGTGGTTAGCTAATAGATCTTGTTATGTCCCGTTTTATGTTATTATCATCTTCTTTGTTAAATTTCTTATTATTAATCGTTGTGCCGTGTTATTTTATTTAAAAATCGTGTTACTTAAAAATCAATTAAAAATAATAATATTTAGTGCGCAATATATGTACATGTCAAAGTAATGAGGGTTAATGCTTATAATAAGTATTTTAAAAAGCATTCAAGTGTCAGGTTAAGACCAAACAAATATTAAAATATACATTATGTTCTTTGAATGGCTTATTAATTCTTTCCTGTGAAGAAAATAACATATGATATCAAGTTACTGTAACTGAAATTGTAGAAGAACATTTTGCCACAATTAGTCATTGAGTTGGTTCATAAAATATGTTTATTTCAGATTATTGCAGACATAATTCAACAGTTGTGTTCTATACAAAAACCCATGAGTAGTTGGCTTGGACTAGGGTTTCCAATCCTGGTCCAAAATTTTGATCCCGGAATTTCGGGATTGCAATAAGTCGATCCCGGGATTTGGATTTTATTTCATATTTATTAAATATTAGCCATGTCCATTTAGCATTACAAATAGTAAAAAATAATCGATGTCAAATTTTTTTTTTAAGAATATTATATTTCAGTTATTTTTCCATTATTGAAGATCGAAAATATAATGTATCGGTGTCGTTTGAATGCGATCGATGTGATGTTTTTATTGATGACAAATCCATTACCATCCAGGATGTTGGGATCAATTTAAGACTTGTATGTCTTTGGCACTCATTTAAGCATTATTTATCACCATTTAAGAGCACCAGTTGTGTTACTTGATATTTTCCGTGCTCTAAATTCATTTCAAACAATATTTTTTATTCGATGCTTTAACGCAAATAATTTATTTTCCACGAGCATAAAGTGTTCCAAAGATGGAACGTGCAAGCTCACGTACTTTTACAATTTTTATAAAATAAAAATCTTTATGCTTCATAAATAAATCAATCTTTCGAGATAATGTTTTCTAATCCCGGGATTCATCATGTAATGAAAATTATCGGGATCCGGGGATTAGAAACCCTAGACATAATCCAGGAGTTGTGTTCTATACAAAAACCCATGAGTAGTTGGTGTGGACAGACCTAATGAGACAATAAAAACCTTCATAAGTTAAATAAAGTGTGGCTGGCCACAAATAAATAATAGTTATCGACAATCTGGCAGATGGTCGGCGAATTTGTTGTGGATATAGAAAAACTTTTGCTGAAATGATTATCTTATACAGATAGAATAGCCTTAAGTGTTGGCATGTTTGTTTGCGTAATAACGGCTTTCGCGATGCCTCATTTAGATATAAAAATCCCAGAACACATACATAAGCGGAAACACCATCTTTTTAACTGTCAATCAACTGTCGTGCTCTCGGCTTAGCGAGTGTTTCAAAATACTCACTTCTTAAATGTTACAGCAGATGCAAGTTATAACCATATAACGTGTCCTTTGATGAAATTATCAAAATATAGAGTGACGTGTTCAAAGAAAACTTATAAATAATAAGAAATCTAACAGGTCAACTCTTTCATACTGAATAAGTTCCACAACCGTATTTCAATGAATCCATTATCGATCAAAATAACGAATAGTTTTATTAGATTTAACTTTTTTGTCAGACTTGCAGAGCTTGTATCTCATAATGGATCAAATTTAGATTTACGGAGTTGCGAATTCTGTTGATCGATAGCAATATGAAATCAGCGATGCGTATAGATTTTTTCGTATTTAAATAGTATAATATGTATAAGCGCTTGGCGCTTTTTGCTAACATATTATTCAAATCAAAACGTAATACGAAATAATTCCTGCATCCAATAGACAATTGGTGTCAAGGATACATTAATTCGTAAATAAAGGATTCTCAAGTTGTATTGAATAATTGAATCGGAAACTTAACCATAAGCCAGAATATTAAAGAAAAGGTTTTGTTATTATTGTATCGACTATTCGATTAAAAGTACGGAAAAAAACAGTCAATGTATTGTATTTTATGGCATTTTAGTTTAAGTACCATCAATCGGACTTGATAACATCTAAATCAAGTGAAGTAAACTGGTTGAAAGTAGTACATATCTATGTTCAAAAGCAAACTAGTTTTGTGGCAGGTTGCTCGCACCTATTGCTGTCTAAATTTTGTTTTCATTAACAAACAGTTGATTTATGTTATGAAATTTAATTATCTGAAAATATATACACTCAACTCTTTTTTTATACGATTTCGAAATAAAATAATGTCAATGACCCATCTTTCTCATGTCACAGCCACAATTGATATAGCGTGTGTTGGGTAGGTAAGTTCTTACTGACCTCGGTTTTCCTCACAGTAGTGTGAGCGAAGCATTTATTATGCTTAAATTCTGCGAACCACTCGAAAATCACCCTTTTAAAACGGTTTTTTGTGGAACGTATCTACCGTGTAAAAAAAAGAGTTTGGTCACACATCTCAAAGTGAAGGTTCATTATTTATCACATATCAAAGAATCTTGCCCATGTTTTAATCCCAGCCAGGAAAGTTTCTTCTGTAAAGGGAGACGAACTCTTTGCTTTGGCCATATGAGACAGGCAGGCGATTACTTAGTTGAGAGGAGATGCTTCGTCTCATATTCACCTCACGGATGATAAACCTCCCATAAATACACCATTGACGACGAACAATTTCGTTCTCAAACCACCGGTTACCTTATAAAAGTGAGGGTAAAAATGGCAACGTATTTATGTACATCCGTTTAAACTTTAATGCTACGTATTACATAATCTACGAAACATGGTTAAAAAATGCACTAGGGACGATTAAGTTCCTAGTAAGTATATACGTCGATTAGGGAGAACACTGGGAGTCGCACGAAAATATATTGCCACTACAGCCAAAAGAAATTTCACAGTTGAATTTGATAACTTTCATATAAAAATGAAGAAGATAGAAAAGTATATAGTTTCGCAAGAATAAACAAGGTAACACATATCAAGGTATTTCGACTTCACAAAATCGTCAGAACTATAACATATGTAGTATATATGTTACAGTGAAACTGTATTCTCAGTGAACATATATTCTTATCCAAGCTGTCATTGAAATTAAATTTGACCGTCCTATCTTCAGCCCAATGTTTGTCTGTGTTTTTCTTTGGTTATCTTTTTATGAAAGGTACTACCAAAAACCAACCAAAAAAAAAAATGGGGTAAACCAAAATTTTAGGCTGGCAAATCATCGACTTGGGCCAATAATTTCAATGATCGTGACCAGTGAAATCATGTTGTCATACAAATCTATTACTTGATACCTTTTCACTGAGAATACAGTTTCACTGTAACATTTATGTATACGTATATATCTGGGGATGCCGTGAATCCGAAAAGTTAAACATCTAAGTATATTCACGTTAATACTTCGTTAAATATAAATTAATGAAGAAAATTTGTGAAAGTGTATAATAAATCGCGCTAAGATTTTAATACTTATTTTATCATCAAATCGTGACCAGATTCAACATAATTTATTAAATAATGTACAATTTGACAGATTTTCAATTACCGTTAATCGTTAAAAGCGGAGAAACTTTACAAAAACTACATTGAAATATTATCATAGGTTTGGCCACATTCTTTTTAAATTGAAAATACGAATGTGAAACCGGAAGTTTTTGATTAATGAAATGAGAAAAGAAGAATGTTATATGAGCATTTTAACTTCCAGCCCTAGAGCCCAATTGACAACAATAACGATTAACTTCAAAGAATTGGTTACAAGTCAATTGTTTCGTTTCAAAAGGAGTACGAGGATAGCCTAATGAGGTTACGAGTTTCGAGAAATGTCTGTATGCAATAATTAGTGGTTAAGATAGAGTGGCTCCAAGCAAAAAGCCAGCTGTCGATACTTTTTGTATTTTGTTTTGTTTAAAAATATCCAAGCCAATTTCCTGTGGTGAGAAGAGTAATACGTCACAGTACGCAAATATCTTAAAGAGAGTCATTCAGATTGTTTATTTATTGTCATCGCAAAAATAACCAGTTAATATATTTTTCTCTAGAAGTGTTGCGATCAGATCAGCATGGTGTTTTTTGAAACACGCGCAGCAGAATGTCGACACCTTACTTTGAAAATGTTCTAATTGCTCTTGACTCTGTTTTGAGATATGATCGTTTAAAGTTTAGATTGATTAAAATTCACTTGTAACAATGAGCAAGTAAAAATCTTTCAAATTGATTATTTTAAGCATATTTTTCACAACTCTTGCTGAGATCTTAAAGACCTAATGATTGAAATGAATTTAGTAAAAAAGTCTGCAGATGCAGTGCAACTCCGGAATTAAACCATAGATAATTTTGAAATTCATATACATATATGATAGAATGCGGTGAATACAAACCTTTCCGACCAAAAGGTCATTTTAGGCAAAAATGTCAATTAGAACCAGTTCAAAGTAAGGTAATGTGGCGGTTGAATTTATTCGCCATACTTGCAAAAACGTGGGTCGTAATAAATTAAGTCTAATGCCACTTGAGACTCGGATGCCGAAGGTTCGCTACATATAATACAGCGAGATGGACGAGAAGAGGGCGCGAAGAGGAAAAAGAGGAATAGGTAAACAGGGGGAGAGACCGACAAGTAGGCCTCAGACATCGCAAACGAATGCACATTAAAAGCCATGAAACTTTTATATGAGCACTCTGCAGGAAAATATGAGAGAAACCTGCAGGGAAAATGAAAACCCTAAACAGACAAAACAAAACTTTTTGTGTAGTCACGTGGTTTTTAGAATGAACGGAAGATATAAAAGCTTTTGATGTAATGAATGGGTTGCATCTTTTTGGCAGCGTAATACAGCGACAGTTTATGAAGACATTTAATGTTTGTCTTACAATTTATAACAGGAAACTTTACCCAAGATTTTAAAGAGTGAGATTGCATTCATTTTTCAAATTCGTTGAATGCTATCTAGGGACTCTAATTCGAGTATCGAGTATACTCGTCCATTTTTCTGGTACTCGATACTCGAGTAATTTGAGAAATATTCGAGTAATACTCGTAATTTAAAAATGATGATTTTTTCTAACGGGTTTTCCCAAGGAAGCCATGAATAAATACTAGGCCTCATCACACCATGCTTGACACAAATATAATTTTTTTATGCAAATATGAGCGTAGATATTTACGATATTTTTAGTTGTATATTTAGAAGTCGAATAAAACTGCAAGGTTTCACCAAAACAAAAGGATATTTTTTTATTTCAAATTATGTCTCAAATGGCATTTTACAATTACAAAAAATGATACATTCAAAAATAAATATTCATTAAAAATTTGTAAAAATTTTTAAAAATTTTTTTTGTTTACTGATTGAATAGTAATCAAAAAAAAACTAAAAACTGATATGGGTGTGTATAAATCTAAAAATAATACATAATCATAAAAATTTATAAATTTATACTTTTTTTTTCATGGATTATTGACATTTTTCATAGACATTTATGAAAACAATCGTCGTAGTGAAATGATTAATCTTATATATAAAACCGAAACGGCGTATGTATGTCTGTGGGTCTGTAATTCCCTTTTGCATTGTTGGTCATTAAGTTGCCATAAAAACGAATATGAAAGAAAATATGTTTTAATTTTTATCGGCGAAGACATTTAGTCAAAATGTAATAAATTAGTCTTCTACTGAACTTTTCCCAGCTATTATTATTTATAATAATGTTTATTATTTACGTGAAGGTATTATTTGACATTTCTTTGACAGCAAATTAGATTTTTTCCTTGAATTTGGACATTTTATTGGGCGAGAATGGGGCTGTAAATATATGAAAGGGGCTGTGAAATGTCAATGCCAGTCTGAAATGTTCATTTTATTTCCATTTTAATTGACCTAGACTTTTTATATTTTTGATAAAAGTTGTTTCAACTTGGCCTGTCTGAATTTACGCACCGAGGTGAACATAACCCCAAACTGGTCCGAGCGAAGCCGGGTAGCAATACTAGTTAGTATATATTTTGGTACATCTGAAACTACTCGAGTATTTTAAAATTTTACGTAGTTGAGATGACGAGTAATTGGAGTCTCTAATGCTATCCTATTCCATTATATTATCATAATATGTTGGGTCACTTATTTACTCGTGGAATAGCAAATTTATATTAAACATGAATTCCTACAAACAAAACGACGAATCCATCAAAAAGCATGCCCTATGATTACATACATACCATATTGATAACTAGTTTCGAGAGAAAACTGGCGAATTTTTGCAAGCTAAATTATCTATTTATTGAAAATGAAAAAAATTCGTCATGTGTCAGATATGAAAACTTTAAGTCCCTCAACGAGTCTCGAATAACACTAATTGCTTAACTTTTACTTTGATATTTAATAAAATATATGATACACAATTGGATTCATAAGCAAAGTTCTGCGCCCAAATAATCGAGAGTTTTATGTACAATACTTACGTAATGTATTTTTATTTTGAGTATACGTATTCCATTCTCGTATGACTTTGAATTGCCCGAGTTAATTGCGTGTACGTGCTTTTTTTACAAGTTAATGATTCTTTTGAGAATGTTCATTAGTACATTTTAAGCAATTAAAGAAGCGAGAAGCATTTAATTTAAACATAAAACAATTATTGAATATGGACGGAATACTTAAATGAATATTTAAATTAGTTTTAAATAAAAAATATTAAGGTGTGAATTATTAGTCGATTGAATTTGTATTACTAAATTATATAGCACGGTGAAAAAATAGCAATGTATATATTTTAGTTCTACAGAATTTATATGATATAAGGTTGATAGTTATTACGGTTTACGCTATTTTTTCACCGTGCTAAATTATAAGCTTTTATTTCTCATTTTGGGGTATTATTGTTGATTGGAAACGGTTTTATTCATTGAAGTGTAGATAAATACGTATATAGAATAACAGATTGGGAATATATCGTTAAAAAAATACAAAAAATATTCATCGTGAGGACAGTAGCAATGAGAATTTATAGCAATATATATGTACTAGTATTGCTACCCGGCGTCGCTCGGACTTAGAGACCAATAATTATTTAATGTTATATCATTCGACATAATTATATCACAAAATCTACCATCCAAAATCCACGTATTTTTGGTATTCGAAATGTATTAGAAGCCGAGCCGTTATCCGCGCATTTTAGTGAACAAACTAAAATATATCTTGTAAAGAGTTACGTTCAAAATCTAAAATTCAACGGTAGATGTTTGTAGATATTATTAAAAATGCAATTGTGTTACAATTAGACACAGAAAATGCATCCAACGATACTTAACCCCTAATACGTTCATGCGTCAAATATAATCTTGTACATATAAATAAAATATAAATTTTATAACAATGCATTTTCACTTTTGAAATATCAATAAATTTTCGATAAATCATGAGGGATAACGCGCGCCGCACATTTGTCAGGGCGAGTAAACCGAAATTAGGGTTGAAATTGTATACATTATACGCAAGGATAAAATATATCATTACACAACACCATCCGGGGTTCCAAATAAAGGTATTAAAGCATGTCTCGAATTTCAACAGTACGAATATATTATAAAAAAATTGTATTGTGTATGATATTTCAAATCGATAATGCATAGTTTATCCATGATTTCTAAAGATTATCTAATCGGTAGTTTGAGTGATGCAACCTAAAATTAGACAGTCTTTTTTTGCATTTTATACAATACAAGTACTTCCACCTGGCTTCGTTCGGTATTGGTTTTATCTATTTACATAACTACAGTTCTACGAAAACAAATACAAAAATTATTAATACCGTAAGAAAAATAACAATGTATTTTAGTACTACATAAATTTATGTAGAGCTAAAATACATTGTTATTTTTCTTACAGTATTATAATGGAGTTCTACCAAGTAAATGCCTACTCAATCAATAAAAAATCATTAAGAACAAATTCCAAAGAGGCAAGGTGTACGTAAACCACATCGTTTGATTTTTTATCACAGAAGAATTACACCCACACACAAGGTTCATTGTTTTAAAAATCAGATTATCTGCATGTCCATGGATACCAACCAATAAAACGGTTTCAAGTTGCAATATATGTACATATATCTAAAATGTAAACAAGCCGAGAGAATTTTTACGTGTAAGGTTATATATTACAATACTGCCATCTGTCGTTTGTTTCCGTGAAAGTGATTTAAGAAGTAATAGATAATAAAAAAAAAAATCTTTCTAAATCAGTGTTAACTAAAATTCAGCTGGATGTAGTGTTAGAAACGTACCTATCTGTTGATTTTAATGACATCATACTATTCGATGAAAGCATCACTTGAAAAAAAAGCGAAACTCGTTTATAATATTTTTTAAGCACGACTTTATCGACATTACGGAAAAAGTAAGAACTGGTAAAATATTATACATTCTAATATCTATGAACAAGATTTAAAGAATTTCTATTTTTTTTAACTTCAGGTAAAGAATTAAAAATGAACCTTGCAATTACACGAACATAATTTGTAATGCAACTTCAAACTTTTACCCCACACACAAGCACAACATAACAATTTACATTTTATATCACCAGAGTAATTACAATTATGACAGGGGGTGTTGGGTCAATAAGCCTAAAAGGTAAAAGGAGATATTTATTAAAACCCCACGAAGAATAGAGGCTTCCACTCGATATATATAATAATTGCAAAGCCTACCACGCTTACAGAGCTTTCGCCGAAATTGCAATGAATCGCACATAATATATTGTACTGCTTCGTATCGTAATAAATAACATGAATATTTGAAGTGATAACTTTTTTTTTTTTTTTTTTTTTTTCCTACCTTTACTTTCCTACTGGTATATGTGGAGTCCGCTAGGCGGGCTCCTATTTCCTGGCTATTTTGTTGCTAGGGTGGATACAGACTAAGTCTTTGTTTCCCTTTCCCGCATGTAAGCTAGCTAAGTATTGACTTTCTAAAAGATTCTGTCAGCTGAGGGCTTTGTGTGGGGAAAACACTTAAGAAAAACCCCTTACGAGAATGATTGTCTTGGAATCATTAAAAATTTTCAATTCTTACTAGGAATTGCTCGTAATGTTTACGTAAACTTGAGGAGTTTACTTGTTCTTATAGTAGACATGCCCAGTCCCTAACTGTTACTAAATCGACGAGCCTAGCTCGTAGCTTAAAATGTATCTCTTAGGGCGTTAGTATAGAAGCTGGCAGTGCTGCTGGCTTCTTCCACGCTTGCCTCCACTGTTGAAGAAATTGCTGTAGGAGAAAGGTGGGTGGAGCATAAGGTTTGAGACATCGTCCTGACGAGGTTCTTAGAGGCCTTTAGTTGGTTTTAAAGTTGGATATTTTCACAGCTCGGAGAGTTGGAGCGAGGTGGGGACCCTGCTTCAAGCTTTCCACGAAACTGGCACGGTGGAGGCGTAGGGTCTCTTTAATGTCAGGGCCTTTATACCACGCCCGGAGGTATCGGGTGCTGGCGTTCTTCTTCAAGCCTGTGATTATGCGTAGGCATTTATTTTCGACCCTCTGAAGGAGAAGAAGTTTGCTGTCGGGGATGTCTACAGACCATATGGGAGAGGCGTACAGCATGGTTGGCTTAATTACCATGTTGTATAGTGCCTTCTTATTAGCCATGCTGAGGTAGCTTCTAGCATTGAATATTGGGTACAACGCGCCAATTGCAACGTGAGCTTTCCGCCTGGCTTCTGCAATGTGCGTAGACCAGGTGAGGGAGCAATCCAGAAATACCCCGAGGTATTTGTACTGGGCTGAAACAGCAAGGGATACCACAGACGGTGATTTTCCCGTTATAATTTTTGTTATTACGTTTACGCGTGAAGAGGATCGCCTCTGTTTTCGCGCCGTTTACTTTGAGTCTCCAGCGACTGAAATAGTCAGTCAGCTAGACTCAAGGCGACGCTACGTCCCGGTCCCTGTGCGTGGAGGTGATGGCCGTGTCGTCCGCATAAAGAGCGACAGAGCAGTTTTTGGGATTTGGGAGGTCGTAAATGAAGTGGTTAAATAGCCTAGGTCCCAGGAGACTACCCTGGGGTACCCCAGCGGAGGCTGAGCGGAGAGAAGATTTTTCCTTCTTAACCGCTGCATAGAGGGATCGGTCATTCAGATAATTTTGGATGATTTTAATAATGTATGGGGGGAGTGTTTGTCTCAACGAGCTTGTGAACAAGTCCGTCGTGCCAAACTGTATCAAATTTTCCAGATCAAGCAGTACCATTCCGGTGGTTCTTCCCTGTAAAAGTCTTCGGTGATCTGACCCGTGATGCGGGATAGCTGAAGGGTGGTGGAGAGGCCTTTTCTGAAACCGTATTGAGATTCAGGTAGAATAGGGTTATGAACGGGGGAGAAAGCGTTCTAGGATCACTTTCTCGAGCAGTTTGCTGAGGCAATCAAGTAAACTGATTGGTCTGTAGTTGACAGCTAATGAGTGGTCTTTTTTAGGTTTTGGAATCGCGACGACGTGTGCCGTTTTCCACGTTACTGGAAAGTAGCCACGTAGAAAACACGCAGTATATATTTTTGCTAAGAAAATGATACCTTTTTGCGGGAGGCGTTTCAAGATAGTGTTGTTGATGTTATCTCTACCGGGCGCTTTTTTAACGACGAGTGTTTTGATAAGTTTCTCAATCTCAACCGGCTCAACGATTTTAACATCTTCCGGGATGATGACTTGGTGGGGGTCTATTGACTTTTTCACGAGCGCTTTTGTAGCGGTGTCCGTGTCTGACTGGATTTCAAAGTTTTTGACGAATGCATCGGCGAGTGCGTTAGCTTTTTCGAGATCGGAGTAGACAAATTTATTGCTTGATGGGTCAGGCCTGAGTGGCTTGATTGCAGACGAAGACGTTTTTATGCGTCTAGAGAGCGCCCAAAGTGAATTTTTGGGGTTGTCGGTGTATATACGGCAGCTAGAGAGAGTGTCTTCCCAAAGAGCAGTTTTGTGACTTTTTACCGTGGCTTTGATTTTGGTTGTGAGAGAGTTAATCTCGCGTTTGACAAAGTGATCTTCGCGTTTGGTTTTGTTCCATTCTTTGCGCAGTTAGTGATAACTGCCTCATATCCATTAAATACGATGGGAGGGAATGTGCTCATTGTTATATATTTAATTGAGGAATCGTTATAATAGGCTTCAAAAAGATATTCACAATTAAATAACATATTGCAAATGTGTGACAGGAAATAAACGAGGGGTACATAATTTTATTTTTGAAAGGGGAAAAGGGATTTATCAAAAGAATTTCAATTGTATCTCGTTGGTAATATCTAGGTTTCGGCATTGCTTTATTATTATCATTGACAATAAATCAGACTAAAAATTTAATATAAAATTTAAAATAACTTTGATTATTCCACGTATTGTGTAACTAATTGTGACACGTGTTTCGCCTCTTTCAGAGGCATCTTCAGACTTACTATCGCAAAGTTTGCTTAAATCAAAGTTATTTTAAATTTTATATTAAAATGAACTTCCACAAAGTTACCGCCGAAACCATCGAAAATATAAAAATTTAATATTAAAAAAATCTATGATAACATAGTATGGTTTGAAAATAAAGACGTATTTAGTTAGTTCTATGTATGATAATTATTATCATATATCCAAAAAAAAAACACATAACCAATATGCGGGTTTTTTTGAAGTTGAATTCAACTAATTTAGATTTTTCATTCATGCACTTAATGGAATATCCGGTATATATCAGCTTGCTTCAACTTATTTACCATGTGCGATAATTCTAGTTCATGTTGTACCTGCCTGGCCTATATAAAATACCTTACAAATTCCACAAGACGGTTTATTAATACCGGTCAAATAACATTTTATTTCAAAATTGTTTTCGAATCATTAATTTATAAGTAAATTTGATCGGCAACCCTTTCTAATCGATTGATTTATTCAAACGGTTTACTTATGAAGTTAGGAAAATATGTTTTATAGAGATATTCAACTGATAAAGAAAAAATATGCTTACGCAAGAAAAGAGTATGCCAAAATAATTTTTATGAAATCGCTCGTTAATGCTGGCTAGTCCAAATTTTTAAAAATAATAAGATGTGATGAAAATAGTGTATTTCAATACTTTCGATGGTTTCGGCGGTAACTTTGTGGAAGTTCATTTTAATATAAAATTTTAAAGGAAAAAATCCCAATCTGATTGATTGCAGCTCATTAATATCAGTATCATTATCTGATTGCATTGTTTTGATTCTATCACCCCTTCCTTGGTTCCTTTAGAAGGAAATAAAGCCGAAATCCATTTTGTAATTTCATAATTTAAAATGTAAGAATCAATCTTGCTTCATTACTTAAGCAAACTTTGCGATAGTAAGTCTGAAGATATCTCTGAAAGAGGCGAAACACGTGTCACAGTTAGTAGCACAATACGTGGAATAATCAAAGTTATTTTAAATTTTATATTATATAGTGTATTTCCTTTTTCATTTCCTCTCCTAAATACGTAGGTACATACTTTATAGATAAAACACAAATGATTATAGGTAGTTCGAAATTTAAAACTTTTCATTATGATTTATTTATGGCAACTCTTAGTCGATATATCAGAAGATTTTTTAGAAACAGTGTATCAGTATCGCATTGCCGAGATGAATATATATTTAAATCAATCCATAGTTTTAACATAATATTCTAATATTCTAGGATATCTAAAGGATCTATCCTATTGTTCCTAAAAATAATCACCAACGGCTTAATATCCGGGTCAGTGTATTTAAATCAGGGTTGTGGAGGCGGAGTCGGAGTCGTGGAGTCGCGGCGTTTTGGCCGGAGTCGTACTCGAAGTCGGAAATTTTGAAAAGTGTGAACTTTTTATTTTTGCATATAATATGTCAAATTTGGTTATTGGCCGAATTGGTAGGGTTGATATTTAATTGAATACACATAAGTAGAAAATAAGGCAAAACAAATTGACAATATTAAACTTTTTTAGTCGGAGTCGGAGTCATGGTTTTGGTAAATGCTGGAGTCGGACTCAATTTTTTTTTTTACCGACTCCACAGCCCTTATATTTATATCAAACCATAGTTTTAATATAATATTAGATCCTATTGTTCCAAAAAATAATCACCAACGGCTTTATATCCGGGTCCGTGTATTTAAATTTATACGACATTGTTAAAGAAAGGCGTTTCTATGAAACGTAATATTAAATCGAATAATGCGACATAAATACAATATGAAATGTTTTTTGAAGACAGACAAATCAATGCATAATAAAAATCTCAATGATATATAATTGTGATCAAATTACCGCGGTAAGAATCCCATAAATTATGTTTAAACGATATATTTATTGGATCGGACGCCACTAGGTGCATTCAATAAAACTCAAATAAACCGTGGTCAACTATTATTCGATTAAAGTTGAGTAAATAAAACAAACATACGTCTGGTTTCATTTTATTGACCGTATTAAAGTTATATTATATTTATGGAGCGGCAGGATCAATGATGAGTCGGGTGATCGCATTACGTCGTTTTTTCACTACCCAAACACTTATTTAGTTAAAAACATTTTTTTTTTTTAGAAAATTACAATTACATATTTAATCACATTTCGTTCAGTATTTGATTTGAAATAGAGGGCTTTTACGCAGCCGATCGTTTTTCACGAAATTCGATAAAGATTAACAGAATAAAGTTGTGATAACCATTAATGCTATATGTATTTAATTAATACTATCAAATAATCTAAGATTGCATTATGTCCGCATGGAATTTAAAAAAAAAAATCCTAGGTGTATTTCGGTATTCATTTTACATTCGTCTAGTATTACAAACGCTATTATAATGGGCCTTTTTTTATTAATTTTCGGATTAACGATTCTTCATTATTAAAGAATTTAATTTATTTTCTGGCTCTTGACGATTATATAGTTATTTCTAAATATTTGGAGGAGATCAAAAGAATGATCATTTTTATCCCTAAATGGTTTGGATGGCGTCACTTATACCAATGTTAGGTTATTATTATATCGGAAAACAATGTGTGATATTGACGGTAAATAAATATTTATTTAAAAAATATCAATGAGAGTTACCTACACTTTCTAAGAACGATGAATACAAACTGTCATATACAAACCAAAATTTGAGAAATATTTCATTTTTGTACCAATTTATGATATGGTTATTTCGTTCGTACATTTTCTAGTAGAGAAGTATCTTGCTTATTATCTCTTAGCAAGGCAATGCAACGCGGGATAGATTTTTTTAAATAAATAAACAAAAAAATTGTGCACGGCCGACTCGTGGCGTGTGCGAAGTTGACGACGCACACAGTCGCTGGCACAAAAGCGTATTTTCTAGATTTGACGATTTTTTTATGATTATCTACTTTTCAGTATAAGGACTCGCCAAAACCTGTGAGCTGGCACTGATTGTGTGTACAAGTGTACAACTATTTCATAATGATCAAGACCGGTTTGATCAGAATGAGCAATAATGAAATTTGGTGTATATTAGCGCACACAGAAGATGATTCATCACTAGCCAGCCAAATCTAACATAAGTATTTTCAGCCGATTTAAATTTGAACTGACCATATTTTACTTTTTTCCAGGACTGTTGAGTCGGTGAAAAAAAGTTCAACTCCGACTCCAGCATTTACCAAAACCACGACTCCGACTCCAACATCGGCCAAAAACACGACTTCGACCAAAAAAGTTTAATATCGTCACTTTTTTTTGCCTAATTTTCATAATTATGTGTATTCAATTAAATATCAACCCATATAATCAAATTTGTCATATAATATGCAAAAATAATAAGTTCAGACTTTTCAAAATTTCCGACTCCAAGTACGACTCCGGCCAAAAAGCCCCGACTCCACAGCCCTGCTTTTTTCAGATCCCCGCATAAATTTTTACCCATACAATAAAACTATATATTGCACTTCCTGACGAATCATTGTGTCGTTTTTTTTATTACTATTTTGAATACCGTTGGCGTATTGATTGCCTAGTTAGCATAAGCCCACGTATTATGAGAGGAAAGTTAGCCGATGGCAAACAATTGTGTGACGAAGTATTAAATAAAAAAGCCGACAGGAAGACGTAAATCTTTCCCGTTACGGTGATCAAAGGAAGGTGATGTGTTCAAAATTCATGCAATGTTCAAACCGAACACGTATGTTAGTCAAAAATAGCAAACTATATAAAAGGGTGTCTCGCAGAGGAACTGGAATGTAATTTATTACTAATTAAGAGACTTCCTCAAACATATCTATATTTTGTTATCATCAATATCTAACACTCGGTTTGCTTAAAAGAATGTCAGTTTCAAATGCGGTAGTATTCTAGTCATTATTAATTTTAAAAAATATTAACGTTAACTCATAGTACGAAGTCCTCACAGCAACCTTGTGGCATTTTGAGTGCTTTAATCAATTTTGTCACGGTATATAGAGGATACTGCCATTCAAGCAAGGAGGCAATAAATGGTTAGCCAATCGGACCTGTGTTTTGTGAAGTTTTAGAATAATATATTTTACCATTTTTTAGTCAACACATGGACACACGGTGTTTATTGCCATAGAACAGAGCCTCTATTTTTGATTTAGAGGACTAAAAAAATCAATCGGTTTCCATTGAACAGGGCGGTCCGTCAAGGAAGCCAACGACGTTGACCACTGCACCACGGACTGGACTTTATAAAAATAATTTATAAAAAAGCCATTGATACGAAAATTAACTATTTATTTGTATTTTCTTTGTAAACTAGAAACTTGGTAGATCATAGCAACATTTGTATGCCACTTTTGGACCATATACTGCACTTTGTGCCAATTAGACGACGAACATGGAAATCAACAATGAGCGAAATCGGTCCTGTTCATTATACAATATACTTATGTGGAAATAGTAGTCAAATTTATTTAAATATAATGCCTTTCCTCCATCAAAAATTTATAGTAAGTCAACCACTAAAAGTTGATTAAAAGATGCCGCAGTTTTATTGACCTTAAAATTGAAGCCAGAAATTTTGTGCCATTCTCCATAAAAGACGATCATTTTATCCTACGGTAACTTTATTCTTGTGGATAAATATATTCTATATAATTTCAACATTAATATATTTGATGGAGAGATATAACAGTTAATTCTATTTTTAAATTTGATGTCATTATATTTTACACACATAAGTTTGATAAATCTACCAAATGTCAAATGTCATCTGATAAAAGAAAGTGTAAAAATTGGAATTAATTATTAGTCGCCAATGCTTCATTTGTACCTATCGTTATTTTCTTGATTATTTATTGATGTCGTATTATCACATCACCCATCATACATACGATGAAAAATTAGGTATGTTAAATAAATAATTGCTATAAAAATCTAACATTGTAATCATATATCATCAAAACTTTACTGTATTATTCTTGAAAAAATTTTACGATAAAAAAGCCATAATATTCTTTTAGGTTTATATTTTAACATGACATATGAGCTACGGGAAAACTGATATATGAATTTGAATACACGACTAAGCATGTCATCGGCGAAATGACAGTTGTAAAATTCATGAAAGGAAATATAAATCACTGGAAAAAACAAATTGACAAGTATTTACTTGTCAGTGTTTTATCTTTTTTTAGATGTTAAATACTAGACATTATTTTAACGTTGAACATGTGAAAACAGTACTTACAAATTAATTATGTATCATTAAAAATATTACTTCACACAAAAAATTTTATGACAAAATTCTCGTTGATAAGTTGAGATAAATATTTTAAAAATAAAAATATGAGATAGCTGTAAAAAACAAAATTATTATTGACACGTTGCGGTTACCAGACCGCAGATTTAACTGATGGACACGTAAATGGGTGGCTATATATTTAAAATATAAAAAATAACCACAAAAATTTCAGATGACATATTACATAAAAATTATGGGTAAATCTGACGTTTTTCGTCGGGCGCAGGTGAGCAGAAACAATGGAGTCATGCACCGCAACAGGATGTTAATATCACTACTTTGCAATCGACAATCATTTTTATAAAAGTTATTAATTCTTGTATGTACAGTTTTTTTGGAAAACTTTTGTTTCAACCATGTCCACCTCCAATGTAGACTTCTTGTAGAACAATTGTACAGAAGCTATAATTCAGTACCTCGACATCTCTCTTCCATTGATGCACGCAGTCAGAAAAAGATTAGTTGCTATCTCTACGAGTTGTTATTAGGCTCGGAGGATTGAACGTTTAGTCATCCATTCCATTATTTTGTATACATGCGTGTATACACGAATGTATGTATGTAATTTTATTCTTTCTCGCGCATTTAATAACCGATCCTGCAAGCGAATATCTTATTTTGGCTGCTATCCTATTCTCATTCTTCTATCATTACCAACTAAGAAAAGTGAAGTTACGTGACATAGTTTCAAAAAGTTCTCGTCGTTTAATCTAACAATTATCAGCATATACAGCGAACATGATTTACATATACATACATGTATATACTTATAATAATGCATTTCATTATTTTCCCATGAATAATCAGGCAAATTCAGATAACGTAGCACTGATTTATGAGTTATTTTTAGAATAATATTTCATTCTACATGATACTGACCTTCATGTTCATTATGAGTAATGCAGTTTTAATAGATACAACCGTTTATAAAATGTATTCTGCATGTTAGAATAGTATTTCATCATTATAATATTACGATGACAACTAAAGAAGTATGATTTTATGTTAATATTGTTTACAGAGAAAAATGAGAATACAAATCGACAAATACGTAATTTGTAGTTCTTATAAAGTTAGATTTCTACCGGATATCATTTAAACTTTGTGGTCAGAGCTATGAGAATCTTTAGTTTTGTAAATATTATTTTTTGCTATACCATGTTGTCGACGAATTTAATGACGAAATTCTAGTCAAAAAAACTCGCATTAATTTGCTTCAATTTCCTTTTTTTAATTTAGGCACAGATGTTTGTTAAAGCTTTATAAGTGTATCTACTCGCAAAATTTTATAACGTTGACATTGTTTTTTAAATCACGCCTTTGATAAATGAAATAATTTAATGCCACCAATAAATTATTGTTGAATTTCATGCTAGGATACAAAGCATTATTTTGAAATGCAGGTGGACTTGGATACACTGTATTGAAATAAACTCTGCCGATTAGCAAATATTGCTTGCGCGAAATAATTTCATATAAGGTAAATGTACCAGTAGCTGACCGTTTAAGAGAAAATTTCAACAAAAATAACGATTCAGGTTTAGCATTGTACCGAATGAAGGCAAAGGAAGTATACTCATATTGGAACATATGTCTTAATTAATATTATGTTACAAAATTTACGAAATGGCTTGTTGAAAAAAAGTTGTGTTAAATTATTTGAAGTCATGTGTTTGTTTCAGTAGTTGACCATCTCACAAATTGAAAAATCTAGTATTTGACCATGTCTAAGCAAGGGCTTTGTAGTGAACTTTCTGTCAGAGTTGCCTCAGGGCTTTCTGTCACACCACGTAGCAATGGGTGGTTCAGGAACAAGGTATACACCGTTTCTAGTCACTTAAGAAATTTGAAATAATACACTTTCCTCACTAAGTGTTGTCTTCAAATGGCCACCCTGGCACACCATTGGCTATATGGTGAAGTGTTAGTGGCTCATTCCAACCACAGATGCCATAAATTGTCTTAACTTTACAATTTAGAGCAATCCCGCATCTGCATTTCTTATTTTCGGCCATTTTATTCTCAAAAGGTCAACTACTGGTACATGGTGAACTACTGGTACATGGTCAACGACTGGTACATTTACCTTATTATGTATCTTAATAATGACTTTGTTTAAACATATGATACAACTAAGAGAGTTAGTTAGTAGTGTGGAATGCATATTATATTTATCGAAATTATAGAGCATTAGATTATAACGACCAATAAATATTGATGAAACATTTTAAAATCATTTTATTTTCTGGTTCGCTAGGCAAAATATCGTAATTTTTATCGTATATTTACAATCCATTTGGATGAAAAAAAAGTCGACAGGCCATTAGAGATTTGTAATTTGAGACACCTGTCCTGTCTGACACACCAAGATAAATTACATCCATCCATCTAGCGCTGATGGGAGGAATATCCATGGGAATAGATTAGCCTTCTAACTAAGTACATAATTTGTAAAAAAAGCATTCGACCGTTACGAATAAAATTCTATCGTAGAATATCGTATTAGATTTGTAATAAGAGATTCCAAAATTGAATCAGCATTGCATACCAAAAAAGGTTTTTTTATATATTCGTGAGAAGTAAACCAAAGACAATTTCATATAATGGGTAAATATACATTTTATATTTGTATATTTCCTCTCTATTTCTGTCTTTCCTTGACGATCGTTGCCTTTTGTGTATAGTGGAACAGTATAATTATAGAGAATAAATGCAGAGAATTATTGAACAGAGTAATTAATTTAATGGATAAATGAAAGATATACAGGTGGATTTTTAGTTTCCGCTTATACCGTTATTTTAAGCGTTTCATCTGGCATAATCAATGGTAATGCGGTTGTTCAACGGTTTAAAGATATATAACAGCTTCTTATTTTGAAGTATTCCGGTGGGACGCGTTCAGACAAACACTGTAATTTCCCATTTTTATTTTAGCAATTCAAAAAAATCCAAATTAGATTTCATATATGTAGTTTATTCCGTATCAAGGGAAGCATTATTGAAATTTCACCAGCCATATGCGAAAAGACTAAAAGGTATTAATTATGGACCACATGGTGGCAAGCAAAAATTTAAATCAATTGAAAAGGAAGTCAAGAGATTTCAAACGATATAACACACAGTTCTGTTTTTGAATGACGATTACAAATTTTAAAAATAGTACTCATTTCGTCTATTGAATGAATATGACTATGTTTGTCTATGACTCTAAAAATGAGAATCGAGTGGATTTTAAATTAGGTGTTGCGTTAATACTGTTATAATTTTTGGCCAGACACTATGTTAACTAGTAACCGGACCCAGTTAGAATCCTTTGTGTACCACCTTCCGGCCACCATCCGTCAATGGTAAAACGGAACAAGAATGCATCACCGATCCATAGATTAACCGTTGGCTACAATTTAAACAAACATGTTTTAGTCTATGATTAATTCATATACTAGGCATTTCATATTTTGAATTCCGTCATGCGTGCCCAACTAAGCACTCAGAGCCGATTTCTATTAATATTTATGAAGTGCGTTTCTGTTTTTATTTATACTTGAACTTCAAACACTTGTTTCTGTTCAGCTTTTTTAATTATAGAGATAGAATTTACGTGTATATTACGTATAGTGATTAGTACAATTATGGAAGTATAAAATGAATATTTTTTTCTAACATTTATACTGATAGTTGGTTGCTATTTAAAAAAAATGAATATAAAATTAAACACTTTGAAAAATAGCATAGTATGAAGTTATTTGCTTTTTTTGCCTGGTGATTCAGAAAATCTTGCGGTCGCTTCCAAAATAAATTTATAAACTAATGTTGATTTTCATCACTTTCAATGTGTTAACTGACACTTCATGGCGGAAAGGTATCATGTTAATAAACGACACATTATATATTACTACTTCCATATTAATTCTGGTTAAAATCAGAACCGGTTTCGCTCATCGCGAGCATTGCCATCAGTTGAAAATACTAGCTATAGTCATCTTTTCCATAAACGAAAAAAAAATTGTTTGACTACTTTCATCAATGTACATATGTGTGTGTTACTTTTTCGTCAATCATTCTGGAAGGATTGGCAACCCTTGTTTCATGCGTCTATATTTTGCCCTTCTTTATCAGCATTCGTAAGGATATCTGAATAACAATGCTTGGGAGTACAATAAATGCTACGCTTCAGTATGTAGGCAAACCGTGACAGTAATTTGTCAAATTCAACACGTATTGCAAGATCTAAATTGAATCCAAGTATGGCGGACTCTCACCGCCAAAATTGTATTACTGTGGACGACAGGGTTGCCAGATTTCTCAAATCACAGATCACAGATTATATAATTCAAACGTTAAAAAATTAAGAATTTAATTTAATTGTTTATTATTCTTTTTAAAATTGAATCAAGCCTAAAGTAAAACAGTACTTTTCCACCGTCAAAAAATTGTAATGAAAATATTGTATTGATTATTAATTTGTCTTTTATGGTGTATGAATTTATATGTAGAACGTTGGGCAATCTCGCTTAAAATGTGTTTTGGAACCTATCATATTTCTTTATTATGCTTTGAAGGTATTTTAAGATTATCATTATATACAAAATAGGATTTTAATGATAAGCTCAATGAGAACTCCAGCCAAGCCTAGGAGAAAGGTCATCGTGAATATTTAACCCCAAGATCTCAAATTTCATTTGAAGAAAATATATATCCCGGCAAGGTATTTCTTAACTTTAAATCTCTAATCACTAGAGTAGAAGCATATATTACTATGTAACGGAGGCCGACTACTTATTACTGGTATATTGATAATGAAAGTCGTATACCAGCCCTGGATATCTAATGATTAGCTTTGATTACACAATATGGTTTCTAAATCATTTTTTTAAACAAAAGTTTTGATACTTTCAGGCTTCCACAATCTACATTACAAAAGTAACGTCAAAAGAAGACGTTGATTGATTACCTACTATTGTTTTTTTTTTTATTTAAACGAGGTTATAAAACAGTGGGTATTATTACAGTTAATCCTTCAATTATTTTTTCATTATAAAGTGCTTTATAGCTTAACAATTCGGAGAATGGAGGCCGCAGATCCCCGACATCCATTATAACCTACATATTCGGAAATCTAGAACAATGTATCCTTTTTATCCATGTCTGCTCATAACGTGGAGCAAATATAAGTTTTCTTAACTCAACTAAATAATAAGCTGTGAAAATCATAATTTTTAAAAACAACGCTAGGACGATGACCCACACCTTATACTTACTCTTCTCTCACAGCAACTTTTCCAGGTTCCATCGAAGCGCCTTAAGTGATAAATCTTATATTATGAGCCAAACTCGTCTATTCAGTTAAGGTTTGGGCATGTATATTATAACAATAGTAAATTCTGCAAGTAAACGCCAACATGAGCAATTCTTTGAAAAAAAATAACCTTTTGTTAATGATTCCAAGGCAAGCATTCTCGTAAAGGGATTGTAAAGTGTTTAATCCCTCACAAAGCCTTCAGCTGACAGAATCTTTAAGATTGTCGATACTCTTTGATAGCATTAGTGGTCAACAAATCGCTCTCACTTTTTCCCGTCCCGTATAAAAAAATCATTTTTTGAAACTGTTGGGATTGAGCCCGCGAGCCATTAACACAATACCAAGAACCAGGCAAATGACGTATTACGTATTTTAATGAAAGTGCTCCTTCTAATCTTAAACTACACATATTTTCGCGTATATTTTACCGAATTCAGTTCAATTAATTGGAAAAAATATCATAAAATAAAACTATCAAACCGCTATAAAATTAAGTATCATAGCAGAAAATTGTGAGTATCGAAATGAAGTGTGCAACCATGTAAATATAAAACTACCTATCTAGCTTTATTGCACGTTCAATCAGGCACGTTTTAATAGCACTTAAGGTTTATGTTCTGTTTGTACACGATGTTATGACGTCTTAGAAGTTGCAAAAAATATTCATCGATTTGTTGTGCGGTTTGTTACTAAAAAGGACAGAAACGATCAAATGCCTCTACGACACCTCAAAGTGATCATGCACCTGCACCTGGTTGGTAGCCGATAAAATCATAATTTTAGCGTGTTGCATATTGAATAATGCATGCAGTTTAAGACATTTTGCAGGTGTGCTTTTGAAACACAATACGTCTTCCCATCTCCAGTTAAGTCGAAGTAAATTGTGTAATGGCACGTCTGCTCAAAACGTGTCGCTATATAAACAATTACAATGTCAGAGACAACAAATTAAATATGAGAAAAGGAATCATCCAAATGGACTTTTCTCAACAGTTACAAAGATAACCGATATTTTAGACTGACTTAATATGGCTCTGACTCTTAAGTGTACAGTGTTCAAAAAAATCATTCAAATGGATTTTAATAACAATGTGATAATTGATAATGAACGAAATATACCGGGCATTTCAAATTGAGATTTTTTTCATTTCAAGCACACGTTTATTTTTCACATGAAAATACTTATGCATTTTTTAATATGCAAAATCTAAGCTATCATATTTATTTCACACCTATTGCAATTTAAAACTATAAAAAAGCTTATCTTAAGACCGCGGAAGAATGATTATTAAAATGCAGTTATAAATTCATCTTTCCTAGATCATTTACCCAATTAAAATTTCACTACTAAAATCGAGTATGCATTTTCACGAGTCACAACTAAAAAAATCTGCATAGGTAATAAGTTTTTCCGAGTTGAGAGATAAACTATAATTCGCGTTGGAAACACATAAAAAAACGCTTGTTCGAATTGATATTTTTGCAATAACTCAATTAATATCTTGCATAGATATTCACTGTTCATATATCTTTATAATCAGTTGCTCTAGATAGAAAACGGATCTCGTAAAAATACTATCTTCGGAAGGAGAAACTCGACAAGTGTGTCGTATTTTTTCACAAAAAACCGTTTAATCAATACATTACAAACAACAGAATCACAAATCACCCGCATTGAATACATGGCAAGTGTTTGTAGAACTTAAAATTATCATTGCCCAAAGGTGTTCTATCATGTCATTTACGAAACATGTGGGTAAATTGGATTCGGTGACATTTGTAAAACACGAGTAAGTATATCACGTGATATTTTTTAAACATCAATTGAAAGGTCAGTGGAGTATTATAGAAAAGTGAGGACTTCCAATCCATGTATGTATGTATAGTATATAATTTTACACCGAATCCGTGAAGATGTTTAATCCGTGAAATTAGCAAAATAGTATCCAGAATGTTTGCCTTGATTATTAGTAATGTGAAATAATCGAAACGTATGTAAATATACTTAAAATGTAATAAATCAAGTAAAATTTTACATCCGTGTCATAAATATTTATATGCTGTAATATTGACAATTTCATACCAATTGATGCATTCGATATTTTTTCAAATGCATGTCGTAGTGGCATCACCTGTAATGCACATGTTTTATAAATGTTTACATGATGGATGCAATTCATATTTTCAGTTTAACTTTGTATTAAATAATGGCATTGAATTAACATATTACGCATCATAAAAGACTTTAAGACGCTGGTCGGAGAAATGGTTTGTAATATTTTTTTGGTTAATATATTATTTATTGTGATACGCCTCTGAATGGACCTGTGACTCTTGTAGATGGAATAATTAAAACCCATCCGTCAAGGGTCAACAAGAATCAATGTTGGTTACGCAATATCTATTTATTTCAGCGAACGATTTTTGCTTCATTATTCATTCGTTAATGGATAATTTCACGGCAACAATAAATGGATTTAAAAATATTAACACCCTAAAAAAGATTAATACATGTAAAGATATCGATCTCAACAAAAGGCAGCAATGTTGCCAACGAAGAACGATAGGAATTAAGTTCTTTTTTTAAATTTCAAAACGACGTATTTTATTCCACAATCTAGTAGATTGAGGTAAGTGTGTTTGTTTAATGTTACGTGTTACATAATCTATAGCAACATCACGGGTAATCAAAAAGGCGATTAAGTTCATAGTAAGTACATACGTCGAATGAATTGAAGTCAGAATGAAGGGAGCCATCAGAATATTGTCTGAAGTAAGCAAATAAATGACACAAGACACAACTGACCATTGATTACCAATCTGAATGAATATCACAGATCAATTTAATAACTTATTCCTATAACAAGATATTTAGCACCAGATAAAATTTATATTTCGGAATCATGTCGTCAGAACTTATACAAACATAATTATGTATTATTGGGTATTACATCTAACGGTTGATCTTTTAGATTCATCTTACTGGCTATGTAGAATAAAGCTTTATGGCTAAATTTTTAATTTCGAATAACGAACATAGGCCACAGGCGAAATAAAAGAAGAAGAAAACCTAACGAAAGATGTCAAAAATATGGGGTCGATAATTCATATTTTAGAGTTTAATTATGGGGAGAGAGGGTCTTTTTGCCCGTTACATTAAGTGTAAATTTCTTGATAGGTGATTTGAAAATATCAGGGTGTCCATCTCGAACGAATAAGTGTAGAAAATCGAAGCATTTTGCGAGATGCCCATTAGGTAATTTAGAAAAGGAATAAAGGATTGTGTGACGAAATAAGCCAATTATATAGGGAGTGAGCAGGTTAAAAAAACACAGAAATTCAGTTCATAGAAAATCCCTGATCTATCACAGGACGCTTGCTAGTAATTTATTCAACATAATTCTTTTCAAAAGTATGCTGCAGTACGATAATGACATGCATATTTCAGCGAATGCACTATAAACAAATGAAACACGAATCGCAAAAATTCCAACGATTCCATTAGCAAATAGAGTTTAAAGTGGAAATAAATTATTGATCCTTGGCGCATGAAATATCGCATGGTCACTATCAATAAAATAAAAATGCAACAGCTGTTTGACACAAAGAAAAAATCTATCAAATCTACTATGACCCAATTGTCAACCATTAGAGCTGCAAGTATAATAAAAATACGAATAGACAGTGACCCAGTTACTTGGCTGTATGTAAATCGTCGCTTGTGTCTTGTATTGCACATAAAAATTTCTTTTTAGCTAGTCTTTTAATTGATAAGTGCTATATTCGTTAAGCTGTTAAACGTAAAACGCAATTGCCAACGCGGTTAACTATTTTGGTGTCGTTATAATTATGCATTGTAAATAAAAACGGGAAGCCTGTGTTGTATTTTGAATATGAGCAATGAGCACCTCCTAGTATAGTGATACACAACCTTTTTGTGAGAAGGGCCAGATAATCAATACTCAGATAGTTTGAGGGCCGCATAGGTAAAACTGATTAAATTATCGATATTTTTAGGGTATTTAAAATTGAAAATGTTATTATTTTATATTGTTCTTCCATCGTCCCAAAGATAATCTGGAGAAAAAAGGTGATTGATGTTTGTCATTGCAGGCCGCAGGTTGTGCATCACTGTCCTAGTAAGAGCAGTATTTTTATAAGTCTTTCAGATTTATCGATTCAGTCATAAAACATAGGTGTTTGTGTCGTCTAAAAAGTCCTTCCCATCCATCCGATAAGCGGGGCGTAGCGCGTGCGATTAGCTAACAACTAGTTCCGTCCTAGCCTAATCCTTTCTATCCATACTCTCAACGAACTAAAGGAAGGTTGAGCTATAGAGTTTCAAGCAGTTCTCGCAGAGCAAGTATGTTTAGATATCGCTATTAGGAGGCCATATGCTCCATGTTGGGAGTGGACATATATTTAAATAAAAATACCATTAGCAATATATAATTTGGATATTTGAAAAGTTTTATGATCAAAATACTTCCAGTCTGTGGTCAGAAATGTTCCGAATAGGTCGAACCGAAAGATAATTATTATATACTATAAATTAATTTGAGTTATGTATGTACTTTCTTTAATATTTGAAATTATATAATAACACTGCTTCATGAAAGTGTTTTAGAGACGCCGAGACTATTTCAAAGATGCTGTTAATTAAAAAACAACGGCATAACACGAAGAATCCAAACAACGGAAATAGAAAGTGATAACACTATAAACCGATCGCGCAGCACTTTCGATGATTTAAGAGGAAAATCAAGTTCCCAAACTTCACACGAATGCATAAAAATGAAAAAAAAAATATATACAAATATACATACAGTGTATTAAATTCTTCAGCTGGTGATTGATTCACGCCACGGATCACTAGGTATACACCTCAGGGGATCCAAATTTTTCGACATTGTTTTCTGACAATAAGTAAGTTTACCAAATGCGTTCATAAGCCTTTTTATCATCCATTCCCAAAGTGAAGCAAATGGACTCGATATTACCTCATCGAAATATTTTTAAGGTACAGACTGACCACGCCACTTATGCATTCGAAAGAGTGGCGCTGTGAGAATGGCGTGAATGTCGCCGATAAAAAAAAGAATTGCCAGAGTTCAAAAAAATTTAATTCCCTAATTTGATATAGACTGAACGCGTGGGCAAAGTGCGGTAGGTGGATTCTTACGTCAGAGGGGAGAAATTGTTTTTAGTAACAACGGCTGCCGCAAACTCGAGTGAACTGTTAAAGAAGTCAGAGTGTACTGCAAATAATTCGTAAAAGGCATTGTGATAAAAAAAATAGCACCTGAAAATGCTCGCGATGAGCGAAACCGGTCCTGATCTCAATAAATTAATTGTAGAATAAGGACGAGAATGTTTTATAATTTTTTGATTAACAGAAGATGTCTGTGAGACCGTCTTATTACTCAGTTTCTCAACCTCTTTTATTCGTAGTAATTATGGATAGAAAGAATAAGACTAAGGCAGGAATAGTGGTTCGCTAATCGCTCTCGCTACGTCCAATTTTTACATTCGCATAGGTACGGGAGAGAATTTTTGAAGACCAGTGGTTCTCACGTAAAATTTGGCTGTGGCCGCATTAGGAACATCGGCGGTCTTACGAATATGTCTGGTGGCCACACCAAATTTTTTTTTGTCAAAAATACCTTAACATTTATGATTTTGAGTTTTTGGGAACTATACATTTTTGAAGCACAATACAATGCATCCAAAATATGAAATTTTTAGTGTCATTGTTGACAAATAAACTTGTAAAAACACATTGTTATTAAATATCAATATTAACCATCAAGCTGTTGGTGGCCGCAGCAAAATCCTCTGGTGTCCGCACATGAGAACCACTGCACTAGACCATGGGTCCGACATACTATAATAGTAGAACATTATTTCTTTTCTGTATGTCCGCATTTTTGGGAGTAAAAACTAGGATTCATTAAATTAACAAGTTTAGTGCAAACATCTGAATGCGGCTTAACACGCGCATGTCAAACAATGGCCAGCACACGTTAAAACTGACGTGTGACCATGAGATAATCATGTTGTAATGCCATTACACACAAGCGGTGATTTTGAATTCAAAAGTGCAAAACATTAACAGGTGTTTTAAAAAAATCCTTCATTTGACCAAAATCATGTTCCGTTACACCGAGCTGGTCGTTCATAATCCTCATCTCGTAACATTCGATTTCAAAATATTATTATCTCGGTTAAATATTCAACCGAAAATACAGCACAACAATACTCGATTATCCAAGGTTAGTTGAGATAGAAATTTACATGATGCCTGCCGTAATCTGACAACAGGTTTTTTTTCAAGTAAAAATTATATCTCTCAAATAATCTCCGCCTAAACATGGTTATGAAGGGTCATGGATTGCAGACCAATCGATCTATTGATTGATTATAAAATTTATTGAGCTTCTAAATATGAATTCGTTAGTTTTCCTTGATTTGATTTTAATATTCTGGTTTATAAAAATGAGATACCATAGCATACATAAATAACGTTGAATATGTATTTTAGCGAAGTTTCAAAATATACTTATATTTTTGAGCAGTAAGTTGAAGCTGTTGTTAAAATTTAAACAGATAATTATTTTTCGTGTGAGTAGTGTTTTTGAATGAAGCTGATCAATCGAAATTCCCCGGAATATCTTAATGCTAATTAAATTACTTTTTTACAAAAATATTGAAAAATATTAAGAGAAAACATGTTTGGTCACATTGTAGAGAAATGTCATCATAAATAATAACTATAAAAACCGTGTATAATCATATATTTGTAAATTTGTATATTGCATGTGTGTTATTATACTAATATGATGTTTAAATGTGTTTTTTAATATGAAGGTCACACTTGATTATTAAGTAAGTACTTTTATAACAATGGAGATAAGTTTTCCAATTTCAAAATGTTTACAACTGTCATTGTTTTAATCGAAAAGAAAGTAGAATGCCAAAAGTTTAATTTGACACATTGTATGCAGAGTTTTGTTTCTTATGTAGGTTAGCCGCTACAATATGTATGGGTTATTAAAAAAAGTTTCTCTCACTTTTAACTGTAGATTACAATAAGTTTTGATGAAAACGTTAGAATACAGTTCATCAATGTTTCGCATGATAGCTTAAATCAAGATTTCCTCACATCTACTCCTGCTAAACTTTTATGTGGACTTAGGTTGGCAACCGTTGTTTTTAATCATCATTTCAGCACGTATCTATTGAATTAGGTTAATACCTTTGATAGTTCGCGTAGGTGCCACGGAGCTGTGTGAAAAACTTATTCGCCATTATCGTATTTTCTAATAATGTGTGCGTAAATTAACAGCATTTGGTCATGCAAACAATCGGAAAATATACTATGTCCATGTTTGGCCTGAATTGGTAAAGTCCAATTGTTGTATGTTAGATTTGGTAAAAAAGTTATTAATGGTAAGTATTTTTGATGTTTATATATTCAAAAGCATGCTTGGATTCATAATTTTAGTCTCCAGTAAGTAGAGTAATGACACATAAGTATTTATATAAAAAATATTGATGTTGAATGGAGGAACAAAAAACTAACATTTTGACTCGCCATGGGTCATCGCTCCGTCACTAATGTTCAATTTTCACGATATTTCGCGAACAAATGAATTCTTCATATGAGTAAAAGCACGCAAAATTATATTTTACCCAAGTTGTGCTAAAAACATTAAAATATGTCGTGCATGAAATATAAAATATATGTATATACATATTTGTTAAAATGAAACTATAGTCAGTAGCTACTAATGTAGTCCATTTCTCCTAAAAAATATTCTAATAATGTTCTCCATATGGAATCAATATTATCAAATTTGGTTCCAGCAATCATTTGATATAAATACATAGTTAAATTACCATGTTTGTTGAAATGAAAATAATTGTACCGAGAAAATTTTGAAAATGTTTTTTCGGAAATGCCTTCAAAAGTGGATCTTGTAGAATGTTAATTATCCGCTTTCTGAAAATACAATAAGTATTATCTTGCATGTATGAAATTAGTCGAATAACCAACGCTTACATTTAACTGCCAAGTTTTTTTTTTTTTTAATAAAAATTTGGCATTACAGCTTACGCCAATGCGCCAAATATTCTAAGTTGTGAAAGTCATACGAGATTAACTCGATGGTAAATAATGTATCAGTTGTGCACAAAAATCAACGATAAATAACATACACCCAAGCCCAAGGCGTTTTTTTTTCAATTGAAAAAATCTGACCTTGTCGGGGATCGAACCCGGGCCCCCCGATTGCTAGGACAAAGCTCTTGCCACTAGACCACAGGGGGTTTAATACATGTATGTATATTGTATGTACAGCGAATTTTTGCAGTAAATATAATCTAACTTAAATGTCAACTGTTTCGCTATTCGAGTTAAGAGTATGAAAAAAAACCTGTATAAATCTAAAATTAGCGTGACCATATGCAGCATTTAACGAACTCTTTTAATGGGGCCAGATGTAAAAAAATATATTTCCATATTTGAATCTTATTCGTCTATGACATCACTTAAAATGGCGGCGGAAAAAGCGAATGTAAGAATGACATCATAGCCGCCGCTTTACAACTGTTTGACTCCATACAATTGGTAACCGTGAGGAGAATATAAATAAGTGTACAAATGTGGGTGTGCTTCCATAGCTGCTGATTTACGGTTTAACTTCTAGAATACAATAAACCAGTGTCTTCAAAAGTAAGGCCCGCATTTCCCTGAGGGTTATAAATGAATTAGGCAGAGAAAGTAGGGATCGGTCTACGAGGATCAGGCTTAAATAAGGCTGAAAAGCAAGTTGTTATAAAGGGCGTAGTCGCCAAGAAAAAGTTATTTAAAGTAAACTATACGTTCTTAAATAAATACAAAAACTTTTTGCAATAAAACTGCATTCAAAGTGTTCGTGAGGCTAAACTGTATTTTACCAGTCGTTTCATGTGAATATGACCCCTGTTCTCGCATAGATAGTTTTCCGCATCTCTTGTTATTTTAATCACTGCTTTTGATTTTCTCGTGTTCATTGTTTTTGTAATGTCACCAATCTACTTAGAATTTAAGATAGGATATGATAAGACACACATACAGATACGTAATAAAGCATACAAATACATCTTATAACAAGCCGCATAAGGTATATTATTGGAACGTGTCCTAGACCCAAACGGTCATCCTTAATCGGTTATGTCACGTATTATACCCGATATGAGTTGATCAATGCAGCTAATCAAACGTAATAATTTTTTTTCTTAATCCATAGTTTAGAAACATATTGTTTCCATCATTAATTCACATACTATTTCAAACCTGGAAAAAGATAAAGCTAATCGACAAACGACAAACTATGGTAGTGGGTCGAATAGATTTTTTTATAAAAATGTGTTGTGTAAAACTCGTACACGTTATGAAGAACGATGATTTTGTCATCAAACTGTGAAGGTATGGAGACAACTTCGGCAAATTGGGCTCATGAAAAGATGAATTGCACCAAATAGGTGGATATTTTGAGCCAGGGAGATGACACAAATGAATGAAAGTGGATCGTGAATCACGTATAAATTTACATGGGTTATAATATCATGTCGTAAATATCTCCAGCTGAATTAAGTTTGCCATTTAAAAAAAAAAAAATAATTATAAAACCATCACTTGACAATGCTCGCCATGAGCGAAACCGGTCCTGATCGAATAAATTTTATGTGGAAAAGGTACTAAAAATATATTATTATTTTTATTTTAATTATAAAACCGTTAGGCGACTAGGTATGAATATGTGGATGCTATTTTAAGAGTAGAGGAACAAGTCTTGATAAGTTTCATTTCACAAAGTTCTTATTAAGTAGTCGCATTCAGGTTTCAAATATTTAAACACTGAGATACAAATTTGCATTTTGCTTTGGCAAATTATGCATACGCGTAAAAGGAAAAGCTTCGATTAGTTTTCAAGTATAGTCATTTACATATTACAATTCGGAAAAGTGGCCTTTTAAGATGTTACATCTACCATAAGGGGCTGAATTCTGTGACTACTCACATTTATCAAACTCTAGTTTGCTTGTCAACTATAGTAAAATATCTCACAAGCAGAATATTTCAATACGTTTTAAGGTGCGTTATTTAACATTGAACGCTGCAGAAATTTAGCATCAAATGAATAAAACGTCGCTTTTGAAAGATATGTATGTATGTACAAAACAATGCGGTATATCTGAATCAATCACTACATATAGCGGATAATTAAAATAAAAAAAATTAATTTATTATTTGTATAATATCATAAAAAAACGAGTAACTGAGTAAAAAGATTATTTTTAAATAGGCACATTCTATGGTACATACCATTCTCACAATCGCATATTGTCTTCAGGACCGTTTTGGCCCCGCGACGTTGCATTTTCAACAAGAATTAAAAAGTTGTAGAAGATTAGATATTATTTTCGCCAAATGCTTCAATGTCAAACCACGAATTCCATTTTCAAACATGGCATCTAGTTTCTCGCTTTTTAAAAATGTATCTGTCAAAGGAGTCAAAGATATGTATTATTGCTTTATACGTCTATTTCTATTTCAGGAAGAGGTAAAGAATTTTAAAAACATATTATCTTCTATATTATTCTAACACAATTAAAAAAACTGACTTCCAGATGAAAATTCGTTGTAGTTTTTGTTAATTTAAATATTGATGAACTTACTCATTTTAGTTTTAAGAGCCACTGGAGTAAGCATAAAAAGTATGCCACGTTTTTTCTCTTTCCGCACTGACAGGCATTTTGGAACTCATTTAGGATCACACACATTGTTAAAAATTTATCGCAGTTTAAGTCTACAATAATACTTCATAGGAGTAGGCAGATGCCTTCAAAAATAGATGTGCCAAGTCAACATGTCAACATGCTGCGTTTTTTTATCAGCATTATTGATTAGCATATTTTATTGTGGGAATTTTAGGAAGCCAAATACAAAAAACAGCACAATGGCAGTTTGAATTTTATGTTATTTTCTAATGCATGTAAAAATTACGACATCACGGATATGTAGCTGAGTAACAATTTCAAGTGCGATCTTTACACCGGTGAATATTTTAAGATTCTTATCGAATCTTGAACCGTACAGAAGTAGCCCATTTAACTTTTTTTAATCACAATGGCGTACCGCTCCACCGAAAAAACTGGCATCATTACTTTAACATCACAAGACAAGATAATTGGTAAGCATTTTTTATTCGTATCATTTCTAATGTCTAACAAAAATATGATACTTCACCATATTTTTAAATTTGGAACATTTTAAAAATCAGAAAAATCGAAAAATTATATACCGTCAACTGTTCCACAGTTAAAAAATGTTTTTTTACTCAAATACTTCTGGCTGAAGTAAATACTGTAAATAGAGTTAAAGAAACGGAATAAAAAAAGGCATTTTTGAGAATAACGGGTTTTTAAAATGGCATCAGAGCCAAGCAGAAAAGTCAATATCAAGAAAAATCGTAAAACATACATTTCAATCTTCTTTTTTGGTCGACTACAAGATATTATGACAAGGAATCGGTTGACTGAACTATTCAAATTGAGTATTTATTCAACGGACAGTTTTGAACTCAACACAAGTTGGATAAAAACTGTCTTCAGTAGCCTAATGGAAAGAACTCTACTCAGCGATTAAAACGATACAAATAATCTTGGCAAGGTAATCAATAAAAATATAGATCATAGATATTTGAATGCTTGTCCCCGTGTTAATTTGCATGACAATTTCTGGAGTGCCAAATGATGTAAATATAGTTTCAAACGTTATCTGAAAACTTTATTTTTGCGTTATTCACAAATACAGTTTATTTTTTTCCGTGCAATGAGACATTCCGATTGTAAACATAAAAACACTTACACCGATAATACATTATGACTCGTTACATAATATGGAACTTGCAAAACATCACTATTTATTTATTAAACACGTTACTTTAGTCGGATGTAAACAATTATAATATTGTAGTACAATTTGAGTGGAACGACCTATAAATGTGTAGTGGTACTATTTACGTGTGATAAGTGCATATTTTGCCGAAATCTATCAAAAATAAATGAACATATTTTGTTAGTCATTTTAAATAATATGCAATGATATAAATATTACTGGCAACCCGCAAAAACGGCGTTCGAATAGTTTTATTTAAACTCTTCCAAATTTGAATGAATGATATGTTTAACTTTAGTGCGTTTATTTGTATTGCATTAAGCGATTGATTGGCTTATAAAATATGAATATTGTTCTTAATTTGAAATAGAATTTGTCGGAAAGAATAACTATTGATAAAAATACAAAAATGCAAATCAGTTTTTGATTTAAGATGCCTGCTTTTCTGTATATTCATAGTTATTTTATAAAAATAAACACTGAAACGAATCAATGTTTCTACTTCGATCCAAACATCGATGCTATGCTAAACTTATTTTTAGCCAAGATATCTAAATGTTTCGCCTACATTAAAATTGCTCAACCATTGGATTTGCGAAAACTTTGACACACAAAGGGAGGAATGACGTAATATTGATAGCTCAAATTTATAAATATAGTAATAATAACATAACTATTTATATACTTATTGTATCGACGACCTTTCCCTATTATAAAATCATTTTTTCGCTTCCATCCCTTTGATATAAATAGTCGACGTTAAGGAAATAATATGTGACCAATTAAATTTTTATTCTATCTTCCTTTCAATGATTGTGGTGAACATGGTTTGCTCTTACCTATATTTCTAAAAATACGTAATAATTTATATGTATGTCGAAGACCCGTATTCAATAAGCTTCGATTACACATATTTAAAACGTCATGCATTTTAATAAAAATAATAATACATTAACTAAAAATGTATTATTATTTTTATTATAATGCCTTTCCACCAAGTAATGACAGTGAACACCTTAAAAGTTATGCATTTTATTGTGTAAATGTGTATGTATATCAAAACACTGCAATATATTAATTGGATTCAGTCAACTAGCCGCACTTGAGAACCTAGAAGGCCGCAGGTTCTTCGCTCCTTCTTTACACCATATGTGGGCAACGCAACTTGTGTCTGGAAATATTTTCTATGTTTATTAATATGTGAAACAGCCAGAATTGCAGATGTTTGAATAAAAATAAGCTTTCAATCAAATTTTGGTGTAACAAAATTTATTGGAATGAAATTCGACACAAGTCCTAAGCTTAAACGATTCCACTCTATCATAATCGATAGCCTAACTTGATCGCCGCAGCATTAAAAATAATTGAGAAAAATATATAAAGAAGCATTAATTTGGTAAAATACAAATTTGGGCCGAATTGACACTTTTATAAATATTAAAAGTATAATATAAAATAACTTTGATTATTCCACGTATTGTATTACTTATTGTCACACAATACGTGGAATAATCAAAGTTATTTTAAAGTTTATATTAAAATGAACTTACACAAAGTTACCGCCGAATCCATCGATTAAGTATAGTATTAAAAGTATAGTTTTTTTCATGTATATTTATGGTAAGTGAATAAATATATATGGTTTTATTTCATTTTGCTACGAGGGCCGAGAATATCCGAATTGACACATATAAAAATGGGACCATTTCTGACAAAAATATTTAAAACTATATTTTGGTTGATAACTGTTTTCTGTATCGCTCGCTTATCGGGAATTCCCCGCCAAATTGTACGCATGAAGGCAGGCAGGCTTTACGGTTCAGATATTTAATTTTTTTTACTGATTAGTTGGTTGCCCCATTAACAAAAAGTACAAGTGGAATAGATATGGGAAACGCTGTCTGACAGTGGTACATTTTTAATAAAGGACTAATAGAAAGGTATCTAACTAAGCGAGGTCCTATTTTATTAATTCAAGCGTTGGAATACATAACAGAGAACATAATGTTTACCTTTAATTTCCGCCCAATGTTTGCTTTCCTTTGTTTGTATATCTGAAAAAGACAGTGTGTTTTAGCGGAAAATTAAGATAAAAGGTACTTAAATATTAATATTTTAGATCAATGGCTTACTCATCTGTTGAATATCTAGTATGAATACACAAAGTATGAGGCTATTTGAGATGCAGCCATTTTAAATATTTTGAAAGTGCTATATTAGAATACTTCATTAAATTATTAATATGCTCGTTTTTCTTTCATCTTTGATTTATTTACGTTTGCTGATAAAATAAGCTAGTAAAAGAAGATAATAAAATTGTGCATGGTCATAATAACATATTTTTACTACATGGAAATAAAATAATATATGGCGAAGGCGAATGACTTAAATTGATTATTTATAAATGATATTTAAAAATAACACGCACACGAAAGAAGAACGATACAATGGAAAGGGGTACATCACCCAAATTTTGAGAACGGGTATTGCTTTTATCTAATTACTATGCCGGAAGGGTCGTTTTTTATACGTAGTTATTTTTGTATAATTTAAACCTTCTATTAATTATTTATTTCTAAATGTCATTGAGCGGAAACATTGACATTACGAAGTGGTAGAGGTTGAGAACCGGAGTTTACAATATCGCTGTTTACAATGTGTTTTCGCAGTGTGCGGGAAGATTGTTATTGAAAGAAAATGTAGAATTACCAACGTAGCAATGAATAGATGGTTAAAGTTGAGAAGCAATGAAAATATCGCTAAAAAAAGTGATTCTGGCAACGAATGCCATTTGAAAGAAAAATCATTATGATTCGCATGTAACGGTAACCGCTTTCGCTCATGGCGAGCATTGTCAACTATGAGCGAAACCAGTCCTGATCCAATAAATGTTATGTGGAAAAAGTACTAAAAATGATTTTATTATTTTTATTATAATGCATTATTATAAGTATTGACAGTGTCATGGCGAGCATTGTCAACTATGAGCGAAACCAGTCCTGATCCAATAAATGTTATCTGGAAAAGTACTAAAAATGATTTTATTATTTTTATTATACATAATGCATTATTATAATGTATTGACAGTGAACACCTTAAAAGTGACATCATTAAAAATACTTTAAATGCAACACTAGTACAAGACACTCGATTCTGCTACTCGAAAATGGTAATGATTTTAATATTGCTTAATTTCCCTAGCTAAGTACAAAATATTTATTGTTATACCATAGATTCTCAAACTTTTTCCGGGTGACGATCCGTTTTTAAAAAGTCACGTGACACTGTATAAGTTCGCGACCCATATGTTGGGAACCCGTTGGTTATACAAATTCAATAAAAGTAATCTTGTAAAACTTTATGTAATAAAACATGAAAAACATTTAATAGCCATAATCTCGAAATTGAGATTTCCATATTTTCGTACTTGTAGCATTGCTGCAGTGACATGAAGAAGAAAAAATATGTAAAATCAAAACAAACATAAAAATTGGTCGCCGTTTACCTTCAGTCGAAAAAAGTCAAAATATTTTCAACAGGTTTCGATTACATTTTCTGGAATGTGTACTACCATTGCCCTTCTGCTTCACGTTGTTGAGTACAGAACATCTAATGGGAAGTATATTTTGTGTTGCGAGCTATTCAAGAGCCAAGATATATTTGTCTTGTGTGTATTTGAATCAATTCCCCTGATATGATAACAGTCACTTTTGAGTTCAAATCCACACCCCAGGAACCTTTCTAAAGGGTTGAATATGATATCTAGAGCAAAGTTCCCCAACCGGTGGTCCGCGGCCCAACAGTATGCAAAATTTCAAGAATTTCGACATGCAATAATACTAAATATGGGATTTTTTCAGCTGCACGTTTACTTTACTATTTTTAGTAATTGGTAGGATGATGCGACACGATGGTCGCTAGCTTACTCAGAATGGATAGATACACTCAGGGAGAACGGAATTATTTAATCTTGGATAGTACAAATACAGAGGTACAATTATTCGTGCACTCATACCTACATGTATGTACTTGAAAAGCCTGAAGATGCCGAAAGGCGAAACCCGGGTCGTTAACGACAAAACTCATGGAAAAGTACAACATTAAACGAGTCAAATTTGATATTGAAATTCCATCAAGCATCTTCAGTTGAAATTCTTTGTTAAAAAAATATTAAATAAATAACCATTTTTATTTCAGTATAAGTGGTCCGTGATTTTTTTTCCGTGTTTTTTTCGGTCCGTAGGCGTAAAAAGTTTGGGGAACACTGATTTAGAGTATGTGTCATCTTAATCTTGACTAATAATTTAGTAGACCTAGAGGGCATATAAGAATATTTGCATGAAAGCCTCGGTTAGCCAATTTCGAAACTAATGACTCAAAAACAAGGGTGCAAACTTTGGGGATAGAAACTATTGAGATGTCTACGAACTCTGTACGTGCTCTGCATATTTCACCATAAATTATATCAAACGAATGCCCAAGTCTGGAATAGAAATCAAGTATCCGAAATATTTTATCTTGGCGTTTGCCCATCATTGGTATTTATTATAACGATGCGTTCGCGTGTTTATCTATTTTATAGGCATTATTTTTATATCATAATACCCATGAAGGTCTCATAAAACACGGCGTATACTGCGAGGGTTGGTAACTATTTACCATAATAATATCTGTACAAATAGGTCAGAGGGGAGATTGTTAAGTTTGCCTCTCTGGAAATACGTTGACACTATGGAAAATGGAAATGTATTTGAGTTGGACATATTATTATAGATAAATCAGTACCGGTTTCGCTCATTGCGAGCATTGTCAACTGATAAGAAATGCAACGAAACAGAGAAACATTTTGTTTGCCTTGAATTGATATTGCCCCCTTTTAATTCTCTTCGCTGAACTTTTTCGTTGGATTGAGCACTACCTGGAATTCCACGTCGCATTATGGACCCCACGTCGCATTATGGATGACAGACATTAAGATTTATTTATTAAATGCACTTATTTTAGTTTTTTCCTGTGCTAATGATTAAATGTTAGTTGCTGATTAGTCTTACGTATTGGTGCTGGAAAAATGTTTTATTATTTTTATAATAATTCCATTTCACCAAGTATTGACAGTGAACACTTTAAAAGTGATTAAATCTGTATGTTTTAATACGCCCTTCCGACGAATTTTGAACGATTTAATATTGTTTGTCTTAACATTATTGTTTAGTTTGAATTTAAATTCACAGAGCAGTCACTTTAAATATAGAAAACGATTGACGAAGACATTTTCTACCTGAGTTACACGCTTGATAATAATTTGAAATGTATTTTTATTACGATTCTATTAATTAACAGATCGAGATGTCAATAGGATAATATGATATTTAAAACAATGTGAAGCAATAAATTAACGTACAAAACTTTTGATTTGAATTCATTAAAAAAAAAAATTAGATATTATTTGTACTTATTCCACATTAAATTTATTTGGATATGGACAGGTATCCGGAACTGATGCAGTAGAAAAGGCACGCGATTAGCGAAACTTGTCCTGATCCAAATAAATTTAATGAGGAATAGGTACAAAAAAAATATTATCATTGTTTAATGTAATGTCACTACACATTTACGGTGTTATCTCTCAATACTTAATGGAATGGCATTATAATAAAAATAATAACATACTTTCATGCTGACATAATATACATCAGTATGAGCTGTATCAGTATTATATCTGAATGAGGATTATCAGTTGATAATGCTCGTGATGAGCGATACCGGTCCTGATCACAATATATCCAATGAGGATTAAGTACTTAAAATGTATTATTATATGTATTATAATGCCATTCTACCAAGTTTTGATGGTGATCACCTTGCAAGTGAGAATCAGTTTTGTTTGTGAGTACCGTGATATCAGTTACTTCGTTTTTCAGTAAGCATCATCAAATTATTAAGTCATCCAAACGATTCTTTGAAAAGAAACAACTCCCTGTTATTGGTCCCTTCCTTTGCTGAATAGCCGAATTTAATTCGTAGAACAGCCGGACAGACTACACCACATACATTTAATTAATAATAATTTCACAAGGAGTGGCTAAGTCTACCTAGGGATGGTCGTTTTGACTCAGAAGAATTATTTGACACGAAATTTTCACGTTCCTTGGACTTCCTGTGGGATCGGTGACAGATATCCACAGTGGCAGGCAAAAGATTTTATGTTAGCGGGGTACTAATCGGATAATATACTAAAAGTAATTCTGAGTAAAAGAGCGGAGCGAGGACACTCACCTGATCGATAGATATCCGGACAAAATGAATATAATACATATTAAAATCTGAGTTACCACACGATTTCCGTTCAAAATCAGTATTTATAATTAAAGTTCAAGATATTATATGAAAAAAAAACATCACTATTAACGTGCTAACTGTCAATTCTTGGCGGAAAGGCATTATACTTAAATAAATAAAACATATTTTGTAAAGACCAGGACCGGTTTCGCTTATTGTCGAAGTTTTAACATATTAATGGAAACGGGGTTATTTATTTCAAATTGAAAACCGACATGAATCGATTTCCATTTAAAATGTTGGAATCTCAAAATACAGAATATATTTTGTTTCATTAGAAATGTTTCGAATATTAAAAGGAAATAGATAATTTCTAGAACTGTAATATATAATATATATGTACATATAAATTGATTTTGTTCGAAAACGTTATTATCATTATCCAATCGGGCTTATAGGGCTGGATAAAGAGGATTTCTCTATTTTCAAAGCGTATGCCTCATGAAAAACCGCTCTCAAATATTAAATTTTAAAATCTCAAGAAAATATTGCTTGTTAACCGATATAGTTTTGGAAAACATGAGGATGAGTGACATAGAAAAAAACAATCGGATTGTTCTAGAATCTGCAATAGTAATAATTCACTCAGTAATGGAAGTTTTGGAGAGCCAGATTCTACATATAAGCGATATCTATGATAAACATTTTGATGGGTACGCCTTTCGAGGACATAACATGCATGAACAAACCACTGCACTCATGGATGTTATGTCAATCGACCACGTTTCGATTGAAACATTTCACGTTTTATAGTCTTTTGTTTTGTAGCTACAACCAATATACATATGTATGTATATCCCTACATAGAGTTCTTGCTCTCTAGACGGACACAGTTAAATGGTCGAACTTCGTGACTAGCAGGCCGTAGCAAATAAAATACTCCTTTATATTGGTATTCAATCGATTGTTGATGGTGCTGATGATTATATATGGCGCTCATCATTATTGATTTTATCAAGTATTCTACAAAAGACACTACGTCAACTAGATACGAATACAATACAGGGCTAGGCATCGTTTCACGGAAAACCGATCGCATGAAATTGGGCACATGAGGATATTGCGAAGACAACTCACGAAACCGAAAACTTCTCATGTGAAAATTCACCGCGCCGAAAAATTTACGCATGAACGATTGATTGACAAATTATTAAGAGCTATACAACTTTGCATTGTCATTTTTGACCACAGTAGAAGTGGAAAACAGATACCTAATATACCTAACTATATTTTTTTTGTTTGTTTTAAACCAATTTTGAGAAAGGATAAGAGGTCCTAGCATGTTATATCAGATAAGCCGATTAAAGGATTTTAAATATGATCAGATTTGATTTTGGAAAAAGGTTTGAACAAATATTCGCATTTATTCCTTCCACGATATAAATAGATCCATTTATCGATTCTGTTCGAAAAAAAAAGTTCCTTCCATCCCACCCTATCCTACGAGCGAGGGCGTAGCGAGAGCGACTAGCTCACCACGAGTCCTATGCCTTATCCTTTCTATCCATACTTTTATGGAACTGAAAAGGTTGAGCGAGCAGCAAACAAGCAGTTTCATACAAATAAATATGTCGAGATACCTTCCACTAGGAAGCAATATGCTCCACACATGAAAAATAAATATCAAGTTTAATTGGATCCATTATTTTTTATTAATCATTCGCTCGAGCATATGAATCTTAGCTAAGCTTTACAATAGTTAAGTTAAAATAATAAAAACATACAATAATTTCACGAACCGGAACGCTCTATAATTAAAACGAAATATTTACATAATTTTTGCTCATTACATAACAGTATATATTTATTTAACTTTTCGGCATTAAAATTTTTAATTTAATTTACGAGCCGGAACGGGATTTTATATTTTTCATTATATATATGTCGCGCTGCTCTCAGAGTATTTTACAAATAATTAAAATTATCCAGCCTATACTACGACAATTTTTAAAACTATTATAGCTTTTGATTTGCACACATTAAAAAAACCGGTTCAAATGGGTAATCAAAATCTGTTACGGTTCAATCATTTGTCCAAGCGCTCTAGTTTTGATGCAGTGAACTCAATCGACATTATTGGATCATACCTTCGATATAGTTTTAACCACTTCAGTACCGAGCAAAGTGGTCGTATCACATCTGCCGCCTGACTTCTAAAATACCTTTTTTCAACAAGACAACATAACTGATGACAGAAGGACCGTTTTTTCTAGAGAATGTATATAGATGTTAATAGTTATAAAAAAAATATCATAAGAATTCTTAGAGGAAGATGTTGCAATACTTGTACGTGGCACCAGTGTCCTTACCAGGGCTGTGGAGTCATAGTCGGAGTCGTGGAGTCGGAGCTTTTTGGCCGGAGTCGGAGTCGTCGCGGCGTTTTGGCCGGAGTCGTACTCGGAGTCGGAAATTTTGAAATGTTTGAACTTTTTATTTTTGCATTTAATATGTTAAATTTGGCTTTTGGCCGCATTGATAGGGTTGATATCTTATTGAATACACATAAATAGGAAAATTAGGGGAAAAAAGTGACGATATTAACCTTTTTTAGTCGGAGTCGGAGTCGTGTTTTTGGTCAATGTCGGAGTCGGAGTCGGAGTCGTGGTTTTGGAAAATGCTGGAGTCTGAGTCGGAGTCGGACTTTTTTAACCGACTCCACAGCCCTGGTCCTTACGGTACTGAATCGGTTAATTTATGGAAAATAGCAAGACCAATAGCAGAATTGTAACATTCAAACTATCTATTTCTTATATTATTATAATATAAATATTATTACATGGTTCTGCTTCATATCGTTACTATCACGATAAAAAATAATGTCAATAGTTCATCTGGCTGGCGGATCGAAGATAATCATGATAATATTATTATAAATACGATTCTGTACGGCGTCCAAACGCTTTTTTGGTCTCTTGTTCAAGCGAAATTTATGACAGCTGTCAGAGCTGCAGTTTTTTTTTGTAGAATATAAATTTGAAGATTGTTTGAGAGATGCTTTTGAAACGGTGATTGTAAATATTCATGTTATAAAAACATCACAATATTATGCAAAAAGGTATGTACGTGGGAAGACGTTTTATACTCAGTTCTATTGTTGATTTTAATGCCATTACTTATCCAAGCTGATTGTACTAAATTGTATTCATAAATATTATTCGATAGATTAGATAAATAGCCAGGGTGGTAAAGTTCCACAAACACGCACGGATGGCTAATACTCAAATATTAAAATGAGCTAATCTTAATTTAAAATTAATAAAACATTTTTTAGTACTTGACAGTACCACTGAGTTGATAATGCTCGCGCAGAGCGAAACCAGTCCTGATCTAATAAATTCAAAGCGGAATAAGTACGAATAAAATGTTTCAATGCCATTCCACCAAGTATTGATAAGGAACAACTGAAAAGTGATCATTCTTAATTTAAGTACTGTTATTGTCGGAATTTGAACACAGACCCATCTGATCTCTTGGGTACAACTCTTACAATTTATAAGACTACAGAAACTAAATAATATCTTATTTAGAATAATACACCAAAAAATTCTGGAATGCAAAAATTATCTACCTAGTGTATATATTAAAACATGCATTATTTACAGGGCTGTGGAGTCGAAGAAAAAAAGTCCGACTCCAGCATTTACCAAAACCACGACCACGACTCCGACTCCAACATTGACCAAAAACACGACTCCGACCAAAAAAAGTTCAATATCGTCACTTTTTCCCCCTAATTTTCGTATTTATGTGTATTCAATTTAATATCAACCCTATCAAAGCGACCAAAAGCCAAATTTGACAAATACAATGCAAAAATAAAATGATCAAACTTTTCAAAATTTCCGACTCCGAGTACGACTCCGGCCAAATCGCCGCGACAACTCCGACTCCGACTCCACAGCCCTGATTTTTTATCAAGTTAGGCTTTGAAGCTAAAGCTCCCGTTGGAGTTTTTAAAATGTACCACTCGGTACGTAAAATTCATTATTAAATATTTTTTATTGAGGTACAATAAAAACGGTTCAACCATTAAAATGACGGGGGGAAATTACTTCATACTTTCATAAATTAAAATGCACAAAGCTTCGCGGCAACACGCTCTGAGCTTTTTATGCAATATACTTGTAACATTTCATTCCAAGGATTGTTATGTATTTCAAGCGTGCATGTTTCGACTCAAAGCTAAGGAATCGTAAAAAAGAAAAAACGACACCGATACCAGTCCGCGGTTGACTCGATTTTGCAGTCTCTCGAAAGTCGAGTATGCCATTGCCAACAGACGAAATACATTTTCTTAGAAACTGTAAATAGATCATACGATTACTTTTTTTTATTTTTCATTGTAAGAAACTTTAACAGTACACAAATTATTACTTTGTCAATATAACTGGCGCAAATACAAACATAAGTAAATATGATGACTACTTAACCATCACAATGATTTGTTCGGTAAATCATTCTTATTTCGAACACAGTATTAAAACAACAAATTGAATAGCAAAAAACTAGCAGTGAGTTTATATTGTTGTTCCGTTACACTATGCATTGAGGATTTCCTTTTTATTAATATTTTATTTAAATTTGGCATTGTATTAATAGGCGGATAATATCCACCCGGATAGTCAAATGTTTACTGTAGCATATATTATTGAATAATTACTAGTTTCAAGTATTTACCAATCCTGTCAAATCGTTTTACCGCTTCAGTACCAAGCAAAATGGTCGAAGTGATCACATCTACCGCCCGACTTAAAAAATAAATTTATCACTATGATTGACTGATGACAAAAGAACCTTTCTTTCTAGAGACAGCGTATAGATCATAGCTTTCTAATTTTTTTCGGGTGGCGACCCCTTATTATTAAAGCCATGTGACCCGCGATGCCAATGCAATTCAAAAAGGCATTTTTATTAAGATAATTAAAAAAAAATGTAAATGGTTTGTAGTGAATATTTTTTTTAGTTGACTGTATAATATTGGCGACCCCATAGAAAGCCTGTCGCGGCCCATGAGTTGGGAACCCGTGGTATAGATAGATGTCACTAGCTACGAAAAGAAAAAAATCATAAGAATTCTTACAGGAAGATTGTTTTATATAGTTTGCAATATTTGCGACGTCCGTGCACGGCAGCCACCAGTGGGCTTACGGTACTGAAGTGGTATTGAAGTCTACAGACTTAAGAAAGATATTGTACATACATACGTTATATAGAGATAAACCGCGTCACCGCACAATGCTACGTGATGCACGAGTGCAAACGTGTGCTTCCATGTTGCTTCTTCTAGCGAATATCCGAAGTTTTCATCGAAATTTAGCGATTTCATTGCATTTTTGTAGATTTTTATTCAGTCTTTCCAATTGTTCCCACAAAGTCTACCATAATATTCAACAAGAATTATGGAAACGGGTTTGTTTTTTTACCGATAGCGTAGCTTTCTTTTGTTTCTTTGTAGCTCAACAATTAACCTAGTAGCAAAAATGCTCATTTGCGATTATTGATTATCTTATCTGACGACTGGAATAGAGCAAATAGAATTCCATAAAACTTTGCACGCAAATGTTGTGAAAGGTCACAGAAGGCTTAAAATTTTTCATTAATAATAATTGTCGTTATGCGTGACAAAAATAATCATTCCTACTTGTTATTAATTTCCTAATGGCCGACATCATGTTACAAAATCGCAAAAAAAAACCTATGAAGAAAAACTATAACTAACCCCGCAAAATACTATCCATATCACAAAACGAAACCAAAAACCTTTGTCATTATATTATAACATAGCCCGCAACCATAGAAAGAAAATTAATCAATTAACGGCGTTTTTTCGAATTTAGAATACCTCTCAATCGATTTATTCTCATGTAACCATTTCGATCGCACCTTTAATATTAATTTTTATTGACTAAAGCCAAGCCCACGAATCGTAAGAATGTCCAGTTTATATCAATATAATAGACAAATTAACTTGAATTATATAATTTAAAATACATTACAGACTTATCTGTATTATTTACAACAAACATGATTTAAGTATTGTTTATTTATTTATTTATTTATTGGAAAAGAAAATTACAAGACATTACAGCTGACGCCAATGCGTCATGCATTTGATAAGTTTAATAAAAAAATTACATAACATACAACACAACATTAAGAGAACAATTATGAAAAGAGAAACATACATTAACAGAAAAAAAAACAAAGCATCAAGCTCACTATGCCGAAGATGTTCCCACCTCAATAAGCAGTGCATTCATCAGCCGAACAGCCCTTGCGCTGTGCGACTCAAAAGACCTATTTTTAGAGAATATTGCTCAACAGCTCTTCAATCTTAACTAGTCTAACGTCCTCTATTGGATTGCTGAAAATTTCAATCACACGGCATGCATGACAAACGCAATGCAGTCTGAAAACATTCTTACTGACAACAGCACTATTTATTATCCCAGCGTTGGTTTTATAGTATGTAGGTATTATTCGATTCATTTGTTTATATAATATAATATTTTGGCACGATAAAATACGTTTGATTATTACTCTTGTGCCTTAAATAAGTATTATTCACTCGGTGAATTCAATGCATGCTGACATTAATAACAAATATTTGCCGATGCGATTACAATGATCAAAATACAGAATGAAATCTCAGAACCCGTTTTTCTTTTCATGTTATAGCACATATACTTACTTCTGTCTGGCTACTGATCTCGAAATGCGTTGAAGCTCGCATTTCATTATTTATAAATGAATAAGTAGTTAAATAAATCATCGGTCAAGTGAGTGTCAGATTATTTTCAAGTGGTTATCATGGGATTTTATTTAACTAGCAGCTTTTAAATGGATACTGGTTACTATTTACAAGCTATAAAATATATATTGATGTTAATTCACCAAGTCTTAAAAGCTCTTTTTATATAGTCATCATTCACAGCCACTAAATAGACTACTTAAAATTATACAGGAGCCAAGAAAAATATAATCATGGTTATAAATGGATATACTCATGAATTTCATTCGAGTGTACAAAGCATGACCATAAAAGAGATTTCTTCGTAGTCACTGTGATCATTTAAAACTGTTAATTGAATTTCCTTCAAGTAGGACTAATGAACGATTTTATCGCGTGTTAGAGATATTTAATACAAAACCTTTACTAGATCTTTGTCTTATCGATTTAGCTTCGATACACTTGTTGTTGGTGTGGGTTTTTTTATTACGATTATTAATTATAAGCCTGGTATTACTAATATAACACAGTATATTGCAAATACACTTCTCATATATGAATAAAAACTAATGCCTCAAATATTATATAAAGAATTATAATCGTTTGATATTTACCCTGCGAAGATTGGTAACCGGAAGCATCTAGTCCAGTGGTTCTCATGTGCGGCCACCAGAGGATTTTGCTGCGGCCACCAACCGATTCATAGTTATAATTGATATGTAATAAAAATGGGTTTTTTTAAGTAAATTTGTCAAGAAAGACACTGAAAATAAATTATTTTGTATGCATTGCATTGTGCATCAAGAATTGCTTGTTAGCAAAAACTCAACACATAAATTTTTAGGTCTTTTTTGGCAAAAGGACTCGACACAAAAATTTGGTGCGGCCACCAGACATATCCGTAAAACCGCTGATGTTTCTGATGCGGCCACAGCCAAATTTCACGTGAGAACCACTGATCTAGTCGACAAGTGGAGCTTTCATTACTGACATATAGATTCAGACTAAAATCGGACGCTTTTATGATCTAAATTAAAATTTCACGTAAGTTATACGTCCCATTAGCGCTGGAAATATTTAAATAAAACCCCGAGTTATTTTAAGTGATATTTACCAAAGCTATTAAAAAATAGAGTTGCCAGGCGTAAAAATGATTTACGGAGATCATACTTAGTTGATGTCTTTGAAATTTTAACACGTATTAAATGATACATCAGATATCAAATTATCTGAAGCCGCATCTCAATTGCATACGAGACGGGCGCGTGCTGAAATGAACTGCAGCGAACTGCATCCTCATACATATATTCACTTCGCTGCATACAATATTACTTCAAGAAAATTGTCAACAAAGATGGTGCGATACTGTCAGCGTAAAAAGTTAGTCTATACACGTAAAAAAAAAGACTACACGATCATAAATCACTGGAGAAAAGCATGTGTTAGATCTTTGCGTATGTACAAAAAAAAAAATATGTGATATAAAAAAGAATGTATCTTCTCTTTTAATGGTGATGAAATTTTTGTAATAATTTTAATAAAGTATGAGTTGAGTATGTGACGATTTTATGATATGCGCTGTTTGACTAACTGACAAATTTATTGTAACGATCGGGTGCTAGTGTTGTATATTTTATTAGAAAAATATATCAAACATTAAGGAAAAGAAACACCTTTAAAACTATCATTTGAACAAAATAGGTGCTGAAATAGTAAGTGCTTAAATGTGGTTTAAAACAATATAAAAAACACTGCTAAACGACACCAGTAGTGCTCTAAATTTCTTACACAGTTTAATGAAATAAGGTAAATGTACCAGTAGCTGACCGTTTAAGAGAAAATTTCAACAAAAATAACGATTATGTTTAGCATTGTACCGAATGATGGCAAAGCAAGTATTCTTATATTGGATCATATGTCTTAATTAATATTATGTAACAAAAATTACGAAAGGGCCTGCTTAAAAAAAATGTGTTAAATTATTTAAAGCCATGTTTCAGTAGTTGACCATCTCACATATTGAAAACTCCAGTAGTTGACCATGTCTAATCAGGGGGCTTTATAGTGAACTTTCTGTCAGAGTTGCCTCAAGGCTTTCTGTCACACCACTCTTGGTTGAATCAAGTAGCAATGGGTCGTTCAGGAACAAGGTACATACCGTTTCTTGATTGATCACTTAAGAAATTTGAAATAATACACTTTCCTCACCAGGTGCTGTTTTCAAATGGCCACCCTGGCACTCCATTGGCTATATGGTGATGTGTTAGTGGCTCATTCCGACCACAGATGCCTAAACTTGTCTGAACTTTACAATTTAGAGCAATCCCGCATCTGCATTTCTTATTTTGGGCCATTTTATTCTCAAAAAGTCAACTACTGGTACATGGTCAACTACTAGTACATTTACCTTAGTGTCTACCTCAAGAAATACTAATATGTATACCTAAATCAAATTTAACGCCTTCAATATTCAAACTGGCATGTTAAAAAACTTTCAAGAAAATATATGTATGTTACTGTTACATAAATTATTATCCAACGCCATTAGCACGGCATTGCACATAATTAATGCGATAAAGTGTGGACCTGCACATTGAATAATCCTGCATATGACAGGCTGACATAATTAACTGGTTCCATATATTATTTGACTACCAACCCTTGTTATAAAGGGTTACAAAATATATTTTTAACAGTAAATTTTACCAAAGGATTAGAACCGAATCAACTGGTTTGTTCGTTTCGGATAGACAAACACGTTTATGTTTCAGACAATACCTACCAATATTGTCGTGCTTGTTTTGTTTATTTTGGCTTCTGTTTCTTTTTCAAGGTCTTGGCCATCATACTATACGGTTACGCTATATTGTTTATATTGGAAAAGGAATTGCTCTTGCAGTATATACAATACATCCCTGAGATTATAACCTAATCAAGAATACTATTTTTAAATGCATTTTTTTATGCGAAACCTGTTATGGATGTTATAATGTCTGTAATTCCTTCTATAAGACATAAACGTCATTGACCATAGACAAAGGAAGGGGCCAATTCTTCCAAATTTAAATAAGCTGTTGCAAAGAAAAATGCATCAGAAACGCACGCAATATTGAACACACCTTGTAATATGACAAGATAACACTTTATTTTATTCAAATCAAAAATAATGAAATACTGTCTGACTCGCCCAACTAAAAATATTACTCAAGGAGTGAAAGTATTGGATTAAATGACTTAACAAAAATAAGTTGATACCCAATTTTTTATCGTGAAGTATAAGAAATGAAAAAGATAACAGTACTTAACAAGTTTTATAAGGTTTTTGAGGTGTTCATTTAGTGGAAGGCATGATATCAAAATAAAAAAGTAGTGATCGGGTCAGCTGATAATGCTCGCGATGAGTGAAACCATTCGAGGATACGCGGAATTAATAAAGGAAAATAGATGTGTCTTTATAAGATACATAATTTTGAGTAAAAACCAGCCATGTTATTTTACGATTCACATTGAAAGCGAACATGGTTAATAATAAACTATCAATCGATAAATGGCAATATGTAATAGCTTTTACATATTTATTTATGGGATGTGACAATATACAACCGTGTTATGCTATTTGTCACTTTTCGTCAACCACCGTTACGGCGCAAATCCGTTGACTAAAGTCCTTTGCGAACAAATCCAAAGTAATCTTCTAATGGCCGAAAATCACTTACATCGTTTATCTTATAAATATTTATATCGTTCGGCTCTTATCCTTAAGCTCATACAAAACAATACACCGTGAGAATCTGAGTAGAATAAAAGCTTATAAAATAATCGATTCATTTGTTTTCTCGCTTGACTGCTTTGTCAACTACAGTCAGAATGAGAAAACAACTTATATCTTTCAACGAATCAGTGAGTATGAATCGCGTAGGAAAATGAACTCTTGGCGTCGGAGTCGAGGAGTGAATCACTTCTCATAAAAATATGCACTTATTGCAACTACAAGTTATTTAGACTCTAAGCTTCGTCGTATTCGCAAATTGAATGCATATTACTAGAATAGTATTAGTCATGGCTTAATAATTAGCATATACCTGATTCAGACGCATATTTGATTGATTAAATACTTCATGATTCATGATCTAATTAATCATTGTGGTTTTGAATAACTTGATGATCAAATACTTGGCATTGTTATCTCGGGTTCAGAAATATTCGGGATTGTAGAAATGAAAAGCGAAATCTTTCGTTTTCGTTTCAAGCCCAGTATATCGCGCAGCGGAAAATTGAAGATTGCCTCAAATATAGAATGAGTGTGTTTTTATGACTCGATTAAATATGATTTAAGCCAGGCACGGGCAAACTGCGGCCCGCCGAGTGTTTTTTGCGGCCCGTCACCATAAATCCTAATTCTAAGTAAGAATATTTTTTTTATATTCTTTTAAAAAAATATTGAAAATCAAATAAAATTCTTCGAGATATCGATCGCTTTGCTTGGAAAAAGTGCTTCAAAGAGTTCGGGATATAAAAAATATTATATTTTTATTTTTAGAAATAAAGAATGTTACGGACATCGTGCCACACTTAAAATTAACTCCGTGTTATGAATTAACGCTCTGAATGACGATATTTCACAAAGATTTGGTGACTTCCGAAAAATTGAGACAAGTTTGGCGCTAGTAAGCGATCCATTTTCAATAGATATTAAAACTATTGAAAGAGCTACAACTTGAGATTATTGATCTGCAATGTTGTACTGATTTAAGAGAATTACACCGTCGTGACGAAATCTGCAAATTTTACAATTATCTTAATTCAGACAAATTCGACCAATTTAAAGATTTTTCACTAACATTTTGAAAACTGTGAACAGAGATTTTCGATCATGAACCTCGGCTTAATTCTGATTCCATCTTCTTCTATGACCATTCACAAGCAGTTTTAAAAATATCAACTACAAAATTTGCACCTGAATTTAAAAAAAATGTTGAATACTTTCAATCTTTGAAACAGCTTCATTCTTCTCATATTTGTTTTGAAAATAATATTTTTCGTGTTAATAAATAGAGTAGACCTGGTCTTTTTGTAAACGATTCTTTTCAGTGATTTCGATTTAACGTGGTTTTTTGGACTGCACCGTGATTTATTCGTAGGTACGCGATTAGTCTTTTTGCGATATTTTTGGTGACTGCTATGAAATTTATTTAAGCATTTATAAAATTCGTTGAATAGCACGTTTCCCGGTAGTAAATTTTATCACAGAGAGTAACTATGTATGTCAAATAAATGCACTTCAGACGTCCAAATATTTTAAATTCACAATAATTAATAACTAACTGAATATAGAAATATTATTTTTGAATGAAAATGGGAATGTTTTATGTATATTTTTTAGGCAAAAAATTTTCGGTCGAATTTGAAAAACAATTTTTGTTTTTTCTTGTATTTTGGATACTTTTTTCCGCGATTGTTTTAGGTGCTCCACTTTTTGAAACCAATGTATCACGTAAAAAACGATCGGGTGTATATCTAAAAATGGTATTTTACTTGCGACCCGTTGCTCATTTTGAATTTTCGGAATTAGCCCTCCATCCGAAAAGTTTGCCCCCCCCTGATTTAAACTGAAGTCGATCGCCAAAAATTTGAAAAAGGATTGTTTTACATAATTATACCGAAATATTAATCTTCAACCTAATTATTTAATTGAGTAATTTTATTCGGTATTTATTTTAATAGTTAGTCCAAATTTTTTGAGATCCTGTAGCCGAATGGTTTACGCTTTTGTTCACTTATTTAATTAGTATACGTATACAATGTATGGATGGCTAATAAAACTCTTCCTGAAACGAGAGATTGAGGGACTATATCAGTGATTACCAAATCTTTTCATGCAATGCCCCTTAAATCTGAAAAAAATATTCGCGGAACCCCTGAACAAAAAAAGTTTGGGAAGCACTGTACTAAATCAAAGTGGCATGTGTTGCGATGGTCCATTAGGAGTCGATATTCTTTACAGAGCGTTTATGGTTTTTTTTTACCATGTCCGCTCCCAACTTGGAGCATATGGACTCCTAACTGAGTTTATCTCAACATGTATTTTTCGACGAGAACTGCCTGTTGCTCAGTTGCTCAACCTCTATTTTTCGAAGGGTGTAGGGGATGGAAAGAATACAAGGACTCGGGCAGGACTAGTGGTTAGCTAATCGCTCTCGCTATGCGTCGCTTTTTGGGAAAGGAAAGGTGGGAAGGGATTAATCGATTTAAAAAATCTGCTCGTACCGGAAATCGAGCCCGGGCGGTCCGGCTCGCAAGCCAGCAACTTTGACCACTGCGCCACGGGTATTGAATATTTCAATCCCTGATGCACATGCAATACTTTACATAATCGCAACTCTCCTTCACTACTTGTAATTAATTGACCGAAATTATGAATAATGCTCTCATAGAACGTGTGTGATGGCATTAATATCATCACAGCGATCTTTTTGCCGCCTTTTGAACGATTAAGTAGTGTGCCCTGCGGAATTTTCGATAAGAAGTAGGGCGGTTCATTAATAAAATTTAATTCGGTCACTTCTCAAGATAGCCTAGCTCTCAGTCACTGTGTCGAAGTGGCACACTAAACTATGACATCTGTTAGTGACTCCATTTCGGATATCGAGAATACTCGTCCATTTTCAAGTATTCGATACTCGAAAACGAAACTACGAAACTTAACCAATTTAAAATTTGAGATGATTAATTCTGTTGAAATATATTTTGTGTAAATTGAAATAAATGTGTTAATGAAATTAAACAAGTATAATATAAAATTTTAAATATCTTTGATTATTCCACGTATTGTGCTACTAACTCTGACACGTGTATCGCCTCTTTTAGAGGCATCTTCGGACTTACTATCGCAAAGTTTGCTTAAGTAATCAAGCAAAATTGATTCTAATATTTTAAATGATAAAATTACAAAATTGAGTTTGGGATTTTTCCTTTCTACGGGAAGCAAGGAGGCGGTTATAGAATCGATACAAAGCAAGCAAATAATTATACTACTAAAAATTTTATATTAAAATGAACCTCCACAAAGTTACCGCCGAAACCATCGAAAGTATTAAACAAGCTTCATTATTTATTTATCTTCTATTAATATATACAAATTCAAATTAATAGTATATAATTTGGTACATCTGAAATTAATCGAGTATACTAGAGTATTTTAAAATTGTACTACGCGATACTCGAGTAGTTGAAATGTCGAGTAATTGAAGTCTCTACTGTTGACTGAACAAACGATGAAATCTATTTCATGACGACTCGTAATACAATATTATTTACCAACAAATACAGTGATAATTGATGATAATAATATGTAAGGAATTCCATTCATGAAGTCGATTCAACGGTTTAGAACAGCGATAGTCAACCTGAGGCCCGTTTAGTTTTTCTGTGCGGCCTACAAAATCGGTTACTGGATACTTTTTCAGCAAATAAACATGGGCACGTATCTCTTTATCATATCATATTACAAAAAAAGCATTTTGAAATACAACACGAAGCACTGAATTCGATTCCATGGCTTAGAACAGGGATACTCAACCTGAGGCCCGTTTAGTTTTCTGGTCCAAAAAAGCGGTTACTGGATACTTTAACTGTATTGACGTAAAAGTTTGCGAATGATGCACAACTTTTTTCAAAAGGGCAGATAATCAATTCCCAGATAGTTTGAGGGCCGCATGATTTAATTATAGATATTTTAGTGTATATAAAATGAAAATTTTATATATGTCTTCCATCGTCCGAAGAAAATTATGAAGTAAAAGGGTGATTGATATTTGTCATTGCGGGCAGCATGAAATATCATTAAGAGCCGCATGTGGCCCGCGGGAGGCAGGTTGTGCATCACTGCTCTAAGTCTGATTCGTTCATTCGATTTGAATTTGTTTTTTCACTAGTGATTCGTTTGGTCACCCTGTCTGCTATTTTTAGAGCAGTGCTAAAGTGGAAAAGTAAATGATTCAATAAGATTCTTTCGTAACTTTAAAGAGATGAACGGGTGAGTGTCGTTTAATAAAAACGTCGCATGTTAAATAACTAAATAACGTTTAATGAAAGTCAATGTTATTATCGATCATTAATAAGCACATCAAATTTGTAAAAAAATCAAGTTAAAACGAAACATTGTACATCAAGTGCGTGCAAAGTGGGTGAGAGACGGAGGTGCACATATCCAATCCAATTGTCTTATGATATTATTTGTTATGAAACCCTGGAACTCGCAGACATAAACCATTTGTATTACAACTGTTCTGGACACTGATTTATGTATTTTACAACGTATGAAGTATGACTCATGCTATATGCGTCACAAGCTGTTACTATAGCAGTAATAAAAATAAAAAAATATCGAGTCCATAATTTTATTATGCTATGTTCGTGTAGCATATTTTTTGTCTTCCATCTTCTCATAACAAGGCAACAAGTTAAATTTTGTAGACAGTAACACAAAAGTAACAGTTAATTAAAAAGTCATACTAATTATTCAAAGTCATAATGGTTTGAATAAGAAGTCACTGAATGAATCACTATCAAATTTATCAGCAAGTGAATCATTTTAAATATATCTTATTCATACATACTTGTATTATTCTCATTATGCGTGAAATATTGCTTATAAGTGGATCAGATGGAGTCTTTTTGTCACCTTGAAAGCTTTATTAGGAAATAAACGCCATTTTAAAATTAAAATTTTTCAATTATATTAATCTGAGAATTCCAGCATATCTTTCTCCGTAAGAGATAAATAAGAAGTAAAAGAATAGGAAAATATTTAAAACAAAAGCTATGTCTGCTACCAATGTAGAGCAGAAATGGACTCTAATTGTACACTAAAAGAATCAGCTTCAAGATGAAATATGTCACTTCTTGGTGAAACAGCATTTTTTTTACACATTTTTAGTACTACATCGTTGGATAGTTTTATAATGTTCTGGACAGGTTTCGCTCATCGCGATCATTATCAACTGTTACCAACAGAAGTTGTTCTACGAAAACTGCATTCTATTCACTCGCCGAACCTCTCTTCGTTTCGGAGCTGGTCAGGATATAATGATATAATGAGGCTAGAACTAGTTTACTAATCACTCTCGTGTGACATGACGTTTTTAGAATCGGCTTTTTTATATCCGAATATTTGATAACTCATTAGAATATTATCAGTACTTAGTATTGATATGTAATAAATTGACCCACTGGGCTTACAAATTATAACTTGATTAATAATCTAACTTGTTTATTTAACCGACATAACACTTAAATGGAATTTGATAATTTTGTTATTCCACGTATTGTGTTACAAAAACCAACACGTATTTCGCCTACTTTTGTAAAACAATACATGGAATAAAAATTGACAATATCTTTTCAATAATTTCCACAAATTTACAGGCAAATACGCCCATGCTGGGAAATAGTATGTGTATAATTAACGTATGTATGTATCTCGACGGAAATATGAAAATAAACAATGAGTTTGATACAGAATATTATTCGAATACTTCCTTAGATGAGTTATTTTAATATTTGTTTTCTGCGAATATTTAGAATCTATTTATATGTGCATATTAACTGAAATAGTATTAACTGAAATAGTATTGTATGCGTAATTTATAATATTTCTATGATAATGTTTCTTCTACGATACAGTTATTTAGATGATATGTTTACAAGACAAGAAAATGTGATTTTGGTTTTTGAATGTGGTTTTTTTACATAGGAATTATAAGAACGAAATTGGTAGAAATGATAAGCTCGATACCAGAGATGCACAACCTGCGGCTCGAAATGAAAAATCATGCGGCCCAATATGAAAAATATCAATCACCTTCTTCAGAGCTTTTTACGGACGACGGAAGACAAAAATAAAAAAAAATGTAGTATACATCAAAAATAATTTAATCACTTTTACCCATGCGGCCCACAAACAAACTGAACATTGATAAACTGGCTACTCTGCCAAAAAGGTTGTGCATCACTGCAATAGACTTTAGACACACTGGTGTGATCGAGTTGAGAATTGTTCCTAGCGTGACGTTAGATTTTTCGTAGTTTCAAGAGCTTCACAAATGAAGGTATGCACCAACCTACCTTTTCTATATACACACAATAAGCTCAAATGAATCAATGGTGCTCAATTATTGTGTAATCGATAACAAACTAGTAACAGATTGTATGAAATCAATTATCAGAATCATTTTTTATTTTTTTTGTGTTTACATCACATATTACAATATATTAATTATATAAGGTAAGAAGAAGGTAAATGTGAGTTAAAATATTAAATTGTTTTATTAATAATAATGAAAATCATATGTTATATTAAGGAAATAAATTTATTTATAAGCCATCGAGTCCATGGGAATATTGCTATTTTCTTAAACAAACTAAAACTCTTAATATTTTGTCTAGATCAGTGATGCACATCCTGGGACCCGCAATGACATTTCATGCGGCATAAGAAGATTTGCGAAATGATAAAGAGGCAAAAAACGGTACGAGGTGGAATAGAGATAGACATGTGAATTATGCTGTACTCTGTATTTTGTCCGACTCTTTGACTCCGTATATGGAATATCTGCCTTACCTGCTGACAGTGATTGCGCACCTTCTAACTATGTCCATGAAACCGGCTCTAACCTATATTATATGCATGTATGTACAATTCAATTTATTAACGAAGACGGACTGATCTGCTATTAATGACTTGATATCTATATATACAGACACGTTTCAAATTGTTTGCTAGTTCAAAAAAAATAGGAATCACTATGCAATTCAACAGCCTAAAACGGAACGTTAATTATATTAAAGCTTAAATGTGTTTTTCACTGTTTTCGCGGTCTAAGAAAATTACACTCAAATAACTAAAATAAATATGTAATCCTTTTCATTTCGAACTTGTTGTGTCGCTAACGACCCAGGTTTCGCCTTTTAGCATCTTGTTCAAGTTCAAGTGCGCGAGTTAACTTGATTAGCTTGTTAAAACTTGCTAGCGACAAAAACCATGGAAACTAGAAAATTTAAACGATTCAAATTTGATATTAAATTTCCATCAAACACCTTCAGTCAACATCCTCAATTAAATAATAATAATAATATAAATATGAAAAATCATGTAGTAAAAAGTATGGCAAGTATTTTAAAAGTCCAGTTAAAAATATTACCTGTAAAAATCAACTAGGAATATTGCTACAATTAAAATTTTAGAAATAGATTCAGTCTTATATAATATATCATTAGTTATGTCTATAGTTTATCTAAAATTACTGTATTTTATATAATATAAGTTATTCGAATGAGAATACCGAATAAAACATTTTTATGTTCACTGATATAAATAATAAAGGGTTGGTCTGTTCGGGGGATGGGGAATATCGACACTAGCAACAAAGCTTTCACATGATTGTATTCTTTGAAGTGAGCGCTACGTTGTTATTTTAATATTACAAACAAGTATCAAAAAACGGTAATAATTATACATAGTTATATGTAGTGTTCTTGTCATATTGTACAAATTAATGTAATAACTCAGCTTTTCTTTCGCTGATCTATAATATTTAAAGCATGGGTTCGATCTAGGGACTCCAATTACTCGTCATCTCAACTACTCGAGTATCGAGTAGTAAAATTGAAAAATACTCGAGTAGTTTCAGATGTACCAAAATATATACTATTAATTCACATTTTTGGAAATAAATAGGGGATAAATAAATAAAAAAGCTTATTTAATTTCATTGATACATTTAATTCATTTTACTAAACACATATTTTAAAAATAACAAAGAATTAAATGTTTCAAATTTAAGATTTGTTCTAATTTTAGTTTTAATTATTCCCGCAGTTGAAAAAACTCTCTCGGTAGCTGTGGACGTTGGTTTTATCGTTAGCAATGAATTGAATAGTGTATCTAATTTATATGTCCGCTGCTTAAAAGAATCTAACTTTTTTAAATCTTCTTTTAAATTTTGACTACAAGAATGTTTAATGAATTTAGTTTTCGGTTTATGAGATATCGATGAAATGGCATTTTTCAACTCTTGTTGAATAGGATCTTTATCTTTAAAATATACATATAATAGGGCATATAGAGAACTGAAAATTTGGCTATTTGTAAAAAAATAGTTGAGCATGTGTAGAAAAAATAAAAATAAATATTTTCCATGTCTTCTTTGTGTAATCAATCATAATTCGAAAGCCACGTCGATTTTACCACAGAAAAATACAATAGGTAACTATTTACTTCGGAGATATAAGTGAATATTTACTTAAATACAATAGCTCAATAATGCACGCATGGTGGGAAGGAAGAAGGCGAAAAGACAATTAAGAGATAAATTTCATTAGCAGAATAATTCAACAACTGACATATTGTATGGGATGGTAGACGTAAGAAGCCAAATAATAATTACGTCTTCGTATACCAAGTGCGATATTCGCTCCTCTGAAAGCTCAATTAGCAAAACGCGCTAAGTGGGAGATACAATAAATTAAAAAAACATGAGAAAGTTCTACAAACGAAACAATGTTCTCGCGATGAACTTAACCTCATTTTTACATGTAAAATGACGAGGAAAGAAAAATTATTGCTATAAAATATCGGAAACAAAAGCTTCTTTATTAGACTTTGTTTTTCTTTCTGTTTGACAACGAAGTGTAACACGTGTTTATATTTAATCTATATAGCGGAAGTATAAGTTTCAATAAAAATGACGTTTTAAATCATCTTACAAAAAAGATTATTATTTATTATACTTATTATTTAGGGGAGATAGAAATATACAAACAGTAATGTGTGAGTAGCAACCACTGCATTTTAGCCGAGCGAAACAGTCGTAAAAATGTTATGAGTTAGACAGAGAGTGCAATACATACAATATTCGATTGAGATCGCGGTACAACAGCGGAAGTACACGTGCACATTGTTCTTACATGCTACAAACTTTTAAAAAGCTTATTCCGTTATCTAACTTTGCCAAGTTTTTAACTGTCATAACATTGTTTATTTGTGATTCGGAAAATTTTCACAATGGCCAGACAATATCTGACACAGGAAGAAATGAATAAAATTGCTGAAGAGTTTAGTGATAGTGATACTGATTCCGATAAAGATTTTGAGAACATTGCGGGTATTTCGGATGCCAAAGATATGGAGAATGATGAATGTTGTGGTCACCATATTTTTTAAGGAATACCTACTAATAATATAACAAATTTTAAAAAATATTTTCATTGAATATGATGAAACTGCGTCAGTTAAATATAATTTCTTGGAATGTTCACAAATTCACAGAATGAATATAATCTAGTTAGTATTTTAGTAAAGATCCCGATATTTTGTTATTTCTTATAATTAAAAATATGTTTCCATTAAGAGTTTGTGTTTTTTATTGCAAATGTTCAAGCACATTTGAGTGACAGATTTGTAATGTGTTTTTATGGTAATAAAATTGTTCATTCAGAGAACGAATTTACGCGGCTGTGCTTTTATTTTGACACACATGTCTCCATCCATTTCCCTTCCGCCAGGCCCCCCCGCCCCTTTCGCCAGTGCCCCTTGTCGACCGTCAATTACAACACGCGACGATCACGCTTTGTAAAGTTTCAAACGTCTTCGAGACATATTCAAGGTTTCTTACGCCTATGTATATATTTTTTGTAAATAAAATTTGGATAGAGATGTTTTAAAGCTAGGATCGAGTATTTACTCGAGTATTATTCAATATACCCGAGTATCGAGCACTTGAAAAATGGACGAGTATACTCGAGTATCGAGTACTCGATACTCGAATTGGAGTCTCTAGTTCGATCATAAAGATTCAAATATTTAAAAAAATTAAACTTAATACATTTAATAAGAAAAAATTTAAATATGTACATTCACGTTTGTAATTTAAACTGTGGAATGTTGACCCCCTACTTCTTAATGTCATAAAACAGTATACACCCCGTTTTTTAACATTTATAATCCCATTCCATTTTTAGAATTCTTATATTTAGTAACATTTTGTAAATATTTCCTCGCGAACCAACACATCACATACCCCCCTAGGATTTGATATCATATGATATAGACCAGTAGTGCACAACCTGTGGCCCGCGGGGTGCATGCGGCCCAATATGACAAATATCAATCACCTTATACCTTATGCATTCAGAACTTTTAAAGGACGATGGAAGAATAATATAAAAAAGAAATCATTTACACCAAAAATATTGTTGATTTTATTACTTTTACCGATGCAGCCCTCTAATAAGCTGAGAATATATTATATGGCCTTTCTCACAAAAAGGTTGTGCATAACTGATATAGACAGTACTTACATGACATTACATCATTATTGTCCTGTGTCATATTCTTATTATAGAAAAACGCCGCCCGACTTCATCACGCATAGATAAATAAATAATTATAATAATAAAATGGAAAAAGAAATGTTTTGTAATATGTGTTATACGATAGCGGCACTTGAATATTACATACATATTTGAGTGGCTGTGCTAATTATAAAATGGAAGATTTTTAAATTATCTTTTTTATTATATATTTGCATTCAACATTGTAATACTGGTCACACTGATTTGTCAAAGCTTTTTTGTTTTCCGATACGTATCCTATAACAATTAATTGCAAGTTTTGTTATCTTTCAAATAATGATGTTTACACATGTGTTTGTTTATACTAGAATTCAACTTTTTACTAAAAAGTTCGACAAATAAGTCAAGAAATAATAAAAGTGTTTATCATATAAAACGCATTTACGAGTGATATAGTTTATGTATGGATTAACATAATAATAATAATCAGTAGCACACTTATTAATATTTTAAGTAATAACTGGTAAAATATGCATCTAAAATATTCGGAAAATTTGTGACTTTTCCACAGTCGGAAACAAGTAATAAGGACCACTAAAATAATAGAATTAGCTAATGCGACACGGTTAAAAACAAAATCCCGTGTCATCCCAATATGAAACGCTTTTCAGTGCTCAATTAATACATACATATTTTGTATTTCTAATATTTATTTTTTTGATAAAACGCCGCATATTACTTCAATGGTAGGTAATATAAAAAAGAATAAAATCTTAGGAGTCCTTTATTCAATGATTTAATTCACAAACATAATAAAAAAAAAAGTCCTCTAGCATTTCTAGTCAGGTTCGCGACAACCTCTTCGGATGGATTAGAATGGAACGTAAAGAAAGCAAAAAAGTCTAAGCATTGTTATGGTCCAAAAGGCAGGCACATAATCATTAATCAACATGTTTTCAGCGCTTATCAAACTCCGATGTCACTCCTAGAAAGTTCGATCGGTAAATAACATAATGCTTGATTAACAATTTTTGTTTTCATCAACGAAATTATTCGCCGGTATATCACCATACCGGTTTACAATAACACGATAAAAACTTCGCAACGTAATATTTGCATATATGTATGTATATGTCATTTTTTATACAGGTGTTTTTGGATAAGTAATTACCCAATAGTTATTTTCAATGTTTGCGTTTACCCGTAGACACGAGGACTGCAGGTGTGGTTTTACATGAATATGTTTTCAAAATGACGTCACCCCTACTTGTAGGAAGGTTGTTGTGTTGCTATTTTAGAAAAATAATAATTGAAAGGCTCTGTTAGTTCATATTCAGTAGTCACTAGATTGCACTTATGTTTGCTTATTAATTCACATTATTATGACATATTTATTTATAATGATAATGTCAATGTTAAATTGATATGGACGTTATAAATTATTACAGAGCAGGGAAAAATTGTATTTGTAATGATAATAGCATTGTTTACTGTAATACAAACAGGGCCGTGGAGTCGGATTCGTGGAGTTGCGGTTTTTTGGCCGGAGTCGTAATCGGAGTCGGAAATTTGGAAAAACTGTTTATTTTTGCAAATAATAATTTGTCAAATTTGGCTTTTGGCCGGATTGGTTAGTTGATATTTAATTGAAAAAACATAAATCGGAAAGGTAGAAAAAAACGTGACGAAATTAAACTTTTTTTAGTCGGAGTCGTATTTTTGGTCAATACTGGAGTCGGAGTCGGAGTCGAGTTTTCGAACGACTCCACAGCCCTGAATTCAAATAATCAAATAATAAACTGCAACACAATAATTCAGTATCGTAAGAACGAAAGTTATCAGCAAAAGATTTTCAACGTCTACTTTTCAAATTATGAACATGATTTTTGTTGATATGAAGTTTCCTCAGATATACATAGTTACATTTAATAATGTGAAAAAGGCAATATAAATAAAATATCAGTTTATTAAATAATTAGGATTTCCTAATGTATATTTAAATATCTTGTCAATAATCTGTAAATAGTAATAATCCTCACGATATATGTATGAAACTTACCGAAAATGACAGAAAAGTTTTGCTCGACGTTCAATCGTCAGAAAAGTTGTAAAAACATTAGCCACAGAAAAAAAAACACAGAAACACAAAATAACAAAATCAATACAAAACTGTACAATCACACGAGAAAAGCACAACTAAATAAAAATAAAAGACGATTCGTCAATAATATTTATTTTTAAATTCGTTTAAATTGCACAGTCTTTTCACAGTGTTGCCAGACTAAAAAAAGTTCGTTTGTCAGATTTATATTTAAAACGTTATTATGGTGATTTTGAAAATAGAACAACGCTCAGCAAGAACGCGCGCGAAGCCGTCGACGCCGCGGTTTCGAAAATGCTAGTGGCACAAACAGCGTGGTGGAAACGTTAGGTTAGAAGCGTGCTCACGCACCGTAAACCCCCGAGCAACTGGTTGTTTCAATTCGCTTGCGCTGGTCCTCGATACGTATGTACTATTCTCGCCTGGGTCCATGGCCGACTGTCTTTGGCGTTGAAGAGCAACCGAAAGTATGCGAAACGTTTTTCTCTAACATTATAATGTTTAAAAAAACATCCGTACCCGCACTATCAATTATAATGTCACAATGCAATAAGGTTTGCTTCTTTGTATATCAAGCTCAAAAGCAGCGGTTTGGACAGAGATACGAGATCTACGAAAAATAGACCATAAATAAAATTTCATATATTTTTTATTTAATCGAAATTTTGAATGGGCTCTTACTACTTACTATCACAGAAAAAGCTAATTAAAAGAACACTGTTATTCCACTATTTAATCGGAAGCATACTTTTGGCACACAAAAAGTTTATTCAAACCAAAAATGAATAATTAAATGAACATAAGCCCACAAAGATCGCGATGTTTATTCATATATAATATGTGACCCCTTATCTCCAACCACAATATAAAAATTAGTAATTAAAATACAACAATAAATGGCAAACAAAAATTGTTATTTTAATTAACAAAATAAAAATCAAAATACATATAAACTTTTTTACAAATATCAATTAAATTTAATAATTTGATAGATTCGAACAAGATTTGTATCGCTATTTTCTATATCAAATAATCTCAAACCTTTGATAAAAACGATGACAAAAAAAATTATAATACTTTTGAAATATTCCAAAAGTAGGCTTTATTTTACTGTAACATTTTCTTTCTATATCCGCTCCCTATTCAGAGCATATGGCCGCCGCATATGGTGCTTCCAGGATGACCTATCACCCGCCAATCTCCTCGCTTCCTTCCAGGTCATCCCGACGTCCCGTTGCTCCCCTGAGTACATACTATGGATGGTCATCAAAGGCCTTATTGTTAGAAGAGACAGGCCAGATTCAGGCTCCCCTGTGGCATCTGCAGCTCATGTCCAAGCCAGGTCCATTGTCGCCTTTTTATTTTAGACATAATAAGGGGCTGGTTGGTCCGCTCTCTTACCTCCGTGTTCCTGACAAAGTCAAACCACCGCAATCCTAATATTCGCCGCAGGCATCTTTTTTCGAAGCAAAGTATACGGTTACCCCGTGCTTTTGTTATGTGCCATAACTCGCAACCGTAAAGCAGCACAGTCAGTATTCATGCGTTGAATAAGTGGCACTTAGTTCTGACCGAGTACTGTCGTGAGTCCCAGACTTTTCGCATTGAATTGAATGTTGAATGCTCCAGATATCCCTAATTGGAATTGCGAGCTCTTTACACATAGAAATTTTCGACACCTTACAATTCACTTTTGATGGTTGATCGCATTTGAAATGTATCATAACTTTAAAAAAACTATCTAACATTGGAGGGGATAAAAAAAAATTATATCCAAACTTGATATCATATTTTATTATTTATAAGATGTATATTTTTTTTTTTCATTCACTTGACGAAAAAATTTCTGTGTGATAAAAAGATTAATCAGAGAAGCATAAATTTTAATATTGTAAACTCAAATGTTATCTATCATTCATGATTTATGTTAAATTATTTAAATAAAATGACAGTCGTCACTAGGCATACGGGGCAATTATGTATTTCGATGAAAATTTTTAGTGCTACCACTAAAATGAACAATTCTCAAAATAGTTTCTAGCTCGAAATGTTTCACGTCACTGACTTTTTATACCTCCATGGCTATAATATAGCGGGTCAGAGCAGAATTCGAATTGATCAACAACGTTACCGAAATAAAAGAACACAAAAAAAAAATAGCCCATTGTAATATTATGCAGCGATTATGCTGTGCTATTTGATAATTCTTGGTAATTTAGTACAAACAGGAAAAAGATGATGTCATTAATTTATGTTGCATTTAGGAAATCTTCAATATTTTATAATCTTCTTAAAATTATCGATATGTGATATATTTATTGTATTAAGCCGTTATTACTATATTTTAATTCACACGTTACCAAAATAAAGTATATGAGGTACTTGCGGCTGTATTATTAGATTTAATTTTCTTGGTTAGTTATAATCAATTTTCTTTGTCAAAACTTGTTTGTCACGTAGGTCTTTTGAATCTCCAGTTGCAAGGGCTATTCGGCTGATAAATGCGCTGCCTATTGATGTTGACATCTTCGGCAGTGAACTTGATGCTTTGTTTAAAAATTATGTTTTCTTATGTAAATAATATGTTTCTGTTCTGTTTCTTATTTTTGTGTAATATTTTATGTAATCTTTATTAATTTCTCAAATGCATGGCGCATTGGCGCTTGTTGCCATGTATTTTTAGTTTTTGCCAATAAATAAATAAATAAATAAATAATAAATAAATAATAATCAGTCGTCAAAAAAAGCACCACTCCGACTCCAGCATTGACCAAAAACACGACTCCGACTCCGACTAAAAAAATTTAATTTCGTGACGTTTTTTTTAATATTTATGTGTATTCAATTAAATATCAACCAACCAATCTGGCCAAAAGCCAAATATTACATTTAATATGCATAAATAAAAACATAGCACTTTTCTAAATTTTCGACCCCGAGTACGACTCCGGCCAAAAAACCGCGACTCCGCGACTCCGACTCCACAGCCCTGGTCTGGTTATGAGCTTTTTTTAAAGTTATTATTGGAATATTTTTCGGCACATAGCTACACAATTCATCTCCATCAATATAAAACAAATATATGATGTGTATTCGAAACCGGTTTATATCTTTCCAAAATATATGTGGAACAAAAAGATTGTGTTGTATTTATTTACAAAATAATCCCTTTGACACAAAGCATTGACAGTTAACACCTTATAAGTAGTGATAAAAGGTATTGATGTCTATAATGTATTTAATCTTTATATTGTTATCTAACTAGGGTTAAAGGATTAAAATTCAATCCAATCACACCTTCGTTTCCCTCCCCTATGAAGTTGAAGGGCATATATCCAGTATACTTCGAAATACTAGCTTGCGTAAAAAAAAAACATGATTGTAATTGTTATCATACAATCGAAGTGGTGTGAAAAACTATCTTACAAAATGTATTATACATATAACGCAATAAGAATTTTTCCATCTTTCGGTATGTAGCGAAGGTGTAATTATTAAATACTGCATGATTATAAACAAAGGTGAACAAAGAAAGTTTGATTTGTATTATTAAAGTTACCAGTAGTAAAATATCTGATTATCAAATCCCATATATAATCCAACGGTCACTCCTGGCGGATCATAATAAAAGCTTCCAACAATTTTACGCGGTTGTTTGATCGTTTATTGGCATTTCACTGTATTCTTTTTTTAATGATTCCGAGTATTCTCATATTTATGAAAACTTTGAATACTAAAGATTGCGTTTCAATTAAAATGCCACATTATTACTGAAAATTCATTCTGAAGTTTGTAATATTATTGTCCTGTTCATTAATTATCGATCACCGTACTTCAAAACAGGTTCGGTCACTGTGCGCACTAATTGTTATTAGCCTGTGGCAACTTCACTTGTATATTTTCATCGTATTTACAGCTCACCCCTACTTTTGAAAGGTGATACTAGCGCCCTAAAAGCCTCCCTAGAATACCATACAAAATTAATCCGGTTGTAATCGGCCTTCCGTAAAATAATATGTAAATACTGATTAGTTGGTAATTACTGAAAACTTATAACTTGAAATACATGTTATATTATATGTAGCATCAAATATATAATATAAAAGAGATTATGACAAATGTAATGCGACTACCAGCAAGTCAAAGTGTTTTCCTTATGTAATACAGTTTTTAAATTGTAGGTATATTCATTCGAACTTATCGTCAACCTTGATGCACAACCTTTTTGGTTGAAGGGCCAGCTTATCAATTTTAAGATTGGTCGAGGGCCGCATGGGTAAAATTGAATACAAAAACCGATATCAGTATACCTATACCAAAAATTGTAAACTTTATAATTTTAAATTAAACAATTATACATTGGAATGCATCATTTTATGCTCCAACTACTTTTCACGTCATGACGTGCATATTTGCGCGACTAGACTTACATAATATCTATCCTGGAGAAGTTTTTCTCCTGCGAAGTTCTCTCTGAAACGTTACATCAATTCTGTATGTTGTCATTGACAGTGGCGATTCAGATTGTATTCTTTTGGTTTTCCAATAATTTATTTAGGTATATATTACAATACTTGTCCTTCCATCGCTCATGAAAATTTGTGAAGAAAAAAGAGTGATGAAGTGTTTGTCTTATTGGGCCGCATGAAATGTCATACTGGGCCGCAGGTTGTGCATCACTGGTGTAGCCTATTTCTTTTTCCATTAGTTTCGTATCTGTAGGTATCACTTAATCGCCAATATATGCATCTTTCAGTGCCATGTTTTGAGATTCTAAGCTTTGGTAATAATTATGCTATTTTTTATGAATTCTGTTAGAATTCATAAAAAATAGAATATCATATTCATAAGAAAAGCAGACGGGTCTCTTAAATAATATTTATCTTAAATAAATCCATAGAAAATTGTATCTTGCTAAAACAATAGTTCTATACTGAATTCAAACTCGATTGGTTCGTAACAAATTTGAATTGCATTCCAGTTTATCTTATTTTACTGAAAAGATGTTGTGGAAACGTAATGAACAATATTGATCAACACCATGTCGATAGTTTTTTTTAATAACTGATATTATAGACCAGTACGAATATATCTGACCAGTGACGGATTGCCCCATAAGAGCAAGAGACGCACGCTTGGGGCCTCCAAGTCTGAGTGGTCTCAAAATAGTTTATGGATAGATCACATAAAAATATTGTTTGAATTTGGTGTAGAATATATTTTGATGTCAAACCGAAAAATGCATTTCCAATGGTAGTAGTATTGAATGACCGATGGTTCAAAAATCATAAAGCACGTTGTGTGGTTGTGCTCGGTACGCATTCCTATGTATTTGTTTCTTGCGTACTGCGGGGAATACCATTCATTGTTCAACCATACTCTCGATCACATACGATAAAAAGGAAAATACAATTTGGAAAAACGACACAAATGAAATTTTATCTCGACTAAATAATTCAATGATTTTTTATCAAAAGAAAAAGAAGGCATCCAAAATTATATTTACGCTGTGTGAAAAAGTTCTTGATCCGATGTTGAACCTGACGTACCAACTTAACGAGTGTACTGATAATAAATGTAATTGGTCAACATATAATAAAAGATTTTTCGTACTCATTCCATAGTTAATTTATTTTTATCGGGGCCGGTTTCGCGTCGCGAATTTTTGTTGAAGATGTAAGTTTTAAATAGTTTGAGATGGTATGCAGCTTTGTTTACCTTGGTTGCTTTGTACCATTGTGAGCAGATTACATCAAAAAACAAGCAACATCAAAGTCATGCTCCTTTTGCATTCCTAGGGGTTTTTGGGTTCCACCAACTTTCTAAGAAGCTCAGCCTTTTGAAGACAGTAGCAATACCAATCTTTGCTTGTAATGCGGATGCTCCAAAATTTACATAAACTTTACTAAATGAACGTGCGAAACAACACATCGCTGCAGTCCACAAGTTTTACGATGATGCCGGTACAATTCAACCAACCAAGACAGTGGATATTATGTTCATCGGGTCATGCACACTCGAGGTTGCCAGACATCCTGATTTGAGCGGGACCCAAGGAGGACTCTCGTCCTAAATTGCCTCTGAAAACGAGGTGACATTAAATTGTGTCAACCCGTGTGTTTTTTTAAGGTTTAATGGAGCATTGAACCAGAAAGTGATTTTGACATACTATAGAGCAGTGGTCACCAGACATTTTGAGAAACGGGCCGGAATGAAATTTTTAAAAACTTGGCCGGCCGGATAACAAATTAATTCGTGTTGGAACCCAATTAGAATAATAATTTATATGTTCTTATATAACTAAATAATGTAAACAAATGTAATTTCTATTGGAATTTATAATATTAAATATTTGTTATATTGTATGGGTTCATACGTTGTCGTATCTTGTAGGTACTGATAATGCATCATATTTCCAGCAAAACAAATCGGCAATCCTAACCTCTTAGTTAAAATAAATTCAAAATTCACGGGAAAAATTACCTACCCCGTTCTGGAGGTAGGTGCAAGCGAGTAGAGTGGGGGGGGCTTTAGGGGTCCTAAACTGTTGCGAATGTTTTACGCGCCTCCATAGATGAATATACTTACGCGCCTCTCAGTTTTTAGCTTCAGACGAAGTAGGCTGTGACCCGAACCCTCTGGGAGTCGCGGGACGGCGACGGCATCCAGAAAGCGGCAGTTGGGAGGGCCGCGGTTAAATGTACGTCCCTTTTTGGCGCGCAGTTTTTCATAGAGACTGCGCTAGATCTATAGTAGAATCCCGTACGGACATTGTTGTTAAAGCCCTCACGGACAACTGCCGTTGATGCCGTCTACCACGTGGAAACCTCGAAGGTTCGGGTGAGTGCATTTAATTATAATTATATTGTTGTCTTGTGAATATCTATCTGTCTCTGTATAATGTTTTGTTTTCTAAACTCGTGCCTCGGCGATTTTCTTCAAAAATCTACCAATATTAATTATCGTCTAGATTAAGTATAACTTGTTATGTGTTAAAGATGACATACGTTTGGCTGCGGCGATGAGCTTTGAGCGATATCCGCTGGGAGGGGTGGTTAAAAATTAGAGTTGCATTAATTTCCGATTAATTAGCGAGGATCCAACGGAGGGATCCGTCTCGCCACGTGGTCGTTTCCTGGTATAAATTCGAAAGCTTGACTGGATATCAGGACGAGGTCACGAGTGGGGTGATCCAGATGATGTCCAGGATCCGATCGCGGGGAGGGAAGGGAATCTTTAGGAGTTTTCTCGAGGTGCTAGAATCTTGTGTTTTTTTTTTGTTACGAGTAACATCGTGTTTGGAACCGCCCTCCTACGTCCTCGCAGCCTAGCGCGCGGACATCGTGAAGTTAGCTTGTTGTAATTTTGTTATTAATTAAATGTACGGCTGTCGAAAGATTTTCGCCACCAAACTAAAGATTAACTGAAACTTTTATTTTGAACCAATGACGGTTTAATTTCCTGAAACCCGATTCCTGTTTTCCACTCCGTTAAAAATGTATTTAAATGTCTCCCGCGAGCTTTAGGGGTAAAGAAGCGTGGTTGTTAGCATTTAGAATCTGTAAATCCGACGCGGAATTCAATGCGGGGAATTGAACCTGTATCAGTACCAATTGACGAATTTAAATAAATAGTTGTGAATTCACAACGAAATTTGTATAGTGAGTTGAGAATTTTTGGAGGACTGGATGAAAGAATGTTCGCTAGCTTTTGCAATAGGGCGTAGTCGGTGGCGGATTTAGCACTTGGGAAGCCCCAGACGCAATATATTTTTGCATTTTTTGGTGTGACAGCGAAATTTATTCTATACCAAATACATGTGTCAAAAATATTTAAATTAAAGTAAGTTATTTTTGAAGCCCCCAAGATTTGGAGGCCACAAGCGCGCGCCTTTTGCACCTATGGGGTAATCTGCCACTATATCCGCCAACGATAGTTAAGGTTTCGCTGGTTAGACGATGATGTTGATGACAGTTCAATGCTTTGGATCACCAATCTGGGAAACCGCCATTCTGGGCAAGTTTAGCAATATGAGTAAAGATAGATGGACCTGTTTCTGCAAGTTGTGACCCATCCTATAATATTACGTTCGTGGTGAAAATTATGCCCGCATTAATATTATTTATACTTTTATGTGATATTTATTCGCGAGAATGTAATAAAATAATTGAAAGGAAAAGTCAATGGTGTCCGAAGGAATTTTCCTATCATGCAATATTATCCTTTCCATATCACTGATATTATTTGCTGGAAATAAACATAAAATGTCGACATTGAATAAAATTGAACGGCAAAATCACCACGAAGATTAGAATTATTAGTGCGTGAGAGAGACGAGCCGTTTTGTGTCTGCATTTGATACCAACGGAAAACCATCACATCTGAATGTTGTCATTATAAAGGAAAACCCGGAGGATAAAAGCTGAAAAAATATGTATCATTATAAAATACAAATGTCAACTGATATAATCAGATATAATAAAAATAATAAAACATTTTTTGTACTTATTATCAGGATCGGTTTCGCTCATGGCGAGCATTGTCGACTGATACGAAATACAACGAAACAGTGATAACTATACAAACGTTAAATAATAATCACAAGATATGACAATCAATTGGTATTCCAACTAAGCAAATAAATTAAAGCAAAATACAAGACAAATAGACTATAGTTAAAATGTTGAAAACTTCTTAGCCATGCAAGCTATTACATTTAAAATCATTTATCATTAACAAAAGTAAAAGCCTTGACAGTGAACACTTTAAAAGTAATAATCAGATATATTTAGACTAAATTCAAATGAAATGTTTTTATTTCATAAATGTAGTTTTTTTATGTAATTTTATGTTTAAATCATTTCCACTCGTCATACATATATATATATAAACATAATAATAATATTATATAAACACCGGCCCGCCAAGCTATTTTGTCCGGTCCTGATTCATCTCGGCAAAGTAATAGAGAAAGAAATAAATAGTTCCAGGGAGAAATACAATTTTTTTAAAACCATTTTCCTAGTCTATCAGCTCATTCAAACATCACATATATGTACTTATTATGGAGATGAACTGAAGGAACTAATAGAGAAATTTGATAGAGGTTTGCTGACTTCCAAAACAAATACTCGCTATATTTGCTCGTCCAGTGGATGCAAATGAAAATAATGTGCCAGCAAATTTACAGATAGAACTTATTAAGCTTCAAGGGGTTTTAGTGTTAAACCATAATTTTACAACATTGCTTTGACGGATTTTTATAAATTATATTTGGTGGAAGAAGAATATATAAATTTATTCGCATTTGCAAGAAAAATTATTTGTATTTTTTGAGGATGAAACACACTAAATCAAAATTCGAACAAGGGTAACACATGAAAATCTCGAAATTCTATGCGATCATAAAGAAGGTAAAGCAATATCAACGCCAATATTGATAGTCTCGTAATTCAAAGTACAAGGCAAATCTTACTCCCACACTCGGCCACACAAAATTTTGTAATCAGTATATGTATTATATAATATTATGTCGTTCATTTTATAAATATCAAAATATATAATGGGGGGGGCATGGCCCCCATCCCCCATTGGATCCGCCAATGTGTCCGGCCCTTGACTCGGAGATATAATGACAATTTGGCCCCAGACCTAAGAAAGGTTGCCCATGCCTGATGTAAACACTAATTTTACTATTTTTTATTAATTAAAATCAGAAATAGTCTGGAAATAACCGGTTATTAAAGTGTGGATATTTTTATTGTGATATCTTTATTTTCAAAAGCTTTATGCACATGATAGATTTTGTCGTGAGATAAAAACTAAGATTCAGTCTCAAAAGAAGTTGTTGGTCAAAAAACTTGACGATCGGTATATTTAAGTGTTGCAAATTGTGAAATCACGCTTTTAGACGTTGTATTTTTCAGCCTCCGTACCCACCGGTTTGCAAGCATTAGAAAATAATAAATATGATTTGGTGATGTCACTGAATGAGGTCATTTTGCCAAAGCATGCACCTTGATGCTGAATAATATTATATCATAGGCGACAGTTGCTAAGAACCGTTGGTTTCTAAACCGTAAAAAAATTATAATTACATAATATAAAACCTTATTCTATTTTGCATATCAAAATAAAATACACGCAACGAAAACATTGTTTTATTTTGAGAGAAATCGGTTGACGATTGAAAGGTTAAAACATGGCAATTATTAGGGAGGTCTTTAAATTTAAAAATAAATTCGAATTTAGGATTTAGTTCTCAACTTGATTCGTGTATTATTTGGAATTCAAATATTACCAGGCTCTTACAAGAGGGGATCATACAATTTGAAATATGAAACGTTTTCTTCTATCGCAAACAAAGTTTATTCATATTTTTTTAGTTCAGAAATTTCAAATGTGCGGCTAAAAATTATAAGGCCCCAGGCCTTATAATTTCTCAGAGAGGCCATAAGTATGTAGAATTTATCTTACAATATCTATAAAGTATGATACTATCGAAATGATCTTCTACAAAGTAATTATATAAAACTTTTTCCAGCCGCAGAAAAAATAGTGCATAGATATTTAAATGTAGCATATTCTCAATAACACTACAGTAAATATTTTCGTTTTGGTAATTCATATTTTAATTTATTGAGGATAATAATGTAATTCGTTGAAAAATAGTTGAATTCTACTAAGAAACTTATTGGCATCTATGGTTATAAATAAAAATGAAAATGCGCCCATTACATTAGACGGAATCTGTATTACCTACAAGTTGGATATCGCACAAAAAACTAACGAAAGAGACCGCTAGTCGTAGAAATGCATTTTTTCCATAATTTAATTTGTTTCGTTCACGTTCACGTTAATTCTTATCGTATTCGGAAGGTCTTGTATTTTTTTAATCTTAAGTAACCATAATTTTACACTGAACAATTTTCACTTCAATCAGAACTAATTGAACATTTTTTTTAGCATTTACAGCAAATCAAATAATAATATATCTAGGACTAACGCGTGTCGCGGGGCTGAAAATGTATTACAGAGTAATTTTTCTACATTTTTACCCAAATGAAATCAATCCGGTGGGTACTTAATTGAATAAATACAACCTAAAAGCATTTAGATCAGTCATTCCCAAAGTGGTTTATACGCGACCCCTGGGTTCGATGACGACCTGCATGGGGCCTACGTCAGTGAACAAATTGGGGATCTATGATATGTAAATGGGGGTCCACGATATATTTAATGTAAGCCTGACTAAATTGAAGCCAAATATTGAATTTTTGCTATCAAAGCATCACGCTCATCCCTCCCATTAAAATCACTGTTTTTTATGTATATATTTTCTGTACAAATGTTACTTTCTTTTCATTTTGTGTCGTTTTAATTAATAAATGTATAATTATAAAACTTAACATATTTTTTTTTATTTTAAAATATTCTAATCTACTCTACAATCAACCCTATCAAAGACTCTGTGTCAGATTCAAAAACACATTTTTGATAGTTGATGAAGTTGCATTAAAATAGGTTAGGTAGATCCCCTACAGAAAACTGAAAAAATCGGATAGGGCTCTGCGGGACAAAATAGTTTGGGGACCTCTGATTTAGATCAATTATGAAAAAAGAAATCATACTTCAGTCATATAATATATCGACGATGGTCCTGTAGTTAAATGGTTATTCTCTATTGTCCAGAGTTTTCGTCCTACTCGTTTCAACGGACAAAGAGCAGAATCTCAATTTTTTAAAATGTACATATGTATGTATATGCATATTGTCTGAATTTTCCCACCCGCTCTATTGATCGTTGATATGACGACGAGGTAATTCTTTTTTCAAGTGTTGAACATTCAGAAAATTACTATTACACTTGTTGTACTGATGATCGCGTAGGTATCTAACGTAAGTTTTCGTGGGGCTAAAGATGATAAATCAATAAAAAAATATTTCATTTTAAGCCATCGATGTTTCTTTATGTTACTGTAGTGTGTACATTGAACACCTGAAGAAAATAATATAATATTTTTATTATTTGTGTGGTTTGCAAGTTTCCCTAATCGGCTAATTTAACACCTTACTGTGGACTAGTTTAATTTAAACGATTAAATATTTCCTGTTTGCGGCCATTTTGTGGTAAGAAAAATAATAAATAGGCACACGCTGTATTAATAGACTATTTGCTTGATGGCACAACAAGTAAAACAATACTTTCCTATTAAACTGATGTGATTAGTTTGACAGTACATACATATAATATGATATCGAAAAATATGGGGTGGAGGTAGTCTATTGTGTATTATATGGGTTGCCAAAGTTAGCCCATCGCCCCCTTGGTGGCACTGGAGGAAACTGAGGGAGTCTTGTGAGCCATGGGGAACAGGGAGTGTTGGAAAAGAAAAAGTGTCATGAGATAATAATATTATTAAATCTTATAAAATCCAATTTAGCAATTCGACTCAAGGTGCTTGATGGAATTTCAAGATAAAATTTGAATCGTTTCAATTTTATACATGTTCATAAGTTTTGACGCCAACGACCCGGGTTTCGCGTTCCCGCATCTTCAGGCATGTCAAGTGCACGAATGAACTTGGACTGTCAATTTCAGTCAGTTCAAGATCATTCGTGCATTTGAAATGGTCAAATATACCGAAAGGCGAAACCCAACACTCATGGACAAGTGCAATGTTCAAACGACTCAAACTTAGAGAATGTTCTAAAAAATGTTATTTCACGGTAAATGTATCTAATTTTTAACATAAAATTTGTCAGTCAAACTAATACATACTAAGCACTTACTTAAGCAAACTTTGCGATATTAAGTCCAAAGATGCACATAAAAGAGGCGAAACACGTGTCACAGTTAGTGGCACGTGTTTCGCCTCATAAGTGGAATAATCAAAGTTATTTTAAATTTTATATTAAAATGAACTTCCACAAAGTTACCACCGAATCCATCGAAAGTTAATACATACTATATATCTACTATTTTGTGATGCCAACAATTAGAGACCATAGTCAAGTTTGTTATACAAAATTAAATTAGATTAGTGCCAAATACTGACAATATTAGTAATAACTACAATAATTAAACCACCATAAACCACGACTCCTACTACTAAGTTTTTTTTGAGGTAAATCGAGATTTTCAAACTCAATAAGTTTACATAAAAAATGTGAGAAAAACAAATGAATACTACTTTTCTTAATGATTCATTTTTATATAAATTAATACTAGTGGTTCCACCCGGCCCCGCTCTGTATTTATTATAATATGTATTAATATAGGCACAGTTATACGACAGCGAATTCAAGAAGAATTTTAAATTATTTGTCATTATTTAAGTCAACTACATTCTTTTGTTATCTTTTATTTGAATCGTACAAAAAAAAGAATATTTAACTTCAACCAATCAGAGACGAATCTGATGGTAGCCAATTAGAAATGAATTATACACATCGGTCTTTGTTTTATAAAAAATACGAATATTTTGTGTGTTTGACAAAATAAGAAAACATGTTCGTTTCATAACATTTGCTTGAATTTCCGAATGCCATAATCTTTATTTTTGTGCGCTTTTGATCCTAATCCCCCGAATTACATTCAATTTGATTTTCTTGCACTCTTTTTATTTGATGAACGAGTGCCTATTTCTTGATATTACGAGAGTGTTGCAAGAAATGAGTCGTCAGCGTTTTTAGGAATAAATCCTCGCGCTTGAGTATATAACCTTTACATACAGCAATCGACGGCAGTATTCAGTTAATCGTTGTCGTCGACTCATAAAAAATTGAACAATTCATTTAATTTTAATAAAATGTCGCAATTAGCAAGTTTGTTTATATCCTGCACCTTCCTTATATTTTTAATTGGTAAGTCTAATAAAAATATCAAAAATAAATATATTTAATAATTTGTCAACATTTACTTTCGTAAAACAGTAAATCGTCATTGAATTGGCAAACAAAATTTTAGCAAGAAACTTAGAGAAAATTATTATTTATTTTGAAATCAAATTGTTCTGTTTTCGAGAATCATTTTCCAACAAAACATGTTAATTCATTTTTAATTAAAAACATCTATATCGAAAATGGTTGTATACTACATTCACACGTCATGCATTCATTGCTGAATAGTCATACAATTAAACATATAAGAACGCTTTATAGTTTAAAATTGTGTGATAATATTCAAGATGATGTACTCAAAACAATGATAGTGTCTCAGACGATATGTGAATATGATTTTTATTCCATTTTATTTCGTATTCAACTTTTACTTTAATCTAATTTGCATTGAAAAGTATTCAGCACAAAGGACATACTGACCATTTATTTTTATTGAAATATCGTTTGTATTCTGAAAGGCGTTCAAAAGACCTTCGGAAAAATGTAAGAGTGGTCTGCGGGCTTGTTTCATTTTTGGCGCGAAAATGTTTTGAATAATTGTACAATTTTTCGTCATCTGAGTTTATTGTCGCTGTTCGATTTCTATATTTAAAAAAAAACTAATGGATCTCATGTCGAATGAATACCAATTGTTTTAAACATTTGTCAGATTTTACTTAGGTGGATGTTTATAATGTAAATTGCAATATTTATTTACATATAATTTGAATAAAACAGTATCGATAGTACGTCAATAGATCAATAGGTCGACAGTGATTTACTTTTAGTGATTGATGATATCGTCAACATAATAATTAATAACTAAATATTATTATAAGACATATTAAAATTCATGATAAATTATTTAATATTCTAAGATAATCGCGTGCGATTTTAATACTAATCAGTGAATTTTCTTGATAGAATTAAAAGTTCTACTCTTGTTTTATGATTTTTTTTTACATATAATCGCCAATTTACCGCTCTTCCTTTTTGAAATATCCGTTTATTTGCATTGTCTAATTTTCAAACCCCAACTAGATGTCGATGCGTTTATTAACAACGCATATACAAACATCGCAAATCAAATTAAAATCATAATAGCTTATATTTAAACCAAACTTCATAGATCGAAATAAACTATTTATCTTCAGGCAATTTAAATTGAAATTTATTCAACTTAGTTTTGCCACTGTCTTTATTTCTAGAGGGCTTGAGGCAGAAATTGATATACAGCTCGACAATTTAAATTGAATTATATTAAATAAGAACAAATAGGTTATTAATCAATCTTAAAATAATTATGTGACAGCAAAGCTATGTATATTTGATGTAAAGAATAAAGATTCCCGGTTTTAGTATGCATCTGCTTAACATCATGTAAAACCTTTCTAAATGGGTATGGCCTCCTCTCAGGGGTGTCACTGGTTTCAAAGATAAGATATATTCAATACAATGCAATAATTATCTTAAAATTGGAGTACACCATTTGATCATAAGGACTCATTCAACTGTTGATTTCTCAAAGTTATATTAATACAATTAGATGATTTACGTTGTATACGCAGGTATCAACGTTTTATCAGTTGAATCCGATTGTACTAACCACAATGCAGGGGGCAATAATACTTTATCAGTTCGCACCAGGGAACTACAGGAATTGCGGTTAATGTAGACTAGGATCTAGGAAGTTGATAAAAAAGTTTGAAATAATTTACGATGTTAACACTATTTCACTCGGCAGATACTTTAATCAGCCGTTTTAAAATATGACTAATGATGACTAGGTAAGTCAACAGAAATTTATCATCGAAAGCGGATTTGCCCAAGAAACTACCTACGGTTTTGACTCACGCTATGTCACGACAGAAACCTTTTTTGGAATAAATTCTCACTTGATTGAAAGAATGCCATTGAAACATCGTTGCATTTATATGCATTTTAATAACGATAATCATAATTTTACTCTTTGTTTTAAAATCTGACATTTGAGAGCAGTGGCGGATTATCCGAAGCGCAAAGGCGCGCGCTTGGGGCTTAAAAATATCTTATAATATGTATATAGCCCACTTTTTATGTTTAAAAAACGGAAAAATATTTTTGGTACATGTTTTTGGCTCAGAATATATTATAATGAATGTTACACCTAAAAAGTCATTTTCAATGGATATAATATTGAAAGACCGATGGGTCGTGAAGTGCAGCGTGCGAGTGAGTCCGGTACTCAATCTGAATTGTTTCTAGTGAACTGCGGGGAATACCGTACATTTTTCAAATTAAAATTTTGAGAAACAACTCAAAATTAAATCAACATTAATAGTTTGATCTCGAAATAATTTTGCGACCGATTTATTTCCTATTCGCGCTCCCAGAAGCGCTCTATTTGATCAATGGTGTTACATACTTTGAAAAGGTTCAAACTGTCATTTTGTCCTAAAATGACCGGAAATATTGCATTAGATAATTTTGTCATACATGTACATATGTATGTCATTCAAAGTCATATTTATTGATACGCACTTGATCAAAAATTAATTTAATAAGGTTCTAACAAACGATTGAACTTCTATTGAAAAATCAAATTTCGAATATCTATAATATATTCCAAAATTCCAATGGTTCTTTTATAAAAAAATCATCTTTATACAATTTTACAATGGAAGTGATGATGTGTGCCTTACTTTTAGAAACAATTTAAAATAAGTTCCTTTGTGTTTAGATGGGATATGGAGCCAAGAGAATCCATATGGTAAAATGACAAAACCTGGATCATGCCCACCTCCACTTCCACGTCTCGTCTGCTCCGACACCTGTCAAAATGATCTGCACTGCAAATACGATACCAAATGCTGTCGTACATCTTGTGGAGGAACTGTTTGTTCAAGACCTGTCACAGTGAGGAAAAACATCAATTTCGGTAAAAAAATTACTAATTTGATCTCAATTTACATTAGGTGCAGAAAGGTTGTTTACCAATTTTTTAAATGAGAATAATTTTACACAGCTGGTACTAAATTCTTATTAAGTTGCAATGCTATTTCAAATTTATTTAAATGTAGGTAAAAAGGGGTTTTACTATTTGTTGTGAGAAAATACAAAATCTTCCATTTACGAAACAGTGGACAGACAAGTCGATTCCAATGAAATCAGTGTGCCCTATAACTACCTACCAGTGGTTGAATGGAACCAGGTCGGGCAGGGTCAGTGACCTGACACATGACAATGTTCCAGGGCGCCGCCCTGCCACCCTTTTGACTTAATTTTCAAGTGCATGCATTTTAATTGCGCGTTTTTTTTATTGGTCTGATTGTTAAAACTTGTGGTTTTTTAGCCATAAACAAAAAAAATAGGGAAGAAATCAATGACCGACCTGGTACCTATTTATTTACCACAACACCACCTATAGCTATCCGGTGACTAGATCTAGACAGGTAATTGTTAGCTTTAGACACCTTGAGGTACACACAATGGAATATGGCAGTCACAATACAAAATTCACTACTTGAAAAGTTACCAATAAAGTTTCTGGTGTAATATAATCAAATGATTTTTATTTTTCTAAATAATCACCGCTCATTTCAAAACAATATTTAGAATGGCGAATAAGCTTTTTATACCACTAAAAAATATCTGATTTTTCTTGGACTTATAAGTTTAGGATAGAATCTTTTAGACCTTACCATAGAGCTACATTCAACACACTGCAAAAAATCTAGGTTTTATAAATTTATTTATTCAGAAACAAATTTTACTTATGTAATAGATTTATTTTGACCATGCCTCTTTATGGTGATTTGTCAGGTTCAGATAATGTAAACCTGAAGATGCCTTTCAATGGAATAACGCAAAAATCTTTGATTTATTTACAGTGAAACCCGGAAGTTGTCCTGAAAGCACAGGTGGAGATTGGTTCTGTTCGAACACATGCTATACTGATAGCGATTGTCGTTCCACACTCAAGTGTTGCCGTAATAGATGCGGCGCAAGCGCTTGTGTAGCGCCCCAATCCTGATCCAAGTCAAAGATAGATAGCATTGTATTCATACTTACGCCAAAGAAAATGTTCATGTAATTTAACTAGAATTAGTTTCATAAAAATGTAATTGATTCAAAATAATATATAATTTCTTGCCACACATTTTTTTACTGGCCGTGATTTTATTTTGATGTTAATGATATACTTAAAATTCATGCATTCAGAGAATATCCGTTGTAATAGCATGAAGTTTAATGATTTTGTTAATGTTTTTTTATATGCATTGAAGGTGCCTAACAACAATAGACATTAAGTTATTTCATTGATTAAAACCAACATTAATTTGTTTATGTTGGACCATGTAATAAAATTTTATGTTGGCTACACTCCAAAAACCATTGAAAGCAAATTCATCCGTAAAAAATATTATTTAAAAATAAAAATAACAAATACATTTTATGAATTTGGACATTTATTTGTATTGTATCAAAAACTTACTGCATTGTATTCAAATAATATATATCAATAATTATAAAAATAACATCAAATAATGACATAATAAAAATAAAAGTTTTACTTCTTTTGTTTTATTTGTATATTCTTATAAAGATACCTACATAAAAATGATTTTAAAACTTTTAATGACACAATATGGTGATCATAAGAATTATAATAATGAGTATTGGCTTTTAAAAACAATATTGTTAACAGAAAACACTGTTATGAATGAGAAAATTAGCTCCTTAAATGCTATGGGGTTGAACACGCAATTTTGTGTAATTTGTTGAATTATTTTACCCCATTGACTTAGTGTGACTCCCCCCTCACCCCTGCTCCATGGTATCTCCATTGCTAATGAAAGACTATCATTACATAGAAATCATTTTATAAAAGGCTCTTTATTACAAACAATTCTTTATCTCAATCAATGTGAACAGGCGTCTTGCACAATAAACATTGTATCCAGCATATTGATAATCCCAAATTAACTTCTAAATGCATGGAATAAATATAATTTCCGGCTGAAATTGTAAAAGTATATTTAACACGGGAAATGTGGATCACCATCCTCGATGGTTGTGATAATCAGAAGACTATAATCTTCTTAGTATCTTAAAGGTTTTATTAATTTCAAGTTCAATTTACATGCATGAGCAATAAGTTGATACTAATCGAGACATTCTTTCATGAGAGCCTAGTTAACCACAATGACATTGTAGTGTAAATTGCTATGGAACATATTATTTTCATCCTCATCTTCTTCAACGAGTCGCATTATGCTGTGGTGGTTAGATGATCTCACTTCATCTGAAGGTTTTTGAATAATATTGATGGGTACTTTTTCAAATTCATCAATGGCGCTTGACCACTTCTCATAGAGCATTTTGGCAATTTCGATTGAATCACCTGGAAAAATACCTTTATTACATATAAGCTCTAGAAATATAAAAGGGTAAATCCAACTATTTTTAACTAATCATTCATTGGAAAACCAAATTGTCTACTGATTTCTTAACTATCAAAATAAATAAAAAGTCTGTTCACGTTTTAAAGTTTTCAATATATCATTAATGATGTTATGACAACACTTTTTTTTAACCTTTCCATTACCGTCTAAAAAAGACACATTCAATCCAGTGTGTAGTCACTAAGTATCGATCAAAGATTGTGTTTTTATGGTGATTTATTGCTCACAAGATATATGGATACAGAGTTTATCACAAAAGATACAAGAACTGCTTGTTACTCAGTTGCTCAACCTATTTTCTGTAATTTTTTCTATTGACACTTGAACACAGTGAATGTTTATATGGACGCGTGTTCTAAGCACAGAAGGGTTATATAATAAAATCTACAAACATTGCATATGGTTATAACAGTGTAGGGCTTGTAAAAGTGAAGTTTGAAAATAAGTGGGGGTTACACTCTTCTATATATCAGTTTCAGTTAAAACAATTTGCAGTCAATAAAACACAAATCATGCGGTGAAAACATTAAAGCTGAATTATTTAATTACCGGCCGGTTTAGTGGGATATGTTTTTTTGCTCAATGTGAATGGTTTCTCCACAACCTCAAAAATGGCAAGCTGCACTGCAGTTTTATTAAACCTATAATTGTGTTTCACCGAATTTATCATGGCCCCTAAGAAACTCTCCCATCTAGGTCTGAAGAAATCTCCAACAATTCCTGAAAGAGCAAGTAATATTGATCAATGAATTTATGAGGCAATATCAGATGACTTTTGTCTTATAAACCATGGCTTTACCTGACCACTGTTTGTTAGCATAGTCGACAATCTCCCCAGTTGGTCCCCAGAGAGTTATTTGATTACGGGCGTTGTATTCAAATAGCTCACAGTCCTAAAATGAAGATGCATAATATGTAAGATTATCTTTACTGAACTACAGTCTAATATTTTCGGAATGTCTCTAATGAAGATGAAACAAGTGCCGCATGTTAGAAGAGAGTTTGTTCTATAGACCTTTTTCAGGTTTTTATGCAATGGGAAGGGATGAGAACATATCAATATAATATATGCAATTTTTCATTTGGCATTTTGTTACAAAATTCCAGGATGGAAGCTTTGGATAAACACACTGCCAATGGCAATCAGAATTATAAATACATTATTAGAAAAATTCATATTGGGAGGAAAATAAGGCAATTATTATATCAACAGTAGTGTTATAGTATTGTAGCAGGTGTAGTTTTATAACAAGTGGATACCTTTTCAGATTTAGAAAGAGATTTAGCTGATTCAAGCCATGATCCTAATAGAAAATCTTCATTTGACGAAAGAATATTTTCAAGATCGTCAAAAACGTGCAATAAAGCATTCGAGTAAGTTCTGAAAAAGATAAATTCCTAATTCAATATGTTTTATCATCATTAAAAACTGCATCAACAAACAAGACGGCCATAAGTATAATTTTAATTCTTTTATGGCTGTGCAGCTAGTTATGGTCAAGTGTTTTGTCATATATTATCTTTGAAAAGACTAGAAATTTTATAAGATTGTCATTATTTATTGATGGTTGGATACTACATATTGATATAAATGATTTTTAAAGGCTGAAACAATACATATCATAATGCAACAACTTACTCTAAATCAGACATATTTTTCTTTTTGAATGCCTGCATCAGTAGTGGATATATTTGATCTCCTATATATTGTAGGTTTTGTCGAGTGATATCTACAAGATCATGTCTATAGCCTTGGGATGAACTCAGAGTATTTTGGGCATCCAGGAGATATTTCCATGACTTTATGAGATCATCGCCCGAATACCATGACTGAAAATTGAATCAAAAATTATACACGGTAAAATTGAATTATGCGCACTGGGTAAAGTAGCTCTGTTGACATTTTGATGTAACTGGTGAAATTCTAGCGTCCAGTAGATATTAACACTCTAGCGACCGCATTTATCGGGCCAAAGTTACACGTAATACCGCACATTTTTCAAGATTTTGGTTTTTCGCGCGACATTTAGAATTATGCTTATATCTTTTTAATCAGTTGAGTAAATTGGATAAAATAAAGTGTATTGTGTATTGTATAGTATAATATATCTATTTAAAAACAATTAGTTCAAAAAAATAAATATTAAAGCTGTAAACACATGATTTATTTATATTTTTGAAAGAAAAATATTTCTTTCCATTCATAAACACATAAAGAAAGTCAAATTCTTTTGAAATGTGGTCTCCGATCATTTTACACAATATTGTATAAAAATATTTGAAAAAAATAGAGTATTTATTGAGAGCCGCGAGACTTACCATACATCCATCAGTCGTATAAATTAGGAAAATTTACTTGTCATCACAATACCACAATAACATTATAACTATTACTTTTACCAGCCAAAAAGGGTTCATTTATTGTTGTTAGTTTTTATAAACACTCAAATATTATTTTTTAATGAAAACATCAGAAGAAAAAAATTACACACATATTACTAACTAACTATACTATACCATACGTCTACAATAATCACTAAAATTTTATCAATATTATTTTTTGTGTGGTAATCTTCAAAACATTTTCCCGTGTGTAATGGAACATTACAAAATAAACACATGTAAATTGTGTCCCCTCGTCTTTTTATTAGCGGTACAAACTCAACATGCTCTTCGTACAAAGCTTTTAGTTTTATCACTTATTATTTTCCGAATGATGGATCTTTTCAAATCGCCCGAAAGTCTTCCAGGTAAATCAACAATCGAGTGTCCTGGTGTAGTATTTAATCCAATTGATGTTGATGGTGATGATTGTGGTATCATTGCTGAATTGAACATTGCGCAATTGAACAAAAGAAAACAACTTTTTTTTGTCCATTTTCTCGTCTTCCGATATATTGAGTAATATGATAAGTTTTGATCGGCACGATCAACATATTTTTGTTATAATCTAAAAAACAATTGGGTTTTTATTTTTGGTTCTACGATTTAAATTTAAACTCTTTTTCCACAAATTATAAGATTATATACCATTACTATAGCACGTATGTCAAAAGATTTCACATAGAAATACGCAATAATTATAAATGCAATCGCGGAGTAATTACATAGGATGTATTCTATTCGACCGATATTTCCAAACTAATTCTAAACTACAATTCTTATATATATATATGTATATAAAATGGGGATGGTCAACATCAAAATGTAAAGACTTCGCTAATTGTTTAAAAAATACAATGGTAATTGCTAGAAAGCAAAATGCCATACATACCTCACACATGCCCGGTAATTTGATTTTTATGATACGTATTTTTTTAAAATAGGGTTCAGCAATAAATCTGTCAAAAACATTATGCAATGTGCACCATTCATCTAAAACATGCGATTGAGAAATCCATCCAGAAAGCAAAAGAAATATTTCTTTTACTCATTTTATTACATAAACACATAAAGCAAAGTCTAATTCTTTTTAAATGTTTTCTGCGATCTTTTTACAATATTGTATATATATATATATATATAATAATCAACCAACAAAATATAATATTTATTGAGAGACTTCCGAGAATTAGGGTACATACCATCAGTCGTAAAATTAGGAACATTTACGTGTCATCACAATGGCACAAAACATTATAACTATTACTTTTACGAGCCAAAATGAGTTCATTTATTGTTATTAGTTTTCATAAAAACTTAAATATTATTATTATTTTATTAGGTAATGTAAATAATTGAGTTAGTAAAAAAACAAACTGATATTTAAATTTATTGCATCTGAAATGTGAAGAAAGATAAAAACATTGCAAGAAAAAAATACACACATATTATTTATCACTACTAACCATTTTCGGGTCTTTTCAACTTCTTTGTATTTTTGTTTTATTTTGATTGTAATATCTATTACTTCACAAAACACGTAAATTTAAACTCTTTTTCCACAAATTTTACCATTACTATAATAGCACGTATGTAAAACGATTTTACGTAGAAATACGAAATAATTACAAATGCATTCGCGGAGATATCACATAGGTTGTACTCATTTCGACCGATATTTTCAAACTATAATACAATTCTTATGTAATAACATGGGAATGGTCACATCATATGGACTGTGTAAAGACATCGCTAAATGTTTAAAAATACAATGGAAATCAATACCTCAAACATTCCCGGTAATTTTATTTTTTATGATTCATGTATTTTTTGAAAATGGGGTTCAGTATGAATCTTTCAAAAACATTATGCAATGTGCCCCATTCATCCCCATCATGACATTGAGAAATCCATTCATATTTTTACCGAAATTACTTTTATTGTCCTAATTTCAATATTTAGACGCAGAGTAGACAATAAAACATATTTTGCCGAGCTAATAAACAAAAATACTTAGTTCGTTTCAGTCGTTATATTTCATTATAGGAAACTTTTTGACTCAACAAATATATTTTATTTCAAGGACGTTTTTGAGCCATAAGCTTGTGAGAAATTGAATAAAAAAACATGGAGAGCTATTAACCAGACAGTAATGGGTCGTAAAATAAAAAAAATGCAAAAGTGTCATGTAATGTGCCAACAGATGCAAAGACAATGCGCGGGCGTAAATCCGCGCGAACGCGAGACCGGTTGTAAACCGATTGCGATAATTTCCTCGCGAACGCGGGACCGGTGACTTGAGTGTTAATGAGAATAGCAAATACACTGCTTAAAAAAATATTTTCCCTTGACTTGATCATAGTTTGATCAAAGGCAGGCAAATTGTTTTCGGAAAAATTTTTCTCCCGATTTCTGGATGAGCCAATATAAAATTGGCAAGTGTCAAATTACAAATATTGCACAGAGTACTGATCCGGCCAACAGGAAATATCTAGACATAAATAATCACAGGGAAGAAGAGAACAATTGATCCCGCCGGCTCGGTTATTATTTGAAAGTCATACATACTCTAATCTGAATCTCTTAGAATGCATACATATAACAGAGTGCATTCAACAATGCTTGGATACTCCTGGAAAATATTTGAAACAAACTTAACACGGTTTTGCAGCATTACTATACTATTGCTCGGGAAACTTGTGAATCTGTAGGACTATTTTTTTAATAATTTTAAACAATAAAATTGGAAGGTTTTATTACCCAAGTTTTAATGTCGAGATTGGGACGACGTGTAATGACATATTTTCCTCTTATCTTATTTAAACCGGTGTAGTTATAAACACTTTTCTGTAAATAAAATAGAAAATTATTAAAATCAAATGAAGTAAGCCGGTAATAATTACTAGATAAAAATATATCACTAATATATCACCATCAAAATACTCCAAGATTCTTTAGCATTATCATCAGACGCTCCGTAACGCCTTGTTGTGTAATTTCTTGCCCAAGAGTCTAGGTCGACTGGTTCATTCCGGAATACACTTTCAAGCATGAGGTCGTACATGACGTAGTTCTGGTTGATCCCCTCGGGTGTCAAACCGACTCCAAGCATTGTGCTGTTTGCTTTATTTCTGGCGTTGTATACATCCTGGAAATTTGCATGGACAAGTTGACATTAACATCCAAATTAAGAATTTATACCATCTTAACATTACTCTGGAGTAGCTTTCAGTCACTGGCTCTACCCTACATTACATATTAGTTAAGTGGTAATAGTTATAAAAGTAGCACTTTTTTTTAAGCTTGCAAATATTGGAGTTGTGTTAGTTAGGTAAGATTTCATTTTATCTGAATCTTTACAAACTCAAAATAATATTAAATAACGACATAAATTCATTCCATCATGCGAATTATTATCAGTTAGTCTTTGTTTCTTCACCTTTGTTATATCTCCGATTCAATAACCTTTTGTACTTTTATTTCTGTAAAAAAAAATATTTTCCTTTGTTTGTTTGAAATAATTACCGGGATTTCCATCTAATTATGGTTGACAGACATGCAGATTTATTTTATTAAATGTACTCATTTTTGGGCTTTTACTTTGTTAATGATAATTCATATTTAATTGATTTATTTTGTATTAGTTTACATTGCTAAGAGGTCTTCAACCTTTTATTTTTAGTCTATTTTTCTTGTTATTTGCTTCATTTATTTGCTTAGTTTTTCTACCAATTGTTTGTCATACCTTACTTAACTTTTGTGTAAAGATCACTGTTGTATTGTATTTCTTATCAGTTGACGATGCTCGCCATGAGCGAAACGGGCCCTGATCAAATAAATTTTATGTGGAAAAAGTACTAAAAATGTATTTTTATTATAATACCTTTCCAATAAGAATTGACAGTGAACACCTTAAACCTGTGTTACCTTGAATGAATGGGTTAAATTTAAGTAACAATTTTTTTGTTGAAAATACATGTTTTGCAGTTTACCTAAAGTATGATTTTTTTGTGATGATAATTATCAGTTGCTACTCACTTTATTTATACTTTGTGAATCTCCAAACATTCCCAAAGTTCCACCGAAGTTGTGCAGCATGCACCAAATAAACGCATGACCATAGTACATGTCGAATCTGTCATACTGGGGCCACTGTTCAGATTGAAGATCTAGGATCAATAATTGACTCTGCAGAAAAAAAAATATAGACAAATTTATCATATTTTATAAGTTTCTTATATTACTATGGGTTTAAAATATATATATATTGAAGTTAATTTAAAGAATGGATACACTGTAGTGTATTGAAAGATTAAGATGATTTTTCACTTTTCACACTTCTTCGGTAAGGTTGTATGAATATCTTATTTAAACACTAACATGCTGACTCATATAATATATTACTGACAGCTAATTTAACATAATGATCTATTATTAGTTATATACTGACCATGCTTTAAATAATAAAACACATATATATAAAGTATTAAGCAGAAGGGTTAATAATGGAAATATAAGTAATAGGAATATTAATACTCGTGTGATTAAATTGTTTCATTAAGCGAATTCAAATTTTAAAAAAGGGTGGTGAATTCTTACTTTCGGAATGCTGGTGAGAAGCGAACGGACCATTAAGGGGGACCAATATGAATCGAGGAACATCCAAGCTTGAAGCAACCTGAGACAGTATTATTATTCTTTAAGAATTTTCTGAAAAGAGGTGCTTTAAAGTCGGTACTATAAATTGTGATAATTATTCATTGTATCATTTAATGAAAATGGTAAATATAAATGAATAATGTTCAATTCCGATCTGTGAACATCAACACAACTTTTTAGTGTGCTTAGTAATATTTAAATAAATGACAGACAATTTTTTGTAAATATGACACACATATTTTATAATGATCAGGACCAGTTTTGCGCATAGCGAGCATTATCAACGATGTTATGTTGTAATCGGTATTCGAACCAAACACAGAAACTAATAATATGGACAGGTACTTTTATAAATTTCAATGTTTGTTCATTAAAAAATTCATAAATTTGAAAATTGTTGTTTTTTTAATTAATCAGAGGATAAACAGTACAGCACTTAGGTCCCTTTTGGTGCTTCGATAATCTTCACCAAATGTTAAAATTGTTCAAAACTGTGTGAATAGTATAGGAAATATCTTGCCAGGCATGTTAGATTTTGTTTAGTGAGTTATTGGAACTTAAAAAATGAAATCGGTGTATCTTTTAACATTAGGCATTAGTGGTTAAATAGTTAAAAAATAATTAAATACTGAATCACAGGCTATACAGAAATTAAGATGTTATTATGCTTATTAGACAAAAAGTTTTAATTATTGATTTACCAACATTTTCAAACAATTTGGGCAAACTCTCATTGTCTTGAAGCAGAAATAAGTTTGTGAACACTAGACTATGAATGGAAGCCTAAAATAATGGGTCAAGGTAAAAAAGAATGCGTATTGAGCTGTATTGAGGTGCAGAAACTAGAAGGTCTCATATCTACTACATATATAGTATTGGCGGTTGTGTGGATACAGCTGAAGACTAATTTTGATAATTTATGCATAATGGTTGTGCAAATTGCTTGATCATGCAAAACTGGCTTTGTTTTTATTAAACTCACCACAGGAATGGATGTCAAGAATGCTTGAACTTTGATATGAGTCCAGTAAAAAAATTCATGAACAAACATCCAATTTTGAAGCAACCTAAAAAATGTCATTCTAGATATTGAAATGTAGTCAAAAATGTATTATCTATGAAAATAGCAATAAGAAAATAACCGGTTATTTATTTACTATATATGTACCAACAAAACATGATTGTTAGCGAGGGCGCCACTATCACATAAGTGATGTGCAATACTCTACCAAAAATGTTTATTTACTTAAATTAAAAAAAATCTTCACATACATATATTTTTATTCAAACAATGCAACTTAAATGGTCCATATAGATATCTACACTATGAGGACAATTTTAGTTCCGAATTCAGCACTGGTCAAGTAATGATGGTAAATCTATAGCAATAAGGTTGCCAAAAAAAAATCTGTGTTAAAAACACTAGTATACATACCAAACAGCATCCGGGTCAACATTGGTCATAGATTTGGAGATGGCGATACCTACAGCTTTTAGGAATTCCGGATCATCTGAACTAGGCTTAATTTCATTGAATGGGTCACTATTATACACATGTGAAGGACCAAATTCTGCAATGATCTGTAAAAAGAAGTGAGGGATGTTCAAACTAGATATCGAATAATCATACTTCAATTATATGACATGTTCCCGACCCTTTCAAAGGATAACAGGGTAGTTAATTAACTCAGCTGGAAAGGAAAAGCTCCAGACTCAGACACCTGGAGCTGGCGGATATTTGTGCCATAAGCCTCGGGCCAGTGTGGCATTACTTAAAATATTAATATCATCAGATAACATTAGATGCTGTATCCAATACATTTTATGAATAATAAGTAACAGCTATAAGCAGAAAGCAGGTTATAATAGTGTAAGAAAATAAATATTGTTTAGGAAACTGGTCGGAACTCACATATATGCACATCTTGGTGAAGTATGAGTAGTATCCGACTCCAAGTCTGATTTCTTCGATTACCAATAGGTAAACAGCGCACCAGTATATAATAAAATAATAAAGTTCTAACCCCAGCGTATTAATTGAAAGATATAATAATCATAAAAAGCCTCACCTCAGATAAAAAGAGTTCTCCGACAACAGTAAACAACGGGTCAGTGGGATCCAAGTACAAAGGACAACAATACTCAGACTTGAAGCGATTCCATGGCTCCACATCGACCATCTTTGCGTTTGGAAATAGCCTTATGCGACAGAAAAAAGTGTTAAGCAATCAATAATGACTATTAAACAATTTAATGAAACAAAAAATCTATAAAAATTTATACAGCTCAAATTCTATAATCGAGTGTATTTGATGACATTCATTTGTAATCATTTGCTACTTTTGTTTTGCACAAAAAACAATTATTTAAAATGATTATATTCTACATAAGAATGTCTTGTGATAGTTGGCAGTATTATAAACACTTTTGAAAATACCGGTTTCGTTATCTTTGAATACAAAGATGAGAATTTTAACTCTTTCGCTATCTTAACCACCAGATAAAGAAAAAAATATTTGACAGTAGTCGCATTTCGCACATACAAAACGCAGAGAATACTGAGATCAAAAACAGATGTTTAAAGAGTGAATATTAGAGGTAAAGCGGTTTGATTTTAACAGGAATTCTGCAATAAGAGAACCGACTGTGATGCCACTTATTATAGATGGGATAGCTTTGGAAACATATTATGGATGCCTCGGGAGAGCGCTAGCCCCTCCTATCTAGTTGTCTGATGGGATGGATTCTATAATTATCGAAAGCTAATACTAAATGGTACAAAGCTGCGAGACACTACTATGTCTCCGGCGACAGATAATATGAGAGGCTCCGCACAGTTGCCGTATACACCCAAGAGGAATAGAGCATAGTTAAAAGAAGAAAGGAGATACTAATTATATTATTTTAACGAGATAAAGTTATATTATATCACTCATTTAAAAACAATGATTAAAAATTACACTTATTCATGTTTTTAAGATAACATGTTTAAACAGTAAGTCAATATTAAATATGTATATCAAAAGACAGGATACATAACAAATGATAAATCAGTGAATAATAATGACATTTTGATAAATTAATATTGATAAGCATGACCGCATGACAAGTTTACGCACAATATACATATTATGCCTGCAGTAATCTTCATAATGTTGTTTTTTAAAAGTTGATAACCCAGTATAAGAAAATAAATCTATTACCTTGGCACAACGTAAATGGACATGATGTATTTTATTAATATATTACTTGCATTACCTATTGAAAGCTCTAGGAACGTGTCCAGAAAATGCCGGCAGCACTGGAATCATCCCCAGATTGGTCATTGCATCAACGATGAAATGTTGCAGATCGAGCGTTGTCTGATGCCACTCGGGACTTAGAGGACCTCCCCATCCGCGGATGTTACCCATTCTCAGCCTATTACAAATTAAAAATAAGTTGTATTGATGATTGGTTTGAATAAGCAAGGATTCTGGTCGCTGAGTTTTTGTTAACATAATATTATCTTTTCACTGTTTGAAGTGTTCAACTGGGAAACAGTGATGTGCAGCAAATTCATTTTCCTCTTATAATCCACATTAACAGTGAATTATTTCACCAAGGTATTTTCAAAGGACTGGAAGCGGTATTATTAAAAATGAACAAATAACTGTTATTATGATACTTGCCATGAAAGAAAAGCTGGCCCAGAAAATTGATCTTCTATTTCCACATCTGTTAGATTTAGTTTTATGTAAACTCTTTTCCAGATCGCTTCCTGAGCGTGGGATGCCAAGGCCATATTTATTCCATTTAAAGCCATCCAGTCTACGTGGTCTCGCCATTCTTTGAAATTCCACCAAACGAAGCTATATGAGGTTGTACAAACGTTTTGGTAGTAACGGAATCTGTAAAAGTACTAAACCGTTAAAGAATCATTCAATGTAGTCGAAAAAAAAAGAATAATGCTGCCCATACTAAATGTTGAAAGAAAGTCATAACTTTGCTTTGCCATTTGTCTTGCGACTAAGAGTGACTTATCTGAGAAACATCCTCAAACCAAATTCATAATTCGCTTAGAATATTTCGTTTCGCCAAAGGTGATTGATAACGATGGTTAAAGGTAAACCAAACCTGAGTTGGGTACTATAAATTTAAGACAACCAAAAACAATTGAAAAAATATATAAATTTAAGATACCTATCTTGTGCTTCGACAGTTATCTTAACATATGGTAGCTCTTCGGGTAGTTTTAATTGTTTAACTTTCCATCCTATGTGAGCATTACAATAAAATTTCAAATAGTGGTGAAATCCCCATGTAACAGCAATGCCACTTGTTCCAGTTATTTTAATATGTCCATCCTTTTTCAGCAGCTGTAATATGACATATATGATTATAATTTCTATGAACATAAAAAATATTTTGCATACGACCAATACAACCGAAGAGCCAGATAAATTTATAATGCCACTCGAGATCAACTTCAGGAGAAAAGATGTAAACCCATGCTCAAAATTTTATAGAAAATTCTTAAACCTGTTTCTTCCTGAATGTGGAGATTTTTTTAAATGACATAACAATTTTTGATATATTTTTCCTTGAAATTTTCGAATTTCTTATAAAAAATGTATCTTCTTAAAATAAATTACTCTTTACTTTAAAAAATAAAACGTAATTTAAATTTTGTCAGATTTGTAATATCATCTTGGATCCTAAACATCTATCAAATATTCTTGAAGTGGAGTTTATCTCAACATGTTTATTTCTACGAGAACTGCTTGTTATTCAGTTGCTCAACCTCTTTTCTGAACCTCCTTTTTTTCGAAGAGTATGGAGATTGAAAGGAAGCGAGGACTAGGTGGTTAGCTAATTGCTCTTGCTACCGCCGCTCGGTCGGTCGGTCCATCACGGCAGCCAGCGACGCTGACCACTGCACTGCGGACCGGCCTGGACTGGACTCCAGGCATAATGTACAGATAATATAATGCAGTTAGCAGGTGAAAAAATGTTTTTATCGAACCGATGGAATCACTGAAGAAACTGACAAGGTGTCAGGCTTACATGATTGGCAGTAAATATAACTTTTTAATTCATAAAAACGGTGCGAATGGTTTTTCATATGTTGTTATGTTAAGTATGTTTTGACGAACCGTAAATGTATCATGAGATCTGTTTGGTGAATATCCTGGATCGACAGTTACTTCAAAAAGATGGGCTTTATCTGGAATAATTCGCTTTATGACTTCAATAGCTGCATTCGCTTGGACGTCTGTGGAGACGGAAGGTCGTATGGAGCGTAAATGAGGAAACTCATCTGCATAGTAAAATGATAACACGACACAATAATTGGCATCAGCATTAATGTGATTTATAAGTTGATTGACAAATATAAGAACAATTTCATACCTATCCGCGAAGCTTGAACGAATTGCAGAACTATCGTAGAAAATAATATAGCTTTGACAGTTAAGATTTTAATTGGAGACATTTTTAAACAATCCCGAGTCGAAATTTATATGCTCAGCTATAACCGCATCGCATTAAGAGTATTCTGTTACATAGCACGCCACTACCAAATTATTAATTGCAAAATCGACATGCAATGTATTATGGACAAGCTGTCAGAGCTTTTGATTTGAATCGAATTTGAACTCCCGCGACCAGCTGATGGCACAAAGAAATACTGATGTTAAGCATAGACAAGAAACTAAATCTTATGTTTCGATGCTAGTCTATGACTCGATTCATAGACAATAATATTATACTTGACAATCAAACTGATGTTTACATGTTATCTATGATGTTTACTGAAGTAAGTAAATTTTTATCGTTTGACTGGCTAAACCATAGACAAGACACTTAGGCTAGTTTTGAATACCATAGACTAGTTCAATTGTCTAGGTAAGTACAAAAATTGAAGAAAAAATTATTAATATTGTCACATTTACGTTTATATAATGACACTAATTCTAATTATTACGTCATTTTGAAGTATATTAAAATATAAGGAGATAACATCAGATCACAAAAACACTAAAAAATATCCTATATCGAAACAATAAGATGGTACATAAGTATATGACTAATCAAAATAGTTTTGAACGTTACTTATACTTAATATTTTATCTATACGTATATACATAAAACGCAATATTTTGTAAATAAATCTATGACTTATGAAAGATTGATTTGATAGACGAATTTGCTAACGTCCTGCGTGATAATATTTAATTTACTGTCACGCGTTGGTCCTTGTTGCTTAAATGTTTTGCGAAGAAAACAAAAATATTGAGATAAGTTCTAATAATGTAATATGATACACTGTTCGGAGGTACCGTCAAATGGGGTCATTTTGTGTAAAATGGGTGTCCTTGTCTGGTCAATAAAGATGAGAAGCCATTTTTTTTATATAAATATGGGCTCTGCGGTACTCCACGGGCACAATTGCGCCCGCGGAGCTATTTTAATTCACCTTCCACAAAGTACCAAATAACTAAAAAGCCTGAATGTAGCACATGTGTAAAGCTTCCCAGGAAACAATGATAAAAATGAATAAATATGAACGAAGTACAAAAGATTTGTTTTTTACAAAATCCGGCCTGCGCCCATCACTATTCTCCTAAATCCAAAATGCGCCCGGAGTTGGAATAAGATTAAGAACCCCTGGCTTAAAGAGTAAATTTGCTATATCTGTTTTTGTCAATTATGCAGGGGAGGGTAAAAACTGATTATTTTGGTATTTTCAAACCAATCGGGAAAATTTCAAATATGACTTTTGAAACGTTTTTTTTGTACCACTGCCGAAAAACTACGAATGAATGACAGGTGACAATAGAAAATGGTGGAGTTGGATAATTAGCAGAGTAGGTTTTAGAACGACAATGGAGTTATTTTATATATAGAGACATGCATATTGCATGACACAAAAAGATTGCATTATTAAGTCATTTTCAGCCAAAAGTGGGGTTAACAAAACTACTCTTTAAGCCATCGATATGAGATATTGATATATACAAAAATTACATTGTAAGCAGTTTAAGAAAGAATGGACCAGGCAAAGACACCCATCGGAAAGCAAGCTGACCCCATTCGACGGTACCTACCTCCCAGTATTTATAAATACATTATGGTAGAAATCAAATATTATTTTGAAATCTATGGTATTGTTGTGAAAAATGGCCGCCGGCTGGAATCCAGAAATATGGACTTCGTGGGATAAATCTGGGAAAATCGAATTGTTAGTTGAAATGATGAATAATACGACCTGTCATTTGCAGATTAAAATCTTACCATTAATTAAATTCGTAAGATGTCTCGTGTGTGTGGTCTCGGCCTATTCCGTCATGATTTTATCACGTGTGAAATTTACATTCATCGGATAACATTTGACATTTATTACAAATTAAACCGTTGATTTCAGCTTAAAATTGTTCGAGACTTCGACAAAAGATGCTAGTAAAACACCCCTTCTCAGTAAAACAGGAAAGCTTACCGGCATTTCGAGGGCTCTGTACGAATTATTCATTCAAGGAGTACGCGGAAATTTAAAGAAGGATGCCGTTGTCTCTATGCTTAGCGAATTGAGTGTAAGTCCAGTTTTTATACTTCCAAGAACTCGTATATTAAACAGTTAAACATAATGACACGTATATTTACAATTGTTGAAGTCAGCATCCATCAAAATTTAAATGTAAACATGCCAGTATGAAGTGTAAACATGGAACGTCACCATACATACAAGGTGTTAAGGACTAATTGCCAATTATAAGGCTGATACTTGAATTCGTAATCAGTGGTTCCTTGTCAAGGTTCTTTCACATTCCCAATTCTGCTTTTAGTATTAGATGTAAAATTGTTTAAAAAAAGTGAGCAAATGATATTGGTAATTTCTAAATATTAATTAAATGGTAATTTGAAAATAACTACTGTTACTTCCTCGACTATTAGATTCACTCTTCTTTTCAAATACCAATATTAAAAACTTAACGTGTATTATAATAACATTATAAATCACGTTAAATAATTAGATACCAGCCTTCTTACATGGCTTCTGAATCATTGTTTTCTTTGAAAATTTCTTTTATTAATTGATTCAGTCTGATGATGTTTTAATTATGCAAAGAACTTGCCATTTTTTGTAACACAGTATGTGTTGTAAGTAACAGTAACACAGTAAATTCTGTATTGCTTCAAAAAACAATTTAATGAAATTGAAAAAACTGCAACAAATTCAGGTAGTTAATTTCCACTGCATCTGCAATATTTACATTTGATTGGCACGTGTTTCAGGCGCTCCATGCTGATTTACCATCTATAATCCTCGATGTTGCATGCATCATCGATTCTGAAACATGTTCAGATGGAGAGACAGAAGGGCGAAGCAACTTCTGTTACATTTTAAAAGAAGCTGACAAATTTTTATCTGATAAACTTCTTAAAGAAAGATTAGAGATCGACACACTGCAAGATGTGGGAACTTTGAAAAATAAAAACTTTTACACAAAGTTTATCAAGATAAAAACCAAATTATAGTAAGTCATCAGGCACCTCCCGTTATTTAAAGAACACATTGCCCACTTACCATTTTTGTGTAACTTGTACATGTTCACTCCTCTTTGTTCCCGAACCAGGTGATCTGATTTCGGTTGCGCTGTTGCGGTTGCATTTAATGTTTACCTTATATAGACGGGCTCTTATTCAATAACAACAATTCATTGAAACAAATAATAGCTGGATTTAATATGAATGTAACATGTGTCATTTACTTTAACCTATAGACCACTTTTTTTTTATTATTTGTCCAGTTGAGATATTTATATCTTTCCATAATATATTAGTACATTATCTTCCAACAACTTGTACTATTTATAAAACATAGTAAGTTTTGTAGATTTAATAGAATAAATTTAAAGAAAATCAGCTTTTGATACATGGGTTGCAATTTTTTCATGTAAATGCAAATTCAATAAATAAATAATATACAACTCAATAGCGTTGTATTCCACTAAAAGTTAAACGTGTTTCACTTCATTGAGAAGCAATTATCAAATATATATTATCATTTTTGTGGCACTGAATACTTAGCTTTTTTTAACCTTATTATTTCATAGATTATGATATTAAGTGTGTCCTCTTTTTTTTAGTTATAAACAGAGGAAGTTCAATTTGTTCAGAGAAGAGAGTGAAGGTTATGCCAAGCTGATTGTAGAATTAAATCAAGAAATTACAGGAAAAATAGACTCTAAAAGTATTTTAGAAATCATTAAATCTCTGATAGGTAAGTGACATGAAAGATGTTTTTATTGGGTTATATTATTATCTTATTCTACTTTCTTGGGCTTGGGTTACCTATTTTCTTAGTTCTATTATTATCCCGGTCTCATAAAATTATCTTATTTGGATTTTAAAAAAGTTATTTTTTGAATTTGGAATAACTTTATAATGTCTATGCAGGATGTTTCAATCTGGATCCAAACCGTGTACTGGACATCATTTTGGAGTCTTTCGAGTCTCGGCCAGAGGGAGAAGATTTTTTCATCCCTCTCGTTCGCTCATATATGGCAGATCCTCACATTATTTGCGAAGTTTTGGGATTCAAATTTGCTACCCACACGGAAGAAAAAACACCACGCGGACTTTACATCATCACAGCACTTCTTCTACAACATGGAATTATCGCATTGGATGACATTTACCCATGGGTAATTAAAATAAGTTTGCCATAATTGTGCTTTTTGGAATCAGAATTTTCTCAGCAATTTTATGCATGAAATAATTATACATTCACTATGATGGAATTGGTGGAGCTATGGTTATTTTTAATATCTTTGCTCTTTGTTTGTATAGCTGAAACCGGATGATTCCATCATGTGGAAAGAATGTGAACGAGAAATGCGAGAGGCTCATGAATATGTGCGTCGCCTTTCTATCATTTGTACCAATAAACAACCGTCAGATGCTGAGCAAGAGAACAAAGACAATCCTCAGGTGAGTTCAAATACATGCACAATTTCAATAGCCATGATAGCTCTACAATTAGGTATCGTGAACGATCAGCTTGTTGCCTGATAATCTTAGATTGTAATAAAAGCAGATTTTATAAATGTCGTAAGTTAGTGGGGAACCTTAATTGAATATGGATATTCATATGTTATTATCTTCTGTCTTTTATTACCCCTGCTTAGTTTGTTAAATGTAGGTAGAGACCATCTGCATCTATGGACAAATATTTTTTTCATTCAATAATAATTGGATTATATTTTTTTGTGGTTTTATAATGGTTCTAAAAAAATCTTGTTTTTTTAATAGGAGCGTGTGGTAGACTTGGACAATCAAAAATTGAATTTGGGATCGGCGTTACTGGAAGTGGGGTGCTGGACTGTGTTTAATTCTTTGGCAGCTCGCTTGCCCGAGTTCTATGCCACTTCACATCCACCGGCTGCGAAGGCGCTCTGCATTATGATGCACGCCACTATCGACTTGCTGTACAGAGAGTGAGCAGTTAATAATTTCATTTTAATATGACATAATATTTTATGTAAACTTTCCAATTAGCACTCGAGTTTGAATTCAAACGTTAATGTATACAGTATACTTGTCATGAAATGATACTCTACGTGAGTAACCTGAAATGATTAAAATTTTCATGAGAAATGTTTTGTGACCAATATACTTGTTTTATAGATATTGTCCCATCGCACCCAAAATAAAATCTAAAGTGGTAGAGCCGATGAAAAGCAAACTCGCTGTACCTCAGGCAAAAGTATTGGATGACCTTAAAGATGTCGTCGTTCCTGGGCTGGCCGCCCTGGGCCCAGCTCTGCATATAGATCCGGTTCTCATGTACAAGGTGACTGGTGCATTTCATATCTTTATAATTTCAATGTTCAAAATTTATATTGGATAAATTTTATGTTGATTTTGTATTGCAGGTGGTCCGTTTGTGTCGAGCCGCGAAGGGTTTGCCCGGTGACCCTCTCCGTCACGAGATATTGTCAATTCTTGATTCCGCTGTATTGCCTGCTCTCTCTTATATGGACTGTAATTGTTGTATGGCAGAAGAGGTATACAGTTTGTTGAAGCTTTATCCTTACCAGTGCAGGTAACATGAAATTTAAATTACTATATTCATACCTTTCTGTGACTAAAATAGATGCCAATGCACTCTCTGATAATATAATGATAAAATGTTGATTTTCCAGATACTGTCTTTACGCTCGGTGGAAAAATGAAGCTCCATTGAGACACGCGGCATTGCTGAGGCGAAGAGCAGATGCGCAACGTCAAGTCAAGGCCATCATGAAAAGGGTCAGCAAAGAGAATGTCAAACCGCAAGGACGCCTCATCGGAAAACTCAGTCACGCTGCTCCTGCATTCTTTTTCGACTATGTGCTGCTTCAAATCCAGATATATGACAATCTCATTGGTAAACTACTCATTTTTATGGTATCAATTATTGGTGGAAAGACATTATATTAACAAAAAGAAATGCAATTTTTAGTACTTCTACATATTACATAATAACCAGGACCAGTTTTGCCTTTGACGAGTATTATCAACTGAAGTATTTACTTGATGGACATGCCGCTGTTCTATTCATGTAGGCAGTTCCTCCATTTTGGAAGTTTTTTCATTGATTATTCATAAATGAGTCACAGTTGTGGAAATGCGCACCGCCAGATAGCATTGGGACAAATGTAATCGAAAGTAGGACATGTTCTTCGAATTCTTGAGTTGATTCGTCCATCAACCAAGTCGTAAACTTAACTAAAGAATTTCTTTTCATCTTTATCAAAAAGCATCAGAAAGCAAACCATTCAAATTTATATTGCAATTCCATCGAAGCACCCTCAGTCGAAATCCTTAAATATTTATTTTAAATGTAAACTAATTTCAAATGTTGATTTAGTTGAATCATATTAATCTGTTCTTCATACGTGTATTGTAATGGAATTCAGGTCCTGTTGTGGAATCTTTGAAGTACCTGACCTCACTGTCTTATGATATGCTCGGCTACTGTCTGGTGGAGGCACTGGGCGGGGGTCGTCGTGCTCGTGTGCAACCTGATGGCGCCAGCGCGGCTCCTTGGTTACAAGGCATCGCTGCGTTTTGCGGAGCGGCCTGTAAGAAGTATGCCATTGACCTCACAGCTCTACTGCAGTTTGTTGCTAATCAATTAAAGGCGCAAAAGAGGTCAGTTTCTTACATGTTACATGAATTTTAATCATGATTAGTTGTGTGAAACAATTTCGACAATGTTCTGTAATTTTATCTATCTATGTATTGAATATATTATCTATTTTCAGTTTGGATCTTCTAATTCTTAAAGAGATTGTCCAGAAAATGGCAGGCATTGAGGCTGCAGAAGAGATGACTCCAGAACAGCTGGATGCAATGGCTGGTGGTGAATTGCTTCGCGGAGAGGTAAAATTGCTTTATTTTTTTAATCACCTGAATGATCAAACAAGGGGTTAAAAAAAAACTGCAAAACGCTGGAAATTTAATTTTATTGTCATCTCCCTTTCAGGCTGGTTACTTCAGTCAAGTGCGTAACACGAAGAAATCGTCTCAGCGCTTGAAAGAAGCCCTAGTGGGTGGAGGCGATGGCTTAGATGTGGCCCTGTGCTTATTGGCCGCCCAGCAACGCCACTGTTGTGTTTATCGGACAGGCGGAGCGGAAGGAACGCAGAGACCCCATCTCAAATTGGTCGGTCGCTTAGTGGATCAGTGCCAGGATGCTCTTGTTCAATTTGGAGCTTTTCTTGCGGCCACTCATACCCATGACGAGTACGCCCACAGACTTCCTCCCATTGAGGTTTGCCATTCTATCTTAAAATATCTATCTAATATATTTTTCATATTTCATTTAGAAATAAATTTGGCAGTGAAAAGATGTTTCTCATATAAACATTATCTTCCAGAGCATGCTGTGCGAATACCACATTGGAGCGGATGTGGCATTTTTCTTGGCGAGACCTGCTCTGTCGTGGAAAGTAGATTCCCGCTATGAGAAACTGAGGCGAGAAGGTTCAGACGGAAAGCGAGCTACAACTAACACTAAACTTCTTCGCTATGCAGAAGCTGCTTCATCAGCAATGGCTCCGATCATCACTGCTGTTGCTACTACACTACCTCCCAAGGTAATCATTTTCACCTTGGGACACAGTTGAAACCTTTTGCTTTACACTATTACTCATTGGCACTAGATATGATATCACCCACATTTGAAATTGTTCTTACCTCTTATATTTTATATTCTTCTGACTCATTGATATTGGTTGTAATATTCAGGTTTGGGAGGACATATCACCTGGTTTTTATGTGACATTCTGGTCTCTGACAATGTATGATCTGCGTGTCCCTGTGGAGAGCTATGACCGTGAAATGGAACGCCTTCGTGGCTTAGCCAACGCGGCCGCTGCTGAAGGGGGGACCGCTGCTATTGCCAAAGGAAGGAAAGAGCAAGAAAGATACCAAACACTAATGGATAAATTACAGGTTAGATTACTTTGGCCCCCTGCGGATTGTATAAAATTAGTTACTTTTGGTTACTTTATTTCTTTTTTTATATTGTTTTTTTTTAGCTGAGATTAGCTGTCACAGTTATAATATGTTTTTTCCAGGGCTGTGGAGTCGGTAAAAAAAAGTCCGAATCCGACTCCAGCATTTACCAAAACCACGACTGACTCCAACATTGACCAAAAAACTCCGACTAAAAAAGTTGAATATCGTCACTTTTTTTGCCTAATTTTCCTATTTATGTGTATTCAATTAAATATAAACCCTACCAATCCGACCAATGGCCAAATTTGACATATTATACGCAAAAATAAAAAGTTCAAACTTTTCAAAATTTCCGACTCCGAGTACGACTCCGACCAAATCGCCGCAACCGACTCTGACTCCGGGCAAAAAGCCACAGCTTTGGTTTTTTCACCAATAAATGACAGTTAATACCTTAAAAGTGACACATTTCAATGGTATCGTTTTGCATTTCAGGAAGAGTGCCGTAAACAGCAAGATCATGTTGACCGCGTTATGCATCGACTTCGACAAGAGAAGGACGGATGGTTCCTATCACGCTCGGTGAAATCTGCCAAGAATGAGACCATTACCCAATTCATGCAACTCTGTCTCTTTCCGCGTTGCATCTTCACTGCTATGGATGCACTTTATTGTGCACACTTTTTGCATACGATTCATTCCCTCAAGACTGCGAATTTTTCTACACTGCTCTGCTACGATAGGGTTTGTATATATATTCTATTACTCTACTACTTATCTTTAATCAATAGAGCCGGCCACTATGTTTACATGAATTGATATTTTCAGCTCTTCTGTGACATCACTTACACGGTCACTTGCTTAACGGAAGGGGAGGCCGCCCGTTACGGAAGATTCCTCCGAGCTGTTCTTTCGACGGCCATGCACTGGCATTCGGGGAAAGCCACTTTCCAAAATGACTGCGCCGACTACCCAGGATTCGTCACCAAGTTCAGAGTCTCGAATCAATTTTCTGAAGCCAATGATCATGTGGGATATGAAAACTACAGGTTCGATATTTGTTTTATTGTCTTGGATTGCACTTAAAAATATATGCACAAATATCAAAACAATTTTAAAATCAAATATTTGTTCAAGCAAAGTTTTTTTTTGACTAATGAAAAAATACATCGAAATTCTATGGAATATATTTTAAATGACTAATTTTACACTTGTCCAGAAAATAAATGATTTAGTTATATTGATTATAAATATAAGAGAAGTTGACCAATAATATAACACTTAATTAAATAAAGTATTATGTTCTTTTTCTTCGATGATCTTTTATGTTGACTTGTATGAGCTGGTTACCCATATCTCCTTTAGTCTAGATCAGTGATTCTCATGTACGGTCATCAGAGGATTTTGCTGCGGCCACCAACAGCTTGATAGTTAATATAGATATTTCGTAAAAATGAGTTGTTACATGTTAATTTGTCAACAAAGACACTGAAAATTGAATAATTTGTATGCATAGTATTGTGCTTTATGAATTATTAGTTCGCAAAAACTCAAACACATACATGCTTAGGTATTTTTGACAAAAAAGAACACAAAAATATGGTGAGGCCACCAGACATTTTGTTAGGACCGCTTATGTTCCTAATGCGGCCACAGCCAAATTTTACGTGAGAACCACTGGTCTAGATTTATTGATTTCTATGTAGAATGTTTATAACTGAATTATTTTTTATTGCAGACACGTCTGTCACAAATGGCACTACAAGATCACGAAAGCCATGGTAGTCTGCCTGGACTCCCGTGACTACGTTCAAATAAGAAACTCACTCATTGTCCTCATAAGAATTCTGCCTCACTTCCCGGTCCTTGCAAAGCTTAGTCAGATTATTCAAAGGAGAATTGAAAAGGTAAAAACGACAACTTTATTAGTATTGGTGCTGTGAGGAGAATTTTCAAATTATAGATTATTTGATCTTTTGAGTTTTATTTTTTTTTGTAAATAATTGAAAATCGTAATTAGTGCGAGATGAGTTATCTTCTTTCTCTCTTTTTTGTACCATATCCACTTTTTATGTGGAGCATATATCCAGTTACCATAGGGTAGTTTCTATAGAGACTGCTAATTGCTTTCCTTCCTGCACGGATGCCAGCATCTGTCATTTTTACCAAGTATAGTCCTGCTGGTGACGTCTGATAATCATCTAGGGTGGCTTATTGAGTTTCTCTGAAGGTATCCACAGTACGTGCTCCATCAAGTTTCAGCGCCATTAAGACATGCCACTTAACAGGGCCCGGTCCATTCCTTAACATATTCAATGCTGAACCTGTTTTTTAGTATGCAGTTAAACACGCTAGGCGTGTTCTCAGCATCCAATGTGTTAAACAAAAAAAATGCAACATAAAAGTTCATTTATAACGGTTACAAAATAAGGATTATACACTCAAAATTGAAGGCATAAAAATATGTTCTTTTCGGAACATAGTTGTGAGAATCATGTGCTCAGGGAGGAAGAGGTGAACGTAAATTTAATTTGCTGGCAAATAATCGATTCTCTTGTTGTAGGTGCGAGAAGAAGAAAGAAATCAACGGCAGGACTTATTCATATTGGCAACCAGCTATAGCGGTCAGTTGAGAGCTAAAGCTGGAAACATGCTCAATGAAGCAGAATTTCACCAAGTGGGAGCGACTGGCGTCAATGATGGTACAAATTCAAACATTTCTGCTGTATCGCAACCTTCAGATTCTGCTAATGGTGACCAGCGATCAGGTAATATATTTGCATTAGCTTTTCCCTAAAATGCACGGCACACATATATAAATATTACCAAAAAAATATTGATTGATCTTTTACTTATTCTGGTGTATATATATTTTTAGATAAGGAACTTAAGCGGGATGTTAGCGGTAAAGAACGGAAATCAAACACTAAGACTGCTGAAGCTGGAGGAGATAGAGATTCAAAAAGAGATTCTAGTCAACAGTAATTTTTTTTTACATTCACAATCTGTACTCTCATACCAGTTTATTTTTATGTTGGCGGTTAGTAGCAATGATTCTTAATGTTTTTATAGATCTAGGAGTGCTGTAGAACGTCGCTCAGGCGGAGAATGGGGGAGCAAAAATCTTACCAGAGATGAGGAATCTTCTCGCAGAAACAAAGACAGAACCTCCAATGAACGAGTTTATAGGGTTTGTATTGCATATAATATTGGACATCAATTTTGGCAGACCGATAAATGTCAGCATTTGAAACTATTCTTAAGCGAGCTGCCGTATTAGCCGACTTCTTTACAGTTGAATCTGATGTTTTAGCATATTATGCAGGACGATCAGAGGTACTTGGAAGCTGTCAGTCCGCCGGCGAATGCCGCAGTTGAGGAAATGTCTTCGCTTTCCAGTAACAACAGCAACGGATCTATCCGAGGTCTGCACACCCAAGATTCCTCCGATCGAGGTACTTGAATACTGTATATTTATTGTCATAGTAAAGTTAATCTGATTATTTTTAAATTATCAATCCTGTCCCCATTCAACTAATTTTTTTTTTGTCTCGATTATATTTTTATGTATTGTTTTGTTATTATTCAGTAATAATGCATACTTCTATCAGAAGTTTCTATTATATATCTCATGTTCAATTTTGATACTTAAGTCTCTCTAGTTCTTTTTAACTTACTGTATCGTCTTTTTCTTTTGGTCTATGAAATTTGAATTATATGGTAATTTGATGTTGTTTGCAGAGATGAAGAGAAGGAAGTTGGAAGAGAGTTTGTCAGTGAAGGTTAGTATGAGAGGAATTCGCTCGCTGACGACAGCCGAGGCTTTTGGAATGGAGATTGGGCTGACCTGAACCCTCTGCACCTTTCTTCTGATAGATTCACAATGTTACCGCGCAGCGCCATGAAGCCTGCGTTCACGGACTATCGTTAAATAAATCTAATAGTAAAATGAACTTTTCATTAACCGTTTGCGAAAGAATAAAAACGTGTTGTATTGCTAAAAAAAAGTGATCAAGATATACTGTTATCGACGCAGAAGAATCAACGCTGGCATCCGGCAATCCCAGAAGAAGAGTGGAGAACTACCGTCTGCGGAAGAAGAGAAAATGAATGAATCGATATATCTGCTACTATACTAAAAGATGACATCAAATTACTGCACAGAAAGATGATGAAGATCAGATCTGGCTTTGCTACAAAAGGATAAAAACCAAATAGTTAAAATGCACTATGGAACAATTGTGTGCATCTACCATCAGTAATAAAGATTGCCTTATCGTATAAAAAGCATATCAAACTGTGTGATAAATCCACATCCTTTGAGGATCAAAACATGTCCAGCACCTGAATGTACTTAGTGAAGAACAATTAATAAACTCGCAAGAAGAAATTATAGATGTCAACCATAACTGCAAAAAAGCATAGCAAAGATAATTTAATAAATATATATTGCCCTACATTGAAATAATGTTACTAAGAATATCAATGATGGAAACCTGACTGGAACATTTTGTGGCATATAAATTCTATGAACGTCTAAAGAAGAATACTTTTGTACACAAAAATTTTATGGAAGTTCAATAATACATGAAAATTACTATGGATACTATATGGATGGAGAAAAAAGGGAATGAAATCTACTACACTACTTATATTTTGAACGCTCAGAACTGGCGCTTACATAACTGACAATTGTAAAGGTGACCCTCGAGCTTTAAATAGCAAAAGAGCGCACCAGTAGAAGAAGAAGGCATCTTGGATCAAGATTTATTTTTGGCAACCAATAGAACAAAACAAATGCTGAAGAATACGTCATTAAAATATGTGACAACACACATATTGTCAATCTAAAGTTATAAGAATGAAGCAATCACCCATGTACTTAACGGAAATACCTGAAGCTTCTTAAATGTAATTTCACAATATGTAACAAAATGAGATGTGGAATATGATCATAAGAAGGAATTAAGATGGAAGTTAATACTATACAAGGAATAAATTTAATGTAACTGTTTTTGAAAGAGGCTGCTGCAAAACTATGACAAAACATATCTAATATACACCTGCTGTCTTGAAGCCACAAGAGAAATTATTGATGATGGAAGACCTTTTGCCTATAAGAGAATGATGCCAAAAATCTAATGGAAAACGACAACTAATCAAATCCGTAGTCTACCTGGCGAAGTTGAGAAAACATTATTGTAGATTCTGTACAATTTCATACATATGTCACACCTATTATAATAATAGCCGTATAAATCGTCTGCCCCTAATTTTTATATACGTACATCACCAACGCTATTATTGAAATTTCCTTTAAAAAAATCCCTAAAAAGTAACTGCTTAACGTATTAAAAATATTTAATCCTATATTCTGATTTTTTTAAATTTAAACCAAAATAAAATGCATCGTTAATAATACATTCGTCGGAAAGAAAAAAGAAAAAAATGCACAAATTAAATCTGCAAAGATCGACTGATACATTTATCAAGAGAAAGTGTTTGAAGATAAAAATGTTGAACTTTAGAAATTTCGTGAATAGAATTTAGTTTTCACTGGAGTGCTTTTGTTTTAAATTAAACCTTTTATACAGTATTAAACTCAGTGAGTGTAAAGTGATCGACAGGATCGTTCAGCCCAATCTTCTTCCATACCGCCGATTCAATTTATTTTATCATTTTCAACATGTGAGTATTAATTTCTATCTTTGTAGGAACCTAGCTGTCTAAAGCATATTTTTTTTACAAAACAAAGCTTTGTAATGTAACATAATTTTCACTTAACTTGCTCTGGTCGTTTGATAACTAATGTACAATAATTAATCTTCAAAGATTGTTTTTAAGTGATTTATTCGAAACTTTTTTTAATATTTATATAATCATTAGTATATTAACAATGCGAGTTAGTTGGGAATATAGGTGAAGCTGATTTTATTACATATCTTTCAAATCAGTTGAAGGAAAAAACTATTTGACTAAAATTACTAATATAACAAAATAACACGAACTTTGACACAATGTCGATTGGAAGATTTTTTTATGCCTAGTATACATTGTGCGCAAAACCATACTGGTTAATTGCTCAACTGAAATGGTCTAGTCTCCTTGTGTGGAATCCTTGCAATGGTACTGCACACATTGTGTATATGGCAACATATAATTCATACTTGGTATTTTAAATTTGGAACCAATGATAGTTCTACATAAACTTGCCATATTCTATTTTTAGTCCACCAATCTGGTGCGAGCTAATATTTCAAATATATAGCTTTAATTTAACAACATTAGTCACTTGATAAGGGTTACCTTTAAATTAAACAATGTCTTGATTTGGAATTAACCACTTCCCCGGCAAATTATTTTAACAAAAATGTTCCAAAAAAAATCTATTTTTATTTTCTTTTAATTTGAAACATAAATATTACTTTTACCAAAAAAAAAAAAAAAATTGTTTTTTTACCGTTCGAAGTCTATTTTTTTACATTTTTTTTAATAAAAATAAAACATTTTTAGTACTTTTTCCACATGAGATTTATTTCATCAGGACCGGTTTCGCACATGGCGAGCATTATCAACTGATCAGTTATCATTATCAAAAATGTTTTATTATTTTTATTATAATGCCTTTCCACCAAGTATTGACAGTGAACACCTTAAAAGTGATTTTTTTTAATTATTATTTTTTTCTTAGAATTTTATATGTACATATTATATACATAATACCATATCATGAAATAGTCTCTTACAATGTCAGAAATCGTGAAATTACATGAAACACGTATTTGTGAACGCCGAAAATCGAATGACAATTTTAAAATGCTCATATGGGCGCACATGTATTTGCGTGAGTGCCGAAATTGGAACACTATTGTTTTACACGTATTCGTGTGAACGCCGGGGAAGCGGTTAATGTAATTCAGATTATTTTTTTTTAAACCATGTCCGCTCCCAACTTGGAGCATATGGACTCCTCACGGAGTTTATCTCAACATGTTTTTCTACGAGAACTGCTTGTTACTCAGTTGCTCAACCTCTCTTTTTCGAAGAGAGTAGGGATGGAAAGGATACGAGGACTAGGACAGGACTAGTGATTATCTAATAAGAATTATCAATTCACAATTACGAATTCAAAATTATCGTTAAAAAAAATATATTTTTCACAGATGAACATGCCCATTGTGGATATGCAGAATTATATTTTTGAACAATATATTTTGTAACATGTTCCATTTTATTATATTACTGTAATCCTTTTGACAATAACATAACTATTTCAACATCTTCAAAGTTAGTATGTGCTATTGTATGATTTAAATTTTGCTTTTCTTAATTGTGGACATATATGATCTTTAAAAAATATATCTCGACAACATGGCATTGATCATCAACATTATCATACCAAAAATTAACCTACAACTACACACTCGGTAAAATATCTAAATCTTTTTCAAATCTCAATCGAACCATGATATTTTAACATCAATAACTATACCTATCCGCGTAAAGTATGTCTTTGATAATAAAAAATGCTTGAATTTTTTAAAATTTATATAAATTACCTGTTTATTGAATCTTGAAAGCACTTTGCTTAGGTTTTTTAGTCAATGATATGGAATTTTACCAAAAGTATTGTTGGAACTTATTCAATAAAAATTGATAAATCAAGTACACAATTGTCATCGGATGTCTAGTTTATTTTTTCAGACAAAAAAATGCTTGAAATTATAATGCTGACGATATCATATGTGACAATACAAATTCATATTATGCACATTCCTTTGTTTCACAGGTGAAAAGATCCATCACTTTTTTTAGCATTTTGAACAATTCTTATAATAATGAATACTGTGATCTACACTTGTATGAGTCAAAAGTATTTTTCCGCCAAATAAACTGTGTGTTTTATGTATTTTGTATTTTTGCATCATATTATTTTTCTATTTCGTGAGAAACATCTTTCCAAATTATTTATTAATATACCCACCTAATTTTTTACACACACAAGATACACAGCTCAATACATTTGCGAACATGTTTGATTATCTCTGTTTTAGTGTAAAGAACGTGATACATCGCCATCCGAAAAGCGCAATCGCAGCGCAGGAAAGAGCAGCACAACAGTTGCAGGTAACGCTTCATCGCAGTCTCGAAGCAAACTTCCTAGAGCTCCTGAAGACAGGGAAGCAAGGAAAGAAAGAAAACTTGGACGGAAAAGGGTAATTAGTTGCATCACAAATTGAACACTGTTTTTTGGCTTTTTGAAAAGTAAAAAAAAAATGATGTAGGTTTCTGCTTTTGAAGGGCCGAGTTAAAACATAACAGAACAGCTCCAAAAGCAAATTGAGCATCGTTTAATCCCTGAATAATAAGATACAATTCTGTATCATGTGTGTTGTCTACAATGACAAAAGCCGCCCAAGATTGACTTGTAGCAACACTTTTGGATACTGGTGTATTAAATAATATATAACTAGAGATGGGTTGAATTTTCACATCTTTTTTTGATTTCAGGATAGAGCTGAAGAAGCATTGGTTCTGGAGCAAAAAAAACGACGAGAAGAATCAAAAGGTAAACTCACATGCTTCATTTAAGAATATACTTCACTTTTGTATTCAACATGATAAAATTATATTTGAATAAACACAAATTATGGTAATTCTTTGCGATATTTGTGATAATTTATAACCAGTAGCACAATTTGATTATTTTTCAGGACATCCGAATGGTGATCAAGATGATCACCACAATATGGAAAAACACCATCATAAAAGGGTAAGTTCTTCCACATATTTTATTTGGGTGGAATAAAAATCAAGGTTCCGAATGCAAAGACAAGACAACCTATCAAAACAGTGTGTTCGTCTTGCACCCCTATTTAATATTAGTGTGGCAATGTATTTATATAAGCAAGTATAACATACCATGTACCATGTAAATATTAGTCTTGAATCTTTGTGTTCTTGTTGCAGGAGAAATCTCCGTACCGTGACAGATCACACGAGAGACAGGAGCCGAGGGACAAACAATATCCTTTTCAAATTTTATTTCCTGTTACTTTTTAGGTTAAATACCAACCTAAATGTAAATCTGGCAACCACAAAAATTACAATACAGCAGAGTTAAAAACGTTAAATTTATAGGAATAATATCAAAGGTTCGTAGACTTTTAGTAATATACTTAAGTTTACAAAAGATTAATTAAGTTAAGAGTTTTAGAAGGGAAATATTCAATCTTGTGATGTATTTCTATGGATATACAAAGCCATTTATCTTTGCTAGCTTTAACCCACTCTTTTTTTCTCAGGCTTGAAAATGTTTTCTTCTAACGCTAACATTTTGTCAGCATTTTACACTTGGTTGTGACAACATCCGCCATGGATTTTGGCTAACTTCACTCTAATACTGTCATCAACAGGGAAGCCAGAGAAAAAATGAAAAGCTACTAGACTAAGATATAGATAATCATTGTGTAATTTAATTAGAATGAAGTAATTACCTGAGAGCCTGTTCGCAAGTGTCAGAAAAAAAATTATTCCGAAACATTTCCCATTTAATATGTTGGTAATATTGATAAATCTTAACCTGTTCAAATGCAATGTTATCCATAACTTATATAAATACTAGACGGTCCAATGATAGCAAACTGCGTAGGTGATTACAGACTCCAATCGTGACCAAAGGGAGACGGTTCCGGCTCAACTTAAATATTCTCTTTTGTAGTTTTATCATTTTTTTTTAAACCATTTGAAAACTTTTTATGATTTATTGTTTTCTGAAACTATTATGTATCATCGATTAATAAACACCTGTTAATGTTAAGAAATGTAACATGAATTTTAATTTGACCTTGAAATATATTAAATCCCCCATTTCATGTGGGATAACAGAAATAAGTACTGTTATTATTTTATTTACTCTATTATATCACAGCCATATTTTAATTGAGTCAAAAAGTACAGCCATGCTAAATACGGTAGCGTGCAATATACGGTTGTGATGTAATTTTTCCACCATTGTTGTGATGGTTCATCCAATGACAACACACCTTGTCACTGTCCCTATCCAGAGGAAGGGGTCTTTCACGCTGAGGAAAGAAGTAAAATAGTTTTCAAGAGCCCAGCCCTATAAGAGCTTTTGTCGGATGAGGAATGGATAGCTAAACTTGTGTATATCGCTGGCATATTATTTAGCCTTTTCAATGAACTTAATATTTCCCTCCGGGGGTTTTTCCACGAATATTTTCACATTGAGAAACAATATGGATTTAAAAACAAGCTATATCTCTTTCGGATAGTCGCATACAGGAGGAAAACACAGAAAATTTCCACTTTTGCAAGAATTATTTGTTGCTGGTGTAAACTGGAAATTAATTTTAAACTTAAATCACTGCTATCATGATAATGAGGATCCTCGTAAGGGCAATCTGAGGATTAATGAAAGATTCACTTCATATGCACCGTAACCCTTTGAGTGGTTAATGAAACAACAATATAAAACAATAAAATTTTCATTTTTTTAAACTAAAAATATCTTAATTTAAACACCTTTTCCCATGTGGCCCACGAACTATCTAAGAATTGATTATCTGGCCCTCCTCCGAAAAAGGTTGTACATCACTGGGTTACATTAAGAATTGTTATGACTAATGTAATCAGTATAATTTGTTCAGCAGTTGTTCGTGCTTCCGTACAAAATTCTCAGTTGAGATGGTAGACCGCGAGCTCATAAGAGTGATGGTGGAAAAATTTATGGATGCTCAGGATATAGTGGTTTACAGATGGTTAGGTTAGATATGTCTGACGGCAATGACAGAATTACAATTCGTCGTTATGATGAATAATTAATTAACCTGTTACCAACTAGAAGAATTCCCCACTTTTTGCCCTGTACGGAATGACTTTTTCAAAAATTAAAAAAGGACAATACCGTAAAACTACCTATGTTATTTAAGGGCTTAGATGTATTTAAATTTGAATTTTTTGAATTTTGTACTTTTCCATTAGTTTTGTCGCTAACGACCCGGGTTTCGCCTTTCGGTATCTTCAAGCATTCCAAGTGCACGGATGTACTTGAACTGACGCGTAGTAAACAGTTTGTATCGTTTATATACAAAAATATAAGTAGATCACTAAGTTAAAAGGTTATTAAAATGTAAATTAGCGAAATTTGAATGAATACAAGTTTCAATGATTTAAGTGGGTTTGTTATAATTACGGGGATTTTTGAAAATATTAATGACCAGATGATAACATAAGAATATTTAAAATAAATCTAGGGTCCTATCCGACCTCTCGTTAATGAGTTGATTGATTTCAAGCCTTTGAACTAATATTAATGATAGTAAGTGAATTGATATTTAATAATAGCAAGTGCTTGAATTGTAAATAAATGACAATTATACATCCGTGCACTTGGAATGCCTGAAGATGCCGAAAGGCGAAACCCGGGTCGTTAGCGACAAAACTCATGGAAAAGTACAAAATTAAAATTTGATATTGAAATTCCATCAAGCACCCTCAGTCGAAATACTTAATTAGATGTATTTGATTCCTTATGAAAGCAATCCCAGGTTTAATACTATACCACATGGTTTTTAGAGCGTATTTACGAATCTCAATAAGGGTTGTCACACACATTTTAAAATATAATGTCTTTTCTTAATTTTGCACCCCAATTGGCTATAAAATGAATTTTTCTTATTTTTTATGAATAACTTGTATTAATTCAATTGGTTTGAAACTTATATATGTACATGCAAAATAATATTGTGAATATTTTATCAAAAGTTTTGACAACCCTGATTTTGTTGAATATCTTTTTAGAAAACTATTAAAACGAAAAGTTTATAGTCAAATATAGTTGCCCAGCTGTTAGAGCTTTTTCTTATTCGACACACCGATGTGTCGTTAGCTTTAGAACCAGGGCAGTGAAGTGAAGTTTTTGGCCGGAGTCGGAGTCGTCGCGGCGATTTAGCTGGAGTCGTACTCGTCAGAAATTTTGAAAAGTTTGAACTTTTTATTCATGCATATAAGTAATATGTCAAATTTGGCCATTGGCCGGATTGGTAGGGTTGATATTTAATTAAATTGACTTAAATAGGAAAATTGGGCAAAAAAAATGACGATTTTAAACTTTTTTAGTCGGAGTCATGTTTTTGGTTAATGTTGGAGTCGGAGTCGTGGTTTTGGTAAATGTTGGAGTCGGAGTTGGTGTCGAACTTTTTTTACCGACTCCACAGCCTGTTTGGAACGGTTAAAAATAATAATTTATGAGTTTCTTTATACTGGCTGCACTAACACAACGTCTCTAAACGTCAAAAATACTTTCAGACACGATTGTTTGATTTTACCCAGTGAGTAAAATTTGAGGCACCAAAAAGCATCAATTCTACACATACTCTGAAGAAAAATACCGCAATAATCCGAAGAGAAAATAAATAAGAAGCATTTCATTATTATTTAAAAAAGAGGAAGCTGGATGCGGACGATCAAAGTTTGTAGCGCCAGAAAAGGGTCGTGTTTCGTCAACCTACCTAGAGATTAGAATGTGGAAAATAAAATTTGAAATTTTCACATTCAAAGGCATATGCCTTGTCAATTATTATTGAAAACCTAGCCTAACAACCAAAACAATGTAGTAAACGTCCATATTATAGATTTAGGCGTATTGTATTTACAAAAAAAAAAAAGTAGGTCTGTAGGTACTCTCATATTTCAGGAGGTAATTTTCAAAATAGGTTAATTTCAATTTTTTTTTTACTCAAATGAACATTATCTGTAATTCTTTAATTTAAAATCTATTTTAAGAACACTGCTAGTACCTAAACACAAACTAAAAAAAGAAATGAAAATATCACACTTTCTCAGTTTATTAACACTACCTCCTGATTTATGAAATTTGACACATAGATTACAAGTTTAAAAAAAACACGAAAATGAGCAGTAACAATTCTTTCTTTTTTATTGAACAAAATAAATATGTACACACGCGAAGTTTTTTTTATTTTTAACCTACTGAGAGCTTAAATTTTAAATAGTTTTTTTTGGTAATCTTTTGCATTTCTCATGTTTTTTTGTAAAATTACAAACCAAATTTAGTGTTTTGTGGCATTCAATAAACTAATAAACGATTCACCACAACTTAAAAATAAATCTTTGAAGGAAGAAACAAGAAAGTGCAGGTCCGTAGCAAGATCTTTTGGCACCTCGGCAAGGAGTAAATTTTCGCTTCCTGGCATCCTTTTGGCACCCTCTAGGACAGGGGTGGCCGAACTTTTACCACTGCGGCAATATTTTTTTAATTTTTTGGTGGCGATTGAATCGCAGTAAATGGAATTTATATATCATTGAAATAAAAGTATGTACGACAGAGAGGCGGGTTACTTGGAATAGCTCCGTGATCGACACTTTGGCCACCCCTCCTCTAGACCAGTGGTTCTCACATAAAATTTGGCTGTGGCCGCATTATTAACATCAGCGGTACTACGGAAATGTCTGGTGGCCGCACCAAATTTTTGTGGTGAGCCTTTTTTGCCAAAAAGACCTTAACATGTATGTGTTGAGTTATTTCTCACTAGCAATTCTTGATGCACAATGCAATGCATACTAAAAATATTCAATTTTCAGTGTCTTTGTTGACAAATTAATTTGTTAAAATCCATTTTTATTAAACATCAATCTTAACTCTGAAGCTTCTGGTGGCCGCAGCAAAACGCTCTGGTGGCCGCATGCGGCCACCGTGGCCGCACATGAGAACCACTGCTCTAGACTATGCCAGCGCACAGTGCGATTGCCCTATTCGCCAAGCCCAAGCTATGGCTCTGGGAAAGTGTAATTTAAAGATACTTGCCGACGTAAAAAAAGATGTGTTCAGATGAAGCATAAACAGATTTTTTGAGAATTGAATGTATTCAACCGTTGTAAAGCTAACGACACACCGGTGTGTCGCATAAGAAAAAGTTCTGACAGCTAAGAACTCACTATGTTAAGGCGTCAAAAAATATTATTTCTCAAATTATCACATCGAATATGTATCCGAGATCTCTCAAGCTGCACAAAATGAATATAAAGTTTTCGTTTAAATAGTTTTCTTAAAAGATATTCAACAAAAAGTGTAAAGCGGTTATCAGGGCTGTCAAAACTTTTGATAAAATATTTACAATACTAACGTAAATATTATTTTGCATGTATATATGTTTCAAACCAATTGAATAAATACAAACTATTCATAAAATCATTAGAAAAAATCAATACAAATTCATTTTATGATAGCCAATCGGGCTGCAAATTGAGATAATGTTATAAACTGTGTGTGACCCTTATCGAGGATTCGTAAATACGCTATAAAAAAGCCATGTGGTATGGTTATTAATATGGGATTGATTTCATAAGAGATCAAAAACATCTAAGCCCTTAAATAACGTAAATAGTTTTAAGATATTGTCCTTTTTTCATTTTTGAAAAAGTCGTAGCGTACAGGGCAAAAAGTGGGAAATTCTTCATACTGGTAACCGGTTAAAATTGAAATTCAATTCAATGCATATAATGTAATGAAATTTCAGTCGATAAGTGAAAAATAAATTATCACTTTGATGACAACATTCATTTTTAGCTGCATTTATATTTATATAAAACCCAGTGTTCATAAATATATACATATGTCTAGCCATTTATTTGATTTTTAAAATAAAAAAATTCCATTATGTTATACATAGTATCCAGAATTCATTTTGAAGAAAAATTAGTTTACTTACATTCAATCAAGCAAAAAATACATTATCTATGAAAATATTGTTGTCTCATTATATTTAAATATAATATCATTCTGCAGCTTGGCAATACTAAAAGTTCTTACCTCGTCTCAGCCACGCAGCCTGTGTTATTGTTTTGACTTTACTAATGCAAGTAATTTAATATCAAATTTCATATGAAAATTATAACAATTTTATCGAAACAAGAAGCATATGAAGTAAAGTTTATAATCTTGTTGGCGGTTAGAATCATAAATGGGCAACTTGATTTTAGAAGTGAACATGTGACAGTTGTTGGGCAGTCATGTTGTCATAGACAAAGATGTTTCCGTATCCGCAAAATGTCGGCCATTTTATTTTGTCCATGTGTTCGTTATTTAAAATGCACGTGAACAATATTTCATTTAAAAAAAAAAAACGCTTTTATAAATGAGTGATTTTTTTTCGCGTTTCTAAGACTCAAAATATATTTGACTGAATCTTTGATTGATAACTTGCAGTTTCCACACAATATATGGTAAAAAGAAAATTTCAAAATGGCGGCTTATTTTTACTATGTGCATATGACATTGTCATTCTATTAACTAGCTCGCGTAGCATTTAAGGTACATCCATGTGTCATATGACGGATAAATTAAATCTTCACATACATTCAAAGCATTTTGTTTTTCATACGCTTAGTTTTTTTCAATAGCAATATCGTAAAACAAATCGTCAAAAGAAAAAAACATTTTTTTTGACATCTGCCCATTTTAAGGTTAGAAAGTTAACACTGCCATTGTATGATTTCAATTTGTCGTGCAATTTTTGCTCTGTGGGCGTTTCCAATTGGTAATTGGAAAGTGTTTAATGCAGTTTACAAATAATGAATATGGATAGAATATAATAAATATATGTGAAATAAAAGTGTTTATTTCGCTGAATTCGAAAAGTGGTTGCCGCGAAATTTTTATTCAGGTGAATGCACACAAAATGTTTGAGAACCATTGTAAACAAAGATTTTTCTACTATCTATTGGACAGAAAACCGAATGAAATGCTGATCATTGGAATGGAATTTATTTCTATCAATTGGAATAAATAATGATTTTTATTTTTCAGTCAATTAATTTTCCATGCCACATGTAGACAATATAAGTTACAAGGGAACACTTTTAAAAAGCAGTTGCAAGGCCGTATTCAAAAGATGTACTATTTAAATTGAAATTTTATGTCTAGTTATATTTTTATCCACATCTGCTTCCAATTTGGAGTATGTGGACTCCCAATGGAGCTTGCCTCTACAGTGTTTTTTTTGCACAGCTTCTCTTTCATCGATGAGAGAAAGGATAGAGCTACAGCAAAAGTGGTTGTTGGGTCAGGTTTAAGCATGGAATGGGTGAGACACCATTAATCTAGAGTTAGATATATTTGAATTCTGTCAAATATTCAGTTGAAGAATTTCAAATCTTCCGGTGTTAATTGTATCCAGATTGGGGCTTCAGCTCAGGGGCTTACACTTAACCCATTGTTGATGGTGTGCACAAATTTGTGTTTAATTAACATAGTAATTAAAAACCCGTAAACAAAAGTGTTAAAGGAAAAAACCATCTGCATGTAGAATGTAGAATATCTCACTCAGCTGTTTATTTTAATGAATAAACATAATATTGGCCTAGTAGGCCCATATTCATAGAGAGTTTATAAAAAGATGTAGAGTCAAAAGGTGTGAGAGGATTAACTTTTAATTCTTTACCTTCACTCAAATTAAAATAGAATGATTTAACCAATTAAGACCGTTTATCACTTTTGAGGTGTCAACTGTCTAATTATTTGTGGAGAAGCATTATTTTATTCAATTACTTCCACATGTATCTTGATAAGATCAAGACCAGCGTTGATATCAAGAATTGACAGTTAATTCCTCAAAAGTGATCAGCTATTTAGAATGCTTAGTAACTTTTGCTTAGTTTATCAAGGAATACAAAATGTCTTTAAAAGTTTACTTTTATGTTTCCAGAATTCCGTGTGTGGTGATTGAACACAACTTCAAAATGGAGACGAAAATTTCGGATAATGCCTTTTTTACGGCATCTAATCTGGAGTCTTTTCATAATATAGTTGGTAATAAAGATATCGAAAATCTTTTTCAAATCAAATCCTCACCGTCGGTCAGTCACGAATACAATGCTCAAAATGCAATGGACGGTTCATGTAATCCACAAAACTCGCATAAAAGTAATTCTGTTAAATATAAAAATCGCGGAATGAAAGTGCAAACTATCGGCGGAATAAGAAAACAATTTGATCGTGAACAAGCCGAAGTGTTACCAAAATATCTCGCTGAAATCGAAAAGTGTATTGAAAATTATCTAGTTGGGGAAAAAGTCAATAAAGTATTGAAATCAAAAATAGAAACATACTTATTGGAAGGTGCGCCATTAAACAGAGCGAGTTTCAAGGGAATATCGAAGATAAATTTGTACAGTTTCTTACATAAGCAGCAGTACATTGAAGTAGATGGAAAAAAAATACTTTTATCTGGAAGTCTCGGAGGAAAAGTGGATTGCGTTAAGTACTCTTCCGCAATCAAAAGCATTAATAAAAATAGTTTTTTGGATAAACCGATATTATCCAATCCTGTGCGCTCGCCTGGTAAAAGAAAAAACAGCCTTCTGACTTATACGCATCCTAAATTTAAGCCGGGTCCGCTTTCAAAAAAACCCAGATTGAATTGTGCGGATACCGTTGCTAAAATTGAACTGGTAGCAGCTCCTGCAATATGTCTGGATGTTTTCCCAAAAATAGGCACAAAACTAGATTCTACTGCTTGCTTTCACCTGGGAAACATCCTCAAATCCAATGTCTCCATAACTGCAGGATGGGCAGAATTTGCTTCATCTCTTGTTACCTGTGATAAATCATCAGAATTGTCCTCGCCTTCTGTAAATACATTTTCTATACCGTACGAAAACAATCAGAATAGAATGCTCATGCAGAAGGATCTGGATTGGGTTGAACGTCTCGGTGATCATAAAGAAACTACCGGCGGGAACACTCCCGTCGATGCGTCTGTTTTTGATTGTGTGATGCAGAATCTGTCAAAATACAATCCTAGGGATGAAATAGAGGGTTCTGTAAAATCGCTCGTCACAGATTTGGTGCACAATGTGTGCGTTGGTCAGTATCAAGATAGGCTTTGGAAGTATGACACTGATTATATTCCTTTTGAAAAATCCTCAATTGAAAGCTCAAAAAAAGAAAAGATTCCAACAAAGAGAAAGTATAATAATGAGCTGAAGAGACTTGATGTAACTATTATAGACTACAATGATGTGAATGACACAATTGAAAAGTGCTCAAATGAATATTGCAAACTAGGATGCGTGTGCTCCAGTCTTCAAGCCTCCTGTCTACTGAACAATCACTGCGGTCAGACTAAATGTATGCTGCGATGCATCTGCAGTTTCGACAGAGACTTCACCCATAAGAGTTATGCGATGGAGCAAAATTCCAAAATATCAAATTACGCTGTCGCAAATCTTCAAAACCATCTTAATCGATATCTTTCAAAAGAGGAAAAGAAATTTAGGCGAACGGTAATACGGTCTAACGACCAGACTGTTGCAATTGGTGCCTGTCGAAGAGGATCTCGCGTGCCAAAAAAATATGAAGACTTCATTCTTCCTGAGAGTGATATCTTACAAGAAACGGTCAATCAAAAAGTGGCAAGAGTAGAATTGATGCGACTTTCCGATTGCTTACAATTCGATTCTTTATGCATGGTGCACAATCTTTACCGATGCTTTTGTAAAGGTATATTTACTGAAGGGACACCTTACGATTTTAGTTACAGAGCTAATGAGCACTCTTTACTGTTGGACCAAAGTGTCTCGCCTTCTTCTGTGCAGTCTGATAACATTCTATTAAAAAAATCTGACACATATGATACGCTCACACATGCGCCACGTGAAATTAAAATTCCTCTTAACACCCAGACTAAAATTCCTTCTTCACAATCCGCTTCCTCCTTGTTGAGCAGCAATGATACGGAGAGCTTAAAGTTTGACTGTTCGCGGACATCTTACAACGAAAAATACATAAAGAGGAGTAGAAAGAAAATACTTAAGCTGAAAGAAATATATTCAAGGCGAAAGCGGCATGAAGAAAGCGATCCAGCGCTGAGTAGACAGTTGAATATGCTCATTAGCAAGGCTTTCTACGCTAGAAGTGTTGAGGGTGTTGATCCCGACCCTCTCGATCTAGGGATTCCACCGGGAGTTATCGATCAGCATGCAGTATCTTCCTGTTCGCAGGAAAATGTTAAATCTTTAAAAATTGAGAGTGAAGCGATAAAAATATCTATCAGCTCAGCTGTCCCGGCTATTTCGCTGAGCGATTCATCTTCTCTCACGACCTCGACCGCTTTAGATCGAAGTTGTCTTCAATTCCTATTAAAAAATCTGGAGCTATCAAACCAATCTAAAATAATGCATAGCGAGACGTTTCCAAAACATGTGCTCGGTGAAATAAGTATTTTTTCATGGAAGATTTTTATGCGTCGATTTTTAGATGAGACCATTCACATCTGGGCTACTTTAGAAGCACCTTATAAACTCTATGTCACGTTGAATTCGTCATTTACGTGTCCGGTCGAAGCCGTGCACATATTAAAAAATATTTCAAACGTGGATATGTTCAAAGGGCACCCTTCAATCATGCAAGATTTGTTAAGTTTTGATGAATCCATAAATTCTTTAGTGGTCCTCGTCGGTACATCATTTGCCTGGGAGGCCGTGGCTGCTATGCAGCAACAATCTAAAAGAGACTCCGAGCCTGTTTCTTCAGAACACGCATCCGAAAAATCTGCCGATATGGCGGATGAAAAAACAGGTATTCATTTACCAGAAATTCAATCGATTCAGGGTAATTTTTCGATGCCAAACCGGAAGATGAGACACCGACTAGTGTTTCAGGTTTTACACCGAAGTTGTTGGTGAAAAGTTTTCCACTCAGTATATTTAAATTCAGATGGTTTCAATTGAGTGCCAGCAACAAGTTTGAATTACTCACCATCAACTCGAAGAAGATTATAATGGACAGAGAAAAAATTGACACTGCCATTGAGTTGAGCCGTTCCACCGGACGAATAGTTGCAGTTCTGGCGCAAATACAATTACAAAAAAATTACAAGCAACCGCATTTTGGTGTGTATATAGTACCCGAGTATAAAAATGATATTTTGATAGGGCCTTATAAAATGGATGAAGTTTCTGGTATACAAACGCTTAAGGATCCTAGAAATTTTGTTTCTGAAATATATCATGGATGCTGGTTGAAAGATGCTATAAAATATAATAGCCTTGCAGCCGCCGCAGTGAAAGGTTCTTCCGACGTCCGCAACAACAGTGAAGATTCAATTGAAACCGCCAACCTGAACGGGAAGGTAACTTATTTATGTCTGAGTACTATGAATGAATTTTCATCGGTGAGGACTATTAAAAAAACTAATTCACCTGTTGAAAAAAGTATGATTGCAAATTTCGAACATAACGGAATGAAATACAGAATAGTAAAATGCCTCAAACAAAATGGAATCAATAAAATAAATAGTATTTTGGGTCGGAATACAGGTGGCACTGCACAGAAGTCATTGCTTAAACCGTTGGATAGCACAGAAATAAATCGGGATATCAGATTAGAAATTTGTGGTAAACCTGCTAACGTCAAACCCTGTGTAATACTGAAGGATGATAAGGCAAAAGATCTCGTTTCGGAAAGCGTAAAATCGAAAGTTGCAGTGTTAGACAACACCCAAAATGGTAAAGTTGTTCATCAATCAAAAAATGCTTCAGTTACTAAGAAAGATGAAATTAAAGAAGATAGTGAAGAGTCTGAAAATGATGATGTGATATTCATGCCTATTGTGAATGAAGTAGTAGAGATATCAGACTCTGATGAAGATGGTGAAATCAATCAAAAAAATGTGTGGTTTGCTTGTGCTAATATTCCACAGTTGGGCTACATTTCGGCGACTATGGAAGCCAATTCACTTATCACTCTCAAATTCAAAAACATAGGACCTGTTCAATGTACTTCACCTGTTGCCGGCACAATAAGGATTAACAAGTAAGTTTCATTTGTTTTCAGTTTTTTTTATCAGTTTTATAAAATTTTATAGTCAAACCATAAGCTGAGCTGTCAACTTTGTTGACTTCTGTTGGAAACTTACCCGAATTCCAATATGGACAGTTGCATAAATTGATAAATGGATTTGTGTTTGAATGTATGGTTGACCAATATTTTCTAATAAAAAACATGCAAATTATATTTATTCTACATTTAATTTTATATAATATACACACATTTCAACGACGAATGGGAACGGTAGATTGGAGTTCCACTGTAGTAAGAATGTTGTGAATTTTAAAAATGAATGTTCTCAAACTCACTTCTGAATCCATCGAAAATGTTAGTTGATTAGTATTACAGTATTACGCGATTGTGAGAACTATGTTACAATGATTTTTACTATGTTATAATGATCTACATCCTAACCATTAAATTTCATAAAAAATATATGAATAAATGATTTACATTCTGTTGCATTCATGCAATATGGAATATTGTTACGTTTTAAAAATTCTATATCAATCAGTCTAGATTGTTAATTATTTTTTTACCTTGTTCCTACAGTTTATTAAAGAAGTATGTTGGTTTCATACCATCGAGCCTCAACAGCAATTGGGAACTGATCACAAATTCAAAGGACATCAGACATCTACAGGCATTTGATGAAGAGAGGTTCAATAAATCGCATGTAAGTATACATATTTTCAATCAATCGTAATAGTTTGAAATAAATATAATGATTGGTATAATAATAATACATAGTCTAGTAAATTTTATGAACTTCATAACTTCCACGCAAAATATGTCAAACAAAGAAGCTATACCGTTAAACATTGTTGAAGATCTTCCGAGTGGCATCCACATATATTGCAAATTTGCATTTAATCACCTAAGTAATTGTAGGCTTAGAGAACAATTTCTTAAACCTTATAAGTTATTGTAATAGAAATAGTAAGCAAAATACTTCAAATGAGATTACAAAGTTCTCTCTGTTGTGGTTTCCCTGACTTTATGATCTTTGTTTTGATTTACAATGTAATTTAATCTTAGTCACACGTTATATACAATTATCATACTTTGCAATCATTTTTGTTTTGTTCAAATATTTGTAGTTACATACTTTTATAATAATTTCTTGTATTAATTGTTCCAGGTTATAACAGAAGTGGGGTTCAAAAAGAGGACTAAAAAAACCATTTCCACTCACGGAATAACCTTAAAAAGAAAGTAATTTGATATTATTCAGATTTGTGTATTTATTTCTTTTGTTTTGATTTTGAAAAATCATTTCATTGTATTTTGGTATGCCCAGCCAAAAAAATGAATTGTATGAATACGACCAAGAATGAAAACATTGGAATCGTGATGCAACTACAGTTAGTTGAAAACTGCGTACATAATGCCCAAAAAGTATTTATTACTTTGATCTTTGTAAATTGCTTGTTTTTTTCGGTGTAAACTGACAATTATACAATTAAAATATTTGTATGAAGCACAATTTTGAAAACTTATTATTCTACAACTCAAATCCTCTAAATAAAATATTTCATTCATTCTTAAAGAATCATTTAGGTAGCAATAGAATTGTAGAAACAGAAGAAACATTGTGGTTCCTTTCGTAGTTCTAAACCACACATATACTACATTAACAGATGTGGAATATGTAAGACTTGTAAACGTTTGAATTTTTCATTGAATAGCTTGCCGCTCTAGGATGAAGAAAGCATTGCTGTCTAAATATAGTTCCTACTTCACAGCATCTGTTTTGTTACAAATTTGTTTGACACAGATTTTTTTACTTGTACATATAATATATTTCATGATACAAATCTTCACCAAATTAAGTACCTAGTCAGTAGTAACATCAAATAATTTGATACGCATACAAAGATCTTCTCAACAATTCGAATCGACTCACTGACAATCATTGAGTGTTTGAAGAATTCACTCAAAAGTTCTTCTCTCTCATTTACCTACGAACTTTATAAATGCACACTTTTTGCAGTTAATCTACAATTATAACGCATGTCTGTGTGCAATCGGTATGGCCACGCATTTGTAGTAGTGAAAATATTTCTGTGTTGGTGTTTCCCATTTGTTCTATTTTGCTCTTTTTTAAATGTGTCTCTCATTGATTAACCACCAAAAATTACTTCTAAAATTCCTAACAACTTCATAACAAAGGCTGAGAATTTAAAATATAAAAATAGGAGCTGTAGTTAAAGTTGTTGGACCGTGGTTGAGTGTAAACGTTATTGGCTTGGGATGCAGAGCGCACAAGTTGAAATCCTAGTCCAGGCAGTCTCATTTTTCAATTGAATTATTGATTTCCATTCGAAGACAATTTCCCTCGCCCACCAGTTCAATCCTAAAAATGGCATGTGGCGAGAATGATTAGCTAACTATTAGTCCTATCCTTTCCATCTCTACTCTCTTTCATAAAGAGAGGTTGAGCAACTGAGTAATGAGCAGTTCTCATAGGAATCCTCGGTTGAGATTAAATCCATTACAAGTCTATATGCTAAACACTGGGAGTTGACATGGTTTTTATTTTTATTAATAAATGTATCCAAATCACCTAAATATGCACTTTTGAAATTTTTTGTCATGCAAAAGTATTAAATATTTCAAAGTTTCTCTGTTATAAGTGTTATATTAAAAGAATTTTTTATTGATAAATATGATTAATTTTTAATAAAATAAATGGTTTTTTACGTGTTATACTGAAAATTGTTATTAAAAATTATATTTTTTACTTACAGTAAACTAAATATGATTTTGATAATAATTACATAACCGCAGGGTTGACCATTGCATGCACCATTTATAGTAGACCGAGGAATAAGTCATCTCAATGGAGGTATAAATCTGGTTTTTCCTGAAGAGTTCACTGGCTCTAAAAGATAATTATATATTTCAATGATTGAAGTATTATGCTTATGAAACTTAAAGACACTGAATGCATCTGTGAATAATACAAATTAGTCTGCTCTTTATTTTTCTCTCTTACTAAGTTTATTAGATATGATCTTCATTGGTAATTCCAAGAACAATCATTTTGAAAATTTAAGACTAAAACATAAAAAAAACTGATAAGATAATAATTAAGTTATAAATATGTGCGTCTAAATGTGATGATGAGGAAGGAGGGTTAAAAAATATCCTGGATTATGTGACATTTTTGGACAACCTCTTGGGCTATAAATTTATTCACAGGATTATTCTAATAAATATTTAGTAACTTATATTTTTTCGATTAAGTAGTTATTCAAGAGATTTTCGATGATTTCTACAGTTTATACTAAGAATGCTTTAATTACATGAAACTTTCCATTCTATTATTATTACAGTTACATATATGCACTGTGAATGTTTTACTTCTCATATTATGATTTTATCTATTCAATTTTATCTGTATTAGCAATGCTCTTTTACATGCAATAATTATAGTTTAAGAATATATTTTCCGTAACCAACTCTTTCAACAATTTTATTTCTGAATTATTAAAAGAAATAAAAACTAATGCTAAATTTACTGCATATATCACTTAGATTTTTACTCATTCATCATTGTTCCTACTGTAAAAAACCAATTTTTTTTTCTTCTGATTTTTCAAAAAATTCTTTCTTCTTTTCTCTGTGATTCTTTTTATTTTTAAACTGAATTGTATTTCTTTCCATTTATTAATTATTTTTTTAAATACTAAGCTTAGTGTAAATAGAATACTCCAGATATTGCTTCTCTTTTAAAGTTCACGTGTTCAAGTATGTATTGTCAATTTTCGTGAAAAGTTAAATTGATTGGTGATAAATTACGTTTTGCTTTAAAACTATAAACTTTGATGAATGAAGCAATGCAGTATATTTATCCATAATAAATTAAATATAAGTTTTATTCAAATCTCAAAATACAATGTATTTGCAAAAGATTTGTGGCATTTTTAAATTACACTGTGATCTGGTATTCCAAAATGTCTTTTATAAAAAAAAATATTGCCAAAGTAAACTAGTACTTGTTCATAGTTATTTGTTAGATTAAGTATGAATTGTTGCCGGGCCGTATATATGGCTCAAACCCCTTCATGTCTCTTAGTGGCTGATAATATGAACAGCATTTTCCTTCAATGTTACTTTGAAATTACAAAATCAAGAACACCACATTTCAAAGTCTTATAAATGGCTCGGCTCTATGTTACACTCATTCATTATTTTTTAAGACTGTTTGTTAAAATGTTCTTGTATATATAAAATTTTTATGAAATACAAATACTATATTTAAAACTTATTTTGAATATATATTATTTTTTTATGTATGTGTTACCCTTAGATATTATTGTCTTTTTTTTTTATCCACTATTGCTATTTCTTTGCGAAAATCTCTAAGGTTGCAGTACTTTTCTGTTACAACGTCAAATATCAAAATTCCAATTCCTATATAAATTATAATCCAATGGCTTATTAATTTACCAATTTTTTCATATCCAATCATTTTGCATCCACAGTATTCTCGAGCATCAAGCAGGCTGGTAGGTAAATTGGATGGGAAATCGTTACCTTACTTTGAAAAGGTTCTAATGGTCATTTTTTCCTAAAATTACTTTTTGGTCGGAAAAGCTTGTATTTACTGCATTCTATCATAATTATTATATATTATGCAGGGCTGTGGAGTCGGAGTCGAAGCGGCGTTTTGGTCGGAGTCGGAAATTTGAAAAAGATAGAACTTTTTATTTTTACATTTAATATGTCAAATTTGGCTATTGGCAGGATTGGTTGGTTGATATATAATTGAATACACATAAATATGACAGGTAGAACAAAACGTGACGAAATTAAACTTTTTTAGTCAGAGTCGTGTTTTTGGTAAATGCTGGAGTCTGAGTCGTAATTTTGTTTACTAATTCCACAGCCTCGATATTATGAGGTTCAGAATTATCTATGGTTGAATAACGGAGTTGCACTGCATCTGCACACTTTTTTTTACTAAATTTATTTGACAAAGTTCTAAGAATATATAATCATTATTTCTCATCAAGAGTTGTGAAAAAAGATGCTTAAAATAAGTTATTTGAAACATTTTTACTTGCTCATTGTTACGTGAATTTTAATCAATCGAAATTTCAAACGCTCATATCTCAAAACAGTGTCAAGAGCAGTTAGAACCTTTACGAAGTAAGGTGTCGAAATTTCATGGATATATAAGATTCAATTTATATTTAATTAAATTGAAAATGAATATATGATACAATCAGCTTAAGTACTTACCATAGGATTTCAATTTACTATATAACAATGATACTGTTCTTCCAACAAAGCTTCACTGCTATTGTGAATGACGTTTATAATAAATTTAAATTTAATATAGATTTCATATTGTCATTAGAAAATACAAACTGATAATCTGACAAAGCTTAAAAAATTGACCTTTTATAATGTTCTGAGCATAAGAATTATTCAAATACCATCTTTTTCTGAAAATAAGACATAGCACGATTTTCAGGATTTTTTGGAATATAAGCCCTCCCCCAAAAATAAGCCCTAGTTAAAATGTGAACACCAACATGTGGCGATTATTGCTAATGCCACACTATTTGCCCTCGAAATGGCAATAGAATTTGATATATCAACAGAAGAATTTAGAGCGTCATCACACTGGCTGGATAACTTCCTTCAACGACATGAACTGTCCCTAAGTAGATCAACAACAATGTTCAGACTGGAAGCCAATGAAGTTGTTAAACGTGCACTTGCATTTAAGCTTTTTGTTGATGGCATCGACTTTTCTAAATACCAACTCTCCAACATGATTGCTATGGATGAAACTGCAGTATTTCTAAGCCAAGGATCTCAAACAAAGGTTCACCACAAGAGTTCCTCGTCAATATACGTGGTTACGAAAGTGCATGTGTTACCTGTATTTTGGCGATTCATCTGGATGGCAAGAAAGTCTAACCGTTAATCATCACTAAGGGCAAGAAAGACAAGGTTGAATGCGTTTCAGGCAGGGCTGTGGAGTCGGAGGGGCGATTTGGCCGGAGTCGTACTCGAAGTCGGAAATTTTGAACATTTTATTTTTGCATTTAATATGTCAAATTTGGCTTTCGGCCGCATTGATAGGGTTGATATTTAATTGAATACACATAAATAGAAAATTTAGGGAAAAAAAAGTGACGATATTAACCTTTTTAAGTCGGAGTCGTGTTTTTGGTCAATGTCGGAGTCGTGGTTTTGGTAAATGCTGGAGTCGGAGTCGGACTTTTTTTTACCTACTCCACAGCCCTGGTTTCAGGAATTTATGTCATTGAAAGTGTAAAAGCCTGTTGCACCCAAGTAGTTATAATAAAGTGGGTTGATTTTATGCTGCCACTTCTGTTTAGGGGTCGCCAAAGAGGTTTACTAATTTGAGATTCAGCCAGTACTCACCGCGCTAAAGACATGAAAAGCTTCCTTGCTGAGAGGTTGATCAAATAATGATTCCAGCGGGAATGACTGCCTATCTCCAGACACTTGATATAGCAATAAACAAGCCATTCAAGGATTATTTGCGCATCGAAGTTAATGAATACATTGAAAAAAGAATGGTGAGAAATCAACGTGGAAATTTTGTGAAGCCTGACCTACAAGAAGTAGTGAATTGGGTGAAGAATTCATGGGATAAAATAACTGACAGTTGTATTTCAAATGCACTACGAACAGGCTACTTAGACAAGAAATACTCATTTAAGGATAGCTATATTGCAGGACATGAGCTTCGGTCCAATGATTCAACAAGAAATGGATTTGGAGGGAATTCAGAATTTGATAAGTTATGACGATGTTCCAGAAGATGACATGACTGTATTCGAATAAATTAAAAATAAATGTAAAATTCCTATATACAAATAAATATTGAACGAAAATGTATAAATCTACTTATTGTACTTGAAAAATAAGCCCTCCCCCGATAAGCCCTAGCTCGTATTTCGGACCAAAAAATAAAGTAAGACGGTGTCATGTATGTTTATCTATGGACGGTGTCTTATTTTCGGAAAAAGACGGTACCATTATCAATTAATTACTGCTATAATTATGTATACATATTATCTTGTCTATGGTACATATGTAGGTCAGTGGTGATAATAATTTAAACATATTTTTGTCTATGGTTAGATTGTATAATTTAGCCTACCCAATACTAAGTATATTGATGGTATATTGTCTATGCAAATAGTGACGTTTCTCATGTGTATTTGACACATGCCGGAATGAATTATTCTGAATGTTTATAATTTAGTAATAAAATTGTGTCACTTTGATCTACCATGTCTATTCAAAATGATCCTAATAATCGTGGAAATAATTCTCAAAAATCCACGAATCAGAGAAAAATATATCGAAAACAAAAAAGGCTACAACACATGCTGGCTGCTGACATTGGGATCGAATTGACGGATAATCCTGAAAAGGTTGTAAAGCGTAAACATTTTTTTGATTGCAATTTTAGTAGAATTCTGGCTGTCCGTCTTTATTATCAGTATTTAATTTTATCCCTCACAGACGCTTTCTAAACAGCGTTCCTCAAAAGTGCGACATTAAAAGCTTTGAATCCACATTTTATTCTCTGCATTAAAAGCAACCGCGGCTAAAAGTATGTATGTTTTTTTTAGAATATCGCGGTTTGTAATAGCGGTCTTTCAACAGGATTAAAAGAGCATGATCTACTGTCAACTTGCATGAAGTATGGAGATGTTGAACAAATCGTTATGATGCTCGGAAAGTCATATTGTTTTGTTGTATTTTGTGATATGAAATCTGCCGTCAATGCTTATACGAACATGCACGGCGCCACGAATTTAGCTCAAGGCAATAGACCATTGTACCTTAGCTACATTCCGTCAGGTCAGTCAAAACAGTAATACAATACATATTGGTTTTGTATAAATAACTTTGCGTTAATTTATATTTTTATCAGTTGAATATGAGCGCGATGAGTGAAACTGGTTCTGATCTTAGTAAATTAACTGAAATAAGTACAAAAAATGTTTAATTAATATCACTTAGCTTCAAAGTTTTTAATGCCAATCTGGATTAATTTACTAATGGTTGGAAATCAATTACATTAAATCAATTGAATAAGTAATTTATGTAAGTCTTTTAAATGTGACGTTGTTAAAAAGTAATTAAAAAAGTTCATAAGATGGGAATTATTGAAATTCCATCAAGCACCTTGAGTCTTAATCCTAAACAAAAATGAAGATTTTCAGAATGTCCTACTGTTGCTTTGATGTAGCAATATGTTATGACAACATAAGATTATGAATAATTGTCAATTTTGCTTAAGTTTCCACTTCAAATAGTTTCGTAAAACATTTGCATCAAATGTTTTCAGTGCCACCCACAAATAGCGCAAACTGTGATGTCGTTCCCGATGGACTGTCACTACTCGAGAATTTTATTGATGAAGGTGAAGAACTATCCCTTCTCGCTCATTTTAATTTTGAAAAAACATCACCTGATGCCAATATGAAACATCGAAGAGTGAAGCATTTCGGATACGAGTTTATTTATGGCAAAAATAATATTGACCTCGGCAATCCGCTTCAATGTGGAGTTCCTGCCTGTTGCGACTTCTTATGGGAGAGATTGAAAAGTCACTGGCCTGAGCTCGTAAGTCCTCCCAACCAGCTAACGGTTAACCAGTACGATCCAGGACAAGGTTTGTATTTGAGCTATGTGTTTTTAAGGGGGTTTTCTGGTCTAGTGGCACAAATTTTAGGTGTTTATATAAATTAAGAAATAGCATTTTTCCATTTTTTTACCAGATGTTTATTAATATTTCAAGAATATACAAAAAAATATTCAAACCAAAAAAGTTACAGGCTGGTAAAGTGGGGGGGGTCTCAACTCTTCTAGTCACATGTCATAAAGGTCACTTTGAAAATATGCAAAAAAAAAACGACAAACTTTTTCAGAATCCTAGACTGGAATACCCCCTTAATTCAGTCTGCTGTTGATAGTTATACATAGTCCACAGATTTATAAATTTATGTATAGTTTCTTTTTCATAGAAAGACAGGTGGTCCATTTTATTAGAAAGCATTAAATCATTGAAGGTTTGAATTAATCTCTTCAATAACTTTCAGGTATTCCATCTCATGTAGACACTCATAGTGCATTTTTAAGTCCTATATTATCCCTTTCTCTGGGCTCGCCTGTCGTAATGGAGTTTAAGGCTGGTGATAAAAAATATAACAAAATATTGACTTCTCGGTCTTTACTTATGATGGATTCAGCTGCCAGGTAAGATTTTGATATTTCCTCTAAATCTACATGTAAATATACATACATATTTAACCTTTTCTTTTGTCATTCACAATTAGTGAATTATACGTATTTAATGGAAGCACGACAAAAGGTCGAAAGGCATAACGCCGAAAGACACAACGGCCCCGGACATAATGCCCCCAGACATATCGCTCCCGGGCAAATCGTCGCCGGGCTAAATGTCTCCGCGACATAATGTTTCCGCGACATATCATCCCCGGAATTAATGTTCCCGGACTTAACACTAACTCGCAAAAGTTTCATTTTTAAAATATGTTTGATACAATAATTAATACTAATTTTTAAATTAGTTTGACAGTTTTATAATTCTTTTATTCATTCTGCATAGTGGGAATATCTGACATTCGCAAAAATAAATAATATCGAGCATTTAATTGACATTGTAAATATTTAGCATTGAATTAGTAATTGACGTAGGGCTGGCACAATTTTTTTTCGCATAATATATTTTCATACGATTTCTTTATTCATTATGCATTTCAACAATTCCCAAAATATAAGTCGTACACACCATGCTTGACAAGTATTTTGAATAAATAGTTAATAACTTATATATTTATAAACTATAAATATTATATTATTATTATTATAAATTTATATATTAATAACTTACTATATATTTATCATGATAAACAAATAGTAGCTTAATTTTAAAATTTGATTATTTCAGATTTATTTTTGTATTTGAATTTATGCCAGATTTTTGAAACAGGGCTTGCGGCAGAGGGGGGAAGAACAGTTTTTTTTTATTTTAATAAATTTTATTTTTATTTTAATAAATTATGTCCAGTCCGTGGCGAAGTGTCAACGGTGTTGGCTTGCATACCGGACCGCCCGGGTTCGATTCCCGGTAGGAATTTTTCTGAAATCTGTTCACAGGCATGGGTGTTTGTGTTGTTGAAAATCCCTTCCCACCTTTCCGATCCCAAAGAGCGACGCATAGTAAAAGCAATTAGCTTATCACTCCTATCCTTTCCATACCTACTCTCTTCTGAAAAAGAGAGGTTGAGCAACTGAGTAACAAACCGTTCTCGAAGAAAAACATATGTTGAGATAAACTCCGTGAGAAGACCATATGCTCCATGTTGGGAGCGAACTTGGTTTAAAAAAAAAATCGACTCACAAATGACATTGCTTCAAATAATATACTGTCTCTCATTAATTTTTCGATTGATATTAATGTCTGGTCCGTGGTGCAGTGGTCAACGTCGTTGACTACCAGACATACGCTAACTCGCAAAAGTTTTATTTTTAAAATATGTTTGATACAATAATTAATATTATTTTTTTAATTGATTTGGAAGTTTTATAATTCTTTTATTCATTCTTCATAGAGGGAATACCCAAAAATTCGCAATAATAAATAATAAAGGGCATTTAATATTTAACATTGAGCCAACCAATCAGCCCCTTATTACGTCCAAAATAAAAATAGTTATGAAATTATAGAAAAAATAATATATGTATATAACTATAAAAGCCACTTTATAGTATTTGAAGAATACATTTAATATCATTGATCGTAATAATATTAGTTAATCGATTAATATAAACTTGAAATTTTAGTTGCAAATCTCTCTATAAAATATCGATATTTATAATTATAGAATCTCAAATTTACATGCTAGATCAAGGGTGGCTAACGCGGGGCCCGCGGGCCACACGTGGCCTGCGAGTGTCTAATTGTGGCCCGCAAAGCATTTTTTTCTTTTAGTGTACATAAAACCAATTTTCTAAAAAAGTAAATTTTTAAAAAATAAGCCTGTATCGTCAAACTATGACTAGGCGTGTCGACGACATTAGAAACCATATTGAAGATAATGGGAGAAATCGAATACTTGCCAAGTATTTTAAATAAATAGTTGATAAATTATATATAAAGGGTTTTTCATTAAGGGCGCGCAAACTTTTTTTTAAAATAAAACAAAAACGAATGAAGATATCTAAAAAAAAAATATTATGTTTTGAAGTACATTTAGTGGCAATTATGTATAAAATTCAATTTCCCTCGCATGACCACTGCGGGCACGTTTGAAGAAGTCCAATCGTTGAATCCAATTTTCCACCACTTTTTCACGTAATTCGGCCCGAATCGCACCAATTTCGCGTTCAATATTTTCTCTTAGCTCTTGTAATGTCTAATAAAGAATATGAATAATAATTAAATTTCATGGTTCTAGGTATGAATGGACGCATGGCATAGCTCCTCGGCCATATGACTTGATTGATGGTCGAGCCGTCTTGAGAAGTCAAAGAACATCTCTTACCTTCCGTTGGGTTCGTCCCGATGCTATCTGCCGGTGCGCCTTCCATCAACAGTGTGACACGTTTATGAATAAAGTCTCGGAAAAAACATCCAATATGGAGGAACTGGCTCCAATAATAGAACAGCAGCACGTCCACCAAGTAAATATATCAGTTATAATGCTTGCAATGGGCAAAATAGTTCCTGATCATTATAAAATATGTGAATGTAGTACAAAAAAATTGCTCTTTATTTTTTACACATAATGACAGTTAAAACATTAAAAAAAGTGATCAAATCATAGGTATATTTTAAATATTTACTTTTTGCTCATTTTTTATGTCCTATAAATTGTTTTTTTTTTCTATTTGAATATTATATTATTATAAAAAAGTGACAATCGCCATAATTCTTAATGACTCTATCTTCTTCTTTTAGGTGTATGCAAAAATCGCATCACATTTTAGTGAAACCCGATCTAAAATATGGCCAAGTGTTAGTAATTTTGTAGAAAGTCTTTCTACTGGATCATTCCTTGTTGACATTGGATGCGGAAACGGAAAGAACTTAAGGCTTCGCAATGACATAATGCAGGTAATAATTGCCACTTAGCTAACCACCAGTCCTGTCCCAGCCACATCCTTCTATTTCTAATCTCTTCAAAAAAAGAGATGTTGAGTAAAAAATTGAAAATGGCTTGATGGAATTAATAAATAAATATTATAAGAATTAAAATAACTTGATGCTCCTTATTTCATTTTTTTTAATGTATATACATTGATAATATATGGTTGTAAGAAAATTTATTTCTCAATTCCAACAACTTAAAATGATGTAAGCCACTTATAATTTGTGCCACTTATAACCAGGTGTTAGAATATGGGCATTTTCATTAATTGATTTTTGCTCGAAGGCGTGCATCTGATATTCCCCCTTCTCCCCCACACACACCCTACCAATCCTAAAAATCTGCGTAGAAACCGCGATTGGATAACCGTTAGTCTTTTGCTAGCCCTATCCTTTTATCCCTACTCTTTTAAAAACAGGAGAGGTTGAGCAACTGACTATGATTCACATACTCTTTTAATTTAACTATTCTTGAAAATGTTAAATTGAATGTTCCTGATAATTTTTTGAGGAATCGTGAACATGAGTTGTTTGTTCTTCCAAGGGGTAGAACCAGTCTGCCAATGGGAATGCCACTGGGAAGAGCTTTAACAATTTTAAACGACATTGCTTCTGATGTCGACATATTTCATATTGACGTGAGTGAGTTCAGACGAATACTATATTTTATGGATAAAAGTTGATTTTGTCGGAACTCTCTTGGTTGACATCTTTAAAATTTCTAATGTGATTTTATAAATTTTTCTCTCTGTTCTTATGGCTACAATTTGTAATTTTTATTATGTGTATACAAGTATGTATGTATATGTAAATAAATTTGTCAAATGCATGGCGTAAGCTGTAATGCCATGATTTGTATTTTTTTATGAATAAATAAATAAATACTGCTATAATTATCTCAAGACTAGTGAATTATATTATTATTATCATCACAACTTTTGTATTTTAAGATGGGCATTGAGTACACCGCTGCATTGGCTGAATTAGCAAAATATGGAGGTGATGAAAACAAAATGTCGGTGGAAGTGACTCAGGCTGATTGTTTGCAACTTCCATTGCTATCGAACTGCGCTGATGCTGTCATCAGTATCGCTGTTTACCACCATCTCGTAACTGAGGTACTGGGCTGTTAATCGTCAAAATTTTTATGCTAACTGAAATATCAAAATGCTAAGAAATTTTATTGAAATAATTTTTAATCTCACCAGGAAAGAAGACGTCGTGCAATTTCTGAAGCTATCCGAGTGTTGAAACCTGATGGATGCGCTCTGATTTCCGTTTGGGCGCGCGATCAAGCTAGGGGCGACAGTAAAACTAGTTATCTTAAACAAAGTCGAAAAAACCGAAAACCAGATGGGCCAAATTCTGATAGCCTCATGGCGAACAATGAAAATTTTGACGTTGAAGAAATCAAAGATGATAACGGCGTCTCGTTAGATATATCTTTGCCTGTCCACGTCAACAGAACTAAGTTTTTGCATCAAGATTTACTAGTACCTTGGAAATTAAAAAACATTAATATCAAAGATGATGATAGCGTGTCACCGGATAAGAGTGCAAAAGAACAGACATTTATGAGATTTTATCACGTGTTTGAAGAAGGCGAATTAAATAGTCTGTGCACTACGGTGCCTGGAGCAATTGTTTTAGATAGCTTTTATGAACAGGGAAATTGGTGTGTTATTTTGAAAAAATCCCCTCAGTGACAATAATAAAATTCATAAAAATTACTATGGCTTCCATTTACTTCAATAACCATTGAGATAACCAGATCTGCAGAAAAGATGCAGCGTACAGGCGTTGTTCACTATATTTCTCAACACGCAGGGAAAATGTTAAGGTAAACAAAACAACTTCCACCACATCCACAAAAATATAATTCAATTTAATGATGACTGTTGTATTTGATATTACTCTTGGTTTTTTTTTGTATTAGATTAAGTGTTAGAAATAAAACTATGTGACAAATGTTTAAATGTTATATATTTTTTAAATATTTAAACATATATCGTTTGGAAAAATGCTAATAATGTATCCAAATTGTAATCTTCCAATATTTCCTTGAGTTGCGGAATCTTACTTCTCACATTGATACCTTTTAGTTTGTTGCGATCCACAAATAAGTCTGCTATTACATCTAAAAATAAAACTCACGTAAATACTTCTTAAATAGATTGTCATTATTGATTGATTTGTGGAAATAGTAGAAAATAATAATATTTTATTTATTCAAATATAATGCCTTTTCAATAAGAACAGTCAGATAATATCTTAAAATTATTGATGTACGATATGGATCATTACTAAAGTAACCTTGCGATAGTAAGTCTGAAAACTCTCCGTAAAGAGGTTAAACATGTGTCACTATTTGTTACACAACATGTGGAATGATCTAAATCAGCGTTGTCCAACAGAAATCGTTTGGTGGGCCAAATAAAATATTACCGGTGAATGGTGAGCCGCATAAAAAACAAAACAAACGTTATAAAAACAATTTATTAATTAATAATTACACTCACACTTTTTTATTTAAAAACAACCAAAAAACTTATCAAACATTTTATTTACTTAATAATTAATGTGACACTTGTTTTTTTTATACTACTTGATATTTTTTTTATTTCGACTGGTAATTTATTCGATGCACATCGCAGTTCATTGATCAAGTTTTCATCAGCCAGCCTGTTGCGACATTTCGTTTTTACTATTTTCAATTTTGTAAAGAACGACTAGCAGCGATATGTGGTTCCAAATGCAGCTGTAATGTACATTGCCAGCTTTTTTAATTTTGGAAATTTATCCTCGAGGATATATTTCTGATAAAACTCATGTTTATTTCCTTCAAACATGCATTTTAACTCGATGTTTGATTGGAGGTATATTAACTCCATTTGTAAATTTGCAGAAAATATTAAATCGGGCCGCTGAAAATCTTAAATTGGGCCGCGTGTTGGACAACGCTGATCTAAATGAAATTCCACAAAGTTACCGCCGAATTCATTAAAAGTTTTTTGAGGTTGTCAATTGGTTCGTGAACAATCTTTCCTGAGTGCTTATATCACAAAAGGAAATAAGGAACTAAAGAAAATTAGTAGAACCAAATAGGTCATACTTCTCATTGTTACTGATCTTTAAGACTAGAAGTCTCCACTTTACTTTACTTTACAAGCTTTATTGTTTTTATAAAGATTTAAAATTATCCACCATCATAAAACTGTAGAGGTCGAAATGGACAGGCCATGTCCAGCGCGTACCATAGTCATAAATAACAAAAAAGAATTATCTTACCATGTAGCTGTGATAGGCTTGGTTGCTTGTGTTGTTGTGTGGATGTTGGTGGTTTTCGAATAGCATCTGCATATTCTTTACAAAGTTTATCATCAAGCATCATATCTGTGCTGTTGATTTCAAGCTCTCTGAAAAATGTTATAGTATAAACACCATGTGAAATGTTCTCCATCATGTGCATTTAATAGTTTTTTTGCCAAAGCTACGTATTTTATAGATTGGCAATCAGTTGTCTCAGACAGGATACAAAAAAAAAAGTTCATTTATATAGAAAACGTTAGATAGTTCAGGAAAAGATCTACATGAAATTTTGGCTTAGTTGCCAATATCAAGCTAATTCACAATGTCTTTATAATATCAAATAATCACCTCAGAGCATCCAGAAGTTTATTTTCCTTTATTTGACGAGACGATTCTTCAATTTTAGGATGCAGTTTTTTTATTGTACTGATTATTGTATCATCATTGACATCTGAAAAAATATTTATTTTAATTTTCACATTCGTAATAATTATGTGCTTGACGTGATTTCATTAAAACATACTCACTGCATGAAATATCTAAGCGAACTTTCTTCTTAGTAGCCTCAAGGGACAAAAAATCTTTTACGATTGATATTGTGGTCACATTATCGGATTTGAAATCTGCTTCTCCTTTCCTGGATAATAATATAATATAACTTGTATGTGTCATTGTAGAGATAGATCAGTTCTTATTTAGTGATTATTGTAACTATTTAAGTAAATTCATTCTAATAAATTGGAATAATTAGAATAGGGTATTCAACTCAAACATTTAGGCAGTGATTGCGAAACCATTACCTGTGAACACCGTTTGAGGCATTTTAAATATTTTATAAATTTCGAGCCTTTGCAAAGAGCAGTCAAACAATTTTTCTAAAGTTTTTCTATATTTTCTTTCAATTTCACATTCCAATCATGTCCACCTCTAGGGGATGGCTCTTGATCATTGATCCAGTTGATACATTTCGAGTTTTTTTATTACTTACTGATATGAGCAATGCAGTATTGTGTCTGCGATAACAGAACGAAAAACTAGCGTGTCATTTGAAGCAGGCGGACGTGAAGGAATGTCAGGCAACAGTCTAGCAAGCCAAGCATGTAGTTCTGCCCGACTGAACGCTCCCTTGACTGATAGCGTATTATACTCTCTGAAAAATTTGGCACGTTTTACATTTGATTTTTTACGATTACTGTAACTGGATGTTATCAGTTATCGGGCTGCCGTTATATGAGGAGGGACTCTGTCTGATTTTAATGATCTGAAACAGATCTCATGATATAAAATGAACTGTTTGTTATTCACGAGATCACATGTCTTATTGCTATTCATAATTATGGTCAAGCTGTGCTATTTAAATTCACGCTATTTTTTGTATAGAGACTTCTATTAAAACTGAATACTGACTGATCACTGTCTATGTCCTGAATTGTAACGTGCCACGAGAGAGGAGGTATAGGATAAATAAGAAGTTGGCTGCATTTAGGCTGCAAGAGTGGTGTGACGTAAATCCGCAGGTCTCCAGCTGCCGCTAAGCCTTCTTTTATTGCTCCAACTCTCATTTCCAATCTTTGGGTGTTGGCTTGACATCTGTAGGTTGCTAAAAGACTGTTACTATTCTAAAAAAAGAACACTTATTATATTCATGATCATATCAGCGGCTTGCCATACCTATATAAATTTCCTTTCTATTCAGTTGCGCTGGAATCTCTTTTATAATTGATTTTTAGAAATATAAGTTTACAATTATTAAATTTTTTAAGCCTGCAATGGGATGTGTCAGGAAAAATCAAATCTGTTACTATACTATGAAGATTATCGACACTTTTGCACGGGACATTGACTACTTTGGTGAAAGGAAAATATATAATTTTAATCCCATGTTAATACCTCCGGATCACATGCCCTTGTAAGAAGAGCGGTGTTAGGCGCAGCGTCAAGTAATTGTAGTGGTGCTGAGCTCTGAAGTAAAAGAGTGTCTAACGGAGCACCCAATGATACGCACACTCTACTTGCACCATCACCTTCAACAGGCCCCCACTAAAATGAAATTGGTAATTGAAAACGTTTATGTATTATCTTAACTATATTTAGTTAGAATTCCTTGCAAACATTCATGAATTTAAAGTGATTACTGAAACTTTATAACGATAGTGAACATTACTGAAATGATATTGAGAAAACATTACTTCAATATGCAAATGGAGTTGTAGTAAGTCCATTCAAATATTTCTACGCTACTAGTCAGATTTTTTTAAATTGTATAATTGGCCTGCTTTTTCACATTCATGTTTGCAGTGTTTGAATGATTATATACGCGTAATGTGTTTACCTCTTCACTAATCTGGAGTGCAGGTATTGCAGATAGTCCTTGAGATAAAGGTTGCGTTGCAGTTCTGTAGCGTGCTCTTTCCTTTTCAACTCTTACTTCTAACTCTTCCACCTCACTTCTATTTATTCAGAGAAATAGATTTAATATTTTTTGCTTATTAAACATGGACTGACATATAAAAACTTGTATTTGACACACTTTTTCTACATCAATATGCTGATAATGCACTCACTTGAGAGTTTGTAATCTCGCAGCAGTTGTAGCCGAGGAAACAGAGGGGGACAGTCCAAAGAGACGACCGGTACGTGTTGCCGCCACTATTCCACCACTCCATCCCCATATTGATGTTACACTTTCACCACATCTCTATAACACCAAATTATCAATATTACAGTTATTTGATTCGTGGTTAACATTAATCTATTTAATACAAGTTTAAAATTGTCATTCCTATGAATAGTCCCAAATGTTCATATTTGATTTACACACAATGTATGATGACATTTTTCCGAAGTCCAAAGTGACATGCTCCAATGATATAGATATAGATCAAGATATTAAAATTACTGAAATTCAGGTTTAAGCAATTCATTAAATTTACATGGGAAAATAAAAGTTGCGCTGTTTGCTGAGGATCATCTGCCTGCAAACGGTATATTTGAACAAGGCCATCTGAGCGGGCTACCAAAAAAAGTGGAACACTTCCTCCTGGTGATCCTCCTTCCCACCATCCTGTAGCCGTAACACCTGCTGCGCACTCTATGCCTGAAAACTCTTGTATCAATATACTTCCGTGCTCCCTAAAATAAAAATGTTTGATTTATATCTGTTTCTATAAATTAGATAATGATGATCAAATAATACAAACTGAGATTTCAATTACAGTAAACTTACCATGCTAACAAAAAGAGAGCTTTGTTTTAATTTTTCTCAGAATATGAAGTCAAGTTTTTTTTATTTATTCATGATGGTGTAATATAGTGAAAATTTTTACTTGTCGAGTGAAACTGAATGTAAGCTTCCACTGTCAGCGCCGCAAAGTAAATATGGTGGAGGACGCGGTTGGGGAGGTCCGCATAGTACGCGAGGACCTGCAGGAAGTCTACCAGTGGCCAAAGCTCTTCCTCTCTCGATCGCTCTCACAGCACCACCGCTACATGAGACTACTCCCACTAAACGGCTGCTCTATAATTATATTAAAATTAAACTTATTTTGAAAAAGTGTTCTATATTAAGCATTAAACTTCTCAAAAATTTGTTTTAAAATGTAAATACCGATAAGATATCCTTACATTGGGTAGCTGAATAGCTGATAGATCGACTATTGTATCACCGCACAAATAACTCCCAACTTCTTTACAGTCTCTATAGTGAGTCACACAATGAGTTCCTGCTACGAGAAGATCAGCTTCGTGTACCCACCTAATTTTGAAAAAATGATATAATATATTTACTATTAGAATACAATACGGTAAGAAAAATAACAATGTATTTTAGTTCTACATAAATTATTTTATATATTTGTTGATATATTTCGGCTACGCCTTGTCAGAACTATTGACGAAGGCGTAAGTCGAAATAGCTATCAACAAATATATAAAATAATTTATGTAGAACTAAAATACATTGTTGTTTTTCTTACCGTATTATAATGGAGTTCTACCAAGTAAATGCCTACTCAATCAATATTAGAATACAGTTTTTGTTTGTACAGGTATAAATATATTGAGAAAAATCTCACATTGCTATGATAGGTTCTGCTAAATTTGTTTCAAGAGATAGAAAAAGTTTTCCCTTTTTTGTGTATCCACGAACTTCAGTGCCGGATGACACAAATATTTTATCAGCCAATCCACCTGTAATGATATTATCACAAAATAAGACATTTCCCGGGCATATGTTCAATTATATTACCGTGATTTTAAGCATTTGTTTATTTGATCAAATAAATGTTAGTAATATCAGCTACTGTTAGCATGTCCCTTTTTATTATAAAATTTGAATTTTGATTATTAAAACAATTAACAAAAAGAATAAAAAATTATTGAAGACGTTATTATTTTTTTTTTTTTTAAAGTAAGTACTTACATGGTAATTAATATTTTGTTACAGTTGTTTAATAATAAGAGAATAATTATCAACTTTTGGGAGTGGCCAGATAACATTATGATTTTTTGGCAGACCTGTATCGTGGAGAAACTGGAATTGTCAGAAATTGGAAAATTCTTACTGCTTTTTAGTAGATTATTGTCATTATCATTCTTATCTTATTATTATTCTTATTTATATTATTAGGACAGAAGTGTGAACAAAAGATCCTATTCATCTCTGTGGCTTATGTCACAATTAAATGAACACAGTAATTGAACAACATAATGTGTCGAGAAAAATCAGAAGGTATTTTTATATTTTTTAATCAAAATCTAAGTCAAAAAGTTTCCACCAAAAGTCATCAAGTCAAACCATGCTTTTAAAAAAAAATATTTTTATAAAAACTGAATTTGGAAGGTATAAACCTTGCGCTGAGCCTCCAAGGTGAACTGATGTGATTGGTTCACCAGGTAAAGTTTTAAAATTAAGTTGTAGCTCGCCATTTTTAAATGAACACACTTGTAGCACTCCATCCTGGTCTCCAGTAACAACCTGTTGATCAATATAGAATACGCAAAAATACATTTCACAATTAAAATTCTATGATTAAGTAATTTTTTGAATAAATAGAAACATTGTAAGGATTTGTATAATATCAAAATATTTAATCACATGATTAAATATTTTTGCTCCTACTTTAAGTCCTGATTTGGATCCAGCAGTTGGCAAGAGTTTTAAAGTATTCGGTGATGTTAATCCAACAACAGTGTAATCAGTATAAGACAAATCTAGATCCATCGTCATACAATAAAGTTGACAGTTAAGAGTTTATATTTTATAATATCAATCAATAAACTCATAGCAACCGTAAAACACAACATTACTTTGAGTTGTTTTCCTGGCATACGTACAATGTTGAACCATTTATGAATAATTGTTTTATGCTGATGTTTAAATATTAAGTTTACCTTATGCAAATTGAAGGAATTAATTTCACAATATATTTTCATTGCTTCAATGAAACAACATTACATATTCATCATAATTGAAACATTTCAAAAATTATAAATTGAATAAATACATAAATACCTATGAAAAATTTAATGCAAGCTCTCATCAACCTTTTGATTATGAAAGGAAATAATGTGACATAATATTAAACATTTTTTTTTATTTTTAAACTTTTTTCGCACATTTTTTTTTAAATCCCCCTTTTCTCTTAAAATGATGGCGTTAGTCAAAAATTAAATATGTTTCTTATATTTTAGAATAACTATATCACACAAAGCATGAAATTACGTTATTATCTTGCATTATATTTCAATATTATTGTTTTTGAATATTTATTTAAATAGCAACATTTTTAAGTTGTCAAAATTTATCGTTAGGTGTCGCCACTTTTTCTGTTTCTTTCCAATCCGTTCACTGTCAAAGGTACGCGTGGTATATGTTTTATCCGTTTTAATCCTGTTAATTTAGGAATTTTTGAGCGTTTTTACGCATTTATCTTGTAAATCAATTGATCTGGAATGTGAAAATAAAGTGATTTTTCGTTGGGCGCCTCTCTTCCACGATAAACAAATTCAACCCGTGTCGGTCGTTCTGTCACTTCTCTATCCGTTCACGATAATATCTTGAGATTTATTCTTTATTTTAGTTGACATGGCCAAGACTAAGGGTGAGAAGAAGGGCAAATCTGCCATCAACGAAGTCGTCACAAGGGAGTACACAGTGAACCTTCACAAAAGGTTACATGGCGTCGGCCTGAAGAAGAGGGCACCCAGAGCCATCAAAGAAATCAGGAAGTTTGCAGAGAAGCAAATGGGCACCCCTGATGTCCGAGTCGACACCAGATTGAACAAATTCTTGTGGTCCAAAGGAATCAGGTGCGAATGTTTTCTCAGTGCCAGTGCTGTCAAATCGAGTTAACCTAACATTGCCCGACTTCGAACACATTTCTTTGAAAGACGGTAGCCAGTGAGAAGTTGTAGAGTTATGATGATTAAATGTTCATTTGTTTACAAACAATGGATATTTTCATAATCTGTCCATATACAGTGTTATTTTGTGTATTCATCAAACAATATGTTGAACCTGATGATTGGCCAAGTCTTCAGTAAATATATGTATCTTTATCTAAAGAGTACTGATGCACAGTATTATAACTGTTAACTTGTCTTATACGAGTAATGGTTTTGCAATGTACACATTATTTACCTTTTATTGTTTAACATTTAAGGAATGTTATTGTTCACATCAAGGATTATCCCATTTCTTCAAAGTTTTATTGACATTTATATTTTAAGTTTAAAACGAAATTCAGCAGTTATTTTCGAATCCATATCTGCTTCCATGCTCACCTTGAGACATACATTTTTATTGATGGATTGAACTGAAGGTTTTTGTGAGAATTATTCTGCCAGTCGAGTCTTAGAGGGTTGAGGAAGCTTGAATTGTTGTCTAATTCATGAACCCTCTCTGCAATTAGATTGATTAAATGGATTAAAAAATAGATTTGGTTGTCTATTTTAAAATCAGCACATACATTTAACCATTACCTGTGGAACACCATTACTAAAGTCTTCTTAATCCTTCCAATTGTAGAAACTATAAATTGATGATAGTTTTTGCCTGTTAATCAAAATTATCAGAAGAAGACACCAAACCATACTGATTCTATTTGTTTGTAATTCCAGAAATGTCCCCTTCAGAGTACGTGTCCGTTTATCTCGCCGCCGAAATGACGATGAAGACTCTGCAAACAAATTGTTCACCCTCGTAACCTACGCCGCTGTGCCAACACTCAAGGGATTGCAAACCGAGAATGTTGACGCCAGCCAAGAGTGAAAGAAAATTATTTTTAGTTTCTAATTAAATTTGGAAAAAAAACCTTATTGTTTTTATTTACTTTTACCCCAAACGTAACTATAATATTGAGAAATTTGACTTTATCTAAAGTTTAATACTATCCTAAAAGTCATATTGTAGTACTTATGCAGAGAGAATAAGTAGAGCAATTGAGTCATGAATTATTTCTGATTTAGGGAAACAACACAAAACAAAACAGTTATATCCTATGTATGGTTACCATTAATTGCTTTCATTGTGAACCAGCTAGCTTGTTGGTTGCTTTAGTGTAGAATTCAGTTTGTTTGAGTTATTTAATGACAGGCTAACTTTCAAATTTAAATTAACAGGTTTTGTTTTTTAATGTAAAGAACTGCAGATATCGCATAAGGTAATGCTCCGATAGATCAGATGAGCATGGGGCAGGATAGACTAAGAGAACAATATTTTATCTACTTGGTTGAGGAAAGTAAGTTTCCTGATTATTATGAATCTAATTACAATTTGATGGATATGCTGCAGTTCACTAGAGTGTAAATCTGTCAAGCATTGTGAATTAAAACGACAACGACCTGTGGTGGCAGTAATGGTTTAAGGATGCCACTTTTTGTCTTGCAGAGTACAGATAATACTGACATTTAGTTGATGTTGCAAGGGAAATCTCGATGAATTTTCTTATTGAATATAGCAATATGTAACTGGAAGCGCAATAATTTAACAAATAAATGAAAACTATTTTTGATAATTAACATTCAAGGTGTATATAAATTTTATTTGAAAATAATTAAGTAATCTTTACTTATAAAATGGTAGACAACATGCATGAAAAGTTTTTGCATGTGCCTATTTAAAAATATGAACAATACTAAATTAATAAATAGTACAGAAATTTTGGTAAATCTTCAACAAAACACTGAAATAACATGGAAAATGATTTGTTTGGAGCACAGTTTGGTGGGATATACAAAACACTACATACTTATAAATGAATTAATTAAAAATAGTTTCAACTATTTGGACTTGATTGGGAGTAGCGAGGGCTGTGAAATGCTGACCAGTGTGTGTTGTGATACTAATGAGGTTATTTATGTGTGTAACCGGAGCGTAGTGTGTGAGGGCCAGTTGAAATCCTGCAAGTCCAGCATTGATGTACACAACGAGACGAGATTGTGAATCTAAAATAATCAACGCCAACTGTTGTCCAGGCAACGTTATAATTTGTAGTTTTTCTGCGCCATTCATGCCCAACAATTCCTGCTGCTTTTCAAATCTTTGGACATCACCGCTGAATCTGTAAGAATATGCATTTGCAATATAGTAAGTACTGCATTCAAACTGAATGTTGTAACATCAGATCTCGCAACTGGTGCAGCTATTTCTTATGTGATGACAATCCCAGGTACATATTAGATACATTAATGAGCAATCTCAATTTACTACTCCAAGTTCGAATAAAATTCAACAAAAGTCATTCTTCTATATTTGAATTTGTAAAGAAGTCCTTTTTATTTTTATAATTCACATCCCAACAAAGATCTCTAGATTGATCCATCAAATGATATATACTTTATTATAATATTCTCATTGATTCTGTATTATTTTGAAAATGTCAAATTGTAAAAACATTACATATCATTGAACAAAAAATTGAAAATGATAACTTAGTTATTCTACTTGTGCAACCTTGCAAAATAATATGTGTCACCTAGTTTGAAAGCAAGTAAAATAAAAATGTAATTTATATTTTATATTGAAAAATGAATTTTTCTGCAATGTGTGATGGTGTCGAAAACATATTTTCACTGAGATTAAGCTAAATCTCAAGTTAGTATGATTACATAACTACTTGTAAATCGTGATGATGTTTTCATCTCTTGCTGCTACGAAGTGGTGATTTCCAAAAGAAGCTGCAGCAATGCACGATGCTGCAGGTATAGATTGTAGTTTTGCCAAGGTTCCCCGACCTGTGCTCACCCATCGAACAACTTGTACACTCTTTGGACCGGAGATGAGCACGTGGACAACTCCCGATATGTTTAATACACCTATCTTTATATTGGATAATGTTATTAGTGTAAAATAAATATTATTGAAAGTTGTGTCAAATTTCTTAACTAATATTTTGGCAAAAGTGTGGAATTCTGTTTATGATTGGAAATAATTAATGATCTATTTGAAAAATTCTAATGCTAGTTAAAAACAACTACCAAAAGATTCAATTTGAGAGAACTCTTGAATATTGCATCTGATTCAAAAAACTGATAAGCAGTTATTTCAGATTGTTATGTAGTGTTAATGATCCGAACCCAGAGTATTTCATAATATGAAATTATTTTTCATTTGTTTTAATAGTGATTAGCAACAGTTAATGTGAGCTCTAAATATCATGGCCATAATATGTTTTTGTTATGTATACTGAGAGAAATATGTAAATACCTCAGTACTGTTGTAAATATCCATTGATTGACGCCATTTTAAATCATTGATGCTGCCACTCTTTTCATGACAATACAATTGGATTGGACCAAAAACGGATGAAACTAATAGACAACTCTGATCTGTCGGTTCTAAAGACACAGCGTTTGCAGTCATGTTGCTATCAAATAATTTGTGAGAATTCAAATCAAATTCTCTTGATCTCTCATCAAATGGAATCAGAAGGATTTTGAAACGAGAATTTGCATCATAAATTTCGACGAAAAGAGTTATTTGGCCTTCCAGTATGAATGAAAATAGTTTTGTAACAGCTTCATTGAAAACAAGCGGCTTAACATCTGAAAAAAATATTTTGACTAATCAAAGAAAAATTACAAAAGTAATCAGTAGTTAACAAAAATAATTAATGAGAAAGCATAAAATGACAACATGCAACATTTTTTTCCTCCTTTACATTGTAGATCAATATTTTTCAATATGATGTCTTCTCAATATAGTTACTGTAATTCGATCCCTATGTTGTCATATATAGATACAAGCTATATTACCATGGACTTAAATATATTAATATACTACATTTGGGAAAGGAAATAAAGACTACCGCTCATCAGAGAAGGAAGGAAACTTAGGACATAAAATGCTCATCTCATGGCTGTGCATAGTTACAGCTAGAAAAAATATATAAATCTAAATACCAAAATCTTGCACAAAACCATGATGGTTTGTGCTCCAAGAATAAAACCCAATTTCTGATAGCCCAGCAGAGTTCCTCAAAGCTATTGCCATTTGTGATTTTATTATTTCTAATAGTTGAGACATAGCAGCTATGCATAGAATTTCTCCTGGTATTACGTGAACCGCCTTCATATCAATTATTTTTCTTGCCGGTTCTGTAAATGAAAAATCACAGTGAAATTAATTCTGCTTGAGTTATTGCTCTAGATTCAGAAATTGAAATGCTTGGATTTAAGCTAAAATTATATGAAATTAGAATTTTTTGAATTTTGTACTTTTCCAACTGACAGTTCAAGTACATCCGTGCACTTGGAATGCCTGAAGATGCCGAAAGGCGAAACCCGGGTCGTTAGCGACAAAACTCATAGAAAAGGACAAAATTCAAAAAAAATCTAATTTGATATTGAAATTCCATCAAGCACCCTCAGTCTAAATACTTAATTATAAAATTATATGGTTTACTTTATTATCATTTGAATATTTGTCTCGACACAAGCTAATTAGAATTAAGAAACCAAAATATAATGATTGAAAATGAATAAAATAACTATCAATGCCGAATCTTTATGGAATGAAATTATCATAATTATAATTATAAAATAATTCTTAGTACTTGGCATGCTGTAAAAATACATACCATCAAAGTTTGATAAGATCTGGTAAGAATAGTTTATCAGTTCATTGTATTCTTTATCATAATTCCTGTAAGTTTTAGGACTCTCAAGAGACTTTGTCAGGTCTTTAAAATTTAATCCATTAATGCTGCCATCAACAATCAGATTATTGGAGTAAACCACTGATTTCATTGTTTTTGGGGTTTTTATGGTCACTTCTTTGTTATTTATATTAATCTGAAAAGTTTGTAACATCAAATTAATAATAAGTTTTTAAAAAATGCCTTGAACTTTTCATTAAACATCAGATGCAGTGCAAATATAAAATTTCAATTACAATTTAAAAAGTGAGCGTAAGTTTCTTAAGCTTACGTTAAGTATGAGAAATACAAACAAATCAGTGTTTTTTGTAAAATTGATCTGTTATATTACAAGAGCATTCTAAACTTTTGTCATGCATTTTTTTATTTTGTTTTACTCCTCAAGAGGGATTGCTGCGTAATCGCCAATTATTTATTGTTGAAACTAGCTTTTGAAATACGATATATATTGCTTCAGTAAGAACACCTAAGATATAATTTTTATTTTAATCACATGCAGACTTTTACATTTAATTTTATCTATAAATATCTTACCAGCGATGCAAACGTATCATGTGCATTATAATTTTTGATATTTTTGACAATGTTGACTGATTGGAAATATGTATTATCATTAGAAATGATTGTTTTTCTTCCTGTTATCATTTGGGCAGAACTTTTAGATAAAATATTTTCCTCGATCATTTTTCTCCCATTTATATTACCTGAAACACTTTAACATATCTTTGAATATGTGAAATTCTACAGTTCATAAAAAAAGATTAATTCAAACTCTCATCACAGATGGCACTGCTTAAGCTTGGTACATCATTTTTCGATAGTGTAAGTAACATTTCCATGACTTGTGATTAGATGTCAAATCAGGCTAAATTCCATAAACGAATGATTGTGAGGAGTTATTTTGTGAAGTAGGCAAAATTGCATTTATACCATGATTGCTGGGTTTTAGCCCAGTGCACCGAAACTGTGTTAAAACCCTTTATAGTAAGTAAATATATCTGATAGTCTATCATTTTATTATTTGAAATGTGCTACAAAATTAAATAAATTAACATACATTCTTATGAAGGGAACGGTCGAATGTCCTGATATTTAAAATAAAAATATAGGTAAAAATAATAACACATTTTTATTATAATGCCATTCCACCAATCATTAACAGTGAACACATTAAAAGTGAAAAGTATATATATGTATATTATAAAACATACAATTATACCTTAAGTCTTTAGAAGTGAAATACTGTATGTTTTTTCTGCCCCTCACTGTAGTAGATTTCAATGAGTTCTGGTCAATTACATTTTTGGAGAAATGTACAATATCAACATTTTGAAGATTTCCTTTTGATATTGAAAGACTTTTGATTATTGCTGAATTAATAGTCAAATGTTTTGTAATTTGATTTTCACCATTGTAGTGGAATACATCGGTTCCCAAATTCAAATTATTTATTTTACCTTCTAGATGAAAGTTTTCTGAAATCAAATTGAAATTGAATTTTAAAAATAAATGTATATCATGAATAATTCAATATTATAAATATTCCAAATACAATACAGTAAAATAATGCTTTTTATTAACTTACCTTTAATGAAAATTGAACTAAAATCAATTGGTTTACTAATTGTTTGATCACCATTGATTTTCAACGTATTATTATAAAAAATATCAAACAGCACACCGTTAACGTGTTCACCCACTTGTGTGTCCTGGGATACCTTTATTTTAGAACAGTCAATATGAGATATCTCCAATAAACCTTGTATGTGTTGGTCTAAAGAACAACTAAGAAAATTTTGTGAGAGTCTATTCAAATCCACACCGGCAACCGATTCCTGAAATATAAAACTACGTGTCAAAGGTTGGATGGGCTCAATAAAAATATAATAATTTTTGCTGAGACCAAATTAAGCACTAATTGAATGTAAATGAGTCACTCAACCCATTCCAGCCAAGCAGACGACCAACGCAAATCCATAAATCGATTGAAAAATTATTGAATACATTACAATATTATCTCTTGATTTATCTGTCAATCTGTAAAGCTCTCTGCGCATCGTTTGAATGTTGACAGAAGACACTGCCACATGGTAATAGTTTATAGTACTATAATCTTTACGTAATTCAAGAATTCAGATTGTATAAAAAATAGGTTACCTCTACTGTTACAGTATTTTCAAATGCGGCTCGTGTTATAAAATTATGACCAAATAATGTTGAAGGTTCGTCTGTTAACCATATTGTTGAAAGGATTTCATCAATATCAAAATTGTTGATTTTATTTATACCAGGTTCCTTGGCAAAGTTCAGAGATCCTTAAAAATAAATAGGTATATTTGAGTTAATATAATCAAATATAACACATAAGTTGTTGGGGCTTCTGGTAGATATAAAATAAGGAAAGCGGTATCTTTTAACTTATCTCTTAAAAGTTAAGCTTAAACGTATACAATCTGTCTGTCAGGGTTAGTGGTTTAAAATGGACGGTAAATATACTAACCACTGATGTGCAGACCAGAGAGGGGAACATCATTTGTTGACAAAGTAATGTGACAAAAGTATTCCAAGTTCACTGTAGAAATATATTCAGTGTACAACGCTCCCGAAATGTACAAATTCTTTTTCATTCTTTTGTGGCCCAACACTGCTTGATCACCACGAGTGTATAATCTTTTCATGATTAAGTCTTGGGGTAGAGTTATGTTGTTCACATATCCACCGACTCTTAATGAATTATAAACAGTGAGACCATTCTTAAATTCTATTTTTGGGAAGAATGCTTCCTGATCAAGCCAAACAATGTTTGAAAAAATATAGGAAAGATCATAATTGTTTATTTTTCCCGTTTCCACAAATATACCATCATCACAGATGACTTCAGCGAAGTGCTGATTGCCATGAAACGCTTGAGAATCATCACTCAGTAGCCAGCTGTTGCCGAAGTCGACTTTAGAAATTCCTGCTATTGATATGTCAAATGTTATGTCCCTTATGGCAACATTTTTGTTGATATACAAAGGCTCATCGAATAAAATTTCTTTGTTCCAATTCTCTGATGTTAAAAGCTTTTGTATATTTATACCGGAAATGCCAAACAAATCTAGAGATTTTACATTTAGACCCTTTTGAAATATTATGTTGCTATTTATTTCCAATATTTTACTGGATATCATGACTGTATCTTCAAAAAGGCTATTTACAAAGAGTCCAGCAGTGGTTCCAGTAACATCTATTTTGCCTGCTGACAGTATTTCATGTATCGTTGCGCCATTAAGAATATTTACCTCACCGGTAATTGTTCGATCCCTTGAAAGTGTCAGTAACTGGTCAAAGGACTGTGACCCAAAAGATACATTTTGGGAGTTCAATCTAAACAGGGAAAAGACAAAAATCATGAGGCACATAATTATAATAAAGTACAGACATGTAAGAAAAATTGGCTTCTAGGGAATCTTTTTAAACTTATAAGAAGTAAGGCTACATAATATATATGTTACAGCGAAACTATATTATCCGTGAAAATATATTCTCACTGGCATTTCAGTGAAATCATTTTCTTCTCCAAGCTGTCATTGTAATTAAATTTGATATAACAAATCTCTTGCTTGATACACTTTCACTGGCATACAGTTTCACTGTAACACATACATATATTTATATATACTGGGTAGATTGTGAATTGATGTCATTTGATTAGAACCTTTAAATAATAATAGTAATTGGAATTTGTAATTATGCAACTTGAATTATTCCCTACCCTTTTGTTGTCATATTAGAAAAGAACATTTTCCCTGTAATCTCCTGATCACCAGAAATTTTCAATGTGTCCCTGTCTAAAAGTGTTGGATTTATTTCATTCAAGGTTTCAGTTATTGCACAACTCCCTTCTATATTCAAGTTGCTGAGGAAAGTTTTCTTCCCTGATACCGTTTTCATATTATCTCCCTGACTGGAGATCCAAGTCAATGGATTAATTCCATTGATTGTATCGCAGTCGATGCTTCGAACCTTAAAAAAATATGAAATGATCAAATATTATATATTATTTACACCACTTGTATTTGTAAAACTTAACTTTTGGTTGAGTGAAAATCTTAAAATTTCAATACAATACATTAAATTATTAGATGATTTCTTTGCCAACATTTGTGTGATTCATAAGATCTAGTAGTTTACTAGAATTTAATCTCAGTTGGTTGAGCCATTCCTAACAATACCATTTCACTTTCTGTTCACTGAATAGGGCAGATAAGGCATCATTGATGATCTCATATATCACGGAATGAATTAATTCTTAACCAAATATTCTTATTCATTGTTTGAATCCCAGTCCAGGCCGCTTCAGTTTTCAATTGAATTATTGATCTTTGTTCGTAAACATGGATGTCTGTGTTGTCTAAATTCCCTCCCACATCCATCAGATCTTTAAAAAGGGATGTAGCAAGTGCCATAAGCTAACCACTACTTTGGTTCCAGTCCTATCCTTTCTATCCCTTTTAGAGAAATAGTGTAACAAGAAGTTTTCCGAGAAAACTACTGATGAGATAAACTCCATTAAGAATCCGCATGCTTCACACTAGGAGCAAACATGGTTAAAAAAAAATGTCAGCCCAAATCAGTTAGATTGAAGATTACCTTAATAGAAATAGTAGTTCACAATAGAATTATTCCAATACCATGATAAATAAATGTAAGAGATTCTATTGCCACACCTTGAAAATAGCTTCCATCTTGCTTACGATGTATACCATCCTCGCCAGGACGGTAGCATTGCAATAATGGCATTTTAATAATTATATTTATTTCTCCTTCCTATCTATTCTATTATTCTATCAATAGTGAAAGGATTTTGTAAAGCCTTTGTATTATGTAAATATGAAATCGACTTACTTCTAATGGCTGAGAAAAAAACAGTGGCATGAGAATACGGTTGTCTGTCAATTTTAATCCTCTCTGTTGAAGATGCTTGACAGACTGAGTGTTATCTTCGCTTATTAAATTTTCACACTCTAATATTCTTTCGATGGAAACATTTCCTTGGATAATAAAATTGCCTGAAATAAAGATACATACAGAGAAGATTAGCTTTGTAATCAACTTATAGCATAGAACTGAATATTCTGATTTAGTTGGTATTAAATATCTCATTCATGAGTCATTTCAGAATATTTTTCTTATAAGACTCATTCATGAAGCAATTAAAAATAAGTGGTATCGTATTTTACAGCGCATTATCTAGTCTCTAAAACTGAGAATAATTCTACTTTCAAGACACAAGCAATAGTCATATTAAAGTTTTTATAAAGTTGTAAAATGAAATTCGAATTGAAACATTGGTAAACTTGCGTTAATTTATTAAATTTATTTGTTTTAATTTAAGTAATCAGTATATATATAAATAATGTTTATTGTGATCCAATCAGTTTGAAGATGCTTTGAAAAGAAGTTTAACACTCATCATCAACACATAAGGTGATATTATATTTACCAAGGGAGCAATTTTCTTTTTACGTTACCACACGAGTGAATAATATTTTTAATGTCAATAATATTTAATGTCATTAATAAGTCAGTAGCCTGACCTGTCAGTATAAGAGGCTCCTCAATAAGTACTACAGGGTTTTTCCTTTCCAAACTACGGCTGTTTATTTGACCCCGTAATGTTATTGGCCCCATCAGTTCAACATTCTGGAATACTTTCTCTCCGGTAATTCTTTGCATTTTAGGGGAATCTAACAATAATATTGATAGTTCACCATCAGTGATGGGAATACTATTTAGACGCTCTTTGATATTAATATTTGGAGTGTTGACATTATCAAATTGTAAATCTTGTTCGATGTCAAACGAACCATCTTTGACAGAAATAAAGTTATCCATTACTGGTTGTTCAGATGACGGAGATACAAAAACATCCAACGTTTCTATGATTGTTATATCAGATATTCCATCGATATCTTGATCACCGGATAATCTCAATGCATTTATATTGACAGAATCAATACTTTTTTTATTAATGAGGCCTTCGATGAAAGCTTCATCGACTGTCAGTTTATCTAAGAAATATGATGAAGAGGTAGTTTTATTTTCGTTTACGACGATTTCCCTTATTGCCTTCGAGCTCAAATCGTTAATCTCATTCGCCTCCAAGAGAACAGTTTGTATAATAGGGATTGCAAATGTTCCAATAAGGTTTTGATCAGCATCATTTAGTAAAATGAACTCGTCTGATATTTTTATCTAGAATAAAACACATCAGAATTATAAAAATCATATGTGGACTCAATCGCTTCCAGTCCATGACTATGCTTTTTGTATTTATACTCATAGTCAAAGTCTTATGAATAATAATTGTGGATGTTCAGCAAACTTATGAAGAATTTTTTGTGTTCATCTTAATGATTCTAAGCTTGAAAATTTTACTTTGACTTGTCAGTCCGTAGCTGAATTGTCAAGTTGACCTATATTTTATTGTATTCCAAATAAGCAAAACAGAATGGCATGGTAATTATTATGTTTTATGATATTTCGTTCCAGTCATTAATAAATTATGATTTTTAGAGTAATAAAAGTAATTCTTCCGAATGGAAAATAAAATTATAAAACAAAGGAAAAGCTCAAGGAGGCATTTGTGCAATAAAAAAAAACTTTATAAGATGTTTGAAAACATTGGAAAATATAGTATATTGACAAATTATGATTTGAAAGTTGACAGAGCTTCATAATATAGTGCAGACAAAATTTAGGGAATGTTCTACTTCTTAAAATAAAAAACTTATTGTAATACTCACTCCATCAAGTAAACCAGCAACAGAAACACCACTTGATAGTGTCACATTTCCATCCACAATAACTCCCGCCACTTTAGCCAATTCTTGGATGAATAAGTCAACATTCTCTATTGATCTTTCATTTATTTTTGCAACATCAAAGATTTCTTCTACAGTCAAATTTTCAAAACTTATCTCATCGTAGAAATCATAAACATATTCCGTATAGAATACTTCTTTTTGGTACTTAATCATATCTTTAAGATTCAGTTTTGATATTTCGACATCACTTAAAATGCACGGTTGAGTTGCACAGTCGAATTCTAAGTTTTTGATATGAAGGGAATCCATATAAATGTTACTATCATCGCACATAGCGTTTGGAAATATCTCTTCGAGGGACTTTAATGAAGAAAGTTGAGAGTCGAACATTTTGTACAATTTATTTATGTTGCTTATGACAGTTGAGTCCAAAGTAATGTCATTAGCAAATAACTGTTGGGAAAAAAAAGAATTATCAAAACGGAAATGTGGAGAAAATTAATAAAAGTAAGGTATTGATATTCGTTGCTGACTAGAATATGTATGCTCCATGCTGAGAATCGGCATGGTTTTGTTTGTAATATTTTAATTATACTATATTGGACAGTATAAGCTTAAAGACAACATTTGTATAAAGAATTTATCCCAGAAATATTGTGAAAGTCAATACAGTGAAACCCCGATTCTACGTTTTCCAAGGGACCGTATAAAACAAACAATTAATGCGGGAAAGTTTTATATATGAATTAAATGCCGGGACTATAGAAAATGCGGCAAATCGTATAATGCGAGAACGTAAGATCGGGGTTCCACTGTACATTAAAAAACTAACTCTGACAAATCAACATGAATGAGTAAGTAACTTATTAGTTATTACTTATTGTTAAATTCTCGATTTCTTTTTTTTATATATATTTAGAAACTGTTAATATAACATTGCTTAAAAAAAAAATTCAGAGTTGTAAGTGCATAATTCATAATATATATAAAATAGAATGATGCTTGAAGCATTTGAGATAACTGTTAGATTTAAGAATATTTAAATAAATCAGTTGACAGCTTTAAATTTAATATTATAATCAGTTCATAAAAAAACTTTTTTCAAACGCTGTTGATACTATAAAAATGATATTCAGCCGTAAGAAGCAAAACAGAATTTCTTACCGCATTTGTTTTTATTTCTCCTATTAATGCCAGATTCAAGTGGACATTTTTGTTGACATTTAGTTGGTTACTTTCCAAAATATGATAGCTTTTAATTATATTCAATAGCTTGTCAATTTTGTTATATTTTTTATCATGTGAATCTGCAGTGCATGATGATAAAGCTTGAACTTTAGAGCACCACGACACCAAGTGATTATTCATCTGCTGAGCTGGACTGATGACATCAAATATGGGATAGTATAGATTAGGAAATGAGCCATCATTGTATTGATCTGAAATTACTGTAAAAGAGTTTTGGCAAAATTTCAATTATTGTTGAATTACTTAGACTATAATTTCATTCACAAATAACTTAAATAATATGATAGATGTAATGTGTTATTTTGGATAATGTGTTTGAGAATGAGTCGACTACACTACTGCCATCTTCAGTGGTAAAGATTAAATTGAGTGCATGGTGACTTCTTTATAACCAAGTACATAATTTTGTATTGAACAGTAGAAAGCACTGTAGAAACTATGCTCTTAAAAATTTTACAACACATATTATTAGAAATTGATAGAATAGAAAGAAACGAAAAGACTTTTTATATACCAACCAAGCATAGGCTTTCCGTAAAAATTTAAGGTTTTTACTATTTTTCTTCCAGGATTTTGAAACCATGCGCCGTGCTCATATGGTACATCCACGAAATGCCATCCATTGTGTTGAAAAACGGTAAAACCATTTGTTTCTGAGATAGCTACAACAAAAAACTCCCCCGGAAGGCCCTGAAAGAAAGTAATTTCATTCTGGTAACATATTACAGAAACTTTCCTTTAAAAAGTATTTTACTCAAAGAATGAAAAACCAGATTGAATTACATTGAGGTGAAAAAAGTGTAATGACACACAACAAACCGAGTTTCAAATCATTTTTTGAAAGAATATTATTTATTGGAATGTTATCGGTAATTCTTCTGGCAGATTAAGAATTAAGTATAAGAAAAATAAGTGCTCAAAATTTCACAGTGCAGTATCATTATATAAAATTAAAATTTGAATATTATTAGAAACATATTTTACCACAACTGACAGCCAACAAGTGATTCCGGAAACATACAAACTTTGAAACGGCACAAAGAGATCATCCTCTAGCTTATAAATAACCGCATGGGAGCCAATGTCGCTGTGACTGTTCAGTGTATATTCATTTGCGATGAGTAAATAACTCTCTTCATACGAGCCATCCATAAATGAGAAGAAATTTATATCTACTGCCGCATTGGAAGCTAATTTTTGATAACATACAAATTTTTCTTCATGTGCATCGTATTTGAATACTTCCGAAAATATTTTCTTTTCCCCTAAAAAAAATAATCCCATGAAAGGTTTTTTGATGATGGCGTTTTTACTTACTCATTATTCCCATAGGAAATAATCATTTCTGGAATAATAAACATTATTCTATATTGTTCCATATGATAATTAATTTTTTCAGCAATCAATGGACAAAATATTTTACAATGGTAACATAAGCTAACAAAAAAAGGCAAAATATTTCTAATAACATTGTGATTTAATATCAAATAACATACAGTGAACTTTGGTTATCTGAATTATTGACTATCTATAATTAATAAGACAACAATACAATTATCATTAAAAATAATTATGATATTTTGGTATGAAATGTGGACATTTCATTTTTTATTGAAGAGTTAAGATATTCAAATTTTGAAAAGTGTCATAGTAACTTATGTTGTATATTATATTATTGTATGACGAAGACTTTTTAACTTTTAATATTATTACTTGAAAGTTTAATAAATTTTCTATGGACTGGCACACATAAATTTACTTAAACACTCGAATTATCCTGGAATCTCAAATCTTAAGATTCGATCTTCTCAAAACATACAATATCTTTACATTAAACTATCAATCAAGTCTTTCTCATTTGTATTATTTTGTGCGAACCATCTTAATCTATAATATCCAGCCTGTAAAATTGAGATTCTATTGAAGTTCAAATGTATTGTATTTTTATAATATGTTCATTATTTTACCGTAGTTGTTTTGATGATTAGCCACTGCCAAGTAATGAAAAGATCCAATCTGAAGTGCAGTGAGTTTTTTTGCATTTGATGTAGGAAAGTTCTGTAAAAAATCAAAGTGCTTCCCTTTCCATACATATATAGAACTATCAGTTTCAAATAGTACACTTTCTTTTGTTTCTGAATGGTCGTGGGCAAATGCTAAAAATGTGTAATCGGCTTTCCTGAAAAATGCACATTTGATTTTTAATGTATGCACTGCATCTAAACCTAACATTACATAAACTATTTTACTTATACTAAGACAAATTATTGACAAAAATATTCACCATAATAAAACATCGGAATATGGGCAAGTTTTCAATGATTGTATCTTTTGTAGCCTGCTGTTATCATCGAGGAATAAAACTGTAGATCCATCGCTTGATGATGATGAAACACAGTTGTGAGTGACCACAAATAATGTTCCATCAGATTCAGGAACAGAATTAACTTTTGAAGACTTCACAATATTTTCTGTCAATAAGAGAGTCCAGCTCTCTTGCTAAAAACAAGTAAGACTTTTGTAACTGAACTATTCAACAGGCAAAAATGAAATCTTAACATATTGGCTACGGAGAAAATCTGGACATATGAAGAAACAATGCGTATTCCATGCCCCAGGAGCCAATGTGTTAAGGAAACAAATTACATACCTAATATACTATATATATTATATATCCGTTAAAAAGCAAAACTTTTTCTAAAATATAGGAATCAAAATATTCCTATTGAAAAATGCTTAAAAAATAAAGGCAAAATGCAATGGTTCAGGCAACCTACGTATTTAGAGATTTTAAGGATTGAAAACATCTAAATAGTTTCTTGAAATTGGTAGACAAATCAACTATTTTCTAGAGATATTCTTGTTTACTGTGAATTATACTGTCATTTAAATTTTTCAATCAGTAATAAAATCAAAAACAATAAGTATCTTTAAATGTAAAAAAACATCATTATTTCATTTAGTTATTCTTTCATCTAAATTACATTTTTATTATATTTGTACAACTTCAAAAAGTCACCCATAGTTTCATAACCATCCTGTAAGACTATTGCATGAAACGTCACCGATTTGTCCACATTATTATGGGGAAATAATGATATCCATTTAGCATTCGGTACTGGGACTTGACCAGCTTCTGCGAATCCTTTGAACTGACTCATTTCTGAAAGAGAAGCAGTCAAATGTTTTCATTGCAACTCTATGAACCGATTCAGTTCATTCATTTTAAAATATCTTTTACTTATGTAAATAAGTGTTTCCAATCCTATTTTATCATAATTATTCACTTATTTTTCAATTGATTGAGAGCGAATACTAAATTACCCTCTAAGACTGCACGTTTTATAATCTTTTTTAATATTGGAGGGTAAAAGAAATACAATTTTTCACTACATACTTTTAAAATAAGCAATATTTATGACCAGTACTTGTTTCAGTAAGTAAATAAGATTATCACGGGCCATCCATGAATGATTTTTTACAGAGCCCCCCGTTTAGCCGCATTTATCCACAGTCGCGGCAAAAGAAATCCGCGCATCCTTCACAATTCCATTCATTTGCGAATATTTCCTCGAAATCTTTACGGATTTCCATTTTTTTTCTTCCGATTGTAAAGAAAACTAATAGCCATATTTTGAAGCATCTGACGAAATTATGGAAAACAGCAAAAAAATGTAATCGCGATAAAGCCCAAATTAAAGCAATTTTCGCAGGAAAACTTACCAAATAGAAAAAATCGCGTAGATGAGACTGTGTAGAAAGTACTGTGTGGAAATTTTCAAAAATATTTCGTGAAACTGGTGTTCTGGAGGGGTTTGTTTGAACCAGCAGGGAGCGCTTAACAACTGACCGGGATGACCCTCATATAAGGAGTATGGTTTTACAAAAACGCTTCAAAACTGCTACAGTTTTCCATAATGAGCTTTAGTCGACTGGTGATTTAATATATGTGATGCGAAATGTCCATAATAAAATCGTGGCAGATGGATTTCCCGGATTGCCTGGTGACTAAAACAATATCCAGTTTTCACAGTAAAAATGCAAAAATGGAGTTTGGAATGGACGAAGGTGCACAAAAATTGGACTTATCGCATAAAAAAGTTCCAATGATGCAAAAGAAAATGATCTTATACCAATTTTTGAAGACTTCCCGAGTATTTACCAAAGCAATACAATTTGGCTGAAACTTTTCACCGACCTTAAGATGCCCTGGATTCATACCGCGTCTTGTCCTCATGAATTAAACTTGGAATCATCATATGTTTTTTTAAAAAGGAGGGTCGTAAAATATTGTATGACCAAATATGACAAAAAGGATAGAATTTGAAATTTCGAAAACCGTCTTACTTCATTTATGGATGATTTCTCAACTGAAAATGCATATTTAATTACCTCACCGGTCTCGAAACAATAATATCAATTAAAAAAACACTCTCATTATAATCTGTAAAAAATATTCTTATTTATAGTAATTTGTGATTGCGTCAGCCAGATAATTACTTAAAGTGTATTGTTTTTATCACAAATAAGTTTACGATTATTTGAACTACAAAGCGCGCTGACGCGACATTCAGGCATACATCATTATAAAAATATATGTACAGATGTTCGGAAAAAATCTGTCATATTGAAATGTCAACCTTGTCTTACTGACATCTTAAAAAAAATCAGCTGACTATCGTTCAAAATGCCGAATGAATAGAATCATTTCCGAATGCTCTTTTATATTAAAAAATGTTATCTTCGTATGCGCATTTCAAAGTAATTGTTCAGGCAACATTCATTTTGTTTACAATATTGTATATACACGTGCTAGTAAACTCAGTCGTAAAACTGAACCTCGCGAAAGTAAGGTCAGCGTCTTAACAGTATACTTGAAAATTATGAAAAGTGATAGATATTTAGAAAAGTGTGTTAATCATTCATTATATCCAAAACAAAATGTCACGAAAGATCGAAGAGCTGCCAGATGACATTCTCGATTTTAGAGACCTGGAAGATCAACTGTCGCAAATATGTGATAGAAGCGATATTGAAGAGTGTTTGAAGCAACAGCTGTTAGAAATTGAAATGATTCAATCGATGTTTTCCAATCCGGGCGAATTCGTTATGGACGACCCGAGTCAACTGGTAGACGTCAATGAATATATCTCGGGGAAAATGTCAAAGATACCGCCGAGGTTTGATTTTTCAATCAATCTGACATTCGATAAAATGAAAGCCGAAGTTTGCGTAAATTTGCCGCAAGACTATCCAGTTAGTGAACCCGATGTATTTGTCCGAAGTAATTCATTGAATCGCCATCAGCAGAGATTGTTGAATGAAGATGTCACTACATATATCACATTATTGGGCCGAGGAGAGACTTGTTTGTGTTCTATTATATCGTGGTTGCAAGAGAATTCCGAAAACTACTCCACTAAAGAGGGACCGCTTGTAGAAGAGATAAAGATAGAGCGAGAAAAATCATTCACCAGGCTTTGGATTTATTCTCATCATATTTACAGCAAGAATAAACGGAAGGAAATTTTATCACTGGCTGCGGATTTCAATCTCACTGGTTTTATGCTACCTGGTAAACCTGGTATCATATGTGTCGAGGCAGAATCACAAGACTGCGAGGAATGGTGGTCGAGAATACGCGCTATGAATTGGAAGAAGATTGGAGTGCGTAAAAGAGAACTGTTCCCTTATCCAGTTAAACAGACTTTGAATAAATTTATTATTTTTGAAGAAATTTCATTCAAGAATGTTAATAATCGTGGAATTGATCACCATATGGATATGGGAGAGCTTTATAAATATTTAGAGAAACACAATTGTGCATATATATTTATGGACTATTTTGGAGTTAGTGGTAAACCAAATTGATCTCTGATTAGACTAATATATTTAATAATTAATATTTCAATTGTCTTAAGCAATAATTCATTTGAATATACTATATGTACATGTAAATAAATTTTTGCCTTGAGCTGTCGTTAATTTGAATGTGAGCGTATTGCTTACCTTTTCCATTTTCTTGCAACAGATGTGCATCAATATCTTTGGCATGGAATAAAGAATCCCTTTTCTTTCTGAGCAGGTTTTCATATTTTTGTTTGAACAACCCTATCTCATCCAGAATTTCTTTTTCTTGAATAATATTACCTAGAAATAAATAAAGTTTTTTGTCAATCAGAAATGATTCGAATCTGATACTGATTACAATCCATTTTTTTTATTGTAAGGATCGTCCATAAATGACACCATTTCAACTGTTTTTGAACCTCTCCCTTATTGATTCTCACATTTTATCACAAAATTACATTTTACTTTTGAAACTCTCTTCAAAAGATACTAATCATGTTAATGTTGAATATATTATTTTTGATTGCTGTAAGGTTTGTGTATATAGCAAATTTTTATGCATTTATTGAAAATTATTATAGTCATCGATCGCCACCAAATTTAATATTTAATGCAATAACTAAATATTACGACAATATTTTATAACTCGAAAATGTGCCTTATTTCATCTTGGAGTAGTTGTTAAAATACTAAATATATTATCTTTATCGAAATAACATAAGATTATAAACCAACATATGTCATAGTGGATATTGAAGCAAATTTTATTGATGAAGGTCTGAACCGGTTTCTCCAAATTGAATATTTTTATACTTCAGCCTATCATTTTATTTTTCTAGTCTTAGATACTTATTTTTGAAAAAATAACTGGATAATATTGTTTTACCTGCATTATTTGGCTTACAGAAAAAGAGTGGAACAAAAATTACTATAAGGTAATTTAGAGAGACATGTGAATTTCTAAGCCACAAAGTTTCCTTTGGTCACAGTGTTTTTCTGTTAAAAGCTCTTACTGTCATTGCAGAAATATCATTATATTTCTCCACATTGATGATGTTCAAATAAGAACAAACCTGACTCTCATTTCTTAATTAACCACGATTTTGTATGTTTCATTAAAACCTCTATACCCAAATTATTACCTGAATAGCTTTGAATATTAACGTTTCAATAAAAATCATATAAAATGTTGATTGTTTCCTCGATTTTGACAATATGAAGATTTGCCAGGACAGCAAAAATAATTATTTGAGTAATTTTTATGTAAAAAGATATTTTAGATATATTTAATTAATATACTACTCTAGTCTACAAGACGGTCTAAATACAATAATTTTTAAGACATTTTATTTTTAATTTATACTAATGGAAATGTCAGAATATGATTGCTGGGTAATAAATCAAATGTTGGTTATTGCAATTCTACACTATGCACTCCATTTTATTCTTAATTTTTCATTAAGCTTGTAAGTGCTTAATCTTGTCAATACTCACTTTGTGTGCCATATTTATTGTGTAGATTTACGTAAAAGTTTTTGGTGGTATACTCTTTACTTGGTTGTAAGTTTGCTGTATCCACCATTTCTGTAAAATAAATCAAAGCCAGAGAGATCCATGTGGTCTTCATCTATGTTTTCTGTTGATTTTTATTGTGCTTTTGTATTAAAAATATATTTTGAAACTTTCACTCACTACACAAAAATACGGCAGTTAATTAAATTTATTGTTGCAATCCAATATTTTATAATAATTTAGTTACTACTGACATCTATATTTTATTTATATTTGCTATACTCAACCTTTGGCTGGGTTTAGGAGAGCTCTCATTTTTATCACACTAGATTCGATTCCACCTTAAAATCTTTCTACTAGCATTTTAATTTTTGTTGATAAAGTTAATAGCTATATCAATTTAATTCCAATTTTAAGTCTTTTTTTGTATTGCTCAAATACTTGTATGTACTATTTTTTTATATTACAAATAGAAAATAACATTTAACTAGACTTTAGTAATGTAGCTAGTTTTAAGAGTTGATATTAAAAAAAAAATATTTACTACATTAAATTGATGACTGAGGCAGTTCATGTCCATGGTCGAGTGTCGCACGGGTACAAATCCCGGTCCAGCAGTTTCATTTTTCAACTGAATTATTGATTTCTGTTAATGGATGTCTGTGTTGTCTAAAATTCCCTCCCACACCCGTCCAATCCATAAAAAAAACATAGCAAGAACGATAAGCTAGTCACCTGTCCTAGTCCCTATCCCTTTCATAGTTTCTATCTCAACTCTTTGAAAAAAGAAGAATTTGAAAAACTGAGTAGCAAAAAGTTCTATCGAGTCCATGTGCTCTACTTTGAACCTGTACATATTTATTTAAAAAAAGTATATCTTTTGTGTTGAAACGATTTTAAAATTTAAAAAAGATTATGAATCACTGGTGTCAAATTCAACAAAAAAAGAGGGAAAATATGCAATGTTGGCTATAAATGTAATAAATACTTATTTTTTTACTCCACAGAATTTTATTTGAACCTATTGACTAGCTCGATTTTAATGTAGAAGAAAAATCAAAACATATTGAATCAAAAAAAGTTAAACATGCGATTACCTGTCATGGACATAACTAAACCTATATTTTCGATGGTTTCGGCGGTAACTTTGTGGAAGTTCATTTTAATATAAAATTTAAAATAACTGTCATGTTTAAACCTGTAGAATGAAGCAAAGAAAAAAAAATGAAATTATGAATCAAAAAAGGTTAAAAATAAAGAAACAAAGCAAACAAATATATTTCTAATGACGACTAATAGCTGCAATCAATCATGGACATAACTAAACCTGTTTCTTTATTTAATAAAATCTTTTTATTATTTATTTAAATGAATTTTTAAAAATTGAAATTATGGTCACAGACTATTACTCTTTGGAAATGTTCTTTTGAAATACTTTAATATTAGAATTAAAGAACATATAAGATGTCTAAAGAGTAATAATTTTTTCTGAGTTTGCCAATCAATCAGACTAGTAATTACTCCACCGAGTAAATAAAAAGGTTTAAAGATGAATACTAGAATTTTTAGAAATAAATAAAACTTTAATAAAAAAGATATATTATTAAATAATATTCTTAACAGGACAACCTCCTGCAATTCAAAAGAGTGATCACCCAACCTAACTGATTGATTGCAGCTCATTAGTTTATAGTTTATTAGTTTGTAATGTTTAACGTCATTAGAAATATATTTGTTTGCTTTGTTTCGATTCTAACCTTATTAGTATCATTATGTTAATGTATTTTTTGATTCTATCACCCCCTTCCTTGTTTCTTTAGAAGGAAAAAAAACCCGTAATCCATTTTGTAATTTCATAATTTAAAATGTTAAAATGTTAGAATTTATCTTGCTTCATTACTTAAGCAAACTTTGCGATATAATTATTTTAAATTTTATATTATAACTAAACCTGTTTCTTTTTATAATAAAACTTATACAAATGGTTAAAAATAGTACAGACTACTATGTTCTTTTTACTATTATCATTATAATTCTATTCATTAATTCTGTTTTTTTAATTAATGTATGATAAAATAATTCTTCTTACTAACAGTTCTTATTAAGAGTGTTGTATTCATCAGCGAAATCAACAAGCCTCAAACTTCACTTTCACAAAAGTTTTAGAATCGCTTAATTGTATATGTGTGGAAAACAGGTTTAGCTATGAGTACCTATACTGTACAGATTTTAAATACATTACATAAATGAGTTAATCCTTTTAGTCCCACGTGACTGGGATCTATCAGCTCTGCGAATATATGAGAAGAATCCCAGAGACCCCAGTTTTTTTGACAGCATTCGTTTTTTCTATTCATTTGTATGCTTTTACAACCTATATCAAACAATTACTTATTACACTATACATCATAAAATGACATTACAAAAAAATGAACACGGATATGTTAATATTAGCCGAGATAGAATCAAGACTACTGCTTTGTTTTTGCGAAAAAATGCCTTGGGATTTTTGCAGGCACTGTCAAATTGTCTGGGATCCAAAGAATTAATAAAGAATTTTAATATTACCAATCCCCAAAATGTATTCTGCATTTGAAATATATACAATCTTTGTTCATTGTTACACTTTACGAGGTGATGTGTTAAAAGACAATAATTTTATTTTTAAGAACTTGTTACAAAGTACAATACGGATATTTTCATTCCAGTTCTAATGTTTCTGCTTTTAGGTTTTCTCGTCTGATAATCATCATCTATTTTTTTACTAATTTTGATTTCATTGCAGTTGTTTTATACATTATTGAAGTTCTTTCATGTTTTAAAAAGTTGACCTGATTTAAAATTACACAAGAATTCTCTGAGCTATAAATATCAGAAAATAACTGGCCTAAACTGGTTCTAAAAACAGCTGTGATAATATTGCGCTATGCCCTGCAACTGTTATTGTTTTAACAATATTGATTAATTGTTTTTTTTAGCCATGCTCACTTCTTATGGAGTTACCGTTGTTACTCGGTTGCTTAACGTCTCTTTCTCGAAGAGATTAGGTATAGAAAGGATAGGACTAGTGGTTATCTATTCACTTATTGGTGCACCCTCTTTTTAAGGATGGAGAGAATTTTAGAAATCACAGACATCCATGCCTTTGAACATATCCATAATTATATTTTAAAACTCAAGAGCACCGCATCGGAAGCCAACAATGTTGACTTATCAATAATAAGATACGTCTTGCGATAACAATCTACTACATAAATAATGATAGAGAATGATTTTAAAAATAAATAAGACACTGGTTCAGCAATATTCTATTTGGTTTAAAATTGATAATATTTATTGTTATTATTAAATTGCTATATTTTCAAAGAAAAAAATATTTTTACACATATGTATTGGCAATATTTTGATAATGATTCAGGTTTTTTGTCCTATTGTTGGTACAGCCAATGAATAAACTTGTGTCTTACTAACGGATATGGCACTTCTCTGCTTAGATTAATCCATATATTAGGTAATCCCGGAATTAATGTCGTTTTTTTAATATGCAACTTTGACTCAGTGTGTTTGGGTCTGTTCATAGATAACATAGTCTGTTGCCCAGTAAAGACATGTGTTATTGTTTGTCTCTTCTCTCTGATTCTTTACCTGTCATTTAAACAAAAAAAAAACAATTCTACCCCATCTACAAAAAATGGTAGAGACGTGTCCTTCGGAAATACATTTAAGAAGGTGTATGCTGTTTTTGTTCCATTCAAAAAAAACTGCAACAGAAGCAACGGAATCCATTTGTGAGATTTACGGTGATATACTGGACGTAAGGAAGTGCCAACGATGGTTCAGAAAATTTCGCTCGGGCAATCTCGATTTGAAAGATGAACCTCGAAGTGGACGGCGCAGTCAAGTAGATGAAGCAGCCCTGAAGGCGGAAATTGAAGCAGATCCGACGACGACCATCGATCAATTATCCAAGAAGGTCGGGACATCACGATCGAATACTGATCTCTATCTAGAGAAAATTGGAAAGAAGGCATTTGGGTTCGTCACGCGCTAAGCAAAAGCGCTCAGAAAGCTCTATTGTGTGTGTGGTGGGATTCGAAAGGCGTGATTTATTATGAAGTGTCAAAACAAGGACAAACTGTTATTGCAGCTCTCTATTGTGATCAGATGGACAAGTTAAACACAAAGTTACAAGAAATTAGCCCCGCTCTTATGAATAGAAGGAATGTTATTCTTCAACATGACAATGTCCGTCCGCACGTTGCCGATATTACACGAAACAAAAATCCAGGACCTTGGCTGGGATGTTTTATTGCATCCACCCTATTCACCGGACTTGGCACCAAGTGACTATCACTTGTTTCGTTCTTTAGAAACGCAATTAAGGAAAAAAAATTCAACAATATTGAAGCACTAAAATCAGGTCTCTCGGAGTTCTTCGAATCTAAACCAAAGACCTTTTATGAGAAATTAATTTTAGATCTTGAAAATAGATGGCAAAGAGTCATAGACAACACTGGTAATTACTTTGTTTAAAAAAAATAATAAATAATTTAAAAAATCAAATTTGAGTTTTACTTTAAAAAACGACATTAATTCCGGGATTACCTAATATTATATATATTTTGTATATTTATGAGATGATTACATAAGTTTTTTTTGGAAGTTTTTTCATGCTAAAATTTTCAATGAACTTAAAAGTGATTCCTTTTATTAAGAGTGAAAAATTGGGAAATTGCAAGTGAATGGAATATAAGCATGTGTATTTATATAGAACTTTATTACATATTAACTATTTATCTTATTGTACTGAATTGTTGAAATTCTACAGTGTTAAAGGTGCTGAAATGGTCTAGAGATAGTCCTCGACCTTCGCATGGTGAATGAATTTTGATTTGTCTCATGTGAGTATCGCGCCCATTTTGATGGTTACTCACAACAGCTATTTGCACCATAAAAGTTCTGATTGCTCGATCTCTGATATCTTTAATTGGTATAGGTACCCAACCTGAAAAAATTAATAAATATTAGTTCCAACTTGAAACAGTAACTAAACATTTTGAATAAAATATAGACCTTTTATAGATTTAATGCCTTTCTTAAATCCCATCACAGTGATAACAACCCAGGTAGGATTATAAATAATCAACTCAATTATTGGTGAACAGCTTTTGATTTTTAGAAAAATTTGTCACTATTATTTTTATTTATTAAAAGAAACAGTTCCAATCCTTAATTTTCCCTGAAAATTTCAATGACTTGTTTTTCACGAGAAGAGTGACAAAATATCCTTAAATAGGTTTCCATTTACAAATAAACTCAATTTTTCTGAATACGAAGGCCTAATAATTATATATAAGGATTGATGAAGCTGAAAGTTTTAATAACTTACAAAGTATTATTACGACAACATCGCCACCTTTATAATTTGTTGGAGCTGTATGTTATATAAAATGGAAACCTGATCTATTACTTTTTGCATTCACCATTATATTTCAGACTTTTACCACATTCATCTTTTTTTAATGCCCTTGAATAACGATGAATCAGGGTTCCACTGTACTTTTGTGTAGACTAATAATTCAGGGCTCCAAAATATTTAATAAATGAGCCAATACAATTACACCTTGAATAAGATTCCTGGGATGATTGAAATCAATACCAATGAGCCACTAAAAAATGTTGATTTTTAGGTATTATGTTACGTTTCTAACCTGTTGACTGCTAGCATCTCATATATTGAAACGCCCGATTGCAGTAAGTTGCAAATTGATTTTTAAAAATAATTAGTGTCAACAGTGTTAAAACTATCACGGACAAGATTGTTTTTATTCAAATAGATATGCACTATTTATTCTGATAACCTCCATGATAGCATTTAACAAAAATACTGATTTAAAATGAAATTATGAAATTTTAGTTTTTGGATTATGGTAGTGAAAAACGAGTGGTTGGTAGTTTACCAGAATAATTTGAGGATTAGATTTAATGCCTATCACTTTTAAATAGTAAGCTGTTAATTGTTGATGGAACACGTATTACATATCGTTACACAACCACTGGAATTCTCAAGTAATAAATTTAAGATGAAAGTTAATTCCCACGATTCCACCGTTACCACTAGAAAATATACCTGTATAGTAAATTTATTCAATGGTTTCTCTGTATACCTGTGGGTTCACTCAATTCAATGATTTCTACTTCTTGAAGATCGTTGAAATGTGTTCCTGCCCGAATAGATATCCTACTTGGCGTATAGCTCTCATCCAGTTTGTAATCTGTATAAATATAAATGTGACTGATAGTTGTTTTCCTTTGAAATTGAATGTTAACCAAGTGTGGCAGTTGACCGTCGGACTGCCAATATGTATCCATGCAATCATCTCGCAGTTGATCGATGCCAAATCCTGGTTTGCATGACGATAAGCTCCAAATGGCATGTGTGCCAACTTCTCTCACTGCTCCAGACCTCTCGCCGATGACCGGATCTTTTTCTCCGCTCATTATTTATGTAGGTTATACAATTTTAGATTTTAATGTTATGGGTGCCCGCATAGGTAATGTGGATCACAAAAGAAGTAAAGAATTTATGGCAAGTCGAATGAAAACAGGGTATTCGTTATGTGAAACATTTTGAAGATACGTCGCGTAAAATATAAAGTTTGTAAATATGTCAATTTTATAGTTCAAACATCTTACTTAGCCTTGCCATATCTAAAAAACAAATTGTAATTTCGCAGGCTGTCCCAATGAGCTTTCTTTTTCTCTAATTATTTGAGATTTTAATTCACGCATTGAATGTGCGTATTTCCCACAAATATTATGAAGGCAAAAAAAGCTCACATTGAAATAATAAATTTAATAAATATTTCATAATTTTATATTATGTTGAATTGACATATTTAAAAAAAGCATGACGTGACTTTCGATTTTGTCGTGATGCATAATCATTGTAGCCAATATTGATTTACTATTTTCAACACCTGGCAAAATTAATTTCAAAATTTGCTGATGTCAATAATTTGTTTACACAATTTTATGTATACAAATGTGTGTGCGACTTTTCTTTGGTGAGACACGCGCAGACGCAAATAACGATCGGATCAAACCAGAAGGCGACTTGTCTTAGAATTTTTTCAATTGTTTAAGAAAAAATATTGAAATGAGCAAAATAAGTCAGGTTCGACAGAATTACGAAGCCGTGTGTGAAGAGGCCATAAATAAGCAAATAAACATGGAACTTTATGCAAGTTACGTGTATCTATCGATGGTAAGATTTTTTTATAGTATAACATTTTTTTAAACTGAATTTATATCAATACGCAGTTGATTACATTCATTTAAAATAGTCACACAATAATTATATGAAAGTTCAGCGCCTGTAATAGCTCTTGTTTTAAGTCCTAAAATATAAAATTTATAATTTTGTGGGAGGCTTTCATACATCAATGACAATGACCAATGACAATTGCTGATATTGATGACAAATACATTTAGTCTCCTTTTCATGCCCCTCCCCCCCCCATGGAAATTATAATAAATATCCATGCATTTTGTCACAAACGACACCAAGTCGTGAAAAGCGCATGGAAATGCTCAAATTTGATATTTAAATTCCATTCAGTCTAAATATTAATTCAAAACAATTTATTTCGCATATTTTATTATCAATACCAGTTTCGCTCATCCAGAGCATTCTCAAATGAGCAGTTGAACAGAAAATTATATTTTATTTATTTAAATTGCCTTTCAACCAAGAATTAATTCTTTAGGCCCTAGATGTGATTAAAAAACTTTTAGTTTTGATGATCCTCAATTTAGAGTCCACATACTACATACAGTGCTATACATATTTCTAACCTCATGCTTTTTTATAAATATCTTTCAACAAATGATTCAAAATTTATTGATGACAATCAAGCGGTTTTTAAAATGCAACATTTGAAATGACATCCAAAAAACTCGAATATTTACTTTTAGAGACCTATGAGATATTTAAAGTCTTAAGCACTCTATCCAACGCTACCTGGTATGCTGATCATGAAACATATTTGTAGATTGATGAACAAGAAATAAAATTGCTGCCCAAGCATTTACGAATTGCACAAAATAATATTTTAGCAACGCAATGTGAGAATTTTGGTTTATTTTTGATGCAGGCATATTATATGGATCAAGATGATGTTGGGCTACCTGGACTGCACAATTATTTTAAAAAGGCCTCCCATGAAGAAAGGGAACACGCAATGAAATTATTAACATATCAAAATAAGAGGGGCGGCAGAGTTATTTTAACAAATATTGAGGCACCAGGCAGGAAAGAGTGGGGAAGTGCTCAGGATGCGATGACGGCGGCATTAGATTTGGAAAAAAAAGTCAATACGGTGAGCTTTATATATGAAGATTTGAAGATAATGCAAAGATTTTATTTTTGATAGTAATGTGACATAAATATGCTAAAAATGTATTTCTGAAATAATTTTTCCATTTGAGCCATTAAGAGTTCACATGTTGAATATTGGTAGTGGATATGACATTGAAAATTATATTATGGTTATTGCCTTAACAATTTTACAAGAAATTTTTTCAATGTCATGATTGAATTTTATAGATGCAAAATGGTTCTGCTTTGTATTTGTTTTTTTGCACTAAAGAAAACTGCTCTCACTCTCACGAATTTTGAATTGCTTCATTTTTTATAACAGAAAATTAAATTTTTAAAATTATTCAATAGTAAATTTTTTATAACATGAAACATTTACTATTTAAAATTCAAAGTGCTAGTTTTTTCTTATTATATTCAACAAATCTTTAATAATTGTTTGTAATTTACTCATGTTACAGAGCTTGTTGGAGATACATCAGATTGCTTCGGAGAAGTGTGATGCTCACCTTTGTGATTTCTTGGAATCAGAATTTCTACAGGAGCAAGTTGAGTCAATAAAAGAAATAGCTGACCACGTGACCAACCTGAAAAGAGTTGGAGAAGGTCTCGGCGTGTATTTGTTTGATAAAAATATTGATAAAGAATGAAAACAGCTTTTTTCATCATAATTTTTTTATAATCATTAGTTTGATGGAATTTGTTTTCAAAATAAAAAAAAATATTAGCTTTTTATGCCTGATATGCCAGTATGATTATGTATGCTGTAGATATATGTATGTCATGAATACTATTCAGTCAATTATATTTATTATTTAATGTTAAATATATATAGTATATATGAAATAAAGCAGCTCATTTTCCCATCATTAGAAGTATTATTATTATCCTATCTAAAAAAATATATTAACAAGGTATATTGTAAAATATTGAAATTTCTTGTGAGATGAATGTGTCCATGAAAAATATACTACATTGACTATCATTATTCATAACTATGAAATTTATTATGGAATATTTTAATCATTTTATGAAGCTCATTTGTGTATTGATTTAAAAAGAAAAATTAATAGTAACAATTCAGTGGTGATTTCCATATATTTTTTTACATTCTTTAATGCCTGAAATTTTAAGCATTTTATCCTAAAAACACTGTACGAATAATATAAAATTCTTAATTATTGAATAATATTGAACACCATTGCCAAGTACACTTTCAATATACTCAAGGAGGCATGGCTACGAATCCCCGGAACTTTAGACTAAATATATATTTTTTTTATTTCAATAATATTTAAGTGATATTTCCATTTCTTATCCTATAGGAAGAACATTTAGCTAGTGACTCGTCCTTTCATTACGACATCCTATTTTGAATTATTTCACTAGAGTCCAAAATATGCTTCACATCGAGAGAGAAAATAGTCAAAAAATATGTGTCTATTAATAAAAATAATAATCAACCCCATTGATTGAAGACATTAACGAATAATGCCATAAATCATAATTTAATTGAAATATCAGAGTTTGTTGATATTTATTTGAGAATAAGCTAAAATATGTATACAACTGATTTATGTGGGGATATTTTTTAATCAAACAGCATGCTATATATAATTGTATATTCCAGTAATTATAAGGGCGTGTATTTAATGGGTCAGTAACTAATTTAAAGTTTTGGTCAGTTAAATAAATAAATGGTCAGTTTAAAATCAAAATGGTCAATTAATATTATAAACGGTCAGTTGTCATTGTATCAGTGTGAATGTGGTCAGTTATTAAATAAAACGGTCAGTTATATATTTTAATGGTTAGTTATTTATTAAAAACGGTTATTTTGACCATTTTACAATAAAACACTAACCAAAATTAATTATTAACTGACCATTTATTATTTTTTAACTGACCATTTATTATTTTAACTGACCATTTATTATTTTTAACTGACCGTTTTAAGTATTTATTACTGACCGTTTTAACTATTTATAGATGACCATTTATCGAATTGGAAACTGAACAAATAATTAGTAGTCAATTATAAGTACCTACTAGTTGGTTCTAAAATAAATGGTAAAGTTATTGATTAAAATTCAATGGTCTTTACGTAACTGATATTGAACGAAAACATTGGTTTGCTGAAATAATTTCTCTATATTATTACTCATTACTTATTACTCTATATATTATAAAAAACATTTAATTCATAATCTCAGCATAGCCTCAACCAGCGACATGAATCTCTCCAAAATAAATAATCATGGCTAATAAGTATTGGCTTGCATGCTACTCACAATTAAATTGTTTTTTACCATGTATTCTCAATCATTGAAGTAAATTTGGTTCGGTACTAAAAATATGGTAATAATGTGCCTCTTAGCAACAAATTATTGTAGATAATATTGATGAATGTATATCACAATTATATTTTTGCATTTTTTGGGATTCACAAAAAAAACTTACACATTTCACCACAAGACTTTTGTGATATTGTTATTTATTCATACTCCTGCAATGACAAATACAAGTGGATAAAAAAATTAACTTGATTCTACAATTTACACTCAATAAAACAAACCTAAGTACTAGTTTTTATATCAAAAGTAAAATAAATATAATTATATGATGCGTTTTTTAAAAATAAATTTAAGCTCTATGATATATGTTTCTTGTGAAGAATAATTAAATTTTGCTTAAAATAAATTAATAATCGGTTTTCAAAAACGAGCAAGACTAACAAAATTTGAAATATTGTATTTCTTTATTTATATATAAGAATGACAATCAATTATTTCAAAGGATAACCAGGATTAAAAAGTCTTGTGACAAATTTTAGTTATTTGATATTTCATGATTTTATGAATATCACGATCTTGTGTTTTGTCGGAATTATTTTCTTCCGAATAATCATTTTTAGTGTCGTTCATTATGATAGTAACACAGGGTTGCTGTCATTTTTGCCATTGATTATCGTGCTACATATTTATATATGTGCGTATTACAAGTGGAACCTTGTTTATACTTTGTTTACTAGTGACTTAGTTTAAAGTTTCGAACATAACCGCAATATCAAATGTATTGATGGATTGATATCTCGAACGATCAACGCATTTTTTTACTTATATTTTATACAAATTATTGCGTTGATTTAAAACTACTGTCACAATGGATGTTGACGGAGGAGCTCTGAATTCGCAGCCTACCGATATAGAACAAAGCCTAATGCAAGAATTTAGCAGGATGGGGACTCGAGATAGGGATGAATTAGTTAGCCAAATGCGAAAACTTTTAGGCCCCAATCTTAATTATACAACAGCCTCATTTTTTCTGGATATGAACGATTGGTACGTAAACACTTTGTGCAATGATTTGACATACGTCCAATGAATATTATTGATATTATAATGAGTACAATAGTTAACTGTTTCTATATTACTATTATTTATTTATTCTTCCGTTAATATTTTCTACAGTCTTGTAAATATTGTTTTTGAAATGATTTTAAACAATAAGTCAAGGCGTAAATTATAAATATTCAATTCATTATCATCTATCAAAATATGTGATAGATTATCAGTTTATTTTATCTTTTAGTTTGAAATGAAAATATATTAAGGTTGTTGTAATATGTATCTATGTAGTAAAAGTCATTGTGAAATGTAAAATAAAATATCCATAATTATGTATCTACTGGTATGATTCATCTTTTACTGACAATGGATTCATTGCTCAATTACTTGGCTAACGAGTATTTCAACACACCGAACGCACTTGATAACACACATTAACTTATTAATTACTGTCTATATAATAAAATTTAATTATTTCAAAATAAAATGTTATTTAATTTTTCAAAACAATGCTCAAGCAAGTCTTATTATCAAAACCTATCTAACTCCACAAATCAAATTGTTGGCAATGTGAAAAAAACAAATGTGGGCAAGAAATTTCAATATTTTCTAATGCATAAACAAAGACATTAATAATAACATTGCAATTGTCAATATTTTAGTGTAAAATCAATGTTTTAAAAGTTTTTTACTGTTTTTAAAAGTGCATATTTCTTTTTTTCTCTCATGTCATTGGTTGTATGGATATGAGCCAATTTTGAATCTGAATCATTTTGGATTTGAGTGCAGATTTTGAAAACGAAATACATGTGTTTTCTCGGTATTTGGGAGGTATTCAAAGTGAAAGAAATTTATTTTGTAGAAATTGAAATAGAGAACGGTCATAAATGGTTCTCATCTAGGTTTCGATGTGTGATTCTCAAATATTACTGCAATGACTGTTAAAATAATAATGTCCGAGAATGGAATATTGTCACATCTCAGTACCTTTAGTACAGTCACTTTATAAAGAAATTACGAAAAAAACATATTTATTTATAAATATTTGATACAGTGCCAATCTATGGTTCGTTGCCCAGTTTTCGCCTAGTGAACAAAATCTATATGCCTATAAATCAATACCAAAGAAGTATCAGCACAGTTGATGGACTGACTTTCTTCATCACACCATCACTACTTACCTACAATTTTATGCTTTGACTTTATTTCAAATAATCACTGTATTCATATAATAAATGATTCAAAACTTTTAAGCGCTTCGTATACATTGTTATATTTAACACTTTCCACTCATACCGCTTCAGAATCGCAATTTTTATTCATCAAGTGTAAACATTTATCCACACTAGCACTTTGGGCACTAGGAGTAGTTCATTTCCCCAGTAGTTTTTAAAATTATTTTTAAAATTAAAATTAAAATTATTTTTCTTTTACATTCATTTACAAAATTAAAAAAAAAATACAAAATTCTTTTAAAGATTTTCATCTCACAGAATGATAAGAATCGGTATACCCACTGTCCAACATATATACTTAATGTTGAAAAAAAAACCTATTTATTACGTTCCGGCAATAAAACACGACACCACGAACTGAATGAATAGCGGACTGTGTAAAGTAAACATACTCATTTAGGCATACATATTTCATGAAACCAAAATGAAATTATGATTCTTTATACTTACTTCAAGAAGTCATTACTTATTTTATCGCTGTGCAGCGAACATCGCAAATCCGCGGGCCGCGAAGCGGATAAAAGTTAATTAGTGTGTAGTTCCTCAATTCCAAAATCTTCAACAATACTGATCAAAACAATCTACTGATCAATTTTTCTGTTCTATCTTTGTAGGAATTTACAAGAGGCGGCATGCTGCTATTTAGATATGCATCCTTTCACACATTCTCTTATTGAAAACAATATTCCTGCCCCTCCCGCACTCTCCCCACCTGCTATAGTCTTACCTCCGTACCCACCCTTGCCGCTTCCCCTTCAAAACCCACCAGACGCATCTCCATTAAATATGAGTCTTGCCGCCGTACGAATGCCAGGTGCTCCTCATCCACCGGGGATAGAGTAAGATTCTTTGTTTATATAATAATTCTCCAAACTGTTGTTTAGTTAGTGATTCTCAAACAACTTCAATATTTGATAATGTTTTTTATCTCAATAGATTAGAATGGAATTGGATGGTCAAAAACAATGGCTGTGTGGAATGGCCTGGAGGATGTCACGTGGTTGCTATCGGTGCTTCAATAACGTCTGCTCCTTCGTGCGCAGTACCTCCTGATCAAATTGCATTTTTTGGTATTACTTTTACAACGCCTAATACGCCTGGAGAACATAGACAACTCTACCGCCTCTGTACTCCCGACGGGGTAGCTTTTGGAGGTAATTTATTTGCTCTTAATTCAATGAAAAATTCTAGTAACAGATTTGACAGTACTCGTTCAACACTATTACGTATATTTGTACATCTGATAATGGGAGATAGTAATTTTGATTTTATTTTAGAATATACTTCTGTTATTTATTACATATTTAAACAGGGAGGTCAAACATAAACTAATAAAATCCTTGATTTAAGTCTACTGATTTATCCTTTAATACGTTCACTGCGGCAAACAACCCTAAGCGTAAGCTACTAAAATAGTCACAGCTTGAATATATCGCGTTTGGCGTGTTATCTCATCCATTGCAATTTCTGTTTCATTTAATAGTTGAGCATTGATTCCTCGTGTCTTAAGCCTTCTACAAAAAAATATTGTAAATTTATATTTTATAATTATAACATAATAAATGGTCGGTATCTATGTACACTTGGGAGCAACATGAATTTATACCTAAATGGCTATTTCATAAATTTATTACCTAGTGCAATATCTAAGTGTGGTGATTCATAGATTTAATCAAAAATTTCAAGAATTCATTAATGGGATTGATAATGACTTATAACAGATAAAACAAATATTTCTTTGTGATTACAGATGAACTTTGGGTTAAGATCGTCGTAGTATCTGAAAATCAGCAAACATTACAGCAGGTGAGTTGTTTTTTCATTGCCAGAATCTTGAGTAGTCAAAAAAAAAATTTAAACACCACATATAAAAATTTTTGTCCTTTGAAGAATAGCCAATCTAACAATGTTGATACTGCAATAGGTTGTAGGTCAAAAGTAATCAAAAACGATTTAATATTCATGTTTCTGAAAATACATATATTCAGGACATTTCAAAGAATTACACACCAGTAAGTGTTATAAACACACAGTGAAACATCCTTAGCAATATCATGAATACATACATGCTTGACAGTAAATAAATTGCAAAATTTTCTCACATCCTGAACGCTTGGGGTAATATGCTGTATGAATGGATAATAGCTTTTCAGTGATTTTGTACAAAATATCTCAACAAATGAAGCGGCACACCACATAACTTCCACAGCTAGCACATCTCGACTTCTGTTTTCTTAACCAACATTAGTCATTGTTCCTGGATATATCTTTTTCTTTTAGCTCTCCAAAATTCTTTGATCTACATATTTATGTTGATTAAAGTTTTGCATCAGACGTTTTCCAGTACATATGTATATAGTATCAATTTTTGTGGCTGAGTTGTTTTTCTCTATAGATTTAATCATAAATTAAGTTATATATGTGCTGTTTCAAGTGAAAGAAAATAATTCTCATATAATTGAATGTATTATGTAAGCATGGTTACTGGTCTCTCATACAACTGATAGTGTTTTCATTGTTTCTGTATGTTAAAATTTATATCAATTATTCGAGTATGTCTAGGAAAAGTTTTTTTATCTTATTTATGTGAATTTTAAATATTACGGCATTTCACATTTGAGATAAAATGTGAATGAATTATATTAATGTTATTTTCAACTTTCTTTTAGGGAGTAAATGACCCCAATACAGATGAAAACATGTGTTGACCTCCACTTCAAGCCAACGTGAATGACACATACAAATCTATTTTAAATTATATTTTTTTTTTTCAAGTAAATTTAATTTTTGGTGTACATTAATTTATGATAATGAAATATTTTAAGAAAATTCAACTCTATTCTTATAGTTTCAATGAAAGTTGTGAGATGATAATATCTTATGTAATTCGTCCATTCGGATATTGCAACGATTTTGAATAATTACTTTTATGAAATCTTGTAAATATTGGTTATTTACTAAGCTACATATTGTGAAGCAGTGTTGGCATTATGTCAACGAAGCATGAAATTTACTTTTTTCTTTGTTATAAGATTCAGTTATGGAATCTGAAACACATTTTGAGAATAAAGGATACACAATACTTAAAACTATTTTCAAACAATCCTATAGCGTAAAAATATTTTTTTGAAAATATAAATATTGTTTGAAACATAGTTGTCATTTATTTTTAACATAGATGTCCAACGTTTTCAATCTCTCGGACTACACTGATTGAAGAGCTATTTCTTTGGGCCGCACATCTAAGATTTAAAACAGAATTATGAATAGTAAAATTAAAAGACGGCAACACAAAACTAGTGGAATATTAATTTGACTGAATATTTGTTTTGATAAATGTGCTTGTAATTATTAGCTAATTCTCAATTTGCTCATCAGGATTTTGCTTCTAATTTTACTTTTTGTGTGCTAAAAAATAATTGTTCATATTCAGCCCACATGTTAGCAAAATACCTATTTGTGGGAAGAAAGGTTTTACCAAATATTCTTACATTGATTGTCTGATTGCAAATCTACACATCACATTTATATCAACCTTGGGCTGGACACTCCTGATTCAAAGTGTGTTAATAAGCATATTCAACTCAAAATCTCTACTTCATTAAGGAGTAACAGAGGATTAATGAAAGCAAATTGAAATATTGATTAGTTTTACTGCTATCGATTGATTGCTCAATTGTTAAGCATTTGGGACTGTCAACATAAAAAACTTGATACTCATGAAAAATGCTCAATATCTGAAATTGTCTTGATTCGTGAAAATAACCATTACATGGAATCAACCATTAACCTCAAGAGGTTTAATATTATTTTTTGTGTCTTGTAATGATCATTAGCAATGGTGAATGACATATTATGTCATTTGTTTGTGTGCTGTTGAAATGTCATATCTCAGCACCATTTCACACAAATAAGATTGGATCCCAGCATCTCTATGACTAAATATAGTTCATTCAAAAGTGCTTACACATTGGCTGCGGGGGAAACACAAAGAAACCACGCGTATTCCGCTTCCCCCGTAGCCATTGTGTTTGACTTTTCAATTTCTTTAGAAGTATGAAGCTTTTTATCTCCGATTTAGTATGTGAGTGAACGTTTATTGTATGTCTCTAGACCAGTGGCTCTTAACTTTTTTAGTGACCCGCACCCATTTGAATCTGAAAATAAGTTCCCCTTGCATTGCAAAATGGTTTTTCAATTTTTTAATTTAGAATAATACATTTACTGCAAAAAATATCTTTTCTATATTGTTAGCTTCTCTTGCGCCCCTGGAAATACATTCCCGCACCCCTGCTCTAGAGCATCGACCATATCTACATATTGATATTTCAATTACATTCAGCTGATATTTCTCATCAGTATGCTGACAGAAACGACTGTGATATTGGTTGCTAATTTAAGCAACCTCCATATTGAGGACAAAACCTTACCACCACACTACCATCTATTTTGGTATTTCTGAAGATTTTAACATTGGTGTGATAGGGTGTTTTTTTTGGAACAAAATTATTAAAATGGCTAATATTATTTCAACTCAATACATAATAAAGTTATGAAACAAGTGTTTTGGAGAATTATTTTAGAGAATTTTAATGGACTTGATGATATAATAGTTTTGAAGCCGCCAAGTGGACAGTCTCATTTAGTGAAGTGTTTCTAATGTAAGTGTTATATATAGTATTTGATTGTAATGATAACATTTATACATTAATGTTATAGACTGAAACGTCATATGGTTGGAAAAATACAATTTATTAAAAAAACCAAATTGATGTTTTTAAGATAAGACCTTCCCATAAGTAAATGGTAGCTGTTCTAGAATATTGAGTTTGATAAATCTTACCGATTACAACCCTCATGGACTATATTTGCTCTCTATGTGGAGCATATGGACACCACATTAAATCCGGATGCTATTTATTCAACTGAATACAATTCCATCAGTGCTGGAAGCTAAGCAAAAATTGGAAAACTGTATGAAACTGTGAATGTGAAAACAGAGCTTTACGAATAGATGCTCACATCAGATATTGAAGTGGTTTGATTTTCGAGGAACTCGGAGATTAAGGTATGGACATGGTTGGATTCAAAGTGATTGTTAGATGATGGCAAATCTTGGTTGCAATTGTCTTGATTAGTATATTTCAGCATGTTTTACCAATGAACAATAAATATCACCATCTGTTGTTATTTATGTAGGACTAAATCAAAGAATTATCACTAACTACCAGTGATGGGACATTGTCTTCAGAACAGGGTTAGGTTAGCTGGTTATATCCTGTGACTATTATAATGGTTTTCTTATTATCTCAGAACAGTTTATTTGGAGATGTCGGACTTATGTAGTATATGATCAATACATTACGCCGATCATCACATATAAAACATAACCTCATGTGTCAAAAATAAAACGAAACATAAATATATCAAAGCGTTTATTTGTAAATTTTGGTGCCGGTAATAAGTTTTTGCATGTTACCTACCCACAATACATTGTACAAGGTGAGAATCAGCAATCTTATATCTATAAAAGCCTTCTTGGCATATTTCATCATAAATACATTGGTGTAGATCTTATATTTTTTAGGCACTAACTCCCAAAATTCAATGTTCTTTTTTCTCTCCCTCTATTCTTCAAAAATAACTTCCAAATTTGAATTATATAATCTGTGTGTGCAATAGTTAGTTTGAAGATGCTTCTCAAAGAAGTTGTACACCATAACCATCAGTGCAATTTAATTTCATATTGCAAATGAATATCCACAAAGTTAATACCCATTAAAAATATATTATATTAAGTTTAGAAAATAGCATTTATTTTTTTACACAGCCATGTCCATATTGATTTTTGGATGTGGTTTGTAATCGGAGACGATGAAATGTTCATATTTAAAGGCAGTTATGTCTGTAAGAGGTGCATCAGGGCTAAAAGAGAGATGTGGAAAAGGTCTCGGTTCGCGTGACAGCTGTTCTTTCAGGGCATCAATATGATTTAAATATACATGCGCGTCACCTAGTGTGTGTATGAATTCTCCTGGCTGTAAATAAAAAGAAATGATTTGATCAAACAAAATCTCTTTTTGTCATGTAGCATTTTATATCATATATATTTCAAACAACTAGGCAACTTTTAGATTAAGATATGTCTTTGGAAGATTCTTCAATGCCCATCCCTAAACATAGAAAAGAATATCATTAATTTAAGGTAATATAAATAAATTTAATGTTTGCACATTTAAAAAATTTCTTATATAACAGCACCTTTATTAGTAGATGCTGTATGATGGAGATCATTAAACTTTAATCATCTAAGTATGTTATAAAGGTAAAATATTTTTTTCTGATATTAAGTACAAATTTCTTAATACAAGTACAAACTTTTCATTTAATAAATATATAGCTGTTAGTATAAAGTTTTGTTCTGAATAATCAAGATTTATTCTAAATAATTTTAGGTCATAAATAATGAAAAGAGAGGTTGAGTAACAAGCAGTTTTTGTAGAAAAATATATGTTGAGATAAACTCTGAGGAGTTCATATACTCCAAGTTGGGAGCGGACATGGTTAAAAAAATTAAGAAACGATGTAGGTAATTAGGGTTAAATCTACTGATAATATGTAAGGTTCATTTTCATACATCCTTACTTAATCGTATGACAAAAAATATCTATTCACTTGCAAAAGACTAGTTTCATGTGGATTATTTGGTTCAATTTATATTTTCAATAATGGAAAGTTGACAATTCTTTTTCTACTTTTATAAATATAATTATCATAATGTAAACTAGCAATTCGTACCTGTAATCCTGTGACACGAGCGATCATATGCGTAAGAATCGAGTAAGAAGCAATGTTGAAAGGAACTCCTAGGCCTAAGTCAGCACTGCGTTGATATAATTGACATGATAACTTATTTTCAGCCACATAGAACTGTGCCAGGCAGTGGCACGGGGGTAGAGCCATTGCAGGCATGGCATTAGCATCCCAAGCGCACAAAACCATCCGCCTGTCTTCTGGATTCGTTCTGTATATAAATTAAATGATTAGACTTAAGTTATGCCATTTCAAGAAAAAAAATAACAGGGAAAATGGTTGATGAAGAAGAATCTAGAAATATATTATTCGCTTCGAATATGAAGCATACAGAGCTTATCTAAATGTAAGTTCTTCAAAAAGGATTTAATTAATCCTTATTAATGTTTTAATACTGTTGTTTGTATGTAGCACACATATGCTTGCGCATGATGTGCAGCCAGGGAGTGCATGTGTTGAGTGAATGTTGTCAGATGACGCTATCACATGGTATGAAAAATTACTAGTCATAAGAATTAGGTTGATTTTAGCTGCAATCAAACAAGAAATTTCGCAAATAGCTTGAAGGATATTTTTACTAGGCTACTTTAGGATTTTTAAATTATTGCAATATAAGGATTTGTTATTCTTGGAATTCAGGATACGGCAAAAAGGCAGTATTCAGATATTGCACCTAGCACCTTTAAGACAAATTATTAAATAGCCCACCCATTTAGGATGAAATTAGGAATACATAAGAGGCTCTTTGTGTATAGTTTTCTTACTTGAGAGTTTCAATGATTTTTATAAGTTGATCAACTCCTTGTCCAGTGTAATCGGTATGCATATCGATATACTTTGCACCAAAATGACGCCACTGAAAGCCGTAAACTGGACCCAGGTCACCTGTAACAAGTACAAAGGAGCATTTAATACTCAAAAACAAAAATTGGATTAAATTGTCTTGAGATAAGCCCAGTACTATTATATAGGGTATAAAGGACACACTATACAGCTTCTGCTATATTTGTATTAATAGTGTACATTTAACAATACATACAATAGGGTGATATGGGTGTAATTGTAGGGTACACGATATTGCAGTGTGTTACCTTATATAACCTCTGTGAAGTTTATAACTACAGTACTAGATGTCCCCATCAACACAAATTGTTAGTCAATGTCAGTGAGAATTCCTCATCACATTTAATTTCAAGTACTTAAAAAACATTGATTACATCAGATTGTAGAGATTCGAGATATTTACCTTCTTCTCTATCAGTAAAACCCATATTGTCTAGGAATTGACGTGAACTGTTACCGTCCCATATGTGGATACTTTTCTCCTTCAGAACTTTTGCATTAGTGCTTCCGCTAATAATCCACAACAGTTCTTCAATGACTGCTCGGAGAAATACTCGCTTTGTAGTAAGCAAAGGAAGGATGCCATTGTTTAAAGACCAACGACTCTGATGGCCAAATATTGATCGAGTGCCAACCTTAGTACGATCTCCTCGTTCGGGCCCTGGAAACAGTTAATTTATATTTAATAAAGGATTTCGACTGAGGGTGCTTGAAGGTATTTCAATATCAAATTTGAATTTTGTACTTTTCCATGAGTTTTGTCGCTAACGACCCGGGTTTCGCCTTTCGGCATTTTCAGGCATTTCAACTGTACGGATGTGACCGACTGAATCAATAATTATTATCTCAACATTGAAATAACAGGCAACTTGTTAAGATGGACACTATTGAAAAGAAGAGAAAATAAATTATACCTTCATCAATTATTTTTCTGATAAGATCTAGGTATTGATGTTCTTCGTGTCTTTTGTCAATATTATTTTCTTTATTATCGTTATTTACTCTTTCCTCACATGTACCATTAGTTCCATGACTAGCAAGGGCGACTTCATGATGACCGTTTTCCATCATTACCTATTGAATGCCTTCAAAACTGAACAATAACTCGGTAATATGAGTCTGGCTGACTGATCTATGCTGATAATGTAAACAAGTGAATACTGACAATTAACCACCAGCATACCACCAGTTTCCCGCTCAAACATGACGTATTATTGTCTATGTTTATGGCTATAAAATTTTTATGAAAGTCTGACGAACAATTCATATTATACCAAAATATTTTAAAATAAGTAAAGAGATTAATCCATATTTATAGAATAGACAAGACAGTTATCTTTGATAAATCTATATAATAAAACAACTTAATCTTTATGTACCTGATCAATCCACATTAACCGTTTTAAAGCTAACGTCACACCAGTGAGTTGCAAAAGAAAAAGCTCTGACATCTAAGAACGCACCAGGTGGGAAATTATGTTAAAGGCGTCAAAAAATAGTTTGTCTCAAATTATCACATCGAATATGTATCCGATATCTCTTTAGGTTCACAAAATGAATATAAACTTTTCGTTTTAATATTTTTCTTAAAAGATATTCAACAAAAAGTGTATAGAGGTTATCAGGGCTGTCAAAACTTTTGATAAAATATTCATAATATTATTTTGCATGGAAATATTTTTCAAACCAATTGAATAAATACAAATTATTCATAAAATCAAAGGAAAAATTAATTTTATGATAGCCAATCGGGGTGCAAAATTGACATAATATTATAAACTGTGTGTGACAACCCTTATTGAGGATTCGTAAATACACTCTAAAAGCCATGTGGTATGGTAATTAGCATGGGATTGCTTTCATAAAGGATCAAAGACATCTAAGCTTTTAAATAACGTAAGAAGTTTTAAGGTATTGTCCTTATTTAATTTTTGAAAAAGTCGTAGCGTACTGGGCAAAAAGTGGGAAATTCTTCTAGCTGGTAACCGGTTAATATTCCAAAGTTTCAAGAAATAGAAGTACCTACCAGTGTTACAAGAAACCGTATTTACATATAACTAAAAGTTTTTTTTTGCCCAAAAGATGCCTCTAATAAATACGCTTTAATTACTAATTTCACTCTATGACTGCCAAATTAATTGATAAAAATGTTCATAAAATTAGAGTAAAAATAAAGCACTAAGTTCACTACTGAAAATATTCATATAAATAAGCAGATCATTGATCAGCCGAACAGCCCTAGCGACTGGCGACTCAAATGACCTATGCGACAGACAAGTTCTGATCAAAAAAATGTTTGGCTTTGATTACGACCACGTAGATAAAAATTGAAATAGCCTCCACAGCATTGCCACATAAAAATTGAAATATTACACAGCCTTACCCGAAATCTGACTTGAACTCAATTTCTCCACATTTTATAACGTAATTTGAAGAAGGCAGCACACTGTGCGCAATAACAACTGTGTTCAAAATTTCACATGCACGATGTAAATCTCGTGCGGAGATTGGCGAAACTGTGCAACCAATAGGGTGCGTCGTTTATGTTACCCCCCGGTTAATTCCATTTCGAGATAAAATCTCAAGCGAGATAGTAGTGCCGTAACTATTCCCAAGGGTAAATGTATCCCAATCGTCAGTAAGTCTTTGTTACCGGATCATGCATTCCAGACCCAGGCCTAATCCTGCCTGGGACTGTCTCCAAATACTTAATCACGCAAGGTTCGAAATACTAGTTTCCGACTTAGTTCACGACCCAGTAAGTAGTGTCCGTTACTTTTAATAAATAATGTGTATTTAATGAATAAATAAACCTCCCCCTTTTCATCGAGAAACATATTGTAAATGTGTTAAAAATATAAAAACTCTGGTTTTGGTTGTATCCGATATCGGACTCTTTTTCTATCTTCCCAAGTATTTTTAGCCGACTCCCCATCACAGCGTAAGAATACCACCCGTAAGCAAGGTTAACGAATTGATCTCGGATCCCCTCAAGCACTCACGCAACATCGTACCCCGAATGAACTCTACTCGTATTTCACGAACCGGCGCGCTGGTCCAGTGGGTTCAGAGTCAGACCCATATTCAATATTACCGTAACACGTGAAAGGATGTTTATTATGCTTAAAACATTTAAAAATCATGCTCGCTTCAAGCGCGATGCACATTTACTGATGACGCACTATAACAGTAGAATATTTTTACCGAAAACCGATGTAATATGAGATAAATCTCCATCTTTGGATTGGGTGAGAAAAAAATAGAAAATGGAAAAGACTGGTAGTTAGCTTACCACTATGTCTTCGCTCCGTTGTTTTAGGTTTGAAAAGATTACGGTTTAGGATGAATGAAACAATCACCAAAAACATTGAACACTTAGCTGCAGGACCTACATTCAGTTATGTAAAATTTATTGTTCATACTGCTAATATGTTCTCTTTTATTTTTTTCAATGCGTCTATAATTATTTTGAATACAAAAGAATAATAAATTTAAATTTAGATGCGTCCCAGAAAATAAACAATCACAATACTAATATTTAAACAAAATAATATAAAAAATGTATTCATAAATAAATGAAGCACATCTCTTCTGTGCTAGCTTCTTAACTCAAATGTGTTTCATTTAAACTAAATTAGGGCACTACTTTTTCATTTTTCTATTAATATAAATATTTTATGTTTATAAAATAAAAGACCATAAACTTTTGTCCACTTACCGAAACTAGACTTAACTAAGTTACTTGAAATTGGGATTCTCTTATTATCCGTTCGAAAAAAGAAAGTTTTCAATTCGATAACGGTGGATAATTTGACTTTTACTTCTACCCCTATTTTGTATGAGCTTTCGTGAATACAACATCTACGGCTCGGCGATCAAAAAAGTAGATGGTACGGATGTCTCCGCGAGATACATTTATCCAGCCATTGAGCTTTCTAGTCCTATTCGGTATATGCGCATTAATTTAGTTGCACATAACTAGCCGTTGAGGTGTGTTTAGCTTCAGGTTTATCGCATAAAATCGAAAATCTAGACACAACTGATAAGAACATAATCGGCCTGTTACAAATATTAGACATGCGGTGTAAAAGATTCTAATTTCAAATTAATTCTTTTTTTTAAGTGTAAAACAAAAACAATACGCTGTATTTTTTTGAGTAGTGATAAAAAATAACGATGATAAAGCTGGAATTAAGTGATTATTCCAATACAATGTTACGTGATTGCCCCGAAACAGATATATCAAAAAGAGGAAGATATGGAAAACAACCGCTCTCTGAATATTACGAAAGTCAAAACGAGTATGAAACAAAAGAAAGGTTTTTTAATTTTGACCATACTCCAATCAATGAAATTGACATCGAAAACGGTTGCTACGATATTGTGATAGTTGAGGGTTGGAAGCCAGAACAAGGAATCGACTATGTCAGTCAAGATAGTGAGTGGAATGGCGAAGGAGAATTGCTTGCTGAAATCAGCGTGGAAATGCAGCCACTAAGTTCACCGAGCAGATGCCCAACGCCACCTGAACTAGACGACTGTGCAAATCTCTCTTGGCTTTTGAACTTTAGACTGGATGATATAATCAATTCCCACAGTGAAGATCAACCATTGGCAGTCGCAGGTGAAGTAAAAAAAGTGACATCAAAGAGAGATAAAAGTCCTGAGTGTGTTCCTGATGATTTACAAGTAACGAACGAAGATACAGCGGTTCAAAAAAAGCCTCCGTACACCTACACTGAAATGATAGAGTTGGCTTTGAGGGATAAAGGAGAACTGACCGTATCTGGAATTTATCAGTGGATATCGTAAGATAATATTTTTCAAATGTGCTGTCTTCATTTGAGCAACTTAATAAACTCGATAATATATGACGTAGAGAAATTAAGAAAAACTTTATGGTCGCAGTCATTTTAAACTAATGAATTTATTCATGACTGTTTCTTTAAGATCTACAGCAGATAGTTCGAATCCCCGAATGGATACTCTGATCAATGATTTTTCAATCTATCTATGTTCAGTGGATTCCGAATCTACATAAAAACAGAGAGCCGAATAATTGATTCGCTAACATCCAATACTTTCCTAGTCCTACTTGTCTATTAATAAAATCTCCAAACATAAATGTTTAAAGGTAAAATAGTTCTAGCCGGTAATATCATTTATTATTTACAAAATAATCGTTGAATTGAAAGATGTAACTTTCTATGAATTGTTACCAAAACAAAACTATTAATTATGCATCAGTTAAATAAAGGATTCATTGCTTATTTATTAACCAGGAGTTAATTGCAGGGCCATTTTAATGTACATTATTGAGCTACGTTACGTTTCCGTCATTTAAAATCCGATTCCATCGGTTCTTCAAAATCCATGGATGTTTTATGTAACTAACTTGTTTCTTTTTAAAATATTCATTGATCCCCGTTGCTCAGTAGAAATTCCGTCACTACAAAACAATTGAATACTAAGAAAGAGTAAATATTTTTGTTGATGAAGTAACCAATAGATCACACCATTTAACAAAGCTGTTGTTAACGCTTTCAACAATATCGGAAAACATCGGTCAGTCCGTTGACCATTACGTTGTTATTGATGCTTTTATGTTACTTCAATCAATTAATAATATTTTTATTGCAAAATTGCATGGTTCATTAATAACGTGTACAATATTGAGAAAAAAATCACGAAGGTAAAAGTTTACAAGGTAAAAAGATATTAGGAAGGGGTGGGTACACTGTAGGGAAGTTTTTACGTCGATAAGTGGAGCTTTCGGTGCCAGGCTCTGGTCGCATTACGCGCGTGCCGCTCAGCAGTCAATTGCATCCCTTTTCTCATTCACTGTTATGTCAACTTTATAATACATATTTTATGGGCTTTCATGATGAACGTCTACAGAGCACTGGTTGATGTATAGGTAGGTTAAGGCATTTTGAATAATGTCAATTAAAATAATTGTTCGCGAGTTTCAAGGATACTTTTATAACTATATTTCCTCGAAATTGTTTCTATTCAATTGTGATGATTTAACCTTTTGTTGAATGTAACGTTTTCTAAACTTTAGAGGATCTGTGGTTTTTCTTTAAATCTTTTAATCATTACAATGACTACTTGCATTGCTAATGTGCAAATTTAAAGATTGTTTTACCGTACGAAAACATTTTTACAACGAAATATTTATAAACAATGGATTGTTAAAATATCGTAATACTAACTCAATGCCAGCGTTTCAATATTTTCCGATGTTAAAATCATATTTGTCATACAAGGTTAACTTGCATTATTATTTTGAATTATATGTCTATTTCTTTGAATTGCTCAAATCGGTCAATATTGATTGTATCTTCGTGCAAATAGATCCTTCTGGAGAATCAGTCTTGGATGAAAATTCATTGAATAGTTCTCACGTAAAGTCGGTGTTTTGCATTAAGAAAACCTTTACAGTACTGGGATTACGGTTTTGGTAGTACTAGTCTTGCAATCCCCATGCATATAGTGTAATAAATAATAACACCAGTCTTAAAAAACATGTAGCCAATATTTAAAGTTTTACTTTTTTTCAGGGAAAGATTTCCCTTTTTTAGGCCGCAAGATGATCGCTGGAAAAACTCGGTTCGACATAACCTGTCCATCAACCCCCATTTTAGGAAAGGGGCGAAAGCATCGCGTGGCGCAGGTCATCTATGGACAATTGCCGCGCCAAGTGCTGCGTTGGACAGAGTCCTCGCGAATGCATTTAATGCGGTAAGAAATGTAATCTTCTTTGTCATACCTACTAGAATTTTAGTTATATAAAAGTAAGTTAGACAGCAAAGATTCAAAAATTAACCATTCGGTATAAATAGTTTGAATTTTTTGTGTGACTGGAGGTGATGTGATTGTGAATATTTCCATTTTTGAAAATGACCAATGATTTATTGAATAACTTACAAATACAATATAATAATTATCCGTTCAGAACTGAAAGGTTACAAATAAATTTAATTCGTATTTTTAATAAAATTGACCGTCAAGAAAATTTAACGAAATTATTGCAATTCACACTGCTTTTTTTATCGTATTAAAAATAAGTAGTGAAATATTTCAGATTAAAAAATAAATGAACACAGTCCTGCTAGCTATGGAATTATCATATTGCGATACCATAGTTTTATTATTAAATATATCATTTAACAACATGTAGTTAAAGTGAAGGAGCGGATCGGAAGCAAAACGGATTTATGCATGATTTGCATGCTACCGTCCTTTTTTTGATGAGTTTATTTGATTATTTTTTATTAGTACGCTTAGCACTCGAGCCGCCTTGTTAATTGGTAGCAGTAATCGTTATCAACCCTTTTTCAGTAGAGGTTGAGTTGTGTCGTTTCAAAATTCGTTATTTGTATTCTTTGACATTTAATATGTTCGGGCAGATAAATTGCTCTATCTCTATATTATATATGTTTGGTATCTGTAAATGATGTTTTTTCCCTATTCAAAATCTCATTCATTTTCTAAATCCGGCATACGCAAATTCTATTAAACAATGTTTCTAAAGTTGTTATTAACAGACGTTGAAATAAACCATTTCATTCTAAATTAAATAGTTGGAAGCCAATACCGTTCGAAACCCAACATGTGTAATCACGCACAGTAAAAAGGAAGCATTATAATCTAAGCCAGAGCAAATTCCTTTAGAAAGTAGAAAATCTAGGTATTGTAACTATAATATAAAAGCGCGTTTGCTACAATTTAAAACAGGAGTCATACGATTTCCAAAGAAAGTCTTGCCGAAGATTTCAAATGTGCTGGTGAATAAGTGTGCATAATATGCTATTCTCTGCATTAAAATATGTATAACAAGCCTTTATCTGAATGATGAAGATCCAGAATGCTTTATGAAATAATTAAAAAAAGCCATTGGCATATCATGTTTTAAAAGCATACACTTTTATATTGTTTCCCGGTTTTTATCAATTATGCAGTTTTTAAAAATGAACATAAATGCAAGGTCGCAGCTTTTAGAGCTGAACGCCGCGGATGTATAACTATTCATTTGGATTAAAGCATTCGATAATTTTTCGATTATCAGGGATAATTAACGATAGCGGCGAAGTCTAATCGACACGCTTCAGAAGATTGATAAGATTTGTAATCTATGTAACAATCCCCGATAGTATAGCACTGCATAGTATTATATCACAGTCAAACATTTTTGTGATTCAAAAAAAATAAAAAAACACTGCATAATATTGTTGAAAATATTCGCGGAATTTTCCATGCGTAAAGTCCATGTGTGAGCAAAAATCAATCAAAGCACGGTTTATATAAACGGCTTAAATTACAGTTTATACATTAAATTCTAGATGGGGTCTAATCGATGAAACTTTCTATGATAAGGGATCACAGATCACAGGGTCTCTTCATCTGTTCAAGGGAGATTGTAATCATTTTATTTGTGTCAGAGATCGCCACCCTCATTAATGTAGGCAATGGTTAAAGATAAATAACATTAATATAAAGTTAGAAGTATGGTATACCATCCCAGGATCTCGATGATTTTCAATACCTGATGAATCATAAATGGAATAGAAAACATCCATGTCTCAAAATATATTTGTTGATAAACGACTCAAATTTTCGGCTTACGCCTTCCTCAGAACTAGTTCTTCACAGTGACATCAATTATTTTTAATGATACTTTAACATGGCTGATATTTAATAAATATGAACATTATCGACGATTAAAAAAATATTTCAAATCCCGTGACCAGTCTCGGGATTCCGGGATCGACTAATTGCAATCTCAAAATCCCGGGATCAAAAAAAAAAAAAGATCTACTTATCACTCTTAGATGTAAATCCTAGAGTAGTAGTAGAATCAAAAAATCAAGTGATATATTACGTTCGTAGCATGTTCCACTATTTTCTGACAACCTTATGATTCGGATATATGTATTACATAATTATGTAAACGTAATAATGGAATAATAAAAAAGTATTTCGATTGGTTTTTGCCATGTAATAATTACCCAATAATGATTATAATGCCTATACTTATATTTTCCAGAGGAGAATGCAAGCCGCGCAAAGTCTGGAACAGGAAGCCGCTGAAGCAGCAGCAAGTATCTTGCAGCATCATAACTCGGGTATGAATAAACTTGAGTAAACATATTTAAAGATTAATTAAATTTCGAGATTTATGGAATTAGGATAGCCGAAATAACATTGTTAAATTACGGGATATTCACAATTTATTAGTATTATTTGTTTTATGTTCGCCATTTTGCTACCTCCAAAAAATAAACCTTTTAGTTGAAAAAAAAATTATACACATTTTTATAACATGGTTTTAAGAAATATTGCGGAATTTGTCAATTGAGCTCGGGATGTACGGGAATCCTGGGCAACCAATATTAACTCTTAAATCTTTTCCTATATGATAAACTCAAACAGGTGAGACTTGAGACTTTATTGTGTATATTTTTACTGTCTTGAAATAATCAGATTAGGAGAGAAAGCATAAAGATACGATCCAAAAAAACAGTTTAAAAAAGCAAGAGGCCCTTATTCCAAGAATTGCGTAGTAACGTCAGGTAACCTTTTTGCTAAAATTAGATTTTCTTCCTGAAAGTTTCCATTTCGATGTACATATGTAGGTTTTTCATTGATACCTACTTATTTGATTTACATCACTTTAGAATATTCCCGAGAGCATAAGAAATAACACAATCAAGCTGAGAGTGAGATATGTTGTGTGAAATGTGTTTGGTTAAAATTGAATCGAAATATATTATTTTTTCTATCCACAGAATTCATGAATCCTGTATCAGCTGAATTGGTTGCTGCAGAATGTGGACTCCTTGACGCTGACATGACATTTCATTACTAATAAGTTCAATATTCTTCCATTGAAGATACTAGAACTAGTAGATAGTAAATCGGATATTTTCCAGATATCTTAAATAATTTAACAGATATATCTGGTTTTTTTGTTTTAATGTTATGAAAACAAATAGCTTGAGAAATGTGTTATTTTGTGTAAAAAAGTTATTTTTTCATGGCATGTTTTATAATGTCATGTTTAATAATCGCCGCAAATTATTTTTTTACCGACAATGTGGTGAACAAAATGTGTTATATAAATTTAAATATTTAATGAGTCTTGAATTTGAGTGCCGTAATATCCGTATTTATTTGATATTGTATGAACAGTTGAATATCAAAACGCATTATGATAATTAAGTAAAAAATAGTGTTGCACATATTTATTGAATTACTTAATATTTTTTACCTAATTATAATGGAATCCAACCATTTAAAAGCCAATTCAAACAATTAATACACAATGTATATTATTTTCAGTCCGTAAGTTAAAATAGCAACTAGTTATTTATTTTTATATTTAAATGTTGTGGATGTAATTAAGAAAAAGCTATTATTATTATTAAAAATAAAGCTACTCATACGAAACAACGTATATTTAATTATTTTGATTTTCAATTTGTGCAGAAAATTAAATGATAGTTTTTCTCGTATGATACATGGAATATAAGAAGGCTAATAATCTAAAATAAAAGCGAACACCGTGGCCACAAGCCAAACCGAAAAAATAAAGGACGTGAGCAATTTTTATGTAAAAATGTAATCGATTATTGAAAACATTTTTTTGCTGCTAACGATGTTATATCACAGCCTTTGCTGTTATTGTTTCTTGCCAGTAAAAATGAGTAAAAGACCAGCAGTATCAAAAACATCGTTAATGACAAAAGTAATAGCCAATTAATTACTTAGTAAGAAAAAAAAATCCACGAACTGATTTTTGCCTACATAACTATATCCATTGAATTAAATATTATAAAGAGATCAATGTAAATTTAACGTCATAGTTTCAAAATTGTTGCAAAAGTGCTTCGTAATCTTTGTGCTTTGAGGCGATCCTAAGTGAGCCGAAGCATATTGCTTCTAAGAGATAAAATCTGCCGCACATACTGCTTGTTTATAAAATTTGTTTTAAAAATGGAAAAACACAAATCTCACATCAATATTTCTCCATGTTTTATAACAAGCTCGATTAATTACACCTAATGATTGTGAACTGGGTGTATAAAGTAAGTATTGTAGAGTTTATTAAGTAAACGTACTGAACAATTTATTTCTAACACTATTTAAGACTGTGTTTGTCTTTTTCCTGTTAGTATTTAAAGATACATATATCAAAATCCGTTGAAACATAGTTATTCTATGACTTGGAGCTAAGATAGTTATCAACTATTTCTTATAACTCTTGTAGAATTAAATTCTTTAAAAAGCGTAATTTAATAGCGTGTGAGTATAGCTTTTTGACAAAGGGTGTGTCGCGAAAATCTTAGAAGAATTTTGGTGTGTCGTGAGAGAAAAAAGATTATATAGGACTGCCGTATCCGATCATGAAAGAATTTGACGTCGAGAGAGCGACTGTTCTTACTTAAAGTTTTCGAATATGATAGTTGAACTATTGTTTCTCCAACGGGTCTCGTAGAAACAAGCCATGTTAGGATACTGAATTGGAATTATCTCAACCTGGTGACAATACGAGAATAAAAACATTTAAAAGCTTCGGTAAATCTCACGTTAATAAGACGGCCTGACTATTACAGTTACATCGTTATAATGAGAGGCACATACAAATTCAAGAGCATTTTTAAGAAGGTAAATATTTTACAGCTTTATGTTTGTCGTGGCATGTATTTTTATGATCCAGACTCTTCAATTGCTATTTTTAGTGCCATAAAATGTTGCGAAATTGGGCGAGTAAAATGATTTTATGTGTTGAAGTTTATTTTTTCTTATTCAATTATAGAACGATGCAAAACGTACTCTGTTGTAGATGCTAAGCATCAAATTTAATAATCAATTTAATAGTATCATTGAAAACGGATACCAATATTAGATTGTTATTCAGTGTTAATAAAATATAAAACAAAACACAGTAAATATTGTTTATAAGTCAATTATCACTTTGAATCCGTAGTTGATGTTGGAAGTGAGTATTTTTGGAGGATAAAGATGTAAGTATGTAAGTAGTGACTGGATATTGCGTTTCATGAATATATAGTAAATACCATGCATTTTATGCGGTTGAGTCTTTTTTCATAACGAAGAAAAAATGTACCGAGAGGGTATGAAAAAACCATATCACTTACGGCATTACATATGCCTTTTTTATGGACATTGTACGGAAGCAAATTGTATTTTATAAAAAAGTAATGCAAAATAATTTACTCGAGCCAGAGTATATTAGAAAGATTTTTGTTTATAAAAAAATACGAAAAGAAAATAGAATTCCAATAGTGTTTCGCTACAAAGAGACGTTTGATATACATTGTAAGATTTTTTAACCAAGGAATTCACTTGCCTACTATCATAAAAAATAACGAATAAACAAGGAATTTCTCCGAAGAAGTTGAATAAGTTAAAAAAAATTATTACTTTATATTATAATAGTGAATTTTATGCTTTTTTGGTTTTTAAAGTTTAAATATTTTTACGTTTAAAAAAGAAAAAATGAAAGCGTTACATGTATTCTGATATAAATCAGAGAATTTAAGGATTGAATGAAGCAATCGCTACAAGGGATACAAAGCATAATTTGATTTGGTAGAAAAAAAAACCTCTGTGATGTAGGTAGGTATGTGTTGGAGTATAAAACGTAATAATTTTGCTCACCAGAGATGAAATGGCTTGTTTTCCACGACCTTGTTTGAATTCTCGATTTAATAAATTGATCAATGAGATTTACTTTATTCAAATAATACCTTTCCACCGAAAGTGATAAGGCTTATTAAACTACTGTGAATCTAAAGTGATATAACTTTATAAGATTGAAAAAAATAATATGATTCAATTGTCATTTGAGCTCAGTCTAATTATTAGTTTTTGTTCGCAATCAAGATAAAAATTATACTATGTCTAGAAATTGATAGCTTCGTGAATCGAAGCCAAACCTCGTTGGAAATCCGATATTGTGAGTGAACCAATCTCAAAAAAATGAGGTAAATGGAATAATTAAGGAATATGACGAAAAGGTTTCTTAGCTTATGCAGATGTCACTGTAAAGAACTAACCGTGTTGCATGGCCGTATAATAATTTTAATAGTGTATTTATTTTATGATGTGTTTTTATGGAAACAGGAATCCATATTCTGATCTTTATCAGCTCATAATTTTAAAATGCAACAACGTTGCAAGCTTCAAATAGTTCTCCATATTTGATAATCATAAATAGTGGTATGAATTTCAAGTCGCCTGAGCTCACCGCAAAAGAAATTTTGTGTAACTAGAAGATACTTATTAAGATAGTAAGATAGTATTTTCTACTGCGGTATTTATTTTTTTCTCGTTTTGGAGACCTCTCTTCTATACGGTTTCTACGATATTCTAATTTGAAAAACTGTCTTTTATAAGTCTTCATTATTTTTGCAACCTATTACGTGTGGCAATCCGTTTTTGAAGCACCAGTCCATCCCTTGAAAATTGGACTCGTAAATGAAACTTCGAAATGGACGTTTCTTGTGATTGATTGAATCTCTCATTCCAATTACTGAAAATGCGACTCAATGAGTACGTGTAACAAAATCAAATGACGAGAGAAAAATCTGTTGATGTTTATTTGGACACATTATTTTCTTTGAAATAACAGGTCGTAGTATTTCATTTATCAATTTTGCTGTGCAAGTAGGAACTTATACTCTGAGTAACTTCTAATCATGATTGATTGCATAATTGTATCTAGCGATTGAAGTTAAAAATAGCTTTTAACTATTTTATATATATCCAATTTTGTTTGATAAGATCTTTCTTCCAATTGCAATATCGTATCCTCACGATACAATGTTATGGATTCCATCTGATGCTGACATAGAAATCGATCGCAGCCTTCTCGGCACATTGATTTCATTTACTCTTCTCTCATATAAATATGTTTTAGTACATTAGAATGCAAGGAAATGAAGAGTTTCAATAATATTTGACTTTTATAAAAAATCACATTTAGAGTCATCTCAGTTATATTAATTAGTTGTTTTTATAAGATACACGAACCACGTTTGATATAACATATTAGTACTGGGGAAAACTAAACACATTAACGAAACGACGCGAATATCACGTTCCCCGTAGCCAATTAAATACAATACATTAACAAAACCAAACACAAGATGGCGGCTTAAAAAAATGTTTTTATGTATTGCTGATTTTTGAGTCTAATTAAAATTTTAAATAGCGATCGTGTGTTATATTTGCATCACACCGTTGTCTAACTGATCTCAATATGATTTTCCCCATTTATGTAACATAAGGAAATGATTAAATGTTCTAGGGTAGCCGTTTAATTTTTTTTTGACACCACTATATCCTAAAAGAAATGCATTATTATGGAGTCCGTTTCAGTATACAAACATGGATTGAATTAGACATAACATTTTGTGAGAAAAGATATTTACAACTTTTAACTATTTAAAGCATTTTTACGTTTATATGATAATTCAGTTCGCGTAAAAATAACAAGTTCAGTTAAGTATTTGTTTTAATAGTTTTTGATGGCATCATAAAACGTATAAACAAAAGATTATTTTAAATGTAAATTTATCTCTTTAAGTCATTACAATATAATAAACTGCGCGTAAAAGATGTCCATTTTATTGACTTCATTTTAACGAATGCGTAATTTCATTTTCAGGCGAGACTATTCTTATGTAATTTAACTGCGAGGATATAACTGATTAATTTACGTCCCTTTTGTGTCGTCGTTTCATCTTAAAGTGTTTTCATCGCTAGACGTAGTAATAATTGTTTCATTACGTTGTAGATGAGTCCGATGTTTCATTTGCTAATTGAAGTCGGTTATCATTGGGTTCTGATTAATGTTTCTGACCTCGCGGCAGAGGGGTTTATGAATTTGAATCTGTCTGGACCATTGCTCGATTGTAATCAGAAACCAATGTAAATGTAAATTGGACATGATGTAACCTGTTGGGCAAATAGCGATGATAATTAAACAACAAGGTCAGTGCTTGTCAACCAAACACACCTCACGCCAGTGAGTTTCAAACTATTTAATTTCACGTTTACGATCGGGTGGATGAGAGGGAGGTTTCCTGGGAATAAACAGAAAGTAGCGACGGAGATGAGTTTATCACATTCCCTTTTCTCATATCCTTATATTTTTACGCCTATCTCTCTTCTGCTAGCACAATTTTTAGTTCTGATATTGACTCATCAAATCAAAAGACGAGAATCCGTGAACATCTAAACCTTTTTTGTGCGGTAGATGCGTTCCGCGAAAAATCGCAAAAAAAGCTTAGACTTAATATGGGCACAAAGCATTCATATACAAGGACGCAAGTGTCAAGGTCACATTGTAATAAACAGGTTAAACACTGAATTTTGCACGTAAATTATGTTAAAAAACGTACGTTTATATAGTCCCAAAAATATAATTTAAAAAAATGGAAAATTGCATTAAAAAAATCCGCAAAACTTTGAAATCGCATAAAAAGAGGTTTGGATGTATTTCCATAACAAGAACTGACTGGGTAATTAATACTGACTAGATCCTTTTTCTTTGAGTTAAACAAACTGTATGGTCAATCATGCTTCATAAAAATCTGTCGCCGTCATACCAGATTTTTGAATAACTTAAGTTTGATACAAAAATGCACTCTTATTAACGAGTGAAATCAGTATTCACATCATTAGCCTGGATAATCGAAAGTTATGGTAACAGTTCTATTTTCAACGTGAATTAGTGTATATGCTATTTATATATGATATTTACGCGAAACTAGTCTGGAACAAACAATTCACAACGTCTGACACTTGGCAGTATTTCATTAGAATCATACTGAAGTGCGTTATAATAAACAGCTATTTCACATATCGTTACCCTATTTTGAGAAGGTTCTAATTATTTTTTTTGCCTTAAATGACCTTTTGGTAGGAAAAGCTTGTATTTACCGCATTCTATCATATATATGAATTTCAGAATTGTCTATGGTTGAATAACGGAGTTGGCAGAATTCCGGAGTTTCACTGCATCTGTACACTTTTTTTACTAAAGTTATTTGACAAAGTTCTAAGTTCTTCTCATTAGATCTTTGAGATCATTATTTCTCAGCGATAAAATATGTTTTAAACAAGGAATTTGAAACATTTTTACTTGCTCATTGTTACAAGTGAATTTTAATCGATTGAATCATCAAACGCTCATAACTCAAAACCAGGGCTGTGGAGTCGGAGTCGTGGAGTCGGGGCTTTTTGGCCGGAGTCGGAGTCGTCGCGGCGACTTGGCCGGAGTCGTATTCGTAGTTGTAACTTTTTATTTTTGCATATAATATGTCGAATTTGGCTATTGGCCCGATTGGTAGGGTTGATATTTAATTGAATACACAGAAATAGGAAAATTAGGCAAACAAAAGTGACTATATTAAAAAATTTTAGTTGGAGTCGGAGACGTGTTTTTGGTCAATGTTGGAGTCGGAGTCGGAGTCGAGCTTTTTTTCATTGACTCCATAGCCCTGCTCAAAACAGTGTTTAGAGCAGTTAGAACCTTTTCAAAGTAAGGTGTCGATATAACGGATTGTGTTTTCTGTGTGAGATCTGCAATACCGATATTCACAAGCCAACCAGTTCTGTACATATAAAATATTTAACTGTTAGATTTGAAGTGATATATTTTTCTAAAATCCTACACAGAAATAAAAAAACTGAACCAACATTTAAAAAAATACATCAATAGATACGAATTATTGTCGAGTTGTCTTCTTGGATAGTTATGTATGATGAATTAATCTTAAGCATACCTAAATTGCAATTTTGTACTTTTCCATAAGTTTTGTCACTAACGACCCGGGTTTTGCCTTTCGGTATCTTCAGACATTTCAAGTCCACGGATGTACTTGTACTTTATATAAATATCTAATAAAAAAGAATGTTTTTTCTTTGCATGCCAGAATTGAACTTTTTCAGAATTTAAGGTTTTGTAAAAAAAGCAGGTATCGAACAATCTTCATTCTTGGTTTACCTGTGCTATTTGCAGCTGTTTAGAATCACTGATAATAACCTATTCCATTTAAATTAATTGTCATCGGAATTATTAAGTGTGTATAATTGCATTTAAAATTTTACCATTTGCTAATAAAGCCGATATAATATAAAATTGTAAATAATTACTTAAGCAACCTTTGCCACAGTAAGTCTGAAGATGTCTCTAAAACAGGCGAAACACGTGTCACGTATAGTTAAAAAATATTTCGAAGTTTTATTTAAATGAGGTTCCACAAAGCTATAATTATGAAAATAATTTCGCGTTATAATAATGCATTCTTGTTTTATATCTAAATGTACAAGTATACCCACTTCTATTCAACAAGTCCCTACGTTGAATGCAAAGTTATAAATTATATTATCTAGGAAAAAATACACTATAGTTTTTTTGTTTGTTTCACAAACATGCTAGCGCCACGCCGTAGTCCCAAGTGTGATTCTATGCGGTGAATAACTTGCATAGAAACGATACATATTACAACAACTGCATAACTCTTAACAAATAAAAAGTATGATATGGTAGTTTTTTTGTCCGAGAACGTTTTCCTTTACAATGGTAGCCAATCATCAGTTGCTAAAACTATAGAATCTCAGGCACAAGATACATGGCATTGAAAGATATCACTGGACACGCTCCAAATCTCTGCTGAATTTTAAAGCCAACGATGATAAATATTTTACAACTATTTACCCTAAAAAAGAAGACTTTTTTAAGATAAATTTCTATTCCATGCCAAAGTTTCCTAGTATACTTTATATTGTTATGAAAGATGACAGAGTACACGTTGCTATATAATTAAAATAATATTATTTTAATAACACAAAATTAATCACTTGAGTACGAGTTTTTAAATGTCGAATAAAGATCGTTTAAAATTATGTCCATAAATGCAATGGTGACATTATTTTGTCTATGGCTTAAAATCGTGCGGCTGAAAATGTTTATGAAAACACAATAATTCTACATTGTCTATTTCATTTTTTAAAAGCTACCTGCAGGTAAAGTAACATGAGAGATATAAAGCTAACAGAATTTTAGAAACTATTGTATTTTCACCATTAAGTTAATTGTCTCACATCATTGAGAAGAAGCCCTACGGTGGCTTTAGGGCAGGAAATTTAAGTTATTTCAACCTACGTTTATAAATACAATCGAAAAACTGGTTCGATAAAAGCAGGTTTGGGTTTTTTTATTATAAAGGTTTTTCTAGCCAATCATTGATCGTTAAAAAATATCATTTGATTGGTCATTATTAACAGTCAACTGGCCTTGTTGCTATTTAATTTAATATTTTTTTCTGCAATACATTTTGCTTGACATGTGAATTTAAAATGTTTTTTTTTTTATTTAGAATTCATTTTTATAACGACAGTAATTTCAAAGACAGCTAAAGCACAATCACCATTACGCAAACCAAATGGGAGAAGAAACATAGGCTTAGAATTTTGATTGCCTCGTTGAAATAATATTTTTTTGTATGAAGAAAAACTCGTCTGCTTTATCTGTATATAATATTTAGAGTTTGTACTATTTTGAATTCAGTCGATTTTGTTTTGTATTTTAAGGATAAAATATTATTGAATCTATTGGATAAAACATATTTTATTATTTTTCTAGACATGTTGTTTTCAGTAGTCAATGCTGTATGCTGAAGATATCTATCGTAAGTCAGTTATAATATCATTAAAAGATGTTTCAGAGCAAACTTAAAATATCTACTGAAAAAAACAAAATTTTAGAACTTTGTTATTCTATGCATTTAAAACGTGGAATATTTATTTTTACCTTAACAATGAATTAATACAACGTTACCGACGAATCCATTGAAACTAACTCTAATGTATTTTTAAACTTACTTTTGTCGCGCTATTTTTAACGTGTTCAATAAAAACATTTTTTTCAAGTTTTTTGTAAACTGTATGTTATCAAGTTAAATACAAAATAAGTGAATTCTTTCGGCATAACAATTTAGTATTTTCATGCATAGTATTTATTTGCCGATTTTTTATGCTGGACGGTTAGAACCGTTGCGGTGTTCGTTTTCATGGTGTCCGAAATGGGGTACGAAACATCATAGTGTATTGAAACCCGGCCTAAAAATGATGACTGCAAAGTCTATTCAACGTAAGAAGATATAGACCAATCAAAACACGATGCCAAAACTTAGTAAAATATTATTTGATAAATCTTAAATACTTAAAATCAATATATTGCAGAAAAAAAACAATTTCGTTTTGTTAATAATGTGTCATATCAAAACATTGAAACGGAAATTCCTTATTATTTACCTATATGAAATTGGAGTTGATTTTCACTGTAAATTGTAATGACATCGTCCAAACATAGTCTTTTACAATTTAAGGTGGAAATGTTATCAAAATTTCATTGAAATCAAAATAAAATCGGGATTATATAAAGCTGAGCTGGCAATTCTATAATAAAAAACTCATAGACAATTTTGAATTTATTTTGAAATCCAGAACGCAGTCGTTCCATAGATCCCTTACAATTTTAAATGTGCGTTTTTTCCGCAACGATTGCACAGTTCCCTTTTGCGAAAGCGGATATAACCGATTTTATGATACGATTCGGTTGAATCTTGGACTAACTTAACTCCTTAGTAGATAGTTCACGCAGCAGTTTAACAGTTTTTGTTTACTCATTGAGAAGGCAATGTAAAAAGTCTGACGGTGTTAAAACATAAACGTGTTCGGCGAACAAAAACGATAGCTATAAAAAACTTCATAAATATGAGACACGAATCTTCCGTTGTTTCGGGTTGCCACATATTAAGTTTCTAAGATTCTTCGGATTTTGTTTTTGGTTGAAAAATAAATGCTTTACGGAATAAAAACTTGGGAAACGTTTCTTTTGCCAATTTTACCAGACAGATAAACAATAATATATATTTACGCTATACAAAATACATCGAATTATTAGTGTTTTCAATAATGGTACAACTGTAATTTCGGAAAATGAGATTTCTTACTTTAAAGAAATTAACTATGTGATAATATTATGACAGTGTGTAATATTCACATTCGCTCATTTATAAAATTGAAAGGTTAGTTAAATTTTTATTATTGATTGAATTGGCATTTACTAGGAAGAGCTCCATTATAAATCGGTGAAAAAATACCAAATATATTTTGGGTCTACTATAATTATAGGATATTCAGTTACTGATTGAATTAGCATTTACTTGGTAGAACTCCATTATAACATGGTGAAACAAATGTATTTTAGTTCTACAGGAATTATTGTACATATATATTTGTTGATAGCTATTTTGGCTGACGCTATACAGTTCTGCCGATGGCGTAGGACGAAATAGCTTTGAACAAATAAATACAATAGTTTCTGAAGAATTAAGAACATTGCTTCGTTTTCCACCGCGATACATGTGTATATAGTTGAGCTATTTTAGCTTACGGTCTCGTCAGAACTGTGTACAACTATATCATTTTTAATACCACCACCAAAAATGAACAGATTTTACCTCAAAATCATATAAATAAGTAATGTAATAAAATAGTATTTATTGAGTATTTATAACGATAGAAATAATTAATATCTATGCATCATAGTTTTGCAGAATAGTCCAATAATAATGAAAAGTGGTAATTCAGGGCTTAAACCATTGTCTACTCAACTGGATTATAACATATCTAAATTAGATAACTCTATTCAAAAATTTATTACAAACAAATATTTGTGTATTTCAGTAAAATATATTGAAAAATTGCTGATTGATATTTTTACTAAATAATTATTTCAGAGATAAGCCAAACAAATTAATAAATATTGTATTTATATAATGTGGATAGCCAACGCATTCGAATTGGAATATAAATCATAGACAGATTTGAAAATTTTATTGAAAATAAACCTCTTGTTATTTTTCCATTCCATTCAAAAATAAATGATGAGTGCTTTATTTTGAACAAAATAGAATAAAGAGCTTTTGTACTTCCAAAGCATCAAATAGGATTTTAGTATCAGTTGCTAGCAAGTGATGATAATATTTGATACGATTTTATAAAGCAATATTTCATAACCTCAGTCAGTTTAGTATTTAATAAATATGATGAACGATGAATCGGAAAATTTTTTTGTGACATTTAAAAAATACGCGTCCTTTTTGCCGAAAACAAGTTTTGCCTGCCCGCAGTTTGTTTATCTGACCAAATATCGAGGGAGATGTTACAGATAATAATTATCTACCCTGATGTAATGAATGCATTACCTTTACAAATACAGATTTTACAAGAGATTCGGCACTTTTTGTAAGTCCGCTGTGCTTTTAGTTCTTATTTTGTCATGTAATATATTGTATTATTAATCACTTTTAAAGTGTAAACTGACTGGAAATTTTAAATACATAAAGACCAGGACCGGTTTCGCTTGTCGCGAGCATTATCGACTAAATTATTTCTTAACCAGTTGTATGCCAGAAACCTACGGTCTACAATTCCATGAAACCAGTGCCGGCTACATAAAATGCGCGTATATACGGTCAACTTTACACCTACTTATACTGTACAAGATCGACGATTTTATCATTTTATACACACAGTGACATCTCTTAGAATCACAGTTCTTTACTTACAATTGACATATTTTGTATTATAATCAATGTAATATCAGTTTAAAATAAAAAGAGCTTCCTTGTAAAGGGTTTTTTTTATAAGGACGCTTAGTTTTGAAATGTAAATAAAACAAGTTGTTTGTGAGATTTCGACTAAATTTTAATTTCATTTGTAAGTATATTTTACGGCATTAAATATGGAATATAGCATCAAATGTCTGCCAATATCCATTCATTATAAAATGGGCCATGTCGCTAAAGTTGACTTTTTTGACAAATTTGGGTAAACTTCCAACTGCTCCAGAACCCAATCAGGCGTTGTCTGTGGTCGTTTACCTGAAGTTCCTTGGTTAGTTGGATTTTATACGGGTGCAGACATAAGGCCCGATTCAAAATTCGCCAAGTTGAAGTCGCAGAAAAGCCAAGTTCTTGTGAACAACGAGAAATAAGCTGCCTTGGGTTTTCCTGTACACTTTCACACACAGCAGCAATGTTTTCACCAGATATTGTATTTTGATGACGTACAGGTAGGTGTTGGCCGATTATTTACCAAACTGGTTGACTCAAATTTGGCCACTAAACAATGAATAATCTACTCAGCAGGACAAAGTAACATATTTTGAGCGTCCCTATTGAAATACCCTTTATATTAAAATATGTACATAAATTATTGCATTATTTAAAATCCGACGTTTATTGAATACAAATAACAGTATGACTGTTTCATTTTTCAATAGATTTATTGACTTCAAATGCGTGGAAATTCAATTGTCTAAAATAAATTTCCTCGTTAAAATCTTATCCTTAAAAACGCAGCGTAGCAATAGAAATAAGCTAACCAATTGTTCTTTACCTATTCCTATCTTTCTAACACTACTATCTTCAGAAAATAATGGTTGAGCAACTAAATAATAAGCAGTTTTTCTAATAATGTCTTTTCAAAATATTTCTCAAAAAAAGTCTTTTAAAAATTTCTAGTAATAGAATTGTCAGCGTGGGAAATTCCCTGCATTAAATTGTCTCAATTTTCCGTACATACGAATTCTAGTAGTATATCTACAATCGTTTCATACAAACACTAGATAGTGATGGTTTTCAAAGTGAAACGTTATACAAAATTATTCAAATCAAAAAGATGATGGCGTGTTGCCGAAATATTTAAGAACTTAAATACATCGCTACTTTTAGCCCTGATATAATTCAATTTTGCAAATGAATGAAGATATAACCGTTTCTTTTATTAGTGATTCGTCCTGAAAATAATAGTCAAAAACAATCTTTTTCAAGCAAACACAAAAAAAAGAGTTTTTACTTTTTACAAGCCCTATTTTTATAGTTAAGTAAAAACAATTGACTCTTATTAAATGCGTATTTCTATATTTGCTTAAGCTCCCAGGTACAAGAAAGCAATACGAGTTCGACTAACGAAAGACAAGATTATACTATAAAGATCAATTGAGGACTTCTCCCCCTGTCGACGAAGATTTCTTTGGGTTCATTGACCCGCTCCTTAATTAGTTTTTGTGGGCTGCAAAAGGGAAAAATCTTTTTGCTTAAAGAATCACAACCACATAAACTTACTCTATTTGTGTAGGCCCCAGGAAAATGTAGAAACAGGTATAGAGATAACATTTTTACGATAATATTATGATTCTGACCTCACATGAATAATGTATATAAATAAAATTATAGCAATGTTTTTATTACTTTTATTATACACGAAAACAAGAGTCAAAAAGACGATTGCTATTATACTATTCTCCCGAAAAAAACAGCCCAATTCTCCCGAAAACAAAATAAACAGGATATTAAGTGTCGATAACAGGATTTTTTACACAATAAAAACACTTGTAGAACAATCAAATTCTTTGACAATTTATTGAATATTTGATAAGCTTAATTTAAATATTGTTATGTACATAAGAGATATTATTTAATAAAATTAATACAAAGAAAGCTTGTTATTATAATATTTAGCTTCGCATAATTTACCAAGCTTAATGTAATAGTTTTGAAATCATTTTTTACATCTTATTGATTTTATTTACTTCATATAGTAGAGAAACAGATTTATATAATAATTCAATGGGTCTTCTTTTTTGGTAATGGCTGTTAAAATCAACTTTTCTAGGTTATTTCCAAAATTATTTTATATGGGAGTTGTTCGATAATTTGGTTAAAACTTTCGGAGTTATTTCTAGTTTCAATTTCGGCCCGGCTTATCTATCCGTTGCCTATTATTCTTAATGCAGATATAGAAATAGGCGCCCCCCGCCCGCCTGAGTTCACGAGTGCGCGGGTAAAGCAGTTTTGAGTTGGACGTAAAAAAAACTTTTCAACGAAATTCCGTTGGCTGTAAACCGCTCTAAAACTCACGTATTGAATATCACTCACATGAATTTTGACGCAGATGGCTTGAGCTACTAAATAATTTAAATATTTTACTAGAAAAACTCTTAATATTATGTGGTACTAAGAGAAGTAAATATAATATTTTCATGTGGCATTTTTTTCAGGCCCCGTTTGGTAGTGCCTGTTGAAAAATCCCGGTCATCAGAAACAACCGTCGTCATATTTAGAACACAATATACCCACAGTGTCCAATCTTTAGTTATACCTGCACCAATATTGAGGTTAGCCGGAAAGCTAGTATGTATTCAAACCATGTGGAACACATGGAGTTCTAAAGCTGAATATTAACAGAGAGTTTATGTCAGTCATTCAAAATCATTTCCATTATAGAGGTTGAGTAAATGTAGGCAGTGTTAGAAAATGACTATTAGTTAGATATTTTATACGCTGAATTCAGAATCCGAATAGTTAGTAGACATAAAACGTCATATAAGTCTTATTCTTTGATTAAGTTCAAGTCGTCCTAGCCATGTATGTAAAAATAATTTAATCACGTATTCATTTCAGGATATGAATCTTTGACACCGCAACCAAATTGGACAAAACCTTAAGAACATTGAGTCACCCTGCTACCGGACTGACTTATATTATTTTTTGTGTAAGTTTACGTATATAAGAGGGCTTTGGAAACAATTGTAGCGTATTTTTACCAAAAAAGCATTTTGGAGAAAAACCCCAAAAACAAATTTAATGCATTTAAGTTCAATGCAGAATATTGTTTTTTTTTAACCTAAGTAGAAAATGAGTAAACTACACAATCTGTGTTATACAAACCATTTCATTCTGAATTATATTTTTAAAGGTTTTTTAATTATAAATATTTGTAATACTACATAGTAAAAATGTTCAAGATTGCTATTTTTGCGAATAAACAATTGAATGTTTTCAAGATTGTGTGATACATTTTCTTTTATATTCCTCATATAATGATAATGCGCGTGATCAACGAAGCTGTTCCTGATATAACTAAAACGGTTCCATGACAAAACAGAACATGACAAAACAGAATATGATAAAACAGAACAAGACTTTTCAGAACATGACAAAAAACCTAACCTAACCTGTTTTATCATATTCTGAAAAGTCATGTTCTGTTTTGTCCGGTTACCAAATAAAACCAATGTAGAATAATTACTAAAACAAGACTTTTCAGAATATGATAAAACAGAACAAGACTTTTCAAAACATGACAAAAAACCTAACCTAACCTGTTTTATCATATTCTGTTTTGTCATGTTCTGTTTTTGTCATATTCTGTTTTGTTATGTTCTATTTTGTCATGTTCTGTTTTGTCCGGTTACCAAATAAAACCTATGTAGAATAATTACTCAAACTTTGTTATTATTTTTATTAATATATCACTTGACCAAGTATTGACAGTGCACAACTTAATGGTGGCATGTGTAATGTTTGTACAAGCATTCTTTTTATGTGGAATACGTATATTACAAAGTCTTTTTTTAGTATACGTCTGATGTACTAGCTGGTAAGATGAAAAGAGATTTCTATGCAACCGAAGATGTACTGGTTATAAGTAAGCTTAAATCTTTTTTAAAGAAGATATTTTAGTTGTTAGTCACTCTTTCTTTACCCCAATTACAGTATCTGAGAGAAGTAAGATGGGAGGGAATGAAAATTGCACATACGTTAACGCTTTTTGGATACAAATTTATGTAAAGTGCTCATTATAAAGATGAGGAGTAAAAAGATCAAACCCTCAGTTTTGACCCACTTGCAGGAAAAAGTTCACAATCGCTGCCTTATTGGGATGCACATCAATAACTCCTCAACAAACCACTAGATAGCTCTGGGATTATCCAGTCGAGACAATCATCAGGGTCAACTTCATTCGCCATTATTTAGCTGCAATTAAAATGGAATGTGCCGCCAGGGAAATAGGTTGCCAATTAAAGCACACCCAAAAATTTGCTTGAAATTATACAGGTTTTTTTTTATTTGAATTTAGAACGATTTAAGTAAATTGGAATGTGTTTAATTTACATAAAACACGGATTGCTGTTAATACAAAGGTGATTATCTGTTCACCCTTTGTAAGCCAGGTGAGGCGTCTATCTACATCTATAATGATATTCTTTAAGAAGATTTAAATATCTGAAATAAACAAAGAAAGATTTTCGAAACAAAAAATATTTTTTTATGACTTACTTTAAAGCAAAGAGACGTACAGCTACCGATAAATATTCTTCGAATGCACATATTTATGTATACTATTGCATATTTACGAAACATATAATTTAACTGAAGACTGCAGCACATACTATAAAAACTTCATAGCAGAAACTATGGGAGAGTTAACTGTAAACCAGTGACTCTCCCGTAATTTTGTTTTGTGGCCGCATTGTAAACATTAGTGGTCATATGGAAATGTCGGTAGGTTGCCGCATCAAATTTTTGTTTTGAATCTGTTGTGTTGTGTTTGTGTTTTATCTGTTTGAAAATTTACAACTGGTATTATACGGTAAGAAAAATAACAGTGTATTTTAATTCTACATAAATTATTTTATATATTTGTTGATAGCTATTTCGGCTTACGCCCTCGTCAGAACTATGTTTTAAGCGTGTATTAGAGATAGCTTATCTAAGTTTTAATCGTTTAAAAAGAATTGCCTGAGTAGCCATATCGGCAATTTCAATTTATTGATTGAGTAGGCATTTACTTGGTAGAACTCCATTATAATACGGTAAGAAAAATAACAATGTATTTTAATTCTACATAACTTATTTACATATTTGTTGATAGCTATTTCGGCTTACGCCCTCGTCAGAACTATGTTTTAAACGTGTATTAGAGATAGCTTATCTAAGTTTAATCGTTTAAACAGAATTGCCTGAGTAGCCATATCGGCTACTTTCAATTAATTGATTGAGTAATACAAATATATAAAATAATTTATGTAGAATTAAAATACATTGTTATTTTTCTTACCGTATTATAATGGAGTTCTACGAAGTAAATGCCTACTCAATCAACAACTGGTATTAATTGCAATACTTTTCTCACTGTAAGTTACACATCTTCCGTGCATTTTATAACAGTCTTTGTTGACAAATTAACTTATGAAAACACATTATTTTGAATATGGTTTTACTATTGGTTCAATGTCGCAATATAGCTCACTATATACATTACAAACTATGACATGACCCCAAAACGAAAAGAAAATATCACCTGCAAGTTAAAAGGTTATGACGGGGCTATAAATAAAGTTTTGCAGATGAAATATTTCGCTATTTATACTTATCTTATTCAAAAAATCTAATAACATTAAAATGCATCACGTCACTTGTCTCGGGAGCACTCTGGCTCAAAGTAATAAAGTTTTCAAAAACTTTAAAAGACCTGTAATAAACTTAAACATTTGTTGTACATTGACAACAAAACAAAACGCTTAATATTATATTCCATTCGTTGAACTGAGCAGACTTGTTTTTAAAAACTATCACGCACGTTAAATGACAATTCTAACTGAAATTTCATAAATTTTCATTATTATATCCAAGCCTTTGATCAAAACTTAAACAGAACGTTTTATTAACGGCTTTAATCAATATTTCAGATATGAAATCTATTTTTACTTAATATCACACTTGAATGATTCTTTGATATCTCATATCGTTGTCGATTTATATTGAAATTTTCTTCTGGAGGGGTTCTGTATAAAAAAACGGGCATTTCATGTTTTTATTTCCGTCTCAATTTCAGAGAGTTTCAACTGCATGATTATTTTAATTATAACCCTACATGGCATATTTGATTTACTCAAATTATGTATGAGAAACGGTAGCCATTGAACACATACCAATTGTAATAATTGGATGTTAAGGCTTATTTTAAAAAAATTGTGAAAAAAATGTTTGGTTGGCTTTGTCACACTAGCGATAATGTCTTAAAGTGGAATGCTGTATTATGAATATTAAGATTTAATCTGGTCGTCCGTTGTAATAATATTCAATGAAATAAAAGCTTCTGATTCGGTTAAAAGGCAGCAAGCATCCCAAATTTGTACTAGGAAATTAACTCTCGGAACATTCCAGGACTTTCCGAATTGTTATCTTCAAAATAATTCTACATCTACAACTAACAATGCCCAACACATTATAAAAGTTTACAAAATTCTGTAAAATCAGTATTTCAACCATGTTTTATATAATAATACACCGTTTGTAATATATCTATAATATTTAGATGAATAAATTTAAATATTCGATTCACATATTAAATCGTTTTAGAAAACATCACACAAAGAATTTGACAGGTGAATGATCAGCGAAAACATTTGTTCCTTTTCAAATATAATAAGTCGCATTTGAAACATTATATCATAAATTAATACTTCGAATACACTTGTTTTGAATGAGTGAGCATTTACGGCATTCAGTAATGTGTTTGTTCTTGTTTATTGATATTATTTACCTATGATATTGTATATGCTAAAGTTTTGCCAGGGTATTATCATACATTTTTTCCATAGTCACATCTTGCTGGGTCGGCTGTGTTCCAAGCCAGGTGTTCGAGGAGTCTAAGGTAGTCATCAAAAGATGTCAAAGATACTGTGCCGCAACCTTAACATTTCTCGAACTAGTGGAATTATATCTCTCTGGAAAACTTTTATGTATTTATAATTCATAGGTTGTATTTGGTAGAAACTAAGAGATGCTAGTATTACCTGATAAAAGTTAAAAGGTATTGCAATCGATAAGGGATAGAAATTTTCAGTTCAGAGTATCTTCCTGAGAATTTTGATATTACTTCCAAATAAATCATTGCTAGCTATACATTTTATTAAATGCATTATAAATAAATGTAATCCAATATAAACGTTGAAACATTATCATTTTTTTAGTTTGATAAATCGTTTGAACTTAATCTTTAATATTTTATGCATGTCTGTAATAAATGAAAGGATCCTTTTTGAAAAAATGGCTCTTCAGACAAAAATAGCAATAGCTTTGATTTCTTAGATTTATAATAATTGGTTTTAATAGATTAACATTTGGAGATGGAGCGATGAACTCTAGTTCGCGTTGGTGTTCTTGAACCCGTGAGTTGAGTATCATTCATCGTACATTTAGAAAATAATGGGCCTTGTGAAAAATGGATAAATGTTTTTATTTCGAAAGAGTGTTAACATTGAGTTTTTATTAAAATATATACATGGTGGTTTAAAAAGATGTGTACAATTTTATTTGAATATAATGCTTTTACATCAAGAATTGACAGTAAAATTAACACATTATAAGACATTTGCTAACCATTAATAAACAGTTGATGCAAACCAGTGATGCAAAACCTTTTTGGGAAAAAGGCCAGAAAATCAATTATTAGATAGTTCGAAGGCCGCATGGAAAAAAGTAACTAATTTATTAATATTTTTAATGAATATAAAATTATTTTTTTTTATATTTTATATTGTTTTTCCATCGCCGATGATTAATATTTTTCATATTGGGCCGCATGAAATATCATTGCGGACTGCATGTTGTGCATCACTGGTGTAAATGGAAACATCGTTATTTTCTAGTACTCTTAACCTCTTTTAATTCGTTTCTTCATAATTGTAAGTATAAACAATAAATTGTTTTTGCATTATTAAAAAAATATCTTGGCTATATTTCAAATTTTTTGATCAAGATACTACATGTTTTACAGAGTTCTGGAGAGTGATGATTCTTATACAACAACGAATATATAAATGAGATTTATATCAAATCATATTTGCTATCTAGTCGAATTACATTAGATAAGGGAACAGATTAAATCTTTAAACTTTCTTAAATGACTATTAACACTTGATTTAACTAAATAAACATACCGTTAGGTTGATGGATATAATCTGAAATAGCATATAATTCTTTTTCGTATTTGGTGACTTTTGATGCATGCGTTTTCGTTTCCATGAAAAAAACATATTTTATCAAATGCTGCAGAATCAAACTTACATTCACAGACGATGTGAATTTATTGATATCCACACCATTAAGCCTTGCAATGTGCAGCGTAAGTCAACGAGAAGCCTGTTTCGTTTGAAATATTTGAAGGATTAAAGGATGTTACATGTAACAGATTTCCGATTATTTGTAAGGATTATCGAAAAAATTCTGTCACTGTAATATTCATTTGGCGACAAGTTCAAACATATATTTGACCGTCGATAGAAAACTCAATTAACAAAGCGATTTTTTAAAAGTTATTATTGTTTTTTTTTCTATAATATTATATATACGGCTCGGTTGTCAATCTGACATCAAATATTATATAAATCACAAATTATTAACTTTCATATACGATATATATCAATGATTTAAGAAAACACTATATATGTACATATATGTATATCATTACTGCAAATAACTACTATTTTGTAATATGAACAAATACAAAATATTATCTTCTAAAACCAATATTATTATAAATAACTTAACAGACATACATTAATTGATTGCATTTCCTCGAAGAGCTCCATTTAAACACGGTGAAAAAATAGCAATGTATTATATTTTAGTTCCACAAAAATAATGTAATATTAAATTGATAGCTATTTCGGCTTAGCAATTTTTAATAATCTAAGTTTCAATCGATTAAATTAGATGTAATAGAATTTCTTTCGTAACCATATAAGGCTACTTTCAATGTATTGATTGAATTGGTGTTTGGTAGACATTTATTTGGCATTTAGAAGTTTACTTGGCAGAACTGTGCGATACAATAGGATATAACACTACATTTAAAAAAATGACAAACAGTCTTCGATTGTAATAATCTATTTTTTGTATGCTGCTTACAAAAATTATAACTTTGATTAGCTTAAATTAAAAAGTTATATTATTTGAATTTGGAATTATTTCAATTTTTGAGTGTTGGCTACAAGTGTCGGTGACTTGTACGATATGTTATTATGTCAAGCGGACCAACACAACGATCTTAAACAAAAATAATTCCTTGTACTAGCGCATCTGGCTATTCTAAATATTGCACTGGTAATAGCGTCGTAGCAAACCGTAGCATCTGTAGTAACTCTGAAATCGTATTTTAACGCCAAGAAAGCTCGCGTCATAGCTAATGCCCAAAGCTCGAACGTGATCTTTAATATTTTCTTTCTTTGTAAACCTTTACTGGGATCGTATTTCATGCTTGTCAACTCTCTTATGTATTATATTGCACCGAAAAACCTCTTTTGAGCTCTGTATCATTTATTTTAATGGTTAAATCATATTAACTGTATCTAATTACATAAATTATTATTAATCCTGTGATGTAATTAAGAATTAAAATACTAGATAAATATATCATAGCAGGTATTTTGAATTGAATAACGGTAGTAAACATATCTATAACAGTAAAAAAAAAGTATGTTTGAGAAAAGAAAATATAAGCAAAAATTTTATTTATCAGAACTTGTTTGTCGCGTAGGTCATTTGAGTCACCAGTCACAAGGGCTGTTCGGCTATCAATAATGAACTATCCATTGATGTGAAAATTTTCAGCAGTAAGCTAGATTTTTTTTATTCTTTTAATTGCTATAAGATTAATTTGTGCCATTCTATGTTGAATGATTGGTGTGTTTTGTGCTGTTTTTATTTAATTTGTTAAATGCATGGCGCATTGGCGTCAGCTGCAATGCTATGTGTTGTATTTTCCCCCAATAAACAATAAAAAACGTCGTGATTTTTATTTTAAACGATACTTCTGCAAGGTCCAACGCCTGACTGAATGTGTGTGTCGTATATACGTATATACGTTTTTTCAATGAAAATATCAACCGGATAAATATAACAGAAAGTGACCGTCTGGCCAAATATGTCATGCATCTGCTGGAGATTAATATTCGAAAACTGCATTTCATATGTATACGTGAAGACACAAAATATTATTCAACTATTCAGCATAATCAGTAAAACTGACAAAATATCAACGCGAGCGAAAATATAAAATGTTTTTGAAGGTCATTAAATTATATGTCCTTGTGACATACTTTGTTTTAAAATTCAAGTTGTGTACACCGAGAAAACGCTTTGATACAATGTATAAACTGGTCGTATTTTCCGGTTAACTTGCTCTGCGGCTAGCCCAGATAGTTTCTTCGAGAACGGATACCGGAAACGGCATTTCAAAACCTTATCGCCAAACGGCCAGTGACTTTCCATTTAGCCGGGTGTAACCATTTTCAATCAACCGCAACGAAATGGCCGGCAATATAGCGAACTTAATGGGGGCTTAATGTAATCATAATTGATATATGGAATTGTATTTTTCTCAACGCTTCGAGTACCTAAACGAATGATTTTTTTTTTAACCAAGAAGCGGTACGATGATTTTTCTTTGTATATCTATTTGATGAGAGCTTCAAGTTCTAATGCGGGTCAGCGTAAAATTTTTCATTCTAATGAGGCCAGCTCGTGATTAATTCCACTACTTGAAAAAGTTGATGGTATGTCAAATGATTAGCCCAAAAACCGTGTTTGGTGTCGGAGATGACACTTTTCTCGTCAATCAATTTTTGAAGCCTATTTTTAATCACACATTCTAAGACTATAATTATTGCGGGAAGCAGACTTATTGAGTTAGTTGCTCATTTCTTACTTTTTGGCTTAATGAATTCCATAAAACCTTACGATACAGTTCGTCTCAAAGAGATGGAACAAATGCAATAAACACAACAAATGGAATAAAAAAGTTAATATTTAAAATTAATAATAATTTAGATTATTCCAATTATTGAGTGACTGTTTGTCATACATATAACGTTTCTTTAATAAGCATCTTCAGACTTACTATAGCAGAGGTAGCTTTAGTTAATGATATGTAAAATGAAATGAAAATGTATTATTTCCGAATCTTTCGATAGTAACTAAGTAAGATAAATGTACCAGTCGTTGACCATGTACCAGTAGTTGACGTTTTGAGAATAAAATGGCCCAAAATAAGAAATGCAGATGCGGGATTGCTCAAAATTGTAAAGTTAAGACAATTTAAGGCATCTGTGGTCGGAATAAGCCACTGACATATCACCATATAGCCAATGTAGTGCCAGGGTGGCCATTTGAAAACCACACCTAGTGAGGAAAGTGTATTATTTCAAGTGATCAATCTAGAAACGGTGTGTACCTTGTTCCTGAACCACCCATTGCTACTTAATTCAACCAAGAGTGGTGTGAAAGAAAGCTCTGAGGCAACTCTGACCGAAAGTTAACTATAAAGGCCCCTGCTTAGACATGGTCAATTAATTGATTTTTCAATTTGTGAGATGGTCAACTACCGAAACAAAAACATGACTTCAAATAATTTAACACAACTTTTTTTCAACAGGCCCTTTCGTAATTTTTGTTACATAATATTAATTAAGACATATGATCCAATATGAGTATACTTGCTTTACCTTCATTCGGTACAATGCTAAACCTTAATCGTTATTTTTGTTGAAATTTTCTCTTAAACGGTTAGCTACTGGTACATTTACCTTAATCAATTTTAGTTTTAGCTAAAAAATTAAATAAAACAAAGCTACCGCCGAATCCGTTGAAAAAAAAGAAAATAAACTTTGACTGTATCAACAAAAAGTGATGAGTTAATTTTTCATTAATATAATTTTTCAAATCCTTTAATAAGGTTTATGTTTTATGAATTAACTGGTTGAATATTTAACTTCCCATTAATCGGTTTCTAGCTTGACCTTAAACTGCTGCACCACTGTATCGCAATCGGTTTGTTATTTGTTTTGCCACACAACCACACAACTTAAGCAATATTTCAATGTTGAAAGTTTGCACAAGTCTTATCAACGTCGTCCAGTAATAAATAACGTTTTAAGTAAGCTTGCAAAATTCAATATTGACAAAATGATTCGAAATGCATCATTAAAATGAGTTTTGGATATATTTGAAAATAAACATCAAATTCTAACTAGCAATTAATGCAATAACATATTTAAAAAAAATGATGACACCCCCACTTAAAAAACATATGTTAGGGTACTGCCTCAATTAACACCATTTGTAAATCGGTTATAGTAAGAGAGAACGGCCAAAAATATTACTGACATATTATATGCCTTTGATTTCAAATCTATAAATAATTGAATCATTAATGTATACAATTTACAATTAGAGATTCAACTGATCGAAAACATAATCAAAAAGAATATAAGAAAGACTTAAAAACCTGGCCAGATATTTGACACAAAAATATTTAAAAAAAAGTATATTGGTCCCAATTTTAACGTTCAAAATCAAGTATCAAAAAGGATATATCATATACATTTCAAAATTATTCTTTCATAATTTTGAAATGTATATGATTAAAATGATTGTATAAATTTTTAAAAAGATGAATATTGGATAGAATATTTAAAAAATATTCTATCTTGTATAATGCACACAAAGAATTAAATGTAATCTTTTTTTATTTTCTGTTTCAATCAATTGATAAATGCGTTCTTCTTTGACAGCTGATTTTTGTTTTTTGGATACGATAGGGATAAAAAGATTCAGCTAAGTCATGGAAATTAATTGATTAAATCTTAAACTGATTCTTTTCCCAATTTTATAAGATCAGATGAGTGTTTATGAGGGCATTCAGTATATCAAAACAAATGCACAAATAGTAAGATTTATCATTTTTTTTACTCGGATTTGTGTCTAAGAATATCGGAACAGAAACATACGACGCTGAATAGATGGCGTAGGGCCAGTAGACACTAGCTAAACAATAAGTCTTTGGAAACTAGATGAGTAAATTATTTTAATATTCGACTATGACATATAAATAAGAGCTCAGATTTCTGATAGTTTTATATTAGTCATAATAAAAAATTAAAATCACACGACACACTTATACCAACGTCCATTGATGAATTAAAAGGGGCATCATATTGAATTTATATTTTTGGCTTATTAATTTCGAACTCAAATGAAAAACAACGACTTAATAGTTCTGTCAACAATATCTATCTAGCTTAATTATTAAATTTATTTGAAAACTAAAATTAGTCTCTGCAAACTATCCCCAATGGCACGGTTCATTTTATTAATATCGAGCTTCAAATTAAAAAGTTTTAAATAAAATTAATGTCAAATTTGCCACCGTTTGGTGAGAATATTATTAAAAATGAGCTAAAACGATAATATCTCTTCTGAGAACAGCTTCATTAAAGGGATAGTGCGTCTAACTTATATAAATAATATTTTTTGAAGCTTTACTAATATCTTATGGTTGAATTCATTAAAACTTCGTGTCACAATATCTATTTCAGTATTATTTATCGTCTTTTCAGTCTTTTAAAGTTTGAGTAACTCTCGTTTTTTAAGTAATTAAAAAGAAAACGAAAGAAGTTTAAAGCATGAGATTTGAGCGATATCATGCATCGAGATACATATATACAGGTTGTTCAATCGATAATAATCTACGTTTTGTAATTATTTTTTTTAACATACCACCTTTAATGTATTTTACTGCCATTAATATGTGAAGGTTATAAATGTAGAAACAAATTAAACCTTTCTGGTATAAGTACTCTATAATTTGAAAACAACAGAGGGAATTATTCCAATTGTAAACAATATTAATTATTTGAACATTTTAGCATAATCCGATTTGAATAAATATGTAAGCTCAAAATGTACTAAATAATGCAGCGATTTTATATATGCTCAAATCAAATGTTGGCAAATAATGTGAATATTATTTTCGCCCGAGGGAAATCTAAAACCACGTAGGTATACCACAGAAGTAAAATTAGTGAATCAATGGTTGTTTTAAATACTATGATTTTATTCAAATGAAGATCAATTATTATAATTGATTCGAAAGTTTGATAGCATACGCTTTTATCTTTTTGCACATTTTTACGTGATTCCGAAACTTGAAAAAGATGAATGAGAAACGAGGGTTTTTTTAACTTTAAGCGGTTTTAAACTCTTACAAAGATTACTATCTATCTTTTATCGCCAGTGGACTTAAAACGGAATAAAAATGAAAAACATGTTAAACTAATTAAATAATTTAATGAAACGGATCTGTTCAACTAAGAATGCATCTTTTTTTTTTGTTGTGAAAATAAGCTGTGCAATATATGTATGGATTATAATATGAAAGTGTGATGCTTTAAATTAATTCTACGTTAAAATTTTATTAAAACATGACCGTTTCAACATATCGATAACCAAACTAAAAATGGTCATAACTGTAAACGCACCGCTTCCAATCATTTTGACCATCACATACTTCGAAGTGCAGTATAATTTTATCTGAATCTTTATAATTTCGAACACTTTTGAACCCATAAACGAAAATATGAATTCATAAGTTTCCCAATCGATTTTTGAATTAGTCTCAATCATTGATATATTTTACAATTATTTCCCTTTCCTCTACAAATCGTAAGAATGGGGTGAAGAGAAATCGTTTATCTTACAGTTAGCCACATTTAATTTCATCTTTCTACCCTTACCTTATCTACGAATGTGCGATATAAAAGCAATTCTCGTTTCATATTGCCTTAATTAAAACAGATATTGATTTAAGTAAATACTTAACAATAAGTTGAATTCACGGGCAACATACAACCTTTTGAGAAAAACAACCATTCGGCAAATGTAAAATAGAGCGTTAATAATGACAACATTATCCCATAGAACACGTCTGTGTAAAGATTTATATCGAAACGCCTTGAATAAAAGTTATATTTCACAATATTAACGCGAAGAAGCTTTTTTCACGCTGAAAGCTTTCTCTAGAACTATATAAATTTTGGAGATAAAGATAAATAAAAGAATGCGGATAAAGGATTATTGTGTATTTAATTATTGATCATCATTGATTCATTAATGTCTGTATTATAAAGGCAAATAGCAAATCATACATCGTAACTAATAAATAAGATTATCTTCTAACATTCAGCCTAGTAACCTGTCCTATTAAGGAAAAATAAATTTCAATGACGAGATATCGTCATTGTTGTCAAAGTAAACAGGAAAATCTAGTTATCGTAGTAATATAAGCATAATTTGATTATGTTTATTGTAATAATATATTAACAAACAACGATAAGGTAAAAGATCTTTGTAGTGTATAACTATTGAAAAGAATTATCTAATACTGTTATGAGAAATAGCTTATAGTTTCGACGATCTCACGATGCCAAAATAAGTATCTAAAATATAAGATAACTTATTATTATAGATTCTTGTCAAGTTAATTCAAACTCGATAAAGAATCACTCAAATACGGTACCCAACATTATACACATCATATCCCATTATAAATTGGTATTATGGTCAGATATTGTAGAAAAATAGCGTAATACGCCTCTAAGAGCAAATTATATTATTTGCTTGAAAAGAATAATGCTGTTTAAAAAGTCAAAATAAGTTAAGATATACTCGCTTTCCGTAGAAGTCTTCAAATTTATTAAATGAATTGTGGTTTAAGATAAGTTACCAAATTAGTAAATCATACCTTTTATTTTCATAGACTAACTTAAGGTAAATTATGGATATATGGTCACGGGACAGAATCCCAATCCTCTCGAGCTAAGCTCAAAAAATTTATACATACTGGCTTATAATTTTATGTTTGACTTTACTCTATGAGTTCTTGTGGATCATTATAAAATGTGGAATCAAAATGATTAAATCTGAAGAATATTACTGATTATTGTATGAGTTCTGAAAGAAGAATTTGTTTTTTAATATAAGTCTATAATAAAATTATTCTTTTTATTTTAAACATATAATAAACTTATGTGATTGTCTCTATCTGTATAATATTATTATTTGTGTAGTTTGTGTCTGCATATTTGGTCCTGTAAATTAAAACAACTCGATTTCATACTTATTCTTATTTATTCTTTAGGATCTTCTATTATAATAAATTTAGAAATTAAAGAAGAAACATTTAAAAAAAAATCGTAAGCCTTATATTCATTTCATTTAATGTGGTTATTTTTCATAAATCGTTACAAAAATTCTGTTCCGTGACCATATATCCATAATTTACCTAACTTAAGGGTTGAGAAGAATCCACTAGTTTATTGTATGTAAAGGTTGAGTTATTAATCAACTTGAATATGGTGATTTATATTACACAAACGATTAGTGATAACGGCAGCAATTGTTTCCAGTTTTTGTAGTGGTCTTATAATTCGTTTAATTATTACGCCTTTTCGTTGTACTTTTTGGTTCAAGAAAGCTATATCTTGCCTTGTTTATGACTCGATTATCGCCGAGTTTTCAATCTAAATGCAAATTGATCAAATTTGTTATGAAAATAAATCCTTGAGAATTCCCGTCTCACCGAAAATAGATAATTATTTCCGAAGAAAATTCCTATAAATAATTGAGTAAATAATTAAATCTAGATTATTATTTAAATCGAGGTATGTTCGTGTTTTATTTCAACACGTACATCAACTCAAGCAACGTTTTATTGTTTTTAAATCTGTATTTTCCTAATTGAACTATTAATGATTTATGGATTTTTTTAAATACCTAATCTTATAACGAAACAAAAGAGAGATCTTGAATGAGATAAGCTAATGTCATATAATTACCACTATTTACATTTCCTGTATTCGCTTTTCTTCCTTAAAAGTAGTGAACGAATAAATGATTTTCAACAGTTTCTGTTTGGATACTTTATTATAATTTAATATACTCTATTCTGAGAATATATATGTAGTTAAAAACAATGAAGCTATAATTGCGTAAAATAACAAACCTCTTCTTACAGTCAATAGCAAGTGTAATAAATTGTTAAGCAAACGATAAAATAGTTGACAATAGGTTCGTTCTGTTATTTACCTATGAAAATCTTCTGTGCGCACTTTAAAGAGAATGATATCTCAAATGAGCTTTTGCAACTTTCATTGACTCTGGCAAACAAAGTACCGTTAACTTAATTGAGATAATGGAGCTTAGACTCGGCGTTTACTTGTATTGGATAAATAATTATATGTGAACACTATCGTACAATTAAATCCTTGAGTCTAGACTCTATGCCAGGCGCAAAGAAACTTTTTAGCGAGCAGCAGTTTATTAAACTAATTATATTGTATAAAATACAAAACTAAGATTAATTGATAACAATTCATTAAACTACTTAGTGATATAGTTTTGTGATACAGAGATTATTCTCGGAAAGTAAGTCAGCATAGTTACTTTGGGAAGTAAAGCTCTTAAGTGAAAATAGTTGAAATAGAAAAGTGTTCAATCAAAATTGTTTTCTATTAAATGTTTTAGTAAATAGCTAAGTAAGTTTCAGTTGTAAATGGATTAAATTTCCACTAAAAATGTTTTTTTTTCGATAAATTTTTGCAAACTTAATGAAAAAATTTGAAACCCTGGTCGGAGCATTTAGGATGAAAAGATTTTTGTCATCGATGTCAATTTAATTTAGTATGAAAGCAAAAACCTCAATATTCGACTACGATTTTAAAATTTATACCAAAAAATGCATTTGAAAATTTAAAAACTATTCTACTACAGCTTTCATGAAATTAAACGATACTCTAAATTTAAAAGGTTTCTTTGATTGAAATTTGTACACATTTTAATTTACAGTGAGTCGGTTCCAGTGGGATTAAATGGGTAGAAGTGAGGAGGTTGGAAGGTGACCGTGTGGCGGCCATATGCTCTGAAAATGGAGCGGAAATAGCGGAAAAAAATAATATCCATTCAAGTCGCAAGCTCCATAATTATTTCTTTCTTTTGGAAGATATTGTTTGCTTAGTACTTTTACAATAACAAACTTTATATCATTTAACCTAACATTCTATTTAATTCTACAAGAGAAAATTCTCATTCAACCAACAAAGAGGTATTTCATTTAACGAATTTGGGTAATATAAAATATTGATTTTAATTTTAAAGACATTATTAATTAAGAATGCAATATTACGAAAGTAGACAATGTTGTCCATCTCTACATGAGCTAGACAATGCATATTGTACAATGCAGGTTGGAAACATAAACCGCGTAGATTATTGGCGTTTCCAATATTATTTAGTATCAATGGATACTTTTGGTGTAATAAGCACCCATTAAATTATTGCTTCAGATTTGGTAAATTTTAACATGATAAAATTCACTGAACTGTGCAAGAATCAAACAAAACCAATCTATATACATTATGATGACATTATTTGTATAAAGTTGGTGGATATAAATTGAATTACACTTTGGTCTAGGTATTTTGTGGGTGGGCATAAAAGATATTGTTTATACACCTCTAGCTTCTAAATAAATATCAATGTCACTATAGAATTGAGATACCACCTTGAAAAGAAAATATATAAAAATTCAAAAAATAATGTTTTTCGTTTTCGTTTCTGAAGGGGTTACCGGACCAATGTAACCTCTAAAGCCACGCATCAGTTTGGATACGTCCGGGCACTCATCCCGCGTTAGCACGTACTTGAATTCCGCTCCAAATGTGGCAATTTGTACTAGTTTCACATATAGTTTTACAATGATCGGGACATTAACGCTCATCGCGTAAATTATCAACTGAACATATTTTATAATCTTTACCTATCAGTTGATAATACTCGCGATGGGCGAAACCGGTTCTGATCTTTATAATATCATATTTTGAGTTACTACAAAAAGATGTGTTATATTAATTTAAAAAGCGAAACAAAACTATTTTTATTTGAAATATTACTTAAATATTGAAATTATACCGCGCATATGTTGGATTGGCCTGCTTAGCCTTTGAATTTTCCGCACAGCTGAGAGGCAACATTGGACCGGCTATGAACAATATGTAGAAACTTTACGGCTAAGCTACAGAAGTCTATGTACATACATACATACATAAAAGGAAATATATAATTAATTGATGTGAAAAAAGACTCGGTAGTAAGTTTCTTATCAATCTAATAATGGGTATTTTTTTACGCTTCACCTTTCATCGTTTTTAAAATATTGTCAGTTTTAATGTTAGATTATTCAAAAATTTTCACAGACCATTACATAGAAAAAGTTATTGTTCTCAGACCCGTTTGTGGTAAAAGTTTTTTCATATTATAGCACCTGAATGAGCAATTTAAATTCAATATTTTTAAACTCATTATTTTTCAACGGGAAAACGGTGGAAAATTTTGTATTTAAAAATCACAGAGAAGACATTGTATATAAAGTTAATGTTTAAATTATGAATATAAAAGTTTATTGCGAATTTGGTCGACATTGTTTTTGTATTTTTATTCAGCAGTTATCATCTTTAGTACTATTTAACTAACATAAAAAGCCAACGCAAATTGAGCTCTTGTTATTGGACTATGAAGGCCAATTTGTTAAACAGATATATAAAGCTTTTTTTGAAAATTTTAAACATCCAGAAATGTCATCAAATTATCTCTTAATATAGGATTTTGGTCCAACGATATTATTGCAGCGCGAATTTGTTTATCGCTCTTTCGAACAGTTTATCGCACTTTTCTATGTGCATTTTTAACTGATAATAAATCTTAGTAAAAAAAAATGCGATCAAGAAAACCGGTCCATATCTTTCTACTTATATGTGTGGAAGTAGTAGATTTTTTTTCAAAAATTATGTCTTTCTGTCAGGAAGTGACAGTGAACACGTATATTAATTGGTCAGGTCCACATATATAATATTGGTCAGGTCCGTGGTGCTGCGGTCAACATCGTTGGCTTCCGTGACGAATCTCACGGGTACGAGTCTCAGTACTAGCAGTATTTTTATCAATATCAAAATTCCATACCAAATATATGGTCATATAAGCGAGACCTAACAACAGCGACTTGCTAACCATTAATCCTATCCTAACCTCTTCCTTTCCATCCCTACTTTCATAAAACTAAAAAGAAATTGAGAGACTTTAAAACAAGCCGTAAAAAAGCGTAAAAAATATTTATTTATTTATTGGCAAAAAACTATTAAAAATACATGGCATTACAGCAAGCGCCAATGCGCCATGCATTTGAGAAATTAATAAAGATTACATAAAATATTACACAAAAAATAAGAAACAGAACAGAAACATATTATTTACATAAGAAAACATAATTTTTAAACAAAGCATCAAGTTCACTGCCGAAGATGTCAACATCAACAGGCAGCGCATTTATCAGCCGAATAGCCCTTGCAACTGGAGATTCAAAAGACCTACGTGACAAACAAGCTTTGACAAAGAGAATTGATTTGTCTTTGTTACGACCACGTAGGTAAAAGCTGGGAGCATGCAAATTTAAATTTTCAAGGCTGACATCCTATCAACTTATAACAAAAAAATATGTCGAGATATCTCCATTAGGACGCCATATGCTTCCCATTCGGAGCTGTCATAGATTAAAAAATATGAAATATCATATTCTTATGAAATTAACTCCTCTAACTCATTGGTTGAGTCCTGCTCGGTATTGTAAAACTTGGTTTGAAAAATTGTGTTAAATTATCCTTATTTCAAAAACCATATTTATTGTGTGCCTATAGTGAAAGTTTGTAACATGTATGACATGTAGTATATTTTTCGGTATTTCGTTAACCATGTAAATAAATACGCAAACCTTGTGATATCAATCAGATTCTAAAATATTATTGAAAATAATATATTGAGGAGTCCAAAGGATTGAAGCATTTTTCCCAGACCTCTTTCCGAGAAAAACTCTATTCCATTTTTAATAATAAAATTAATCAAAAAAGCTAATACAATGTCGAAGATTGTAATGCACCGATGATTAAAAATTCAAAAATAGTTTGAAGCATCGCCAATTAATGTGGCATCGAATTTCGATATCACGCCAATTAAAATTAACTGCAAAGAAATCATGTGGCCATTATTGTATAAGCTAGTCGATACGTTATATGTATGTAATAGGTTTGTTTCTATGGAGTCTCAATAAATTAGTGATTTATCACGGGGCGCAGTAGCTAGCGCCCAAAATTATTTCTAACTCAATTAGCACCCCGTTTGAGATTAATGAGACAACACTTCTATCGAGGCTTAACAAAATTGAATTATGGTGCATTTGATACTCGGTCGAAATACGTTCGCAGCGTTTTCACTTAGCGTTTAGCTACATAATGAAAATTGACAGAGTTATTTAAAATATATTTAATTTCTTCTTATAAGCTCGGTTTGAAATTACACACATAACAAAAAATAGATTGGAGGCTGGCTTTTCTTCATATATTATATAATATATTCATTAAATTGAATTGGTATAACTCCTAGTTTCATCGATCTCTTAATGTAGATATATGTCGTCCCTGTGGTCTAGCGGCAAGAGCGTTATCCTAGCGATCCTAGCGATCTGGAGACCCGGGTTCAATTCCCGGCAAGGCCAGATTTTTTCAATTGAAAAAAAAAGAGATCTTGGGCTGGGTGTATGTTATTTATCGTTGATTTTGTGCACAACTGATTTATTACTTATCATCGAGTTAATCTCGTATGACTTTCACAATTAAGAATATTTGGCGCATTGGCGTAAGCTGTAATGCCAAATATTTTTTTTATAAATAAAAAAAAATAACTTATAACTTTACGATATACAGTCAATTCGGGTAACTTTGGACTTGAATATAACATTGGACAAAACCGTACCGTTTATTTTTTTTTTCTGCTGACTAGTAATCAGGATCATTTTTGCGATTGATGAATATAACAAATCGATCTATTGTCTTATATATAGTCAGCAAAAGAAGCCAAATTCACCTCTCAAATTATTTTTTAGCACCTGAAAAGTGTCCAATGTTAACCGAATTAACTGTAATCTTTTTATAGCTTCGTGAATTGATGTATGGTTCATTTTAATTCAATATTAAATAAATATAACACATTTTACAGTATTATTTACAAGCATAATTACAAGTATTTTCTGATAGAGATCAGTACCAGTTTCGATCATTGTCTAATGATGATGAAAGTGGTTCTATTAAATGTGTTTTATATATTTAAAATAGTGACTTTCCACTAATGAGTAACAGCTGTGAAAGAAAAATAAATGTTAAAAATTGTACTTTAAGCGTCATAACTTATCATATAAGCGAGAGTTAAATATACGAAAATTCGAGTTCTTTATTATTGTAACGCGATATTACTGGTGGTTACGCGGTATTATGAATTAGGGAATTATTATGGGAATAAAGGAAGGAAGCGCGATGAAATTTATTGCTACTTGTCACGTAATTCTTATTAATTTATTGATTTTTTAAATTATTTATTGTACTCATAAATGTAAATATTATTTTTATGTAATGCCACGGTAAATTGACTCTGACTGAAAAACCTACCATGAATATTTTATATGAGATGTTTTGTACCAAAAAATTCACGCAACTCTTTAAAAGCTCAAATTAGGTATAAAACCTTGCTCAGTTGAAGAGATATTATTTGAAAGAACATTTTTTTATTTAAATAACATTATATTTATTTATTTGAATTAACAAAATAATAAATAAGTTTCCAGCGTATAAGATAGAATTTTTAATTTACGTTACGTATATTTAAATATTTATCCATTAAAACTAATCATCATAAAAATATTTTATTTCTCTAGGATGGCTTTTAAATTTTCCGTGGAAATCTGAAAACGTATTTATCGGGAGTAGGATTATATTATATTTGATGCAGAAATTTAAGCGCCTGGCAACCCTGGACTAAAGCTGTAGATTGAAATAACATGGTTATAGTTTAATACATAAATCAAGCCAAAACATGGTCATTTAACCGAACGATATATCTATAAAATCAATTTCATTTCGTTTTATTGCTTTCGTAGATATTTTCCGCTGGATTTAATTTTGATATGAAAAAACGATATAAACGCATAATATGTAGTAGAATTTCTAGCGTAGAATGGTGATATGAAAATAAATATTTATTTGAAAAGAGATAAATATATAAATTAAACTAAGAACAATGGTTATCGGTAAATCGCTATATGCTACGTATCTTATATTTAAAACCGAAACGGCGTATGTATGTATGCGGGTCTGTAATTCCCTTTTGCATTGTTGTTGCAAGTTGCCATAAAAACGAATATGAAAGAAAATATGTTTGAATTTTTATGACATTTAGTCAAAATGTAATAAATTAATCTTCTACCAACTTTTTCCCGGTTTTTATTAATATAATAATGTTTATTATTTACGTGAAGGTATTATTTGACATTTATTTGACAGCAAATTAGATGTTTTCCTTGAATTTGGACATTTTAATGGGCGAGAATGGGGCTGTCATCAAATTAAATAAAGTTTGTGATTTTATTTTAACTCTATTTTGGATGTTAGATTTTGTGATATAATTATGTCGAATGATATAACATTAAATAATTAATGGTCGCTTAGTCCAAGCGTCGCCGGGTAGCAATACTAGTATTGTATAAGAGTTGGTACAAAACTGATATACATAAGAGTTCATTCAAAATAACGTTAATACCTCAGTCAAATGAAAATGTAAAATAATTAGGAACACAAATAACGTTTTACAATTTTAATTAAGACGTGATTATAATGCAAATATATTCCTAGAAATTTGAGATCTGGTGCCCATCACTAGCTATTTTATTGTTATTTTAGGTACTGTGTATATTTTCTGGGATTTTTTAAAGAAGAGCATGGAAAAATTTGGTTGTCACAAAATAAAAGAATTTGTACTTTTGACTATGTTAATTTCCCAAGATGTCAATTCAACCTTATTGAGGCTTTTGAGAATATGGAAGAATATAAGATTGCTGATCAGGGCACGAAGGTTGGGAGTTTAAGGGGAAAACTTTTATTTAGTTAGATATTTAAGAGGAGTGGAGTGAAACAGCATGAAACAATTATTCGAATATCTAATGTACATAACATATCGCAGGTAATTATTGCAGTGAAAATCTCGCAGCTTCTCTTACAAAAACATTACTTAAATACTTTGATGTAATTCAGAGAAATAAATGGAAAAACAATATATAATTGTTCTTGTATTTGTGTGTATATAAAATGTTTGAAAGGTGCTTTTTATTACTCTCATACGAAATTTAATGCAGAAGATTTTAAAATGACGTTCTAAATTTTATTAGAATATTGGCAAAAAGCTCAAATTAATATATATTCGGAAAAGTTTTTGCCGAAAATAAAAATAAAATTGAAAAGTTGATAAAGAAAAGTCTTCAATTGCTTTTCTTCGTTACAAATTAGTTGATATCGTTGAACATATTCTAAGTCTGAGATAATAATTTATATCTGCTATGCTGCTAGTTCTTCAACAGTTATCTCTAATGGTTTTTACTTTTCGAATGTCATTAATTATATTTTAGCATGGAAGAAAAACCTTTTCTTCAAAACTATACGCAGAAAAATCTTAAATGAATGAATCATAATTTTTAGGAAAGATTGTCAGAATTTTAAATGCATGTTATTAAAAAATTGAGACCATAACGTAAAATATTCGAATGCAGGGGAAAAATGACTTTTATAACAATTAATAAAACAGGTTGGAAATTCATGAAATCGAAATCTGAAATTAAAAATATTATTGATTTGCATGCAGATAACACACATCAAAAATCAAATCGGGGAAGAAGTCTATCGACAATGTTCCGGCAAAATCTACTTTAAATTTGTCAGTATCAGAATAAATAGCGTTGTGCTATGAATATTAATGCAAAAAGCTTCATTATCATGACTTTTTGCACCATCACCAAGCTGTTTGTTGCTGCAAATTGGGATGAGACACAGCTTCTTATAAGGCAGAAATAATATGTGGTCAGCTTTATTTTCCTAAAATATGTACATCTTTTTAGATGTTAATTGCATATTCTTGGTGGAAAAGCTTTTCACCATGAGTATTTTTAACCAATGACAGGGTTATTTTCATTTTTATATAATTTGAATAAATTTATCATTCCCTATTCGTGTCCCAATTTTTTTAAGAAGTCGTTAATGCTATAATTATTTACAGTTTGATTCCACTTATGTACATTCATATCATTTTTCATACACCGTTTGTTTATTATAGCATGATTGTTCTTTTTCAATTCATTATAAATAAGTCTGTTTAAATTTATATGCCATCCGTTAAAAATCTTCATGAAGAGCAAAACAGGTTCGATCTTAGAAGTTAATATATCTTATATATGTTTAATTCAAATACAAAACTTGTTGTCATCTAACAATAAACTACATCTGATATCTAATCTCAGATGAACATAATAATATTCATTGCCTGATTAGATTTTCATTTTTACTTTCAATATAATGTTTCAAAAAGGTTTTGAAACTCTGATTCTGATAACGATTAATCAGTTCTAGATGATCAATGAGAAGACTTTCAATGGAAAAATTATCTCTTTTTGCTATCAACAATAACTTTGGATTACAATTGTACAAATTTCTGATGCTTGAAATGAAAGTTGGATATCTTTATATACGCTTTATATAATATTTTCGAAGAATCGGCACTATGTACAAAACATTATATGTGATTTTGTTATTTCAATCAAATATGCTCAGACATCTAAGAAAAGAATATTTTAGAAAAAACTAAATTTACTTTAATTACCAAACTATAAATGCTGAAGACAATTTTCCGAACAACGGTGAATTTATGTTCATGATTGTAGTTTTATTGATTGAATTTGACGACAATCCTTTTGAGCCATGTCACATACTAGTTCATGTTAGTAATTGTATGGCGTATTATGATTTTAACATTAAGAACAAATAAACATCGATTGTGTGTTTCAAAAATGTTTCATTTGGTCAGAAACCGAACATATCACACAATTACACTATAGTTTTGGAACGTATGTAATTGTTTAACCTCTTTTTTAAAAAGATAATAAGGATAAAAATAAAAATCTAGTGATTGGCTTATAGTTCGCTATGCTCTATTTTGAAGCATCAAATTTCTACGTGGGTTATTTTTGACATTCATGTCTCCCGAGTAAAACTTCATAAATCGATTGATAGCAAATTTATAGAACTGTGTTTACTTAATTAAGTGAGAACCGCAACTTACAACATCGGCGTTGACCACGGCATTGAAATATATTGTATGGTGCGAATAAAACTGATTTGTTACGGTCCGCCGGATATAACACAACGCATATCCCATGAATCAACCTTCTAACGCAGATGTTTATATTCCTCATTCTGACAAAAGAAAAATAAGGAAAGCATACATAAAATTATGGATCGGTATCTCAAAGACATTATTTATGAAAGCTAATATTCATAAGTTGAAAACTATTATCATAAATCAGTGTAATCTGATAGTGAGGTGCGCCATAATCACTGGTCCCATACGTTACCGTAAGGTTTTACAAGGGTAAAGAGCATAATATGAATAAGATTATTTTGACCTGTTCAATAATCTGAATACAATAATACCAAACTGTCGACTGATATTATGAGATAGCGTCCATATTGAATTTAAAAATTATAGCATGTTGTTAGATCCATACAAAGTTATGTCCAGTTGTATTGTTATTTTACTGAATGATTGTTCATATTTGTTTATTTCCATATGGAAGCATCTATCTACCGAGAGAAGAAAAGTATGTTTTACTTGTACTTTGTGGAGTGGGATTCAAATATAGTGGGTAATATAACTCAACACATGAAATTATCATTACCACGCTACACCTCTGAGATTCCCTGTCACCCGCCAATCGCTTTGCTTCATCCCATTACATGCCGGTACCCATCTGTTCCACCGAGTACACAATGTTTGTTGAGAGTACTCGAAGTTCATTCAGGACGCCGGAATCCTACTTATTTCAAGTACTATTTACTAAGAAAAACACAACCAATTTTTTGGACTACAAGAGGTCACTGTCACATATAAATACAATTTGAATTTAGTTCTTTTCCATGAGTATTGTCTGACAGTTCAAGTTAATTCGTATACTTGAAATGCCTGAACATTTCGAAAGGCAAAACCCGGGACGTTAGCGACAAAATTAATGGAAAAGTACAAAATTGAAATGATTCAAGCTGTCACTTTTAAGGTGTTCACTGTCAATACTTGGTGGAAAGGCATTATAATAATAATAATAACACATTTTTAGTACTTTTTCCACATGAGATATATTTCATCAGGACCGGTTTCGCTCATGGCGAGCATTATCAACTGATGCCTATTGTGTTATTATTATTTTTTTTCTGATTCAAGCTGTATTTATATTATACTAGCCGGTACCCGGAAAGCGATGCAATGTCACTCAAAAAAAGAAAGTGTTTGTGTTTATTGAAGTGCTTTCGGATGCACAATATTTTAGATAAATAATTTCGATTTTATTTCACTAACATTGATCGGTATTAATGACATTTGCCGTTAAACGTTTGCTGTTTGTCTTTTGCAGATTGTCTATGGTACGAAACACGCGCCACCTACTGAAAGCTAATTGTACTGTCTATAACCTCTGCGCAATTGCAACAATAAGTTGTCAAAATGAACGGTATATACCAGCGTATAAAATATTAACAAACATTGATTTGTATTTAAAATACCTACTGTATGCTAATTTTACTAGCGCAAGTGCAAAAAAAAAGTTTGTCAGTTTCATTGCGATCGGATGAACGGAAGAGCAGGGCATAGGGTGCGAGCCAAAAAACAAGCATACAAATATTGATAAACATATTGTTGATCTCGTGTGATTTAAAAAAGAGCACCTAATATTTTCCCTTTGCTGTTAGCGGTGATGCCCGATATATTTCGTACGCAAAAATTTTGAGGGTTTGTTGTGCAATGGTCAAAAGTACAAAATTCAAACAATTAAAATTTGATATCGAGATTCGATCAAGCACCTTCAGTCAAAGTTTTTAATTGCATATAAATAAGATCAAGAATTTATTATTCCATTGTAGTCGATTTCAAAGACAAATTAACATTTAAGCAGCAAAAAAAAAATAGTTGAATTATTCCAATCAGAAACGGCGAGCAACTATTTTCAAATTAAATAGATCGATTGTCAAAACAATTGATGGAAACAACTGCAGTTCAACGTATTTTTACTGCCAGTTTGAAGTAGTTGCAATTAATATAGTTATATCGGAAAATCTTTCAGGCTAAAAATCTTGAAATAAATAGCCATACTTTCAAGTCAGTGATCGCAAGGCCAAAGTTCAAGAGATTCTTTTCACTGAAGAAGTGAACATATATTTATATATATTAGAGGAATATACGTATATTGAGGTTCATTGTTCTCTCGTACTTAGGAACGGGATAAAGTAAATACAGAAACTGATAATTTTTGACTCGGAAGTGAAGGGCGCTTATGTACTTAGTAGCAACCTTTATTTTCACAAATCTTCCGAAGGATTATTACAAAGGCATTCTTGATATTAGATATCAAAATAATACTGAGAATTATGAAAATTCTTTAGTCGTAAATTAAATCGCTAGATTGGTATATCTTTGTATGACATATTATCGTCATTCAGAAAATTTATTTTTAAATTTAAGCTACGCCTCTTATCTTATAAGTATCACGTCGCAAATTAATGTCGAGGGGTAAGATAACGCCAACCGAAATATTAAAAGATTAAGATAAGAAGAAGAAAGAAAGTATTTTTATCTTTTAATATTTCATTTGATAGATTAGTGAGAAATGATATACATATACACGTATGTATGTCCAAGATCTGAAACTTTAATTGAAAAGTTTGATATTGATCTGTCCAGGACTTGTGCCAAGGCCTGTCTTATCACTGGGGTAAGGCCCTATCCACTGGACCCCAAAGTTTGACTATAGATTAGCAAAGGGATTTATGTAGTTCTTTGACTGACGAGTGTTTTTTTTCATTCATTATAAGCCAGACTTAAGACGCTGTACTTGCGAAAACGAGTAGAGCACAGAGAAAAAGTCTACGCAATTTATCGTTCTAGCAAAACAAAAACTGAAAGTCAAAGCTTTGAGTGTCATTTTGTTTCGAAGAATAAATGTTTATAGACCTTTTAGTCAGCACAGGGTTTTTCCCAGCCTGTTGGTGATTGCAGCTGTATTTAAAATTTTCAATATTTCATGATATATATGTACACATTTAGAATACACCTTCTGATTAAGAGCTAAGACTGTCCAGAGGAGAGAAAAAAAACAGGAAACCTATTCAATTCAAAAGAATTCGAAATTCTGCACAGATGTAATTGATGATTAAAATTTTTACTTTTAAGTGAACATTCCTACTTCCAATATTATTTATGTGTTTCCCATGGTAAAAGATAAATGATTATTAAGAATTTCGACTGAGGGTGCTTGATGGAATTTCAATATCAAATTTGAATTGTTTGAATTTTGTACTTTACCATGAGTTTTGTCGCTAATGAACGGGTTTCGTCTTTCGGCATCTTCAGGCATTTCAAGTGCACGGATGTACTTGAACTGACACGTAGTAAACAGTTTGTTGAAGATGCCGAAAAGCGAAACCCGGGTCGTTAGCGACAAAACTCATGGAAAAGTACAAAATTCAAACAATTCAAATAAATGCGTATATTAGAAATATACATTATATTATAAATAACACCATATATTTGAAATTATTCCACTTTAGGTGAATTAGGATGAGGACTGGTTTCGTTCATCGCTCATCGCAAGCATTGTTAACTGATGATGCTCTCGAGGATGGCGTCCAATGCTGTTCATAATATATCTAATGTGGAACTAGTACAAAAAATGTGTATTTTTTTATTATCACCCAGTCCTTGACAAAAGGGCGTTAGTGACAAATCGCTACTTTTCAGGAGAGCAAAAAGAGTGAACAAATATTGTGTCAATTAGAACAAATTCGTTTCTGTATCACTTCTTTCCATGTATTGGAGGTTTATTTTGAAGAAAATCATATTTTTTTTATGAAGCTAACCTCATATTTAGCTCCGAATCACTAAACTGTTATTTTAGCCCTTTTGACTTAGTTAGTTTTGACAGTGAACACATTCATAGTGTAAAAATAAAATAACAAAGCCAATGGGTAGTTTTCCGTATTTTTATGGAACGCATGCTATGTATATTATTATGTATCATTACATTAAATGGCGATGGAAAATTTTTCATTACACCAAAGCAAATTTAATGTTAACGCTTTAATTATTTTCAACAACCTCTCATTAACTTTATTTATGATTGTAATTTTTAGTTATATTTTTTGTCGTCAAAATACAATACTAAATAACATTAAATAAATTTTAGGAAGAAATTTCCCTCGCCAATAATAAACTATTCATATAAGCGGGCGTTTTTTCATATTTGTAATATGAATTTAAGATTAAATGGTTTTTTTGCCGGTAACACCATTTTGCAAACGATTTGTTATGTTTAAACTATAAAAAGATCTTTCCTCGCAATAATTCTTTCCTTTTTATTTTGTAAGTATATACTACAATATCCAGATGTGAGAAAACTTAGTTTGATAACTTTACTCTCAAAAATTCTTATGTAGAAGTAGATATTTTTGATCTAGTGTATATTTTTAATTTATTGTGGTATTCGGATTTTTTTTTACTTTATCACGGTCAGGAAACCAAAAACCACTATTTGGATCAGAACCAGTTTCGCTGATCAAAAGCATTTTAGCTGTTGATTTTCATTAGTTGAAAACAGGGCTGTGGAGTTGGAGTCGCCGCGTCGATTTGGCCGGAGTCGGACTCGAAGTCGGAAATTTTAAAAAGCTTGAACTTTTTATTTTTGCAAATAATATGTCAAATTTGGCCATTGGCTGGATTGTTAGAGTTGATATTTAATTGAATATTCATAGATAGGAAAATTAGGCAAAAAAGTGACGATACTAAACTTTTTTAGTCGGAGTCGGCGTTGTGTTTTTGGTCAATGTTGGAGTCGGATTTTTTTTTACCAACTCCACAGCCCTGTTTGAAAAGCAGTAACTTTAGTTTTCTTTCAAAGAGGCAGTCAATGCAACTACTTAATGCTTGTTTACAAAGAAATTAGTTCATTTTCGCATCAACCGCTTTTTTATAAATTTTAAATACTAAAACCCATAATGTCATTTTTCTCAAAAACTTAACAGAGTCACTTACTGTATGGAAAGGCTATATAGTCCTTCATAAAGATCAGCATGTGCAAGCATGCCACTGTGCATGCAAATACGCATCAGAATATGGTAATAACCCGTGATACCGTGAAGGGAGTTTTGTAAGAAATATTATTGAAATAATATCGGGAAATTTCGAGGAAAAAGCCGTTACGATTTTTTTAGTGTATACCCTGATCTGCCAGAGTTTTAAAGGTACTGCGTTTTAAAATTGCATTATTCAGACAACGTTTATAAATCTTGTTGTCTGTTAGTAACAGATGGTTGTCGAGTGTCGACGTACCCCATATTGAGGACTAGAGCCATCTGGCCAAACAAGCGATCATTTTTTAGGCGGGCGTAAACCCAATGGAGAGGAAAATGGACGCAAGATTTGTTTTAATTAATTATTCAAACTGCATTCGTGCTAGGTGAATGCCTCTTCGTCGACAAAAACGCGATGCAATTTTAGTTTTCACTTTTCGCTTGCGCCAAGTGACAGCTTAAAAGCTTATTGAAAATTGAGATATCTTTTGTTTGTCTTAGTAATAATGACTAGACCAAAAATGTGTTTGCCTTATGAACGTGAACGTTTCACACCACAGTTATGATTTTATGCGTGCTTTTGATGAATCGTGAGCAGTTTTGGTGTATTCGCTTTACGCATTTTTTTTCAAGGAAAGAATCGATTACTGCACGTTTGAAATGAGTCCTTTATAAACTTCAAGCCCGTTCACACAAAATCAGTATGTCGTTACAACATGGTGAAAAAATTTCGATGTATTTTAGCTCTACAAAAAATTATACGATATAAAGTCGATAGCTCTTTCAGCTTACGACTTCGTCAGAACTATTGTCCCTAGTACCCTAGTGCCTGAAGTTCTGACGAAGGCATAAGCCGAAACAGCTATTAAATATATATCTCATAATTTTTGTAGAACTAAACTACATTGATATTTTTTCACCGTGTTATAATGGAGTTCTACTATGTTAATGCAAATTCAATCAATTAAGTCGTTGTTGCAGAAACTCATAACGAAAATATCACCACAATTTTATTGAAATTTTACTAAATTGTAAAAGAATATGTACTTAAAAAAATGGTTTTATAATAATAGGTGATGTTAAATTTACTAGTTGTTATGAGTAAATCTATTTAAACTATCTTTTAAATGTATTTTTATTATGTATTCAATACTTATTTAGTATATAATTATTATCTTGATAAAGTTATTTCAATTGACTGGTTTTATGGAAGGACAATTAAACAGAGACTGATCATCAGTTGATAATGCTCGCCATGAGCGAAACCGGTCCTGATGAAATAAATCTCATGTGGAAAAAGTACTAAAAATGTGTTATTATTTTTATTATAATGCCTTTCCACCAAGTATTGACAGTGAACACCTTAAAAGTGAGAGACTATTCTTTTTTTGAAAGTTTAAATTAAGCGGCAATTTGGAATAAAGTATTGATACATTATTTAAAATTGCAAAGTCGTACTTGTATGTATACAATAAACACTATTGCATTTGGGTGCTTTCTCAGAAATTCTTATTTGCGAAACTATCGAAGCAAAATCATGGTAACAAACTGCTGTAATTTGGGATTGACGTAGAAAAATATGCTTCATGTATCCTTTGTCAATCACTGTCATGACAGGGCAATGCCTTTTACCTTTAAATTATTTCAGTCACGTTCTGACATTAAAAAATGTTTTTTCCTGCTATTTTTACTCGCAAGAAACAAAGAACTCAAGCAACAGTCATTAAAGTTTCACTCGCGATGAATACAAAAATTGATTAGACTAAAACTTACTTTTGAGGTCATTATTTGATATTGAAATTCTATGAATCGCCGTCGGTCGATATCTTTAATTATAAAAGTTTTTAGTACAGAGAAAGATATGAATTGCTTGAATTTTGTACTTTTTAATGAGTTTTGTCGCTAAAGACCCAGGTTTCGCCTTTCAGTATCTTCAGGCATTTCCAGTGCACGGGTGTACTTGAACCGACGCGCAGTAAATAGTTTGTATCGTTTATATACAAAAATATAAGTAGAAGATGCCTAATAGCGAAACCCAAACCGAAATGTACAAAATTTAAACAATTAAATTTGATATTGAAATTCCATCAAGCACCCTCAGTCGAAATTCTTATAGAGTAAGATTTTTTTTTTTTAAATATCACATGAGTGGAAAATTACTCGGTTGCGTGGCCAAATGTTTAAATCAGTGATGCACAAACTTTATGGCAGAAAGGCCAGCTTATTAATTTTCTAGATTTTTCGAGGGTCGCATGGGTACATGTGACTTAATTAACGTTATTTTTAGTGCATATTCAATTGAAAATTTTATAACTTTATATTGTTCTTCCATCGTCTGTTAAAAATTTTGAAGAAAAAAAGATTATTTATATTTGTCAGATTGGGCCGCATGAAAAGTCATTTCAGGCTCATTTCAGTTGGTTCGGTTTAAAGCATAATTTTCTTTGAAGCTTTTACTACTATCCTTCCACCGTCTTACCCTAATGTCTAACGTAAATTTTACGTCTTATGCTTGTCTTACGTCTAACCTTAATCAATCGACCATGAAACCGGGGGGGTTCTAATAAGGGATTGAAAAGTTGCCTATAAAATAAAGGCTTACCAAATGGTTTCAAATTAACAACATGTCCTCGTTTACACAACTTTTATTAGATTCTTCAATACATGTCCATATTATCTACATCTGGAGAAGATGTCTAAAAAAATAGTTTAAACAATTAAATAGGATACATTTATACATGAGTGCATACAAAGTACAGTTTAAAAGAATGTTAATACCGTCCTAGAAAACCAGAGTAAGTACCAAATTCACTACAGCAATAAAACTTGTGTTGCGCAGTTTTCTGTGCCTCGAAGTAATTTGATAGCCCTTGAGCTCAACTCAACTGGTGAAAGACCAATTTTAAATGTTGTTTTTACACCAGTAAAAGATCTACATTGAAATTTCTACTATAAAATTTTTTCTAAATTGTATTGTTACTTCATAGACGTTTTCTTCGAAATAAATAAACTTATTTCCATACTTATTTGGATGTCTGAGTGAGTTAAATATACGAATTATACCCAGCCAAGAAAAAATGGTTTTGTCTATAGTTTTACATTTTTTTCCATATTCGCTCCCTATTCGGTGCATATGGCCGCCACACGGTGCTTCCGGGATTCTCAATCACCCGCCAACTTCCTCGCTTCTTCCCAGGACATCCCGTTGTCCCGTAGCTCCCCTGAGTACATCCTATGGATGGTCGTCAAAGGCCCTCCAGGACGTCGGTATCCATCAGGTTGATAGAAGAGACAGGCAAGTTTCAGGCTCCCTTAGAGCATCCGCAGCACATGTCCAAGTCAGGTTATAAGGGGCTGGTTTGTCCGCTCTCTTACCTCCGTGTTCCCGACAAAGTCAAACCACCGTACTCCTAATATTTCGGTTTTACATATTATGGTCAATTGATATTTGCTATATTTAACTTAATAAAACATATTTTTAGCACAACTTTCGTATATATTTTCGATTTTCACAAGCATTTACTATTAGTTCATTTCGGATCAGCTGAAAATGCTCGCAGTGAGCAAAACCGGTCTCGATCTTTGTATACTGTATATGTTAGTAGTACGCGACATTGTGATCTATGCTTACTTTAAGTCTTCTTTATTTATCATTTGTATAGATAACATGCGGTATCGATATTTATTATTAAATTAATCCATCCAACCTTCAACATAAAATAAATATAAGATCGTTGAATCCATGTAAAAATAAATAACAATGAAGCATTAATATTAAGTATCGTAAGAAGCGTACCTGTAATATGGCCGCCTTCAGAATTGTTATTTTGATTTCACGGACTTAAATGCAATTTGGGTGATTATTTGAAAAGTTTTCTGTAGGGCCAATTCGCATGATAGTATCTTCTTCCTCTTTATATATATATTCGTACCATTCGAATTGTTTCTTTCTCTCCTTTTCTCTTTCATTCTTTAATTACAAATACGATTGCTGAGAATCTATCCAAGGAGAAAACTTTTTATTGCGTTGGAAAACTCAATCGTATTTGAATAAAACGCATAATGTAAAAGTTAAAACAAGAAAAAGGTATGGTAAAAACATTTTTGATGTGTTTTCTATCAATACTTAGTGGAGAGGCATTAAAGTAAAAAATAAAAATTTTTTTTTTTTACTAATTCGACAAAAAAAAAATTTCAGTTGAAAATGCTCGCGATAAGTAAAACTGGTCCTGATCCAATTAAATTTGCTGTTTTAATATTGAATTATGAATGCCACCGAGACCGAATACAACATAATATGTTACGACATGTGTCAAAGAGTCATATCAATAGGAATAGTAAATTACGAAGATATTTCATATCGTCCTAAAGTCAATTTCTTGTTCATAGTTCCAATAAACCTTAAAACAACTCATTAGAATGAATTATTTTTTTATATTTAACCAATAAATCAGAAAGCAAAAGCGTCGTCTCTAAAGATGATGAAAAAGAACGTATCCGTTGAAAAATAGTTAAAATTGATTCCTGGTGAAACTTGTTTTGTGGGTCTCCTGAAAAGTAGAGAAACATGAGTTCCAAAGGGTTGATTGGTGCTAGTGTCTATCCATCTTTAGACTGACCACGCTACTTATGCACTCGAAAAAGTGGCGCTATGAGAATATCCTGAAAAAGATTTCGAAAATTTTAAATTCCCTCATTTGATATATACTGAACAGCGGTAGGTGGATTCTTATGTCAGACGGGAGAAAATTTATTTAGTATCAACGGCTGCCGCAAACTCGAGTGAACTGTTAAAGAAGTCAGAGTGTAATGTCAAGCCTCCCACCACAAGTCGGTTGAAAACTCCCGCTGTAATGCACTCGTATACACGTTAACGCCCTGTAAATTGGTCAATATCCCGAGTCTAATTATCCACACGCGGTTTCAACCAACTGTCCCAGACTGATCGTCTTGCATGTCAAGTTTAATTACTTCGCCTCAACAGCCCTAATGCACCGTAAACACGGGTATTCAATTTGAATACTTGAAATGGAGCTCACTAAATGCACATTAAATATCAAACCTATCAATGCGACCAGAAGACAAATTTGACATTAAATACAAAAATATAAAAAGTTAAAACTTTTCAAAATTTCCGACTCCGAGTACGACTCCGGCCAAAGCGCCGCTCCGACTCCAACTCCGACTCTACAGCCCTGGTTAAATTTTCAATAATAAGAATATTAATGATTTCTTACGGATAAAATGATATCTAAACAGGAATACTAAATTAAAAAGTAAGTACTCTTAAAAGTTTGAGTTGAAATAAATTCAAAAAATATTTCTTGAATTAAATGGGATTTTTTTCTGTTTGACCTGAAGACTAATTATTTAAAAAATAATACATATACGAGAGACGTGTTTACTTTAATAAGGATCTCCCATTGTCTGTCGCCATGGGAAGTGCAATAGATTTTATTTCCCAAAAAACCTCTCTAGGTATTTGCAAAGTAAAAATTTCTATTTGCATCTCTAGAGGCAAACTTTGAAAAATAAATTTAATCTTGTGTTAAGAGGCGCTACTTTGCAAACTCGGCTTGAAAGTGACTGAATTAATGTCCCACAAAGGAATTATAAATGGTACATAAGAAAGGATTAACTTTAGGCATACGAACATTTAAAAAACGGTCTTTACGCGTAAAAAAAAGCATTTTTTACGATGATTGAGTATGCCTTTACAAAGTTTTGTCATTCTAGGAAGCCTTTTTTAAAGTTTATAATGGAAAAATTATTTTAATCTTGAAGGGGGAATAATTTTGACACGTCTAGGTGGAACATATTTGATACTAGTTTATTTTTTGCCCAAAAAAATATGCCTTGACATCGAAATATCCAACTCAAATTTCTTTCTATCGATGGGTTTGGCACTTTGGCAGTTGCTTTTATGTAATTTGTTTAAGATATCAAAAATTTGTAACAGGAATATTTTAAAACAGTATTTTTTATTATGGCACGTAGCCTTAATCTCTATTTTTTTCAGATAATGAACTATCATAATACTTCAAATTTATATAAGGAAATAATATTCAATTTCGTTTATCATATAAAAAAAAATAGTCAAAGTTGGAATTGTAATATTATCAATTCGGAAGATAGTTTCAATAAGTAATGACAGGTTTTTATTAATAAGAGACACATATTGACACAAGTCACACATAACACAATTCAAGTCAAAGTAACATGTAGTGGTTATACTAAGAATATTTTGATAAAACATAATAAAGGCAAATTTAGAAGCTCAAGCTAACTTAGAGGATATGATTTAATTACTACATTCGATTCGCCTAGAAGAAATAAACTCAATAATATATTTTAGTAATAAAGTAATAATCGTCGGATCCATAGTACAGTGGCAAACGTGGTGACTTTTGTGACAGATCTTACGGGTTTGAATCCCAGTACAAGCAGCATTTTTTTATTCGATTTTTCGATTCTGTTCGAAGGCATGGGAGTTTGTGTTGTCTAAAAATCTTAGCAGGGCAAAGGAAGAACGGTTAGCCAGAAACTAATCCTGTTCTAATGATAGGTTGAGCAATTGAGTTACAATCAGTTTGCGTGGAAAAAGTATGAATATTACTCAATTTGGAGGATACATGCTCCACAATGGGAGACGACAGGAATCAAAATTAAACATATAAGATATCACACATAATATTTTTTTGTTAATAGTTGCGTTTGTTAATTAACTTACCAAAAGTAAAAAAACGGTTGGCAAATTCATGATAAGGAAATAACGTTTTTAAGTAATATTTCATCGACACATCGTGAGTTCGTGAGTATGAAAATAGCATTTTGGTTATGAAATTAACTCATTTATCGCGTAATATAATATGCGCACAATAAATGAAAATTAAGCAAAACTTTGTATTTATTATGTAGTTGAACTGAAAACTTTTTTTCTGACCAAGTATTGCAATGACTTATCCAACGACAGAAGCCAACGAAACATGTCACAGTTTATTATTTACCCTAATAATTTTCAAATTATTTAAAACAATTCTCTCTATAAGAATGAAACTTAAATATTAGCGATAATCTTCACTATTATTTAACATTTAACTGGTCTAGATCCTTTCATTTTGCAACAATAGTAAATATCGTAAATTATGAACGCGCGTGGCTTTGATGGAGATTGTAAGTTTATGGCGGAAAGCTCTACCCTTGACATGGGCTAATGCGAATGAAACTTTCAGCTAAAATTAATCAAAATTATTATATTGTGTGAAATAAGCTTTTTAACTGACAAAGATTTACAAAAGCTTGTACATTTTTATCTCTCGTATTCACGGTTTAATTATTTATTCATATTTGTATATGTACCAAATAAATAAAAATAGCTGATTGTTATAAAGAACTTAATCATTACTGATTTGTTTTACTATGAGAAATATAAACATCATTTACTGTTAATTCATTGATATTGAAATAATTGAATGAATTGATTGAGTTGGCATTTACTTGGTAGAACTCCATTATAATACGGTGAGAAAAATCACAATGTATTTTAAATTCTACAGAAATTATTTTATATATTTGTTGATAGCTATTTCGGGTTACGCCCTCGTCAGAACTATGTTTTAATCGTGCATAAGATCTTGTATACATACCGTTTAGACAGTGTAGACACTACATCTTCTTCTCTATTCCACCATCTTAATTTTATATCGTAATAATAAGTTATTAAATGTGACAAATTGATTTGGTTTATTTCTCGAAGTGAAAGCTAATCTGGGTTTTTACCATGTTAATTTAAACGTCGCATTTAAAGTTAATAATAATTTAGGCACACACCTTAAAAATAGTAATGATAGGATTAATAAACTTGATAGAAGCGGTATCTATAAGATTTCCTGCGGAACAATGTTTTTTTAGATAATTCTTAACATGTTATTTCACAACTTTTCTATCGAAAACGTTGTGAGGTATTTTTTTTTAACCAGTTAGTGTTAATTATTTTTTGTTAGGGTCGCTAACAACATGTGTTGCAAAAAACATGCGCTGCAAGTGTCCACGGTATATAGCTTTTTTACCTTATGAAAACACAGTATAATTACGTAAAAAAAAACCACCGTGGGACTCTACGGTCCCTTAATCGGTGTTATTTTGATATTACCAGCATTTGAGTATACGAGATTTTGTTTTGCGGTCACATTCCATGTATAATTTCACCTCTGCGAACGCGAAAAGCTGTTTAATCTCTGGCCCGGTAAAGGCGAAGTCACACTTAATTAAATCCGAGAGAACCAGCTAAAGGCCCACGAGACTGTGGGAGCGAGTGACACGGTTTCAAAAAAGTTTCAGACAAGCCTCTCCTTGACTAAAACCGTTTCGCAAAATTGATAATATTTAATTACACCTTACCACGTTCGTCAACGAAATGGCTATATTGTATAAAACACAAAGGCGTCCGTTGACGAACCTTAATGTATCGCATTGACACAATGGTGAGAGATTTTCACTGAAGAATATCAAATTTCACTCCTGAGAAATATTAAGTGTCTAATTATAAATATTGTTAAAAGTATAAGTTAATGCGCAGTCGGTTGTCATAGCTACCGCTAGTGGTGTGACAGTATACATTAAAGAAGTCATACAGTTTTGCATATTTTTGAAAATCCCCCTTTCGATTTAAAATTACGTCACAAAAATATTTGACTCTTTGAAAAAAAATTCTGCCCGAAAAATATGTTTATATTCTGTAACGTCATTATAACTACAAACTCCACATTGTTTCGAGGTAGAAGAAAATATATTGAACACCCTAGTAGTTGGAAGAACGATCATACTTTGAATACAGAGCATGCAGTAGCAGCATTTCAATAGTTATAGGTCGATAAAGTTTTAAAAAAATAAAATCATTAATAAAAAAATTGTTATACAGCTCGACTTGCATAGTTTGATTCCAAAATTTTTCACGTTAGTCGGAAAATCACACAAGTCAATTAAAACTAAAAGCATTTTTTTAAATAACATGTGTTCGTTTCAAAGAATAAATAAAAATAAAATGAACCTACATACATATGTATACATACTTACGTCTGAATTAACAGACAACTTGAAAGGAAATATTATTTATTCAGGGAGGTACATGGTAAATTCTGAGAATTAATTGTATAAAAAAATATCTAAATACAATATGTATTTTTGTTTATTAAAATATCACTCAAGGCATTACCAATATTTAAAACAGCATGCAACAGCAGCAACAATAAAAATCATGTAATTTTTCCCAAAATTTGTATTAAAACAGTTCTTAGCGCTTGTTAATAATTTTTAAACGTATGTATGACACGTTAATGCATTGGTTATATTATAATGGTCGTATTTGGAGAAAGGAATCTTTTTTTAATATAATTATTATAGTCACAAGGCGGAATCTATGGCTTGCAGTTGCTGTATGGTTATAAACTCAGTTAAATTAAGTTAATCGCGTAAGTCTAAAATCGCATAAGTCAATCATCTATTTACTACATTGACGTTAAATAACAACACGACTGAAAAAATATCACGGGATATTTATTACAGGGTTATATCGACACATCAAATACAATAAATATGCCAGCCTCTGAAGACAAGTTATACAATTTGCTCTACTAAGCTTACAGAAGGCTACTGGATAGGTAAATAATCAATTTTGATATTTTTCTTTGTAACACCTGCGTTTGTGAAAGTATTTTATTTTCTGTGATCTATCCGCATTTGCAAACCTGTGAATCTTGGCGGTTGTAAAAAAAGGCGTTTTCTCATACGCATTGACAATGTAGATACGGTTATTACGTTTATTACAAAGTGGTTTTTTAAAACTATACTACTTTTGTGTCTTCCGTTTTTTTTTTATAATGCGTTCACCTTTATTTAGATATGTATAGGCTCTGCTGAACAGTAGCGATTTTCGAAACACGTAGCATTTCTCTTTGCAAACAAAATACCGCCTATGAATTTGGCGAGGGTTGAAAAGATATTATGCGGAGAATTAGGTCGAAAACACCCTGGAATATGTAAGTCAAGGACTCAATTCTCATAGCCCGCTACTTTTTTTGAGACCCAGTAGGCTTACAAGGCAAAAGGGTCTTGAATTGACGCCCACGTTTATTCTGCGACTACTCTTCCCTTTACCTCTAATAGCGTCCCTGCATATTGAGCAGCTTCTTTATGGACGAAACTGTCTTGTGATAAACTTGAGAAAAAAGAATATTACTATCTATAACTGCCAAAAATATCTTGAAGTAAAAAAATGCTTTATGCATAAATATCTCATGTAATACGATCACGTAGGATTAATTATAACGCTCGTGTTTAGATACTTTCAATACAGTTTCAGTATAGTACTAAAGCAGTACAGTTTCAATATAGTTTTATGATATTGTAATAAGTTCTATGAAAAAAAACATGAAGTGGTGTATTCTAATCTTTGGTAAAAAAGCCCAGCAAGAAAGGACAAGCATGGTAATATTTTAATTATTCATTTCGTATTTTGACGACAAATTCCACTCAATCACATTCTCATGTTGATAATATAATTGAATTGGAAAAGATGTTTGTGTTTTAGTTACAATATAAATTATTTCTTTCAAATATATAACAAATGTAGTATTTTAATACCACTTTTTAAATACGTCGAATAAACAAGGTAATTTATAATTTTATTTTTTAACTCTCACAATTTCTATGTCGGCTCTTGAGTAGAGAATCCAATTCGAGTATAGAGAACGCGATACTTGAATATACTCGTCCATTATTCAAGTACTCGATACTCGAGTAATTTGAAAAATACTCGAGTAATATTCGTTATTTATAAATGAGAGTTTTTTCTACTGCGGGAATAAAAACAACAAAACTTTGAACCAAATTAAAAAGTCTAAACGGTTTTGTACGTATCAGAGAATTATTGAGTAAATACTAAATAGCAATTCAGTCAAAAGTGAATAGCGCTAGATGATTTTCTTTTACTTTAAAATTAGTCAAAATCTCTAATCAGAGAACTGTCAAAATCTACAAAATTTCGTTATAAATGGATGCGTTTTAAATTATTAAGAGTTAAATCTATTATTAATGTTTTTCTTTCTGGTTTCACCAAAGTGCACGGCCTAAAGTTCAGTCCCGGGCAGCTCTGTTCTGGTCGAAGTACATGAGAATAGTGTTTGATCTTTATTTCAATAAGATTACTTAGGCAAACTTTGCAATAGTAAGTCCGAAGATGCCCCTGAAAGAGGCGAAACACGTGTCATAATTAGTTACACAATACGTGGAATAATCAAAGTTATTTTAAATTTTACATTATTTTATTTTGATCGTCTGTGGTGGCGGGTTAAAAGATGATGATACGTCCATCATAACGATTGAGTGTAATTTTAATAAATTTTCAATAGTGAATGTTAAGATATTTTTTTTATTAACACAACGGTGCACAACAAGTGTTTATTTGATAGTTAAGAGTTTTCCAGTTTACGTAATTGATAACAATTCTACGGCGAAATGAGTAGGTGGACATAACGTTATTTGACGAAAAGCCTTAAAAGGTGATATATGGAGATCTCTTGTTAAGTCTAAAGCCACGAAAAGGATAGCCAAAAAGCTAAGATTGACAGAATACAAGAATGAACTTAATGAAAAGGGGTAAAACCTATGTCGAACAGCGGACAGTCACAAGTTGACAGAGAAATGTGGAACATTGGAGCGTGAAAAAGGTGATATATTGAATCATATATATTTTAAAACATGAAAATATAAAGTGAAGTTAAAATTATTATTCAAACCTTATCTCACAGTTAATGGCATAATTATGTATGCGGTATATACCAAAAAGAACATTAAAGTATACCTAGATAAAAGACGTCTAATTTTGAGATAAAATAAATAAAGATTTTAGTGCAAAGTGATTAGGCAATCAAAGCACATGTATTCCACTTAAATATATGTTTTATAAACATTTTTTGTACTAATTCCACATATAATTTTATAAACACCAAGACCAGTTTCATTCATTGTGCGCAGTGTGTTGATAATACTACAAAAATGTATGTATTTTATAAATAAAAAACAATATTTGTTTATTTGTTTGTTCGTACTCTATGCACTGCCATACAGTTCATCCGATTGCTATAAAAACTTGGTGATTTGTTGTGTGGACGCCAACGAAGGTTTCTTAATTATCTAGTTATCTATACATATAAAAATTAAACTAAATTTGGAAAATCCATGCACGTCGAACAGCTGTATTTGGCCTGCTCACGCGTTGAAAACCCTTCTGAGTTATTTGTATACGCACTAAACAGAAGAAGATAAATATTGTGTATCCAAAAGCACTTCAATACACACAATCAAAACACAAACACTATCTTTGAGTGGCATTGCTACGCTAGCTGGGTACCGGCTAGTAAAATATAAAAATGAATGGAACAGAAAGAATCACAGGTAATGTGCATTTATGTTTATTACTAATAGGTATATCTTGTATTCAGTCACATGCGGGAGGTTGTTGCTTATGTAATTAATTAATAATTATGAATACGATACTATTGAAACCTGAACTCAAAACATGACATGTTGTCGTTACTTCTCTGTGGTACTAAGCACCTGGTAGTATAATCGTGAAAATAAGTATGACAATGCTAGTATCTTGTAAAAGAATAAGTTATATATAAATATATTGATATCATCATTTTATGAGAAGTTTCATTCGGAAAAAATCTTACTACAAACAATTGGTCGTAAAGAAAATTTCACTTACATTTTTTACATTGTTCGGCATATGACCGACACAGTTGGAGACATCAAAAAACCGATAAACATTTCTTAACAAGTTGGATATGTCATTGAGTTTTTTCTTGCACATTATGCAAGTACATACACATTGCAGAGCGTACAGAATGACCATCGAGAAATGTGTAATTGCGGTCATAACAATAAAGTGCTCCCCTTGCAATAAATAAAATTATATTTTCACGAGGCATGAAAGCTTTTAGCCGTGTTGTGAATACACAAACAAAGTTATTCTATTGAGAAATCGACAACTTAGTAACCATTTATTTTATTTTGTATTTGATATTCTGGTCTGAATTATTTTCTCATACATACAAAATTCAACAGAGTTTTTGCTCAAAATAATAACGGTAATGTTTTAAATTTTACGTATTTTTAAAAAGATTCACAGAGTACCTATATTCTTCCATGGAAAAATTTATATTATTACAGATAGCCTTGTCAAAATTCCAAGCAACATTCCATCCTTCTTGGTATTTTTATCTTCTAATATTATAATATAGTCTAGGAGTTGCATATTATTCTAAGATACCCTTCCTTGAAAGATATACAGCATTATGCTATTTAATATCCTTCCTAATAATGTTTAGCTAGTGGAATGTATTTATATCATGCTTGCCATTACAAAAACAACTAGGAATATGTTTACTAATCCATTTTTATGAAAATGTTTGTTTTTATTATAGAGCCGTTGCAAATGCGGATAATATTAATAGTGAAATTTTGGCAGTATTGAAGAAATATTGTAAGGTAAGAGAATATTGTAAGTTATAAGAACACGAAGCGTGCGAAATGATATCGTTCAACCCCGTCACACTTTCGGTATGAATATAATATTATCAAGCGCATGGCTGTTATTCTCCCGTATGCATCTCTGGCCAAGATAACCACATTTGACCAATCTTGGTTCAATTGTAATAAAAAATATGTCAATAGTATTTTCTCCTTTCGTTTCCATTCATTCTGTTACTCAATAAAACTCCATGCATTAAGTCTCCCCTTGGATTAAAAATGTTTTTCAACAGTTTTTTTGATTGAAATCCACTTCTGTAAAAAAAGAAAAGAAAACTGAAAATATAAAAATTTATGTTCAAGAAAACTGCAGAATAAAAAAGTTTTTTTGTTTCGTCAAGAATAAATTAAAAATTATTTTTCGTAATGAAATTTGGACCATCGTGAGCTATAAGTATGTTTAATAAGTTAAAAGTTACAGTTTTATATGAGTTTTTCTTTTTATTATTTCCACATCACTGAAGATAGTTTGGTGGAGTGGAAAGAAATTTTTGAAATATGCATGCAAAATGTTGTACTGTTAATCGCGAATTATGAAACAACGTAATGGATTCCTGATAATCACTGTAAATCAAACATGTTTTTCATTTTATGATATAAGTTTTTTAATCTTGGACTTAAAAACTAAACCGACGATTTATTATATACAAGTAGAGATACAGCCAGCTCAGCATCCATTCGTATGACTTCTTTTTACTCTCACCCTCTCCATAAAAGCACTCAATGACCGTCACAAATAGACGTCAAAAAAATATTATATCATAGAATATCATGGCTAATTATTTCAACATAAATTAACTAAGTCAAAAGCGATTATAGTGTGTAAAGATTTATAAAAGCGTTCTGTTTAAAAAAATACGTCAAACTTAATTTTTGTCAATATCTTCCTATGGACCGTTAATTTTAATAATAAGTATTGATTATTCTAATTTTTTACTGGATTTTTTTTTTCCATAACCACTCCTTATTCGGAGCATATGGCAGCCACACAGTGCCTCCAGGATAACTCGCCAACCACCTCGGTTCTTCCCAAATCATCCCGACGTCCCGTAGTTCCTCTGAATACATAATATGGATGGTCATCAATGGGCTTCCATCGGGTTGATAGAAGAGACAGGCAGGATTCAGGCTCTCTTGGCCATCCGAAGAACATGTTCAAGACAGGTCCATCGTCGCCTTTTTAATAAAGACGTAATAATAGGCTGGTTTGTCCGTTCTCTTACCTCCGTATTCCTAGTCAAACAACCAACATTAAAAGTACAGTATACGGTTACCCTGTGCTTTTGTAATGTGCCATGACTCGCAACCGTAAAGCAGCACAGTCAGTCTGCATGCGTTGAATAAGTGGGACTTGGTTCTGATCGTGTACAACCGTCCTAGACTTTCTTCACAAATAATTGAATCTATTGGGTGACATTTTTTTATAAGATACTAACCAAACTAAGTCAACAAAAAAATGACCTTTACTTTTATTTGTGCGATGTAAACTGAAATTGCCATAATTTATTTTTTAATAAAGTGTCAGTCACGTAATATACATTTGCTTTCGTTTTATCTTATTTCTTTAGAATTTTGTTTGCTACACGTTGAACGTGTGTGCGGTCAAAAGAACCAACTTTGTCCAGAAAACTTTCCATACTCAAATGGAGTGTCATTATTCTAATTACGAATTAGCACACTTCGGCACTGTGCCACGAACCAAAAGCGTTATCTGAATTGTATTTTCACATTAAAGCTGAAGTATGTGGGCATTCTGAATGTATAAGAAGCCTGCGGTCCACACATAGTTCTGTAATTTTTCTTTTCGCTGGCTTTTCGGAAATGCTACGTTAAATTTACGTGGATTACCTGACTTATGTAAAGAATTATTTTGTTCTTGGAAGGTGCACCTAAATGTGAAGTGGTGGCAAAAAAATACCTAAGAAGTCTTTTTCTACGAAAATTTAACGAAAATATCATCTAACGCATAGGTTCCCAACCTTTTAAGGGTGGCAACCCCTTTTTATAATATGGTCTGTGACCCCGATGCAAAATAAAAATGGCATTTTTCATTAAATATTAAAAAAAACAACGAAGATACATGAAAGTGAATATTGTTTTTAGTCGACTGTTTAAGTGCGACCCATGGGTTGGGAACCCGTGATCTAACGTAAGGGGCATACAAATTTATACAATTTACATCATTACGTACATCATAAGTTGAGAAAGACGTGGCAATGGCTTCAACACAAGCCTTTTAAAATATATAAAGTTCTATCTTTTTGTATTTGTATTTTTTGTAAGGGTTCTGTTATTCAATATAATTGGAAAAACTTTTCAATTAAATTAAAAAGGTCATTGATTAAAAATGTCCAGCATTTTTTCATGATTGCCAGATTATACTTTATATGTTTCTAAAATCCACTATTTTGTATCAAACACGCTCACTGTCTGGTCTGATATTCCATTTTTTTTGTTGAATCAATGAGAATATTTATGAAGCTCTGAGTTTCAAGTAGGGTCAGAATCGTCGTCAAATGTTTCAACAGAGCGTCACATTGTTTTTGAAGTAACATATCGTTCATAAAATGTTTTCATGTATGAAAATATTACTAGAGATTGTGTAAATTTATTTTTTAAATATATATATACATACGTATATATGTTACAAATACCACTATCGAGTGTATTGTGACTGAAAGTTTACAAATTTACTAACAATTAACACATAGAATGCACATGACTTTATTGCATTATTTAATTCCAGGGCTGTGTAGTCGTTAAAAAAAGTACGACTCCGACTCCAACATTGACCAAAATCACGACTCCAACTCTGACTTAAAAAAGTTTAATTTCGTCATTAATTTTTTCCTAATTTTTATATTTATGTGTATTCAATTTATCAACCAACCAATCCGGCCAAATTGACAAATTTGACATATTAAATGCATACATAAAAAGTTTAACTCAAAATTTCCGACTCCGGCCAAAGCGCCGCGACGACTGAGACTCCACAGCCCTGCAAAATTTTGATAAACCAGTGAAAGTAATATCCTAAGTTATTATGTATGTTTGCAATCACTGTTACGACTCAACAAATTTTATAATATTAAAATCAAGAATGTGAAAAAACATACGGCGGATAAAAAAGAATTCAAAGAGGATATGGTGGATTTGTTGAAAATCTAATAATAAAAGAGATTTCCGGTATAATAATAATTACTTAGCTTCTCGAATACAAAAGTTTTCTTCGGCAGTTACATGTTTTGATCAGCCTGAGGGAACTTTGTCCAAGCATAATTTTACTAAGCTTAGTAGGGGTTGCGTCTTAACGATTCGGAAACGAAATTTGCGCAGAAATAAATATTATTTATGACATTTTTTGTTGTTATAGAATGTGTTGAGTATTTTAATATTTTTGGTATATTTGTACGAAGTAGTGTAATTCGCATAATATGCATCTCTCTACTTATCTTAAGCGAAGTTTTTCCCAATGGTAGCATAACTTTAGGTCATTATAGAGCATTTTTATACAGTAAGCTCACAGCCTTATGTGTGAGTTATTGAATATGATGTATCTTATATATAAAACCGAAACGGCGTATGTATGTATGTGGGTCTGTAATTCCCTTTTGCATTGTTGGTCATTAAACATTTCAACTTGGCCCGTCTGAATTTACGCACCGAGGTGAACATAACCCCAAACTGGTCCGAGCGAAGCCGGGTTCGAATACTAGTTTTTCATAAATCAGCCTTTCTTAGCTTTCACAAATAAACGGCGTACGAAAAAATTACAGATCTCCGAATACGAAACCTATGATTTACAGAAAGCGACATCATTGCCTACACATCTTAAATGTTGAAGACATGTTCCAATTATGAATTCTACAAAATACAGCGATATTCACTTTTTCCTTTGTTATTATTAACCCAAAAAATGATATCTCTGTGAGTGAACTAGAAGTTATAAGCTACACTCAATACATGTTTTTCCGGTATGCATTTTGACATGGAATGATTAGAAAAACTAATTTAACCATATGATATCTACATAGAACATTCTTCGTAGTTAGTATATTTCTAGCGGTGAAGTTGAGTTATCTTTTCCTATTAAAAAATATACAATCCCTATCGGAAGTTATCCCTCTTTTTCAAAGAAACAGTTGGTTATATTTTGGAAACGCATTGTTAGAGTAGAGAAAGACAAAAAGCGTATTCCAAAAAATTACTTCTCATAAAAATAGTCTATACCAAATGTAAACTTTTTTTTAAATGAACGGTGATTTTCAAAAGAATAAAAGTCTGGCGATATAAAATATCATAGAAGCAGACTAAATATTTGAGCAAAATATAGAGAATATGTATTTACAACAAAAATATGCATTTTAAAATATTCATAAATAAATAGATAAAAAAGAAGTATGCTCCATAAATTTAACTTTATCGATAAATATAATCAGACCATTTAATGGGTTATGAAAAAGCTTTAAAAAAGTCAAACACAAAAATTGATTAAAGTACCAATTTACCGGTCTAGACGGAAAGATATCCGGTTAGCCAAGAATATCTTTTGAAAATAACGCCACTGATTAAATACCAATAGAAGCTCGCAATTCTTAAGACAAATAAAAATTCTTATAACTTCAGCATTTTTTAAATGTTTATATGAACTCAATTTTACTGGAGCTGTGCGATCGATTTATAAAAATAAGTGTTGAAGTATTGTGTGTTACGTAAGGAAGTTAATCCTTGTAGAAATCAAATACGAAGGGATTTGGCTTCACAACGTATAAGTCGGAGACAAACTATCCACTTTAGTCTCACAGGACCTACCCTTTCAGAAATGTGACAAGGCCGATAGCCCTAACCTTATCGAATATACCGAAATAAATACGTATCTATTACATTACATCAGAGACCTACATATCAATGATAAAATTGATTGCGAAATACGCACTCAGGGAATTCATCACGTAAACAATCAAGAGTCTACACTATTTGATATTAATGGTGTGCGTTAATTTATTTTTAATAATGCTCGAGTTTTAGTAACATTATGATGTGGTAATAATTAATGTAAGAAGACATCTGAATCGTTAGAATTATGCACTTTTCGATGAATTTTTAAATGGATAGCAAGAGTTTTGATATTTGGAATATTCAGGAATTTATATGTGAAATCATTGAACTTATTTGAAATGCCTGAAGACGTAGAAAGAAAAAAATAATAAAACTCATGGAAAATTACAAAATTCAATCAATTCAAATTTAATATTGAATTTCTGTCGAGCACCACAGTCCAAATCCTGAATTATTAGAATATACTGTTTATTAATTATATTTTTAAATACATCCTTATTTAAATTAAAGACTACAAAATAAATTCCTTGCTGGTTTTTAATTATTGTCGTAGTACATTTTCTGACTATCTTCATCTGTAATTTCATCGTATATTAAACAGCAAGAATTGATCCACATATTTTCCTAAAATGTTTCACTCATTTGACATAATATGTAATGATATATCAACTTGTAAAACCATACAAAAGCATAAGAAAAATGTCCTGAAAATCTCATACGGAAACCGATAATTTAATGCAAATTCACTATTTCCAATTCTATTTCGCTTATGTTTATAACAAATGACTGGATAGTTGAAATTTGCATAGTGTTTTACTTGTTAAAAACGCCTAAAAATATAAAAAACAAACATTTAAGCATGGGACATAAAAAACTAGCTGCAGTTGAACTGAAAATGATAGCATCCATAAAGACATATCGATAGCCTTACGTTAGTACTTTAAATCAAATTCACGCACAGTCATAGAGTTAATGTTTTGTTTTTATTTTTAAGATTGCTTTGTGTAAAATATAACGTGTCACGCATGGTTCACGACAGTTGGAATAACATAGTTTTTTAATATAGGTTCATATGTGACGAAGTTATTATTCTACCCACAGCTTATTGGATATTGATTATCTAAATAAACCAAAGCCCTTCAAAAGGTCTTGAACTATTTATTAACACTGATCGCTCAGTGAAAACTAAAATAATTAGTCTAATCCTAAGAGAATAATTTTATCGAATAACATATCTACCAAAGATAACTGACAAGTCTACCTACACAAGGTTACATACGAAGTGAATTCTTGTATGTATTGCTCTATAAACACGTAGACAGACATGTTCAACTATTCCCATATGATTTGTTCTTTTGACCTTGATAAATAATAATATATTTCCACTATTCATAACTTCTTGGGTAGTTTATTGAGAAAATCTCTTCGAATATTCACTGCGGTTACTTGTGGATGCTGTGAAAAATTGCCTGAAAGCTCTATATTTAAAACGATTTTCAGGAAAACGCGTTTTGTTTTCCCTAAAGGAATATACATCTTGTTCACCGCTTATCGCTTATCACACGGACGCCTCGCAAAAATAAATTGCTCGAAAATTTTTTGATAAGGATTCGGAAATTATTCCATTTGAAATCTGATCTCGATGAGGGTTTAATGGCCACGTGATACTCGATTTAAATTGCAATGACGCCTTGCTACTTCTCAATTCCTTCTCTATTAATATAGGCATTTTTAGTGGCCTAGTTATTTATTTTTGTTTCCGTTATAATTTCAGTGAAAAAAAAAACTTGAATTGGTTCTTTTTTGCTGGCATACTATGTTTGTGCCATCTACAATAAAATGCTTATATATTATCATCAGTAGCTATCTTTCACACGCTGTTGAGTTAAGATTGCTCTAGGATTTTTAGGTTACGTTAATATCTCATTCAGTCTAGCTTTTATCAGCCTAGTTTCACAACAGCAGGTTTTATAAGCAAATCATAGTTCAAATAAATGGCTCGGGGGAAGAGGAGAGTTTATGCCTTCAGGACTGAAACGTACAATACGCTACCAATTGCTAGTGCAGAGCTCAACAGATGTGACTTACCCAACTGGCCAATATACGGAAAATTGTTTTTTTCATATTATATATTTTTACAACTCTGTACAAGAAAAGATGTGAAGTGGTTAACATTTCGACAAAATTTGGTATGATTAATCTTTAATGATTGTATTGATAGTATTGTTGCTGAATGCGCCAAGTCATAAGATTTGACTTTATAATTTAAATAAAAAAATACTAAATATTAAGTCATTCACCTACAAGAATCCCTAAAATTAGGCCTATGAATCAAGATGTAGTTCTATTAAATATGATTTTACAGATTACTATAGTACAATTCAATATTAAAACTCAATAACAAAAATGTGTAAGGATTTCGACTGAGGGTGATTGACGGAATTTCAATATGAAATTCAAACAATTAAAATTTAAATGTTAAATTATTGGATTGGGTGAAAGCAGTAGTGACTGGTTAGATTAATATGATTTATCGTCTTAACTACATTTTATTGAAATAATTTAAGATTTTAAATGCTGTATTCATCGCAAGGAGACCATTTTAAGTTTTCCTTAAATTTGTTAGTACCTAATTCCAAAAAAATATAATTTGCACTTAAATGAAATATGAAGTTTCTTTCGGCAACATATTTAAAGTTATTCATCAGTAATTTCGTAAATAACTTAATTAGTTTGTTGGTTATTATCTATGAAATTATTCTTTACAGAACAGAGTCTCGGGACATTTTTATTATTTAATGTCTGATGAATTAATTAAAAGAAGCCTTTGATGTTTCTAACCTAAAGTTTTTTACGAATAAAAATGTTCTTATTTAAAGATGATTTGGGTGTTAAAAAATGGTAATATGAAAAAACAGCTTGAAATTATTATGAAAAAATTAAATTCGCTGGCGAGATGTAAGCGTGAAATAAAATTTTCTCTAACAAAGAACGCCGTTCAATAAAAACAAGTGCAATTTTTTTTTAGCAAACAAGTGTGGCAAATCATACGAAATAGTTATAGTTATTATATTAAACGGTTATCATAATTTATTTCATTTGGAAATAACAGACTTGTAACTCTTTATGATTAGTGTGATTTTGGAGGCGTATTTTGTCCTTTGGTAACAAAGTTTGTGATTTTTTTTTTTCAATAAATTGTATAGAAATCTTATATATAAAACCGAAACAGCGTATGTATGTCTGTGGGTCTGTAATTCCCTTTTGCATTGTTGGTCATTGAGTTGCCATAAAAACGAATATGAAAGAAAATATGTTTGAATTTTTATCGGCGAAGATATTTAGTCAAAATGTAATAAATTAGTCTTCTACTGAACTTTTATCGGCTTTTATTAATATAATAATGTTTATTATTTACGTGAAGATATTATTTGACATTTATTTGATAGCAAATTAGATTTTTTCCTTGAATTTGGACATTTTAATGGGCGAGAATGGGGCTGTCAATATATGAGGGGCTGTGAAATGTCAATGCCAGTCTGTAATGTTCATTTTAATTCCATTTTAATTGACCTAGACTTTTGAATTTTGAAAAAAGTTGTTTCAACTTGGCCCGTCTGAATTAACGCGCCGAGGTGAACATAACCCCAAACTGGTCCGAGCGAAGCCGGGTAGCAATACTAGTTATTTATAAATGAATCCGATTAAAAATATTCTTAAATTCAACGCTTTTCATACTCAATTTTAAGGGGTTATGATACATTACACACTACGTACATTAAAAAACTCATATTTATTGAATGCACTTACCTGTTGGTTTTTACATTATTAATAATCTTTCTTACTAAATTTGTTTTGAATGTACTTGCTTGTATTGCTAAGAGATCTTCAATATTTTAACTATAGTCTAATTTGTTTTTGTTTCAATTTTACTTTGATTTATTTGATTAGTTTATTAGCTTAACTTTTGTATAAATATTGCTGTATTTTTGTTTTTCTTATCAGTTGCAAATGCTCGAAATAAGCGAAATCAGTTCTGATCTAATAAATTGAGTGTGAAATAAGTAGTAAAAATGTTTCATTGTTTTTCACACTGTCGACTTAAACCAAAATATCGTGATCTTATGCTACATATTTCTCAGAAAAACAAAAAGAATGTTTGATTACAAATATTACAATTTATATTTTTTTAATTTAACAGTAGTAAAAAACAGGTAAAAAAATACGCCAATTGTGATGGACGGATATGTCAAGTCTGGTTTTTTGATATTCTGATTTTTATTAAAGCTTGAATCTTTTGATTTAAAAAGCCAGTAGGAATCTTATTAGTATTTGCGATCGATATGTCAGGCTGCGGAAAAAGTTTTCGCAGATTTGACAATTATTAGAAGAACGGTAATTAATCAATTTTACCGTAATATTGACTGCTTAATCTGCAAACCGGCTAACTCCACCTGAGAAGAGTTTTCAAAAAAGGTGAAAATAAAAAAAAACAAACCATCGAACGGAACTACCTACTCAATTGGAAAAATACACTTCGCTACTTTTTTTCTTAAAAGTTGTACGCCTTCAACTTATACTACGTAGATATAATATTATGATAATATCTAAGGTCAAGTGGTAAGAGTTTTATACTAGCAATAAGATGGGGCTGGATTAAGGACTCCAATTACTCGACATCTCAACTAATCGAGTATCGAGTATTAAAATTTTAAAATACTCGAGTAGTTTCAGCTGCACCAATATATTTATTATTTATTCAAATTTGTGTATATGAATAGATAATAAACAAATAAATAAGCTTATTTTATTTCATTATTACATTTATTTCAATTTATGAAACCTATATTTCAAAAATAATTGATAATTAAACGTCTCAATTTTTAATTTAGTTCGAAGTTTTGTTTTGTTTTGTTTTTGTCCAGGAGTAGAAAAACTCTCTCTGTTGCTGTGGACGTCGGTTTAAAAGTTAGCAATCAATTAAATAGTGCTATCTGTCCGCTGTTTAAAAATAAATACAATTTGTAAATTTATCTTTATTTATAAATAACGAGTATTGATCGAGTATTTTTCAAATTACTCGAGTATCGAGTACTTGAAAAATGGACGAGTATACTCGAGTATCGAGTACTCGATACTCAAATTGGAGTCTCTATTCTGGATTCAAGTACCAACATGTAAAATATTAAATTGAGTCTTAGACGAAGGTGTTTATGATGTGTTTTCGACTCAAGTTGTGACAGCGAAAATTTTTGGGCGCCTTCGCTTTTATTAATCCTAAGTAATCCCAAAAATATTTTTAGTGAAAAATATTAGTAAAAAGCGTGTTTTATCGTAGCTGTAAAAAAGTTGCTCAAACAACTATTCGTCATTTTACATCCTAAAAAATGCATATGAAAAAAACCTTTTCAGTTATGAAAACGTAATATTTCTCAAATAAATGATTGCTGAAGTACTTTATTTTGGTATTCAAATTTACAGATAAAAGCCTTTCCTAAATATGCTACATATACTAAAAAAACCTTTTAAAACTACACATTCGTATTTGTAGCAATAGCACCGCCACAATCTCATTCTTTTAAAACATTTTTTTAGTCTGCCATTTTATTTTTTATTTAAATATACTTTAGTAAATCAAAATGATGCACGATTTATTTTCCATGAAAAAATAAAAATAAAAAACAATTTAATTTTTAAAAAAATATGGTGATTTAATGCTATATCATATTTTTAATAAATGTTTAAATTCTGTTAAAAGAATAAGAATATTATTTCATCAAAAATAATAATAAATCAGTATTGTTTTTTTTAATACTCAAAACGGTGTCTCCTTTAATCAATAATAATAGTATTTAAAAAACCTAGCCGCTCAAGTACGTCGAATCTGAACAAGATAATATTATAAAGGTCAGGACTGGTTTCGCTAATGGCGAGAATTTTCTTAAATCATTTTTTTTGAAAAGTGAAAATAAAAAAATATACCATCGAAGGGAACTAATTACTCAATTGCAAATATACACTTTTTTTCTTAACATACTCACATAAAAGTTCTACGCCTTTAACTTATACTACGTAGAGATAATATTATGATTTATTTATTTATTTAAGAAAAAGCAAATCATGGCATTACAGCTAATGCCAATGCGCCATGTATTTGACAAATATAAATACGTGTATGTATTTATATATATACATACATGTAAATACATAATTTTAATCATTAATTAATTAAATGAAGATGAAAACATTGTAATCATAAAAAACAGAGAGAAAAAAAAATTTATAAAATCACATTAGAAATTTTCAAAGATGTCAACCGAGTGAGTTCTGACAAAATCAACTTTTATTCATAAAATATAGTATTCGCCTGAACTCACTCACGTCAATATGAAATATGTCAATGCCGTTTAAAATTGTTAAAGCTCTTCCCAGAGGCATTCCCATTGGCAGACTGGTTCTACCCCTTGGAAGAACAAACAACTCATGCTCACGATTCCTCAAAAAATTATCAGGAACATTCAATTTAACATTTTCAAGAATGGTGGAATTCTCATTTTGGCCTCGGATAAGCCGAAAGAAATATAATGCCAAATACATTTTCTCTTCGAGCATTCAAACTATTGAAAGTGAGCATCCCTAAGAGAAAGTCTGTTGGATAAAGCCATGGGTAGTACCCATATGTCCTCAAATAGAGAATTCTCAAAAATTTCTTCTGAACCCTCTCCACCATAAGAACACATTTCGCACTCCTCGGTGCCCAAACAATCGACCACTCTCAAGTCGGCTTCGAACCAAAGAATTATACATTAGTATCAAAAATTTTACTCCTGGAAAGACCCTGGTAGTGCGGAGGATAAAGCCCAACATTTGCAAAGCTTTGTTGCAAAGTAATCTTAATGTGATTGTTGAATGTTAGTTTGCTTTCAAATTGTACGCCAAGATCTTTTACTGATGAAATTCGTGAGAGAATTCGACCATTCATTGAATATTGAAAGAATAATACTCGTGAGCTCCTCGTAAACGATAAAAGATTGCATTTATCAATATTAAATTCAAGTTTGTTACATCTTCCCCACTCTATTATATTATCTATATCGGACTGGAGACGGTGACAATCATCCAAGGTGACAACCCTCAAAAACAGTTTCAAATCATCATAATAAGAACTTAGAATTTTTAATTTAAATATCATTTATAAATATAGTGAACAGCATTGGCCCCAAGTTCGCACCAGAATACGTGTAGAACGGTAGCGATTCAAAAAGACCATACGTTACGTATTGTTTTCGTTCCGAAAATAGCTCGCAAAAAGCCTAACGAAGCCGTCAGACAAACCGATTAGTTGTAGTTTTTCCAAAAGGATGTCATGATTTTAAATGCCTTCGCGAAAATTGTAGGAACAGTCAACTTGCAGGCCTTTATCTAATGCCGTCAAGTTAGTATCGGTTGATCTGCCTGCCCTAAATCCATGCTGTTCACCGATTATAAATGGATCAATTCTTTTCATTATCATGTGATGCATGATCATCTCTAAAACCTTTGCTGGTGTTGAGAGAACAGCCACTGGTCTATAATTTTCAACTGATGATTCTGCACCATTTTTAAAAAATTGAGTAATCTTAGATATTTTCCATTTTTCTGGGAAAATTCCTGATTTCATTACAAGATTAAAAATATAACACAATGGACTCTTGATGAGGTCAATACATCCTTTTAAAAAACACGTTGGTACTTTTAGCGAGTGTTTTTAGTAAAATATATAACATCCGTTTCATCAATCTGCATTGTATCAATGCATTGGGCACCATCAGAACAGATTCAACATTCAGGTGTGGTATCACAGATCTGAAATGGCCAGCAAACGCTTCTGCCACCCAAGACCCATCACCGCATGACCCTTCCAATTCATTGATTCAGAAAATCCACCATCGTTTCTAATAGACTTTATATAGTTCCAAAACAAATTAGGATTTCCAAGTGAATGCAATCTTCCATCGTTGCCAAATATGCTCGGTAGGCAAATTGAACAGCTAGATCGACACAGCTAAATATTTCATAACCCCGAGGACTATTACTAGTCTTCCAGGTCTTATGAAACGTGTGTTTCATTTTTATATCCCTGATAATTTTACTTCGGATATCGCGCTTCCTTTGAAACATAAATCAAATACATTGTAAAATGATCAATGTTCACATTGCGATGCTCATAGATCTCACTCCAGTCTATTTCACTTATTAAAGAGTATAATTTACTGAAGTTACCACTCTCAAAATGCCACCCCTCCACAAATAAGCATTGTGTGGCGGTAATTTAGTGTGAGATTTTCGAGTCTTATGAACATCAAACAAACTAAAAAGAAGGGTGATATACATCCTCTCGCACAAGCGGGGGACACACACCGTGAAATTGACAAATAATTATTACAAAAAATCATATCTAGTAGTTCATTTGCAGTTGAAGATATCATTGTACTGAGAAAATCCAAAAGCTGCACACAGAAATTCTAAGTCACTTCTGACACTATTACCACTGCGCGCAGATCTTAGATTAAAATCACCCATCACGATGACTCTTCTTTCACTGAGTAAACTAAAATTTGACAAAACCGTATCAAAATATAATTTATATACCTCTAGGGTACTTGCTGGAGGAAAATATAAAACACAACATAAATAGTGTCTCCGGCACACGTTAGTTTTACCCAAAGGTCCTCATTCGATGTCTCTAAAGCATGAAAGCGTTCAGCCTGCAACTCTTCCATATTTCTGACACTCAAAAGACAACCTCCACCCTGCCTGTGGCCTGCACCGGAGTCTCGATCCCTTCTAAATACATTGTACTCACTACCAAAATATTCACGACTGAAAACACTGCTATTTAGCCATGTCTCCGTTAACGCTATGACATCATAGCCGTCAACCAAAACACCGCCAAAAAACTCTTTGTCTTCATGCCGCGAACATTCTGGTAGTAAAATGATAGTTCTTTTAAAGTTTTGCGTCAAACTGAAGGTAGACGTGGTGTTTCCATTTTTGTCACCCATTTTTTGATATATGAGTGCCAATTTTCCGCCTTTAAAATAAGTCCCGATATATTTGAAGGAATCCCAACTTTTAAATGACGCGTAGTCTCCCTTCGATTTTAGTTTAACGACTGTGAACGGGGCGGATTGAAGTTTATTTAAATATACTAAAAAATCTTCGCTCGTTGTTTCTGGATGGAAGGGATGAAAGTGGTAGTGATTGACACTACCGGTATCATCTTTTCGACTACCCAGACTTCCACGAATGCCTCCACATCGTTTTCTTTGGACTGTAGTCCAGTTTTCCGCCAGCTTGGGAGTTGTTTCTACATTAGATTTAGCAGAGATAGGCGGCGTGACATCCTGCTGCTTCTTAGAATCTAGTGTATTTCGTCGCTTTGCCTGCGCTCGAGTTTCAATAGAATGACTTAAAGGTTCCGGCAATGAAATTATTTGCGGCGTTGCTGTCACTGTGGCGTAATTTTCTTGTGGTAAAATTATGGAGCACGGATTTTCTTCAGCGGTCGACGCACAAACATTTAATTCACTAATTTTGTATTTATCAGTGATCAATTTTTCGATATTTTCTATTTTTTTAAACAATGTTTTGATCAGATCATTCTGATCTAGTATAATTTTAATCAAGTTCTCCATGTCTGACATGTAAGAGAAATTTGGTACTTGAAAAACAATTGAACTCTAATACACGATTTTAAAACGAAAATTTGACAACTATGATTAACTGATATATATGGATATATGGATACAGAAAATACTTTAGTCACTTTTAAAATATTGTAACAGTGAAGCCCTGAAGAAATACACTGTATAGAATAATTAATTCTCGTATAATCTCACAAATACGAAACACTAATAATGACAGCTGGTGGAGTGTCTTAACGTCGTCACACCATATCTATCTAAGGTCAAGATCATATCATAGGATAGATCATATGATCATATCTAAGGTCAAGTAGTAAGAGCTTTACACTAGCAATAAGATATCTTCGGATTCAATTCGAAATATAGAGTGCATATCAGCCACTGAGAAACAGTGTCAATTAATTGCGCTGAAACGTAATTTTCCCACAAAAAAAATAAAAATAAAAAGAGGGCACAAATACAAAAATATGAATTTACAAAAATAAATCTTATCCAATGAAATAAAACATTTTGCAGCCAGAATAAGCTAACTAAAACAATAAATATCCAAAGAAATAAAATATGAACTACTTACAAGTTAAAAAGAAAATGTAAGCTAGGAAGAGAAACAGCTAGCTAACAAGTATAAGCTTTGCACCGATAATTCGGCATCAGGCTGCGAACAGCAAGCTATGAGCCGCAACAGTCGAGAAGGCGCAAGAAAGCTCCACCCTCGAGTGGAGTCTCTACAAATCCTAGCACTAGCCGTGGTTAGAAAATTTCGAAAGGGGTTTTTCTTATGTATTTTCACTACACAAAGCATGCAAGTGACCTTCAACAGAAGGCTTCAATATTTCAGGGAGTCAATACTAAGTCAGAATCTTAACTAGCTTACACGCGGAAAAAGGAAATAAAAGCTTTTGAATAGTGCGTACCGACGTAACAAGACCATTATTCAATAGAAAAGTAAAGGGTAGAAAACACATCCCAAAACGTCTCAAACCTCGCTCTTAATTCAAAAATTAACCCAGTTTCTCCCACTTATAAGCGTAAAAAAGATAGTTAATAATATTAAGACTTTTATTTTACTTATTCCAAAAATAAATTTACGAGCGAATCCGGTCCCGATCTGAATAAATTTATAGTTTAATAAGCACAACAAATGGCTGAATGTTTTCATAATATAATGTCTTTCCACCAAGTATTGATAGCCTGTTTTCTCGGTATCTTCTGGGTGCATATTAGAGGTCTGCACGGGCCGAAATTAAAAAATTCTACCAGACACAAGCCCGAAAATCTCCAACCAGGTCCGACCCGAGCGCGACAGTATTTTCAACATTTCAACAAAATTGTTATTAACATTTAAAATAATTTAGTAGAAACTCATCAAATTATAAATGTGTGGAATTTAGATTTACGATCGTGGTGTATAGATCCGGAATAATCGGATTTATGTTTTTATTTTGTCTGTACCCAGGCCCAAGCCCGGCCCGGGCCAGAATACAAACGTTCGATACCCGGCCCACGGACCCGCAGGCTTACCCGAGCCCGGGCAGACCTCTAGTGTATATAATAAAGCACCGTACACGCTATACAAGTGAGTTTTACTTTGTATAATTTTTCCTTAAAATTTCCCTAAGTGTATGTCTTTTCTGCGTATAAAATTGGCGTCAAAGGTGGAGCGAATAACCAATCTGACAACGTAAAAAGGCTTTTATCACTCTGCAGACTAAGCGTGGAGTCCGATTCACCGATTCACCAAATCATTTTGGGGCTTGGCCGCGGGTCGAACCTGACTCCCGATAAAAAAGAGCATTATCAATACTTTTGAATTGAGAAGCTTTTCAATCAAATTTAATTATGAAATGCCTTCAAAATACAGTTGACGGTCAAAAGATGAAATCAAATACCCCAAATGAATGAAATATCAGCAAAAATTTTATGAAAATTTTTGGAATATTTTTATATCTTTATTATCAATAGAGCTTAATTTTCAACACGTGACCGAAATTTCGGAGAAGATTTTGGTATTTCAACATATACTTTGTGATATAATATGGTAATTTTATTAAAATATTTAAAATTTCTTGACGATAATTGATTGATATTGAAAACAAAAGTTATTCATGTTGCTTGCATTCAAATCTAAAAATGCATATATTGTTTCAATTAATAACATTTTTCTAACTATTAAATATTTTTTTGTTTATAGAGTATAATGTATAGCCTAGATTTTAGAAGTTGAAAGCTAAATATAAGTAATCTCATATTATATAAGCCTCTCTGTATTACTCCGATTTCCATTTTACAATCTCACATAAAATATATCATACGTACTGTATGTAAATAATTTAATGTAAACGGTTTCAAGGTGTCCGGACGGGGTATCAATAGATATGATATTTATACGTAATGTGAGTCCATTTTTTAAGGTTAGTAGTTAAACGGTAATTATACCGAAATTAAAATTGATTTCTTTATTTCCGGTATATTTTATTCTACAGAAGGAGAAAGAAAAGCTTTTATATCCCATTATTACTAAATCATACTCAAAATTCAGCAAACTTAACTTTTAACTGGTATTTAAAAAAAACCCTTTTACAAATACTGACTGTTATCTTTTTTAAGTCTCTTATAGTTTCCAGCATTCAGACTTAACTTTTATTGTAAGGCCTATAACATTTGAAAATGATTTGAAGATAGTCGCTTAAAACTTGTAAATAAGATACAAAAGTTTGAAACGATCGCATAAAACTATTTTACACGAATAACAAAGAAACATTTTTACTATGTAGTTGTAAAGTTGATCGATGCGGCTGGCTATATTATATTATTTTCAAGTAAAATTTAATATATTTATTTCAATGAACACAAAAAGGTTATGTGTATTTATTAGTAGACGACAAAAACATTAAAATTATAATTATGGCAAAGTTTTGATGAATGAGAGGTACGAATTTGTATAGAACCTCACGAACAACTCATAAATTATAACTCTCCAAATATTACTATTAAATTATCCAACATTGAAACAGGTTGTCGTACAAATTTTAATCCATTTAACTTTAGCTGACAGCCCTAAGCTGTTATGCAACCCGATTATTAAAATTTATTGAATTGTATAGGCTGATAAAGACTAATAAAATACCAGTTCAAAAAAATCCAAATTAGTATTAATAAGACATTCTCAATGAAAGAATGCTCGTATTTCAAACGCCCACCTTATCATTTCTATTATCTTGCAATTTGGCTTTGGCGAAGATCACGAGCTTCGTGTTGTAATTAATGTTATATGGGTTCGGAAACAGTTCTGAAAGAGAAAGAAATAATAAACTTACCTCTCTCTCCTGGTAAGATTCATATTTTTTCAAGGAATGCGAAATTAATTTGGCTGACGTGAGATTTGCTTTTTTTTCGGAATTCTATATGGATACTTATTATCTTATTAATTTCTGGTTACCGCTTACACAATATAATACTTTTTCTATTGATATTTGAAAGTGAAAGAAATTTTGTCATTGCGAATGATGAAAACAATATTTTCTCATCATTTAAATATTCATATACAATCTTATATATCAGAACCGGTATCGCTTATTGCGAGCATTTTTAGCCGAATCAATTGACTTTCATAATTTTATATTTATTGGAATAAATATATTCAGTTAAAAAGTCATGTACACTTGCTAATGTGTTTTATAAATAAAAATCTATTTTTTTCTAACTTACCGATGATACAAAACACGAAAATTTTGTCAAAAAAACAGTGTAAAAAATAGTGGGAAAACGTTAATTTTGAAGCTTATATTTCAACCATTCCATTTTGATACTTTCGATGGTTTCGGCGGATACTTTGTGGAAGTTCATTTTAATATAAAAATTCAAATAACTTTATTAGTTTAATAGTTTGTAATGGTTTACGTCATTAGAAGTATGATTATCTGTTTGCTTTGTTTCGATTCTATAACCCCCTCCCTTGCTTCCCTTAAAAGGGAAAAATCCCAATCTGATTGATTGCAGCTCATTAGTATCATTATTTTTTTGCTTTGTTTTGATTCAAGCACCCTCTCATTGCTTCCTTTAAAATGAAAAAAAAAACCCCGAAATACATTTTATAATAACATAATTTAAAATGTAAGAATCAATCTTGCTTCAATACTTAAGCAAACTTTGCGATAGTAAGTCTGAAGATGCCTCTGAAATTTATTTTTGTTCCTTTTACTAAACTTTTTTTATTTACTTTTTTACGGAGAATAAGGGCTAAAGGATGAGGCTAGGAGAGGAATTGTCATTCTATAATCGCCAGCCATTCAGCCTATTTTCGAACATTAAAATATTCTTTCTTTAGACAAAAATTAATTCTATAGCCTCTTATAATCCTAGACCTTTGCATCCGGACTGGTTGATTTCTATTATTAATGATTAAAATTGTTCATTGAAAATTACGACGGCGTGTCAAGTAAAAGCCTTCAGCTTTTCATAAAGAAAATATGACAGAAAAATTCTAATAAGTTTATACAAATAAATCAACACATTTAAAACACTTGACTTTGAGTGATATAAAATAACACTGTAATACAAAATGTACTCGACATGAGACTTTTTGACCGTACAGTGTTTATGTTACATGGATATCAGCACTAGTCAATATATTTTTGTATGTGACCTTTTGTCACTGGATTTATCTAAACTAAATTGACTTGATCTCTTTTTATTCGATGACAATACGTGAAAATCTCATACTAGTAAATGCCAGTTAGTACAAACTAGATAGTGTTAGGAAAAATAATTTTAATGAAACGGAAATTCTTCATGATTATTAAACTGAAGTCGACTCCCTCGATCACAAGCTCGAATCAATTAAAAGATATTCAAAGCATTGTTCAAATTTGTGTCTATGGTTGATTTCTTTTCAGTATCTATGCAGTTTCGTGAAGAGTTAGGTCATTATTTCGCTATTTTTTTTTGCCGGTAGCATTTCTTGTCTTTAGCGTAATATATAAATATTTTTTAAATTTCCCTTTTTTAAGACTCCCTATGCACTTCCAAATCGAATCAGTCAAAACGTCCATTCATGAAGTGACACTATCTGATATCTACAAAATATTTGAGGGCATAATAACAAAAAAAAATGTTTATGTATTTAAATATATAACTATTTAACAAGGAATATATTTTTACACCTTCGAGGGAAGCGCACTTTCAGAGTGCACTATAAAGACAGGCCACGTAATGTGCCTTACATAATGAAGATGGCCATACTGGTTACTGCGTGGTCGTTCCTATACACTCACTGTACGAATTTAAAAAGTAAGAAACCAATATATCTGCACTTTACCAAAATGATAATATAAGCCTAATATGGCGAAAAATCTGATGGAATGCCGTATGACAGACGACAAACTGTTTGGCCATGTATTTTTGTATATGTTAAGATTACGTGATGGAAATCTCTTGAATAAAATAAAAGAAGATAGAAATATACCCGCTGAAATTTTGCAGCACGAAGAAGAACGAGGCCAATTTTTTTTCCCCCCAAATGACTTGACTGTTTGAGAAATCCTGAAACACAGGAGTAAAAAGAAAAAAATCGCCTTTATTTCTTTCTTTCTTTATTCTGCAAAGTGGTTTCGGCATGGCCACTGGACTCGGTAGTTTATCACTAGGCGTTGGCATTTTCGTGGTAAAATGGAGAGTACTAAACCTCGCTGATATGCTGGTCCGGGGGTGTTTTTATTTAAGAGAGAAAATAAGCAGCACGTTTTAGTATCGCTTTACTTTATTTCGCAATATGTAAGACCTACAGTTTGGTCACAACTTCTGAAACCAGCTTGCTCGAAAGCCAGGATTTTTGTAGATTTTTTCTGCGTGTGTAATATTTTTCTATTATTTGAGAGGGTAAGTGTAAACATATTTTTCATGGCATGCCTACTTATATTTGGAGGACGTAGAATTTCAATGCATTGCAGAAGAATCTATTCTGCAAGAGCTGGTTGTAATTCACAAGTCAATGAATAATTGTTTTGAGATTCAGGATTGTTAACTCTTTAAGTACCAAGCTCGTAAATATTATTCATTAGGCCACAATTTTTCAAAGTACCATAACTGTTACAAATCTTGTAATAACCACACAGTTATTGTTTCGACACATCCATATTTTGCTTTGAGTTGATTGGTTTCAGTAAAAAAAAATCATTTTTTTAATAGTTGATATTTTAGAGTTGACACTACAGATTTTCAGTTTAATTTTTTATTTACAGGCCACAATGAAATTTTTTATCATCATCAAGGTATTGTTCAATAAATTATATTTTGAACGATTCTTAAAATAATTAAACATTACTTTCAAATAATTATTAGCTTTAACATCCAATTTTAAACATGTGGTTCTCTATTGACGGCGATTCCAAGCTACGGAAGCGTATCGAACTGAAATGGATTTTTACACTCAATAATATATGGTCACAGATTTCTTACCAAATATTACCCTTTTTATAAAATTCTTTTGCTTATTTCAAACATATAATAAAAATAATGTGACTTCTAAAAATCACTCAAGGACATATCTAGTTTCAATATATGAAAACATAATAACATTTCAATAAAAAATATGAGAATAGCAATGGACAATAGAATACTTGGACGTACATGTACGACCATACTCCTCAAAGGGTTAAGGAAAAATGTTACCGGGTTTTCAGCGTAATTTAAAAAAAAAACATTTAAATCAATAATTTTCTGTCGTAGCCCCGTTCATCGTCTACATTTTAATAATTAACACTGTAAAATTCACTCTAAAAAATAATTTGCTTATTAAATGAAAGATGTCTCCATCCCGATATTATTTGTGGCACCCTCGATATACTTAATGCTACCTTTTATTTCCGTGTTATTTTAATTTATTTCGATAGAGCACACCTACATAGATCGTTATGTTCCTGAATCGATTTCAACTAAAAATAAAGCATGTTGTGGCATCAATATGAACCCTTGGAGCTCAGAAACCTAGACACACAAAAAATATATCAATAATCATAAATACACTTTTGTGATGTAAGCGGGTTTCGCGATTTTTACATCAGTCAAGCATTGTAAGCCATGGAATGCCTCGAGCTAAAGTGAGTTTTTCAATAAAAAGGAAATTCAAGTATGTCTGTGATTTATTTTTATACCCAACAAGCGATAAAAGACAATGTATTTCGAAGCTCATTTGAAATCTCCAGCAATAAAATAGGCAGCGGTAGAAATTTCGATTGGTGATTTCACTTAATGATTTCTTACAGCAAAACTATAAAATGCAATCTAAAATTCAAAACTTTTTGCGAATAATGTCTAAGAGGAATTGGTTTACGCATTTAGCTGAGATGAAAAGCATCTTATAAAGCAAATTTCATGAAATAAACATTCATTCAAACAACGATAATTCTTTTATAACTAAGCCAGTCCTTGTGTTCAAATTGTTTACTTTAGTGGACATTCGTTATATTAGGTTGATTCATTTTCACATTCATAAATATATGCAATTTTCCTAAGATAATGGATTTCTACTACAGTTATACTTCATCCTATTCATATTTTGTCTGACCATCAAAATCGGGCACTGAAATAACGATAAATAACAATCAGTCTTTCCTACCATCATATTTATATTCGAAAAATGAACAAGACTGTATAAAAACTCGTTCAAATAAAATACTTACATTTTTAAATCCTCCCTTCCTTCTACACGATTCAAACTCCAAAGTCTTGCTAAGCACACACTAACTAATCGAACGTTAAATGACGCATTACATGAGTAATTTAATTAAATCAAATTTAAAAAAAAAAAATATTTTCAAAAAATTTGATAATTTGATTATTAAAACACAATCATGATGGAGAAAATTTCGGAACTTTTATTATGAAGGAGTGCTAAATAATCTTTACACATGAAAGGGTTGCCAAATTTGAATTGACTACCGAAAATTTTGCATACAGAAAGCAGACATTCAACATTTGAGATAAGACGTGTAATCAATTTAACATGTTGCTTCTACCTACTGCATCAATTACCGCTACTGTTTTAATTCACAGATGTTCTAAAACTGTGATGCGTAAGTTTGACAAGCCATCGAACGCTCTACTTTTGATTTACAGAAAGCGGTTGCAGCTCCTTAAAATATGTAATAATCATAAACTTGATTATAGATCATAGAATCTCAAGTATCTTATAAAGTAGATGATAATTTGTACATTTTTTTAATACAATGCCATTCCACCAAGTATTTACAGTGAACACATTGAACGTGATTATTTGGGGACGGGTTGGGTCCTTGGTGCATGGATCAACGTCGTTGATTTTCGTGACGGAGCTCACGGGCTCTAGTCCCAGAACGAACAGCACTTTTTACAGCCGATTTATCGTATCTTTTTGATGGAATGAGGGTATGCGGTGTCTTAAAATTCCTTCCCACTTATAAGCGGGGTGTAGTAAAAGCGACTATTTTACCACTTGTACTGTTCTAAATTCGATTCTTTTCTTGATTTTTTAGTGTTACGAAAGGCAGCCGTGAAACAACAGCTGCATACACAAAACGGGTGGTGGTGGGAAATATTTACGTATATAATTGCCAATCTAAAATAAGTAGATTGAAATAATCAGATCTGGCACAAGAGTTTTTAAATTTCTATTAGTATATTTAATTATTTATCGAAAGTTGGGATTATAGTTCCAAATTTGAATCTAGTTGTATTTCAGAAGGCCGGTAGCCCTGCTTTCATACCCTTGTCAAACACGACGCATTAGCGGAAGATTTGTTATGCGACATAAACCTTAAGCTGAGAAATTGAATATACATAGTATGTCGAGCCCCACCTCAAAGAGTACTCACAAAACTGTCATTGTTGACATTTTATCATTGAAATGAATTAATAATTCATATTTCGTGTACATATGCAAGTGTTATAATTAATAATTAATAAGATATTCGACATTACGGTGGTGATGAATGCTTTTAATTATTGTATCAGCGATGAATGTATCAAGACTTCTCGATAAAACAACTTACCGTAAATTTTCACAGCGAAATATGTCCTTATCCGGTCTATTTTTTAAATGTTTAGATTATCCGGATGTTTTTCGTTTTTTTTAGTTATAATACACTTGAAACTTGGTGTTTATTACTATTTATTCAATTAAAGATTATGAATTATCGTATTTATAATACACACACATTAAAAAACAGCTTTGTTTGATGTATCGATTTTGACAACATGACTACATTGTAATACAAATAATAATACATTTTTAGTAATTTTTACACATAAAATTTATTTGATCAGGACCGGTTTCGCTCATGGCGAGCATTTACAACTGATAAGGAATACAATAAAACAGTGATATTTATACAAAAGTTAAGTATGAGAAACAAGGTATGACAAACAATTCGTAAAACGACTAAGAAAATGAATTGATGCAAATTACAAGAAAAATAGACTATAAATAAAATATTTAAGACCTCTTAGCAATGCAAACTAATACATCAAAAATCAATTAAATATGAATTATCATTAACAGAGTAAGAGCCCAAAAATGAGTGCATTTAATAAAATAAAATAAATTAATCTGCATGTCTGTCAACCATAATTAGATGGAAATCCCGGTAATTATTTCAATTGAGCCAGCGAAATTGTTTTTCTTGTGAAAAGAATAAAAGCCATATCAATTCTTGAAATTAGAAACAAGCAAAGGAAATATATATTTTTTTTTGTTGATACATTGATGATCATTGACATAAATTGACTACATTGATAATCAATAAATTAATTTAAAGTCTTTGATAACGAGTTCACATTTTTAAATAATACCAGTCAAACATGAATCGTACAAATTTCATCTGTTTAACAATAATTATGTTGTTTGAAGCAACATTAAATTTCTACGAAATATCTTATTTCACTGTACCATCTTGAATTTATCTATTTTGAAGTATGCCTCAAGGCTTCGTGCCCACGGCTTGGAATACAATAGACGTAGATATTAATAGTATTCAAAACTTACTCGAGTTGTGTATTTTCATTCATTTTATCTACATATATGTTGATATGATTGAGTTGCACAAATTCTAAGAAAATAAACATTTCGCTCCAACTTACATGAGTTTTAGTGGAATGATACAGACCTATTTCTAGGACTTATAAATACTACACAGGTAAGCATCATTATTCCTCAATGTGTCACTTTCACACGTTTTTCTTTTGCTTTTATTTATTCCTCGACTCTTTTCACAGGAAAAAGTAATTAACTTGATGCATTGACCGTTCTTGATCTTTAGTTTTGTTGGATAATAGTTTGAATTTTTACGGATTTTGTTGTGTATTCGTGTGATCTTTATAACTAGATTCTGTTGAAAAATATAGTCTCATGTTTTTGAAACTTTCATCGTTGGATTAATTTAGAACTAATAAAGCTTTATGGATGATTTAAAAAAATATTTCACTAGATGATTAATTGACATTGATTAATATTCCACACAGGTTCCTTTGATAATTGGACACAAAGAGACTTAGGTTTGAATTTTTGAGCATCGTTAGTTTAGCCTCATTATTCTATCAAATATGAGTGTAATAGAAAATTACTCTGAAATTAAATGAATTTAGAGTCCATGATCACATTTTATTAAATGTTTATAGTTTACCTAATGCTATATCGCTTAGTTATATAAACGTTACAAATATAATCACTACTATGTAAAAGATGTCATATTTTTTGATTCAATAATTACTTGTCAAGATAAACATTGATCAAATTAAGCCTCCAGATGATATTTATAATTGTATTGACTTCTATGAATTATTTTATATGCTTGGAAATATTAAGCGAAGTCTTATTACATACAGGAGGTGGTAAAATGCATGGCGTATTGGCGTAAGCTGTAATTACTAAATAAAATAACTAAATAAACATAAATGTATTTTTTGTAAGGCGTTTTGATTTAGAATTGTTTCAGAAATTTTTTCATATGCACAACTCTCATCATCTCATAAGACGTATTGGTATGGCATTGCAGTATAGAATTGTAGGCGCCACGCATTCGTTACGGTTTTTTTGTTCTATTTTTTCAAACATATTACGTTGATTATTTTTAAGGAATCCGCTTCATTCATCGTTGTAACTATTTTATTACCAATCCTTAAAGTGGAGCTTATGGAAACATTATACAGTTTATCTCAAGAGAATCGCTGGTGACTAAGTCACTTAACCTCTATTTTGATCGAAGGATTGTATGATCGGACTAGGCTTAGATAATTTCCTTCGCCACGTCCCGTTTTTGGATCAGATGCGTGGAAAAAAAATTCAACATTAAAAAACAGATTAGAATTTATTTAAAATCATTGATAGCATATTTGTTGGAGAGCTCCACCACAAGAAGGAAAACTATTACGATGTTTTTTTCACACAAATAAAACATATATAAACTGAGATATGATATTGTACACTCTACTAATGTAGGTGATAAAGTTGTTTCTTATTCATTTTTATATTCAACTACAATCGTCTGCAGAAATATTTTTTCTCTCCCTCCTATTTCATAAAACGAGCCGTTTCAAATAAAACATGTATATCTCCATCGAACGAAATTCAAGATAATAATTGCGAGTAAAAAAATATTCAAAGATTCTCTTGTGGCTGTCATATTGATAATGAATCACTATTGAATTTGATATATATTTCAAAATGTGTTTACTTTATGGTTGATTGAAAATTTCAATGGATTCGACCTACTTGTACTTGCACTGAAATAGTCTTGAATTTATAGATTTAGCCATAGTAAGTCTACCAAATAAATGTCATTGATCTACTCGTCTTTCACTTGATAGTACTCAATTTTTATGAGAAAGATACATATTTCAAAGTACTCATTCCTACAAACTATGATTTAAATAAGTGATTTTTGACGATAGCGGGAAGCCGAAATCGCGATCAAATAATTATTATAGAACATTTTCACTCTTTTAATGTCAATGAAAAAAAAAATACTATTTATGTTGCATCATGTATTTGTTGTATGATTATTTGACAGGGCTTCAATTAATTTCCGTTTCCTTCGTCTCTAAGTTTAGTGTTTATATTCATGTTGCATTATTTTCCCGTCGTTTTATATATTTCGGCGCGGTCGCTGTAGTGTAGTCTTTTTCTCTATGGCGGTTCATCGAGAAGATTGGTTCTTGACTTAAAGCGATTGTCAGATGATTTCTCGTCATAATTCTGCAGGTAAAAGAGCGTTTAAAATAGTTTGCCAATTTTAAATAAGCATCTCAATCTTACAAACTCACAATTGTTATACTCATTTAAATAAATGCCATTAATAATAAATTCAAATAAATCAATTCTTTAATTAAACGTCGGACAAAACCCACCAATTGTATTCGTTGGCATTTCCATTTCATTGACTGGTAATTAGTATTTACGATAATACATTGAGAATACCTGATAATTTACCCACATAATTCATTGCATCTTATTAACATCAAACTTTTCGCTTATTCATATATGTACATAGATTACGTTAAACAATTAAATTTAGTGATTTACTTTTATTTTTAAATATAATACAAACAAACTGTTAAGGTACTACGCATCAGTTCAAGTTCATTTGTACGCTTGAAAATCCACGAAGATCCCGAAAGGCGAAACCTGGGTCGTCAGCGACAAAACCTCATAAAAAAATACAAAATTCAAGCGATTCAAATTTCAAGTTTGTTTAATTGTTAATTATATCTAGCATGTATATTTTTGAATGTTTTGATGAGTTTTTTGCATATGAAAAAAAAATACAGAGGTTATTATTTTTTTGGAGTTACCTACGTTTGGTTCACACGAAAACTAATCTCTTTTATATGGTGTCTGTGCAAACATTCAGTAAATTTAATGATCTCAGCATTTATTTATTTAAGAAAAAGCAAATCATGGCATTACAGCTGATGCCAATGCGCCATGTATTTGACAAATATAAATACGTGTATGTATTTATATATATACATACATGTAAATACATAATATTAATCATTAATTAATTAAAAACAAGATGAAAACATTGTAGTCATAAAAACAGAGAGAAAAAAATTTATAAACTCACATTAGAAATTTTCAAAGATGTCAACCGAGTGAGTTCTGACAAAATCAACTTTTATTCATAAAATATAGTATTCGCCTGAACTCACTCACGTCAATATGAAATATGTCGACATCCGAAGCAATGCCGTTAAAAATTGTTAAAGCTCTTCCCAGAGGCATTCCCATTGGCAGACTGGTTCTACCCCTTGGAAGAACAAACAACTCATGCTCACGATTCCTCAAAAAATTATCAGGAACATTCAATTTAACATTTTCAAGAATGGTGGAATTCTCATTTTGGCCTCGGATAAGCCGAAAGAAATATAATGCCAAATAAATTTCTCTTCGAGCATTCAAACTATTGAAAGTGAGCATCTCTAAGAGAAAGTCTGTTCGATAAAGCCATGGGTAGTACCCATATGTCCTCAAATAGAGAATTCTCAAAAATTTCTTCTGAACCCTCTCCACCATAAGAACACATTTCACACTCCTCGGTGCCCAAACAATCGATCCACTCTCAAGTCGGCTTCGAACCAAAGAATTATACATTAGTATCAAAATTTTTACTCCTGGAAAGACCCTGGTAGTGCGGAGGATAAAGCCCAACATTTGCAAAGCTTTGTTGCAAGTAATCTTAATGTGATTGTTGAATGTTAGTTTGCTTTCAAATTGTACGCCAAGATCTTTTACTGATGAAATTCGTGAGAGAATTCGACCATTCATTGAATATTGAAAGAATAACACTCGTGAGCTCCTCGTAAACGATAAAAGATTGCAATGCGATTGATTGATTGATTGATGCGCAAGTTTTATCGAAGGAAGTTTTTCTGCAACGTGGGAGTCAAATATCAACCTACTCATTGCAAATATAATATAATATTGTGTGGGAATTATATAAATTCTCAAGAGGTCTTATTTGAAAAAAAGGATTTAGACACTCATGCTACAAATAAAAGAGAAGCATATTCAGTTTATTTCTATGATTTTGTATGGAGCTTTTGTCGCATCCGACCGTCGAACTCGGAACTAACGTTATCAAATAAAGAGAAAATTTTAAACTGTTGAATTTATGGCATGAAAGTTCATTTTTATCATTAATACTGTAAATACACATAAGAAATGAGAATAATGTGTCACAAATGCTTCGAAAATAATTTCTTGACAATTCGTAGAGAAATTAATTACAACTATCAAAGTTGTGGCTCGCGTGGCGTCCTTGGCCGGTGAAGTAGTATGCCGGAATTTCTCACGCGACACTAGTGCCCTCGGAAAGCGGCCAACTTATAACGGACGAACATTAGAGGTCAGCGAATGAGCAGTATCAACACGGAATGGCTATACAGTTTCTTTTAAATACAATTCTAAACATAAATTTGTATGCGGTACAATAAGTTTCGTGTACTATTATTAACTGAAAGCTGGATAATAGTGACATCGCCCTATATGGTAGGTCATTAGAACTCTCTCGAACGATCTATTTTTCACCTCAGTCTATGATTTTAAGTCGATGTCAGGAAATAAATTCATTTTATAATACTCTAATTGAAATCTATAGCGATTCAATATAGAGTAATTTCAAATTTGTAAAAGAGACATTTATGCTGACGTTCCGGAATGGCATTGCGGACGTCTCGCTCTAAATGTCTGACTCTTTCACGCCCTGAGAGATTGGAGTGCATTGAAGGCGCACGTGCTTGCCAGATAAGTCTTTCAGTCGTAGTTGAGGGGCTTCTCCCAACTGTAAGCCCTGGAAGTAGCCTGTAAGCTCATTATCCTCTCCCTAAGGATAAAGTCTAATAAATTACTGATATCGCCTTCGCAATTATAATAGTCGTGTATTATGTATTGTAGAACGTAACGTGTATTGAAAATTTATCTGTGTTAAATCCGTGTGTAAAGTCTGTGAAAATTCGTAACAATTAAATAATGGGTGCTAACCGCACCCACATAACGCTTTGAGAACGTCTTTTGTGTATAAGAGCACCATGTTTCTCCTACTCCGTTCCTAAAATTACTCTCCTGAGTGTCGGATAGGAGGCTCCTTCTCGATTTACGAGGGAGCCGAATTAAGGTCTTCTCAATAGACACAATGAATTATCAAAATGATTATCTTATATTATATATAAAAATCCACGTTTGTTTTTTTGTTCGTACTCTATGCGCTGCCATATATATTAAAATGAATGTTTTTTTTGTTCCGTATGCGATCCTATACCGTTCATCCGATTGCGATACAAAATTTGGTGATTTATTGTGTGGACGCTTACGAAGGTTAATTATCTACCTATCTATACATATACAAATGAATGATTGTCGTTTTTTGAGTGGCATTGCAAGGCTTGCCAGGTAACGGCTAGTCTAAGGAAAATGTTACAGTACTGCTCAAGATGTAAAAAAAAATCCATCGACCATTTGTGTATTCAAGCTTAAGTCTTTCTTGTATGGTTTTGGTTTTTTGAAATTTAGATAACGCCGATATCATTTATTAGGAAATTAAAGTACAAACAATAGGCATTTTCGAGCAGAGCAAAATACATAAGGATGTTGAAACAAAATCATTATTTTTGTTATTCTGCTGTGAAAAAACTGTCCATTTATAAATGATTCACATCTAAAAAAAATTGATGCTTTAAGTAAAGACATCCATGATTGAAAATTATTGCTTGTTGATACATGTGGATATAATTTTGGTTTTTAATTAAATTGATCCAAAAAAGGACCAACAAACATGCTCACATACAATTTTATGATGAAGACACCATATAAAATTTGATTTTTTTAGTTAACAAGTGATGAAATTGTGATAGACAAAGTCAGAACCCCTTTTATGCCTCTTTAATACTATTTTGCCAGATTGATACATAAACCGAACGTATATTTTTATTGCTGCATCCAATCAACTGGGGCTTAAAGAGCCATCTTTGTAAGTTTAGTACTTTACTGTAAGAACGCTAGTGGTAGGTTTATCAGACTATTCAAATGTCAAAAATAAGGCCAGTTTACATGTTAAGTAATTCTATGACAAAAAATGCTTTATTAATGTTTTGCGTATTCCCTTTGTAAGCCAATATGTTTTTGTTTTGGCAAGAAATCATTTAACCGCTTCAGTACCGAACAAAATGGTCGCATTGATCACATTGAGAAGACCTTGATCTCGGTTCTCTCATTAAATGAAAGGGAGCCTCCGGTCCGACACTCGGGAAGAGGAATTTAAGGATCGGAGTATGAGAAATAGGATGCTCTTAATGAAACACGATCTCAAAGCGTTAACCAAGTAAAATTAGCACACACACAATTTATTTAATTTTAAACACAAAAGTTATACACAGATATTTCACACACGTTAGACATAATACACTGAATTTAAAATATAAGGCAAAATACTACTATTATGAAGGAGATATCAGGAGACAAGAATTTATCTTTAGGGGGAGGATTAGGAACTTGAAGGCTACTTTCCAGGGCTTACACTTGAGAGATTTTCCTCAACCAGCTCGTAAGGCTTACCTGGATCTCAAGTGCACACTCAAGGCTCGCTAACTAATTACGTAAAAAAGTGGTTCTTATATACTCATTTTCACCCGTGTTTAGCGGGTAGTGCCCAACTTGATTTCATCATAACGGAGCAAAACCGTTAAAAACCGTTAAAAGATACCATTGCAATAAAAACATTTTAACAGAAATAGATCGACTACCGTTTTTATATTGAGTGGAAAGGCATTATATCAAATAAAAAATATAATTAAAAAAGTTGTGATAGAAACTGTAATATACTACGGAATATACAGGATGTCGTGAAAACATGTATCCATGAAAAGAAAAATAAATTGGCGATAATTTTTTGCGCCACCCAGCATTTGCTAAAACCGATGTATTTAAGTGAAATATTTCACTTTTGTTCAAACGCAAGTAAGCAAACAAAATCAGTAAATAGTATTTGAAATATTCATCAGTCAATCTTTAATTTCCTATTTTGCTTTACGCTTTACGCTTTTAGCAAATATGTTTGTTGTGGAGTAGCTTTCGTTTGTTTTTTTTGTATTTTTAAAACGATTTCCATGTTTGTATGTTTACTTTGGTATGTAAGAATGGCAGAAAAAAGCACTTTATTTATTTTTTCTGTCTGTTTTTCACAAAGAATCACAACCGTTTCATGACAGCGTTATTGACTTCAGCAAGACCTTGCTAGGCAGTCATTTTTAGGCACGATTTCACGACTAATTTTTGTAAGAGTGGCAAACTGAGATTGCAACAGTAAGTACCGTTTTGTCCCGTCTACTTAATTTTATTGAAATTGATTTTTGTAAATAGCCTGTTCCCTATTATAAGGCAATCGCCAATACAAGGTTGAGATTAGACTGTCAGTACAAATATTCAAATATATTTTATGTGATAAAAATAATAAAACATTTTTAGTACTTTTTCGACATAAAATTTATCGGTTTCGCTCATGGCAAGCATTGTCAACTGATCATTAATTGACAATGCTCGTCGTCCAGTTGACAATGCTCGCCATGAACGAAACCGGTCCTGATCCAATAAATTTTATGTCGAAAAAAGTACTAAAAAATGTTTTAATATTTTTATTAAAATGCCATTCCACCAAGTATTGACAGTGAACACCTTAACAGTGATATTTTATGTGGGTTAGAATTTTTGGATAATCGTTTATATTTTTCAACATTACTTAATGTAAATACTTATAACTGTGGCAATGCTCGCGATGAGCGAAACTGGTCCTGATCTGTCTTGAATATATGTGGAACCACCCACCCATAAGTCACAGTTAACATCTATAAATGGATTAATATGTATATATTGAATACAATGGTTAAATGAAAATACATATTTGTGTTGCATAATATTATATATAAAACCGAAACGGCGTATGTATGTATGTGGGTCTGTAATTCCCTTTTGCATTGTTGTTGCAAGTTGCCATAAAAACGAATATGAAAGAAAATATGTTTGAATTTTTATCGGCGAAGACATTTAGTCAAAATGTAATAAATTAGTCTTCTACCAACTTTTCCCGGGTTTTATTAAAATAATAATATTTATTATTTACGTGAAGGTATTATTTGACATTTCTTTGACAGCAAATTAGATTTTTTCCTTAAATTTGGACATTTTAATGGGCTATCATCAAATTAAATAAAGTTTGTGATTTTATTTTACCTCTATTTCGGATATTAGATTTTGTATTATAATTATGTCGAATGATATAACATTAAATAATTATTAGTCGCTTAGTCCGAGCGACGCCGGGTAGCAATACTAGTATTTTATAAAGTCATTTGTTTGTCCTTAATAATATAATAGTTTTCTCTATTATATTGTAGTCGCTATAATTACTTGTATTTTTGTGGTTAGTACAGGGTTGAGGTCCGGCAGTTTATGATTGAAATGGTGTGGGAAGGATTTTTTGTCAACACGGTGACACGGATGTGGCCTAACAGAAATCAAAATTTTCATAGGAAAATAAAACCACGTGGATTTGTATATGAGCCCGTGAGCCCTATATAAAAAGCCAACAACGTTGACACTCGACCACGGTACCGATCATACACGTATCCAAAACGACTGCAAAAATATTGTTTTTCAAAAGAAAAATAACAAAAAATATGACATTTCGTTGAATAAATAATTTTAAATAACTAAAAATAGCTACTATAAATTCTTTCATCTTTGTATCAGAATTTACTCAATTTGTACCAAATACATTTCTTTAACCATTTGTTCTGATAGTAGGAAACTTTTTGTATCGCAAAAAGACATAATAAAAAAAAGTTATCTAAATTTTAACTTGTGAAACACAACACGATCTAAAGAAAGAATCAGATTTCTCGTTGCGAGAATATTTTTTTAGACGCAGTAGAAATAATCTTCTTCAAGTATTATTGCTGGTAACATCGATTTATAAGAAAAACTGGTTTTCATACACCCACTTCTTGTTTACCAATAGAAAGACTTCGAGTAAGGAAATTATGTAAACGTTATTATGCATGTATAAAAAAGGGCACTAAGTGGAATTTAATTATAAAATTTATACAACCCGGATTTAAATTTTCGACATTTTGAAAATTGCACAGACAAAGTTTGAAAGTTTCTAATTCGTAACGAATTTAAAATCATCTCGAAAGTTTTATTATTCATATCACTGAAATTTTAACGGATTGTTACCTGGTAAAAATATGCAAGTAACATGACTGTATTTTTTTTTGGATATCAAGTTCTAAGTCGTGTTAGCGCCAAAGTTCATCCAGTCTCCTTCGTCTCTAAATGTTTTAAACTCTTGAATTTTATTTGTTGACATTCCCTTCCCATCGCTGCCGACAAGAGGGCGCGATCGCTACAGTTGAGAAGTCAGTTTTCTATTGCGTCTCTACCTAGGGAGGGTCATTGTGAAGAATAGCTCTCGACCTATATTAAGTATGTAGTACTTTTGAGAACGCTGACTTGGTAGGAAAGCGCGGCTCTTCAAATCCTTCCGAGGCTCAGATGTCATGTTGTAATGGCCTTGGCAAACATAATCGAACATACGTGACGAAAAGTAAGTCATGATTGAGCTTGCTGTTCGTTTTAAAACGGTACAGGACTAGTCAGGATCTACCAAAATTTATTTTTATAAATGTATAGATTTATGTGCTGTCTTGAATCTTTACATGGCAACCAATCTCTTTGAAAGCGATTCATAACTTATATCAGATCTAGAATTATCACCATTCATTATTTTGGTAACCGATACCTGATTCTAACATAGATGAGATGAATTTGTAAAGATTTATTTGAACAGAAAAATTAACTCCTAATTTATAAAACAAATTGCAGTTAGAATTTTTTGATATCGATTTGAAGTTCTAACTACGTCAAAACTATTTCCGTCTCTTTCGTCAGTGAGTTTAATTCATTCAGTCAGTTCAAGTTCATACGTGCACTTGAAATGCCTAAAAATGATGAAAGGCGAGAAAGCCGGGACTTTAGCGGCAAAACTCATGAAAAAGTACAAAATTCAAACGATTCAAATTTGAGTTTAATTTTATTGTTAATTTACATTCCCCAACCATCGTTAATGTCAAAAGAGCGTGATCGCTACAGTGGTGAGCAATCCATAGTGAATCCAGTTCAAGAGATTAGCTTATGCATTCATGTGTACGTATACAGTATACACATATACTCTTCCTACGTTGTACCATACACACATGTACAAAATATTAGTTAGTTACTTTGATGTATCAAAAAAAATTGCACGAACCAATTATGTTTCTTGAATACTGATTTATTAACTGTGTTCATGTCAAACTTATAATATAAAGCATAACGAAGCCAATTATAGTCGAATAATTCAACGTACCCAATGACATGTAGTATATTTAAAAACATTTTTTGGTAAAAACGTATGTAGTTATATCAATTTATCATTCTGGTCAGATTATTTCCACCACATCAAATCACACGGCATTCCTTTGTTATTTAATGATTTGTATGTATTGTTTCAAATAAAAACCAAACAAATAATTAAAATATAATTTATTGTATTTTGAACGTATGCTCTAATTCTTTACAGTTCTATTCGTCATCAATAAGCGGTGCCAAAGAACGGAATGATACTGTACATTATAAGACGAAAGATGTTTCCAATGAAAATAATTCTATAATCCGTTCCTAAAAGGAATAAAAAGCTTTTACGAAGCTGTTTATATTTTGGCATTAAAAGGCAATATTTGGTCAAACGAAATGCTTGTTTGTTTTTAATGCTCATCAAAATTAGAATCCTTTTTGTATGTGTAACAAAACGCCAGATTGTAACAAAATTTACGTTTTATTTACCGTAAACAAATTACACGAAAAGCCACTTATTTTCAATCTGGACTTCCAGAACCGAGATTTTTAGCTTTCGGCTTTAATACGTTTTACCAACGGAAAAAGACGCTTTTTTATTTTTAGTACATCTAAAAGTATTTAATTTTATTTAAAGAATAATTAAATTTGTTATTTTTCTTTTTTAGCTGCTAGCAGGAAATTCATTAAATTTTAGAGGTGAAAAATTTGTCTTTTGAATATTGAATAATGTTATAATTGAATTTATTGATTTAATATTTAAACTTGCTTTTGGCGTGCATACGTTTGCAAAATTATATTAAAAAATTTAGCTTTTATATAAGTGAATTTAAAGAATAATTTTAAAGAATAATTTTAAAGAATAATAAACAACACCGAACAGACGAATAATTTGAGAGATAGGTTTGGACAATAAGGAATTAGAATAAATGGGATTGTGTGCTTAAAATCCACTGCATTCGATATCCGTTCGGTGAAAAATCTAAAATTCATTAAATTTGTTGTATTATATAATATGTAGATACGTATTTTACGAATGAAATCGGCTGCGTCAATTTTTTATATGTAGCTATAAAAATCAGCTCTAAATTGAGTATTTGTTTAAGAAAATGTATTTTCGAAGATTTTTGTATAAAGGAAGAATTTTAAATACAAGTTTGTGATGTCAAACATGGTCATACTTGAGTAAGGTGTATTTACGCAAGCACTCAATCTGTAAATATTTATGATGATAGCTATATGTGATCCACAACGCCATTTATAAGGACATAATATATGGTAATTTTTACTATGTTCAAAATATTTTTTTCATTGGATGGACGCAACATTTTTCACCATTAAAAAGAACACTTTTAAGGTGTTCACCGTCAATACTTGGTGGAAAGGCATTATAATAAAAATAATAACACATTTTTAGTACTTTTTCCACATCAGATTTATTTCATCAGGACCGGTTTCGCTGATGGCGAGCATTATAAACTGATAAGGAGTACAATAAAACAGTGGTATTTATGCAAAAGTTAAGTATGAAAATAATTTATTTGCTTAGTTGTTTTACCAATTGTTTGTGATACCTTATTTGCATACTTAACTTTTGCATAAATAACACTGTTTTATTGTATTCCTTATCAGTTGATAATGCTCGCCATGAGCGAAACCGGTGGTGATGAAATAAATCTCATGTGGAAAAAGAACTAAAAATGTGTTATTATTTTTATTATTAAAAAGAACATAAAAAAGACGATTGATAAACTAAAAAATTGGTGTCTGTAAAGTCGGTTTACGGACGATAGTTTAACGTGACAACGTCATAAGAAAACATTGATGAAATGATTTCATACTTTTATGAATAAAATGGAATCATTTTTATTGAATTATCATTATTTTGTATGGATACGATATTTTGTATATTCGTTAATCAGATTTTTAATATGCAAGAATTAATTACCTTTATTGCCGCAATTGTTGTTGTAATATAAACAATGAAAACCACATTAACATTTCACTTCACTTTATAAACAGTTGTAAACAGATCACGTGTAGGTACTGTAGGTGTATAAGTTGTGTGCTGCCGCTGTCTCTTTTCTACTCAGACGCATCGACCAATCGAGTGGAAGAGAGATAGATGCGCCACAATCCGAACGGTAGGCCGATCATGCCTCTCTATCGCTTATCCGCGCTCTCGCTCGCACGCTTGCCTTCGGCGTAACGCGACAAACGGGACAATGAGTCATGTTTTTTCGTGCGTGCAGCGGGCGTTCATCGATTTATAAGACGTTGTCACGTCAAAAAGTTTGCCACCCCTGTTATATATGATTGATGCATATAAAAAGTTTAAATCTAGATTAAAAATCGAAGTCATAAAATTTTCTAGACTGAAAAGCGATAAATTTAAATATATAAACGTTATAGAAGAGCGTATAGCTAAAGCACAACACGATAAACGAGACGCTTTGTGTACCTGTAAAAGCACTTGGAAGCCTTTGAAAAGGCAAGTTAAATTAAAGTGTTCCGAACTGATAAGAAATCGCAGTAAAATTCACTTTTTCATAATACCAAATGAGCTTTGAAGATATAAGAGTTTTTCTTGAGACTGCGCCAAGTTCTTAAAAAGAAATAAATAATATAATGATGCATTCAAAAAGTAAAGGTTTAAAAAACTAAATAAAAGTTATAAGCGAAGATAATTTTTTTTATGCTTATAATAAAGCTCTGTTGTATTGTATCATAATGGAAAAGTTTGTAATGCTTTATATAAAAAGTTCGCTCATATTGTAAAAGTGGTAACCGTATACAATATGAAACGGAAGCCTTTTTATGAAGCGTTGCAATCCTGAAAACTTAATATTTATTTAAATTTCTTTGTTTTTATAAGCTCGGTGTTTTTTACATTACATACTTCATTTTGAGTTAATTCACTCAATGAAAACAAACTTTATTAAAAAAAATAAAAAGGAATCTACGTTTTTAGTGGTAGAATCACCATTGCTTATTCAACTGATTGATCAAACAGGGAGATCACTAAATATTAGAATTGATGGCGATTAAGTTTGTGACAAAAGAATTAATCATTTTTCTTCATATGGAAATTGTATTTTTCTTTATTGCCAGCCGTACATTCAATATAACTAAAGAAACTGCACTCTAATAATACATTTAAAAAAACATTGTCGAACTATAAATTTATTAAAATCTTGGTTATTTAGCACCGAGATATATCGAATTATTTGTCATAAGAAATGAGATACAAATTAATAATAAACTAATATAAAAAGTACCAACTTTATTAATAATTATATTTGAATACTGTTCTATTTGGATAGCTAATGTTGACGAAGGAAGCTCCTTGTAATAAATAAACTTTGAAATACGGTAGAATTAAAATACATTGTTATTTTTCTTTCCTTTATTATAATGGAAATAGTAAATGCCTTCAATGTAATAATAAACTAATATAAAAAAGTAGCAACTTTATTAATAATTATATTTGAATACTGTTCTATTTTTGGATATGGCTATTAATAATGTTGAATTGAAGCTCCTTGCAATAAATATAACTTTGAAATACGGATAAAACCTTTACAGAAATAGTAAGTTTTGTAATCTAGATGTTTTACTATCAAATATTATTTCTTAGCATATACATATATGTATTATACCTTCCTTCAACCACATTACGTGAGGGAGTAAAATGAGAATGGTCTAGGCCAGAGGTTCTTAATCTTACTTTGGTGACGGGGGCATTTGAGATTTTGGAGATGAGTCACGGGCGCAGGTCGGATTTTTAAAAACAAGATTTAAGTACATATTTATGTATGTATTAATTTTATTATTGCAAATTTACAATTAAAAAAAATTCTAGAATTAAAAACAAACTTTTCGTGTACTCTTTGACATTGCATTTCACTAAGAGCATTTAACATTGACAAAACCAAGTTAGGTATATCAGTTTTCTACAAGAGCTTTTAATATTCTGCGAGATAAAGGATTTGTTCAAATATTGTTGATTATTTTCAGAACGACGTTCATGAAATGTTCAAAAGAAAATATTTTGGAACATAATGATGCTTGATTAATAATACAATGATAATTCATAAAGTACGTGAAGGATTTATATATTTTGCAATGGGAATATAGTCCATTATTGCAGCCGACCATTGCTGGAGCATTATCAGGAATAATTGCCGATACTCTTAATGAAGGCATGCTAATTTCTTTCGCGTATTTTTTAAAACATAAAAAATGTCATCACCTCTTAAAATAACATAAGCTTGTTTTTTTGCAATTTCAAAATATTTTTTAATTCTTTGCCGGGCGCACGAAAATGACTCCGCGGGCACATTTGCGCCCGCGGGCACGCGGTTAAGAATCCCCGGTCTAGGCATTCATTAAGATTTAATTTTCTTTGTATGCAGAGAAAATTAAAGATATAATTCATATTATAATTTTCGTTACGCTCGTAAAAATTTATGAATGAAAATAATAAGTTTCGTTACACAAAGATAATTTTTGTCAAAATTTTGTTAATTATGAGTTATCCATGTGTCGTTAAGTAAATATAACGTATGTTTTAATTATATTAAAAATCTAGAGAATTTTAATTGGTTTGTGTTCCAATATGAATTATATATGATTTGGCATCTTTTACTGTCAAAACATGAACTATTTATACCTACATGTATTCTAAATGTATGATAATGTCCATGAAATCGCAATGTGACTTGTCTTATGAGCTTTGGTTTAAATCGGTATCGGTATTGAGTAAGGATAAGGTTATTAATTCTCCTTCTATCATTAGAGAGAATATAGAAGGATTAAATTCCAGTAAAAGTGGAGAAATAACTTGCTATTATTGATGGAAAGAAAGATAATTTGCGCAGCTACGACACTTGAATATTGCTTTGAGAATTTTTTTTTACGATACATAATTGCAATACAGAAAAATGAGATACAACAAGTCCTGTCCCAGGCCTATACTATTATCCTTTTACTCTTCAAAAAAGTGTGGCCGAGCAACTTAGTAACAAGCTATTCAGGAAGAAAAATCTACAATAAAAATAAGTCTTTTTAAGAGTTCCCTTGCTTCACATTGGAAGCTGATATGATTAAAAACAATCTATATACAGATATTGTAACGTGTACCTAAAGGGTGTATTCTCTAGATTCAGCGGAAACTTTGTTGGAAAGTTAATTTTAATATACAAATTAAAATACCTTAGGTTTTCAACATATTTTATTGATTTTGTAATGCTAAAATCATTAGAAGTATTGTTCGTTTATCCAGCATCCTGTAATAAGGAAAAATCTTAACCTCCATTTTGATATTTAATAATGTATGAATATCAAGATCAATCCAAGCCTAATGACTAAAGAATCTGTTCGATGTTAGGTTTGATGATGCTCCGTTAAGAGGAATATATAATTTAACTTGTTGATTCGAAGGAACTATTTATAAACATTATTTTTCTCGAAAACTATATTTCCAATTGTCAAGTATCTAAAAGAACATAACCGTCGACCTTAATTAGTATGTGTGTGCATTAAATATGAATGCGCGAAAAGAAAACTTAATTATACCACTTAATTTAATCAGAGACTAACAAAGAAATAATACCTACATACGAATAAAACATTCTTACTAGTGTTAAATAATCTGTTCTTATTTTAATCAGTTTAATTTTAAGCCGAACGTTTACAACTGTGCTTGAATAATTGACAAATAGTCGAGTAAAACCATAGCTCATTGTCATCGCATTCATTGGGTTACATTGCACGTTTATGAAACCACAATAGATGCTCACACTTGCTGGAACAATTCGGTATAATGTTTTGTTAATTAATATAAATGGTTAACATATTATACTATATCACATCGTTACAAGATCTGTTTAGACTAATGGAATGAAAAACGATTGACTGTTAGAAGATATCTCTTTGAATTCTAATGGAGCGTGTTTGTTCATATATATAATGTTACTAGCGAGTACTTGGCATGCGATGGAATGCCACTTAAAGAAAGAAAGTGTTTTAACTTTGTTTAGAAGAGAAGAGATATGATTTTCCATGAGCGGATAGCTTTCTAAAATGGCTTTACTAATTCTGAAACCTTCGCGGACGTCCGAACAACGGCTTAATCCAATGAACGGTATAACGCATACGGGACACACACAAAACATTCATTTTATATATATAAATAGATTTAAATTTAGCTTTTATTGACCTTGCGAAGTTTAACTAAGACAAAAGGTATTTGTATACAGTACAGATTTTAAAAACTCCACTTTCAATATGAAGTATATGGATTTCTAATGATGTTTATCTGAAAATAAGTATTTTTAAGATAAAAGAACTGTTCTTTACTCAGTTGCTCAACCTTTCCTTTCAAAGAGAGTAAAGATAAAAAGATAGGATTTTGAAAGGACTATTGATAAGATTATGGAACTCGCCGAGTTCCCTTTCTAGTTTATTAAAAGGAAATTGAGCGGATATGCGATTCAAAACTGAGCTGCCTGCATCCGAAACCAATGACGTTGACGCTCGACCACGGCAATGCAATCGATATTTTTAATGTTTAAGCGACGTGTAAGCTTGTTTTCTAACAACATGAAGTCCGTCTTTGAATCTTTTCAAACATGAACTAGCGTGCTTCAAGAAAAATACTTAAATAGAACGTTTATGCAACGTAAATTACTGAACCACTTTCAACTAAATGAGAGTTTTAGTTCAAAAAGTTTGTCTCGTTTCTGTAATGTACTTCGCTGCTATTCGTGGCGAAAATTTTAGTTTAATTTTCATGAAAAATGATAGTCAAGTGCATAACAGTAACGGTGAAAACTGTTATCGTAAAATTTCAACAAACGTGTCAGAGCGAAATAGTTTTTATAATGCCACATGGAAAACATAGCAAAGAATGGAAAAATGGCTTCAGATTAATTAACTTTTCATGACTTATATCGTGATAAAAAACTATGTTGGCAACAAGGGTTAATAATTAGCTGCAAAGATAATCAAAGTGGTATTTTTTAACTTGCTTTTAAGCTGTTAACTGTTCGTTGAAAGGGCATTTACATAATACCTTGTTTTTAATTAGATATAAAGAATACCCTGTTTCTATTTTTATATTGTCAGTTGAAAATACTCGCGATGGGCGAAAACGGTATTGATATTTACAAAATAAATGTGGAAGTTTTTTATTTTTACTTGTTACCCCATATGGCAAAAAAGATACAGCGATGATTTAAATAGAATATAAATCTATTATTTGGGGTCCATATGAAAATAAATATAAGTCGCAACTGGAGCGAGTTCGTAAAAAAATTCTGCGTTATTATTATTTCAAAAAATTCAATTATTTTCTTTATGACAATTCATTAATGGAGTAATATCCAACCAAGTTTCTTTTAGGGATGCTTTCATTTCACTCACTTGAAGCTCGAAGATCAATTTCAATACTGAAACATTGTTCTCTTCTTCTTCGGGGCCGACTTGATAACCTTGACATCCTTGAAAATTTAAGTTTGCATGCTCCCAGCTTCTACCTAAGTGGACGTAACCTAGACAAAATCAATGTTCTTTGTCACCTAGGTCTTAAGAGTCTCCAGTTGCAAGGGCTATTCGGGTGATAAATGCGCTGCCTGTTGATGTGGACATCTTCGGCAGTGAAATTGATGCTTTGTTTAAATATTTTTCTTCTTATGTAAATAATATGTTTCTGTTCTGTTTCTTATTTTTAAAATTTTTGTTTAATATGTTATGTAATTTTTATTAATTTGTCAAATGCTTGGGGCTTTGGCGCTTGCTGTAATGCCATGTATTTTGTATTATTTTTTGCCAATAAATAAATAAAATAAATAAATAAACCATCGGTATAACTAATAATCAAACTGATAGATATAACAGTTCCTATTTTAGATTTCTTAATATGATGCTGCCCTTTTCAATTATGTATATTTTTAAGCACTTCACCATAGAGATAATGATTTTCTATACCTATCCAGTATTTAGCAGTCATTAAAAATGAATGAAATATTAAAGAATATAACACAATGGGTCACGGAAAGTTTGCCACTAAAAGTTTTTCGCAGAACCTTTGTCGCAATAGTTATAAAGCGGTTTTGATTGTATGGATTAATTCTGCTTGATTGAGTTCCAGTTCAATAATTCTTTTGACGGATTCTCTTACGCTTTATGATATTTGTCAAGCGATGTGTACTCGAAACCTATCATCGGTGAGGTAGTATCACACAGCTATCAAAATAAGATTGAATGATGGATGTAGTCTATTTTGTCAACGTGAACGTAATATTTCAATTGCTTGTATGATATATTTTCTTCCATAAATCTTCTGTAAAATTCATATAACTGCCTAAAATGTGTTTGTTAAAAGAGATTATTGACTTATAATACGACACATTGATCTGCAGTTTTGTTAATACGATTTATAAATAATAAATTAAAATTCATTCGTACAAAAATATCTAACGAATTTTCTGACGCATGGATTAATTTAAAAATCATTTATAAAATAAGCTTACACAGACAAACAAAAGATTATAGAAATAATATCAAAAAGAGCTCCCATACCTTAAAAGCTCACCACCCTATTGCGGGTGTACAAAACAGACGCCCTAACAATTCTGTTTTCCCACTGTCCGTAGATTTATTCAATGAATATAAATTACAGAAAAAAACTTTTTTTAATGCTTTTTTCATAAAGTTTTCGCTAAATTACTGAAAAAACATTTCCGGCCGAGTTCAATGCCTTATTTTATATAGTTAGTACAAATAAAGAATATGTATGATTAAAGTTACCAACGCCAGTAGAGACCCATTATTTCGGTCGAGAAAATTATTTATTTAGGATTTTTTTGCGCTGACCCCAGCAATTTCTAGTTAATAAGATTCTCATTTAGCCAAGAATACAACTGTCTATTGCTAAATTTTAGAGGTTTATTAAATACTCAGATCGAATCGTTATGACACAATTGCCTGGTAAAGAAGTTCTTTGTAAAAAAAATGCTGATCAGGTAGGTTTAATTAATTGCCATAACGGTATTACTGTAACTGGAATCACTATATTTTGAATTTATTTCCATACTGAAATACCGGGTCAATATAAAGATATTTTTCTATTAAAAAAGAAGTTAATATGATGAAACCCTTTTCTGCAGCCATTTGCATGATGATTCGATAAAATTGCAAGAAAATATTAAATATATTTATGAACACTTTTGCATATGATAAGGATATTTGTTCTAAATGCCGGTATTCCAAGCATTAATAGTCATCGTATGGATAAACTTTATAAAGAATAGAAAAGTTTTTTTTTAATCAGTCCAGTGATTTTCGATCTGGTTTGGTTCTGTTTCATCTCTCAGTGTATTGAGCCTAGCTCTTTCTTCAATATTCCTCCACGTGTCGTTGGTCATACACTTTGGATGCGCACCTCTCTGGACGATTAGTATTTCATGAGTGGCTGACGCCATTGAATTCTCAATCCATTCTAGCTCGATGGCGTCGGGTCGTGGGTTTTCCACAGTTGGCGACGTGTTTTCTCTCTGCGACGTTGAAGTTTAACCGAAATCAAGGAACATATTTAAATTTATTCGGCACTATTTTATGAATGAATCTATAGTTTCTATAATGAAATCTTCGACACTTTTTAATTGTATTTTTGTATACACTACTTTTGCGTCTACTGACTCAGTGTACCAAAAGTCTACTCGAGCTAATAAATGATAGCAAGAAAACAGGTGTTTCCAATAAAGACTTTTGAAGCGGAAAATTTTAAGTGCAACACTTCCCATAACCCCTTTAGTAAAAAGCGAAAAGAATTTCTCAGACATTCCTGCTCGTGATCAAGAAATAAAACAATATGATTCCTACAAATAGTAACTTTTAGAAAATTGTAATGTTAACGGACACTGTCTTCTCATTTTTTTAAAAACAAATCCGATTCGACTTATGGTTACATAACCAATATTTTAGTTATAAAGAGAACTGGTAGTAAGTGAATTAATCAAGAATTTATTATTGTCCACGAGACTTTCTGACAGAATGTGTTTGCCTTCAAGTAACTTAAAAAAATAGCAAGGGACTGGTAAAATCAACTCTTCGGGCTTAATAACGCATGAGGCTTCGTGTAGATGGAACTATTTAGTTTATTGAATACTACAAATAAGTATTCATCGGGGTTTTTTTTTGCTGTTTTTCAGATTAAAGCTTCAATTCAGCTGACATCATGAAGAGATATTTCAAAATGCACCCATTATTCAGATTTTCAGAAAACTAGGAGATCGTTTAGTAGGGTTCCACATTGTTTCAGTGGATAAATAAGACTAAGAAAAATATATAAATATCTCACTTTTTTGAAATAGGGCAAATAAAAAGATGTGTCTAGTAAAATAAGAGTTATGATTTATGCGATACACAATCACAAAATTCAATTAATCGAATAAAAAGTTAACGCATACATGTTTCCAAATGGAAATTCCAGTAGGAATAGAAAATATAAGACTAGGACAGGACTAGTGGTTGGCTGGTCGCTCTCCAAACATAAATCAATAATTCGATTGGAAAATGAAACTGTCTGGTTAGGGACTCGGGCCCGTGCCATCCGCAACCAAAGCTAACGACACTTGACCACGGATTTTTCATCAGAAAATTTGATTTTATCAACAAAATTTCGTTGTCACATTTTAATCGTAAAATTTGAAATGTTTTTAATAATGAATTGTACGGACTAACTCCATATTAAAGTGACTCCTAAGACACTTCCAAGTAAAAAATAACTACGATAAACGCATTTTTTATGACTTTAAAAATATAATATTTACGTTGCCAGAAGAAATTAGCCGGATTGTTTTTAATTGTTTTCCTTCTTAATTATAAAATTCATCAAACTAGGAAAGCTAATAATGTAGTTAACCATATTAAAAACTCGAGAAAGATTTAATTCAAGTTTTATTTCTTGAAAATTCAAAGCAAGGAAAACTTAACATTTTTATTTTAAAGGAGGTATTTTTCAAGTCGCTCCAACACTGTTTTTAATCTTGTTTCATCTTAAATATATCTTTTAAAATTCATAACTAAATTTAACCGTTTTTATTTTTTTTCAACTTATTGTAGACGAGAATGCTGAAAAGGTAGAGTATATATTTTTCAACTGGATTTTATAATTTAAGTTTTTTTGACAATATCAGAGACATGCACATATCAGTATATGTATATTCTAGAAAGTTCATTATACAATTTCTTTCCTTTTATTATAGGTTTACCGAGTCAATGCTCAGCAAACTTTAGAGGATAATGAATATAAATTCATTTTATTTTTGCCTTCGATTTACTTTTTAAAGTAATTGCGGGATTGGAAAATTCAAATTGAGCGCTTTGACGAATATTCAGATCTAGTATTTATTGAATTTCCATATTTTAAACACGTTCGTTTAACCCAGATGCAACCCTTTTATGCACACTGTCCAATTTGATAATTTTTATGGTAAAATTTCTTTACCGCACACCAACATCGCTATATTTCAATCCAGTAAATGGTTGAAAAAATTAGGGGTAATCGAACAAATTTACCCACCTCCTACCACGGAATCCTCTACCATCCACTAGTGGGCGGTGCGGACCAGGTTGACGACCCGTGGCTTAAGCCATCCAATGCTTTCAACTGAATTTGAATACACCCAAAAATAAAAAAGTTAGAAAACTGAGTGTTAATTTCGCTGGACCGGGAAAGTAAACATGTAATAAAAAAGGAAAAATACACATTCATAATTGGTTTTATAAAATAAAAAATGGTACCTGCTCTACCGGTAGGATAAAAAATACGGAAAAGCTGCAGAGAATACCGTAATAAAATGTAGATAATACCAGAACGTGCTTCGTCATAAATTGAAAAGTTATTATTCAGCTCGGAAATAAAAAAAAATCAGTCAGTTCTGCCTTAAAAAACAGTTGTGGTTCGCCAATGTAACGGTGACGTAAATTCAAAATAAATGATATTATCATGAGATCTGTTTCATTATCTGAGATACATATGAATCTAAAACCTTCTTCTTTCTGACGGAACGTCTTCTGAACGAAAATTAATCAAAATCGTCTTTCAAATAAAATCAATTAAATTTAAGGTAAGTCAGCGTTTTGTTAAAATTATAAACTAAAATGCATTTACGCCCGCTTCCAATGTGTATCGTTTGTACTTATAATAAACATCTCAATAATCCCTTTTAATAACAAAAAAATTGCGCTGGTTTCTCAACCTCTCTCTTCGTATAAGATATAAACAGAAGGATATTTTTGGTTATGCATAATAACTAATTCTCAAAAATTTGTTAATAATTTAATTGGAAAATATATGAATTTGCTAACAAAGCAATCACTGGATTGTTGAATACAATCTTATATATAAAACCGAAACGGCGAATGTATGTATGTGGGTCTGTAATTCCCTTTTGCATTGTTGTTGCAAGTTCAAACAAACGAATTGATTTCGCTCGCGAAAGTTTCGACGGTACATTTGTTTCGTTATCAATGTGTGTGTAGAGACTCCAATTACTCGAGAATCGAGTAGTACATTTTACAAAATACTCGAGTACTCGAGTAGTTTCATATGAACCAAAATATCTTATATATAAAACCGAAACGGCGTATGTATGTCTGTGGGTCTGTAATTCCCTTTTGCATTGTTGGTCATTAAGTTGCTAGTTGTTTCAACTTGGCCCGTCTAAATTTACGCGCCGAGGTGAACATAGCCCCAAACTGGTCTGAGCGAAGCCGGGTTCGAATACTAGTATTTTAATAAAAGTTTTTTAAAACGACTGGCTATAGAAGTAAAGGAAATTTTCTTATTGATCCACTCATTATCTATTACTAAACTAGATGCATCTATAAGATATATCGGTATAGTAAAATTAGTTCGGTATTTGCAGGGTAAAATATTTACGCTATAATTCAAATTGGTTTAACGGGGTAAAACGGAACCCATTATAGACAAAATGTTTCTATCCATATATTATCAGGTAACCTTTGTTATTCTCCACTGTATGTTGTGAATAATGAATAAGTTGAACCTGAAAAGGTTTAACTTGGCAATGTAGCATTTTTCAACCGTCTCATTCGACACTTATTTTATACTTTTACTTTTTCTAAGTGACTCGGCAAATAGTCTTAAGAAATACACAATGCAAAAGGTTTTTCTATTAGACAAATGCCATCATCTATTCTATATTCTTCTACTATAAAACTGTGTACTAAGCCGTTGTGGGTAAATTGACAAATTTAAATGTTTTATAATATTATAAACATTGATTTTGGGTTGAATATAATACAATATATAAGGAAGAGAGACCTGTGCGAGACGTCGTTAGTACCTTTGATCTGCAGGTGTTTGTGCACAAATATTATGCAGTTGACGGTGTGTAAGTAAGAAACGGACGTCTTGAAGTTGAGACGTATGAAACTCTTCGAAAACCTTTTCTACTCTTGACAAGATGAATACTGAACATTTTTATGATTTTATCGACGCATATTCTATCCAAAAACTATACTCAACACAATTATTGAACAAACATTATAAATATATGGTAATACAAGTAAAATATAACTTTTTAGATGTTCACTGGCAATATTTGGAATGGCATTATATAAAATAATAATATAACATATCGATGGCTTAAAGAGTAAATTTGCTAACTCCGTTTTTGTCAATTGTGCAAGAGAGGGTAAAAACTGATTTTTTTGGTATTTTCAAACCATTTTTTGGACCACCGCTGAAAAACAACGAATGAATGACAGGTGACATTAGAAAATGATCGAGCTGGATTATTAGCAGAGTAGGTTTTAGAACGACAATGGAATTATCAAATTTTCCTAAAACGTTTTTACGATGCACTCAAATAAGTTTTGGGTTTTAAAATTTACGGGACATGCACATTGCATAATACAACAAGATGGCATTATTTAGTAATTTTAAGCCAAAAGTGTTATAATATTTTGTACTTATTCCAGATTAAATTTATTAAGATCGGAACTGGTCTCACTCTTCGCGTATATGTTCTTCTGACGAAATTGATTCGTAAAATTATATGTGGAAAAAACAGATATAAAAAACAATTATATCAGAACGTATCTTGGCTACAATTTCTGAATTAAATTTCAATGTAAATATATAGTGGGTGGTAAGATTTTCCTAGAAAAAATAAACACAACAAAAGAATGCACTATTTGATTAGGAATACCTGAAGTCTCATTTAATTTAATGGAAACTGTCAAAAAACGCAACTGTACACGGTAAATTTGCCATTTATTCACCGCATGCATTCTGGCATTTTTGTTTTACGTTTACGAAGTTGGCACCTGATGAATACTCAGAAATTACGAATACTGCGAATCAAAGACTTGGAGATTAGAGCACGTACCGGGCAGCGCCCCGCTACGTCTGCGGGTGTTCGGAGAGCCTTGGCCCTGTCTACCTCATCTTCCGACCTGTGGGACTCCAGCATCCTGGACGATCGCTTGGTTTTGAGGGATACTAGCATATCATGCTGAGAAAGTTATGAGTGAAAGAGAATCACGGAGGTGGTAGCCATATGCTCCAAATAGGGAGCGAATATGGTCAAAGATGATATTTCGACTATTATATATACTCCGAGAAAAAAAATTAAAAACATTGCTCGCTGTGCTCTGATATAAGCTACATATTTTTGATAGAGTATCAGTTGAATGGAAAATAGAAAAATTACACGAATTCACAATTTAAATAAAAAAATAAATACGGTATTATAATGGAGTTCTACCAAGTAAATGCCTACTCGATCAATAAAAATTAAATATTTGACCTAGTACTTTCAATTACTTGTTTTTCATTTGGAGTAGTAAATAACGAAGGATATGGCTTTTTTGAATAAATACATATGTATTGATTGAGTAGGCATTTACTTGGTAGAACTCCATTATAATGAAAAGCAGCAATGTATTTTAATTCTACATAAATTATTTATATGTTGTTGATAGCTATTTCGGCTTCGTCAGAGTTCTGACGAAGCCGAAATAGCTATCAACAAATATATAAAATAATTTATGTAGAATTAAAATACATTGCTATTTTTCTTTCCGTATTAAATACATATGTATCTATCATTATTAAATAAGAGCTATTTTTACATTCATAGTGTTGCTAAATATAGATATTTCATTAAAATTATCTTACACGTGCTACGACAGAAGTAGCCATCTCTGTACAGAAATGTTGGCATAGAAATTCTTGTCGAGGGGAAATTCTTGGAAAATTTAACTAAATACTTGTTCGTCAATGTAAGCATGTTTCATTTTAATGGCATACCTTTTTCAAAAGTTTTCAAATTATAATACAGCTACTATATGTCCATATTTTACTATAAACAATTTGATAATGTCACTTTTAAGGTGTAACTATCCATTCTTGGTGTAAATGCGTTATAAATAATAGTAATAAAGCACATTTTTTTGTACTAATTTCACAATACTTTATCGTGACTTTATGGGCCGGTTTCATTCATCAAAAACTGATAAACAAATAAATTCAAACATAGTTCTTTTTAAATATTTGAATGTTGTACTTTTCCATGAGTTTTGTCGCTAAAGACCCGAGTCCTTTCGGCATCTTCAGGCATTACAAGCACACATATGTACTTGAACTGACAAGTTCTGTCAGTTGTGTCAGAGTTCTGTCTTGGAAAAGTACAAAGTTATAACGATTTAAATTTGATATTAAAATTCCACCACCTCAAATTCAAGCACCTTCATTCGAAATCCTTAATTATATCAAACAGTACTTTCGATGGTTTCGGCGGTAACTTTGTGCAAGTTCATTTTAATATAAAATTTTATATTATATCAAACAGAACTATTCCAATAAAATTAAGTATGACTTAAGAAGATGTAAATATAAAAAACGTTATAATTAAAAACAGTTACTAATTAAAATTTTTATGATAATTATGTCTATGAAATATATTCATATTCAATCGAAAGTCAGTTAACGTATTAGATATTTCATAAACTATTTCGAGTGCAGCAAAATAATATTTTATTTTATTTAAGAGGCGTGAAAATCCTATGAAGTTGTTTAGAGTTTAGAAGATAAGTTATTTTTTGAATTCGTTTTATTTCATATTAAATGTAAATATACGACCTCCTGGACTTGATTTTACGAAATCTACAAATAATAAGCAGTAAAGCTTTCATAGGAATTTATCGTTTTTTTTTCTTATCGTATATAATTCAAAACAGAATAAGCTGACTAGGGGTGTTTTTGCATTTTTTAAATATTATTTACGATATTTAATATCAAGTGAAAAATATTTTTTTATCCACAGCTTAGAAATTTTAAATGCTTGATAAAGCTTCTTTATTCAATTTTAATATTTTTTTACTACTCTTACTCTGAAGTAATTGCAGTAATATGAATTTAAAAAAATATTTATATTGTATATTAAAACTTATACATTTTTTACTGAGCCGTTTAATGATGTGAAGTAATAATCGATGAAATTGCTGTGTCGTTTTGTTAATGAATAAAAGTGACACGTGCTACGCTTTCATGTGACACATCTTCAGACTTGATGTAGCGTTGAAACTATTTTCATCTAAGTGGAACGTTAAAAATAGCATAGCATTATTTTACGTCGTAATACAATACAGCGTTTTTGTTGCTATACCCTCGCAGATCCTTACTCATCTTTAAATGTATACAAATTCAGAACAAGGAACTTATCTTTAAAAAATTTATATAACTTTTTGAAATTACTAATACTTCGATGAATTTTGAGGTTATTTGGTGGAAATCAATTTGAAACATAAAGTATTACTTGATAACTTTGCTATTCCACGTATAATGACGAAAGTTTCCAAATTTTCTAATATTTCGAGACTATAATTAAGAGTCCGTGGTCGTATAGCTAACGACGTTGGCTTTGCTTACTGTGTTCAAAGACTTGAATCCTGGTACGGCCATATAACTTAATTATTGTTCATTCGACTTATGGATGAATTCCCTTCAACCTTTCCAATCACAAAAACAAGGCGCAGGGGGAGCGGTTAGCCGACTCTCCTCCTGTTCTTGCATTATTCTCTTAGAAAAAAAGGCAGTTTAAATAACAGTTCTCATAAAAAAGCTGATGTTGAGATAAGCTTCATTAAGAGTCGGTATGATCCATATTGGGAGTGGAAACGGTGAAAATAAAGCAATTATAAATAATATATGTATATAGAAGAAAAATTAAAGAATTTTTTAAAAATCTAAATTCACCACTGAATCAAATTTTTATTCATATTGCATTGAGGAAAGTATTTAAACAGAAATATCTAGCGAACCAGATGGCTTAACGTTTTCCTGGAGATGATAATACAAAAAGGACGGTGTTAACTGCTTGAGCGGAAAGATTTGTTAAACCTTTTTGTTTTAAGCAATGTAATTAAATGAACAATACAGCATCCGCATTACTGTGATGAAGCAAAGGAAATAACAATATTATCTAGTGGTAACAATCGATGAACATTGAGTTTTTTAATCTATAAAATATTGTCTAAATAAAAACGACACAGCATATAAAAATGATTATTCATTTTAAAACTACCGTCTTCTGCAGTTATTGCGGCAATCTAAATACTAAAAATAGAGTAACTTAGTAGTTTTCATGGGCAAGACAATTAAACAACTCATTTAACATAAACATACGTATGTGCCCTTATAAGAGACTTCAATTCGAGTATCGAGTACTCGATACTCGAGAATACTCGTGCATTTTTCAAGTAAGTGCGAATTCCAATATTTGATCATACATTTATTAGTATATTTGCAGGAATGCCTACTGGATAAAAATATTTGTATATTCAATTAAAAATACTCTCTAAAATAGAGTTATTTACAAGTTTGATCCTTTTAAAAAGTTTTCACTAAAAGCATCTGCACCGACATAAAAAAATATAACGTAAATTCATTTTATCATTATGGACCTTTCTCACTTTTCAAACTGAAATTGCAACCACTTTACCATATTCAAATTCAATTTCGAGTAGAGGGAAACTGGATATCAAACAAACCCAAAAATTATTCCCATTCAGTTAAAGGTTAGGCACCTACTTAGGGTGCGGGTATAAATAATCATCCGGTTGACATTCATAAACAATAGTTGATATGATAGCATGGATTTTTTTTTAATTTTCAACTATTTTATTGTTATTAAATCTTTCTTAAAATAGTGTAACTATACCATACAAATCATAAGTCTTGTTATAATCACTTTAAGGTGTTCACTGTCAATACTTGGAAAGGCATTATAATAAAAATAATAATATATTTTTAGTACTTTTTCCACATAAAATTTATAAAAAACTTTGGCAACATTTTTTTTTAGTATGTTGTCTTTTTGGGAAATACATTTTAAATAACCACCTGCTCTTTTGGCTCAACGCCGCTGTTTTTATTAAAATCATATTTGATGTCCCAACTAATAAGATGTACATATAATTAACTTAGTATCAATATGTATTACGTAAAAAAAATAAAAAAATACACATATTTGTTTTATTTTAATAGTAAAATAAATATGTAAAACAAATAATAATACATTTTTAGTACTTTTTTCACATAAAATTTATTTGATCAGGACTGGTTTCACTCATGGCGAGCATTGTCAACTGATGATTGTCATCAGTTGAAAATGCTCGCCATGAGGGAAACCGGTCCTGATCAAATAAATTTTATGTGGAAAAAGTACTAAAAATGTATTATTATTCTTGTTATAATGATAAAACAAATAACAAATTATCTTAACTTATTGAAATCAATGACACAAACTGGAAACAGAAACTACAAATGCTGTTTAACTGACCAAGTCTTGACTAAAATAAAATTTATAACTTTGTAAAACGGTTACCAGATAGAGGACTTAGTCTTATATATATGTATATATAAATGAATGTTACTCGATGATACCGATCGATGTGAAACTTTACAAATTTATTGATTGCACCCCCGCGATGGTTTCTGGCCTACCAACCCCTCCCCCCAATTTTTTTTTTAAACTTTAAGAATTTTTCGAGTTCACTTCTTCGAAGGTTTCTGGCATACCCCCCCCATACGCTCCCCAAACCCCACCCCGCCGAACAACCCCCCTCCCCCCCAAAAATTGATATCGATTTTTTACAAGTTTCTCGAGTATTGAATATTTGCAAATTGAATTGAATATTTGTGTAATGTCTTTCCTTCAAATTTATTTTAGTTGCTGGCGTAGCAACGCGCGCAGGGTACAGCTAGTAGGATATAAAAATGTAGCTTCAGAGTGATTTAGTATGAAGTCGATTGTTGTAGGAAATCTACCGCTTGAGAAAAAAAAACGTAACGAAATAATTTGCTTGGACACTTTCTAAAGAAAATTACGTATGTTCTTTATTTAAAACCTAACGCAGACATAAAAACATTTTTAAAGATACTTTAATAAGTATCATAAACCTATCATTCAACTGTTACATTTCAATGTACATATTATATATATGAAGCTTTTTTAATAGTTCATTGTTTTAATTTAATTACAAAGTTGTAGTTAAATAAATTATACATAAACCAAAGGTTGGGTCAGATTCCCATCAAAAAGGTTGCATTTTCTCTGTAGTATTATGAATCCATATTATTTTTACGCGGTAGATACGTTTAAAAAAAAAGCCCATAGAAAAAAGCCGTACAACATACGTGATAGAATTTTCGATCTATGATTTAAAAAAACCGTATTATTTGAGATAAGTACATCATTTTGGCAAGTAAATCGTGTAAAAAAGGTTAATAGTGAGCATCCAATAAGAAGATTAAACATATGTCATATTTATTTTAATTAACATATAACACTATTCATCGCCACCTTATTATATGCGGGAACTTTTACGAAAGTCGAAGTTGCTGGTACATAGTAGAAATTGATAATTTTTGGATATTTAATTAAATTAAAGTTTTTTTCAGATAAACAAAAAAATCCTGCAGAAATAAAGCGGAAAATTATCTAATTTTAAATGAACTAACTTGCCAGATATCAAAAATGTTGTTGACAGGCCAATATACTGATAGTTGCAACTTATGATAAAAAAAACGACTGAATGGGAAACAAATAATTAAAAACCTAAATTTTTCATTGTAGTGAATATTGAACAACTGAGACATGAAGTTAACTGATTACAAAATCTTTTCTATATTTAATATTTGTTATATTCGCCATCTAAATGAAATATAGTCAATAGCGTGATAATATGTTATTCGTCAATCTTATTATTTTTATTTGTGGTTAAGTCTGCTAACTTAATTCTGCCAAATTTATCTTTACCTAAATTCCTCCATGATGAATGAGCAACGCTTAACGCTAGGCAAAAACCATATATTAATAAAATCCTATAAGCCTGCATTCGTCAAATAATCTATTGTTGGTTAATACCGGGTAGCTTTTCGTAGCTCGAGTGATTTTTACTTTTATTATATTATTAAAATTGAAAACCTTGTGATGCCACTAGTTGTACTAATGTGAGACATGTTTCGGTTTTTTAATAAGTATTTTCAGTCTAACTTTATTTTATTGATAATGATATCACAAAATTGGCCGAAATTTTTCAATCAAAATTAATAAGGATGATATAACATTTGTCGGTCCCTGTGGTCAAGTGGCAAGAGCTTTGGTCAGGTAGGTCAGTTTGTATAAATATCACTGTTTTGTTGTATTTATTATCAGTTGACAATTCTCGCCATGAGTGAAAACGGTCCTGATCCAATAGAATTTATGTGGAATAAGTACTAAAAATATTTTATTAATTTTATTATAATGCCATTCCACAGAGTTCTTGAGGAAATAACAAAACTTATTTGAATTCTGCTTACTAGTCCAATGACTACCGTTGAGCCAGAACGGTGTTTTTCGTCATATTTAAGAAACACGCAAACACGAAACGGCAGACATATTTAAAAACACAATGGTTCAGGAAAGATTGACGGCTTCGTTAATGTTGTCAATTGAAAAAAAATATGGTTTTGTATATTGAAAATTTTTACGAAAAGGTTATAGACCTTCTGTCTTGAAAAATAGTTAGAAAAATTAATTTTAAAATGAAATAGAAATACACTATGCTTAATTTTAGTAATTTTGATGTTAATAATAAAAGACAATCCAAAATAAAAAAATATTTTTATTTTTAATAAGCCGCAGCGCCCCTCTAGATATCTTATCCACGAGCCGCCACTTTATATAAGTAGCAACGTATGATTTATCTTTGGGCTTTGTTCCTAAGTCAACTGTTCGGCCATTGATGTCAAACTATGAAGTATTAAGCTCATTATATATTTGTTATACCAAGATCTATTTTCAGGAGCTCTTTAATATTTAAAGTACTTAACAAAAGTGGTTCTCATGGCCTTAGTTTATAAGGAAACTGTTCGCATAACTTCCTTTAGTGATATCCTGAAATAAAATACCGATAACGGTTTTCTCCCGATACAGTTCATGACCTACTTCCACGTTGCATAGTTAAAATTTCTCCTACAGTACTTCAATGTATCGTATGCTGTGAATTTGCATATATCAAATAATATTCACATATTCGGTTAAAATGATTTCCCATGTCAAAAATGATGTCAACTTGCATTTTATAAAGGTGCTCTTGTCACTATTTCAATTAAAACCACCATAACTGGTAAAATATTCACAAAACAATGTAGATAAATTTTCATTCAATTATTTTACAGGATGGCTTCTTATTGAGTAGTACAGTTCATCCGTAAGTAATTATTAATGGGTAGGAATTTCAATTTATTCCGAGATTTGATATGAGTGGAAATATAAAAGAAACACAGATACACTTGAATTAATATATATTCATAAATCGTTAAGCAAGACATTCAAGCCCTTGATCTTGTAACAAAATTTGAAATTAGACGCCCTAATGTTCGGTTTTTCGAACATTTTTTATCGACCAAAAGGCTCAATATCTACCGGCTTGAACGCATGGAACATTTCTTCCAAAATCGTTATTGAAAACATAATATTTATTTTTTACAAATATATTCAAGCCATGTCAATATGAAATCTTTCATAAGTATTAATGTTAAATATCGCAAGAGAAATAAAAATCCTGTCTTGATTACAAGAAAACTAAATAATAATTTACGAATTCAAATGAAACAAGGAATAAAAATTTGAATTTTACATTCAACTATCAAAATTTAATTTCGGAATATTTCTTTTTTCATGAAATGCTATGTATATTAAAATGATGAGAAGAAAGTGAGAGTTGGCTTTCAAATGAGCGTGTATTCAAGAAATGACTCAGATGCAAATTACAGTTCAAAGGCACTAAAAATTATGAACCATAATTAATGAGGCGAGTCAACATTCCCTTTGAAGGTTAAGGAAGGTAATTATTTGGGAACTTTCACGCCAAAAGTTACAATTCGTCTCACTATTGTTTCAAGATCTTATTCGGAAAATCGAGAAAATGAATATCATGTTTAAATTTATTATTTGATGCTATTTGTAAAAGATGAAATTATCAATGACATTAATATTATAATACAAGACAATCAATAACATACTAATCTTATATATAAAACCGAAACGGGGGATGTATGTCTGTAATTCCCTTTTGCATTGATGTTGCAAGTTCAAACAAACGAATTGATTTCGCTCGCGAAAGTTTCGACGGTAAATTTGTTTCGTTATCAATGTGTGTGTAGAGACTCCAATTACTCGAGTATCGAGTAGTACATATATAAAACCGAAACGGCGTATGTATGTCTGTGGGTCTGTAATTCCCTTTTGCATTGTTGGTCATTAAGTTGCCATAAAAACGAATATGAAAGAAAATATGTTTGATTTTTTTATCGGCGAAGACATTTAGTCAAAATGTAATAAATTAGTCTTCTACTGAACTTTTCCCGGCTTTTATTAATATAATAATGTTTTTATTTACGTGAAGGTATTAATTATTTGACATTTCTTTGACAGCAAATTAGATTTGTTCCTTGAATTTGGACATTTTAATGGGCGAGAATGGGGCTGTCAATATATGAAAAGGGCTGTGAAATGTTCATTTTAATTCCATTTTAATTGGCCTAGACTTTTGAATTTTGAAAAAAGTTGTTTCAACTTGGCCCGTCTGAATTGACGCGCCGAGCTGAACATAACCCCAAACTGGTCCGAGCGAAGCCGGGTTCGAACCTAGACTTTTGAATTTTGAAAAAAGTTGTTTCAACTTGGCCCGTCTGAATTTACGCGCCTAGCTGAACATAACCCCAAACTGGTCCAAGCGAAGCCGGGTTCGAATAGTAGTAGTCTATAAGTACAATAATTTATATACGCTAAGTTCATAGGAATACCTAATTAATGACAATAAGTGGTCGTAAGTCAGTAGCTTAACCGCTCTCTTAATACAAGAATAATAAAAATACAAATGATAAGAGAGAGTGACGTTGATGTTTATTATAAAAATTAAACTCGTGACTTCTAAACCGAGTCAGTTAAAAATCAATTGCCTTAACCACTTGAAGAATACCTCAAAATATGTAGATATATCATATACGAAATATTTCACGATCGAAAAGCTGGAAAAAATGTCCACGAAATTCGACCCGGAATTAACACAATACATTTTTTCACACTCTTGGAAAATAAAAATAAGTGAGCATTGGCTGCGTGCTTTCATCATATTCTACAAGTAAATAAAAGCAGTTGAATCACAGAAAGTCGTTGTAAAATAATTCCTGAAATATTTGCTCCATAAAGGTCCATTTGCTCTAATTTCAGAGGAGGAATCTGAAAAAAATGCTTTCACGATTACGCTATAAATTTATTTTATAACACTCTTTTCGGCCTCTTGATGTTAATCAAAAGATTTGCTTCAAATAAAAAGAATAAAAAGAAAATTTTCTCCATTCTAAAATATTTTTTTAATATCAGAGAAAAATTCATATACCATGCTTAAATAATAAATAGTATTTTTTTTAAAGTATAAAAAAATTGTAACAACTAAGTAGTCTATGTTTAAAGTAACTGTTTAAGGTTATTTTATGACAGAAAGTAAATGATAATATTTAATAAACAAATGGCATACTCTCATATGTATAAGAAAAATGCGCGATATTAAAAAGGAGGCTGTTTATGTTTCATTTAAATCACAGGTGTGCATTTTAGTTCGTTATAAGAAACTTTCCTCGTGAGTTTATATTAAAGAACACTTTGCATATACAATCTACTCTTTCCTTATAAGGTATATGCGTTACACAAAAAACGTAATAGAATTCATATAAAAATTGAAGATTGTTTAAATAAATAAGGAATTGTTATTGGAAAAAAGAACGTTATTTTGGAATAGTTAATTGTATTAAAAAGGTTTTAATTTAAACATAAAATATTATTTACAATGTGATTTATTTATTTATTTATTTATTTAAGAAAAAGCAAATCATGGCATTATGCGCCAATTTGACAAATTAAATAATGCATATATATATATACATACATAACATGTAAATATATAATAAAACACAAATTAGTTAAAAATTAAAAATAAGATGAAAATTACAATAGTCATAAAAAAACAGAGGAAAAAATATTATTAATATCACATTAGAAATTTTCAAGGCAGTCAACCGAATGAGTTCTGACAAAATCAACTTTTTTTCATAAAATATAGTATTCGTCTGAACTCATTCACGTCAATATGAAATATGTCGACATCCGAAGCAATGCCGTTTAAAATTGTTAAAGCTCTTCCCAGTGACAGTCCCATTGGCAGACTGGTTCTACCCCTTGGAAGAACAAACAACTCATGTTCACGATTCCTCAAAAAATTATCAGGGACATTCAATTTAACATTCTCAAGAATGGTGGAATTCTCATTTTGGCCTCGGATAAGTCGAAAGAAATATGTGGCCAGGTACATTTCTCTTCGATATCAATTAAGAATAAATTCATATATGTATATTTAAACTATTTATCTCTACTTAATTATATACGGAGACTTTAATGAGGGACTGAACATAAATCACTTTCATCGTTAGGGATGTCTGTCACGTCTAATGTGATAGGAACTAATGAAGCATTTTGTTTGTTATTACTGTATTTTGTTGTTGAATTTCTTGTTATTAGGAAATTCGTTTTCCGTTTCTGTGTTTATCTGTCCCCGTCGCTTCAAACACAATTCACTCACGTGGCACTAAAGAAAACCGAGTCAGTGAGAACTAACCTCCACCTACGCACGCGCGGTGATGATTGTGGCTGTGACATGATTACGACGGGTTATTGACATTTTTTTGTTTCTGAGAATCAAGTTTGAGCAAAAAGTTCGTGTTAAAGTATAATATCCGTTTTTTGTATGACCATGTTTTTTAAAAACCATATTACAAAAAGTCGAGTGTACTAATCTTTATGTGGAAGTCCTCAATCAACTTAAGAGTTATATATTTATTCTATACGTGTTAAAACTTTTAAGTTAATGTGAATCGACAACGTATTTAAAGCCAGGATCAATTTTCGGTATAACTTGGATAGCTTTATTATTATCTTTCACCATCTTGCCAATAGATGAAGCCCTAATCAGTATCATTTCAGGTGATTTATCTGGAAATGTATTTACTTATGCAGAAGTACGGATTTGACTCATAATATAACATAATTGATATTATGATAGTTTTCTATTAGAAAAGAATGATACCGCCTTACCTAAACATTACAGTTAAATTCTTCGACGAATATTTAGACTGAAAACACAAACTATGATAAACATTTTTGGTTTTGCATCACCAAAATGAGTAAAATGAAGATCAAATTAATTATAAAAGATTCAATGAAGAATTTTTGTACACATTGTATTGTATAAAATAACAAAGAAAATGTCATCGAAGTACCGGGCATAAAATTCCACAATATCGATGTTATATTTATAAAAGAAAAAATGTTCCATAGAATTGCATGCTTTTAACGTGGAGTTAAATTATAAGGCGTGTGATGGTGTCTTTCACATTTTCTTTTGATAAAAGTGACTACAATAGACATTTTACGAGGCGTACAATCAGTATTATGTTATATGTCATACGGAGCTACATAAACTGCTACAATCTTGAAATTGAGATTTAATAAATAAAAACTTTACTTCTTACTGACATGTGTTGCAACAAAGCCACTAAATTGACAGTTTTTGATAAATTTCGCATCATTTTTTTAATATCTAATAAAGACTGCTTATGGAGTAAATATCAACAAAAGTTTTCTGCTCAGTTGCTTGACCTCTTTATTTCTAATAAATGAAGGATTCAAAGCTTTTGATTAAACACAAGTGACATATTCACCAGCAATCAAATTTTGTTGATTCTCGAATTATTGTTTATACATTTAGACAGGTCAATGTTTTTCTGGGAAATTACTCACGTACACCAAGTTTTTGCACGTACATTTAATTTGCTTCGGTGGAAAATTTATCGCGAGAAAATTTTTGGCAGAAGAAAATTCGTTCCACCAATAGCCGCGCGGAAGATTCATCGCATCTGAAAATCCAACTTGAAATGGACACTGAATTACCATTTATGTCAAATAATCGTATTCTAATGTTTTTGTTCATATAGCTGGAAAATTTGTTAAACTTAAGCAATGCCGTATTCCATAGCTAGCAGGAAACCGTTAGATTTATTTGCGAAGGCACTGTATTTATTTTTCATTAACTGTAATTTTTATCTCGCTGTGAAATATGTTCAGTAAACGCGAACAATTTTTCTAAATGTACATCTAAAAAAACGTATAGACGTAAAAGGAGTGGAAACGAAGATTATATAAATCCATTAAACTAACACGGTCTTAAAATTACTTATCCCTAGCGGAAACCACTCACATTGTTAATATGATGCTTATTATACACGGTGTCAAATAACTAATGAGCCAAATTTTCGTAAAGATAAATATTACTCTAATTCCGGGTATTTTAATTATAATAAACGACTTTCTATTCGTATACTGGTATATTATTATCTTTAATATCTTTAATATCTTACAAACCATCATTCAAATATGAAACATTAATAACCATTACGCAATGTCTAAGCATCATATATACAAATTTAAACAAATTGCGCGCTATTTTTATATTTACAATAAGTTCTTTTGGTAAATGGATGTTTTAATTTTATAAAAAATGACAAATGATTTACCCACTAACGTGTTTCGTGAATAATAGTCGCGAAAGATAGTATATTAATTGGATTGTCATTTAACTTGGTAGAACTTCTTTACACACGACACGGTGAAAAATTGGCAAATTATTTTAGTTCTACAAATATTATTTTATATAATGTATAGTATATTGTAGCTTAAAATTTCACTTTTATATTGATATGACGGAGCGAAGTGTTTTACGCATAATTATATTTTTTTTTCACTGGAAATTTTTTTTGCAATGTATTAAAATGTAGTATAGTATAGTTTTATAAAAATACACGTATAATAAATCTATTGCGTAATATTTTCGTGCGTCTGTATTGTAAGATATTTCGTATTATGCTTTTATTATATCTTCCCTTACTTTACTTTTAGAAGAGAGTGGCGAAATATCAATAGAGCTAGAAAAATACTGAGATGGGTGGAAGGTGATTGATTAAAGACATCGTAGACAACCATGCTTTCGAACAAAAATCTACAGATCGAGTGAATGTATATAATTCAAAAAAATGGCCGTTGTCAAGTCCATAAGCACCGGAGCAGAAGCCGACGACGTTGACAACTAGACCACAGAGCCATCAGTAATAAATACCATGTAATAAAATCGTGTTTCAGCAAAGCGGAAAGTAAAAAAATCTGGTGATGATATGGAAAAAATTATGACCGAATTTTTTACGGATATATATGAAACTTCCGCGAATTTTTATCAGCTTTAAACAACAAACGTTTTTGTCGGTTATTAAGATTGAAATGAAAAAAGTTTTTGGACATGTTTGCATTGTTCTATATTTATATAACAACTTCAGGCACAGCCTGTACGGAGGAGGCATGAGGAAAAATCTCTGACGCGGAATTTATTCCCTTATTATCTTTATTATTCGCTTTCATTTAATAAAAGCTGATACATTTTACACTCGGTAAGATGCGTCAAAAGTTAAAGATTACTTAACAATTCTCACAACAAAAAAATATCAGCCAAATTATTTTACACGCTTAATATTAACTTAAGTGTTGCAATGCCACTCAAAGAAAAAAAGTGGTTGTGATTATTACGACACACGCGCCACCTAATGTAAGTTAATTTTATTATGCCTATATCCTTTGTAAGCAAAATATTGAGAAAGTTTTATCACAATCGCATGAACGGTATGGCAACGCATACAATACGAACAACCTAACAAACATTGATTTTTATATATTAGATTGAATCAATTTTCAATAAATTACCACAAATAAGATTAACTAATTTATTTAGAAGTTGAATTGATCCGTTTTTAATAGCCATCCAATATATATTGTTTGTTTTTCCTTGAACAATTAGAATCAAAGTTATTGGATTAAATATATTGTAATGAAATAAAGGTAACGGCTTAAGAGTGAGTGCTTTGCTATTTATAGTGCATACCTCTTCTAACTCAGTTTGTTTAAGGTTAAAGGGAGCAAACATTCCTTCACTGTAACCTGAAATAGTTAAAACATTACTACGACTATGTTGCTATACATTACTTTCTTGCTTAAGCTGAGTATATTAAATAAAAGAATTAATCAAATACATCTCATGGTCAGTACAAGGTGAAGAATAGTTCAGACGATGATAGTATCCTATCAAATCTTATATATAAAACCGAAACGGCGTATGTATGTATGTATCTGTGGGTCTGTAATTCTTTGGGAATGATATAACATTACATAATTATTGGTCGCTTAGTCCGAGCGAAGTCGGGTAGCAATAGTAGTTTATTATAAAAACATTAGGGACTAAACACTAAACACGTTATCTTTTATAACTTGCATACAAAACATGTAAGCTTGTCAATTTTGAAATTCAAATATAACTTTGAAATATTTAAAATGCATAAAGATATGGAAATTTAGAAGAGGTTTTATGCTGGTTTAAGCTAAAAAACTATCAGTTGGCCAATTACGTACGATATTTAAATTTAATCAATGGATGAAAATGGTAAAATGTACTTTTTTAACAGAAAGAATGAATTTGCATAAAAATAATATTTCAACGCTTTTTAGTTTTGGTTATTGTTTGATTTTCCTAAGCGAAATATTAGATAGAGCAATTTTCAAAACATTTTATGCAAGATATTCAATTATATTAATCATAGCAACTACATTGAAAATTATATATATACTCAAATAAAATTTCTGTTTAAGCGCGAAATTGATAAATTTTAACTTTATTTTTTAAAATAAATAATTTATTTTTTTTACTACAAATTTATAATTAATAATAATAATTTGATAAAGATGAGGACGAGTTTTGCATATAGTGAGCAATTTCAACTGATAGAGTTAGTATCTGCTAGAAATTATCATTTTAAGCCAATTTCATGTATCATTTTTGTAATGTTTTGCATTCATTCATATGGTTATAACCAAGTAACTATAACTTAAGTGCAGTTAAAAAAATATATTAATTGACAAGACGCTTACTTTGGATTGTGATTAATTATTCGCAATTTTTATCACGAAACATTATGGCCAAAATCAAATTAACGAAGATATGAAATAAATGGCTTTTTTAATGATAAAAACCAATGCTTAATTGCTCATATAAATATTAAGTTTTTATTGAATGTGCTTCAGAGGTTCATTCAAACAGATGTTAGTTTTAATAGTTTCCAAAAGTTTTTAAAAAAAGTTGCGTCTTTCAAATAAATTTACGATTTTTGCATCGCTGAACAAAATCGTCAATCACAAGCTAATAAGCGCATACTAATAAGTCCTTTTAGTTTTTTACATTTTCCAGTTTGGCGTGCCACAAAACTTCTAGATTATGCTGTAAATTGTAAAATGCTCTCCGAAAACGTTGGCTAAAAATTTTAACTTTTGCCGAAATTCTTAGAAAATATAAATTTGAAAATTTTATTTTTATTAAATAAGTTTGGAACTGTCAAATAATTAACTTTCGTGCACTGTTAAATTTATTGTAATAATTTGAAACGTTTTAAGAGAAGTATCAAATGGAAATAGTCCACAAGTCTGAAAGCTTTATAAAGTTCTGGAAAATATAACTCATCAAAATTTTATTTAATAAGGTGGCCAATTGTTTTTGGTTTTGCGTATAGTGTGCGAATGAAAACCTTAAATTACATATGTGTTATTAAATAATAAGATTATTTTTTTTAGTTTATGTTAGTCCCGAAGCGCCACGTCTTGGTTGCTAAGCTTTTGTCTTGCTTGTTTTTGCGGCCAAGGGATCAAATCCCACAATGCACAATTGTATCCAAACATCTGTGATATATTCATTTCTTAATTTATTTCTGTGATATATTTAAGGTTTATCACACATTCCATATTAACACATTGGTCACGGAGAACGCGGAATACGTGTCGTTTCTCTATGTGCATTGATTTCCTCGTAGCCAATGTGTTAAATCACGTCTACAACGCTTAGATAAAGCGGCTTGGTAACGACTGCTTTTTTCATAATCTTATTATTAAATTATTGCAGTATCTTAAAATAGAGAGAGAGAGAGAGAGACTGATCACCTTTTTGCTAAGAATTTGAAGTAGGCAAGTAAAAGAATTGTATTTCATTCAGTAGCTTATAAAAATGTTAACCCACCTTGAAGCCGTAAGTATCGAGAAAATATTTCAATTAAAATATGTATAGTTAAATTTTTTTTTTAGCGAAAAAACACTTTTTTTCGCTAAAATTATATATCATCCATCACCCTAAGGCCTAAGGCATATTCACCAGACAACAGTTTTTACAAGAATGGTTTACATAATTAACATTATTATTTACCCATTGTTAAAATTTTCACTTCGAAAAAAAATAAGAGAATTTTCATTATTGAAGTAATGCGATGTGAAAATTGTAAGTACAAAAAAACGAAAACAAAGAGATTGAATAAATATTACATAACCTCAAAATAGCTCTTGTTTCCAATTTTAAAATGTCCATCTTATCATCATACCGCTTATGTGATAGCAATTGTATAATTTAATTTATTTCACAACATTATCAGCTTTTGACAGAAAAAATAAAGACAGATTAATTCAACGCCTAATTGGGAGTTATTATGTAAAGGAGGAATAATGGTTCCTGTAGTTATGAATAATTTAGGTTTGTTTATTTTTAAGCAAATACTATATTTCATCGATCCGTTTAGAATTCTAGGCCATCAAAAAAGTATAATTATTCACCGTGCGCATAAGCCTTATTAATAAATAGATTAAAATGGCGCAAATATATGAATATTTTGATGACTCAACTCATTGTGACTTAAAATGCTATTAAAAAAATAAATTCATTTGGCAATATTTGCTTCTGGCATGTGTATATTAAAATATTAGTACGAATGAGCTTTTAGTAAAATCAATATCATGACCAGTTTTATGTTTTGTTGATATTTTTGCCACCATTGAAACCAATTCCCTTATGTAGAAAACCGTTATATATTGATTAAATAAGTGATTTATCCATGTTACTTTTAGCATAAAATATGGAGCATTTGGCTTTTATAGTAACATCAGAAACTTTAAAGATTTTAAGAAGGTTTAAGAATTTTAAATCTCTTTAACGATGAGCTTAAGTAACATAATTGAAACAATAAAAAGGTATTGTTATGACGGTTATCAATCATGGATTTTTTGAAAATTTTAAGCAGCAAAAAAAGAATCTAGACGTTTGATAAGACTATAAGATATGTATTTCAGTGGAGACTACTTGAACAGTTCTACATTATGTGTTATGAATCTTGATTAGTATCTACTTGGGTGTGTACAAATTTAAATACATGTAATTTGTTGTACACAAAAACAGAAAAGTTAATGATTCAGACTAGCCGGCGTTCTCCCTACCACCCGTTTAAGACAACTCTTTTAAAAGCTTATAACTCTTGCAATATAATTATTTAATCTCTAAATTGTAATACTTGAAATGATCTTTTCTTATTCTTTTCTCCTGATAATGTTTTCAAAAACAAAAACTCTTTATTTGTTTCATAGCTGTTATGAAAACATCACACGAATTTTAATTTCATTACTGGATTACTTTTTCAAAAACACGTTTTTTCCGCTTGTTCCTGATCGATTTAAAAATATGCCTATTTTTATAGTGATGTGGTGGATAATATTTTCGGAAAATTTAAAAAGAATTTTTATGCGTATGTAAATATAAAAGCTTCAATAAAAGCGTTGTCAGATCACGTATTTATAAAAGCACCATAATCCCTGTTCAGATTAAAGGTACACGAGGCTCAAAAGTGTTTAAAAAGCGGAAAATTTATATTCATACCCAAAAAATTCCGAGATGAAACTACCGCTAAAAACAGTGTATTTTTTTCCGCTTCGGTATTTTTGAACTACACTTAAACAAGCAATGAACTTTATACCAACTAAAAAAAGTTTTATAATGGAATATTTTCGAATATCATTTATTTTACTGATTATTCTTTTTGATTTTCCATTATGTAATGTCGTACGACTGACAATTTAAATGATCAAACACTTTTTACGCACAAACTTTTTACTATCTGGGTATTTAAATATGTATTAGAGATATAACCGCTAAAACATTCATTTATATCAAACGCGTTTCGAGAGTGATGAAAAAGTTTGCGTGGGTATCAGTTTTTGATAACATACATATAAAGCTTTGACCGGCTTATTACAAAAGCTCGCGGGTTCGCGTAAAACGTAAAGTATTCGCAAACATTAAAAGCTTTTACGTTATTAATATTCAATGGGCCAAGGTCATCAATTACCATTCATGAATCAACATCAATTATGATGCACATCACTCTGTGAAACAAAACAGTCGCTCTTTCTCAGAAATATTTGTAGAGATAATGAAACAAATCGGTTGTGGAACACTAAACTTAAAATTGTAAATAAAGTAATTGACTTTCGACCGTTTCGTCTTTTACAAAAAAATGCTTTGTCTTACAGTCTTACACCAATTTTCAAAAGTCAAAGTTATCAAATAATGCCTTTCCACCAAGTATTGACAGTGAACACCCTAAAAGTGATAAATAATAAATTGTCAACCCTTGAAAATAATTGAATACTCAAAGTACTTTGATAGTATTGATTGCTATAATAACCTACAGATAATAAATACAATCTAAGAACTATTTCGCTCATATAATTATTATAATGTAGGTTTCAAAACTGATCAACTTCATCACACTTATTTAATATCGAATATAATTATTTACTTAAAAAGCTATGTGAAATTTCCAATGGTAGTAAACGTTTAGTTAGGCTTTTGTTAATCCATTTTCGCTCCTTAATTATGAACGTCATTTGTGTTGTTGTCGTGATTACAATGTATAAGCCTGCATGTGTGAAACTGGGTAAAGCCGTAGCTTTTTATTTTCTGCATTAAGTAATTTTTAATTGAAATGACCAACTTCAAATTTGTTCTCGCTAGAAAATGTCAGATTTCATTCAAAATCTTAGGAGGTCCCGTAGCGCAAATATTTCTGCCATAAATATCTATTTTACTCAATTTATAAATTAATTTTAGAGTAGCTAGTCATCTGTTCATCGATTCATTTTACTAGCTAGATTTTACTGGCACGCAAACTTGACAAAGTTTGGTCGAAAATTCCCGGATGTTACGGGACCATGCTCTCGGGCCAAAGGGCAAAAGAGAAAAACAAATTTGCTGTCAAACACGGCCCCATAAACGTGGAATTGACGTGCGAGCTGCGAAATTTCGGAGCAATTTTCCGAGTAAAAATAGCAGACAACAGATTTAAGAAATTTAATTGGTTTCCACGCAGGATACAGACAACATTTTTCCAGGGCTGTGGAGTCGGAGTCGTGGAGTCGGAGCTTTTTGGCCGGAGTCGTACTCGGAGTCGGAAATTTTGAAAAGTTTGAACTTTTTATTTTTGCATTTGATATGTCAAATTTGGCTTTTGGCCGCATTGATAGCGTTGATATTTATTTGGGGAAAAAAGTGAAGATATTAACTTTTTTTAGTCGGAGTCGTGTTTTTGGTCAATTCGGAGTCGGAGTCGTGGTTTTAGTAAATGCTGGAGTCGGAGTCGGACTTTTTTTTACCGACTCCACAGCCCTGCATTTTTCACAGACAAAATTGATAACAAATAACTAATAAATAATGATTTAACGACAATGAAAAAAAAAAGTGTTTACGTATGTAAATTACATTCTGTTTGTACATAGAAATAGGTTAATGAGATATTTTTATTATTTACACGAAGAAAGCTTTAACATGACAACATTAATTTACTATTCATTTTTTGTGAAAAATTTTATAAATAATATTTATATTTAAGAAGTGTACATACACTACAAACAGAATATTTTAGGATAACGAATCACAAATTGTTAAAAAAGCAATATCGTTATTACTCAAACTGAATTATCGGTTTGTTGGGTGTTTTTAATACCAAAATACTGCGTTCGAACATGATTAGTCATTTGAGTTCAAAAACTTCGAAAATCGTCAAAATTTCAAACAAATCATTACAATATTGGGTGATTGGACGAATACATATATAAACGACACGAAATATTTTTTGTGTTTTGTACCTGTTTGTGTTGTCAACCATCACTGTCATTATCTAACTTATAAGTACAAGAGAAGAAAGCAAACCCAAAGGAGTCGGAAGCTTTACTAATCAGTTTAACTTGATTGCAGCGAATACAAAACCAAATAGTTGGTACCCACTACAAATAGTAAAAAATTCTCATCGTTTGATGTAAAAATTCAAAGTAAATAAAGTTTTTTAGGCCATGATCTCTTTCATTTTCTTTCGCTTCGGAAATTTGCTCGTCTTTTGATTTTAATGACTTGCTTAAAAACGAAAAATATTGTGTTTCTATAGAAACTGTTAGCATCATTATAACATCTCTGAAAAAGATTTTTTTTTGATTTCTTTCAATTCGAAATTATTATTTCATGTCTTAAATCGCTAATATTTACAGTAAACAAAATTTAACCCAGAATACAGTTTCAAAGCAACGATATTTAAATTCTTACCATAAGAAGTAAGAATCAATGTCTTTTTTAATATTGATTTTGGAAGTTTCATCACTATCTCATGACAAATTTTATTCAGCGATTGCCGAGAACTGACTATCCTTTTCATATTAACTTATCGAAAATATAAGAAGGGTGAGCTTATAAGAATATTTGTTATTTAAACGCTCCAACTACGTCATGTGTTCAGTATTTAATAGAAGGGTAGAAAGGCAATGATATATATATATATGGATTCACCCGGAGAATCAATTTGGATGGAAAACCTAGATATAAATCGCATTGTAATGACATATTTAAAAGACAAGTAAATATATAATTTGAAAGTATACGATTATGGATTAAAGCAGCATCTTGAATTCATCGAGAAAACTTAAAACATGCTTTTTTGTATTTTTTTTTTGCTTTGTTGTACCAAAGAGATTCTTTAATGATGCTCTTATTAAAATTGTATAAAACATCAGCAATAATTCTTTTAAGCAACACTTAAATAAATTAAATCATGAATTAAAGATAACCTTAATAGCATATAAATAGGCGAAATTATCAGATGAAAAAATCTTCAATTACACCGGCCTAGGTGACCAGTGAAGTCCTGTAGGCACCAATGAGTGATCTGATGGATCCCGTTTAACAGAAGAAGTATAATAGTTGAATTAGCAGAAAATTATGCAGTTTTATATATAACTAGTATTGCTACCTGGCGTCGCTCGGACTAAACGACCAATAATTATTTAATGTTATATCATTCGAGATAATTATATCACAAAATCTAACATCCAAAATAGAGTTAAAATAAAATCACAAACTTTATTTAATTTGATGACAGCCCCATTCTCGCCCATTAAAATGTCCAAATTCAAGGAAAAAATCTAATTTGCTGTCAAAGAAATGTCAAATAATACCTTCACGTAAATAATAAACATTATTATTAATAATAAAAGCCGGGAAAAGTTCTGTAGAAGACTAATTTATTACATTTTGACTAAATGTCCTGGCCGAAAAAATCAAACATATTTTCTTTCATATTCGTTTTTATGGCAACTTAATGACCAACAACGCAAAAGGGAATTACAGACCCACATACATACGCCGTTTCAGTTTTATATATAAGATTTCATTTTTTGATAGGTGAAAACATAATATTTATAAATGGAAACGTTTATTGGGTCAAATTTAAAAATGGAAAATATATATTATGTTTCAAAAATCAACGTATTTAACTTTGGTGCGTTGCTGAAATTAAATTATTCCTGTACTATAATTTAACTTCAAGGATACTTCACCAATGCTATTTAGATGATCTGAAATTTATCACGTAACATCATTCTTCTGAATAAATATTTGAAGCGTATATTGCGATTAAAAAGTTAAAGTGGTTAGAAATGTATGTAAATAAAACGGGACCGTAGAAAGTGCATGCAAATAGAAGGAAAATGCGATTTCCTGGCACATGAAATCGGAATTTAACTGTATATAAAAATGAATTTTCTTTACTATAAAAAATAGTTACATGAGCAATAATCGTATAAACACGTTTCATAATCCAGGATGTGATGTCCATTTTGACAAACATAATTGATTAAATCACGCTTTCATAATAGTTAATATATCAAAAACTATCAGTTTCCTGTGAGGTGAGGGTTACCGAACGCCTTTATCATTGATGAGTTATCGCCAATTAATTCATAATACCTTCATCGTAACGAGATACCATACTGTAAGATAATTTTGATTGATTAATCGATCGTCTTAAATCCTTTCCTTTTTTGTGCTGTATATAATAATTATAATCGAATAATTTTCATATAATTTGAGGTAAGGACGCTTTGCTTTATGTTATATGTCTTGACCATAGGTTTGTTTCGTTTAATTGTGATCAAATATTTGATTTAATTAATTTGACAAAGTTGTCACATGATAACGTCAATCTTTTCATAAACAGTCAGTCGATGATAGTTTTTCTCTTTTACTTAGCTTTACAGTTAGCTTCAAAATAAAAATAAAAACGTTTTGTTATAATATAGGATTTTGACTTAAGATGTTTGATGAAATTTCAATATCAAATTTGAATCGTTGTAATTTAATACTAGTTTGAGTTTTGTCGCTAACAAACTGGGTTTCGCCTCTCGACATCTTTAGGCATTTCGAATACACAGACGAACATGAACTGATATTTCAGATCAAATTCATTCGTGTATTGGCGAAAAAAGCTCATGAAAAAGTACAAAATTAAAACGATTCAAATTTGAAATTTAACTATGAAAGATAGATTAGATGAAGAGAATTTTAATGAATGAAAATAGATATGAAAGTTTTTAAAAGACATTCTTAAAGCATTATTACATATGTAAGTTTTTATTCCATATTGAATTAGTTTTCAGTTCTTATAAAGGTTCTCAGACGTCCTTATTTAAGCAGGATTGTGAATTTTGATTTAAAATAATTATGAATATACTAGTGTTCGAACCCGGCTTCGCTCGGACCAGTTTGGGGTTATGTTCACCTCGGCGCGAAAATTCAGACGGGCCAAGTTGAAACAACTTTTTTTAAAATTCAAAATTCTAGGTCAATTAAAATGGAATTAAAATGAACATTTCAGACTGGCATTGACATTTCACAGCCCCTTTCATATATTGACATTCCCATATCCCATTAAAATGTCCAAATTCAAGGAAAAAATCTGATTTGCTGTCAAAGAAATGTCAAATAATACCTTCACGTAAATAAATAAAAACATTATTATATTAATAAAAGCCGGGAAAAGTTCAGTAGAAGACTAATTTATTACATTTTGACTAAATGTTTTCGCCGATAAAAAAATCAAACATATTTTCTTTCATATTCGTTTTTATGGCAACTTAATGACCAACAATGCAAAAGGGAATTACAGACCCACAGACATACATACGCCGTTTCGGTTTTATATATGTACTACTCAATATTCGAGTAATTGGAGTCTCTAGACACACATTGATAACGAAACAAATTTACCGTCGAAACTTTCACGAGCGAAATCAATTCGTTTGTTTGAACTTGCAACAACAATGCAAAAGGGAATTACAGACATACATCCCCCGTTTCAGTTTTATATATAAGATTCACAAAATATTATATAATTGATTATTGTTAATTATGAAACTCTACGCATAGATGATGTTACAAGGGTTAACGACCGGCATAGTAGATAGTGAGTCTAGATGGCGGTGACATCGATATAGAAAATATTAGATATGAAGCAGAATACACTTGAAATAACACAATATACAAAGGGTCACCTATTGCGTTAGAAGCATAAATAAATAAATATTATAGCATAAAATAGCATGAATATATAAATTTTGAATGTCATATGTATTTGACAAAGATCAATATGTTGGTGTACCAGTGTAGCTTTGCAAATTTGGTTATAAAGAGATCACGGTACTTCGTTGTTATACGCCAGGCATCGATACACGAAAAAATATCACTTCACCTAAAGGTTGGCTGTCGCTGCAACCCAATGCACATGGGGCGAGAGGCGTCACTTGACGATTTTTGAAATAAAAACAAAGAATTCATTCCTTGCCGTCAGTTGCGAAAGAACACCCAAAGCAAGTATAACTTTTAAAAAATATTCGGGGAAGTGCGCGACGAGAAGAGTGCAGTGACATTTTTACAATCACGTAATATTATTCCGCGGGAGATTATGTGTAGTAATGGACATTTAATGACGCTTTCATTTGAGGTCAGGACACGCTGGGTTTGCCAAGTGTTTTTTGCTGATGGTTGCTGAGTAGCTAGCGGTTCCTGGAGTGCATACTCGGAAACCAGTGCTCATTTTTTACACTTACTTTAATTTTATAAACCCCGATGCACTTGCAAACACCCAGCAAGTAGAGAGAATGTGGGGATCAGCCAGAAGAGATTCATGTGGTAATTTATTGTTATCAGAAGGTATTACTGAATTTTGGCAGTTTATCGAGCGTCAAAATCACGATGATTGAGAAGCACTGGCTGCCAGGGGCGAGTCATAAGATTCAATAATCTGCAATACATTAAAAAATACACGTATACACACATACAAGTATTCGGCCATTAATTTGATGATTTATGTGTCGTTTCATATGGATAGCGAAGGTTTTGCCAACCTTTAGGTGAAGTGATATTTTTTCGTGTTTAGCTGCCTGGCATAAAACAACGAAGTACCGAGATCACGTTAAATATTACAAAGATCTTAAACAGGTCATTGAAATAAGCCTGACATATTTTTTTCTTTGGTGACGATGATAAAAAATGTATATATGCGAAAATTTGTGTATGAAGCGAATAAAGCGAAGAAGAATTAAACACAAAGTGATAATGATTATATACATGTTGAATCTCTATATGAAATATACAACGTGAAAGAGAAAAATAAAACATCAAATTTAAAACGTTACTGATAATGCATAATATAATAATATACATTATAGGATTATAAACATACTAGGTAGCTGTTTTATCTATCAACGTTCGCTCATCGCGTTCGATGCAAATGATGTGCAGAGAGAGAGAGTGTATGTGTACACTGGTGGATAAATCAATAAGCACAATATTGATATAAGTACACCTTAACCTTTTTTGTTCGGAAGATGTAGATTACCAAATCACACAAATTTCTTATGACCTAATATGGGAACATAACATGTACAAGGACGCACGTGTCAAGGTGACATTGTAATAAACATGTGAAAATCTAGATTTTGCACGTAAATTATGTGAAAAACGCGTTGGTCATTGCGTTTTCTACATATGTGCATTTATAAAATCCCAAAAGTGTATTTCAAAAAATAAAAAAATGCATTAAAAAAAAATCGCATAACTTTGAAATCGCACAAGTCGCACGAAAAGAGGTTTTAGTGTATTGTGAGTACAGACATTTCAAGTGCACGAATGAGCTTGATGAGGTCATCAGATATCAGTTCAAATTCATTTATAAACATTAAATGCTTGAAGATGCCGAAAGGCGAAACCCGAGTCGTTAGCGACAAAACTCATGGAAAAGTTCAAAATTTAAACTATTCAAATTTGATATTGAAATTCCATCAAGCACCCTACCCTCAGTCAAAATTCTTAGTTAAAAAAAACATTTATCGTATTGTTATATAATCCTAATGGAACTTGTTGATACGCCGCCGACAAGTCGTAAACTATTCGGAACGTTACTTTTTTAGGATCGAATAGGTGGAAAGAAATGTAGTAGTTCATGAAAATATCGTAAATTTTGCATCTATGTATAGAATAGTATGCATTTATTGTATAAATCGTACATTTTAAATGTTCATTACTCGTTCGTTTCTTGTTTATTGAAGTATTGTAAAAGCTATTATACACTTAATGTGTTAACTCGTATAAGGCGGGTACAAATAAATGAAAAGGCTGTTGCATGTCAGGCTTCAATATCACCCGCTAGTAATGTGTATATTTGCGTGTTCTATTTCTCGAAAATAATGTCAAAGCGATTGTATACCAATGACTGAATATGACGAATACATCTACAAAATAAGCAACTAAGCAATCTTAATATATGTATATTATGAAAGGAAAAATATTCTGATAAAGATCAGAACCGGTTTCGATCATCTTGATCATGCCAAATGATCAATAGACGCTGCAATAAATGCTCGCGTGCGATGTGCTAAACTTTATGACAATGTGAAAGTAGTAAAATAAATATGTTTTATTCAATTGAGGACTTTGATTTAAGGTGCTTGATAAAATTTAAATTTCAAAATTGTCGGTCCCTGTGGTCTAGTGGCAAGAGCTTTGTCCATGCGATCTAGAGACCCGGGTTCAATTCCCGGCAAGGTCAGATTTTTTCAATTGAAAAAAAGAGATCATGGGCTGGGTGTATGTTATTTATCGTTGATTTTGTGCACAACTGTTTCATTACTTATCATCGAGTTAATCTCGTATGACTTTCACAATTAAGAATATTTGGCGCATTGGCGTAAGCTGTTATGCCAAATATTAATTTAAAATTAAAAAAAAAAAAAAATGAGTTTATACTTTTTTTTAGATACTGATATTAATTATTTTTAGAGACAAGTTATCATGGCTAATATTTATTACATTTTAATAATATCGACCATTAAAAAATGTCACCAATCCCGAAATCTCGCGATCGAAATTTTGGCCAAGGATTAGAAACCCTAGTCATAGCGTAAGTCTAAGCAACTGGCATCTGATGAAAGTTCGATGATACTGGCGATACAGTGCTACTAAAATGATAAATTATAGTTTATTTTTGCTGTCAGGTTTAGCAATAAAGACCGTTGAACAATGTCAAAATATTGAAATGTTGTTTATAGAACACCCGGTGTTTTAATCATTAAAGCGTAAAATATTGTAGATATTGCTCAAAAAGGTTCCATGAAGGTATAATATAGTCGTCCAATAAAACATGCTAATTGACACTTAGAATTTCGACATTGAAGTAACTTCTCACTGTCACCTTTTCAATTTCATACTTCACTAGACAATGACGTTTTTATCGGTGTAATCATTTTCTGACTATTTTAAGCCTTGTTAATAGTTTCTGTGAAAATGAAGCAAAACACAGTTAGTTCTTAGTAGCTTATTAGCATTTTTATGGGGGCTTTTAATATTTGTTTAAGTATGGCTTTACCTACTGTCAATAATTAAAACTTACTCTTATTTCTAGGCGATATATTAATCGCTACATTTTATGAACTAGCCCGTTGGTTATTTATATTAACATTTTTTTTGCTACCGAGACCTTTTCATTTAAGCGAAATAACATTGAATGAATTGTATTAAAATACAAATGATGTACAACTTATTGATTGAGTAGGCATTTACTTGGTAGAACTCCATTATAATACGGTAAGAAAAATAACAATCTATTTTAGTTCTACATAAATTATTTTATATATTTGTTGATAGCTATTTCGGCTTACGCCTTCGTCAGAACTATTTCGTTAGAACAGAACCGAACATTGTTATTTTTCTTACCGTATTATGATGTGCAACTTATCAATTATTTGTCAGTTTCAAGTCAGTCTAGCATAACGTTACATATTGTACGGAATTACGCAATGTTTAACATATTTACTACAAGTTTACCATCATAGACCCAAATACGTGCATGCCATTTGCCAGGATTTGAATAAAAGTCTGTTTTGTTTTGAAAGTTTTCTAAAGCCCTAAAGTTGAATCTTAGAGTAGTCTGATTGCTAAAGTAAAGGTCTCACCACTACACCACAAAGGCCGACAAACGAAATGTCGCTCTTAAATCATTTATAAACTCAACATGAAAATTTATTCCTGAGGTATTTCTTTGACACCGAACAGTTGTCTGATATTCTACAAGAGAGCTTTTGTTTCTTAGAATGTAAAAAAATAAAATATTTTAGAATCAAGCTTTTCAGAATAAAAAAACCGATCATTTTATTAGCATCTTAAAAAACCACTTTATTTGGTTATCTCATAATAGCAGAGCTTGAAAAGTTGAATTTTTATGATAGTGCGACTGTAAAAATAAATTAATATTTCCAGCACTTTAATAAAACACATAATTAGCATGCCAGTAGATTAGAAGCGTTTAAATCGTCGTGATGAACTTTCAATTTGACTTTTTGAACTAATTATTCAAATAACAAGTAAGATCTTCATACATTTAGAACAGTGGTTCTTACGTACAATTGAACTATGATATATCTGGTCGCCGCACCAAATTTTTGTTTTGAGTCTGTTGTGAGTGTGTAAGTGTTTTATCAAATGGACCTTAGAATGCTCGAAAATTTTCTGTTGATATTAATTGCAAGCGCGATATTTCATTTGCATAGTCTTTGTTGACAAATAACTTGTAAAACCACATTTTTTAAAAATATTAATATTTACTATGAAGCTGTTGGTGGCCGCACATGAGAACAACTGCTCTAGAATATACTATCTACAAATTCAAAAAAGAAAAATAAATTAACTCTAACAACACCAATAAAGTTAACATTTCAAATGAATTTGAACGCTGTGTGATTTGAAATCGTGACTGGTACATTTAAATAGAATTCAATACGAACAATTACTAATCCCACCCAATAAACTCATCGATAAAAATGTACTGTAGATATGGTAAAACCAACCTGCCTAACAATAGCAATGCACAGTCACTAGTGTGTGGACATACGATTTAATTTTGTGGAATCTTTTTATATGGATTTTTAAATGAATTATCCTAGAGATCGAATTGACTGGAGATTATGTGGGTTCATACTGTGGGTAGGTTTACAGTATCTCAATTTAAAATTTCGTTTTATTTATTTGATTTTGTAAAATACCGAACGTATAAAAGCTTTGACATGTTTTGGTGAGCGCATTATTAAACAAATTTGTTTAGAAGGCTCAAGTTTTTAAGTAAGTTATAACTGTTCGTAAAACAGAAAACGACAAAAGCCCATATGCTAGGATATTTTTTTTGACGGATGTACATAATTGCTTTTCTTATATATAATTTCATCCGTCTCAAGCATGAACATAAACTCACTCCGCGTAACAATATAATATATTATTATTAGCTTATAAACATGAAGTTGTGAGTACACATTTCACCGCAGAAGTATAACACTTTCAATGTTATAAAACTTTATAAATATATGTAAATTATTCTGCGAGTTTAGCTATGTCAGTTTATGTGAATTTGAGACAAGTTACTTTTTTGGAAACTTTATTTACTTAATTTTGTTACAACGCTGTAGGCTGTTTACTGCTATAGAGAACTTTTCTCTCATCTGAAGCGAGAGCTTTACCTGCCGCATGGCAATTCTGAAACCTTCCAAATCGCAAAGCACTCGGAGAATCGATGATTAAAGTATTAAACAGGTGGCTTTTGTTGAAGAATTTAATGAAAATATATATAATATGTTTGAGACTATTTTTTGGAATTATGTCTATCACGATGACATAGAATATTAACTAGTAAAGCTTCTAGCAAGACATACAATTTAGTTCATCTTATTCCATCGAAGAGGTAGTGTCAGGTGCCTTTCAATGGAACTATTAACTAACCTATATTAATGTACACTTGTATATTATATAACTAAATAAATTTTAATCATCATTTTTTTATACAAACTATGTAGAATATTGATATTTGGGTAAATTATGGATATTCTCTCGAGCTAAGCTCAAAAAATTGATACCTACTGGCTCATAATTTTATGTTTTGACTTTACTCTGAGTTCTAGTGAATTTTTATAAAATGTGGAATTAAAATGATTAAATCTGAAGAATATTACTGATTCTTGTATGAGTTCTGAAAGAAGAATTTGTTTTTTAATATTAGCCTATAATAAAATTATTCTTTTTATTTTAAACAAATAATAAAATTATGTGACTGTCTCTATCTGTATAATATTATTATGTGTGTAGTTTGTGGTTGCATTTTTGCTCCTGTAAATTAAAACAACTCGATTTCATACTTATTGCGAAGTATTCTTTAGGATCTTCTATTATAATAAATTTAAAAATTAAAAATGAAACATTTCAAAAAAAATCGTAAGCCTTACATTCATTTCATTTAATGTGCATATTTTTCATAAACCTTTACAAAAATTCTGTCCCGTGACCATATATTCTTAATTTACCGATATTTGTTCTATTATCAAAAACGGTCATGTTAATATTTCCTTTATTCGAATTTAACTTTACTACAAATTTCTTTTACATTTCATCTAAGCTACATTCAAGTTACAAACACTCGCCTGTAGCAAACTGAAAGACATTAAATTATCAGAAAACAAAAATGACAAAGACCATGTGAGGATAGTTTATAGTAATTGATTTCGAATATAAAATTAAAATGTATCAGTTCCCCCTAAAATGATTGCTTGTTTAAAATGATCTTTTGAAACGTTCCACTCCTTTCAAAGTGAGAATAAAAACTCCGCTTGAATATTATTCTTCTTGAATCATAATTTAAATAGTGAAAATAAGAATTTTAGTTAAATTGATTAATTTTCTGAAGTCAATCGATAGTGAATATTGATATCAGTCTCCTTCAAAATTGATGTATTGAAATAACTGTTTAATTTTTTTAGCCAAATTTATTATGTTGTCAAACTTCCATATCCTAAATGTTTTATTTTAATAAGGTAACAGCATTTTTGAACATCAATTTACTTAATTTTATTACACGCCTTGTATGCGCAAACGGGTAGGTAAGTAACGACTTTCAGAACACACTTGGGTTCCGTATAGCTCTTTTTTTTGTGTTTTGTAATACCAACAAATCTAGAAAAATGGACTGAATTCCGACATCAAAATCTTATTTATTGCCGTAAAGTGTATTTTTAATGTATCAATTTGCATCGATTGAATTTTGTACATTTACATTTCCATGAGTTTTGATTTTTTGATTTATTAATTTTTTCTAACGACCAAAGTTTCACCTTTTGGCATCTCAATGCAATTGAAGCGCATACATGAACTTGAACTGATAGTTTATATAAATACGCGTTCGTACCAATAGCATATTTCATACTGACTCAATATAAAATAGTTTTTTTATTAAAACTATTTCAATGCGAATCCTTTCAAGACACAAAAAATAAAGTGAGCTTAAAACAGATGAGCTTCCAAACGTTTGCTTGCACTTAGAGCCTCATAAATTATATAAGAATAAATAGGTAGAAAAGTTATATCTAAATCTATTACTAAGGTAAAAAGCTCAAATTTTTCATTTGATATTTCTTCTTTTTTTAAACAAGAGAAGAAAAGCATGATTTTAAAAACCTTTGTAATGGTTAAAAATTAAATCCGATCCATCTGATTAACTCTCAATATTGTAATGCAAAACAATTCAATTTGAAAATACAATTTGTACTTAAACTTTGTAAATAGAATATTCTAGAAAAACTCGATGGCTAAAACATAATATATTATATAACTCAATGTTATATTCATATTCGTTATAAATTCTTGAATGATACATTTATTGGAAGTAAATGAATAGTTATTCTGATAGGTGCAAAATATTAATATATATTTCGTTGAAAATTAACATCTAATATTTTAAGCAAACTGACATATGCGGATGCCATTACAAAACTTGTTCGATGCAATATCACTAGAGCGATCGATTAATAATTAATTGAAAATATGTCGTATCTGAACCTCACTCATTTGTTAATGTCAACGCTGATAGAAAATTAAACTATACTCAGTAATGAATATAAAGCATACTTCATCGTATTTATAGACTGAAAATTGTCATATTATAAAGAACGAAAGAAGCCATAGTATATTTCTTTTTTATATTATCCAACCATTCAATTAATTATAGGCCATTTTGCTACAAAATACTTGAAAGTTAGAAGAATATTAGATATTCCATTTTTTATATGAAGCAATATAATTTTAACGGGTCCTTGGTACATTGGTCAACGCCGTTAGCTTCCGTAACGTACCTCACTTGTTAGAGCTCAATTACGAGCATAATTCTTTCAGTCAGCGACTTGTTTGAAGACATTCGTAATTGTGTTGCTTAAAAATTCTTTTCCACCCATCCGATTCCGAAATCGGGGCTTATCGAATATCTAACCACTAGTCCTATTCTAGTATCTTGAAGGAGCCGATATGCACCGCACCGCATTGGGAGCAGACATGAATAAAAAAAGCAGAATTATGAGCCCGTGCGACGAGGAGTCAAAAAGTAAAAATCAACATGTTGTCAAAATCTTCAATGTATCCTTTAAATTGTTATGTTATGATAACTAAATAAAATGCCCCGCCTCATTTTCCAACTCTTCCACATGTCATGGACATGACATGCAGAAAGCGATTCGTCCAATGCCGATGTGTCCAATATTTTTTTGTTTATATTTAAAGCAATTATAGACTGACTGGCTTTTGAATGTAAAAATCTCATTTATAACGATTCATACAACACGATTGAATAATAAACTATCGATACTTTTTATAATTAAAGCATGCAACAAAAGCACGTCGTTTAATACTAGCATTGCAAAGAGGACATTTCGGTTTTTGCTGTGAAACGCCACGTTAGTCCAACTATTCAGTATTGGATCAGTTTTCGCTTAAATCAAATAATAAGATATAGATGAGAAGTTAAAAATTATGACTATATGATATATACAGCGAATAAACAAGCGTTGATGCATGCACTATTGTTTATCGCAATCCACCTCATCAGAGTAGATAAAAAGTCTTGAATGTTCTATGGACATCCAACAATTTCAAACACCATTAGTGTAGATACACTGCAGAATAAACCAAGTAAGAAGGGGATGACGCTGTAGTTGGAGATGTACAGAACTTCTTTGATTACACTTCAGAAACTTTATGTTTCTTTTTTTGCAGGATTTGGCCGTAACTTTGCGCTTTTTAGAATAAGCCAAAATTTGAATATTTTTCTATTTGTTGTGTTACTATGTGTGAAATAACATAATCATCTTTTTTATTGTGATATTTTCCACCAATCGTTTTTTAATGAACTTGTGATTATATAATATAACTGATATAACGAATTCTCTATTCGAGCATATATGGATACTAGTAACAAATGGTTTTATCCAACCAATTTTCTCTAAGGCATGGTCACGCTCAAAAGTTTGAGTGCTCAAAGAAAAATGTAACTGGCCATATAATTCCTTCGGCTTATCCGAGGCCAAGATAAGAATTTAAAAAAAATGAGAAATCTCGAATATGAGTTGTTGGAGTTGATATGAGTGAATATGAGTTCGAGGAGAAGAACCACCATGCCAATGGGGATGCCACTAGGAAAAGTTATAACGATTTTTAACGGTATTGCTTCGGATGTCAACAAATTTCACATGGACGTGAGTGAGTTCAGACGAGTAGTTAGTTTTTTTTATGTATTATATGTAGTTGATTTTGTTGGAACTCACTCGGTTGATTTGTTTGTCAATTTGCAATGGTATAATCTTTTGTTCATATTGCAAAAGTCAATATACTTATAATTTGTTATTTTTGTAATGTAAATAATGTGTAGAAATTGTTCTGACAATGACGTAAGCCGAAATAACTATCAAGAAATCTATAAAATAATTTATGTAGAACTAAAATACAATGCTATTTTTTTCACCGCGCTTTAATGGAGTTCTACCAAATAAATCCCAATTCAATCAATAATATAATTTCTGTATGACTAAAATACATTGCAACTACATTTTCACCTAGTTATTGTGGAGTTATATGTAGATTTTTTCACCATAATTATAAAAAAAAGATGGTTAAATTTTTGTTTCTTAAGCCACACCCACGTTGGTATACCTGTCAAGCGTGTTCAAGAGAACATTTTGTGTTTATTTTCGTAATGCATATTAAAAGCACTTATGGATATTATCTTCATAGTAGCTGTGGTCATACACAGCCATTAAGGCAAAGTACATATCAAATCTGTTGGGATAATAACTATCTTGTTTTATGACCCAGCGTCATTGTATTAGGCTGACGGGGGTCTCTCCATCCCAGAAACCTCCACCATATTATTTACACCCGTTGAATTTAAAATATCACCATCAACACACTAAGGGATGGCTTTCTTTATTTAATTCACGATTTGCTAATTTATATGGGACTATATACTGTTAAGGAAAATAGAAAAATAGTGTATAAAAATCAAAGAAGCCGTACACAGTCCACATAAAATAATTAAAGTTGTGTACGAAGTCCCACCGTCAATTGTTGTTCTTCGTAGAGGAAGTTTCGAGTCAAATTTATTATGTTTTTAAAGCAACTTACAAGGAGCCAAACCTATCTCATTTTTCTCTGCTTTTCAAGAACATACAATTGTTATTTACTACCTTTAAAGGTGATGCTTTGGCTATCTGATTTTTGAATTAAATATAAAATAGCAATTAATCATTATGTATTGTTTTAAGGTTAAGTATGAAGAATATGTCCGGTCCGTTATGTAGTTGTCAACGTTGTTGGCTTGCGTGCCGGACCACCCGGGTTTGATTCCCGGTACCAGTGGATTTTTTCAGTCGATAAATCTGTTCAAAGACGTGGGTGTTGTTGATTATTCTTATCTACATTTCCTATCCCAAAGAGCGACGCATAGCGAGAGCGATTAGCTAACCGCAAGTTCTATCCGAGTCCTCGTATACTTTCATCCGCTACTCTTTTCGAAAAAAGAGAGGTTGAGTATCTGAGTAACAAGGAGTTATCGTAGAAAAATATTTGTTGAGATAAACTCCGGAATCTTCGTATCCACTTCTCATCTCATATTGATGTTTTTTTACACATAACGTAACATTTTATTTTGTGTCTAATTGTAAAATAAAATTCATAGCTAAAAACTGGCAAAAATTGAGATACGTTTCTTTAGGGACCAAATGTCAGTAAAATAAAATGACAAGCTGATACAAGCTGAAGTGCAAGTGTAGAGCTTTATATTCGAGTAAATGATATTGGTTTTTAACGCTTTGCTTAATCTTCCCACGTATCTGATATTACGTATTCTAAAGTAGTTTAGTGTTATGTTTTGCGATAGAGATGAAGCTGCCCGCCTATTGATCATCATAGAAGAGTATATATATATAATATGAAACATATACTTTCGTATTAGTATCATAAACGTCTCTTTATCGACACTATATTTAAAAAAAGTTCTAACTGCTCTTGACCCTGTTTTGAGATATGAGCGTTTGAAGTTTGGATCAATCATAATATTTAATTCAAAAGAGAAAATTCACTTGTAACAATGAGCAAGTAAAAATGTTTCAAAATACTAATTTAAAGCATATTTTTACACAATTTAACCAATTCTATTGAGAAATAATGATATTATTGATTTAATGATGGAAATAATTATGATAATCTTAAAACATTGTCAAATAAATTTAGTAAAAAAATCTCAGTAATTCAATAATAATATATGATTCTGAAGTTATCATAAATGTTAGACGTTCATACACACTTTTCCGACGAAAAGGTAATTTTTAGCCAAAATGTCAGTTAGAACCTTTTCAAAGTTAGGTAACAATATCTCTGTCAAACAGCGTAACTTGAGTATGAGCAAGAAGGATAATAACAAAAGCAAACGCCAGCCTGCCCTTATACATTGCACACATCTTTAACTTACCATATTATTAAGTAAGCAATCGAAATATTTACAGCACTTGAAAAAAATTGCAAGAAATTAATTAAAAATATGCGCAATAATGCAGTCATCAACTGTCATATGAGATCCCAGACGTTCATAAAATAATATATAATTTATATAATATCTCTTTCGCTCGTACCCTGCTCCATTCACTCATTATTATTTGAGCATTGCGTCCAGACCTACAGTCTTGTGTTAATACGGTGTTGTACGGATTTGCTTAAATTTGTTCAAATGTTCCTGTCGTAGAAATCTTGCCGAACAATAGTTTTTTTTAATGAAAAATACTGCTTGAGATACATTCATTTAAAAAATACTTATATGATGTAGAACAGGGGTCCCCAACCTAATTGGACGCGAGAGCGCATTTAAAGAAAAATGTGGGGCAGCGGGCGCCACCTATTTTTTCTAAGGATATTATAAAACGATAATGATTTTTTTCAACCACGTCCGTTCCTCACGTGGAGAATGTGAGAAGAAAAGAAGAGTATCGTCTTTGCGGCGATTATCTTAAAATATTATCATTAAAATTTTCTTTTCTACGAGAACTATTTGTTAAAGCAATTGCTCAACATCTCTTTTTTGAATAAAGTGAAAACTCGTTGAAAATATTATCAGTGTCAATGTTTTCTTGTGACCGTGACTTTTCTTGAACACAACCTGCAAAACATGAAGCTATTCATATACATGAAAAAATAATTTAATTGACGATAATTTCAAGTTATTAGTCCGAAGGTCGGTATTGGATTAAAATCGATACATTAAATAAACTACATATGAACCTGTTACGGCGATATCTCAATGGTGCACTTTTTTAAGACGTCACTGACTAAAAAAACCTTGTTTATAAATAAACGTTTCAATGCTTACCTCATTTATAGATACATCATTGTTCATTTTTAAGGTCAAATTCTATTTCCAGCCTGCATTTTCTGTTCTTTGTGTTCCAAATTTAGCTTGCAGCTGAAATTAAAACAACATTTTTTCAAGCCAAAAAATACTTTTAGATTCGTTTTTGTGATTACGTAAAGTATAACTTATGCAAGTGTTTTCTGAAAGCTCCGGATCTTGTGATGAATAAAGCCTTAATAATTCAACCAGAAAAAATCATTGTTGAATGCAGCTAATAATTATCAATTTAATTATACCTACTTGAGGCAAAACATCAATTAACGTTACATGTAATAATTACACGTTTTAGCTTCTAGCCGTGGGAGACGTGTTATCATGACATCCTACAATGTTTGTATCGAGAATAATATGGACGGACAGTTTATGAGAGGATGGGCGAGTTTCATGAGCTAAATAGATGGTCATGCCTTTGTTAACCCCCAAAAGACGCTCGCAGAAAAATAATTTGTGATCCAAAGGGGGGGGGGGGGACTAAAAATACCCCAGTGTTATGGCTTTATTGCCATAGATTGTATTAAAAATATTGTATTATGTTTTAACAAATCTTTATACATTGTTCTATATGTAATGTAGTTTTTATATAATTATTCATATTTATAGTCGTGAACAAATGGACAAACGGATCGTATTGATGTTCAAGACAGACTGGCGTATTCAAAACTGTTTGCGTGAGCGCTTATCTACGTCTTTTAATGTAAACAGTATCCATTTGATTTGAAAAGTACGTTTGATCGTAGCGCTTTTGAGATAAGATTAAGTTATCTTATCGCGTATGGGCAGTGAAGATTGAATCCTGGCAATTGGTAGCGACGATATAAATGGTTTTCGGTCAATAATAATCCAACTTATTTTCTTTTTTATTTAATTGCGACGAAACTAGTCGATCAAACTCATATTTTTTACTGCAAAAGGTGTCCAAAACAATGATTTAAAAATACCAAAAGTTTACAGATTGTATCACTGATATTAAGATAAATATTTAAGATAAAGTGGCAGTGGTGGTAGAATTTATTACCCACCGGGATGGAAATGTTAACAACGACGATGGTGAGGCCATTAGAATATTTACCGGATTCTTCGTGAAATATGTTGAGAGTAGAACGTTCTCGAAAATATAAATTTCCGTTACGTCTCGTAAATTATAGTTTGAAATTGACATGGTACTTTGTATAAGAAGCATTGATATAATAAATAGATTTTTTTTCAATTTAACATATAATACTGTTGAAGTGCATTGAATTCATTTTTTTAAATTATTTAAGACTAGCGAGTACCCGGCATGCGTTGCAATGTCACTCAAATAAATAAAGTGTGTTTTAATTCTGTTTATTGAAGTGCTTTTGCTTATTAAAAATAGTTATAAAATCAAATTTGGTTTATTTGGTGGCATTTAAGTTTCAGGTTTGCCAAATATCAATTTTACAACAAGAAAAAATCATTGTGTATATCAAATCATTGGTCATTTGACCACATTGGATCAGTTTTGAAATCAAGGCAAAGCGAATAAAAAGTTCTGGGTGCTTTAAGAAATAAAATGCAGATTCAAATAAATAAAGCACTTTGTTTCACTTAGACTCTCGCTGAATTTTTGTGAAATCGAATGAAAGCCCAAGCAAGAAGGGCTTTAAATAACGACACGATTCTTCTAATGGTGGTGTACAAACGAAGCAATAACAATACAAGAGGCTCTATCTACAAGGCGGAATATTTTTATTTAAAAAATATAAATAGCAGCACTCCGGTGAAACAGCCATTTTGAATGATTTAAATGTGAGCTTTCACTGTAAAAAATAAACGTTTAACGTGACATTGATAATATCTTATACAAGTGTGCATGATATTCAAAAAGGTTGAAGCTTTTTAAATAAATTGGAAAATTCCTTGAATGTAATACAAATAATAAAACAAATTTGTAATATAAATACAACAAAACATTTGAGATGAATATTTTTTTTCTTTTCCAAATTTCAATCATGTTTTTATGGTTACTGTTTATGGGCTCAGCGACATATGTATCTGTTATCTTGTTTATTGTTATAAAATATTAATCAGCTCTATATAGTATATAAAACCGTTTGAAAGTATGTTTGTTAGTCCCGTATGCGTTCCTTCACCTTTCATATCAGGCTTTCAGTGAAAAAGAAAATGAACAATATCATTGAAGCTACAATTTTAAATAAGAAATTTAAAATATAAAATGTACTGTTGCCACGCATCCTAATAATTCTAGCAGACAGGACATTAAATAAAAATGTTTGCAGTTTTCGGTGTGACTCGCATTTTCAATAACTATAAACAAATCACAGTGACAATCACTACAAGTGTGTGGACGAAATTTAGAATATCCATGCTTTTCACATGGACAGCTGTATGTGGCCTGCTCACGCGTTGGAAAGAACAGAAAAACAAAAAATATTGTGCATCCAAAAGCACTCCACTAAACAAAAATAAAACATAAACAAATTATTTTTTTGAGCACTCGCTAACTTTTGATACAATGTAATGGAAATATGCGATTTTCAACCTTTCATTCAAAGTCATATTTACAATAATAATAAATGTTTGAGATAACCCAATAAATACATAACAATACGACACAATAATTATCGGTACATTCTAGTATTTTCATTATAAAAATTATATGCCATTACGGTTAAAAACTATTCATTTATATTGCTATATTCAACATTGCTTGCAAATATCATATCTCCACGAACAACTTTTGTATGAAAATCATTGTGTAAATCAGCTTTCAATCTACATATGACGTTTGGTCTATTAAGTCAATCACTCATCTCTCTCTTCGGAGTGTGATAAGAAAGAATGAGACATCTAAGAAAAGCCTTGCTCAAGATCGATAGCTATTGATGAAATATTATTGCTGTTTGAATTAAATTCAGTGACTTGATCATTATTTACTTTTTATGATTGAAATTTAATCACTGCGTATCTGAATTATATCACATTTATAAGGTTAAATAAACAGAAATTCTAAACACTTTACTTGATTCACTTCGCAAATATGTTTTCAGTAAAATATTTGAATTGTAATTTATAAACAGCGACGAAAGCTTCTCATAGAAAACTGCTTCTTTTTGCAAAGTAAATAAAAAAAAACGGATGGAGTCGAAGCCGATACCAATTGATTGATTTTTTAGTGAGAAATGAATTCCACATGCTGAATTTATGGTTCAATATTCTTTTTCTCGCTGTGCGCAAGGTAAAACACTTTCATTAGCTATGTAAATTATTGTTCTATCAACAGTGTTTTGCTAAAAGAGAGTTTTTTCTAGAAGAGGCAAATAGCCAATGCTTTAACAAAATAAAACAACTTGATGAAAAAGCTCTTTTTTGACTAATGAAAACCAGAGTAGTTTTTCGCCAAAATAAACCAAAAGCTGAAATAATTATTTTCATACTGAATCATTAATGAAAATACAAACTCGTTAAATGCACATTGCCGGCTAAAATCGTCATTCTGTACGTGTTATTTTGGTTAAAAAGGTGTTTTCTTACGCTCGGTCCTCATAAAATGACGCTATTATTCAAATATGTATAAATGGTGTAAATAATACAATTGTTCGGGACTTAAGAATATTATATTCATTAATTTACTCAATGACGTATTGTGATATATCAAACCTTGAATATATTGGCTTGAATTCTAGAATTGATTGTCTTAATATATTGATACTTAACCTTTCCAAAAAAAATTATCCGGAGTGACTACACATCACCGGATCAGATGTGTATTTTGGGACAGTAAAGGAAAGGTTAAAGCAATCTATAATTTTATATCACAAAATATATTCGGTGGATGTTTATTTTTTCCCACGCCCACGCCATTCAAGCCTGAAAAAGACAGTTGTGATTTATACAAACAACACCCTAATATTCTGTCTTCATTCACATATCTAAAATATGAATAAAATAATGTAAATACGTTTTGATTTAATGTCGTATTATAAGGACTCATAACACAAAATAGTTGTATATTTAAATGGAAGTCCAAAAGCTGTTGCGATCATAATTAAAAACAAAAAGCTACTGCCAAGCACCTTTACGGTAATGATTTTACTCTACTATACATACAACTGCTAGTTCCATGAATGTCAGTATAGGCAATATGGCCATTTTAAATGATACGGTTAGTGGTTTATATTGGCCCATAGAGACAGTCTGGGAAAGTTCGCTGAAAATTTTTAAGCCAGAAATGTTCAGAAAATCCTGCTACTTCTTCTAAGAAAGTAAGGTCTATATTTTTTATACATTTTGAAATGTTTTCTAGACTAACTATCTAAAATAGATATATTTTCTACCAACTGAATAAAGCTAAATTACAAATTGAACATGTTTTTATATTTGTGTTGTATCCATATTATTTTTTGCAGAACACATTTTATTATCACTTATAATGTGTTCACAATCAATACTTGAAGAATGGTAATATAATAAAAATAATAAAACATTTTTATTATTTTTTATTTTCGATGGTTTCGGCGGTAACTTTGTGGAAGTTCATTTTAATATAAAATTAAAAATAATTTTGATTATTCCACGTATTGTGATATTAACTGTGGCACGTGTTTCGCCTCTTTCAGAGGCATCTTCAGACTTACTATCGCAAAGTTTGCTTAAGTAATGAAGCAAGATTGATTCTAACATTTTAAATTATGAATTTACAGAATGGATTTCGGGTTTTTTTCCTTCTAAAGGAACCAAGGAAGGGGTGATAGAATCGAAACAATGCAATCAAATAATGATACTGATATGAATGAGCTGCAATCAATCAGATTGGGATTTTTCCTTTATAAGGGACGCAAGAGAGGGGGTTATAGAATCGAAACAAAGCAAACAAATAAACATATTTCTAATGATGTTAAACATTACAAACTAATAAACTAATGAGCTGCAATCAATCAGATAGGTTAGTGATTACTCTATTAATTGGAATTAATGTAAGTAATGGCGAGCAACCTGTCCTATTAAGAATATTATTTATTAATATTTCTTTTTTATAAAGAGTTTTATTTATTTCTAAAAAATCTAGACTATTCATCTTTAAGCCTTTTTTATTTGCTTGGTGGAGTTTTTCTAAATTACTAGTCTGATTAAAATTATGATAATTTTCTATTGCAAAATGATTGGCAAAATCAGAAAAATTATTACTTTTTAGATATCTTATATGTTCATTAATTCTAATATTAAAGTTTCTACCTGTCTGTCCAACATAAGAAGCTGGACAGTCTCCACAAGAGAATCGATAGATACCACTCTGTGACGATGAATCTACGCGATCTTTAGTACTTATTCCGCTTAAAATTTATTGGATCAGGACCGGTTTCGCTCATGGCAAGCATTCTCAACTGATAAGAAATACAACGAAACAGTAATATTTATACAAACGTTAAGTAAGAATGAGGTCTTCAACATTTTAATTATAGTCTATTTTTCTTGTATTTTGCTTTAATTTATTTGTTTAGTTGTAATACCAATTGTTTGTCATACCCTGTTATTGATATTAGATAACTTCATGCTAGTCATCTCTTTATCAATTTTCTAATGATACAAGTCCAAAATGTGAGTGTAATGCATCTTAATTAAAATCAATAATAAATCGTATTCTAGGCGTTTTTGATAATCTCAAAATGCATTTACTCGATAATTGTGTACAGATCGTAATTTCAACATTGATCTCATTGACTTGCTGAACACGACTACAAGGTGTCAGCCCTACAAAAGGTCTTGATTACATAAGAGGTACATATACTATAAACAAGATATGGTAACACATGTAGGCCTCGAGATGGCAATGGCAGGCTTTTGAAAACAGGGTGACTTAAAACGAATGTTCACTATTTGAGGAAAATATAATTAAATAAATCCGATAAAAAAAGTTCATTGGAATTGCAAGATGATAAGTTATATGCTATCTATTTGCTGGAGCGTCAAAATCTAAAGCACGTTAGCATCAAAGTTCTTCCTGTCTCCTTCGTCTATATGTTAAGTTTATACTATATATTCAAGCTGCATTCCCTTCCAATCGCTTCAGACATAAGGACGCGATCGCTACAGTTGAAGAGGTAAAGTTCTTTTTTCTTTATACCTATGGAGGGTCAACAAAACGAATGGCTCTCGGCTTATACCGATTCTCTGATTCCTTCACTACATAATTCTGCAGGCAAGAGATCGTTGGGTTACAGTGATGGCTCACTGCCTTGTGAAACTTTTTAGAGGTTTCACGAACGAACTCGCGATAGTGAGTACTTAAATTCCTTGTGTAACACCGAACCACGCACGTCCCATGGAGCATCTTATATTTGCCATAACGACTTATTCTGAAAAATCTGTGCATTTTTCAGATATATTTGGTGAGCAAAAGCCCATACTGGTGTAGCGTACACCACAATTGGACAAGTGACAAAAAAAAGATACTATAAAAGTTAAAATTAAATAAAAATAAGTTTCGAATCTATAACCCCCTCATTGCTACCCGTTAAAAGGAAAAATTCCAAACTATATTTTGTAATTTTATCATTTTAAAATATTAGGATCAATCTTGCTTCATTACTTAAGCAAACTTTTCGATAGTAAGTCCGAAGATGCCTCTGAAAGAGGCGAAACGCGTGTCACAGTTAGTATCACAATACGTGGAATAATCAAAGTTATTTTAAATTTTATATTAACATTAAATTCTTACGTAATACCTTTCAAATCATAAATCGTGGTTTCGTCTGAAAAAACTTACTTCCACGAAGCATTCGAAGTAATACTGCTGAATAATATAAAACTTGTTGAAGCATTCAGCTTTGACTGTTGCTCTGCTTTGATAAAAAAAAACATTTATAAACAATAAGTAAAATAAAAAGAGTTTAAATCCACAAAAATATGTTATGTACATATTCAATATATGTAGCTGTTTATACCTTACTGTATTGTAGCTCTAACAGTGTATGCTTATTCAATTAATAAAACTATTCATATAAAACAGCTACATATATAAGCTTCGAAACATTTAAATTCTTAAAAAAATACGAAATTATTTGCGAATTAAAAAAAAAAAGTAGGCAAAAATACAAAATTTGTTTAATACTCCAGTATTAAGTCTTGTACTATTCGGAACGTTATTTGATATCAATAGCACGCTGTCAAGCTGAAACAAAACCATAAAATACGTAATCATACAGATAGTGAAGGACTTAAACTCATTTAGTGTAAATGTTTGCATTTAAGTGTAAAATTTACTATCTGTGTGTATGCTTTATACTGTGGATGTTGATTAAATTTACTTGCAAGAGTTTTGCAATATTTTAATTTTATAAAAAAAGCTAACTGGTTACGGATAAGAAATATTTATTGACTCATGCTTTGCAATCCTTATGCACGCATTTCAGCAGGATACTATGAGCTATATCTCAAAGTGATCCTAAAACTAAGATAGCAATTTCTTGAATCGAATCTAAATGCTTCTTAGTTCCTAGAACTTACGGAGATTGAGATAGTGCGTTCGTCTGGTAATGGATTAACTTGTTACTTGTGACCTATTTTTGTTGCGACGCACAGTTACTTTGATAGAAATTCAACGACTTAAGTATTCAAAAGCAACTGAATCAATCAAGCTGTAAAAATCTGTGTGCCAGGAGAGTGAACTCAATATTTACTAATACGGTTTATTTCTAGAAATATAATAATCACATTTTGTTAAAATCGCATTCATAAAATGCTTTAATGTAATTTTGTGGGTACGCTAATTTGGGAACAATTTTTTTTAGTTTTATTTATATTCAAATCAAATTCTAAAAAGATGAAGAATCAAATAAAATATAAATATATATTCTCATATAAGTCATTTTACCGCGTAATTGAGATTCTATCAAACCCAAATGTACATACAAATATAAATTTGTCTTCTGCGGGCCTTTTTACCAAAGGCATCTAAAATGAGAAAAGTGCCGATTTGTATGTTGAAAAAATGTTTATACTATGAACGCAAATAGTTTACAAACGACCCATTATAATTTGTACATGCTTTATCACAGTTTAATTCAGGCAAAAAAGGAATTTTACAATATAAATGTGATATTCTCTTCGAGATAAACATTAAAATACTTATTGATTGATTAGGCATTTACTTGGTAGAACTCCAATATAATACGGTGAGAAAAATAACAATGTATTTTAACTCTACATAAATTATTTTATATATTTATTTGTTGATAGCTATTTCGGTTTACGCCCTCGTCAGAACTATGTTCTCGTTCTAGTATGAACTAGTTCTGACGAAGGCGTAAGCCGGAGTAGCTATCAACAAATATATAAAATAATTTATGTAGAACTAAAATACATTGCTATTTTTCTTACCGTATTAAAATACTTCTTAATGATGAGCTAATGCTGTGAAAAAATACAACGTGCCTGATTGAAAATAGTACTCGAAAAACGGATATTTTCAGTTCAAAAGATGATTTATTTTAAATTTAAGATACGTGGTCTAAGTCGTTGTCTTCTGTTGCGTTTACTTTTAAAGTGTTCACTGTAAATACTAAATTGTATTAAAAAATAATTATATATTTTTTTGTAAATGTTAAATAATAAATTTATTTGCATCAGGACCGTTTTCGCTTATCGCGATAATTTTCGTCTATTGTGTGTTCATGGGTTCTTATCTTAGTAAGAGCAGATTAATAAATTGATTTTTTTAATCAATTTATTAATCGCCAACCTAAGAGTCGTGACCCCAAAAGGGGTCGCCACGGGTTTTCTTTGGGATCACTAATTTATACAGTTAACTAAAAAAAACAATTAAATGCATTATCGTTGTTTTATTTAATTAACTCATTAAAAATTGCATGAGGGTCGCGGGTCACATGGCTTTTATAAAAAGGGGTCGCTACCCGAAAAAGGTTAGGAGCCTACGACTGAAGGTCTCGAGCTATCAAGTTGTCTCAGTGTTGATCTTTAAGAACTTTAATAAAAAAATCTTCTTGAATTCATCTTAAATGATAAACAAATATCCTGTAAATTCGCTTTGTTAAACCTTTATCACTTTTTTATGAAATTAAATACCAAGTTTTTGTAATCGTTTAACTGACATCCTAAAATGAATGATTTAAGTTATAAACGTTTTTTATGGGTTATTGCCTAAGGCCGGTTATTGACATTTGAAATCTTGTATAAAGTCTAAGTTTTAATTGCAAAAAATAAAATTTAAAAACTCCAACAGAAAATATAATCTTTTCTTTCTTAGTTTGCTTTTCGGCTCTTCGACCGGCTAAACTAAAATAATTACAAACGCTTATGGTTCACAATGCAAATATAGCTGAGCTTAAATCGAATTGATTTATGAAACTTTATAATTACTCCAGTGCATTTTCAAAGATTTATTGGAGTGAAATGTACAACTGATTTCCCACTAAGAGTGTCTGTGATATATTTTCTTAGTAAATCCACTTTATTAAGGTCTCTATACAAATAATCAAGCCCCAGGGGAATCTCATCCCAATGACTGCCTAAAGACTCGATAATAACGGTTTGTAGGTGTCTACAAGACGCACAGACATCGAGATGCTACTTTGTAAAGACGAGCCAAGCAAGATATTCATACATTTCAAGGACATTTGTATGTTAATTTTTTTCTACTCTTGACTATGATAACTTCATTTGGATCTGACGTTTGTTTGACGGGTGCTTTGTTGTGTGTATATTTATGGTATAGAGATCAGTTTAATGATATAAATTTATAATTTGTCTAACTGTTATTACTTTAAAACTTATAAAGCTTATTATATAATTAGACATAATTTTATAATAATGTTCGCTTGTCCGTTTTCTCGTTCTATTATTAACCGTACTGATGTTAGGAAAATAGATAATTTTCTCAATAGTTTTGTGCATTTGGTCAGTTTTAAATTTATAATTTTATTTATAGCTATTGATTGAATTGGCACTTACTAGGTAAAACTCCATTTTAACACGGTGATAAAATAGCAATGTATTTTAGTTCTACGGAAATTATATGATAAATAAAAACAATAATACATTTTTATTATAATGCCTTTCCACCAAGTATTGACAGTGAACACCTTAAAAGTGATATATGATACATAGTTGATAGCTATTTCGGTTTACGCCATCGTCCATCGTAGTTCTAACTTTTATGACTTATTGAAAAAAAGAAACTATGCCATTACAATTGATGCTGATGCGCCATTCATTTGAAAAATATTATTATGTTGCAATATTTAATTATTTGCAGAATAGTACAATTAAACTCATTACTACATAAAGAAAAAGCTGCCAATCTGGTTCAAAACGGTATTTAGTCGGCAGAAAAAACTAAATTCCTTACATAATTTCTACAATCTATAGTTGGACCAAGGTGCGATTCTTGAGGCATACTAGCATGTGTACGAAAAATAATTAATATAAACGCACCAGGCATATCGGCGTGGATTCGACAAATATGAAACAAAAAACATATTACCTTGTTCGAATTTCCTACTACTTGATTTATTTATGAAAATAGCACAATCAACCTGGTCAAACGTTTTTGACATATCCGTATAAATAGCTTCGATCTGACAATAGGAACAAAAGAATAGACATGCTTTTCTTACAATTTATGTCCATAAATAATAGCCTTCGCTAAAAAAATATTGATAGTAAACGCGTTGTCGACATCTTAGTGACCTTAATCGTAGTTGATGGTTTGAGTATTTCAGTATACGGTGTCGTCTGGCATTTATATCGAAGAAAGCTGACTTTTTGCTTCCTTGACTTTTGTTCAAAATATTAACATCGAAAAACGTACTATGTAGCAAACAAAACTATAAAAAATCTTTTACATGGCAAATACACACATTTAAATTAATCTTCATCTCTTTTAAGGTGTTTGTTTTTTCTTCGTGGAAAGTCAGTGTATTTATATAAATCTCTCTGGTTTCGATATTTACAGAATATAAATTTGGAAAAGCACAAAAAAGTGTTTTATAAATTTAATTGTTCTTCATCGTTCCTCTTGTGACTTAAAGAACCACCTAACTGACAAATTGGCTCTTCTAAATCAAATTCTAATTAAAGTTTTAATTTTGTTTAATTAGCTCTGTAGCGTATGTGTTACCTGTCCATTCTTGGCGAGAAGATATTTTTTTTATTAAAATAAAACACATTTTTTTTTTTACCAATTCCACATTTTGTTTTATAAAGATCGTAAGCTGCTTTAACTGATCATGTTCGTGAAGATCAAATCCAGTCATCTTTATAAATTATGTGGAATTCATAAAAAATGCAATCAATAACACAAAAACTGTTTGAAAACAATTTTCAGCCAAGAAGCAAAAGAACCCTATGAAAATAATTTCATATTAATTTGACATTATGAACTGATTTAATATCATGGACGTCAAATCTATTAATAAAACACTGGCAAAATAAGCCCTTTGGCATATTGGCCTCCAATATTTACTACCCACTGGAAATTCGTAGATGGTGAAATATCTCCACGGGTAATTAATATTCTCGTTAAATATTTGAAAACCTATATAAATTCTAAATTAAAAATTACGCCGTTCGAATTAAAGTTAGCGACGATTATATCAGCAATATTTTAGTCCTTGAAGATTTAGTTTGACGAATATATTTTTAGCTTCATCATTTATGGACGACTCAAAATGGAAGTCTAAATTCACTGTGATTTAGCTGAATATGAATTGTGTCACTGGTCATTTGTCAATGTTCCCTCGAACAAATTCTGTTGAAATATTTCATTAGCTGGCCATATTCTCCATATTAAGAGCGGACATTGATTACAAAATAATATATTGAATTAAATTAATTCTTCTCTTTGATGTCGCTTTTACAAATATTTAAAGCCATATTGATTCACCAGGTCATTAAATTTATCAACTATTGGAGTGCGCGCCCACCTGGAACGAGTGCGCGGAGAACTTGCAAATGCTGCGCGTCCGCACACGCGTAGCTTAGAAAGAGCACCGTATGGACAAGGACTCATAGTATCATCGTATTTTTAACACCTTTGTAAAGTTTTATGAAAATAAAAATAAATGCATCGGTGAAGTAAGCAAATGAAAATGAAAACGAAATACTATATGGGGAATATTTAAAATCTCATTTCTCGTGTGAAACAGTCATAAAAAAGAATATTGATTTAAAATTTATTGAAATCAATTTTGAAAAGAAGCTGAGAAAATATGGTTAATTTGCATTTGAATAGAAACATTGCAACGATATTTACCGTAAAAAATATATTTGCAAGTATTGGTGAGTCCTACTCTTCAAACCTACGTTTTAAAAATTTCAGTATGTAACGAGTAATAAATTACGGAAAACTACTACCCTACTCTAGTTGACACATATAAATGAAGATCACGAGTCATTCTCTACCACGTCATGTACATTTTTCAATTAACTCTCACTTAAAATTGAAGCAATCACGCTAATAGATGTGAATTTACGACAATGTCTGTGTAAGACAAATGAGTTCGGAAACACTGTCAATTAGAATTCATTATTACATAAATACAGTTTTAAGAGATTCAATTTATAGCAATCTCCAATGAGGATTTTCAAGGGTTGGTATTTTTAACCTGTGACCCAGCATTCAAAAATACATCGTCAAGCAGTGGAGCAATCTAAGTCGACCACTTAATTTTTTTTTTTCAATGATTTTACTATTCTTCAGGTCTTTAAATAATGACGCTCGCTTGTGTGTTGACTGTTCATCTTTACACACGTCAACATGTCCTGTTGGAACCACATGTTATCGGTATTTATTTCACCCAGTTTAGGTCACAAGAAGTTGCTTATCATCGATCCGTAGCCCTTGCCTTTGACGGTTTTGACAATGCCAGCTTCGCAGAAGTATGGACCGATGATTCCGCCAGACCAAAATCCGCACCAAACAGTGACTTTATCGAAATGTATTCGGTGGCGGTGTATTAAAATCATCAATGTATTCAAATCGCCCCAAATTCGACAATTTTGCTTGTTTACTTATCCATTCATCCAAAAACGGGCCTCGTCGCAAAAGATAACTTATTTCGCGGTAATACTCGAACTGAACATTAAAATTTGATAATTGGCACGTTTTGTTCAACTCTTTAACATTCCATGGTGATTTGCCGTACACAACTAAAAAAATTGACTACAAATTTGAAAGATGTCACTTTAACAACATGGCTGCTATAACCTAACAAATTTCGAGCGTCTCTATTGAATGAACCTGTATGGTAATCATGGTATCATTTTTATTATTAATCTATCATTTAACTATGGCTACTGCATAGTTAAGCAAATGTTAACCAGGCAAAATTAAAAAATCGTAATATTTATATATTCAACAAAGTTTTGTAAAACAGAAATTATTTGTTGAAAGTTTACATTTTACTTTCACACACACAGCTGTATAAAAATCCAAAGTAAACAGACATTCACCTGGGAGTATACTACAATAATTGATGATTTATACTGTTGCAGTCAATAGTATAATATCTGGGGTATCTAAAGTGAAAAACAAAGTGAATAACAACGTACAAACTTTGTGAAGTAAATGATGATATATTATGAAACAGTCAACAAGTAAATGTGTTTTTAATTCGAGAAGATTCTTTGATATATGTTTGAAAGAATGACAGGCGTGCTCGTATAGGAAGCTTTTCCAAACACACCTTGAAGAATTAAAAGCTCTTAGGTCATTTCCTCTATCACTATATGTACACGGCTTAATTGTCTGCTCCCTGAGTACTGTGCCTTTGAGACCAGCTCAAGCGTGATATTTGACTACCTTCAAAGATGCTTAAATGTAAAATATATTTGCACATAATTTGACCTCAGAACATTTACAGTTTCCTTAAAAGTTTGCTTGTAAAAGTGAACAAATAAAAGTTAAAATTCTCATTCAAAACATCTGTAAACATTACTTTTTTTGGACATAAAGCCTATGTGGTGTAGAAGTAATAGCGTTAACTTGGCAGTCATATAACCCGCTTTCAAATCCCAGCTTGACCAATTTCAAATTATTATTTTTTTACGTTACTTGATATCTTAGGTATCGCAATCTCTTTTCTCTTCGGGACTTAAAATGTGAAAACTTCAATACATTTTGACAAGGGATATTAATAGTAATGTATTTTTATATATAAATTATACTTAGTCCCTCTACAAAAAAAAGCCCAGGTATATGGATAAAATATTGATTGAAAATATATCACAGTGATTTATACTTTATATCGTTTCATATTTGATCAGATGATAAAGTATACTTTATTTTACTCTCATCGGTGACGACTTTTAGGCATCAAATTTTGTGATAAATACCCACAAAAGGTTGTTTGCATACGCAGTATGTCTGAATTCTAAAGCCTAGAGCAGTGGTTCATAATATCTTAAGACATAAGCACCCCCTTGAATCTCAGAGTAAAAAAATATTTGAACAATCATTGTTATAAAATGCCTTTTACCAATGTGGACACTGATCATTTAATGTAGTTTTTCTGAAAAAAAAATTGATACTTATGTTACGTTACTTAGTTTATCAACCTTTCTTTTTCGAAGAGAAAATTGATATAAAGATTGAGCTAGGAGGCAACGAGTAGTTAGGTTATTGTTGTCGTTTTTAATACTGGATGAGTAGGAAGTAATTTAAAACATCACAAACATAAATTTTATCAAACAGAAATTAACAAAATACACAAAATAATATTTTATTTGCTAGGTTTTTGTTGTTTATTAAAAATGAGGTTTTTGAAGGGATTCAAAGTAGAGTCGGATATATACGATTATATAATACCCAAGCCAAGAGTAAGACATTTTTCTCGTCTCCCTGGAAATGCTTTCACGCGCCTCAACATGCGAAACACTGGCGTAGAGTATAAATGAACTTGTTAAAGGTGTGGCTACCGAAACCAATTCCAAAGGTGATTGATTAATTGACTTGATTTTGAGTTTATATTCGAAATAAAGACACGCGATACAAACATCAACTTTTAACCTTTCAATAAGATTAAGTAAACATTTCGCCATTACAGAATGGTCATTAAAGTGTCTGGAAATGGTTCGGCTAATTTTTTTCAATGTTTTCGATCGATAATACCTTTTGTTTTCGATATAATGGCAAACTTTATGACACCATTATGAACGACGTCACTAGTGTATGATACCATCACCTATACAAATTATAAATTCTTTTATACTGAGAGTACCAAATTAAAAAAGAGTGAATGAAAGGCAAACGACTTGAAAGTAAAGAAAGCAGTATCAATAATTTCATCTTAAAAGTAAAGTCAAACATATGGTAGAGAAGTTTTTTGTATAATTAATACAATAGTATTAAATACGGTAAGAAAAAAAACAATATATTTTAATTCTACATAAATTATTTTATATATTTGTTGATAGCTATTTCGGCTTACGCCCTCGTTAGAACTAGTTCGTGACGGCGTAAGCCAAAATAGCTATCAACAAATATATAAAATAATTTATGTAGAATTAAAATACATTGTTATTTTTCTTACCGTATTATAATGGAGTTCTACCAAGTAAATGCCTACTCAATCAATAAATTGTATTAAACCTAATATACGTTATATCAAACATATCTAGACGAGGGAGGAATAAATTATAATTATTTTAAATTATATTCTACTTACAGTATACAAAACAGCTTCTCCACCCATAAGAAGTTGAACTAATATAAATAAAAGGTTAAGCAAATAATGTTAATTTTATCATGACCAATCTAGTAGTAGTAATTGAGTTTTTTGAATTTTGTAGTTTTCTGTGAGTTTTATCGTGAACGACCCGGGTTGCGTCTTCCAGCGTCTTCCTGGCTGAAGCCATTCAAAATGCATGAATAAACTTGGAATGAGGTCAATTCATCGTCTTGAAATGCTTTAAACCAGCAATACTCAACCTGCGGCCCAATCAGCTCTTATGTGCGGCCCAAAATAATTATAGTCACCAAATATTTTTTTTGAAACTAATACCCGAAAAATACAAAACTTTACAAAAATGTGCCCAGCTTCTGCTCACATTATTCTCATCTACGTAACTCTGTGAATATGCGAAGAGCGTATATATTTATGAATCAGCTTACAGATTATCGCCTTGATGATGTGGTAAGAGTAGCCTGTAGTAATCAGGAACCTGATTTTTTAGAAGATAGCTAAAAGTTTGAATCAACGTCAAAATTCACATTAATTAACGATTTAAGATTTTGGATACATTGGTATTTTAGTGTACTTTTTATTTGTTGTTCATTGCTATTTTTTACTTTGAAAAATACATGAATACATAAATGTAAATGTTTACATAAAATAAAATAGTTTTGTTTTGACAGCATTATACAAACATATGTATGCAGTATAGTATGTGTTATTAAGTTTACTATAAGCATGTTGCGGCCTACGTAGAGAAGCAAAAATTGAAATACGGCCCGGAGGAAAAAAAAGTTGAGTATGACTGCTTTAAACGATAAAAATAGAAAATTACAAAATATGAACGATTTTAATTTGAAAGTTTTTATAATTGAACATTTTTAATGATTCCGAGACAATCATTTTCGAAAGGGGTTTTATCAGCTGATGTAATCATTAAGATAATCAATACTTAGCTGGCTTAAATGCGTAAAAAGACAATAAAGTCTTGAGAAAAATGGCCAGGAAACAAGGAACCCGCTTTGTGGTCTCCACGTATGGAAGGAAAAAAAAATGATACCGACATGAAAAATTTCATTCCATATTGGCAATATCAGTCGGTGAAAGAATGATCTTTACCGCACAAATCGTTCCACATACATATATAAACCGATAATTTTAAATTGAGTATAGAAGGAGATTATTTCATGATGGACGGAGGACTTTATTTTTAAGTCGAATTAAAGGTCGTGACCTCCATTTGAATGACATCTGCTAGCCCCGTCTATAGTAACCTCACTATGTGTCCCAGTTCGGCTGGGATTGCCTTAGTTTGAAATGAAATTCAGATATCCCGGGCCCCTTGCGGGCTTGATGTTTTGTCTAAATCTGTCTTGTGATACCCACACAAATCAAACAAGACACGACTTTACAAAAAAAAAATTGAAAACAATTTAGAATTAGGCTGAAAATAGTAAAATCATACAGCAGACAATACAATGAGTTTAATTCAATCAAAATATTTAAATATTCCAAGTATCCTTCATTAATATTATTGCAAGCTTGAAAATAAATACATTAGGTTAGTTGAATTGATAAATTAACTTCACCCCAGCAGTTTTATATTTTTTATCGGTTGAAAATTTCACAATCTGAGTAAATCTAACCATGTTGTTGAAATAATAACAGTGCGGACTAATTATGTTTTTTCATACCACCAAAGATACGATCAGTTATTTAAAAAAGGTTTTTGCATCATGATGTCAGGGCAAAAATCAGAAAAGAAAATATAGAATTATTATTTACATTAACAGCGGTTCAAATATATAAAATCATTGTGTTTTATACGTCATCCACATAATGATATTACTCGAATACCAGTACTGGTTTTGCTCAAGGCGAACATTTTCAACTTAATATATTCGTGTGGTGCTACAAAAAAATGTAGCAATAATACAAACATATAATATTATTGTGTAGATCTTTCAGCACATTTTCAACTGATAAACGAAACGGCTTCTGATCTTTGCACAGTGACGTGGTGCTGGGGGGTGCAAAAGGAAGATTCAACTATTTTTCCGTACTACGGAAGAGAAACAGTTGGTATTGCGAACATCTGAATTGAAAGTCCATGCTATAGAAGTGTTTTAAAATCCAATGAATAGGAAAGAACTCTTGCAAAAATGGTTCAATCTTCCATTGCGCCCCCCAACACCCCGTCACCAGCCGTCACTGTCTTTGCAATATACATATGGAAGGTTTTCGTATGTAAAAGTGTGTGGAAGTTTTCCAGTTTCGCTCATAGCGAGCTTTTTCAATTGAAAAATAATAAAAAAAATTTACTTATTCCAAAATTAGTTTATTAAGTTCAAGTTCATAATTTATCCAACATGAGTAAAAAATTCTTGCGATGATCGAAACTGGTCCTGGTCTCAATAAATTATTTGTGGGATAGGTACAAAAATGTTTTATTATTCTGCAATACAATTTTTTTCCACCGAGTATTGACAGTGAACACCTTTTAAGAGAAGGATCATACTACTAAGACACTTTGAATATTCTGCAATGAAACAATGTGAGTACTTTGTTAATATCTCCGATATTCGTGCCATATAGTAATACAGACCACCATTATCATATTAAATGATGATAACACAAAGACTATGTTAGATTATTGCAAAGCTTCGGTGTGGTTAACTTAGAAGAGAATACAATTTTAAAGCAAATCCTTCTACCATAATATACGACGCTGTTACTACACCTTCATTAATAACTATAATATTTTGCCTAACATATATGAATAATTAATCTTCAAAAGTACTGGATCAGTTAATTTAGGATTGAAAAATATTGAATTTGATATGCATTATTTTGATATATTTATTTAAGCCCGACCTAAAGTGTAATCTGGAGTTAAGAATATATAAGCGTTTTAAAAGATATATCTATAACTAATATTGCTACCCGGCTTCGCTCGGACTAAGCGACCAATAATTATTTAATGTTATATCATTCCCAAAGAATTACAGACCCACAGACATACATACATACATACGCCGTTTCGGTTATATATATGTACTAGTATTGCAACCCGGCGTCGCTCGGACTAAGCGACCAGTAATTATTTAATGTAATATCATTCGACATAATTATATCACAAAATCTATCATCCAAAATAGAGTTAAAATAAAATCACAAACTTTATTTTATTTGATGACAGCCTCATTATCGCCCATTAAAATGTCCAAATTCAAGGAAAAAATCTAATTTGCTGTCAAAGAAATGTCAAATAATACCTTCACGTAAATAATAAACATTATTATTAATAATAAAAGCCGGGAAAAGTTCAGTAGAAGTCTAATTAATTACATTTGACTAAATGTCTTCGCCGATAAAAATTCAAACATATTTTCTTTCATGTTCGTTTTTATGGCAACTTAATGACCAGCAATGCAAAAAGGAATTACAGACCACAGACATACATACGCCATTTCGGTTTTATATATAAGATATAATAATATAATAATTATAATTGTATTTATTTACATAAGCTTGAAATTTCCCAATATTCAGGCAATTTTACCACCTACTTTTAACGTGTTCACTGTCAATTTCCACATTGAATTTATTATGCCTACCAAATTGTAGCAAGTATGAATGTTGTTTCAGTTCTTCTTCTTCCAACTGGAGCGATTCTAGTGTCCTGGATGACTCCCTACTAATATCTATGAGCTGTACCCGGAGGTCATTCATACAAATCTACCTAAGTTTTATGTTTATACTATTTTTGCAAAACACTGCGCATAAAACATCTTTGCGGCCAATTTGTATTCTCTTATTTCTGCCGTGCCCACCTTAAGATTAGAAAAATTGTTATTCAGATATTCAAATGATTGATAAGTTCTTAATAATGAATATTTAATGTCATGGAATTAAATTTGTAAACATACACTTAGCAATGTAGCAGTTAAGCACAATGTAACTATAGAAAAAAAAATCTTAAAATGTTGAATATAATGGTAAGATATTTTTTTTTTTAAAAATGCTGTAAAATAGATTCATATATTTTATAATATAATTGGACCAACTAGTATTTTTGACTGCAATAAGATGTATATAGTGAAATATCGATCACATATAATAAATATATATGAAAAAATAATTCCTATAAAAATATTTTTTGATCAATGATAACTTTGTAGTGCTCAATTGAACTTGATAATGCTCGCTAAAAGCGAAACCGGATCTGATCTAATAAATTTAATAAGTAGAATAAGTACCAACAAAACTTTTTTTTTAAATTTTACAATATTGTCATCCCACCAAGTATTGATAGTCAACACTTTAAAAGGATACAATAGTAAATCCTTTATACAAAGTGTAAAACATCGACAAAGTATTTTTTGAACTGTTTTCATTATGTACCTAAAAAAAAATTTAATACTGATAGATCGTAATTTATTAAAATTTTTATCATTTATAAAGAATGTGGGTAAATTTTGAAGTTTCACATTTCAATACAAAAAATATGTTTTAAAATACAAAGCTAAAATAGCCTATTTAAAGTAAAAAATCTTACAAAAGAAATTTTTCAGTAATATTTCATATATTTTTAATATTATAGTTGTCTAGTTTATAAGCATTATCATTGTGTAAGCCTAACTGCAATGTCGGATAAAACATAAATGTATATCTTTTTAAATAAAAACCCATAATGGCCATGATTTATTACTTCAGCAGACTCGACCGTGTTTATTATTCATAAATATGAAAAGGTAAATAAAAAGTAGCCAACAAAAAGCGTTTGAATTCTAAAAATAGTAAAATATCTTTGAATGTGAGAAATTAAAAGAACAAATTTATTTGGTTAACTTCTTGTAAAAAAATATATTGCCTAACACAAACAGCGTGGTTGATTTTATATAGGACCGGTTTCTCGTCAGTGCTAAATTAATTTACAGTGAGTTAAGTCCTTCCCAATCGATTGAATCTCATAAGTTAATAATTTTGTAATGTCAATGTCATTAGTAGTATAATTATTGTTTGTTATGTTTCTGTCTTCCCTTCCTTGCTTCCAGTAAAAAGGAAAAAACGAAAACACTTTTTTGTAATTTTTGTAAGTGGTTGGTAGGCCAAAAACCATTGCGGGAGTATACTCAATAAATTTGTAAAGTTTCACATCGATCGGTCGAGCGGTTTAGTAGTCCATAGCGGAAATACAGACAGACAAACAGATGAACTTCCACAGATTTAACGCCGAATCCATCGAAAGTATTAGGACACTGCTCGATTAAAGTTATTCCAGTGCTACATTTTATATTGTTTTTAATACAGATGACGTTTTTTTTAAAGTAAATACCAGCTTGTAATAGTTTTAAATTGCTAGTAAATATCAAGGCATACATCGGTTTTATTGGATTACGACTCTGCCACGAATATATATTCACAAAAATTTTGATCGCTGCAAATGCGTATTTTATAAAAATTGAATATTTGTCCACCTTGAACCAAAAGTTTTGGTATTAGAATAGTTATCGTATTATTCAATCTACTAAATGCGTTGTTAAAAAATTGCAGTTAAAATAAATTGATTTGCATTAAAAAAGAGAGCTTTAGTTTTGACGTAAACGTTTTAACATAAAATGAACCTATGTATAAAAAAACATTTCGGCTAAACATATCTGGATTTTAAATAATGTAATGGCCTTGCTATATAAACAGTTTTAAATAAGCACCTATTGTTTCCCTTTTATCACAAATTCATCAGTACAATAGTTTCCAAAGCTTTCATTGCGTACCATATTGTCCAGATTGAGACAATTGGAGTGTAATGCAACTCTACAAGCTTCTCTTGAAAACCGTAACATTGAGTAAACAAAGTCAGTCATGCAAAAATATCCGTCGCAAAATAACTTTTATGAAAGGAAGGATATGAAAAGGAAGTTGAAAAGAAATACACAGTGGATTCCGATATATCGTTTTCAAAAAGCTCCTTATAAAAGACTGTGCATAAAGAAAATTAGTAAGCAAGAAGTTATTATAAAAATCAAATATTTTTAATGAGACTTTATGTCTAGTCGGAACAAATCCAGACAAGCCTAAACAAGATTTTTATTTAAAAAGCATTTTACATTTAAGGTGTTCACTGTCAATACTTGGTGTAATGACATTATAATAAAAATAATAAAACATTTTTAGTACTTATTCCACATCAGTTGACAATGCTCGCCATAAGCGAAACCGGCCCTGATCCAATAAATTTTATGTGGAATAAGTACTAAAAATGTTTAATTATTTTTATTATAATGCCATTCCACCAAGTACTGACAGCGAACACCATAAAAGCATATATGATATGAATTTGTCATTTGGAGACTAGTTACTGCAGTTAAAAACATTCAAATATGAAACTTTGGCCATTCAGGTAGTAAATACTATGTAAGCCCTTTGTCTCTAATATTAGGGAAGCTTTGGTAGCGCACACGCGCAAAGTTTGAACACAGCTTTAAAATTATGTATATCATACATAAAAGTACATGGAAGCACGGTAAACATTCTATACACATAACACGTGTTCCATTTTTAAATTGATGAAAAGGTGGAGGCTAAAAAGTTTATCAGCATACCGCGTACTTGCTTTGTGGACCAGGATATAATTATAATGCAAAGAGATTTTTTTGTTTGCAGATAAACATTGGCTACATAATGATTTTGAATATTATTTTTGTTATGAAATAGGTACTCTGAATAAAAAAAATAGATTGTAAATTAAACTAGCAAATTGAGTTCTCGATCGGCTCGTAATGGACTTTTTAACAGAGGTTTTCCGAGGAGAACTTATTGTTACTTATAATATTTACAAGTTGAACGAATTCCCTATTTCGGTGACAGTAGAAAAATATAGGATAGGACAGAACTTTTGGTTAGCTAATCACTTCCACTACGTCCCATTTTTAGGATCAGCAACAGCAACCGAAGCTGACGATGTTGACACTCGACCACGGACCGGAACGAATAAAGTAGCTCTATTCGGTTGTGATATCCACGGATAATAATCTCAGTACATTTTTATATTTTCAATCATTTATTATATTCCTCTTTCACTCTCTCTTACCCATCCAGTCCTAAAAATGAGAGACGTCGAGAATTGTAAACTAGTTTGTGTGTCATAACCAATATCATTATATTAAAAAAACTAACATTGGACTAAAAAGCAGTTTTCAGAAAAAAAATCTCTCGATAACGATGCCATTTTTACATATGATAGAACCTTGCTAAAAAAACTGTATAAGGTATAGATTGAAGAGATTTTTTATAAAAAAATAATTGCGTTCTGTTTTATTTTTTTTGTAACTATTGATAGTTCTTTTATTAACTTTCAGACCCTTAAATTTGTTGTTCTTTTATTTACTTTTTGAAAGTAGTCTTATTATTAATGATTAAATGCTAAGGGTATCAACTGAGTGGTGACAAGCTGGGTTAACCGGAATTGTTGTGTATAGCTTACGATTCGCTCAGATACTATATACTATTTAACCGAATTCTTCGTAAAAAAGAAGCTTGAACAACTGACAGAAGACTAACTACATATATTCAATTCTTTCTGTTGATATGCATTGTTCGAGATTCGCATTCTCCGTAATGGAATTGGTTGAGTAAAGATGTTCATCAATCTTCATCTTTTTTCGCTCTATATTCATTATTGGATAGAAGACGGAAAAATGTCAACTTCACGGAAAACAGTCTCAATTCTTGAATTGATTTAAAAGCTATGGAAGTTTTTTTGGAGGATTCGAAACCTTGGTCATATTATTATAGTGGATATGTACTGTAGATTTAAACACAAAACTATCGACTTATTTTACATGCAAAAAGTACCTGAATATAACAGGATTATGAAATTTTACAACTGAAAAAATAAATACGTGATTATCGAGAGATATTAATAAATTTGATAAATATTATCGTGGCAATATTTTTTTTCCACAAGTACTTAAAATTGGCAGATCAAATTAGTTCACAATAAATATTTTTCTAGGACTTCTATTTTTGCCTGCGTGGGCAGGTAATCCAACCTTTCAGACATCATTTCTATGCCTAAGCTACCCTTACAACTCCGATATAAATAAAATGACCCATCAAAAGTACACATGGATTTGTTTTAAAAACAGACACAATTCTCTAAAATGTTTCACAATAGTAATTCATTTTCTATTTTTAGGTAAACTTTTATATGAAGATGCAAAAAATCGATTATAAAATCGTGTATGGGTATAAAAATACGTCTTGCTATTTGCAGAAACAATCAACGTCATTTAATAAGTTCATTTATGAATGTCTGGCATGTTCAATATTCTTGGTTTTAAAGATTTAAAAAAAAAAAACAATATTATTTTAGAGTATTAGGTAGAAGATAAATTTATTTATTAAATTCAACTTTAATTTTACCCCAGTTTACACATGATTATTGATACTAAATGGTTTAAATACCATATATTAAGTTGGTACATCTACACAATATGTATTTATATCAAATTGAGCCTTAAATCACGTTAATACGCAATACTTGAATATCTTACTTAAATGAGCTGACAGTAGATCTAGATTCTAGAGGCTTATGACATGGCACCCATTTCGTGAATATGAATTTATCTTGTTCATTTTAATTATAATTCATCATTATTTGAAGTGAAAACCCCTTTTCAATAAAACAAAATTGTAATTTGCTTCAATCTATTTGCGTAGTTGTTTTACCAATTGTTTGTCATACCTTGTTTTTCATACTAAACTTTTGTATAAATATCACTGTTTTATTGTATTCCTTATCAGTTGACAATGCTCGCCATGAGCGAAACCGGTCCTGATCAAATAAATTTTATTTGCAAAAAGTACTAAAAATGTATTATTATTTTTTTACATACTTTATTATTAAAATAAAATAAATGTGTATTTTTTTATTTTTTGACGTAATACACATTGATACTAAGTTCTTTGTATGTACATCTTATTAGTTGGGACATTGAAAATGATTTAATAACAGCGGCGTTGAGCCAAAAGAGCAGGTGGTTGTTTAAAATGTATTTCCCAAAAAGACAACATACTAAAAAAATATTTGAATGTTGCCAAAGTTTTTTGTAACTTGGTATATTAAAGTTTCCATTTAAATTTAAATATATGGTAAAAAGTCAACCCTCTTACAGCACATTCTGATATAAAACGGTTTTTAAAAAGCGTGTGCTGCAGTGTCTTCAGGAAAATTATATGCTTCGTAAATAAGTTATATTATTTATAAATATGTGCATTCAAAGAATATTTATCACGGGCTGTATGTCCCTTTACTTTTGATGAAGTAAGTCATAAAAAAATATCCCTATCTCGGTGCTGTAGGAAGGTTGACTGTAAGTATGGTTGAGGAATTGTCCTGCTTCAAATGAGTGAATATGATCGTTGAATATAATGCTTATGACATAATATAATATAATACTGACAACAGAATATTTTTATGTGAGGCTTATGTTTATTGAGGGTATATTTTGCGAACACAGAGCGGAGCAATTGTTTTATAGCCGACATATTAGTTCTGCTCACACATGCTCATTATTCTTAGGATTTTCTGGGTAATTCAACTATCTGAGATAATCTCTGTCATTAAAGCACAGGAAAACCCGAAGAGTTTGTTTACATGTATGTGTAGTCGATAAGTGAACGACTCATTGGAATTGAATGTGTTTGTTTTCAAAATATGTAAAGTATAAGACGATCAATTCGGATGACTTTATGAGACATTCATGAATAAAAGCTTTATTGCGAAACCTATTTTTGTACGTCGTAATCGTAATTAAATGAAATGAATTCATATTTTAATACTCAAAATGGTTTTAACCGAAAACAAGCTATTTATTTTGTAATTTAATGAGCCTTTTTCAAAGCTATAGTGTATTAATTAATATATAAAAATTATTTATATTTGTTTTATGATTAAATGCTGAAGATTAATATTGGAAATAAATACTAGATCAAGGTGTATTTATGCAGAAAAAAGTAATTATCGTTGCTTTAGCAATGGTAAATAAAACGTTTCTAAATAATAATGTTTCCCAGTGTCAGAAGAATGTGTGAACAGATATTTACGAAACTTCAAATTATTAAGAAAACACATAAACTAATGTGGAAATGTGGAATTAGTATAAAAAATATGTTTTTATTTTTAGTCAAATGTCTTGCCACAGTAAATTTACGAATTGAGAAGTTGATAGGTATTCCAGCTTACGCCTTCGTCAGGACCTTTTTAAACTTATATTTACTACATATAAAAGAGGACGTAAGCCGAAATAGCTTTCAACTGTATATTTTATAGTTTGTATAGTGCTAAAAAACATTGCCTTTGGAGTTATACCGTGTAAATGCATATTCAATCAATAAAATTCTTTATTATAAAACAAGTATTGCTACCCGGCGTCGCTCGGACTCAGCGACCAATAATTATTTAATGTTATATCATTCGACATAATTATATCACAAAATCTAACATCCAAAATAGAGTTAAAATAAAATCACAAACTTTATTTAATTTGATGACAGCCCCATTGTCGCCCATTAAAATTTCCAAATTCAAGGACAAATCTAATTTGCTGTCAAAGAAATGTCAAATAATACCTTCACGTAAATAATAAACATTATTATTAATAATAAAAGCCGGGAAAAAGTTGGTAGAATAGTAATTTATTACATTTTGACTAAATGTCTTCGCCGATAAAGATTCAAACATATTTTCTTTCATATTCGTTTTTATGGCAACTTGCAACAACAATGCAAAAGGGAATTACAGACCCACATACATACATACGCCGTTTCGGTTTTATATATAAGATTTAAAATAACTTTGATTATTCCACGTATTGTGCAATATGAGGAATAATTAAAGTTATTTTAAATTTTATATTAAAATGAACTTCCACAAAGTTACCGCCGAAACCATCGAAAGTAATAAAATCTTTGTAAAATAAAATTTCCTTTTGTAAGACCTCTATCATATTTTAAAATCGAATCACCTAGTAGTCTTTCAAAGCCAAATCCTTCCATTCTCTAAAAAAATAAGATTAGCGATTAATATAGTGAAGAATATAAAATATTATGTAAATGTCCTTTTCATAAGTTTACTAGTAAAAAAATAATCTCTTTAACCACTAGCAGTGTAAAATACACTGCTAGTGTTCTCTAATTCCCCCTTGAACAAATCCGTTAGCCGTACATAAGATTATTGAAGTGTTCCGAAGCTTAAAGATTTGTTTAAACAACAGATATAGGATGTTCTATATCGGAAAAGCAAATAAACAAAGGAATGGCACGTGTATATTATTGCATAGGTGTACTTTTGCCTTTATAAATAAAGATATGTACACAGAGACATAAACGAGATCGAATGAAATTGATTTGGTATTATATTTTTTACAGTCAGTTTTTTCCACAGTGTTTTTTAACCCACGTCAACTATAAATTTTGATCAGATGAAGCCTTATATGACAGCTTCAAAGTTAGCAGTAGGTATTATACAATAATTAATTTTATCTCATTTTTTACTCACAATCTTCTTTTACATGGAAATAACAATACGAATACTTGCATTGTTCATCGTTAAACGCGGAAAACTTAATTAAAAATTTACATCCTGTAAGCGAAGTCTTGAATTGTTACAATAAGTTGTATTTATAGCTACATACAAGATATGTTAAATGAAGGTTTTGTAACATCTCCAACATCTTGTTAGAAGTGTTAAATTTTTTGAACTAAGAATAAAAACGAATTAAATTTCAGATTGAGAAATGTTTCTTTATGTGCATACTTTATATTGATGACTTTAAAATCATAATGGTATAGCCAACGTAAATAATTTTTATGGACTAAATGCGGATTGATTAGCGTGCTACTATTCTTGTCCTAGCTCTATCAGTATATCCTTACTCTATCAGACAAAGAAGTGTTGAGCGAAAGAGTAACAAAAAGCAGTTCTCAGGTTGGTTGAGATAGTCCCCATAAAGAATACATATACTATGAACTTACACTTGTAAGTTGAAATGGTAAAAAACATATCACTATTAATGTGTCACTATCAATTCTAGGTGAAAAAGAATAAATAAACATTAATAAATAATGAGTTAAAAAGAATAATACACATTTTTTGTATTTATTCTATTCTTAATTTATTAGTATCAGGACCGGTTTCACTCGTCCCGAGCAAATTCAACTAATCATCAGAAGAAAATGCTCGCGGAGAGCAAATCCTGAACCTTATAAAATTAAGATGGAATAAGTACAAGTAATGTGTTATTATTTTTTTAATAAGATACCATTTCACCAAGTATTGACAGTGAACTCCTTAAAAGTGAAATAATGTATTAATAAATTGAGTTATTCCATTACATACATCCAATTATTGTTGTTTATTATTAAAAAAAGCAATTATCCACCGAGAATAATAATTATATTAAGTTCGGTCTATATTAAAGATTTTAATGCTGTATTTGTTATAAGAAATTATTTGTCCTTCCACCCCCGCAACTTTTATTTGTACTTTTCACTGATGACAGATGTTTTAATAGAATCTTATGAGATAAAGAAATGCTAATTTTAGACGATTTAATTTAATTGTATTTCTCTAAAATACGTTGAGATCATCAAGATTATTTGTTTATGTATCTAGTGCTAAACTTCATATTTTTAATCGAAAAAAACGTTATTTCATATTAGCTTACCTTGGTCAAAATAATAATTTTGAAGCAGTGCTCAAAATATTGGGATGAAAGTTTTTTATTGATATTTTCCTGCGATATATAATCAAAAAAACAATGAACTTAATTAAATAAAATGGTTTTAGAAATGTGTTTCTTTTGAATGTATTTAATATTTTCTGAAATAATTAAATTCCAATTTATGTATCGCAAATAAAAGACTAGACTTGAAATAATGCAAGATGGGTGCATATTTTGTTTTTAAAAAAAAACATTTTTTCAGTTTTTAAAAAATAATGAAAGGAATTTAGATTTTACAAAAAAAGTTTTACGCTACTGGAGCAGAACATTGGAATTGTATCTGTGTCATTAAAATAAATAAATGCATGAAATAAAAATGATTGCAAAGTCCTAAAAAATAGTTGTATTTTCGGATAACCATCAGCAATATCAAACCAATTGTCAATGTCAAAAAAATATCAAAGTATTTCTAGTCATTGAAAATTCTTTAAATATCTTTTTAAGACTTTATACTGAAAAGGGAATATAAGGTTTACTAATTTAAAAATGTACAAGATGATAATGCGTTTACCTAATAACAAATTACAGAGTTTTTTCAAGGGTTATAAAATAATTCAAGCAATTTTCAGCCATTAAAATTGAGATTTAATATACACAGTAATTATTTATCTACTATTCTACTCAAATAGATTGTATCTATTTTGTGTAGCAGAAATCTTTTTGAAAGCAAATAACTATTCAAAATCACATTAAATGGTCCTAGTCTACTATTTCTGAGAAATCTTTAATATATTGTATACACTTGTTTATTTCATTCCAAGTAAACCCCAATAAATTTATTTAAAATAGGTCACTACAATTACATACCTTACATTTGTTTACCAAATGTGTGTTGTAAAAGAATCGTGATATTCTATTTTCCTAAGCCGTATCTTATGAAATACTAGTATTCGAACCCGGCTTCGCTCGGACCAGTTTGGGGTTATGTTCACCTCGGCGCGTAAATTCAGACGGGCCAAGTTGAAACAACTTTTTTCAAAATTCAAAAGTCCAGGTCAATTAAAATGGAATTAAAATGAACATTTCAGACTGGCATTGACATTTCACAGACCCTTTCGTATATTGACAGCCCCATTCTCGCCCATTAAAATGTCCAAATTCAAGGAAAAAATCTAATTTGCTGTCAAAGAAATGTCAAATAATACCTTCACGTAAATAAAAACATTATTCTATCAATAAAAGCCGGGAAAAATTCAGTAGAAGACTAATTTATTACATTTTGACTAAATGTCTTCGCCGATAAAAAAATCAAACATATTTTCTTTCATATTCGTTTTTATGGCAACTTAATGACCAACAACGCAAAAGGGAATTACAGACCCACAGACATACATGCGCCGTTTCGGTTTTATATATGTACTACTCGATACTCAAGTAATTGGAGTCTCTACACACACATTGATAACGAAACAAATTTACCGTCGAAACTTTCGCGACCGAAATCAATTCGTTTGTTTGAACTTGCAACAACAATGCAAAAGGGAATTACAGACATACATCTCCCGTTTCGGTTTTATATATAAGATTGTGTATTAGCTATAAATCCTTGAACTTGTTGTTGTGTTTACTGTTGTGGGAATCACGTCCTTTCAAAATAATACCATTGTGATTGTATAAAGTGTTTTAAACGGATTATGTATTTTGTCAAAACATTTATTACAAATATTACTCATTCTTGTTTTGCTTAAACACTTTTAACGTGAAAATATAGTTCGAGCGAAAACGGTTACTACGTTTTGCATAATTCATAATATTACCTACGTGCGTGCCGTTTTTGACAACTTTTAGAGGAAAACCGATGTGCTCGCTTAAATAGTCGGGACATTTCTCTCACAAATAACTAACAGCATAAGATATTATCTATTTTATATGTGTTATTATTTGTTAGTTTAACTCATAATTGTATAACATCAGAACAGCACCAATGAAACATTAAATGCTCATGTAGATATTCAATTATTTATGACCAAATATCGTAAACACGTACACGTTTGAAAGCTATAAATTAAAGTTTTTAAGACATATTTAAATTGAAAGATTTTTTAAATACAAAAGTACACATATTCTGGACTGGCTTCGTTGAAAAAGTGACAGTTCATCACACCTCTAAAAAATATGAGGAGTCTAAAGAATGAGCTTTTAATTTCCTGGCTATATTTTTATCTAAGGTATTCTGTACCGTCAGATATAGTTCCTATATAGTGATACCTTTATTGCATGATTTTCAACTTGGAAATGTCTGACTAAATATTCATATTATGTCACATGAAGACATTGCACTGATACAATCATTTAGAATGGGGAAAAGAAATAATGAAATCAGTATCAATGTTTTCTTAATATTTTGCATGCGATATTTAGTTTGAAAAGTTAAATTTAACTTTCTCAGCATCTAACTGACTTGCTAGAGTTACTCAAAGGCGACCTGACGGATATTTTTCCTCGAGATTTTGTAGACAATCTATGATTTATTTTCTCTTAAGACATACCCTGAAGCATCAATTTATTTATCGATTTTGCAGTTACCCACTTTGGTTGTGGGTGAAAAGTAAGGTAATAATTCTTAGATTTTTTTATGAATAATTATTGGAGAGAGCCCGGCTGACATGTGTTAAAGGTTGTCGGATTGTGTAAGGCGTGATAACTTTTTTTTTCCAAACAAAAGATAAAATCTGCTTTTTGCATAACTAAGTGGAAACAAACATATGTATATGGTATAACAGGTAGTCATATTAACATTTTCAATTGAAATCTATTTCTAATTTTCTTCAGCCAAAAATGATAGTTGTGACATTAAATGAATTTTATGGTAAAATTATTCATTCCACAAAAGGGTTAATCATGATACTACTGTAAGATATCAGCATATTTTTTTTATTAAAACGAGTCAATATCATTTTAAATATACATTATATTAACCGTTTGAAAGCCGTCATGATGGATTACGTATAGCATGCAGGATGCTAATACAGGAGTAACATTTGAACAAATCTTCGCACGTGTAAACTTGCCATAGAAAAGATACATTTATTATATGTTATATGATATGACGTTCTGTTATTACATGAAAAAATATTCAACAAGAATATTAATATAAAAATTTTGCTTTGGCGGTGTCGTGTTGCATGGTAACGAAAACTAAAAAGGAATAACGCAGTTTTCAGTTTTCCCAAAAGTGTGTCGATCAAACATAAATACTTAGATTGAATCTAGACATGGGATATTTGTGAAGTACGTGACTGTATATATAATTATATAATGTTCAACGAAATATGGCAATCTCGCAACATATTTTCTGATTGGTTTCAATACATTGTTTAATGAGTTAAAAAACATTACTGTTTTTATTAAATTCATGACAGTAAAAAGGTTTTCATTACCGCATTGTAAAACAATCATTATACATATATATATATGAATGAATGTTTGTTTTTCCTGTATGCATTCCTATACCAGGCATTTGACTGAGATACAATTTTAGTGAGTTGTTGTGTGAACACTCGCAAAGGTATTATCTTAAAATAAATATAAAAATCACTTGATTTGCCAGAAATGTCGGCACGCGGTTTGACTTTGAAAAATGGTGTACCTATCAATTTTCTTCGAAATATAAATCCGCAACGACTTTGAATTATAATATACATTATTATCGAAGCTGCAATTTTAAATGGAAAATTTAAAGGAGAAGATGTACTGTTGCCACGCATCCCAATGATTGTGACAGATATGCCATCCAAATATAAACGTTTGCAGTTTCCAGTGTGACTCACATTTGCAATGATCATTAAAATAGCAGAGAGACAATCGCTGCAAATGTGTGGATTAAATTTTGGAAATTTTTGTTCGAGAAAATATTGTGTTTACAAAAGCAATAAACAGAACTAAAACACAAACTGACTTTCTTTCTTTGAGTTGCATTGCATCGTAGGCCGAAAACTCGATGGTAAAAAATACAAAATAACATAAGTGGATGAAATGTTTCATTTTGAAACTGGTCTAATTGTATCACAAACACCGGGAACTCTTTTAGGTCAATTTATTTCATAACATAATTATTATAATATATATTTTTTAATATCATTTAAAAAGGAGAAATCAGTGGGCTGTTATTTCAAAAAACAGTCATGTGAATAAATCTGAAGCATAAACTTCTTATAAAGAAAGGATCCGCTAGTGAAATTAGAATAAGTGGGTTTACATTTCAAAGAAATCCAGCCTTTCAGATCTAACATCACCAAAAAGAATGACTTGTCCCTTGAGCTCGCCAAGCGGCTAAATCGTGAAAATTGTGCCTAATTCACGTTCGCAAGACTATCTCGACCCAAACAACTACTCTCAAATAATATATATGTAGGATCTACTACATATTTGTAAATCCTGTTGCCGTACGGATTCGAGGCCTGTGCGGAGAAATAAGAAAATTAGTTTTCCGCAAAAAGATTTTCCATCTGACCCGGTACGGGAAAATCATGATGGTGCATATGTAAAAACGCTGAGCTCTTTGCCTGCTTCGAAAATTTTTATCATGTTTAATTTTTAACAAAAGTTGTTTATTAGTTTAATAAAAGTCTAATTAAGATTATAAATGATAAGCACTAACGAGTGTCAATTAACACATAAAGCAATGAACAAAGAAAAAATATAAATTTTCTACCGTATTGTCTTACAACAATACTGGGCAGTGGAACAAACATGCAAATCATTTTAATGTTTAAAAGTGAAAATTAAGCTTTTCCTTTGCAGGAACAAACCTTGTGCTACATCAGGAAGCCCAGGCAGCGTTCTGGAGCACTTACAGGAAACTGATGAACAATACACACGAAAACTGAGGTTGTTAACGAAAAATTGCTGAGCAAAATGAAACACGTCCGTTTGCTACGAAGTAGATAGGTAAAGTATTTAATACCAGTTGTAAATTGTCAAACATTTTTGAATTGTTTGAATTTGTACTTTTCCATGAGTTTTGTCGCTAACGACCCGGGTTTCGCCTTTCGGCATCTTCAGGCATTCCAAGTGCACGGATGTACTTGAACTGACGCGTAGTAAACAGTTTGTATCGTTCATATACAAAAATATAAGTAGATCATTAAGTTAAAAGGTTATTAAAATGTAAATTAGCGAAAATTGAATGTATTCAAGCTTCAATGAATCCACTTAGTTTGTTATAATTATTTATTTATTTAAGAAAAGAAAAATCATGGCATTACAGCTGATGCCAATGCGCCATGTATTTGACAAATATAAATACGTGTATTTATATATATACATACATGTAAATACATAATATTAATCACTAATTAATTAAAAACAAGATGAAAACACTGTAGTCATAAAAACAGAGAGAAAAAAATTTATAAAATCATATTAGAAATTTTGAAAGATGTCAACCGAGTGAGTTCTGACAAAATCAACTTTTATTCATAAAATATAGTATTCGTCTGAACTCACTCACGTCAATATGAAATATGTCATTATGATATAAATATATAATATATATTATGAAATATGTCATTATATATTATATATATTATTATGGGGATTTTTGAAAATATTATTGACCAGATAATAACATAGGAATATTTATAATAAATCTAGGGTTTTATCCGACCTATTATTAATGAGTTGATTGATTTTAAGCATTTGAATTAATATTTAAGTCAATGTGTCATGATTGATGCATTATAATAAGATCTCGAGTATCTTGCACAGTCAACTATTTATTGACTGCCATGATTTTTAAAGTGAAATTTGAAGGTAAATAATACAACGAGATTATGAATTACCCAGTTTTTTACCGGGGGGGTTTAAGAATGGTCATGCACCGAGGGCCGCGATTTTCATTGAAAAAAATAGCGACAGATTTCAGTAATACAAAGAAGCTCTCTTTAAAATCGATGTTATATAGATAATAATACAAAATATGTCAACTTTGTGTATATGAATGTGATTTTAAGATATGTGTACAAAATGTTTGAATTATAAAATCGTCGACCTTGTCCAGTATTAGCGGGTGTAAATTGAATTGCCGGTACTTCGCTCGCAGAGTTGTTGACCGTGCATATACGTATCTGGCATACAACCGGTTAAGAAATCATTGGTATCAAGCCAGTAATCGATTCATGAGAATTGAAATAAAAGTTTCTTAAATTAATATTAAGGTTTATTATGCAATTTATACCAAGTTTTTAGGATTCATATCTGTGCAGATTTATTTTGAAGATGATAAAACTTCACTGTAAACAATACAAGATGTGACGGCCTGTGAAATTTCCACGATCAGTTATTCATTTCACATCTGCTGCTTGTATAGTCAGTGAACCCAACAAGCCAGCGAAAGACGTGGCTATTTTATAAAATGAACCCTTTTAAGTACATTTCTCTTAACTGGAGTCGCGCTTTATGTCTAACTGTATATGTACATATATAGGTCTGTGGATATCTCTTTGAAAAATCTAGGGTAAAGGATCACGCTTGGTTCAATAATTAAACTCTTTATCTCATTTAAACTGAACTATCCTAACCACGCGCCATAAAAATGACTGATTTTTATGGAAAATCATACGTGCTTACTATAATAATAAACACACAAATTAAAAATTCAATTATCTATTACTTTGATCTAAATATCTTTTTTGAATCATTGCAACTTTATTTTTGGTCACTTTTAAGGTGTTCACTGTCAATACTTGGTGGAATGGCTTTATAATAAAAACAATAACACATTTTTAGTACTTATTCCACATTAAATTTTATTGATCAGGCCCGGTATCGCTCATGGCGAGCATTATCAACTGATAAGAAATACAGAGAAACAGTAATATGACTTATGTATAAATATCACTGTTTCGTTGTATTTATTACAACTTGATAATGCTCGCCATGAGCGAAACTGGTTCTGATCCAATAAATTTTGTGTAGAATATGTACTAAAAATGTGTTTTAATTTTTTTGTATTTTAGGAGTTTAATGCGGAAGTTTAAATTCATAGCTCAACACTTTTTTCTACGGGGTATAAACATTTTATATCCTTTATTATTTACGCTCTCCGTAATGAGCTGACATTCTGCACGTGTATATCCGTCTGTATATAAAATGATTCCGTATAATTTTCTATTTAAAGATAAGACAGAATGAAAATCAAACATTAAATAGCAACATTCTACTGTTATTAAACTGATAAAACTATTTCAATCAGGACAAACTTGATGTTTTCTCAGAAGGCAATATATGTATGTGGTATTAATTTGCAATCAATTTACTAACTTTGAAATAGTTGTCGTATCGTGAGTTTTTAAATCATTATGAATTTGTGTTTGAAGTCACGGATGTACGTAATGTCCCTTCGATCAATTCAAAGGGAAGGGATTGGCTTTCCACTATTTCTAATCTCTCTATTATTATTCGCTCTCAAGAAACAAGGGCGCCTTAATTACAAGTTGTTCTTGTAAAATATTTTATTATGAAGCTAAGAGTTCATAATATCCACAGTGGAAGTGGATATCCACTACAACAAAAACGCTTATAAATTAACACATTGACTCCGGGGGAAATCAAAACACATAGAGAAACGACGCATATTCGACGTTGCAGTAGCCAATGTGTTAAGACGAATTTAGTAACAAATCAAGATGATTATGGGATACAATTAAATTTTTAACAAAATTTGAATACGAAAAAGTAATAAAACATTATAGCAATGTGATTTAACGCTTTTGTTCCTTTGGGGTTATTTTAATCCGCAAGTATTTGCGAATAAACTGAAAACAATTGACGTCTTTTAAGTCAACATAACAATCGCCATCCAGCAAATTCAGCCAGATTTATGCATCAGTCATTGAGAATTGGAACTTAAAATACGTGTCACCAAGTAAAGCCATGGCGGAAACTTTAATGACCGTATATTCCACACTTTATGTCATAAAATATACTTTGAAAGGGGAAACAAAATGAGTAGATATCTCACACACAGCGTGTTTTATTTACATTTAAAAACTGAGCGTCCTTGTTGAATGACCTATAGTATATAGTGAAAGCGTGAAAGTGCTTCAATTTTCATTCTGAAAATGCTTAGTTAGGTGTGCTTGGTATAATATATGTGGGGTAGAGAAGAAGAGTGGTCCTTGAAACTAAAGTTTGGAGGAAGTAGGCAACACAATTTACTGAGTACCTGCAAAATGGGTATATAAACGAGCCTCTTCGACTCACGTTGTTGTAATAACTCATGACAAGTTTGCCAATAAAAAAGGAAAATCGTTTACAAAAGCTTTTTATGTATCTTGGAATTATTTTATTCAAAGAAGTTAAAATAGTGGTACTTAGTTATTACAACGCCTACATTAAAACAAATGGTTTTTTAAGATTCAAGAATACTTTCAAAATAAGATGTTGTTTCTTAGAGAAACTGCTATACTGTGTTGAGAGAGTATTGCTTTCATTAAAAATAAATCTTTTTACTAGTAATATTTTTTTGAGATCTAAATAATATGTTATGTTAAATTTACTAACCGTTTTTTTTACGCTTTCATAATAATAAAACTGAAATTTTGAAGTATGATTACGTATCATGGTATGTTCGAGGAAACTATACACCAGTGATGCATAACCTGCGGCAGGTATGACAAATATCAATAACCATTTTCTACAGAATTTTTCACGGTCAAAAGAAGAATAATGTAAATTGGTAAAATTTTCAATTTAATATACACTAAAAATAACAACAATTTTATCATTTCTACCCGTGCCACCCTCGAACAATTTGAAAATTACTAAGCTGAGTCTTCTGCCAAAAAGGATGTGCATCACTGCTATAAATAATACCATGCAGATATGTATTAATGTCGCTAAAAAAATAGAAAATTAATATGTTTATATTTTATGCTATTTTTATGTACTTAATTTCGAAAGAATCACAAGGCAAAAGTTCCTGAATTAAGTATTATTTTAAAAATCAATATATGCTAATGTGGTTTGAACCTTGAACCGCATTGCGTCAACGTTTAACCATTACCATTACGCCATAACCTTATGTTCCTCTTTTAAGCCCAAAACTTTTAACCAATACGTTTGAGTTTGAGCGCACGTACCCCATAACCAGAGAACGAATTTTAGTTTCTTTTAAACCCACACCATGGTTTTGAATTTAGAAGGTATCAACAACACTGTACAAGAATCATTTTTGTTTTGTTCGGCGCAATTTTGTACTGACAGCTGATTGTCTTATTATGGAGTAATATTTGATCATGAATAAGAACTAGAAATAATATGCATTTTTTCAAGAGTTTTAACTGTACATATTATACATACAGCGTTCAGTCTCAGAAGAAATTTATAAGTGACGTCACTTGTGAAGCATACTCATGCCACATATTTCTTTCGACTTATCCGAGGCCAAAATGAGAATTCCACCATTCTTGAGAATGTTGAATTGAATGTCCCTGATAATTTTTTGAGGAATCGTGAATATGAGTTTGTTCTTCCAAGGAGTTGAGCCAGTCTGCCAATGGGGATGCCACTGGGAAGAACTTGTGATTTTTAACGAAATTGCTTCGGATGTAAACATATTTCACATGGACGTGAGTGAGTTCAGACGAGTAGTGATTTTTTCTGTATTATATTTGATTTTGTCGGAACTCACTCTGTTGATCGCTTTGAAAGTTGATAATGTGATTTTTTTAAAATTTTTCCTCTCTGTTTTTATGACTACAATGTTTTCATCTTGTTTTAAATTATTTTTTGATTTTTAATATTTATTTACAGATATGTATGTATATATATAAATTAATTTATATTTGTCAAATGCGTGGCGCATTGGCGTCAGCTGTAATGCCATGATTTGTATTTTCTTAAATAAATAAATAAGACTAATGAATCAAGTAATAAATTTTAGTTGTATTATATTATTTCATAATTTAATTGCAAAATAATATTATTGGTATGTTTGGTTCAAGGTGTAGTCAAAATTTCAAGTGTAAAATAGTTAACTTTTATCGCAATGACAAAGTAAAAAAAAAAATCCAGAAAAGAGCTGCTATTCATGATACGGTGACCAATTTAAGACTTGGCACTGACTATTAATATTTAAAATGTGTGTGAAGGGAGAGTAAGAGGCAAAAAGTAGCATGATAGCGCACTTTTTGTATCAAAATCTGATCGAAGAATAGCGGCCGTGAAATATTAAAAAGCTCCAAATTTGACACAGGCACCTCAAGTTTTCCTATTTAAGCGCTCTATCAGGCGAAGTCTCACAATGTCGGTCGCATTACAATTTAGAATACAATGCAAAGGATGCAGTGAATTGAAAGTTCTTACGTGTTCTAATTTCAAGAAAGCTTACAAATAGTGAAACTCGATCAAAGCGCAAAAGCGAAGAAGTTAATATTAATGCTTGCTGAATATACATTACCAGCTTACTCATGAATTAAACTATTTGAGAATTATTATAGAAATAAAGCGCGAAAACCTATGTAAAAACCAGTTTGCATACTAAATATTTTACAATCCGATAGACGAACATGAATATATAATCTCATTCCAATCGTTTTGATTTTTTTTATTGAGACATTTATTAGTCAGGACCTCGAATTTCTCTGAAAGACCCTGCCCTGATGTTTTTTGGGCATAGCCTTATAACCGTCAAATATAAAATGTACAGAAGAAATATTCAATAAATATGAAACTATTTAAAAATATAAACTTAGACTAGGCATTCCCGAACCTTGGCCCGCGAGCCAAATGTGGCCCAATAGAAGATTTTGTGTGGCGCTTTCGAAGTTTTCAACTTTCTATACATTTTACTATTGGTTGAAGACTTTAAAAAATCTACTACGAAATTTTTGATGAGTTATCATATAAAAAAGGAATTTTATCAAAAATATATGCTTTTTGATAAATTTTATAAATTATGTTTATAAGTAATGTGCATAATAAATAGCTGCATTTGCTACCAAATATAAATGCGCGTCATTTTTCTCAAAGCTAAAAATCTTAAAATAGAAGTGTTGAATCAGGTTGAAAGATGAAGATTTAACTAATCTACTGAGATGCGCAACGTCAAAATTACTGGTGGATATAAAAAAAAACATCAAACAATTAAAAAAAAACGTTATAAATATCATTTTATTATTGAGATCTTAATATTTATGTGCGTCCGATCGCGAGACAAACATTATTTTATTTGCCTCACCTTGTAATTTCAGCTGGGCATCCCTGGTGTAAACACAAAACATAAAGAGATTAAACTTATTTTCAAAAATCAATTATCAGGTTTGCACAAGCAACACCGATGTACGATCACTGAAATATATTATTGTCTTTGAATTTTATACAGCACTCATTTTTACTGTTTATTTATGATATTCATTTAATATTTTAAAAGCTTTGATAGCCCACCGTCTGTTTTGCGAAACCAACAATTAGAGTTATTAACTGGGTAGCATAGAAGCTGCCACTTGTGCACAACTAAAGGAATATTCATGTAATTTCTTCTGTCATCTTGACACACCACTTTATGTCGAGAACATTCATCCGCACTGAAGTATTTACTACCAGAATGCAAGTAACGTATGTTTATAATATTCTTCATTTATTACAGGCGTGTATTTAATGGGTCATTATCTAATTCGAGTTTTCGTTAGTAAATTAAATAAATGATCAGTAATTTATGTAGAACGCTTGGTATAATATTTTATATATAAAACCGAAACGGCGTATGTATGTCTGTGGGTCTGTAATTGCCTTTTGCATTGTTGGTCATTAAGTTGCCATAAAAACGAATATGAAAGAAAATATGTTTGAATTTTTATCGGCGAAGACATTTAGTCAAAATGTAATAAATTAGTCTTCTACTGAACTTTTCCCGGCTTTTATTATTAATAATAATGTTTATTATTTACGTGAAGGTATTATTTGACATTTCTTTGACAGCAAATTAGATTTTTTCCTTGAATTTGGACATTTTAATGGGCGAGAATGGGGCTGTCATCAAATTAAATAAAGTTTGTGATTTTATTTAAACTCTATTTTGGATGTTAGATTTTGTGATATAATTATGTCGAATGATATAAGATTAAATAATTATTGGTCGCTTAGTCCGAGCGACGCCGGGTAGCAATACTAGTAATATATAAATTCAATGGTCACGCATTTGAAATAAATCACTAGTTTTAATTTGACAGCTTGTGAAATTTATCAAATATGGTCGTAAGAAGCAAATTTATGACCAAGCCAAAAGCTTATGAATATTTTTGATTATTGCCTAACCTAAACCAAATTGTACTACCAATAATAATTGCAGACCGTTTATAGATATATACTAACCCTTTTACAAAAAATGACTGACCATTTTTCAATGATATACTGACACAAATGACTAATTATTTAGTGACCATTTCTTTCATGTTTACAGACCGTTTATCGAATTACATACTGACCAAATAATTAGTTGCCCTTCTTTTATTATAACTTCAATGTCTGGACAAAAGCCACTTCTCGTTTTATATTTATATTAATAACCATTCAAAATCGATGGACAGTTATCAGTTCTTAGAAAGTGTGAAGTCGTTTTTAAAATGATATATTTTGGACAAAATTGAATTATTATTGTAAAAACATAATGAAACAATGAGTCATCTCTAAAAATAATAAAACACAATATTTATTTGATGTATTGACTTATTACAGACGAATGATAAACAATATCGAATGAAAAAAACGTTTCAATGTTATCGTACTATTATATTTAATATACATACATACAGGTAATTAAATAAATAGTACTGACCTTGTACTTTCACCTAGATATAAAATACTTCAACCATGAATGATAATTCCATAACAAATACAGCTGATAAACAATAAATCTATATGGTCTGTTGATTAAAGTCTCATTTAAACTTAATAAAGGCATCCATGAAAATGTAGTCATTCGAAAATACTAGATGTATGTTACAATGTTTGAAGAGAAGCGATTTATATTGGTTAGAATTTTGTATAATATAGCTGAACTGAATACGATACATTTTAACACTGACATTAATGATCAGTAGCAAATATCATTGAATAAACATATTTTTGTTTTATTATTCTTGGTTTAGATCAGGCATGGGCTACTTTTCCTATGTCTGGGGTCAAATTATAATTTTTCTCCGAGTCACGGGTCGGATCAAATTACTAAATAAATACTAAATAATGTAATATTTAAGTCAATAAAACACGTTGCTACTTATAAATATATATATTTTATTTATAAAATGAATGACATAATATTTATATTATAAACTGATTACAATATTTTGTGTGGCCGAGTGTGGGAGTTAGATTAGCCTAGTAATTGAATTATGGGACTATCAATATTGTCGTTGGTATTACGTTAGGATAATCGCATAGAATTTTCGAGATTTTCATCTGTTATCCTCGTTAAAATTTTTGATTTGTAGTGTTTCATCCTCGACAAAAACTGTTCACACATATAACATTATGTGCTGCCAAAAAGGCAAATGATTATTCTTGCAAATGCGCGTAAATTTGTATATTTTGCCTCCACCAAATATAATTTATAAAAATCCGTCAAAGCAATGTTGTTAAATTGTGGTTTTAGCACTAAATCCCCCTTAAGCGCAATAAGTACCAAATTATTTACATCTGCCTCCATCGGACGAGCAAATATAGCGAATGTGGAATTATTGTTTTGGAAACCAGCAAACCTCGTATCAAACTGCTCTATTTGTGCCTTCAGTTCATCTCCATAAGAATTATATGTGATGTTTGTATGAGCTGATAGACTATGAAAATGGTTAAAAAAAAATTATCCCTCACTGGAACTATTCATTTCTTTCTCTATTACTTTGCCGAGATAAATCAAGGCCGGACAAAAAAGCTCGGCGAGCCCGTGGTTGCCCATGCTTGGTTTAGATATTTCAATCAATACTTATACATTTTTTTACTATGTCCGCTCCCAACTCCTCACGGAGTTTATCCTCGGCTCGTTCCGGGACTCGAGCCCGGGCGGTATGTCGCGGAAGCCAACGACATTGACCACTGCACCACGGACCAGGTATATTTAAATTTATTTTTTCAATTTATTTAATATGTCTACAAACTGTTGATATTCTATATTATTTGTATATTTTTATTAAGGGAATCTTCACGTCATTAGTTAATTACATTCTCCGAGATAAAATTAATTTAGCTAAGCTTTTATTAATCTCCTGAGCTTATAGTCACGGTTGATTATCTTATCTTAAGTATCGAATTATGACGATGGTTTCAAACAGCAGAATTCAGAGGTTTGATTACATTCCAAAATATTTGAGCATATTTTAAAATTAAGCACAGATGTCGTTAATTATAATTATGATCACTTATAGATTTATTCACTGAATTAACAATTTATATCTCATTCTGATCTCAACTATTGTAGTTGTTACTAAGCTAAAATAATTATACAAAGATTTAACATTCACATAAACATGCTTTTAATACATTTTTTGATTGATCAAAATGACTTTTAATAAAGAGAATAGAGGAAGAAAGACAAGTTAAGTTAGTGATTCACTTTATTATTTTCTCCAAAAATGTAGATCTTAGGATTAATCTTTAAATAATTGTTTCATTACGGAGGATAATGTTTTTTATTGTACACCGACCTACTGACATGAATTTTTAAAAGCAAAGCCCTCCCAGCTTTGGGACTAAAAATTGTTTCTACTTATTTATGTAAAAAAATAAAACTACATTGTTTTCTTTAGAATTTTTTATTTATACCTGTAATTTAACATACAATATTATTTTTTTGATAACACATTTTTTTAAACTTATTTCACATTAATTTAACTAGGATCAGGGCCGGCTTCATTTTTAACTATTGATAGATGAACTACGATCGAATTAAAGTGAGTCAAAATTCGACTCTAAAAACAAAAAAAGATAAAAATAACATATTTATAGTAGGTACTTATTCCACATTAAATTTATTGGATCAGGACCGGTTTCGCTCATGGCGAGCATTATCAACTTAATGCTCACCATAAGCGAAACCGGTCCTAATCCTTATAAATTTAATGTGGAATAAGTACAGAAAATGTGTTATAATTTAAAATTTAATGGCATTCCGCCAAGTATTGACAGTGATAACCATACATATAATTTAACTTTATTCAATACACTATAATACACTTTAGACGGTCCTTATCTGCTATCTAAAGACATATTTATGTTTGATCAAGTTTTTTTTTGTCAAAAGGTCGTCACCCAGTCTTATAAATTTGGGTTGCTACACGATCCATCAAACTTTGACTCAATTCTATATTTTTGGATGTTGTATTTGCGTTTATTTAAATCGTTCCATAAACGCAGCACTAAAATGCCACGGTCAATTTATTGCACAGTCTTTGCCAAAATAGACCAGAGTTCTGTTTATTTGTATGGATACAAATATTTTACCGAAAAGTCACAAGTATCAATTTACCAAACAAGAGGGCCCTAGAATTTTATTAAGCGAATCCCAACATTCCGAATAACTTTAGAAGTGATACACTCACAAATAGGGTTTCCAATCCCGGTATCCGCAGATTTTTAATATCGTATGAATTCCGGGATTAGAAAACATAATCCTGAATTTTCGGGATTCGTTTATTTATTAAGCATGAACGTATTATTATTTTAAAAATCGTAATATTCCGTGTGCTTGCATGTGTCATCTTTGGAACGTCTAGTGGACAGTAAATTATTTGCTGCGTTATGCATTGATGATAGCATTGAATATAAAATATCGTATTGAAATGAATTTAGAGAACGAAAAAGATCAAGTAACAAAACTGTTACTATTGTATTAATGGTGATAAAAAATAATAATTGCCAAATAAATACAATTATAAAGTTTATCCCAATATCCTGGATGGTAATGGATTTGACATCAATAAAAACGATATTTATTTCCATTAATGTGTCCTCATCTAAACATTGTAAAATTGAAAAAAAAGCCGGTCTTTATATTTTCAATTTCAATTAGTTTTCAGATCGAATTCGACCGAGACCGATACCCTCCTACATAATATTTCAACTAACTTTTTTGGCTCTTCAATAATGGATAAGCAACCGATATATAATATTTATAATAAAGATAATGACATCAACTATTTTTAATGATTAATAAATAGGGCTAATATTTAATTAATATGACAATTATCTTATATATTTTCTCCAATATTCCAAATCCCGGGATCGACTTATTGCAATGCCAAAATCCCGGGATCAAAATTTTGTCCTGGGATTGGAAACCCTACTAGCGAAGCTTGGAATTTTAAATAGTACAATTTATTGCCACACTAAAGCATCGATTGAGTTTTATAAAATTTCAAATAGTCGTATTCGTCTTCTTAGTTTAAAAAAGGCTTTTTTTAAATAAAACACAGTGCTTATCTTACTTAAGTGTATGATTTGAATTGGTTTTCAAATAAATGAAAAAATGTAACAGTATATAAACCAGAGTTCTTGCGGTAAAGGAATCTAAGAAGCTAGTCAAGACGATGACGCAACCTCATACTCCACTCCCCTTTTCCTTATAGCAATTTATTCAATAGTGGAGGCAAACGTGGAAAAAGCTACCAGCATTGCAAGCTTCCAAACTAACGCCATAAGAGATAAATCATAAACTACGAGCCAAGCTCGTTGATTCAGTTAGAGACTGGGCATGTATGTATATTAAAATTGGAATAGTAAGCTCCTCAAGTTTACGTTAAAATTACGAGTATTTTGATAAGAATGTTAATGATTCCGAGACAATCATTCTCGTAAGGGGTTTTTTTGAAGTGTTTTCCCCATACAAAGCCTTCAGCTAACAGAATATTTTAGAAAGCCAATACTAAGCTGGCTTACAAGTCTTTAGCAAGTAAAATAGCCAGGAAACTAGCTTTGCGGACTCCACATATAGTTACAGTAGGAAAGTTAAGGAAAAAAAAATGTTGGACACTGCTGAAATCCATATGAGCATTTCATATTGCGATAATGTAATTAGTCATTTCCCTTAATCTCCGTGAGACATACGCTATTAGTTTTTCGCCTTAAAATCTGTTATATTATATATATAAATTCGTTTTTATTTATAGTAATAGATTAGTATTATTTAAAATTTGATTCTTACTTGGGCAAGGTGGCGAATAATTCTGCTGATGTGAAATGGACGATGGTGGCAATATGGTTGAGAAACATGGGTTTAAGCCCTCTTATTTCAACCACTGTCAATTCATATGCTTGTGAAATAATTATAATCAATAAACCTTGATTATTTAATTTTATTGTATCATACAAACCTTGAAAAGTACATGCAAAATATGATACATTTTGTATGGAGTTTATAACTGATTTATGTAAGTATATGTCATCAAAATAATACACAAACGGAACATTAAGGAATATATAGTAAAATTCGTTTTATGCTTAATTGCCTGTTAAATGAAATAGAAAAGTGTTTCATATGAATGTAAATATTCGTGAAAAATGGTTCGAATAGTAAAAACAGTTTTTTAAATCGATTTATGACTTTCATAATAATGTTTTTTTGTAAAGTTTCATCGCAAATCAATCTTGGATAAAACATAGAAAGAAGTAACGTTGGCGAATAATAAATCATTTATCAGCTTCATACTAACTATGATCTTTATACATCAACTGCGGAAACTCACTTTTTTTAATAATCTATAAAACGTTTAAAAACAGCTTTTTCTTGTTCGTATAAAATATCAAGAAGTGGCAAATTAAAAATGTTTTTCGTTAGCTTGTAAAAGCTCTAAATTTTAAAGTAGTGACTAATTTTGTTGTAAAACAAAAATTACAGAACACTATGAACACTCAAACCAAATCAGTCTACAACGATGTATATTTTACTTAACGCCACGAATTGCTCTAAAGCAGTGATGCACAAACGCGGCCCGAAATGGATTTTTTTGCGGCCCAAAATAACAAATACTTCATCAACAAATTTTTCATTAAATATGATAAAAAATAGTATTCGATGTGTGAACAAATTATGCATTAGCAACGGTATATAAAACAATTAATATTATTTAATATGATTATATTCACATGGATATAATTTTGTGACCGAAATTCATTTTTTTAAATGAGTCATATCGTTTGCGATGCAGGTGCAGTCTATTTTTAGATTATTGTTTTTAACACACGGATTTTATTGTTAGATCTTCAAGATTTTTGTCAGTGCATGACGTTTGTGAATCGATATTAAAAAATCTCCGCAAATAATGAAAATATATAATATTAATATATAAAAATCGTATACTGATTTATCGATTATCTTGACAGAAAAATACTTTTAATAATAAAATATTTTTCTTCACTTTTACCCTTTGCGGCCGCGAAAAAATTTAAATGGATAAATTGGCCCTTCTCTCAAAAAACTTGTGCACCACTGCTCTAAACAGTCTAAAGTGTACTGTAATGGGACAAATGAGTCTAGAACTTTCTTACCTTTATTTCCTCAAAGTGGGTAAGTGTGCGGGACAAAAAAAAAGAAAAAAGATTTACCACTTTGCAATTTTTCAATCTCAAAAGTGTGCTATGCAATATATTACCATGAATTCCACCTCAACTTCATCGCATTGGGCTGGAAATAAAACACAACCAAAGCAATCGATAATGTTGTAAAGTGCATAGATATATCTTGTACACTCTGAAAAGCGTGACATTGAGTTTTTATTTGACATTCTTCGACGTGTCAAATCGTTGAAAATTGACACAAACCTCTATTGTGTCAGTAGTAAATAAATACGTCAATTTATCGAAGCTTTCATCAGTCATTATAAAACCGATATTCTGACAGAAAGTTTTTCATTTATTGAAAAGTATTGGTTCTTAATTTGTAAGCAATTAAGTTTTTTTTCTATAAAGACGTAATCCAAGATGTGTCGATATAAAAATCAATGCTAACTGTACATTTATAAAAAAAATATGCAAAAAAGTACATGTTTCGATTTATAAAAAATAATTACTGGCCATATTTATTTTTCCCGAATAATATTATAATATTTATCTAGCGACCTGAATTATCATTATTTTCTCTGTAATTCAATACTTTTTAGAGTGCTGTATTTAAATATGCTACATCATACAAATAACGTATTTTATGATATTGATATGGCTATTTTGATATTCGATGCATGTTCATGTATAATTATATTTTATTAAATCTTAAATATTACATTGTTGTAAGAATTAACTTGATAAATTTTTATTTTTCTAAAATGTTTTAAGAAAAGCTCATATCAAATAGAAAATGCGTCACTAACATCCACGGCTTCAACATTAAATGTTCAAACGAAAAACAATCAATAACGATTTTATATTGAGCCTGAGTCTGGAATCTTATGATCGCCGATCGGATATTTTACCACTCAGCTTTGGAGGCTTAATGGATATGTGTTATTTAATAATTGCCAATAAAGCTTTCCAACAGTTTATTATGTAATAACTATTTGTGGGTGACTTGCTTTTCAGATAAGGTTGTATAAAAAAACGCTCCGATTTCAAAGAGTAAATATGAAAGAAAAAACTTGTCCTCAAAATTTGAATCAGGAATAATAAATATTTTTTCTTCAAAACCTTGAATCGTTATTTTACTATCATGAAAAGCAAATTTTGAACATCAAACACCTAAAAACCTGCTATGATTATGTTAAAAATTTTCAACAGGAAATTGAGTTTTATAATTCGAGCGTAAAAATAATATCAAAGCTAGATTTTTAATTCATATGTCCGAAAATTATTTTTTTTCCAAATTTTAATCCGTATTTGAATATTCATTCGATTTTTCTGTGTTATTTATTTCCACTGGCATATACAGTTAATCATTAACATAGTAATCATAAAAAAATAAAAATAAACGTACCGTGACCGCACATTTTAAAAATAAAGTTAAAATATAAAATCATCATGAAGAATTTTGTAGCGACTAACTCATAAGCACAGCTCGCGTGTGAGAAAATAAAAACGTAAAACATTTTTATCGTTAAAAGTTTGAGAACAAAATAAAAAAAAATATTGTTGATTTACAAAAACTTTATGTATAGCTTAGAAAATCAGGTAGAGCTTTCTAATTAAATTATATTTTTGTACTTATATCTTTCCAAATTTTATTGTATTTCTATATATAAATATCAAATTTGAATCGTTTGAATGTTGTACTTTCCCATGACTTTGGTCGTTAATGATCCTGGTTTTGCGTTTCACCATCATCAGACATTTCAAGTGCACAAAAAACCTTGAATACGATTCAGTACAAGTTCATTCGTGCAAACTCATGGAAAAGTACGAAATTCAAACAATTCAAATTTGATATTGAGATTTCATTTAGTACCTTCAGTCGAAATCCTTAATCATTATGTATTTTATTAATATGCATGACTGGAAAGTTTTCTTAAATTAATTTCAGTACATTAATTTAACATATTATTAAAAAACCTAGAGAGCTCAGAAACATGCCCACTCCACTATGGAATCAAACTCTTTTTATAAGTGTTATCCGGCATATTTAATGATGCTATTTAAATTCATCTGTGTTTTTTGAATTACATTTAAACATATACACCATAAATTATAGACACTTAAATATGTTTGTATGTTTTCCATTTATACAAATACATCACTTTCTCATTCAATGTATGGTAATATCTTCTGTGAAGACTTTTCACTTCCGTATGGAATGTGCTGTGTTTCAGTATGTATTTATTCAGCTCTTGTTTTCTTTTAGCTCAAGAGACTTTTGATGTGACGTTCAGAATGTAAAGTGCATTCTCCCAGGCGTATTCTGTAGAGGATGTGAGTATTTGAAATATAAATGTCAATTGAAACGAGAAATAGTTTAACAATCCTACAATCACTGCCGTGTTCAATAAGTATACGCAAATGTCTATGTGTGGAGCTTGATGCTAGAAGTGTCAAATATATCAATTGTTCAGTATACTGCTATTCCAAGCAAGAAGGTAGTAAGTGACACTGACAAACTTTTGAGAAAAATGACACACCATGTGTTTCTTGTAGTTTAAGTGTATTTTGATTTTCCTGCTATATAAATGAGCCATATATAGATTTAAAAAATATTTAGCAAATGGCATTCATAACTTAATTTCAGAATTTTCGCGTGAATATGCATTTTTTTGTTATTAAAAAAAAAATTCTGAAAGTTTGCTGAAAGTTAGGGTATTAATGTGGTTAGCATAGTGGTGATTTTGACATACAAATAAGCTGTCCTTATATGTCATTAATTTTTAATTGAATGACATGGATTTCTAGCATAAATAACAAAGATTATTTTTAATTATTTTCTGATTATTAAGTCCAATTGGCCAAAATCTGATGGTAGTACTTGTAGTTTTAAGGCCCATATATAATCATAAAATGACAACGGCATTATTTTATACATATAATAATTGTTGAAACAAGTACGTAAAAATTATATTGAGTATTTGGCGTTGGAAGTTTTTCACACACCGAAAAAGCATTCTCAATCAATAGTAAAAAGTGACGTATTTGTATTTTTTTAACTCAACTTAAAAAATAAAAACACAGAAGTAATCAGTTTTAGAATACATTCGTGACACTGCTAAAATTACGGATTTTTTACTGTTTTTTTAAGGTTAAAGGTTTGATTATTTAATGCAGTGCTTTCCAAAAAAATATTATGTAAAGACATATTTCTTGTTTGTAATATAAATGTGACTCAGTTATAGTAAAGAAAATCAGTATTATTGGATGCAAACTGTTGGATGCTTATTCGCTGATATCTTACTATTCAACTAGGCGAGAACTATTGTTCTACTATGCTGCTTCGGTTACCTCATCTGAATAGTCTGGGGAAAAGGAGATTCTTCAAAATAACTTCTGATATGCGGCTTTCATACACGAATGCTTCAATAAAAAAAAACAGTTCATACAACAATAGACTGCAACGAAGGCTTACTCAACCAACCAAACAAGACCATTATAATGCGAAACTTTTATAAAAAAATGTGTGTTTTTATTAAAATATTATGAAATCAATATAATTTATAAACAGGCACTATCAGATAATGAAAGGCTGTTGGTTCCAGTTTCACGATATCAAGAGCATCAATTTTAGCTTCAATCAATTATTAAAAATTATGGAATAATAGGAGCATTTCCATAAGTCTAACTTAAAACGATGCTTGCAAATTGCGAAATCAAACCAAATACCAAGATAAATTCAATAGACTGGCAACGCTCAATATAAATTATCAGTTAGCTCGTGAATTCAATTATTTTTAAATACTAAAAATCTTCAAATAAAAAAAAAATATTTTCTTATTTGATTACCGGATTACACATTGGTGACTTCAGTTTATTGTTAGCAATATTTTTTAACATACCTAGACCATAGACCTGAAAAAAGTGTTGTAGATTGTGTTTTGTTTTAATATTTTTTTCTTAGATATATAAAATCAAGTAGTGTGTATTTTATTAACTTGTTTTTTTTAATGTTGTCTATTTAGCGATTTGAAATATTAATGTTTCATTCAAATTTCAGCTCTAATTCTTAAATTGAAATAAACTACCTTGTGCTTTAATAATATTAATACAAAAAAACGATAAAATGATTTTTGACGTATAAAATTTTGGTTTTACAGTTTATATTTGACCTATTTTAAATAGGTCGAATATGCCAGTTATTCCTGGGTTAAATATGCCAGTCATCTCCTAATTTCACCTTACGTCCTTACCTTCTCTGAAAAAGAAGGTTGAGTAATTGACTTAAAATGACTTAGGTAGTCCTCAGGGAGATATTATGCTCCACATTTCACAGGGCCAACATGACAAAACAATAAAGTAAATTTGGAACTCTTTACTGAAAACATTGGTTTGCAATTGGTGAATCACAACCACTAAGAAAGTGCAGGAAATCTTTAATACGAAGACAATAATAGTAGTGAAGCATCAGCAAACATTTACTATTAATTTACCTTTATGTATTATTGTAATTAAATTATTTTTAATTTCTAAGGTGATCTTGCTTGAGAAAATGGTGTCATTTCACTACATAATTTTCTTTTAATAGTTTTTTCACACATTTTAAGATCAGGGTTGGTTAATCTACATTATTTTTTTTGCTTTCAATACTAGAAATAATCTAAATAAAATAATAATGTAAATATATTGGGTGTTAATAAAATTAGTGAAAATAAAATAAGTATGTAATGATCAAATAAAATCATATTTTTATTGATTGAATTGGCACTTGGTAGAACTCCATTACAACACGGTGAAAAAATATCAATGTGTCCTACTGAAATTATATTATATATGGTTGATAGCTATTTTGACTTACGCCATCGTCAGAACTACCCTGACGATGGTGTTAGCCGAAATAGTTATAAACCATATATAATATAATTCTGTAGGAATAAAATACATGCTTTCTTTTTCACCACGGTATATTTTTACTGATAATATTTTATGTGAGTAAAAAGTTTGAGAGCTACTGCTCAAAAAAGAAAACTTTGAAATTATATATCTTTTGAAGACAAGCTTTGCTTACAATTTGATTATATAAGAGGGAATATTTTATATATTTTCTTTCTTATTTTACTTACGATAATTATCATTCATGAAATAAAAAAAAATAATTTAATAAGAATTAAAGCTTTTTTATGTAAGAAAAACAAATCGAGTTAAATATTGAGATACAATGTGTTACGTTAGTCGGTAAAGTAGAAAGCCGTCCCAGCATTTTTAAATTCCCCATAATGTTTCTGTTCAATCGAGCTTTGGTAAAAGGGTGTTTTATTATTACTTTTCAAATAATATCACTACCAATTGGAAAAACCATACTTTCTGGATTTTATTATGATTCCAGGAAAGAAGTCTTTCATGAATGAAGTTTATTACTACGGCGAAACAAAAGAGCACTGAAAGCGATGAAAACAAAAGGAAAGTTTTACTACAAGGCAAGATATCCAGCTGAGCGTTCGAAAGTCAACTTTATTTGTCTCTTTATTTTTGTAAAAAGAGGATGAAAATCGCATTTATTTTTATTCCGGTCGACTTTCTTACACAAAAGTAGCCGAGGATATTGACAGTGAAATAAATATTAAGTAAAATGCCTACGCGAAGAATTTTATCAATTTATTATGATAAACGCGAAGTCAAAACGATACTTTCTTTCATTTAGTTTTGGTTTTATTGTAATCTGTAACTGTTCTGATACATTAAGCCGCTTTCAAATAATAAAAAAAAAACGTTTCTCTTCATTTACTGTCGGATAACCACTCTTTCGACGCACATGAAATGGTTTAAATATTGGAATACCAATACACGAGGGACCAGAAATTACTTAAAAAAGAACTAAGGACCTTTAACATTGGTACAATAATAATATAGTACATATTTAAATAATTGATTATGCACAGTATACTTATAAAACAATATTTAAGTTTAAAAAAAAATGGTGTCTGTAAAGTCGGTTTACGGACGATAGTTTAACGTGACAACGTCATAAGAAAACATTGATGAAATGATTGCATACTTTTATGAATAAAATGGAATCATTTTTATTGAATTATCATTATTTTGTATGGATACGATATTTTGTATATTTGTTATACGTTAATCAGATTTTTAATATGCAAGAATTAATTACCTTTATTGCCGCAATTGTTGTTGTAATATAAACAATGAAAACCACATTAACATTTCACTTCACTTTATAAACAGTTGTAAACAGATCACGTGTAGGTACTGTAGGTGTATAAGTTGTGTGCTGCCGCTGTCTCTTTTCTACTCAGACGCATCGACCAATCGAGTGGAAGAGAGATAGATGCGGCACATTCCGAACAGTAGGCCGATCGTGCCTCTCTATCGCTTATCCGCGCTCTCGCTCGCACGCTTGCCTTCGGCGTAACGCGACAAACGGGACAATGAGTCATGTTTTTTCGTGCGTGAAGCGGGCGTTCATCGATTTATAAGACGTTGTCACGTCAAAAAATTAGTACTTATTCCGCATAAAGTTTATTGGATCAGGACCGGTTTCACTAATTGCGAGGATTATCAACTGATGAGCACTATCTTCAGACTTGCAGCAGTTGAGATAATTGACTGAGTCTTACCTTTCTTTATTAATTATTTTTTGTATGTAATCTATATTGAATTTTTGAATTCATCCGCGCGCACGAATGCTTGAACATACCGACCTTATGGAAATGCGAAAAATTTGACCCTCACAGATCGTGATCGTTTTTATTAGATTTGAGATGGTGTATGTTTATCTGATGAAATGCAGAAGTATTGAGGTTTATGTAAATGATTAATTTTTATTTCATTTTAAATCATCGTCACCGTCACCGTCATATTTTTCCTAAAAATGTATGTTTTTCACAATATTTTAGGTAGAGTTTAAAAAGCTAAAAAAATTAAATACTCGATTAAATGTGTGCTAAAATTGCTCACTCACCTTGTATACGCATTTTGTATTCACCCCAAGACGATTATATTTTGCCACGAGTATATTCAGTCAAAATCATTTAAGGCCTTTTTATTTACCCGAAAAGCCTACGGCAAACTTTCAACAAAAGCCTTTACATCGTTTGAAATTGATAACTAAGGACGCTGATACTAAAAACGTTTTTAAATCGCGAAAATAAGTCTACTCAAGAAAGCCTTTGCACATTATTGGGTGAAAATCTGTTCCTTAAGGAATTATTTTAAGTTACAGATCTGAAAGCTTCAATTGAGATATACAGTATTAAATACTGCTACGTAATGAACACGAAGTTGTATCAAATCAAAAAAGTATATATCTTTATACCTACATATTTTTAATACAATTTATTACCTAAAATGATATCCATATCGATCAGCATCAAAACTTTAAAAAGTAATTCAAATTAAGGGTTTAAAAATCTTCAAAAGCTTAAATAAAAAACTAAAAAACTAGCACCTACATAAAATGTTTCTCAAAGTATGTGAGTTTGATGTTGATGGAATGTCTTAGACTTGAAAGGTTCAGTGATGTTTGCAATGTCTTTTATTCTTATACAATTGTATAGGAATAATAATAATTGTATAGGAAGAATAATCAAGCGATACACCAAGAAGTTCGTGCCAATTATGTGATATTTTTTTTATTTGCACTTTTAAGTAGATATTATTTTTTAAATAAGTGACGGTTCCACACAACATCGCTTGGTATTTGTAATATGTATTTATATTACCACAGCTCAAAGAAACCAAATTCCAAATAATTCTGTCGTGATAAACGTTAACTGTATTTGTATGATTTTTTAAAAATTATATTTGAATTGAACATAAAGAGAATATTTAACCACAGCCAATCAGAGACAAATCCAACCACAGCCAATCATAACGAAAAACACATTGTTTTAAATAAGAACATATAAACTGTCTTTCATAGTGATAATGATCAAAATTGTCTTGATTGCAAAGCATAATGAAATTCCACGTCTTTGCATCAAATGTACAGCATGAAAATGTGAGCAACATTTTCACTGGAGATAATGTTTTGTATTGATTTTTGATATCGGCAACTAAAAGTTGAGCGCTTTTTCTACGTAAGCTTTAGCTACATAAATAAAACGTCGTTATTTGATTACGTAAGCAAATAGCAGATTTGAATAATATTTGGTATCCGAATGTAAAGAATCAACGACAAAACCGAATTATTTGTGAGTCTATAAACGTCGAAAATACTTCAATTTAAATTTAAAGACAACAAAATCAAATTCTGTGACATAAATTCATACCCAGTTAATATCCTGTTACTTATTTTCATCCATTTTTTCAATAATAATGTAATATTTTACAAATTTTATTCAATTTTCATATGCATACAAAACATGAATCATAAAACGATTTTATTACATGTTCATATTTTTGTTTGAAATCCGAAACACAACCCGGCACATTACATACCTCATCATTTGTCTTATTCCATAACACAACTATGATATTCTTGAACTTTCAGAATGGTTGACATAATATGTACGTTAACGAATGTCAGAGAAATACCTAAAATAATAAGTGATATACTTTCACGTTATTTGTAGCCTTCAAATGCTTTCTTTTAATAACATTTGACAAATATATAGAATAAGTTAAATATTTGGTCATCAGATTGAATTTCAAAAACCACTATATCGTTGAATCGGAATTGTTTTCCTGAATCACTAATCTCTTTGTTTCTCAAAGGTTCTTGTTTCAATCGAATGAATTTTATTTCCATAAATACATTCAATACCTTTAATGTTTAAATTGTTATCAAGAGATGTTTGATAAGTGAACTTCTACAGGAGATAATAATCAACGTACTTAACATTTAGTTATCGCTCAAATAAAATAAAATCATTACTTAAATGTTGAAGTAATATCATGTTAGAAGTTCATATTAAATTTGTTATGTAAGTTATGAGAAGTTTGATCAGTATCGTAAAATTTGAAATGATCATCTCTTGTCTGAAGTTATTAGTAAAATTTCATAACAACAATAAGCTTCATTCTGTTTAAGATAAACTCTTGTACATAACTGAACGTAATATGAACACATTTTAAACGTCTAACTCTTTCTACAAGCACGTGGGGAATGAAAATAAAATCACTTTTTGTCCGTTTTGTCTTTATTTCTTTTGGGAAAAAGTGTACCGTTTTTAGATAAACTAGTATTAGTCAAATTGGAATTGTTTGAACTGAGTCAGTTCAAGTACATCCGTGCACTTGAAATGCCTGAAGATGCCGAAAGGCGAAACCCGGGTCGCTAGCGGAAAAACTCATGGAAAAGTACAAAATTCAAACAATTCAAATTTGATATTAAAATTCCATAAAGCACCCTCAGTCGAAATCCTTAATAAGTGTTAGTTATTTGCGATTATTAATCTCGTATTTTGTAGATGTACATATATAATTTAAAAAAGTTTTGGGTTTGACTTTTTAATACAATTCGTGTTTTAAAAGAAGTATAAAGTGCTTAATTCAAAGTTTCAATTTTATTCCAAATGAAATTTTAATTAAAAAAATGATCGATTCACACCAGTGATTATAATAGTATGTAGTTCTAATCTCAAAATTTTTGTAAGCCCGATAAAAAGTCCATACGTTTTGCAATCAACGACACGTGCTTTATATCAGGTAATAAAGTGAAAAGATAAACTCGAACTTTGATTCAAATTTTGCATACAAATTCTAATTCCAAGTACCCAACGCCAATATCATTAATTAAATCGTTATTCATTACACAAATTAAATGTGAGTGAAATTGTATGGCTATTTTTTCTTTACATCGTTGAACTGGCATCAAAATGGTTTTTATTACAATTTAAACAAAAAAGATTACGACCACATGAACAACTCCCTTAATGAAGTTTCAAGGATATCATAAAACTGGAAGAGTTTGGCATATTTCAACGCTTGTCGATGAATATAAAATGTATGTACTTTTTAAACAAACAAAAAATATCGTTTAGTTCAAATTTTAACCTTTATAATGTCAATTTTGCATACACTTGAAAAGACAATCTGAAAGTTGCATAGACTATTTCCAAAATGGCGTTTTGTCCTTTAAAATCAACACAATTATTAATACCGAATGGTAGCTCTGTTATCGATCTCAAGCAGTGTTTTTGAATCTTATTAGACCACGAAAAATAATTTTAAATTACCGATAAAACAAGTAATACATTTTATAAAGTAGTGCTTCTTTTAAATATTTAATTCGTTGTTTGAATTAATTGTTTCTTGGTATTTTGTTTAACTGGATGTCTACAGACTTGTTTTACTTGTTATAATCCAAAACATGCTAAGAGTTCGCCAATAAATTAATCTGCTAACAAACAGTAGCTGATTAATTTACTCTCATGAGTAAATGTATATTTGAAAACCCTTAGCGAATCACCACAGTGACAGGCGTAAATTTTGGCGAAGCGCAGCGAGACTTGCTGCATAATCAAAGGTTGCCGCAATGACTTAAACGATGGCGCCGTCTGAGAAGTTGAAACGTAAAGTCAAAATGTAAACAATTTATACGCCGAAGCGAGCGCTTTTAAATTTCATACTGATTTGATTTTGGTATTTACGCTGTGCTTCAAATTCTCAGACGGCGCCATCGTTAAGGTCATTGCAGCAACCTTTGATAATGAAGCAAGTGACGACACGCCACGCAAGAAGTAACATCTGTCACTGTGGCCGTAACCTTATAGTAAGCAATCCTTGGCGCACGCTTTCCAACACTGTATTTTTGTAGAAGAGTGGGTCAATATTGCATTTAATTTGAAGTGATACGATAGCAATATTAGATAATTTATTATTAAACGCATGTTAAGTGCTTTTTTATTAAATGTGAATTATAAAAAAATAACACATAAAGAAAGAAATAAAGAATCAACTCAGAAAAAATCTCCTCAGACAGTATATACATATTTTACAGTGAAAATGTATTCTCAGTGAAAATATATCAAGTAATAGATTTGTATGTCAACATGTTTTCACTGGTCACGATCATTGAAATTATTGGCCCAAGTCGATGATTTGCCGGCTTAAAATTTTGGTTTGCTTCAATGAAACAAAATCAACAAGTAGTCCCTTTTATAAAAAGAGAACCAAAGAAAAATACAAACAAACATTGAGCTGAAGATATGGTCAAATTTAATTTCAATAACAGCTTGGAGAAGAATATATTTTCACTGAGAATACAGTTTCACTGTAACATATAATATATGTTATATCCAACGAAAAACTTAAGTAAAAGCTAAAATCTTGGAGCTTTTACTTTTAAGTTTGGAGATTGCTTAGGTAATATTATATACTATGGAAAATACTCAGTGTTTAAGTGCCAAACAAATTTCCACAATAAAATTCTCGTAATTTTAGCTGGTATTTGTTCATTATTCAGCAGAAAAATAAAATTCATATATTTTATACCCGCATCCTTCATTTTAAAGGTGTGTGTTTAACATATTATAATGATAAAACAGCTTTCGGCTTTAGTATTCATAACACCATTTACGTGATTCGTGATTAGGCAGCACACTTGATGCGTGGTCACAGAACACAAGTTTTTCCTGTAAAAATGTTTAAAGCCACTGATTTAAAGAACATGTCGTATCGAACATAATACGAAGCTAGTACTTAATGCAAAAATAGAACGTTATTTCTCTTGTAAATAATTGCTAGTTTCATAAAGTGGTCGTCGTTTGTCGACGACAAACTTGTCGATTTTAATTATGTAGGGAAGTTTCAGTGACAACTTTGATGAAGTATTAATAGCCCCTAGTCCATATTATGTTCGCAAAAATTGAGTTTGCTGGAATGAATTCTTTGATCGTAATTGTCATAAAAAAATCTTAGTCATTTACTTCTTTTTTTTTATTGGAACGGCAGTATAGTAAGGTTGACTATATTAACAGTCACATGACAAGTTTTTATTTGATGTGAATTACATCAAGTAAAAACTATTAAATTAATAGGAATTATCATATGAAATAATACTTTTTAGATTGGCACATTCCATCAGGCATATTCGGAATTTGGAAGTTTGTCAGTCACACAAGGCTTTCTTGCCAATAACAGCAGAGTAGTGAGTAACTGGTGTTATATTTGCATACAAATGCAAATTAAAAAGAAAGGTTTCATTAAAAATGAATACACCCGCGTTGTCTGCAATCATTGTCTGTCACTATTGAGCCACAGACATCATATGTTATAAAAATTGTAGCTTAAGTAAATATATAATATTTTATACGAAGTTGACAGTACTATATCTGACAACTTACTGGTCTTTATACAAATATGAAAGAGCAGTTTTCGCCCTTCATATTCACTACAAACGAATATGTGTAGATTTACGAAAGGTCTAACACCTTTGTGAATATGAAAAGTTTTAGGGTAAAACCACTAGTCATAGAAAACCTCTCACAGTGTTATTTTGACAGAGTCAAACTCTCTTTTTGACAGAAATGGGAAACCACTGTATTATTACTTTATGAGAATTCAAAAGCATTTAGACAGCAGCGGATTTTTCGTCATCTTGTTTGTTTTGCCGTTAGGTGAGTTGAATAAATATAATTTTCTTTGGTTTAACAATAGCATTGGCGATAAACTTTTATCCTATATTATACTATAATATAATAAAAATATTCGCCACCTTGCTCGTAGTATCAAACACAATTTGATTAATTAAAGATTAGCGCGTTTTTCTGTTATTAGTTTATGCTATTTTTATCTTTTGACAGGTGAATACAACTCACCTTAAAACACCAACAAGGGTAAATGTTGAGTATACATTTTTGATTTGGGAGTCCGTCTGCTTGAATTTTGCCTTGAAACCGAACAAGTTAAAGTACAATAAAATTTCAAGAGAACATATAATTATTTGGAAATAATGAAGATAAAACACAGTTGGTCTTTTGGTTGTAGGCTCATGTTTGAGTCCCAAAATGAAAACGGTAAGACGACGGATTTTTAATCATTTGATGTCTCTGTTACCAGACTCGTGAATATCGTTTCATTCTAAGGCTGAGTGTCAGCCAACTAATTGTCATTTCCCAACACTTTCCGGTATGAACTGTTGACCGACTTATTAAAATCAGTTCCCGTAAAATTTTCTGCTGAGATTACCCATTACATGACCACATGAAAATAGTATAACTAAAATTAATAAAGTTCAATTTTAATGTGTTCACTGGCATTGTAATAAAAATAGTAATACTTATTCCACATAAAATTAATTGGATCAGGACCGGTTTCTCTCATGGCAAGTAATATCAACTGTAAGTGTTCGGTTGATAATGCTCGCCATGAGCGAAAATGGTCCTGATACAATAAAGTTAATGTGGAATAAGTACAAAAAATGTGTTATTATTTTTTATCCGTTGTTATGATTTAGGGTTGGTCTGAATTAGTAGATGTCCGGTGGATGGTCTTTTTTGATTTATGCACCGCCATGTAGGTGCTTGATAGTACTGCGATTTTATTTGGATTAAAACAAGAAAAACATGAAATTTAATATATACATCGTTAACAATTGTATAAAGTCTTTTTTATACAATGGCTTTAGAGTAGTGCAGCTTTAACAAGCGAGACTGCATGAAAGAGATAATGTATCGGTGCAGATGCTGTGAAATGGAAAAGCTGTAGTGTAAATTTATATTGCAAGTCAATGCGATGTATGTGAAGTTATGTGAATAGCAATAATAAACAACTTTACTTCTACCTCTTGCGTTGGCGGTGCATTTTCTTTTGAATGGTCTCAGTATTTAACTAAAATTTATTTATTTATTTAAGAAAAAGCAAATTATGGCATTACAGCTGACGCCAATGCGCCATGGATTTGACAAATATAAATACATGCATTTATATATATATATACATACATACATGTAAATATATAATAAAAATCACAAATTAATTAAAAATTAAAAATAAGATGAAAATGACAATAGTCATAAAAAACCAGAGAGGAAAAAATATTATTAATATCACATTAGAAATTTTCAAAGCAGTCAACCGAATGAGTTCTGACAAAATCAACTTTTATTCATAAAATATAGTATTCGTCTGAACTCACTCACGTCAATATGAAATATGTCGACTTCCGAAGCAATGCCGCTTAAAATTGTTAAAGCTCTTCCCAGTGACATTCCCATTGGCAGACTGGTTCTACCCCTTGGAAGAACAAACAACCTATCATCACATTTTTTTAAGAAAGAACTTATTTATAATCACAAATAATGTAATAGGTAAGCGATGACAGCAATAAATAATGCTTAATTTTTGATATTATGTATAGGGGAAAAGCACGCATTATACGCTTAAAAGCACACTAACAAACGATGAAACCTTGTGACGCGGTGTTTGATTCGTATCTTCACATCAATGAATAAGGTTGCCGGGAGTGTCATTGTTGCTTTGTTCACGGTAACAATGCTGAGGTCATTATTTTCTTTTTGTAGTTCTGTTTTCTACTAGTTTTTTCAGTATATAATGATGGATATATAAGTTTCCTTCAAGCGGTGCAAACACTTATGGTGTATCATAGTTTTTCCAGGGCTGACCTATATCAATAATCCCGTAAATATTTCAATAGGATCCCTGATAATTTTATTTTAACTGTGTATTTTGAATGCGCATATTTTTTAAAGCGCAATTTTTGAACTAATGTAATTTATACTTTATATATATCTGCCGTCCAATATTCAAGATATTTTTCCGAACGATTTTGACAAGCTAAACATCCCGTCAAGTATTATGTCTCCAATATTTAATATCAGTGACATTTATTTTGAGAAATGTGTGAAATATTACTATGTGTCTATTTGTATTATTTGAAAAAAGCTATTGAAATCAAACTTCTCTTTAAAACGAATGAAAATCGTACTGCGTTTTTTTAAGAAAAGCTATCGAGTGTCTCTGAACTCTTTTGCAGGTATTAAGTTGTTGATATTCAACATTTGACAGGTCGGTCGATAATGAGAAATAGTACGTTTATTCTTGATCAATCAAATTTCCATATGGAAAATATAATATTTGAAAATGATTGTCTGTTTTACAATATAATATCGAATAAATGTATGGTTAAAAATCACTACTGTTTAAATTTAAACATTTCAAAGATATTATACTAACAAACAATCTTATCAGCCATTAATAATAAAATTAACAAATTTATACAAGACGAATATGTTATAAAAATAAAGCAGCTCACACTGAGAAATTAAGGTACAACATACTAAATAACGACGCACAATATGGATACATGCACATAAATCCGAACGTTATTAAGTTAACTTTGTCAAGATACAAAAGAGGCAAAGGTTCACGTATGACGTCAGAATAAGATTATTTGTTTTCAAAATTGAGATGACATAATATTAATGAAAACATCAATCGCAGATTACTATGCCTTTGACTAAAATTCATAAACTGATTGATAAAGCAATGTAACGAAATTTGCTTTGCCATATTTCGTTACATCTCGATCTAGTGATTGATTATTATCAACATTGGAAACCATAAATATTATAAGTCTTCTACTTTTATATACAGGAATCAAAACTTGCCTTTGCCACTTATGGGCTGTTTGATCGCCATAGGCGACATGCTACATTAACGATAATAGCAGATTTATCGTTAGAACAGCCGATACTGAACAATAAAAAGAAATGACCGATTTTATGATTTGTCGATTAAGCAGTACCATCTTAATAACAGGCATAAATTGACTCGAGTTTAAGCTAACACAATATTAAACAAAAACCAACGGATTTGCATTCGTATTAAGAAGTTTGGAGTTGATTTTTGGCAGTGTAAGTAATCCAGATTTTAAATAATCTTAAAATTTCTATTATGCAACGAATCTTTGAGTAATTTTAAAACCTCAGCATGTTCGAATTGTAAATCTTCTTGATTATAATTTAACCCTTTTTATTCAACTTCTACGTCCTTTGTGTTGAATGATCTGTTTGATCTTCTTTATTGAAGTCCACCCCAAAAAGATATTTCTGAATAACCTATGGTTTGGATCTTTTTGATGTTACTTGACCGAATTTATGTAAGTCTAAATGATGATCTTATTATAATATAGTCAAACGTCTTTTAAGTAAAAAAATTTTGTTATATTTAAAAAAAAAAATTCTCAGAAAGCGTTACATTATAATCGACTTAATATTCTTTTATAAGCACGTCTTAGGCTTTTCCTGTTAGTTGCAAGCAATTAAACAGTTAAATAACTCAATTATCAAATCTTAAAACTGCCTTTACTAGAAATCAATATACGTATTTTAGATGTACGTGGTTATATGAGTATGTTATGAGATTTTAATTACATGGACCCAAAAGCCATATAATTAAAATTAAATTCAACAACTGAAATACGCATATTATGGTGTCGCAATTATTAATTACACTCATGGGATAGTATTTGGAATTCGCAATCAATAGAAGTATAACTATTTGTTTGAAATTTACTACCTTTTGAATATTTTGGAATCTAAATGTTTACGTGTGATTAAATTTTCATTTATTGGTAAATTATTCTACACATTCAAGAACTTGTCATTCCACTGGAATTTGTGAAACAAAGTTATGAATTTTATTTAAGCATATCTGACATCTATAATAACTATATATTTCAGATAGATTCAGCGGTAATTAACCAAACTTTAGAATCATCGATATCATATAAAATAAGAAAAAAATGGATTGATTTGAAACAAATGCCCGATTAAAAAGGTTATTCAATTCTTTTAATAGCCTATAAATAATAAATATTTTATTCAATATTCAAATTATCTGATGATCCGTTAGTATTAATAATACTTGTTTACCTGTTCCAAAACAATCATATTTTGAAAGCTCCAAATAAAAACGGTATTAGGTAAACAGTTTGTAAAACGACACAGTTTGAATAAATACACAAAGCTTAATTTACAAACATTAACGACGCCACCGTGAGACAGCAAAGTATCTTCCACCTAAGCTTTATGCTCAAGACACAGCCAAATGTTTGAACTACCCTCGCTGCATGCGAAGCCCTTATTAATAACACATTTTGAATATTTTACATACATCGTTTCATAAGCACGACTGTTTTAGATATTCTAGATAGAAAATCTGCAACACTATTCTAACAATGCTTCTAAAAGGTCTTTTTTTATATACAGACACTTTTATTTCACGCCTACTGACGTCGGTTTATTGCTGTTTAGATTTTGTTTGTTGTATTTTTAGAATTATTTGACACGTTTCGAGGTAAGTATTTTAAAAACAGTCGATGGCAATATTATTTTAAATTTTTAAGACCGTAATAATGTATAAACATCAATTTTCCACTATTTTGTTGGTCACGTGAAGATTTCTATGAAAACGTTTGTGTCATTATCATATTTTTCGTTAACAATATACATTAATATGATATTGTAACGAAGTAAATTGTACTTAATGCTGAATGCTTGAAGCAAACTTTCCCTAAAAAGTAAACTTCTTCTTTGTGCAGCAATAACCAGTATGGGCTTTTTCCTATCAAAAACATCTCAAGTCATTACAACTCCATGATACGCGCGTGATTCGCTGTTACACAGAAATTTAAGTATACCCACTATTTGCGAGTTTGTTTGTGAATACTCTAAAAGTGTAACAATGCAGTGGGTCATTAATGTAACTCAGAAAAAATTTTCTTGCAGAATTTTGACGATAAGACACCAGTGAATCGTTATAGACAAAAGGCCATTCTTCTCGATGATCCTCCATAAGTAAAAATAAAAAGTAAGCTGACCTCTTGAATTGTAGCGATCGCGCCCTCCTATCAGCAGAGATGAAGGGCATGTATCTTGAATATAAAAACTTAACTTAGAGAGGACGGAGACAGGAAGACCTGTAACACTTATGCGCCTTAGAGCTTGAAGCTCGATCTAATAGATATCCACAAAAAAACTATGACCAAATTTGTCTATAGCGATTTTATAATTTTTGACGGTCCATTCCATTTTTTCTACATGACCGCCAAACTGATTTTTGAATAATAAATACATCGTTAAAGTCTTTTATAACAAGCTTTATATAACGAAGTGCGTCTTTTCGGAATATGCTGTGTTTTTTATTGTTTTTTGAGAATACAATATATACATTGAAAAATATTAGAAGCTTCTTTTGATTTTTTTCTGCTTATGTGACGGTAAGATTTATTTACCGTTGCAATAGATCTTTGCTCTTATTAGATAGTTGCCTTAGATCTTACTTACATTTCATCATATTTCTCTTTTCACAAACCTTTGCCATTGTCAAACTATTACAGGTGTACAGAAAAGTTTTATTCGACTCTTACCTTTAGCCTTAGAACTTTTTACTTTATTTTGATTTATAACTAGAATACAATTTATGGTTGTATTATTTAAAATAAACCTAGCTATTTATAAAAAAGCTATCTAATACTCATATTTAACGTTCATCCGTATATAAGTTGGCTCAAAGAACCGTCAAGCAACATGATTAACTAAGTGGTCTGCATCTACCAAGGGCTCCAAACAGACATTTTCTACCAAGAATTGTCCATCATCTAGGGATCTAGGCTCTGGGCTTGCAAGTATATAACGATCCATAAAAAAATCAATGAAAAACTATTTGAGTGGCGCTGTGGGACTGTCCCGAGATGGATTCCAAGCGAGTTCTGCGGTCCGTTCACATACGGCACCAATTAGCCACTCTGACTTGATCTCGATACCGGCCAACATTGAAATATTCGAAGAATTTGCAACATCAAATTTTTAGGGAACGAGATTTTCTTGATTAAAATTTAGATTCAACGTGAAATAGATTAAAATAATGCAATTATTAGTATACGGATACACAGGATACCTTACATCACTTAAACAAATGTTTGATAAAGTGACAATACGATAACAAAGATACCATGAAATGAGCTTCCTAGATATTATGGTGAAAGATACAATAGTTCAACCCCATGTCATTGAAGGCAAAAAATCACTGATATTCCAAATCGAAATGAATTTAAAATTCCTGCTACACAGGTCACCAGTATAAATCCTATACCTCTAAAAGCTGTTGTTCGAAATATTTTTACACTGCATTGCTTGGGCCCATAGTAAAAATAAAAACACTACTAGAATACCAAAGTTATCAATTTTATTTTCATATTGAAAATGTTTATTTAGAAAGTAACTGCTGAATCTATCGGAAGTGTAAAAGAGTTTTATTTGTTTTGTTTATGACGTGAACTGCTGTAGAATCATAATTTTATAGCGACGCTAAAATATGAAAATTTTATTTGTCTTTCCTTTGTTTCTACGCTTTTTCTCGGCCTATTTGCGGAAAAACAAGGATGTGCATGCTCCATACATTCCTTTATATCTCATGTTGAAGTATCGTAAGGCGATTGCCTTGCTTCTACGGTAATAATTTATTTGCCGGTCACATTTGAATTGGTAAGCGCATTAAATTGTTGACCATCTCTAATACTGCGCTTTTGTACGGTCTCTCAAATACTTCAAGTGATGACCACTGCTTAATACTATCTTATTTTTCAAAAACAAACGACTTACAATGAATGTGAATGCATCCAGTTTTGAACAGAATAAATTAACCGCTTTTTTTCAATATCTATTTGATGAAGCTTCGAATTTTAAGGCGCGTTAGCGTCAAAATACTTCCTGTCTACTTCGTCTCTACGTTCAGTTTTTGTATTAAAGTTGCATTCCTTACCATCGCTGCTGATAAGATGACGCGATCGATGCAGTGGTGAGACATCTCCAGTGAAGCCAGTTCAAGAGGTCAGCTTTTTTTATTTTTACCTATGGAGGGTCATCGAGAAGAATGGCATTTGGTCTATAACGATTCTCTGATGCCTTCTCGTCAAAAGTCTTCAGGAAAAAGATCGTTCACTGGGTTACAATGATGGCCTACAGCCTTGTGAAAAGATTTTTAGTTTTCGTGAATAGTAGGTATGCTTAAATCTCTGTATAACAGCAAACCATGGAATCAGCATCAACCATGGAACCGTAATGACTTATTTTGTACAATTTGGACAGTCTTTAGATTTTTTTTGGTGAGAAAATGCCCATATTGGTGTAGCGAACACCATAATTGGATGAGTTATTGCTGTATTTCGAAGTTTACTTTTAAGGGAAAGTTTGCTACGAACATTCAGAATTATGAACAATTTTCTTCGTTAAATTATCATAATCATTGTGAACGTGAAATTTAAACAAATATGACAATGACATAAACTTATTCTTAGAAATCTCTACGTGATCAACAAACTAGTGGAAGATTGGCGTATAAGGTATTAAGAGATCGTTGGGTTACAGCGATGGCCCACTGCCTTATGCAACTTAAGTTTACCGTTAAGTGCAACAGGAAAATTGCGAACTACTTAAAGATTATCTTGACGAGAATCTAGCCAAGAAAAAGATTGCACTAAGAGGTTCCGTGAAACACTCTCACTAGATCTCACGCAGATTGTACAATGCAACGTACAATACAAAACCAATAACCGTCGACAAATTGTGCACACCCATTTAACTAAATTGAATGTTTAAAAATACTAAACGAAATGGTTCCTCTGAAAACGAGCCCAATCAAGTTTCAATGCAATTAATTCTCATGCAATGGTGTATCCATTCTTTGAGACAGCATGTTCTTAATTGAGATAAAAAATATTTTACTTTTTGTTTCACATGCACAATAAATGTATGTAGAAGCTTTTTCTTACTTACAAGCGAGTTTCACCTTTTGAAATCTTCAGCCATTCAAGTAAAAACAATTTAATCGTTACAATTTTGTGTTTTTCAATGAGCTTTGACGCTAAAGACCCAGGATTCACCTTTCGGCTTCTTCAGGCATTTTAACGGAACTTGAAATGAACACTTTTTTACATTAAAATTGAAATGCCTGAAGGTGTCGAAAAGTGAAACTCAGGTTGTTAGTGACAAACATCATCGAGAAATACAAAATTAAAATAATTATAATAAGCGCCTTCAGTAGAAGTCATAATTTGCACAAAAAACTTGAACTGAATGAACATCAGTTTTAAATGCCAAAAAATGCAAAATGTGCAAATTTTGAACGGTTCAAGTTTCATACTGAAACTCCGTCAAGCACCTTTAGTCGGATCTCTAAATTAAATAGTTGGTAGCTTTTACTGACTTTCCTCAAGATAAGTTCAACATATATTCTTGATGTACATCTAAAGTGTCGTTTTACGTTTTCAAATTTGCATCATCTTCCCTCATCATACGTGTTTTAGAGAAACAATCTCAGCCAAGTAAATTTTAAATCGTGGGTGTATTTTCTGCACCGTTGTGAGCTCTTTCTGTATCGAGAGAAAACGAGCGCATTTTGAAGTTTACACATACTCTTTATACCGAGCTCTTGAAACACGTTTCCCTAAGCACCTTAGTAAAATGAAAAGGAATTTGTATAAGACTATAATATTTCCATGCTGACTTCACTATCGTAATAAAAGTAGTTTATAAATTTAGAATTACCTATTCCAACATTTTATAAACTGAATGTTTTTATTTTATACTAAGCATAAATTCAACTAAAAAATGTTAAGACTCATAATGGCTAAGGCATCAAATATTTTGAAATTTGAACACACAAGACAATTATTAACCTTTTGCACTCCTCAATATATAGGGTATTTCAATAGGGACGCTCAAAATATGTTACTTTGTCCTGCTGAGTAGATTATTCATTGTTTAGTGGCCAAATTTGAGTCAACCAGTTTGGTAAATAATCGGCCAACACCTACCTATACGTCATCAAAATACAATATCTGGTGAAAAAATTGCTGCTGTGTGTGAAAGTGTACAGGAAAATCCAAGGCAGCTTATTTCTCGTTGTTCACAAGAACTTGGCTTTTCTGCGACTTCAACTTGGTGAATTTTGAATCGGGCCTTATGTCTGCACCCGTATAAAATCCAACTAACCAAGGAACTTCCGATAAACGACCACAGACAACGCCTGATTGGGTTCTGGAGCAGTTGGAAGTTTACCCAAATTTGTCAAAAAAGTCAACTTTAGCGACATGGCCCATTATATAATGAATGGATATTGGCAGACATTTGATGCTATATTCCATATTTAATGCCGTAAAATATACTTACAAATGAAATTAAAATTTAGTCAAAATCTCACAAACAACTTGTTTTATTTACATTTCAAAACTAAGCGTCCTTATAAAAATATTGAGGAGTGCATTTTTTTATTTCCAGAAACTCCTGAATAGATTTGAGAAATTGATCTTTAACACAGGGTTTGCGTATTTATTAGCATGGTAAAACAAAATGCCGACAAATATACCACATTTTTAACTTAGGCACACAGTCCAATAAAAACGGGGCAATGATAATTAAAAATTATTAAAAAATGTTTTTCCATCCAAGTTTTAGAATGTCGAGCAGGACTTGACATATGTAGAAGTTATAGGAATTTTTTGGAGTTATTCGAGATCAACTCATGGAAAATCGATGTCCAAGATCACGAAATAACTCAATTATAAATTTGATACTGAACATGCCAAGTCTGATTACTAGGGTAAAGTTATAACCTGATGAGGACTTACAATAAATGCAAGGCGTAGAAATAGGGATAATAAAAACTATTTTTTTTTTCAGTTTAATAAAAACAACATAGTTATTTAAGTAAGTTTATATTTTGATGATACTTTTTAATATACACACAAGTATGTAAAAATGTATTCTCACAACATCAAGGATCACAATAATTAAAATAGTAGAACATTTATTTTACAATAACTTTATCATTCCAAGTTTGGGTAGGTACATATAAAAATAATCTTTGGTTAAAACGCTCAATAATTTACAATACATAATTTAAGAAACATTAGAAATTACAATACTTATTTCTAAGTTATTTCATCATAACGTATTCAAAATATTTTATTTTCATTCATTTAAAAAATATGTTTATATATATATCTTCAAAATAATGTAAAATAATAAGTAAAATTTTGTCTGATTACGTAAATTTGCATCATGTGTGCAAATATTCTAAAATAAAAATCAAAGATCCAAAGGTTTTTTGTGAAATTACATTTAACCGGTTGTATGCCAGAAACGTATATGTACTGTTTTCAATTCAGTGAGCGCAGTGCCGGCCATATAAAATACGGTCCACATCGACCCATTAATATTGGACATTTTATACACATGGCAACAACTCATAATGGGTTAAAAATATGTAGTTATTCCACAGTGAAAAGGTTCACCTCATTTGAGTTAAATCGAAAAAAAAATTGGTAAATTCTACGAAGTATCAATAAAAAAAAACATATTAACGGGTTCATCAAACACGGGATTGGTAAAAGTATTTGAGAAAATTACACCAAAATATTTACATGTTTAAAAGGGAAAATTTTTCATATTGCATTTAATTTAATTATTTTAATTATACGGAATAATAACCCTGCCAACGTTCACAACGCATCAGTTCATCATTGCTATAATCAACATTGTAAGCACGTTATATAATTATTAATACTAATACATACAGGAGTAGAATATTATTATTGTGTACATAACATAGTGAAATAATAGCGTATATACGTTAAACATGTAAATAACTTTGACAATATTTGTTCAATCAAAGTCATGTTGAAATGTTTTTTGAATATTTCAGCGTATTGATGTGGTTATAAGCTATTTAAAAATAGTTTTAAATGCAGTGAGCAAAACGTGCAATTATTTTATTTTTCAGTTAAATAAGAATTGAATGACTGAAAAAAAGGATTAGAAAATATTTTGATATAAACTAAGCTATCTATCACACGTTGTGTTTTTTTTTACGAAAACAGTTTGAAAATGAAAATACGCTATAAATTATGTAAAATAAATTGAACTTCAAAAGTAACATTTTTTCAACAATTTTTTTATCGATTAACCTTAGATTTGAAATATGTGGGTTTGCATTGAATCGAAATGAAACTCATTTAATCAAAACTGTTGGATTTTTTATCTTGAATGTCTTTATTTTTATAAGAGAAATATATTATTTTTAGAAATATAATATATTTAAAGAGTGGTTTTTAAATAAAGATGAAATATTATTCTTCAAATGAGTTGGTTTGCAAAGATATTATTGTAAAACCATTAGCTTAAACTATCAGATACTATTTTTATCGTTTTAGATGTAAGTTGGTGAGATTTTATAATGGATATAAATGCCAATAAAATAGTTTTTTAAGAAGCATTCTTTTTTTATTCTAATTGATTGTATTTTTACCGGAAGTAATTTTTATTTAAAACGGAAACACTTACACAAAATATGAAGCCTAAAGAAGTTGGAGTAAGGAGCTATGATAAATTTTTAATATTTAATTTTAGTTTTACTAATAACACTATTTTCTCTTAACCACAATTTATTTTGGAATATTTATTTAAATGTTTGCCACTTATATAACTTAATATCTTTGAATGAAGAGAACTCTTCGATATATTGATTTAACACCTAATCAATGTATGTATTTTCTACTACTCAGTTGTATAATAAATTTAATTGAATATGGTTAAAATTTGCTTAAATTGTAACGATCAATTTGAATTAAAAAATTTCTGAGATTGTCTGCTTTTTAAAAATTCAGTACACTCAAAAGTTGTCCAGTATAACGTCGCTAAATAAAGTTCACTCATTAAATATTAAGAAACAATCACGGCCAAAGATTTTTCCTGCATTTTTATTTACTTTATTCATACATTTTTAGCATCGACACTTCTTCACCAAATCTACAAGTATTGATAATGAAGAGATTCTGAATCAATAAAAACACATTTTTTATTATTTTTGTTTTTTTCACAGTATTATATAATATCATTTGTTATGATATTTAAATATAAATTCAACTCGAGTTAAATCAATAAATTATGTATTCATATTCATGTTCCGTTTATATGGAGCCAGCACACGTTATTGAAGTTATATTATATGGTGTCAAAAACTGTATATATACGTTAATTGATGATAATTTGAATAAGTTAAAGGAAGTAATGAATTAATTTTTACTTGCAAGATTTAAAAGATATTTTTCGATCCGATTTTTGAAAACCTGAAAAAATTTAATCTATCCAACTTTATGATTATTGAATAAAAGAGTATTTTATGTCATTATTTAATTAAGTATCTATTTTTTTTAAAATTTGATTACAAGATTGTTTTGCTTTCAATTCACATGCTTTGGTTCAGAATATATATTCAAAACAATACTTAAACATATTTAAAAATCGGTCACAAAAATTGCAGTTCTTTTTTTCGTAATAACGTTCATGCAAAATTTCTCAAAAAAATCTTCAGAACACGCTCTCTTCATTTAAAAAAATGGTTTATCAAGCACTTTTTATTTTCGTCAAATGATTCTTCATTAAATATCGTCAAGCGTTTTTTTTTATGATCAGCACCTCGTTGAAAAATAGCCATTATTGAAAAGTAAGTACATAACACACGTGTAAATTTCCAAAAAAATATTCAATGGTATAGTTCTTGTTGCTTATTCGAAATAATACTTTGAAAAGAAGCTTCTCTTGCACATCTGAAAATGGTTTTTCGGACATTAGGTAAAGGTCTCGGAACGGACGGACTACCGCAGCGCATGTACAAACCAATATCAATACAAACATTTTTGGAGTCTACAAAAATACCCAACACGAATACTTACAATTCAAAGCAGTCTTAAGTCGATATTGTCCGTGATTGGTGTCTATATAAATATCACTTTCACTTTAATAATTAAATAAAACAATATTTTGACGTACAAAAACTTCATTAAATACTAAAATACTCCACATCAAATATTAGCAAATAAGTTAGGCATATTTCTACAAAACTTAACTATATAATCTAATATTCTGATAAGCGTGCAACCCATTTAGTATTTTCATCGCAGTTGCAAAAACAAAATGCTAAAAATTTACAGCTTAAGTGTTTCATTTAACTTTTTAATTTCAAACCATGCAATTTTTTCTCTTCAAACTTTTCAATGTTATGCAAACAATCTCTGCAAATAAATCAGAATATATTCAACTCAAATTGAATTACTTTACCGAATTTCAAGATACCTGAAATTTTTGAAAGAAAACAACTTTTTATTTTCAACAATTTTTCACATTAAGATATTGAAAGTCCAGATTTATATTTATTTATTCATTAAAAAATGTTTCTGTTATGCTATTTTGATATTTAAATAAGATCATGCTGATCCAAAACACTTATATTTACATTAACGATTTTGTGGTGTGTTTTTTATACTTCCCGATAGATTTTTACTAGACTTAATTATTCAAACATGAAGTCAAGAAGTTGTTTTAAGAGTCGAATTTTAACTAACTTTCACAATTTAAACTCGATCGTAGTTCATCTTCTCAGGCAGAAAAATATTTCTTTCAATCTATTTCGTTTCCGCTCAATCCAAGCGCCACCTCCTATAGTCCACAACGCCTCCGGTGATATAACACAGGATGCACATTTTCTGAAAGCTTTACAAAGTCGAACAGCGGGACCTGGTTGCACTCACTCGTATTGAGCTTTCTGCGGGTCCTGCCGACCTGGCCTCGCCCACGTGATTCGGTAGTGGAACGACGCATCGTCTGGCGCTGCTTCGATTACCTAGAACACATTCAATTCAATCCATTTTAAATCATAAATAAAACTTGCGAAATAGTGTCAAAGAGGGACGGCTTGTCATTGTGCATCAGTCCACTGATCCTCCGCTTATATTCAAGCAATAAACAATTTTAAAATAAATATACCATTTGTGTATGTGTTACACATGTTGTAGCAAACGTAACCAAAATAATAACAGGAGTGTGAAATTACTTCAAGTCAGTATTTAACACGGACCACGTAAAATTTGTCGTTTGAAATTGGAATTTAAGTGAAGCCAAATAAGCACGAGCGTTGCCAAATGCTCAGATAAACGAAGATATATTGTTCGTTTCGTCAGGGATTTGGTCCTCCCAAAAGCCAACGGACGTATAGACGAGAAAATTTTTACGTCACAAATGGGGAATTGTCCATACTACAAATTTTTACAAAAACTTATTTATTCGAATTCTTCAGCGAAAGCATGAAACTATTAAAAATTAATTGTACAACTCTGATAAATTCAATCGAAAGTTTACGTTGTTTGACAACATTAAAAATGATTTAATGATCTCACAAAATTTTCTTCCGATGTTTAGAGAAGCATTTGAAATCGCCAATGTAGTACTTTTATGTGCTATTGATGTATTTTCAAAATCCATAAATCGAAGTATGGTGTTTTCACATATAGGTTTTTTATGCATTCACTAATGTTTTAATCATCAATAATGGGAAAAACGTTGGCTGCGTAAAGAAATTTTATAGAATTTGCGTTCAAAAATATGGTATATTTTTAGTGAGAATCTGACTTAAGCACCAATTTATACCACTGCTTTAACCATGGCATAGGACATGGATGGAGGAGTGCACGCTGTTTAGTATTTAAATTATCTCTAACCATGACGAATATTTTTTTAAATGATCAATTAGGTAGTAGCTCCATTAGATTTCACAATATACAAACCAAAGCTTTCATTTTTAAAAATGACACTGAAACCTACAATTTTGTTTTATTTAAAGAAATACGTTTATACATAGCATTTTTTCTTCTTAATAAATCGTGTGTAAATAAATTAAAACACACGTGAAATTTATGTAAATGAGTTACTTATTTGGGTACTTAAAAAGTACCCAAATAAATCTCAAAAAAAGTTCTGAGAAATAAACAAACAACCAAAGAAACACTATTTTGTACTACGAAGGTATTCTTTTTGATATGAAATACGCTACAAAATATAAAACGTTGAAAAATGTGACTTGATACGTACATGATACGATCAAAAACATTTAATATAAAAATACATGTACTTCCGTGAACGAATTTAACTTCCAGGGCAACAAAAAAGCGATGCCTGACCCAACTCAACATTTCAACTTCATACAAGACATGACATACGTAATAAAATATAAACACTTCCTTCTTTTTATTATATAAAGAAAAACTTTATTTTGTTTTTCTGTACCTTTCATATCATCTTTGAATAAAAAAGATCAGGTGATTTATCATCATCTTTTCTGAAATTTCCGTTAGAAACATATTGTAAATTAAGACTAGAATGTAAGACATTGGAAAAACATATTTTACTGCAACGTATCCATTAAAACATTGCAACATGAGTTGACATTTAAAACTTAATTTCTTTTAGTTAGATCAGTGTTCCCCAACCTAATTGGACCCGAGAGCGCATTAAAAGAAAAATGTGGGGCGTCGGGCGCCGCCTATTTTTTCTATGGATATTATAAAAAGATAATGATTTTTTAAACCACGTCCGCTCCTAACGTGGAGCATGTGAGAAGAAAAGATGAGCATCGTCTCTGTGGCGATTATCTTAATATTCTTTTCTACGAGAACTATTTGGTAATCAGTTGCTCAACCTTTCTTTTTTGAATAAAGTGAAAACTCGTTGAAAAGATTATCAGTGTATTTTTTTTCTTTCTGTGGCTTTTCTTAAACACAACCTGCACAATTAAGCTATTCATATTGTATTTAATTGACAAATAAAAAGGTTTGACAATAAAGAAGACCATTGGCTCGATAGTCGTAAAATGCAGAAATCTCTCTTCAAACTGTTTTTGAAGCACTTGAATGTGTATGACGCTTAATTCACTGCTATCTACCATTTCCTTCGTATTTAAATGCATGAAAGACTTCAACTATCAATGAAATGTCTACAAAAATTATATTGCAAAAATGTTTCCAGCTATCGTTGGTGGGCGTACCGAAATCAGTCGGCGGGCGCCGTGGCACCCGCGGGCACGGGTTGGGAACTCCTGAGTTAGATAATAAAAAAATGCCATTAATTGCACTTACAAATACTAGTCTTGTGCAAACGGAAGTGTACTAATAAGATTTTAATAAGAGCCTTTTATATTACTTGTGCAAGTCTGGTGACGCACAGCGTCGCGACGGCGGCGGCGGGCGCCGCGTGCGCTGATATCCCCGCGCCTACGCCCGCCGCCTCTTCGCCGCTAAACACGATCCTCCGCTTCTAGTACCACCACTTCTGAAACAAAAAAGACACACCGTACCTGTTAATAACGTGGCAGAGAAATGAAACGTTAAGCTTGAAAACTTGTTTCATGGCACTTCTGCATGCTAATTGGCCCGGTATAACGACTATTAATTCTCAAGATTTATTTAAAATTCCGAGAATATTTATTTAAAATACCGTCTGTCCCTGTGGTCTAGTGGCAAGAACTTTGTCCTAGCAATCAGGGGGCCCGGGTTCAATTCCCGGCAAGGTCATATTTTGGTTTGGCTGGGTGTATGTTATTTATCGTTCATTTTGTGCACAATTGATTCATTATTTATCATCGTTAATCGAGTAAATCTCGTATGACTTTCACAATTAAGAATATTTGGCGCATTGGCGTCAGCTATAATACCAAATATTTTTTCTTTTGAAATTTAAAAATCAAAAATAATTTTCATACATATTTTCATATTCCTTAGAAATATTGTATATTTTTTAAAATCAATTGATAATCAAACACAATAAATGAATTCGTTTGCAACAGATAAAATTTTATCAAATACCCAAACATATCTAATATAACAAACATATCTCGTTATATTAAAAAAAAATAAAAAAAATCTTTTGCAATAATTGGGCATTATCAACTTATATGAAATACAAAAATAGACGTTTTATACAGGTATAATTATTTTCTTCATACGAAAAGCCTTATAATTATTTAAACATAAATTCATGGCAAAAAACTTAAAGCATGAAAATTTTAAATTTCATTTATCGAAGAAAAGAGGTAACGATGATCATTAATAATACCTGCTGCCATCCCAAGCCCGTTCATCAATATTTAATAAAACCATTTTCGGATGTGTTTTTTCGACAAGATTTTCCCGGAAATGAAAAGCTTGCGTAATTTTAACAACAGTTTGTGATTTTTCTTTTTCGTCGATGAGTTGTAATTTATTTTAATGAATTTTCTTAGTTTTTAAATCCGTTTGAATTAAAATTTAGTTTGAATGTAATTTATTGATGATTATGTACTAAGACAAGAAAAGTCACAACTATGATTCATGCAGTTATTTCCAGCCGAAACAAATGATGTCATATTTTTATAAATATTTATTCAATCCATGTGCACTGCCAATGTGGAGCATGTGCAGTCCTTGTAGAGTTTATCTCAACATACATAAGTTGTCAAAGAGCACTGCTGGCAACTTTCAACAATTACTTGTGTTTTGAGATCGGCATTAATATCTTCGAAAAGAAATCAATAACTTGATAAAAAAACTGCTGAGCTGGGATTCAAATATGAGCGCCCAAAACTGACGTATACGACGTTGAAACTTGGTTACGGTCCGGGTGGATGAAGGTCAGGTGTATTTTTTGAAAGTTTTAGCTACCATTTCACAACAAATAGAATAAAAAAACTTTAGGTCTGAATTTGAAATTTCGACACTCAATATATGTACATATGTACATAATGTGTTTATATAACTTTGTTGCTAGCTTAAGTTCTTTTTTAGAAAAAAGAATTTGATACTTGTAATTAAAATATCTGTTTCTAGGCGGATTTTAACAGTCGTAATTTTAATAATTAATTTTCCGCCATTGTTTTTACAACATGGGTTACAAAAATAATTTCCAAGAGTCGAGATGTCTGGCCATTTCTGCCCTTGATCTCGCAGAAAATCCTCAAACAATGGCTAAAACAGCTTCCAACTGAATTAAGAGATTGAATAAACAAATTTCGTCTGCAATACTATTCATTTCAAAATATTTTCACAGATACCACTGTATGGGTCACTGTCCAAATATTATTATTCACGTTAAATTAATGTTAATCTAGGCGATAACTATTAAGTTTTAAATTATTTTACTCCTATGTCAATACTCATAGGCAAAAATATTAAATGATCTTTTTAACTGAATAAATCAGAGAAATAGTTTTATAAGTTTGCCAGCTTAAAATTAAAAACAGGCCAAATAATTTTGTAAAAGCTTTAAGTATAATGATTCCTCTATGGTATTTTTATCCTCAATCAAAATTCTGTGCTGTTTGTCTAGAAAAAATCAGAGAAAACGCTGTGAAATAGAAAACGTATTTATAAAAATTATAACGCATTTTTAGTACTTATTCCACATTCAATTTATTTGCATACTTTCTTTTATAAATGCGAATCTCGACTGAAGCTGTCTGATTTTTTATACGGATTTGATTAGACGGAATTACAGTACCAAATTTGAATTTTTTACTTTTCCATGCGGTTTGTCGGTCACGACACGGGTTTCACCCTTCAGCATCTTTATGTATTTCAAGTGTAAAAATGAACTTGAACTGAAGCGTAGTAAATAGTTTGTATCGCTTATATGTAAATATTAAAGTAGATCACTAAGATTGATATTATCGTAATCTAGATGAATAAGTGAATATTTTAATGCTAATGAGCTCGAATGAATTGTGAATGAAGTAATTATTAGACATTTTTATTCTTGAAAGCAAAAAACTAATTACCAGCTAATAGCATGTAAATGCCCATGTACTTGTTTAATATGTATAATATTTCAGTTGTTTGAATTTTTGATATTTAATGATAAAACAATGGTGAGTTAATAGCATTTAGTTGTTCATTTAAAATGTGCAAAAAATTCAGCTGGGCCCTGCCCTATTCACTTCTAATATTTCCTGGTAAAATAATTAGTGACAAATTTAAAATTTATGTTGATAAATATTGATAAACTGACATCTGGTTTATAAAATCTTCTCTTTCTTTCGGTAAGATAAGTTTGTTTTTCGCATAAGTCATTAAAAACATTTTAAAGTGTCCTGTCGTAATAATATTTGAACAAATTTTACTCATTATAATTTTCACCTTTCAACATCCGGGTTATTATCTACGGTCTTGAATAAATAATGATAAGAATAAACACTTATTTACATTACTGTATTTCAAATGTTTTTACGTTAATTTTTAATTAATTATTTTAAACATTTTCTTCGTAATATAAGCTACGGATCTGGGTGATTCAAACGTTTACCTTATAATATTATGTGAAAACTTCTAGTTAATAAGTGCGATCATAGAATATGTCATCTTATACTATACAATAATATAATTCTAATATAAAGTGATTGAAAATGCAAGAACTAATATTATAATAAAACACGCCACGACACATGCTGATGAAAAACACTAATTCGTCCATCCAATATAACAAAAAGTGTTGTGAAATGATCATAAGTAAATAAAAGAAATTGTGAATTTTTGAGATCTAGTAGTAACGAAAATAATTATCAAAAATTGTTCGTTGTTATCAATGTGCACTTTTGTTTTGGTTATCATTAAAAGTGTATTTTTATATTTTTATAAACACGTCGCAGAAAAATTCTTTCCGTCGGCATTCTCGAATAGTGAACAATGCTAAAAAATGTTTTGATCTCTTTTGAGGTATTGTCACTTGATCAAGATATTAAACTTTTGAAAATACTCGCGATGAGCAAAAGTGGTCCTGTTTTTTTTATAAAATGTAGTATATTATACCAAATAATGTTTCATAATTTAATATATTTTGATGTGGTTATTTTGAATTTCTGTTTTTCATCCACATTTTTATTTAATACTCGTTGGATCTAAGGCACAACTCACTTTGTTCTATAATGGAAAAAAAAGAATGCATTATTGATTTTCCAATTTAATGAAAATGATTAAATGCTCGTTTCAAAATACAGACTTAAAGAATAACGAATTTTATAAAATTTAAATAACTGTTAACTTTTTGTACAATTTTTGTATTAAATTTAGATAATATTTTTCGAAATAGAGCATACATTGCTCAACAGAAAAAAGAAAATAGTGTAGGTATTTCTATTTATTAATTAAAGCATTGCAATTGAAATGACCATAAATACTTGTTATTTAGATATCTGTTTTGTGTCTGCTGTGGCTTTTTACATATTTTAATGTGTGCAAATACGTTTCGATTTTTATGAAATATAATGCAAAATGTAATTCATAAGTCAAATAATAGACCTAATAGGTTTAAATAATCCGCAGTGAAAATTTCACACCAGCCTCCAAGGCTGATTTATCAAATTTAATAGTTTGAAGTCTAATAATAATACTTTTGAAAACTCTTCACTTTTGAATGCCCCATTTAATTCAATCTATCAGACTGTAGGACAGCTGTAATAAATTGTTCCATTACACAAACGAATGTAGGGCTTTTGTTTGTTTGAAACATGATTTTCGCGCGAGTAAACTTTTTCGTTACGTGAGATTTATACGTTCGAAAGCTTGATGATTGAAGCTTTTTTTACATTTTAAAATCATTATTATTGAATGTTGCTTTCTTTTATAACCAATTATCACAGAAAATTATACAAACAAATAAACATCAAACTCTTAATAAGTAAACATCCCAAAATTGTCAACATATTATTTTGTATAATTAAGTATAAAAAAAATAAAATAATGCTATTCCAACAAGTATTGACAGTGAACACCTTAAAAGTGATAATTAAATATTAGCGATGAACTAAGTGATCAACTTTTTTTCTCCAGAAACAATGCAAACTTATAACGTTACAATCGATAAAAAAACGTTTTACTACGTTTCAGTTCAATTACAAACGTGCACTTGAAAAGCCTGAAGATGCCAAAAGACAAAACCCGGGTCATTGACGACAAAACTTATGGGAAAGTACAAAATTCAAACTATTCAAATGTAATGTTATTTTGTCTTGACTTGATACTTGGTAATTCCATTTATTGTGTATCAAGAGTTGACACGTGTTTCACAACTTTGAGGAGAATTATATATATTATTAATATCTTTAGACGTCAGTCGAAAGTAAATTTATTTGTTAAAATAACTATAAGTGTCCGCTTTTAAAAGTATTAATAGAATATGAGCTTTATTTTTTTATGAAACTATAGTAAAAATATTGTCCGAAGTAGTGTGTACATTTAAGATAAAGTGATAACACCATTTAATGGGCGTTATGTGAAGAGCAACCCATATATAAAATTGTCCATCGAAAATACATTAAATCGGTTCTACGTCTTTGCATTGCTGTTCACCGAAGAATTTCCGAATGTTTCTTCCGCAATATAAGCATAAAATATACTTGTATTGTGTGCCTGGTGGTCCAATGCGGAATCGAAATACTTGTATATAGGCCCATTCCCGATGCCGCATTGTCAATAACGATAAAACCACAGTTCGGACTTACAACATTAACTATATTTTGAATGAACTATCACATTTTCACTCGGAGCTCTTCCACAAATAAAATTTTATCAACTCATGATTGTAACTTCAATTCACGAAATGATATTTAAACCAGAACGGACTTTGTCATTATAAAATATTGTCTCTGCGGTATAATGGCAAGAGCTTTGCCCTAGCGATAAGATGGGCCTGGGTTCAAGTGGCGGCAAGGTGAATTTTTTTAAATTGAAAAAGAGATTTTTTACATTTGTGTATGTCATTTTTCGTTGAGTTGTTCGCGACTGATTCAAACTATTTCTCATCGAGTTTTTCACGTATGACTTTCATACTTTAAAAAATATTTGTGCATTGGCATTAGATATACATAATGCCAAATATTTCTTATCCAGTAAAAATTATACATAGTAAGAAAATAATGTGAAATATAGGTTGCGACAAGGCGTGGATATTAAAACGAATTGTGTTTCAATTGATTCTGTCCTTGTTGTTTATGTTTGATTTGTGATAACTTCACTATCTCTTGCTTGATTGTTTAAAGCTCGAAAGAAAATTTTCTGAAGCTTTTTGTTTTCAATTGAAACGAACACAATTATACTAAATGAGTTGTTACATCGTCAACGTAGGCGTCGTAGCAACGGAGCGGCGTATGCAGTTTATTTATCGCGATAAAAGTATAAATAACAAACATTTTTCTACATATTTATTAAACTAGACATTGAGTGGTGCTAAAAAAAGATTTTTTTTTTATAATTGAATCTAAGTGTTTTATTGAACACTATCTAACTAAATTCAAGAAATGAATCTCTTTTTTTAAGACACCACAAAATCACGTTTCCAACCACATTTAAAAATTTACGATTTTAGACATGCAACACTATATTTTATGAAAATCTATATTTAATTCTATGTTGCTCGCTATAAGCAAAACTGGTCTTCCTGTCCTGATCTTTTGAAAATTGTTTGTTGGAGTAGAAATTTATTTTTATTATTTATCTTTAAAATAGTGCTTTTTCGCCATGAAGTGACAATGACGACGAGCTGCAAAATTTTTATCAACCAGCTCGCATCTTGGTTTTTTTACATTTTATTTTCAAATTAAAAAAAATAATATTTACATTAAATAATTTAAACATGACATAAATCCATCTTTAGCAATGCTTGATTTTCATTCGAATCTTTAACCCTAACGGGTTTATCATTTGCTGTGTGATAGCGACTTCTGCGATATAGTCAACAATAGTACACGAAACGGCCGCGTTTTTTTAATTAATTCATTTCGGATCAAGTATTGTGATCGTGTAGAAATTCGATGTCGTAATTACGATACTAAAAAAAGCTATATTTTAAAAACCTGCTCTCCAAACCACAAATATGTTAGAAACTATAGTTGCTAAAATAACCTTAAATAGCGTATTCATGCTTATATTGAACACCTGAAAAAATTTTAGGGGTCGAACTCAATATTTTATCATTGTCAATATAAAAATAAACGCCTAAAGCAAGCAATATAATGATTAAAATATTATTTTATTGCTTCAAAAAAGGTGTCATTCGTTTCACCCTTTATTGACAAGCATTTTTGAAATATTCTGTGACCTACAAGAGGATTCTCATTCTCAGCCTAAGGCAACAGACGCATATAAAAGCCATCACACGCTTTACATTTCATCAAACGGTCGGCAGCGGAAATCTTTTGTTATTGACTCACGCTACTTCATATATCAATAACAAATAAGTTTTCAGATCTGATACAAACATTTTTTTGCATTCTAGATAATAAAAGTAGTGAAAATAATAAAACTTTGAATAATAAATTTACACAAACGTTCAATCTGAACATTGCTTGCAGAATATTACAATGAATAACTATCAACATTAGATTTACTAACGATGTTAACTAAAATATTAAAAAAATATTTGTAAATATTCCACAATTATTTTTGAGATCAAGACCGGTTTCGCTCGTGGAGAGCTTATCAAATGAATGACTGAATAGCCGAACTCTGGTCTTGATAAATTAATTTTGAAATCAGTAAAAAAAACGTCAGTTCTTGTGGTCGAGTGGCAAGAGCTTTGCCCTAGCGATCCAGTTAGTCCGGGTTCAAGTCCCGGTTGAATTTTTCAATTGAAAAAAAAAGATATCTTGGACATGAATGGGTGTATGTAATTTTTCGCTTAGTTGTTGTTGACATATCATTGAGTTTATCTCGTGGTAAAAACATTTGGCGCATTGGCATTGCTGTAATGCCAAATATTTTTCCTTCTTAAAATAAAAATAAGTACTTTTTCCACATGTGCTTACGGTGAAATAGTATTATATAATGTGTTTATATGAGAGCTGTGGAGTCGGAGTCGTCGCGGCGATTTGGCCTGAGTCGTACTCGGAGTCGGAAATTTTGAAAAGTTTGAACTTTTTATTTTTGCATATTATATGTATGTCAAATTTGGCTATTAGCCGGATTGGTAGGGTTGAGATTTAATAGAATACACATAATTATGAAAACCAGGTACAAAAGTGACGATATTAAACTTTTTTAGTGGGAGTCGTGTTTTTGGTTAATGTTGGAGTCGGAGTCGGAGTTGGAGTCGTGGTTTTGGTAAATGCTTGAGTCGGAGTCGAACTTTTTTTCACCGACTCCACAGCCCTGGTTTATATGCACAAAACAAAATTATAGTATTATTTTATGGCCAAGTAAAAATCGAATCAGGTCCGAAAAAAGCATTATTAATTGTGTAGTGTATTGTGAAATGTTAGAATTCGCGATTAAATGTTTTTTTATTGTTGATGAAAGCCATATTTTTTAACTAAAAAATAAAACAATCGATTTTTGACATGCATATTTTTCAGTATAAATATTTAATTGTAAAAAAATATAAATGGTGCAAATATAGGAATGTAAGGAAACTGATTTATTAATTTTTTATTTTTCAGCACTAAAATGTGAAACCCAAAATATTAAATTTATATTACAACCTTGCATGATGTATAAAAAAATCAACGGTTTTTCATAATATTAGCCATCACATAATAATACTCGTATTTCAATTATATCGTTTGTCATTAATCATTTTTCAATTTAAATCAAATAGATTTTCTTAATCGATGATTGAAACAACAAATAATGTATGACATAATATTAACCAACAAAATAAAATAGATTACTGCGAATATTTTCGAATGTATCATTTATATTACCTCTAAAAACAATATTCCATAATGCTTTTAAAAAAATTTCCAGCCAACTTCTGCGATTTCCGATAATGCTTAGAATTTTAGCTATCTCGTTTGGTACTATATTTTTTGCGTTCGCCAGGTTTTTTATCTGTTTTATAATTTCAATGTCTGTCATTTTATTCAATAACTGAGAATCAATACTTACGGATGTAAGGTTTGCTGGGTTTATAGTCGTCAAATTTGCTAATTTCTCCATGAATTGGTTTAAGACCTGTATGAATGCTATTGAGACTTGGTAATGATGCATCGATTGATGCATTAATTATCTTTTTTGGCACTTGTAGTACAGCATAATCAGCTATTAGATTTTTTATTTTTTCTAACGTTTCATTTGCAATATTTGGTGGAAGACTTGTAAGTAATTTGCAAATATCGGGTAGAGATGTATTACTAGGATTCAGCAGAGGTAAAGTGTTGTTTGAAATATTGGTTATTGGGTGTGATGATGGTGCAGTCGTTGTTGAAATCGACGTCGTTGTATCATTTATGCTATTAGGTGTTGTAACAGTTGACGAAGGTGGTTGAACAGTGGAAGTGCTTGAGGCCATCGTGGTAGATTCAGTTGTTGGTGGAATCGACGGAGTTGTATCATTTATACTATCAGGTGTTTTAACAGTTGACGAAAGTGGTTGAGCAGTGGAAGTGCTTGAGACCATGGTGGTAGATTCAGGTGTTGGTGGAATCGACGGAGTTGTATCATTTATACTATCAGGTGTTGTAACAGTTGACGAAGCTGGTTGAGCAGTGGAAGTGCTTGAGGCCATGGTGGTAGATTCAGTTGTTGTTGAAATCGACGTCGTTGTATCATTTATACTATCAGGTGTTGTAACAGTTGACGAAGCTGGTTGAGCAGTGGAAGTGCTTGAGGCCATGGTGGTAGATTCAGTTGTTGGTGGGATCGACGGAGTTGTATCATTTATACTATCAGGTGTTGTAACAGTTGACGAAGCTGGTTGAGCAGTGGAAGTGCTTGAGGCCATGGTGGTAGATTCAGTTGTTGGTGGAATCGACGGAGTTGTAACATTTATACTACTAGGTGTTGTAACAGTTGACGAAGGTGGTTGATCAGTGCAAGTGCTTGAGGCCATGGTGGTCGATTCAATTGTTGGTGGAATCGACGGAGTTGTATCATTTATACTATCAGGTGTTGTAACAGTTGACGAAGGTGGTTGAGCAGTGGAAGTGCTTGAGACCATGGTGGTAGATTCAGGTGTTGGTGGAATCGACGGAGTTGTATCATTTATACTATCAGGTGTTGTAACAGTTGACGAAGCTGGTTGAGCAGTGGAAGTGCTTGAGGCCATGGTGGTAGATTCAGTTGTTGGTGGGATCGATGGAGTTGTATCATTTATACTATTAGGTGTTGTAACAGTTGACGAAGGTGGTTGAGCAGTGGTAGTGCTTGAGGCCATGGTGGTAGATGCAGTTGTTGGTGTGATCGACGGAGTTGTATTAATTATACTACTAGGTGTTGTAACAGTTGACGAAGGTGTTTGAGCAGTTGAAGTGCTTGAGGCCATGGTGGTAGATGCAGTTGTTGGTGGAATCAACGGAGTTGTATTATTTATACTATTAGGTTTTGTAACAGTTGATGAAGATGGCTGAACAGTGGAGGTCGTTTTCGCCATGGTAGTAGCTACTGTGGGGTTTGTGGTTGTGCTTTTCATAGTTGTTGTTGCAGCTCCGAAAAAAAAATCGTGAATTGCACCCACAGCATTTTTAGTAGTATTTACCACGGCAGTTGGTATCGATTCTATTTTCGGAGAGCTGGGGAACGGGAACGCTGGAAGTGCATTAAATCCCTTGAAAAAATAAGACTCAAATTATTAAAAATAAGATTTAAGAATACAGTATTTTTAGACTTTTCACTTAAAAAAAAGCAAAAATTTCGAAATTTATTTCGTTCATTGTTAAGCACAGTTTTATCAAATCGGTGGCTCGATTTAGAACTCGACTGCTGTGACGATTCTTCATTTTCGTTTATATAATTCAACTTAAAATATTTTTTTTAGTATATAATCATAAAAATATGCAATTCACAAGACTTAAAATTTGTAAAACAGCCTTAAAAAATTCTGATAACGCATGATCGCATTATGTTTTGCTTCAATTTATTACATAAAAAGCAATATGAATATTTTTATAAAACAAATAATAAAGTAATCTACACTTTTTATACTAGTTCCAAGAATAATATTAAAAAAAATATATCATGAAAATATTCGCAAAGAATGAAACCTGTCCCGTCATGATCTTTGTTATATAATATTAAGTTGCACAAAAAAAATATAATTTATTAAATAAGGCTTCAGTTTTAGTAAAATGGAAGCACCGTTAGAATATCATTAATAAAGTAATTAAACGAAGTACGCACAAATACTTTAAATAAGGCACGATACAGTAAGAATGTAAAAAAGTTACGAAACTGATCATAATTATAAATACATATTTGAAGTACAATGAATTATATTTTTAAATTTACCTGAGCAAGGCACACTAACAAAAAGAACGAAAGAAACTTTTCCATTATGCTGGTTGCTGAAACTCTATGAAAATGTATGATCTTTTTAAGAAAACGTCGTCTTATATAGATGTAGCCCGATGTGTGTTCCTCTTAAATCTTCTTAATGGAAGGAGCCCCTTCCGGGCACTTGTAATAACAGTACAAGTTTTTTTTTTATGATATGTTAGTTATGAATTATTTGATCAAGTATTGAGTTCATGGTAAACACTTGATCAAATAATGTTATTAGAAACGCAAATAGGAAATGACTCTGTTTTTTATTTGCATTATACCCAGATAATCTACAGATTGTACATTAAATGTTTTTGAAGATATTTTGTTTCAATCTAATTAAATTATTCCATAAATGAAAGTAATCTTTCGGTTTCTTATTGATTGATAATAAATACAAAATTATTACTGACGTAAAATAAGAAAAAGCAAGGTATATAAATATTTGTAATAATACGTGTTTGATATTTTTTTTAAGAAATATGTAAAAAATATGCAAAGATATTAAATGTAATAATACAGTTTTTAAGGCTTAAGCCAGCCGCTTATCCCCGGAAACCAAGGATAGAAAAGTATCCCTATTTTAGGATCGAGCGAATGGAGAGTATAAGAGTGAAGGTTTCCATTCAAAACCTTCCAAAATTCACCGTAGAACTAAATGGACGAAAGTTCCATAATATTGAACACTGTGCAAAGTATTAACATCGTTATAACAACTTATTTCATGCATTGACATACTATTACTACGGGATTTTTCAATAGGGGCGCTCGGAATTTGTTAGGTTATACAAAAAATGATGTTCAAGTGACAAATGTCAAATTTGGTGTCAATTGTTGATTAGAGTACGGCAAATCAATCGAAGGTTATGGTATTGAACATCGTGTGTAAATCATGACTTTTTATCATCAATCACTGCTGCGTTTGAGAGACCTTCCGCATAATACGTCATCTTCAGTGACGATGCCGATTTTTGGTTGATTGGATATGTGGACAAGCAAAATTGACAGATTTGGGGTGATTACAATCCATACAAGATACACCAAACGCATCCCGAAAAAGTCACTGTTTGGTACAGATGCTGTTCTGCCGGAATAATGGGTTCGTACTTCTTTCAAAACGAAACTGGTATTTTCATAACCGTCAACGGCGAGCGCTACAGATCTATGATAAGCAACTTCTTTTTGACTAAACTGGATGATATTAATACCGATATTATATAGCTCCAACAGAACGGGCGCTACGTGCCACACGGTATATGCCACGATGGACACTCTACACGAGTGGGCGTCCTTATTAAAATACCCTAAACTAGGCTTCAATAGAGCCTATACTAGAGTTTATCTCAAGATATGTTTTTTTTTCTACGAGAAATACTTGTTATTCAGTTGCCCAAAATAAAAAAAAATATATTAGGGGTGTAAAGGATACGAGGACTAGAACAGGACTAGTGGTTTGCCAATCGCTGTGACTATGCGTCGCTCTTTGGGATAGGAAAGGTATAGTAGGAATTTTATCAACACAAACACCCATTGCCTCTGAGCAGAATCGGTTTAACGACTGAAAAAATCTGCTCGTACCAGGTATCGAACCCGGGCGGTCCGACACGGTAGACAACGACGTTGACCACTGCTCCACGGACCGGATGGAGCGGATACTCAGTTGAAAATGTTCGCGATGAGCGAAACCGGCCCTGATCCTACTAAATATTTTTATTTTTTATATATTTTATGCATATTTTTTTTGCGTGAATGACTCTTATGAAGATTCGCTTAAAAACATGTTTTTAATTAATATGCGCTGATTTTTTTTTGAAATGGTGAAATACTTATTCCGAAACAATAATTTTTGCTGGCACTAACTAACGTTTTAGAATAAATAAACGCATGAAGATTTACTAGGAGAAAGTGGATCTTTATTTAAACAACTGTTACAACAAGGTTTGCTTAAGAGATATAATTACTTTCCAATTATGTAGTAAGAACAACTTTGTTGAATGAATCGAGATCATAAGTTATAGGCAAAGTTATTAGCACTGCCAGTAATTTTTTTAGATTTCGTTATTAACATTTATTTATTGAAGAAAATACAAATTCACGGCATAATAGCTGATGCCAATGTGCCATGCATTTATTTATTTATACACATACATACCTGTACCGTATGCATAGCAAAAATTACAAAATATATATAGTTTATTGCTTTTGCAATGTAAAAAAAAAATGAATGTTTGTGTACTAAATCTAAACTATGTATTACTGAAATATTCATTATATTGTATTGTCCAAATAATTTGTTTCAAACAAAAATATTTACGCCATTTAAGCTTCCTATTCGTAACATATGGTCAAAACACAGTGCCTTTATGATGTACTGAAAATCGTCAGTCGGTATGTTTAATATAACATTACAACCAATTCATTGAATCGAGAATTATGAATGCGCTTGGTAAAATTTCAATATCAAATTTAACAATGTTTGAATTTTGTACTTTTTCGAAGGTTTCAGTTCAAGTTCATTTTTGCATTTGAGATGCCTGAAGATATCGAAAAGAAAAACCCGTGCCGTTAGCGACAAAACTCATGACAAAGTACGACATTTAAACGATTTTAATTTAACATAGCATTTATAAAACTGTTTTTTTAATTCGTTCACTAAATCTGATTCACAAACAAATCTATTCTTTTTCAATCGAACTGAAAATTCTCAAAAAATTCAAGCATTTTAGGTATATTTGAACTTATTTAACATTTCCGTCCCGGTGGGTAAGACAGTTTACCACCACTGCCACTTTATTTTTAAATATCTATATTAATATTCCTGATACATTTTTTAAACATTAAGTGTTCTTATACCATTAAGTCGGATTATTATTGGTCTAAAACCATTAATATTGTCGTTATCAAGTGCCAGAATTCAAACTTTACTATCCATAGGCGATAAGAGAACGTTATCTTATCTCAAACGAGCCTCAATCAAATGTACGTTTGAAATCAATTGGATGCTTTTTACATTAAAATACGAAGATAAGCGCTCACGCAAACACTTTTGACTACGCCAGTCTGTCTTGAACATCAATACGATCTAAGTTTGTCCATTCATACGTGACTTAAACTATGAATAATTATAGGAAAACTATCGATTTTTAAAAGAATAGTTTTTTTGGAACGATCTAAAAAGATACGTTAAAGCATAATATATCATTTTTTTAATGCAATCTATGCCATAACTCTGGGTTATTTTTAGTCCCTCCCTTCGGATAACACATTATTTTTCAGGGACCGTCTTTCGGGGTTAAGTCTAATTGAGCTTATTTAAAAAAGAGCGTGGAATCTCCGGAACTTACCGGATCGGCAGAGAGTACTCGCGCGCCCAAGATAAAGGGTGGAGTCGTTCCCGGAAACGTCGCTCACGTTTTGAGGGGTGTTTCTGCCACCTCTCCCGGCCGCTCCACGACCCTGAGCTCTGCTGTCACCCCTCCGCCTGACGCTCTCCGAACAGCAAACACTATAAACAAACGGACACTATTTACTTAACTTTTGCTTAATGTCCCAGATTATTTCTAGAAGAATATAATAGATAATAAAAAAATCTTTATTATTCAACCAATAGAATAACAAAGCTATCAATATAAAAAATTAATAACTAGAGATAAAACGGTGAAGTTAATATTTATGTTGTTTTTTTGTTCATATTTATTTACCAAATATTCGATTTTTGAATAAACTCGGATAAAGCTTTGATTATTTAACTGGTATTTTCATGAATTCTTTCAATTTTATAATATTTTTACTGCTTTATTCAATAGATAAAAATACATATTTTTACAATCACAACTCTATTTAAATCACCATCTTTAAATATCTCTCGGTAAACTTAGTAAGCCACGCCCACTTGCTATAAATAATAATAGTTCACTAGATGAAGGCGAAGATGTATTTTTACTATTTTTTTTCGATTTAAACTTTCTTAAATTTTTCCAAAGCTTAAAGAGCTGTATGTTAGAGCTCATACACTTTAAAATTATTATATAACTTAAAAAATACGGCCTCTATTCATCATATTGAAAAGTGCAATTGAAAAGACGTCTAGATTTTCAAATGCAATCACACGACAATAAAGCGAAATGAAAATGCGACGAAAGCGATTGGAAAATCTAATAATTGATACGTTCACCACGCTGAAAAGAACATAAACGATTTTCTTTCTCAAATAAATATGAGGTCTTATAGTAAAAAAGTTAAAAAAAAGCGAGAAAGTTTTAAATCAAAAATGAAGTGATACGAAGCTAAGATATAATTTGAAAACAAAAATTAAATCTATATTATTATTTATTCAGTCCAGAAGAAATTGTAATATGAAGAACCAAAGCATTCGAATTCGATTGCAATTAATAGTTTTACTACTTTCGATTGATTCAGCGGAAGATTTTTAAAGTTTATTTAAATTGTATTGATTACTTTAAAGATAATATGTAAATGCGTTATACTTCTCGTTACTTGCACATTGCGTTGAATAACAAAGTTAATATTTTTTTCTCTATTCACTATCTGATATGCATTATCTTCATGTTATACTTCATATCAAAGTTATACATATATCGATAGCAAAACATACACAAACAAGGTTTATGAAAAATAGTCACATTAAATGAAATGATTTCTTAAGTTCAGGTATTTGAAAGCAGATAATATTATATTATAAGTGTAAGTTCAACGATTTTACTAAAAATGCTTTGTCTTTAATTGTTAGAATTATTAAAATAAAAGATCCCAAAGAAAAAATGCACCATTTATAATTTTTAACTGACCATTTATTATTTTTAACTGACCATTAATATTTTTTAATTATTAATAAGTATTTATTACTGACTATTTATTTAATATTTACTGACCAATTATCGAATTACAAACTGACCAAACAGTAAGTTGGCTTAATTAAATGTATGTCTTTATCTTTTAATGAAACTTTTTGTAGGTGATATGCCACTGAGCAAACATTTTCCTAACTAGTAGTCGGTGTAATCCATTGGCAAACACAGCATGTTGTTGAAATCATAATTAAAATTAAATGTGTAGCACGAAGAGTTATTGTATAATAGATATTCCCTCATCAGCGGTATAAGACGTGAGCACGTTCAAACACCAACACGAGCCAATAAGGAGCTGGAAACCACGATGGTATTGTCCCGTTGAAATATTAGCTTATAAATATAAACACTGAATTGAACATTGAATCCAAATGTGATTCAAATATGTAAATATTTCTCTAGTGACAATTACGACCCTGAAATTATAACTGTGCTATCGATTTCTAGGAAATAAAGTAAATTTATTTTATATAATAAAGTTTTTTTAGAATTATATTAAAACTGGTCATCGTAGCGTTTTGTTCGAAAGCTTGCGGTTTATTTAAAGCTTAACAAATAAGCCCTTATATGTAATATCACTAAATAAAGCAGTTATCTGCCAAAAAACAATTCATAAATGTACGATTGAGAAAAATTAGTAAAATTGTAATTTATTTCGTATGTTTTATTATTTCAAAGCAAATGTGTTTCTTAAGAGATTAAATTGTTTTTGTGATTTTATTTTATAAAAATAACCCTTTCACAATACCAAAAAAATATCACTACAAAGACAATATTAAGACATCCATCGAAATTGATATTGATATATATGATTCGGTCATCAGTCATATAAGGTAAAATGAATAAAAAATGATAATTATAAAGTGATATTCATATACCCTTAAACAAGAAATAAGCAAATGATGATTAAAGATAAGCAGAGTAAACAAAGAAGTACTTGTTGCTTTTGATATGTTCTAAATTACTTATATATAATGGCAAGCTGTGCATTAAAAAAAATGTAATTTTTCCCGAGAATTATCTCGTTGATTTTAAAGATATCGTCAAAACGGAGACAGTTTTTTCCCCCAAATAATTATTATCTCTTATTATTCTCGTTATTATTTTATGCGTATTTTAATTTTTTTTCGCTAGCAAGATGTCCAATTGTAGGTTACCTACATAATTAATCAAATAGTATAATATTACCTATTTAAGCATTTAATGAAATAATTTGATACTCACGTCATGCATCGGTAGCAGTCGAAGATTGCTAGGAACGCCTGTCGGAATTTCTTGTTCATAAAGCAATATGTGATGGGATTGCAACAGGAACTGACATATGCCAGCAGTTGTACAAGAGCAACCCCAGTACTGCCAACGTAGTTGTACAGCAATTCCGGAGCAAACAGGTACACCTTAAAGAAAACAAATTTATATAATACATATAAATTAAAAAAATATTAAAACTTGGATAGTCTACATACGTCAAAAGTTCCATCAAAATTAACCTTGACTTAAAAACTCAAACTCAAAAATATGTTCAAGAACTTTCAAAGTTGAAATATTAAGTGATGTTATCTTTTAGTGTCTCAAAAAACTTTGGTTTATTTTGATATGGCTTAAAAACTCAAATGCTTGATGATGAACAAGTAAGATTGTAACTTAGCTAAATCTTCACTAAAAAAACCACTGCATGTAACGGAGTCAAATTTATTCCACGAAGCAGGACTATATTACGAAACGTTCAAATCATGAGACACTTAAGCTTTTCACAGCCTGCTAATTTTACTTTGATACTAAAGTGGACACAATAATTATTGAAAGATGTAATATAAATATCTACGACAGCGAAATAGCTTGGACATCAACACAAAATAAAATTTTTTACAATATTTGAAAAAATCATTTTGAAGTGGACTCCCAATTATTCAATACTAGTATTGCTACCGGCGTCGCTCGGACTAAGCGACCAATAATTATTTAATGTTATACCATTCGACATAATTATATCACAAAATCTAGCATCCAAAATAGAGTTAAAATAAAGTCACAAACTTTATTTAATATGATGACAGCCCCATTCTCGCCCATTAAAATGTCCAAATTCAAGGAAAAAATCTAATTTGCTGTCAAAGAAATGTCAAATAATACCTTCACGTAAATAATAAATATTATTATATTGCAACTTGCAACAATAATGCAAAAGGGAATTACAGACCCACATACATACATACGCCGTTTCGTTTTTATATATAAGATTGTGTACTTACATATATAAAATAAAATCTTAAATATGCTACATTTATGATCAATTTTTACCGACTTACCAAGCAAACTTTAAGCAACCTTAAAAAAAATGGAATATTATTCTAACAAAGAATTTCATTGAAAGCAAAATTGATAATGAAAAAATCCAAAAAAAGTTTTATGGCGGAGATAACTGATCTAAACATATAAATCTATGTCCCTTACAATATTCAGACCCCAAAGTGGGGCTTATGAAGTATATTTTGCTATAAAAAACTTCGACTCACATTTTATAAACCAGAATGCTTTCTGAATACCTAATTATCTTTTATGAGACACTTTCTAGTTTAACAAATCACCTTTTCAATAAACGCTTACTTTCAGAACATTTCATTTATATAAAATTCGTCCAATTCTGACCGTCCAAGAAAACTTATTTGAAAAATATATTTAGTAAGTCTGAGAAAGTAAACCGATTCCCCGATTTAAAAAAAAAATTCTTATTCTATTAAAGAAAATGCGCTATTACATAGTTATCAAACAAAACGTTTCCAATAAAAATAACACTCATAATAAAGTGAAAAAATATGTTACAAATATATTTTAGCCAGGCAGTACGTGATTTAATAATGGCGTTAATTTCCCATGTATTTATATTTCTTAAGTATAACAGATATAACTTTTATTCGATATATCAAAACATATAGTCGTCTATATTGGATTGTCATCGTTAGATTGAGATATAATGTTGAATTCCTTACAATATCTCAAATATTGACAGATAATTATTTGAGGCAAATATAAATAAAGACTACCGTGTATCAATAAAATCTTAATTCTTTATATAATATAAAGATAAAGTTAACAGCTTTGATATGATTGTAATAATATCCGATATACATATTATTAAAATTACTGACATCTTTCAATTTGAAAAGATCTGCAAAATGGGTAAAATTACTTTTAACAGTTTATGGGCTCTTTTGTTAATAAACATGTTATTTCGCATTTGATGGCCAATTAGGAAAAGCACAAATCTGCTCACTCCGTTAGCATAGTGTTTGTATAGTTCATGGAAAATTCATAATTACATATCTATATGGTGTAATCTCTAACGTTAAAAAATAAACACGAATAAAAAATACATTTTCTCTTAAATTTCCGATAGCATTTTGAAGCAAAACTGCTTATGAGTATTTATATCTAATTTACACCGATGGTATTGGAATGGAACATACATATGACAATATTTGAGATGAATAAAAAAAATTCTACTTCCTGATACATATATTTCAATAAATATAGGGGCCGGTTTCGATCATACCGAGCAACGAATGCACGATGATAAATGCTCGCAATTAACGAAACCGTCCCTGATGTTTTTCAGTATAATTGTGAAGGAGTACTATAAAATTGTTATATTTACTGAAAAAAATAGTGCCTTTCTACCAAAATATTACAGTGGACACCTTAAATGTTAATATTTGAAATATTGAAAGAGTTTTCCAGAAAATAATCTAACAGCTGTGTTTATATTACATAATAGAATCAGACATGTGATAGACGCATGCTATCTGTTTAAATATTTACGTGAAAAATAATCATTCGACAGTTATAGGCACTCGTAAGATTTTATTATTAATAATAATAATTAATTATTTATGTCAACAAATTCTGAGTGAACAAAAGTTACGACCATTTATTCAGTGTGAGAAGAAATTTCTATAAGTTAAGACGTGTAAATTTTACACGGCAAAAAAACAATTTATCTTTTAACTTTAATACGCCGCTTATTGTATGTTCATGTGTAAAATAGTTACTTTTTAGACTATTTAAGTAATCACCTTAATATTTCATTTTCTCGGGACGTTTGACAAATTAATTGCTCCTATAATTTCTAAAATATTTTATATCAAATAGTACAACGAATAGTTCCATAATATTATAGTGACAGGTGCTTCATTTAAAGTCATAATAACAGAAAGATTAAAATTTCGTAGCAAAACTAGCTTCGTCTTGATAATTAATAAATTTTTGAAAGTAATTAAGTGAAATAGCATTGAAGAATTTTATCGTCAAGCAATAATATTTTCACACGAAATATTTTACTGCGTTATTTAGAATTTCTAATGAAGGTACTTGATGGAATTTCAATATCAAATTTGGGTTGTTTAAATGTTGTACTTTTCAAAGAGCTTTTCCGCTAACGACCCGAGTTTTGCTTTATGAAAAAGAAATTGATTTGAAATGTATTAAGAAGCTGTATCGTTTATATATTAAAAAAAAGTAGTAAGTTTAATTATTTTTAACGTAATCTGTATTAATAAGCGAAAGTTTTGATGCTAATGAGTTTAAATGAATTATTTCGGTAAATTCTATTCTTTTATTTTTATTATACTTTTATTTATTTATTTATTTTTATTTTATTTATTTATTTAAGAAAAGCAAATCATGGCATTACAGCTGACGCCAATGCGCCATGGATTTGACAAATATAAATACATGCATATATATATATATACATACATACATGTAAATATATAATAAAAATCACAAATTAATTAAAAATAAGATGAAAATTACAATAGTCATAAAAAAACAGAGGAAAAAATATTATTAATATCACATTAGAAATTTTCAAGGCAGTCAACCGAATGAGTTCTGACAAAATCAACTTTTTTTCATAAAATATAGTATTCGTCTGAACTCACTCACGTCAATATGAAATATGTCGACATCCGAAGCAATGCCGTTTAAAATTGTTAAAGCTCTTCCCAGTGACATTCCCATTGGCAGACTGGTTCTACCCCTTGGAAGAACAAACAACTCATGTTCACGATTCCTCAAAAAATTATCAGGGACATTCAATTTAACATTCTCAAGAATGGTGGAATTCTCATTTTGGCCTCGGATAAGTCGAAAGAAATATGTGGCCAGGTACATTTCTCTTCGAGTATTCAAACTATTGAACGTGAGCATGCCTAAAAAGAAAATCGGTTGGATAAAGCCATGGGTAGTATCCGTATGTCCTCAAATAGAGAATTCTCAAAAACTTCTTCTGAACCCTCTCCACCATAAGAACATATTTCACACCTCTTGGGGCCCAAACAATCGATCCACTCTCAAGCCGGCTTCGAACTAAAGAATTATACATTAGTATCAAAATTTTACTCCTGGAAAGTCCTTGGTAGTACGAGGATAAAGCCCAACATTTTCAATGCTTTATTACAAGTAGTCTTAATGTGATTATTGAATGTAAGTTTGCTCTCAAATTGTACGCCAAGATCTTTAACTGATGAAATCCGCGAGAGAATTCGGCCATTCATTGAATACCGACAAAATAATACTCGTGATCCCCTTGTAAACGATAAAGATTGCATTTATCAATATTAAAATCGAGTTTGTTACATCTTCCCCATTCTATTATATTGTCTATATCAGACTGGAGACGGTGACAATCATCCAAGGTGACAACCCTTAAAAAAGCTTCAAATCATCAGCGAATAATAAGAACTTTGAATTTTTGATGACTTTTACGATATCATTTATAAATATAGTGAACAGCATTGGCCCCAAGTTCGAGCCTTGTGGAACACCAGAATACGTGGAGAACGGTGGCGATTCAAAGAGCCCATACGTTACGTATTGTTTCCTGTTCCGAAAATAACTCGCAAAAGCCTCTCCAACAAAGCCGTCAGACGTAAACCGATTAGTTGGAGTTTTTCCAAAAAGTATGTCATGATCGACCTGTCAAACGCCTTCGCGAAGTCATTGTAAGAACAGTCAACTTGTATTCCTTTTTATCTAGTGCCGTCGCCACGTAACTGAACACCATCAAGTTTGTATCGGTTGATCTCCCGGCTCTAAATCCATGCTGTTCACCTATTATAAATGGTTCAATTTTTTTAAGTATCATGTGATGCATGATCATCTCTAAAACCTTTGCTGGCGCTGAGAGAACAGCCACGGGTCTATAATTTTCGACTGATGATTCTTAAAAATTGGCGTAATCTTAGATATTTTCCATTTTTCGGGAAAAGATTTCATTTTATGCCTATATGTCCAAAAGTATGTCATGCACTTTAAATGTCCGAAATCCCGTTGGTCAAACGCATCGCGAAGTCATTGTAAGAACAGTCAACTTGTGTTCATGCGTAAAATAGTTACTTTTTAGACTATTTAAGTAATCACCTTAATATTTCATTTTCTCGGGACGTTTGACAAATTAATTGCTCCTATAATTTCTAACATATTTTATTTCAAATAGTACAACGAATAGTTCCATAATATTATAGTGACAGGTGCTTCATTTAATGTCATAATAACAGAATGATTAAAATTTCGTAGCAAAACTCGCTTCGTCTTGATAATTAATAAATTTTTGAAAGTAATTAAGTGAAATAGCATTGAAGAATTTTATCGTCAAGCAATAATATTTTCACACGAAATATTTTACTGCGTTATTTAGAATTTCTAATGAAGGTACTTGATGGAATCTCAATATCAAATTTGGGTTGTTTAAATGTTGTACTTTTCAATGAGCTTTTCCGCTAACGACCCGAGTTTTGCTTTATGAAAAAGAAATTGATTTGAAATGTATTAAGAAGCTGTATCGTTTATATATTAAAAAAAAGTAGTAAGTTTAATTATTTTTAACGTAATCTGTATTAATAAGCGAAAGTTTTGATGCTAATGAGTTTAAATGAATTATTTCGGTAAATTCTATTCTTTTATTTTTATTATACTTTTATGCCTATATGTAAGCGATACAAACTATTTAGTACGCGTCAATTGAAGATCAATTGTGCACTTTAAATGTCCGATAATGCTACAAGTCGAAATCCGGGTCGTTAGTGACAAAGCTCATGTAAAAATACAAAATTAAATTAAACACCTTCCAGACGAAATCCTCGAAAATGGTTAAAAAGTAAAACGCATTCGACACCAAACGAGATGCAAAAACTAATTTGTTGGGCGATTGATATGAGATGAAAGGAAATCGTTGATATGTTATTACGATAACATACAAAATATATCGAATATGAATGAAAAAGGTGGTTTTTTTATTGCGCTATATCGTAAAATAAAATATAGAATAAAAAAATATTCTAACATTTAATGATGTAAAATTTGTGTTTTTTTCCTTTTTTCATAAATCCTGGCATATAAAGAAGCATTAAAAAAAATTGCCTTACCATATGTTACTGTTTTAAAAATTTGAATTTGGAACAAATAACTTACCGTATTCAGTACATGAAGTGGTGCCCAGCATATGAAAAACTCAGCTATTATAACGAACAGCATACGAATGACCTAAAACAATGAAAACAGTTATAAAGCTCATGCACTGTTTAAGTATGCTTTGTTTTCCTTTTGGATGTTTTTATTTGAAACAAAAAAGCACGTTTGCAACATTAACGCGACCAATTATTAACTAGTGGGGTATAAGTAAATAAAAGCAACAAAAAAACGGGTAGGTATATGAAGGTTTTGTAATATGTACGAAATTTTTAATATTAGCTCGAAAAATTGTGTATATTTTTAATGAGACATACTTTTTTTAGTAAGTTGGTAGGTAAGAGTATTTGTGCAAATATTTTTTAATAAAATGAATTCAATACACAATTCGCAAAAAATAAATAAACAGGAAATATTTTAAAATCAAGTTTCTGGGATAATTATGTAGGATCCGTGGTACAGTGAGTGGTCAACGTCGTTGGCTTCCGTGACGGACCTCATGGGTACGGGTCCTCAGTACGAGCGGTATTTTTTCAGTAAATTTATCTATCCTGTTCGAATGCACGAGCGTATGTTGTTGCCACTAAGCTTGCCCTCGCTTGATGTTTTATCATATATCTCCACCCAAGTGAAAAATACTTCTTGTAGATTAAAAGAACATTTTGAGATATTTAATTGAAGAGATCGTATCTCCAAATTGGGAGCGGGTATAGATAAAATATATAAATAATGCTGATATTAGCGCGCAGTACACACCCCAACAAAAGAGCGCTGACGGTAGCACACCAACACTAGCGTGCATTATAAGATTACTAGTATTGCTACCCGGCGTCGCTCGGACTAAGCGACCAATAATTATTTAATGTTATATCATTCGACATAATTATATCACAAAATCTAACATCCAAAATAGAGTTAAAATAAAATTACAAACTTTATTTAATTTGATGACAGTCCCATTCTCGCCCATTAAAATGTCCAAATTCAAGGAAAAAATCTAATTTGCTGTCAAAGAAATGTCAAATAATACCTTCACGTAAATAATAAACATTATTATATTAATAAAAGCCGGGAAAAGTTCAGTTAGAATTTATTACATTTTGACTAAATGTCTTCGCCGATAAAAATTCAAACATATTTTCTTTCATATTCGGTTTTATGGCAACTTGCAACAACAATGCAAAAGGGAATTACAGACATGCATACTTACGCCGTTTCGGTTTTATACATAAGATTATTTTGTATTGTTGACTGCTCATTTCAAGAAATCATCTTATTTAGAATTAACTGACCTTTACAAATATAACCAAGAAACTTTTATCGATTAGACATTCCACCATGTGAAATATTCAAATTTAATTGAAAATACATATTATATATGACCGTTTATCCTTTTTGTATATGTTCATAAGAATTCATGAAAAGAAGCTGTAATAACTTTTGAAATTTAATTTGAATTTCAATGTGTATTTTAATTTTATACATACTGTTAATATTTGACTTATTATTTTGAAATTTCTGTTATGTTTGTTCGGTTTCATTTTCAAGCTGTTGTTTTTATTATTTTTATTCATGTATTTGCTTAAAGTTTATAAATTTTTAATAAAATGCTCAAATTATTAATAATACTTTCATCTAATTTATTATGAAATAATGATACTAAATTTAAACAAAAAATGAGAGTTTAAAAGTAATATTTAGTTTTGTGGATTTTTTATCTATTACATACATATAAGTAATGTGTTTGGTTAAAATAAAATAAATTTATTCGCCGAGGAGAAAAATATTTTGCCTAATAACAGACACGCCGAGCGCCTTTGACTTGCACTCGGTTGCCCACCCACTGGCACGCCACTGATACCCCACATACAAAAACTATTTAACTAGATAGGGCTGAAATATGTTTAATATAAAATTATGATTCTTTACGTGTCTGCTACAATATTTTTTATTTGCACGTTATCAAAATATTCCTCGGCTTCTCTCGTTTCTGCGGCGACCTTTTCAAGGAGTGCCCTAAATTATCCACTTTAGAACAACTTTCAGTTAGAGCCTCATTGTTGCTATCCAATGTGACCTTGTCTGTAAGGCTGATCACAATTTTGACATCACATTTCGTCTCATCACCGTGGGAAAAGTTGTTTCCACATAGCAAAGTAATAATTATTTTCTGTGTAGAAATATTAAGAATTTTACGACCAAGTCACGAATGAATTATACTTCAAAGAAACTTATGAAGGCGCACAATGATTATATTACGTGACAATACAATTTAAATTAAACTGAAAATTATAGTTTAAAATCCGAACACCGTTAGTCAGGCGTGTCCAACCTCCGATCGCATGTGGGTCAAAAACGGAAAAGAGTAATGCCTAAAAAACCATCAACGTTTTGCTATATTTTCGACTTCAGTCAATATAATATTGCTACTACTAAATTTACAAATATTGTATCTTTGTAATACTTGACAGTCAGTAATCAATAGAACTTTGAATCTTTTTAATAGACTTCACATAAAAAATATTATGCAAACTACTTATTTATGAACGACTATTTTACAAGAGAAAACACACAACAAATCAAAGTTCCTGTAAAACTACCAGAGGATTTAATAATCACTTATATAAAAAAAAAGATCAAGCTCAAACACCATAGGTTATTTTTTTTTTGATTAAAAGCATATGAAAAAAACAAAGCTTTGATTTACAGTTCATATTAAATATTGTATGCGTAAAATAACAACTCGACAGAAAAATTCGATTCGACTGAATTTTGTACATTTAAACGAGCTTTTTTTAACTAAAGATATTAGTAAGATTATTAGGAGCAATATGGATTAATAAACTATTAGTTTTATAATAATTAATAACAATTATTACCTTTTACATATAAATGATAATAACTATTTATTAAGCACCAGTTCTTCCGTGCACTTAAAATGCATCAAATGTAAAAAGTTCAAACGATTCATTCAAATTGAAATATCGTCAAGCAAACTCAGTTGAAAATATTAAAAAAAAATACAAACACTGTGATCCAAAATAGTCGAAAGCTTGGGCATACATGGCTTTCATTAGTGCATTGCACAGCAAACACAATTCGGTGCAATTTGTTTGGCACTATTTTACAATAAAAAGCTCTCCATTGTACAAGTAAGAAAGAAATTCAGCATTCAGTTGAAGAAAATTGCTGCGCTTAATCGTGATTTATTCTTTAATAATCTTCCACGAAGGATTCCAACTGAAACATTTAACGTTGGAAAATTGAAAATTCGTTAGCGTGGCAAGTTAAATATTTTACTTTGCTGTAAAATGATATGTATTAAATAAATTATTATCAACGAATAGATTTACATAATACCATTTAATATTTGTATTAAATAACATGGAAGAAAGGTTACAAAATACATTTGGATCTACGACAAAACGTCCCCGGACAAAATTTTCCTCAACAAAACGCTTACCGGCAATATATATTTTTAATTTTTGATTGTAATAGAACCCAAAACTAATCTAACCGAACCCATACCTAACCTAACCAAAACTCACCCAAACCTTACCTAGCCCAAACTATGGTTAAAAATGAAACATTTAAAAAAATACCACTGAGCGTTTTGTCGGGGGACATTTTGATAAGGGAATTTTTGTCTGAAATTTTGTCACGTATACATTTTGTCCGGGGACGTTTTATCTTTCGACCTTTTGTATTTCAATCTTTTGCCTTTCAACCAGTTGTCGGCATTCTATTACATTTATAATAACGTATACATGTTCGATTTGCATTTATTTTTATTTTTAAGTAAACATGGTTGCAACCAAAATTTGACCTCTTCATCCACCCGTCTCTTCATTTGTTCTACTCACATTTTTCTTTGCTTCTATACTCTTGTCCATATAGTTGGACCTGATGGCATGTCTCGTGAACGTATACGTTGTTTCAATGGGCTGGCCTCCTCCACTGGCTCCTCCAGCCTGGCAAAGACCATCTCGAGAAGCTGCCCGCCTAACGGAAGTTTGGGTTATTCCATTTTCCCTCGCAGCTCTCGATTTAGGGATGCTTACCTGAATAAAACATTATACAATTAAGCATATATGTATCATTAAAATTATTATCAAGTTCAGTCATTCTAGTGTTGCCATGGTTGTCTACTTGAGCTTAAATCTTTTTTGCGATCTATTATTTTTTTTACAATCTTAATATTGACATTCCAAAGATAACATAACAGTACAAATAATATCACAAATTGTGTGTCTTGTAAGTTTAAAATTTTATAAAAATAGGCATAACAAATGATTTATTTTAGTCATGTATCCGAGTCTGTTACGGGGTCACAAGATCGACCCCAGGATGTTTAAATTTTTCATAATTATAATGAATTATAACTTTTTTTGTACCACGTATTGTTAAGTTATCAATTTAATTACACAAAGTTACCGAAGAAACTATCGAATGTATTAATATTCATCTACTATAATATATCCATTCATAGACTCTAATTGATCATCGAAAAAAATACTTGTTACGTTGATAAGAGGCTGTAAATCGGTTGTTATTCTGCTCTTTTGTAAACGCTATGGGGAAATTAGTCAATTGAAGATAAAATTAATAATGAACAAACCACTCTCTCACTCATGCTTATGAACACAAATACATCCATATATTGTAGCATGGTTGTATTATTAATTCCATTAATTGATTAGATTTTGTGTCACAGCAGTTTAATGGACGAAGAATCAACAAAGAACAGAAAAAAATGTAGAGAAGATTCAATAAAGAAAAATAAACGTCAATAATTTTCATGTATATTGATTAATTACTTAATATATTTATGAATGACAAGAGCGAATAAATTGTACGTTAATTGAATCGCGTTTTACTCAAGAGAATTTACTAAGCAATTAAGATACTACTTACTAATCGATTAATGTCCAATCAACGAAGAGCTGATTCTATATTCTCAGTTTAAAGTTGCAATAATTAATCATTAGTTGAGAAACCGTCGAAACTTATCGGGCTGACTGCAAGAGTTATTAGACAGTGTACTTGTAATTGGGGCGTGCCTGGCATCTGTGTTCCTTAATTATCTCCATATGAAGCACGTGTGTTTGATAATATAAATTGCCCCACTAACTTACATATAATTACTTGCTAAGTTTTTCTTTTGAAAATTTTTACTCAGAAGAGTTTAGAAAATAATTGGAAGTTATGAAACGTGAACCAATAAAGACCGGCGAATGGGGAAAAAAACGTTTTTTTTTGCTGTGGCTACTTAGTAAATAAAACGCTCCATTTTTCCCTCTTATATTTGGTTAAATTTCATACTATTTTATTCAAAAAAAAATGTTTAAGGTAAACTATTTTTTCCTTCAGACTGAACTCTTTTTATAAGACGAGTGTTATGCTCGTTAACATACTTTAATTATACTGTTCCTGTTTAATCGTTAAATCCGTGGTGGGTCGAAAATATATTTGTATTCAATCCACCATTACACAAAAAACAGTGGAAAACTATATAATTAAAATGAGAACAAGTAAGAGTATTACACAACACTTTTTAATATGAATCTACGTTTTTTTAATAAATGAGCATTTGAACTGATAAATTACCAACCAGTTGATGAATCAGTCTGAAGATGCCTCTGAAAGAGGCAAAACACGTGTCACAGCTAGTAGCACAATACGTGGAATAATCAAAGTTATTTTATATTAAAATGAACTTCCACAAAGTTACCGCCGAAACCATCGAAAGTAACCAGTTTATGAGTTGAAAATGTTCACGATACGCGAAAATAGTCGTCATATTTATAAACTTGATGCGAAATTAGTACAAGAAAAATCTTTTTGTTTATTTGTTTATTGTTTTATTGATTTAAAATAATGACTTCCAACCTCTTAGTGAAATGTAACAATTTAAAAGTGATTGAAGAAAAAAAATCATTTCGAAAGATTTTCACACTTATAAAGACATAATAGAAACAGAATAAATATATGCTTAAATAAATACATAAATCAAGATACAAATACGTTTTAAACGCCGTTACTGGCGCCAAATACACATATTATATCATTCTATCCAGCCATTGAATCCGCTGTCTTTTGGTACTTCTAAGTGGCCACCCTCTTCAAAAGAACAGTATCGTTCTTCGGACAGTGTTGCCAGCTGATCAGAGGTGCTGAATCTCATAGTTTGACTCCGCAACACACTCGACGTAACAAACACCACGTTAAGTGTGTCGAGTACATTTGCGCCACCTCTTTCGTATGAAAAAAACGGATTTCGAGATATAAGATGCCGCAGTAATGTCTCGTAAAGTTTCCTACTATCGCACCAACGGAAAGCTCCAACACGACGAAAGGGGTAAAAGTTTTGTGAAATATAACAATGCTAGCGGTGACGCATGTTTGAAATGCCTTTTTTTACAAGCAGCTTTTGTTTTAGAGATTTTTTTATGAAACCTTGTTATTTTCCAATGTGTAGTAAATATATTCCGAATGACGGATAGCTCATATAGAATGTACTCTACATGATCTGATTGCTTCTCAGTTGCTCACTTTTTTGGAGAGAGCAAGAAAAGGTATTGTAGGACAGTTACCCAATCACTTATACATACCAAGTTTTTATGACTGGATAAAAGGAATTAAATCTTTGACCATACGTCCACAAAGTAATGCTGCAAATTTTGCTATTGTACTACAGTGGCTTTGGGTACATTTGTGCTACATGTAGATCATATTATGTAAAATAAATTTGCAGATATTTTAAAATCTTTTGGTAAAGAACATAAATTTGTGATGAATACGCAATATTTCAAAAATAAACAAACATATAATTATAGTAAAAATGATTCATGAATACAATAAGAGAAAATATATAGCGTTGATTTTGGATATACGTGACGTCTCACATCGCGAGATTAAAGCCATTTTTGCATACAATTCTACTTTTGTTTTTTTAAGAGTCTTGCATTTTTAAAATTGTAATATTTGAATGTAGAAATTTGATTTGAATCGAACCTGAACAGCTCATTTAATATTTTATGCATTAAATACTCTGCAAACATTCATCTTCATTATTTTTAATTTCATATATGATAAAATTAAATAAATTGTATATTTCATACGCGCGTATCACGCTGAAAGGCATCATAAATTAATATTCAAATATCATATTACATTAACAAAATAATTTTACCACAAGTGTGAAAAACCCGTACGTGCATAGGTACTTGTTAATTATAAATTTTGAAATAAAAGCGACGTCAAAATGAGACAAGACGATTAACCAAAACCAATACAGTTGATATGAACACTGACATTATCTGTAGAAACCATATTCTTTACCCATAAAGTAAACTTACGGTTCTCTCCAAAATACTATTTTAAAATACAACATTTTTAAGACTATTTTTCACAGACTTTTAACGCGAATAATGTAAGCTATCTCCACTTGCTGTTCATTGAAATCAGTTTTGGTAAATAATATAGTTTTAAGAGGCTATTTTAAAATAGCGTTCTTGAATGATAACATATTGGATCGAAACAGCCACATAAGTTTAATAATTTGCGTTAGGGTATTCTTTGCTGTACGAAATTTCAAATAAGTATATAAAAAAATCAATAAATATTCAGTATAAGAAAATAAAAGTCTATCTAAATGTAAAATATTGCTCTCATAAATTCACTGAAAAAAACGTTATATTATCAAATGAACTTAAAGAACGATACATTAAAACAATGTTTTATTTCACATTTATAATATCAATGGTAATATTCATCGAATGTACTACGAGAAATTATACCCAAAAAATATGACTACTTTCTCTATGATAACTCACTTTCCGAGCACTATGTTCTGGATTTATTAAAATCTACATTTGAATAGCTTTATAGCATTGATGCACAACCATATTGGGAGAAGGGCCAGATTATATAGTATTCACGCAGCCAGAGCATTCACGGGCCGCATGGATAAAAGTAATTACAAATAACGACATAAGTACATATATATTGAATCAGTTGATAATGCTCTCCATGAGCGAAACCGGTCTTGATCCGATAAATTTAAGGTGGAATAAGTACTAAAAATGTATGATTATTTTTATTATAATGCCATTTCACCAAGTATTGACAGTGGACACCTTAAAACTGATAATTATATTGAATCGACAATCGTATGTTAAATGCATTGTGGACAGTGGTGGCAAGTGAAAAATAATCATACTTAGTAAAGATAAGGAAACGCATTAAATTCTGAAAAATATATCACTAATATCATTTGAAATTTTCGGTGTTGTTTTTCAATTATTCGCAAACGAAGCAATTATGTCTATTATTTCTTACTAATTATTGACACGTGCATTAAACAATGCTTCTCTTATTTGATTTATTTATTTGAGAGATTTTATATTAATTATCAGATGGGTCCGGGACACGGCAAATGCCGTATTTCGCGGACTCTGTCGCTTGTGTGTGGGGGCACGGCAAATGCCGTTTGCGAGGCATGGCATATCACATAAATTTTCGTCTGTGTGAAATAAAGCGGCCTTTATTATGACACAAAGGAATACAAATTTGAGTTATTATGCACTAAATGTGTACGAGTGTATGATTTAAAAAAATAAAGGCGTTATATATTTCTCGAAATTTCACATTTCCAGTGATTGTAAAAATACAGTAATGACCAGTATATATATTATTTTTTACGAAATAATTATATTTAATGGATAAATATGTTATCTTTTAGATATAATGTTAAAAATAATTCATTTTCATAACTTAAGGAGTGCCATTTGCTAAATTGATAATAGGATTTATATTCAGCTTAGATATACATATAGTGAAATTATGATGAAATCAGAGTGTTTTTTTAAATTTATTTTTAAACAAATATCATTTATGAATACATTGAAAATTTGGTAAATTATGGATATATGGCCACGGGATAGAATCCCAATCCTCTCGAGCTAAGGTTAAAAAATTTATACATACTGGTTATAATTTTATGTTTTGACTTAACTCTTTGAGTTCTTGTGGATTATTATAAAATGAGGAATCAAAATGATTAAATCTGAAGAATATTACTGATTATTGTATGAGTTCTGAAAGAAGATATGTTTTTTAATATTAGCCTATACCTACTAAAATTATTCTTTTTATTTTAAACAAATAATAAACTGATGTGACTGTCTCTATCTGTATAATATTATTATTTGTGTAGTTTGTGCTTGCATTTTTGCTCCTGTAAATTAAAACAACTCGATTTCATACTTATTGCGAAGTATCTTCTATTATAATTAATTTTAAAATTAAAGACGAAAAATTTCAAAAAAGTCGTAAACCTTACATTCATTTCATTTAATGTGCTTATTTTTCATAAATCTTTACAAAAATTCTGTCTCGTGACCATATATCCATAATTTACCAAAAGTATGCAAACATATGTAATTTAAAAATTATTTGGAGTCAATAGAACGACTATTGTTTTTACTATGACTCTTAAAACACTATGTCGTCATTTTTTCGCGATTTTCACAGAAACATATTACTTTCTTAAAATCAACACAACTTATAAACGCAACAATATTTTCAATTAAAATGTTCGTACATACTTTTTTCTCATACCAAATTTAGTACCTAATTCATATTTTTTTATACTTGGCCGCATGAAATGTAATTTTAACAGGTTGTTCACCACTACTGTATAAAATCTCGTATAGCATGAATCAAACAGTACACGTATCTAGTAGAAACGTATCGTAAAATTTTATATATGGCTTATTATTTATTGTGAATGAAACACGCGTTTATTAGCGTAATATTTTATAAGGTGGCGTACTGGCATACTGAATTGTTGTAAAATTAGTTCATCTCGAAACACCCTTGACACTGCTAAATATTTCTATGATAGTTGATTAAAGTTGAGAAGTTTGCAAAACGGAAACTGCGTTATTAAGTATGCTTTCATGCATTCCATACAACTGTAACCTTATTACTAAGTATGAAATTATATGGGGTATTACGTGTTATGTATATAATTATGGCTGTAACGAAGGTTTTTTCATATTTTGTTTATGAGGCTATAGCAGTTTATTTTTTGCTTCAATACTGTCTCGCTGACAGAATTCAGACAGTGTCAACCATCCTGTAGTCAGTAGTGTATTTTTATTTTGCAAAATTCGGCCGTTTTTCGTATAGCGGTTCCTCCTATAGCGTTTTTAAACAAATTAAATAAAAAAAAAAACAAATTCAAGCTTAAATTAGATTTTTTTAAAATATGTTTTACTATACATACAAACATAAAGGTCATGATATAACAATGGATAAAAACAAATGATTTTGTGATTTCGTTTAATTCGTAAGATATAATTGAAAAAATCTATCCTCAAATTTTGTATTGGTGCCTAGTAGAGACTCCAATTCGAGTATCGAGTACTCGATACTCGAGTATACTCGTCCATTTTTCAAGTACTTGATACTCGAGTAATTTGAAAAATACTCGAGTATTACTCGTTATTTACAAATGAAGATTTATTTCCAAATTTTATTTTGTTTTAAGCAGCGGACAGAAAAACTAGATTGATAATTGTTTAATTGATTGTTAACTTTTAAACCAACGTTCACAGCAACAGAGAGTTTTTTCTACTGCGGGAATAAAAAAGCCTTTTAATTCTCTTTTATTTTGGTAATAAATGTTTCATAAGTTGAAATATATGTATTAATGAAATAAAATAAGCTTATTTATTTATTTATCATCTATTGATATACACAAATTTCAAATTAATGATATAAAGTTTGGAACATCTGAAAAAAACTCAAGTATACTCGAGTATTTTTATAATTTTACTACTCGATACTCGAGTAGTTGAGATGTCGAGTAATTTGAGTCCCTAGTGCCTAGTCTCCGATATGGAACACTCTTATAGGGCGGTCTCTATCTCTACGCAAAATAAGGGTTGACTGTAATTATGTCTGCAAATATTTTTACGATTTGAGTATAGTATATTATTATTTTTTAAATATATTTAATATTTTGGGTTGCTATGCCAAAGACTAACAGCAATGAAAATGCGTCACAAATGACAGGTTTCAAATCAAGGGAAATTTTAGCGTGTGCACTGGATAATAGCTGCAGATAATATAAATGGTGTCTCTTGTGGTTTTCCTTATATGACAGATGCCAGTCGACCGTGTGAGTAATTGTACACAAGACAATTACTGAAATGCTTGGTCAAATTTCTACGTTAATTATTTATATACGATATCGGCAAGGTTGCAGTGCAACCATTTTAGTATAAAAAATACCACTTCAGTCACATACATAATAATCCGTATATTTTTTTATGATCTTGTAACTAATTATTTTTTGAAAATCTTGTTTCGCATCCAAATTGGTCCTTATTTTTATTATGAAAATTTGTACCAAATAATGTATGTTCATAATAACTAAAAATATACTATATATTATTTTAACATCGTATAACATTGTAGGTAACAGGTAACTTGATCATTTAGAAAGTTATTACTGCACTACGTTCATCTTATATGACGGACCATTAAATCGTTAATCCTGTGAAGACAGGATGTTTTATATTACGAATTCACATCCAAGAAGAAGTATTAATAAATTATGCAATATAAAAATTATCTTCAAGACGTTGTATTAAGTTCGTGGTCGAGTGTCTACGCCGTTAGCTTTTGTTGCGATTTTTTTAATCAAATTATTAATTTCAGTTTGAAGACGTTGATTTCTTTGTAGTTCAATCTATCAATATCCCACCTATATCCACCTGATATTTAAATGGGGCGTATGGAGGGAAATTCACTAACCATTTGTCATGTTTTAGTCATATACTTTCTATCCCTACTCTTTGAATAAAGGAGGTTGAGAAACTGAGTAAAAGCTTATTTTTCGCAGAAGCGACCAGACGTTCGTTTACTTCATTTTTATAGGATAAATACTCTCAGTTATTGAAATTCTTGGAATGTAGTGCAAATATAATTTACATTTTTATCAATTTGCTTAGGGGCTGTTGCAGTTCCGCAGTACGTATGGACGAGCCGCCACTGCATATAAATACATATTATTATTGGATTTTTTCGTCCAGCCCTCCAAGTTTTTAAAAACTTAATCTGGCCCGTTTCTCAAAATGTTTGGTTATCTCTGCTAAGCAAATAAAATTTAAATATAAATATTAGTATGTCTGTTTTTTCTCTTATTGTTTCAACTGCAAATGCTCAAATAAATATTTTTGTTTATTTGTTATTTTATTACGTGTTTTCTAAACTTCTCCAAAAGATTGTTTTTGACAATTTGAATTTATTATTTGAACGCGCGACGTAAGGAATAGTGAAGAAAATACAGTAACAAGAACCAGGATATAATTTTACAGCTCAAATTATACCCAACTCAGGTGTCAAAAGACATTAAAAAGAGTAACAATTTTTGTGCGAAATAAAGAAAGCGGAAAACTTTGACCCTTTTTACTATATAAATGGCTATAAAAACAAAAACTGTTCGTCATTAATTTCTGCTTAAAGATGAGTTTTATTACTCCTTCTATTCCAGGGTGCGGTGATAAAAATGAGTTTTCACATTAATTTTGTTTTCTTGGTTAGGAAAAACTCAACACTTTCCGTTAAAGAAGATTAATTAAGAAGCCATTAACCTTTTAAGGCGTTTTGGAGAATTTTCGGTTGATTCAACTGTTTCTTTGGTGCAATTTAATTAAGAACTCAGATTTTTTAAATCCACATACAGCTAGACCAGTGCAGCAGTATGGCAATCGACAAAAACGTATTATAAAACAGAATGATGAATCCAATTTAACAGTTGTTACGGTGTAACTTTATAACATGTATATATTAACTACATACATAAGCTGCCAGTGCTTTAGCTAAAATACTGACATTTTATCAATGTACGATTACAAAATATAATTATTTAGTTCGACGCTGGTGCCAATGCGCCATGCATTTGCGATATGTAATAAAAAATATATATATAAAATATAACAAAACATAATAACTATTCAACAGAGAATGGTATAAAAGAAACAAAATATTGTTATTTATTTTGAAATGATCGGAGTACACACAAAACACAAAGATCACAGCAAAAAATCCACAGAACTGCCCTTGTGACTAGTGACTCAAGTGACTTACGCGAGAAACAATTTCTGTTGTATAGCGTTATTAAAACCATATATTTGTCCTAGTGTATCACACAAAATATGGTATACCAGTCAGAAGTCAATAGTTTTCTTGTAAGAATGTGTGTAACAAAACCTGTTTAGAATTATGCAAGTTAAAGTTTTCTGTGAAAATATTTTATGCTAAGATAATTTCTTGGATACGTTATAAGTTTATTACAAATAACGTAATAATTCAATTTATTATCGACCATCATAAAGCCAAAATGATAAATTTTAGCACATGCACACTGCCATGTGGAGGAAATAAAATATCTCAAGTAAGTCTCTCAACCCCTGACTTCACTTAGGATTCTTATATTAAGACTGAATGAAATACTTTTATATTAATGTAATAGGTCTTTCGATGTCCTGTGTTTATACTAAAAAGGACAGACAATGATAGAAGAATCACATGCATTTGGATAAAAATATACTAGCTGTTTTAGTTTATAAAAGAAAGAAAGAGATTGTAGGTCCAAAAAAATCAAATTATTCATATTTTGTTTGTAATAAAAAAAACAAAATTTGTTTTTGATTAATCTTGGTGGAATGATGTTAAAATAACAAAAATGAAACTTAGCTGACATATGTAATAAATTTAAAAAAATATAAAAGCTAAAAAAGTCTATTTGATTAATTAAGTTTAAATTTTAGGCGATAAAATGGGTCACGCTTAGAAAATATGCTGTGACCTAATTTAGGTAATTATATAAAAAAAATATTTATAAAATTACAAAGAAATAAAAATCACCCTTACAGCCCAGAGGACAGAATAATGTTAACACGAGAAAAAAGAATGACAGTTATAAAAATAGCTTAACGCCTTATAGCCTGTAATTTCGAATTCCCCAGCTGAGCCTTTGTTGTACTTCCTGAAACTTGCCTGCCCCAACGAAAAACAGGTGACTTAACGTTATGGAAATTCGAATTGGTAGCGTACCTGCATCATTCCACGTAGCAGCCAAACTTTTACGGAGCTTTTTTTCGCCTTCTCTTCTTTGGCGAAAGCTCCATCGTGTCTCTTACCGTAGCCATTGGTGTTGTTGGGGTGGCGGGAGGGTGAGAGACGATGCCGCCTTAATGGTGTCACTGGAGTGAGGTTAGAGATAGCACTGTTTGAAGAGCAATTGTTCGAGTCTTGGTGTATTAGTGTCACACCGTTCATTGTTGCCGAGCTGTAAGATCTCTCCACTGTAATGAAAAAGAGAAAAAGGAACAAGTTAATTGCGAAAAATTTACATAATTATGATAATTATTTTCATCACTTGAAATTCTAACGTAGAAATTTCGTTGCCAGTTGTTTTTTTTATTGCTGACTGCAAACTAATATTTAATATAAGAAAAAAAAAAGACACAACTTGATCTAGTTACAAGGTAGTCAGCCAATATTGTAAGTTTGAATGCTATACTTTTTTTAAACGGTCGTGTTTTGTGAAATGAAAAAATTATGAACGATAATAATAAAATACAAATTTACCAGTTTAATAATTTTAATCACGTAAAATAATAGTTCATCACCACCAAACCCTAACAGACTCAACTGTATTTCATTTAACGCAATTTTAAACTATTTATAGATTCCTAAACGATTTGTAATGCCTCAAAACAGATTCATGTCGTGAAATAAACCAAATTTATATTACTCTTTGCTTAAACTAAACAGAAGATTTTGTTTTTCGGCGAACTCAATTTGAATAAAATGATATTACAGCGTAAAATCGAACGCATTCAATGGGCAGTGATATAAAAGCCAAGAATCAATCGAGGCTTTTTAAATTTGAGAAATATTTTGAAAATATTGGTTTTGAATCTTGAAACTGAATAATAAATAATACCTCTCGGAATTGAAAGAAATAACCAGTTCTTTGTTTATTGAGTTGTTTATAATACGATATTGTTAACAATTCGGTGCTCGTCGCCTTAGTACTGGAGCAACAAGAAAACCACAAAATCATTTTATTTGTATTACTTTATACCGTACTTCAGTGTATCAGCCCAAAAGGACATAAAGTTATATAATGTGTGATTACGCCAAAACAACGCAAGCTTTATTAACATCGCATTTATGTTGGTCTGGTTACAAATAATAAAGCACGATACACACGTCATAAATTTCGTGTAAGAATTTTTTCAATCACGATTGCATCAAATATTTGCGCTGTGGAAAGAGTGGAAAAATATCAGTGATTTATAAAGTGGTATTTCAATAGGGACGCTCAAAATATGTTACTTTGTCCTGCTGAGTAGATTATTCATTGTTTAGTGGCCAAATTTGAGTCAACCAGTTTGGTAAATAATCGGCCAACACCTTGTACGTCATCAAAATACAATATCTCGTGAAAACATTGCTGCTGTGTGTGAAAGTGTACAGGAAAACCCAAGGCAGCTTATTTCTCGTTGTTCACAAGAACTTGGCTTTTCTGCGACTTCAACTTGGCGAATTTTGAATCGGGCCTTATGTCTGCACCCGTATAAAATCCAACTAACCAAGGAACTTCAGGTAAACGACCACAGACAACGCCTGATTGGATTCTGGAGCAGTTGGAAGTTTACCCAAATTTGTCAAAAAAGTCAACTTTAGCGACATGGCCCATTTTATAATGAATGGATATTGGCAGACATTTGATGCTATATTCCATATTTAATGCCGTAAAATATACTTACAAATGAAATTAAAATTTAGTCGAAATCTCACAAACAACTTGTTTTATTTACATTTCAAAACTAAGCGTCCTTATAAAAAGACCCTTTACATAAAAAAAACTGCTAAAAATGTAACAAACATCTAAAGGATATGCGAGGACGCTGCGAATCTAAATTTAGTAAAACACAAAATACTCTTTCTAATTATATGTTATATAATGATAGCACAGTTGCTAGTGGCGTAATGAGACTTTTCGTTAAAGCTCTATTACTTTGCGAGGAATTATAATTGCACGTTTTAATTATTTATCTAACAGTCGGCACACCAGTTGTGTTGGAAACATTCAAATTTTTCTATTTTGAAAATTTTACGCTAACGAAACTCATTAGTAACATGAAGGAAGCTTCTATATTACACTACATGGAAAATGCTACCAAAAACTATGTAAAGCTAAAATTTAGGGGCTTCAAATTTTTTTTGTCAATTTTATATTGTATTGAAATTCACTGAAAGCATTTTTAAATGTAGACATTAAGTAACTTAATTTCATACATTGAAGGACTACGCTGCAATAAAATGTACTAACAAAGTTGGATAAAATTTTAAAGTAAAACTATCAAAAAGTCATTAGAGCAGAACCATTTGTTGTCTTTGTTTTATAGTTATAGATATAGTATTTTGAATTTTTGTAAAACAAAAATGTTATATGAATCGTTTAAGTTTTTTACTTTTCCATGCGTTTTATCACTAACGATTCGGGTATCGCCATTCGGAAAATATGTTGAAGAATTTATAAAAGTCGATAAAACTGTGTGATCTGACATCACATTTCATGAGGTATCGTTTAGTTGTATTATATTTTGCTGTCCCACCACCACCTGCAATGCGTATGCAGCCGGTGTTCCACGGCTAATATTGAAATCATGCCTCATGTGGTGCTAAAAGAAAATAAAATAGAACGGACAAAAGTAAATATTGTTTTTTTTAGTCCACTTACTTTAAGCTATTTAAAGTATTTTGTGTGTCCGTATACTGAGGTCCCGCTGTGGTGGTAGATTTTAATTGACTTCGCGTTGAATTTTAAAATTATCAAGAATATCACGTTCCCCATATGATATTGCAAATTTATCGAATGCTTCAATGTTGGCTTTGATTGAAACTAAGCGTTACCTATTGGGTCTGTATGAGGACGAACCGCAGCAAACAGCTCTGCTCGGTCGGCAGTCCTACAGTACGTTATGGGCGTTTTAGTTCTTTAAAAAGCAACTTTCTGATGCAAATCCTAATTTTAACTAGATATCACTTATATTTATAGCTCGAACCATTCCAGCCGAGCTAAACTTTTTATTTACTCGACATTTTATCCGCTGAATGACAATAAAAACTTCATAAAACTTTATTCAGGAATTTCACAGAAAGATTCTCAAAAATTCTGGTAGTAATAAACTTACGATAGATTGTTTAAGAAGTTAAGAAATCTTCAAATATTGCCATTGCGTAATGAATGTTTAGTTTGAAAAAGAACTTAGACATCACAAATTAAAGCATTTTTTAAAAACCTATGTATTTTCGGGATTAAAAGTACGGTTAATAAGTTAATAAAACACGCAATTTTTTAATTCTTTTTAAATATATAGTATCTTTATTCCAATAAAAAAAAAACCTTTTTTTAGTATAGATTTTTAAATGGATATGCAATTTTTATGAATAGCCATTTAAACATAAATATGTGTATTTTTAAATAAAATTTGTCGTACGATGTAGGTATTTAAATACTTTGGTTTGGTTGTAGAAATTTATTAAGTGTATGCATTTTCGATTGTTCAATTTTTAATACTTATTTATTGAGTTACCAACGCGCATTATTTTTCTACCGAAATCTATCAGAATCATTAAAAGTAGGTCAATCTGAAAAATAAAAAACTATCTTATATATCAAATCTCACGAACCGGTCCAGTATAATTGTAATTTTTTTAATTGTTGTGAAATTGTCAGAATCAAAACACACCACAATAATTAAAATCAGTCGTGCTGTCTTCAAAAATGATTTTAATTATGATTGAGTTAACTTCAACAGTAAATGGAATATTTTTTGATAAATTAAGTAATGAAAGTATTTTCTTTGATGACAGGCAAGATTAATAAATTATACACTCAGTCATTTTAGATGGAAATAACAAAGCTCTTTTCCAAAAATATATATAATAATAGTATTTATAATATTAAGTAATTTTTTCCAAGTAAATATTTATTATTGAATTTTATTTAATAATTATATTTCAAAATGTCAGTATTTGATACTTATTGTCGCGTTAAGTAAGGGACAACGAATGTAATCTTCTAATTGAGTATTTTAATAGTAAGTATTTTTGACAACGTCCCATCATTATAACGTTGTAGTTTATTATTCAGATAGTCTGAGCATTTACAAGTAATGAGATTGGAAAATAGTATAAAAAAATAAGTCCACGTGTAGACGTATATTTTGTGAAAAAGCAAGCCAATGGAGTTAGGGACATATAATAGTCTCGTTGAATAGAATATAAAATATAAACATAAAAGATAAGCTTGTCTGCTATCTTGTCATCTTGCGTTGTTTTGACTAACATTTTTTCGTTCATCTAAATATACTTCCGGAAGTCGTGTGAAATTTGGTCTCATATTTTAAAAGCCCAGCAAAATGCCAACGATTTTAAAAACTCTTTTGTTTTAATTTAATTACGGATTTCTTTTTAATATTTCAAGCCGTTATGTGCGTTATCATTTTTATTGGACTCCAATCAGAAACGTTCTGCCTTTACGCTTTGAAGGTTTTAAGTATACAGCACTTGACATATTACATATAACACAAAAAGGTTTTTAATTAACATTTTTATTAGTGCGTATTACGTTATGAAATAGCAATTTCTTAAAAACGAAAACATATAGGCAGAAAAATAATAAATTATAAGACAGCTAACCGTAATGCATTTAGGGTACCAATAATTACACCTATGCTGACATCCAAGTGTCAAAGTGTTGATGAAATATCTTTGAGTACGTTTTAATCATACTAATTATGTTTTACCTAGAATTTTAGAAAGTCTAGGGAAAATATTACGCATATTTTTACATTCATGACTTGAATGAACGCGATGGAAGCTTTTTTCAGGGAACAGCACTTTATTACTTTTATAATAATTTGTGACATATTTTAGATCTAAACTAAAACAAACTAAACTTATTCTAAGAAAAACCGTATTCTTTCTGCTACTACATACCTATGTGAAACAACATTTTCGTCATTACTTTTGATAAAAATTGGTGTCTGTAAAGTCGGTTTACGGACGATAGTTTAACGTGACAACGTCATAAGAAAACATTGATGAAATGATTGCATACTTTTATGAATAAAATGGAATCATTTTTATTGAATTATCATTATTTTGTATGGATACGATATTTTGTATATTTGTTATACGTTAATCAGATTTTTAATATGCAAGAATTAATTACCTTTATTGCCGCAATTGTTGTTGTAATATAAACAATGAAAACCACATTAACATTTCACTTCACTTTATAAACAGTTGTAAACAGATCACGTGTAGGTACTGTAGGTGTATAAGTTGTGTGCTGCCGCTGTCTCTTTTCTACTCAGACGCATCGACCAATCGAGTGGAAGAGAGATAGATGCGGCACAATCCGAACGGTAGGCCGATCGTGCCTCTCTTTCGCTTATCCGCGCACTCGCTCGCACGCTTGCCTTCGGCGTAACGCGACAAACGGGACAATGAGTCATGTTTTTTCGTGCGTGGAGCGGGCGTTCATCGATTTATAAGACGTTGTCACGTCAAAAATAAGCACCGATCATGCCTTTCCACGGAAAATTTAGAAGATTTCTTGCGATTTAGCAATTCTGCAATTGAACCAGATATTGATTTACTGTGCAACCTCATTAAATTGTTTTGTGAGTTTCATGATATGTATAGATTTTCGTATTTAATATTTAAAAACTGTTTGTAAGTAAGTTACTATTCTTTGTGATAAAATATTATCATGCGAAATAAAAATTTATATATATTATTTTTGCTTTGGGGTCCGCAGATTTTTTTTTCTTATTTAGGGGTCTGTGGCACGAAAAGGTTGGGAATCCCTGCTCTAAGCCACGTTTAGCTCTTTTAAACAGGTCATGTGTCATGTCTGTATAACATACCGCAGCTTTTATCCCAATCATTCAAAGGAAGATTGAGTGACCGACTTACGGTGGTTATTTGTTAAAAGTACGACTTTTCAAGTAAAAGCTTACGAAACCATAATTCATGATTTCTATAGAAGGGTGGGTAATTAAATTTATCTGTAAAGTTTTAAAAAGGTTTGGTTATTTCAAGCTAGAATAATTATTACCTAAAATAACGGTAAAATCACACTATGAGAGTGTTCCGAACATGTAAAAGAGTAACAATCATTTTTAGGTTGTTAACTGATTTTATTTTAGTGGAAAAGCATTACATATTTAAAATATATAAAACCTATTTATTCACTATAAATTAATTGTCACATATAAAATTTATAAATTTCTGAATCCGATTTTTTAGTTGAATAATCGAAAGTATTTATCAATCTAGTAATAATATGCCATTGATCTTAATTGATAAACAGCTTTTGATAATTGAAAATCACTCACCTCCTCTGAATAATATATTAAAATTTCAACATAAAACCAAAAGACAAAACCTAGATATAACCCACCTTTTTATAAAAACATTTAAAAAAAAAGACTAAATAAGTCTTAAATTAGAATGAAATTCAAAGCGGTAGAACTTTACACTTTGTCATGAGTTTTGTCACTAATGACCCGGGTTTTGCTTTTCGATAATGAGATAGTCTTTTAGCTTTGCTATATAAATTAATGCATTTGTTCATAAAAAAAGTGGTAATTTACATAAAAAGTTCCCTTTAATATTTCAGTAAGATAAGATGATCAATATAATTACAAAAAAAATGTCTATTCACAAGCCTGATGAAGGAGTGTTCATATTTCATTTAGAATAAGCTTTGTCGTAGAAAAAAAACAAGTTAATGTTAATGATATGTAACCTTATGAGTTGAAAAAAAAACTGACATGTACAGAAATTAGCCAAAGAAGAACGTTCTCTTTTTTATATGTTGTCTTCATCGTTTGAATAAGGTATCATGTAATCAAGCAAATTGAATGGTTTTTATTAAAGAACTAGTTCTAAAGAAGAAGCACTTTCCTTTTATTGCATTAACGTTTTGATTAAGTGAGCTTTTTCTCTGTATGTAATTTTCTTCATAACGCTTCGCTGGTTTCCAGGTCACATCGTGGGCAATGTAAAAATGCTTTAGATTATTTTAGTAACGGCACATGCAGCTGTGACTTCAGCGAACACGCTTATCATTCATCATTCTTAATGCGAAAGCTTTCAAATCCTTTTGTTTCCTTACAAAGAAAATATCTTTGCTTTAATAAGGGCAGATGAATTAATTATTTTGCTACTGATTCGCAGAAAACGCAACAATGTGATCAAAAACGAATCATCAATATTAGCTGCTTTTAAAAGATTTAGAGTACCTATTTAAATAACTTTATTGTTTAAACATAGATTTATACCTTAAATTTAAGACATATAAGAATTTTGGAATCTTCTGGTAGTCCATGCATTCATATAAAACAAAAATGTCGACATTTTTTAGATATCGACATGTTCACATATTGATAACTATATATCGTGGAAGATTAATTTACAATAGAATTTCGAAGTGAGGCCTGCTATACGATGATTGTTTTTTTTTAAATTTTGATCCTAAAATAACGCCATGTTCATATGACGTCATAAAACTAAATTTTATTTTTAAGTTAATCGAATTCCTATGAATTATTTTTGAAACATACAAGACCATGATTAGAATTGGAAAAGTGGGCACTCACGTCAATTGAATTGGTAAAACATATCATTAGAATAGCTAGTTTACTGAAAATCTGCCATTATTAATTTAAAACGAGTACTGCCTGCTACTCAACTGTTCAACTTTTTTATTAAAGAAATATGGCAAAGCTATCTTTTGCGATGCCATTTTTACATCGAAAAAAGATATTCAAGCGAGAATTCAAGTAGATCATTCAAGGATAAAAACATATAAGTTTGAAATCAAATATTTTATTATCATGATATTGATATAAAAATACCATGACATTTTCCAGCCAATTGAACTTTTAATGATACTAAATTATTCTGTATAATATATATATATAATATCAATTGTCGCGGAAATTAAATTCTATTTATGTCATCTCTGAGGCATTCTGCTCAAATCATTAAAAAATATCTTGGCCACAGAAAATAAAAAGCCGTATTTCACATCAAATTAATCGATATTTTCCACAATTTACACCGTTAACGAAGTGTACTACAAAAGCGCAGAAACTTTTATTGAAGAGTTGTTCTTGTTTACAAATGTCAAGTGAACAGCGATTGTCCCGTCTGAAAATTCTCGATAGCAGAGATTGAAAATGCAATCGACTTTTTCAAGTTATACGGAGAACAATAACTTTCTAAATGATTGGACTTTTTGAATAAAAAATACAGACAACTTGAATGTGAAAATTGAAAGAATATTTAAAAAAAAACGTAATTTTCCTTTTGGAATATATCACACTTTACTCTATGGCTTCTCATTATAATTTAAAACTATCATTCATGTTTTGCTCTGATCTTTATCAAAATAAAACATAAATTCTATTTTCTTTTAGTAGAAATTTATTTTAACGTTATTCCAACTCAATTACTATAATCAGATTCATCAACGATTCGCGAAGCTGTATTTTTTTTTTTAATTTAAAGTAAAAGTAAACTCTCCGCACTAAAAGCAATATAACGAATGACTGACATGGACATTAAATATTCTGTGTGTGTGGTAAAGTACTTTGAATGCAAACTCTTTGATGTTGGGTATTGAAATTTTAATTGCATAAGTATCCTGAACTGTCAATAGCCTTCAAATGCTTTATACTTAAATTGCAACCTTTTATTTATGCTGTGTGATTATCTTCTTACAATAAATTTACGATGAAAGCACAAGTAGTTTATTTATATAATGATTGATTTATCAATTTAAAGCATTGTGCATTTTTTCTGATTTTCCTTTCTGTAAGCCTGATCAAATGAGGCATAAGAAAAATTAGCTTACTAATCGTTATTCCTAGTCCCGTCCTAATATACTCAAACTGTCCGTAAAATATGGGTTGATGAATTTACAATTTCAATACCTAATAATTTAATTTTTATTGAAAGTTCTTTTTGTATTTCTTCAAATAATCAAAACCAATCGAAAAAACACAAGCGAGTTCTTCAATATAAAGTTAAGAGAAAAAATAACTGCCTTTTATATTCCTAATCTCAATACATACTCAATGAACTTGCATCTCTATTAAGAGACGAAAAAAATATTTTCGCCAACGCCAAAAAATCTTCAACGAGTATGCGATTTAAATATTCAATGAAATGTGTACACTATTTGCACCAATTGGCGAAGAAATTTTTTATTATTTAAATGAACGAAGATTTTTCCATATTTTCCCAATTGCTCCTTTTTGGTTCTAAAAGAAAATTCATGAAAGCTTGATATTTTTTTCTTGCATGCAGTTTACAGATATGCTCTATAAATAAGCCGAAGTGAGATTCATGATTTATGGCTTCCGCATGGTAATTTGTAAATAATGTTTGTCATCCTTTACATTATTTATTAAATATAATATTTTTTTACAACTTGGAGCAAATAGACTACTCACGGAGTTCAACTCAAGATATTTTTTTCTACGAGAACTGCTTGTTACTAGTTTTTCAAACTCTCTGTTTTGAAGTGAGTAAGGATTGAAAGGATAAGTGAACTAGGGCAGGAGTGGTAGGAAGTACATTCGTGCACTTCGGGCGAAACCTGGGTTGTTAGCTACCATATTCAAACCATTATATTTATTGAAAAAAAATATATTCATTACACATTGGTGTATATTAAAATATATTATTTAACGTTAAAATCTTACTCCATCTTACTCCAGGAATGTTTTAGAATATTTTTAAACTTCTTTAAAATGTAATTTGAGTCCATTTTACTATAACGCGTATAGTAAATGGTTAAAAGCCAAAACAGCTTTTATCTTTATTATTCATTGGATAGTTCAAAATGTTAAAAATCTTCTGGCAGACACAATAAATTATTAACTATTTCGATAGTATATATATTATGTTGTTAATCAAAAAAAGACATCTTCCATATTGGAAAAACTTCGACATTAATCTTTAGCTACTGAAAATCTACCACTTAACTGGTATTTAATGTGTCAAAACTTATATCGTTATAAAACATGGCCGATCGTAAAATTATTATTAACTGTCACACAAAGGTTTCACTCGATTAAATAGATGTTATTGAAATCAATTTTCTATGTGCCATTTAATAGTCCTTGGATTTTTTTTATTCAATCGCCTATTTGCAATTTATTTATTCCAGAGCTCTTCAACCTTTTTGCACATACGGTTATAATATAAGATCGATGGCTTGTCGTGTTTGTTATTTAATATCATTATCCCACTATTATTAAGTCCCACAATTAAGTCTTGTCACAATGCCATCGGTATTAAAAGTGTATTAAATATCCACATTGTCTTTTTACGTATTGTTTTTTTTATATACGATCTTGGTTTCGTATTTTAAATTTACCGCATTATTGAGTATTGTAATAATTGTTGCCGGGTTCGTAGTCGATTGGACACCGTTGTTGTCTTTGTTTACGGCACTCGTGTGCTCGAATCCCAGTTTTATTAATCAGTTTTTCGATCTATTTACGGATTTCTGCTCGAAGGCAAGGATGTCTGTCAGGTTTAAAACTTCCACTCTTTTACTTTTAAAAAGTGGGTAGTTAGTTACATTTTGTTCCTTTACATGTATCCTGACTCTGCTTGAAAAAGGAAGGTTAATTAACTAACTAACAAGGAGTTTATGTAGAAAAACTTTGAATAAATTTCATAAGCTCAACATTCAGGGGAGACGTGGCTTAAAAGCTTCATTGTATCAATCAATTAAAATAAAGCTGACTTTTAATTTGTTCGCTGTTTTATAAAAAAATATAAATTTAAATAAAGTGTTCACATTATTGTTCTATCGACTGTGCAATTGCGTGTGACACAGCTTATCGAAAAACGAAAAGTTCGTTTAGTCTACCTTAATTGGCATTGGTTATTAAAATGGCTATTTAATTAAAAAACATAGTTAAATTTATGAACACTGGAAAAGTTTTAAATTATTATTGGTTTTCATTTAAGGGTTTATATTGACTTTATACTCTCAAATCACGTAGCTTCAAATTTTATTTAAGGTAGGTACCATATTTTAATAATTCATATTTTTAAATCATTGTGCATTTTTAATTTGACTTGTTTACTTATTTTTCCTATTTGATTTATCATTAGTGTAACAAACGACATAGTCCGGAAAAGTAACGACGATAAATCTTTCGCCATCAATTTTATGAATTAGTGATTAATGTATTAATATTTATTTTGAGTATTAATTTTACTGATTTTAACCGTACTTATATTTCAAGAATATTTCTTAATGGTATTTCATAACGCGTCGAGCAATAGACTGGTGCATAATCACCAAAAAATATTAATCACACAAAATTTAGAAACATTACAATAGAATCGTCAAAACGATAAATTTGGATGCTAGTAAATTGAAAAAGACTTTTTTATTACTTTTTGTCCAACTAAAATAGTAAAAGTCAAAAAATGAATAATCACAATTACACGGTTTTCACATTTTTTGTGAGCACTTACACGTTTTTTGCTTTAAAAGAATGTTTCCACTATAATGAGTGTAATTGTTATTTAAATTAATTTAGAGTACGTACAACATTTAAAACAATAATGTTCAGCAGAAGCAATCTGAATTAGAATTTCAAATAGTACATTACACTGTAAAAATAATTTTACATTATTTGATCAAAGAAAAACACTTTTTAACTAATGTGGAGTAGGTTGGAGTAGAAATGGAGTTTGTCTCATCGTAACCTGCAGTTATTTTATAAAACAACTGCTTATTAATCAGATACTGAATCTCACTATTTCGAAGAAAGTGTAAGATTTAAAAGAAAGGACTAGTGCAGGACTAGTGGTTTGGATTAATAGATGGGACGGTATTGTAGAAAACACATACACACCTTCAATTTCGGACACGATCTTTTTAAAATATCTTCAATTTATCTAAATATATTATTTTTCTGCCGGATGTGATTTTGATGGCGAAATGCGTGATATCTCATACGAAATAAACTCTTTAAATCGATTTATTTATTTTTATTCAAATGTCTGCAATTTTCACGATTCCATCAAATTAAAAAAAATACGTCGTGAGAACTATTTACAAACCTTTTTTTACTCTAATGCTAATACGTAACTATATGGTCTCTAAAACCATGGAGCAACTTAACAGCAACAAGTTTTAATAAAAATACTTTTACAGAGATGCTTCATTAAATTACATTTTCATTACTTTTTTCCACACGAGAAACTCGCTCAAATATTTTTTTTTGTTTCTTCTCATTGCTATGCCATTTTCCACATATAAACACAGTCTTTTAAGCATGATTAAAATGGTAACTCAAAACCATTGGTTACCTTATATTTTAATTATTTTTTATGTAAGAATAAACATGGTTTACAAAAGTAAATTTCTTTAAAATACATATTTCCATCAGCTAACATCAATTTTTGTTTTCTTTCTTAATCACTGGAAAACAACTGTATATTGTATACAGAAGAGCTATAGAATAAAATTTTGTAATGGAATTCTTCATTTGAATATTCACAAGTGTTGTTTGGTTAAAAAATAAAAGATGTGTGTTTGAAAATGAAAATCCACGCCTCATTTTAAACTCCCAACGTTTTATTTGAATGAAACCCCTTCATGATGAATTGAAACCCTTAATACAGAATACAGCCTTACAGCACATGCTAAAATTAATGAAGTACATCTTCAACGTCAACTAAAAGACAATAAAGCTTCTGTATAGCTTTTAAGTTGAATAAACTCTGAAGACGAATAAGCACTCTTGTCTGTGACCTGGTAAACTATTTGATGGGGAACTCTTAGAAGTGTTTTATGTTACGGAAAACTGTCAGCGAACCTAGTCCTTGTACTTTCCTGCGAGTTTTGAAGTTTGAATAACCAATTGTGTATTTTCATCTTATATGGGAGATACAAAAGAAAATAACAATAAATACAGTTGAACTCTAATTGGCTGTGTATTATCTGGACTTTAACTTTTGAAATATTGCGAAAATTATTCAATACCAGTATTGGCTACGATAAAGTCGAAATCGTCGTTGCTCGGGTGTTCACGTAATAATAACGTCGTCTAACCAAGCACAGCTTGATTTAAAATACTTTTTCTGAACTAAAACTTAGTTAAATTATTGAATATTATTTCACTGTTACTTTTCTTTGCCAGTATGTAGCAATGATTCAGTTTATTCCATATTTGAAATAATCAAGAATTTAGAATTGAATTAGTTTGAAAGATTTCAATTCATGCTTTAGCCATCTTACTACAACAGATTTGATTTAATGTTTAAGGCGCTAAATAGAATAATCAATAATGACCACTCCGTTTGTGGAGCATACGGAAAGAGCCTTATAGAGCACCTCAGCATAATCTTAGTATTGAACTAAGAAATGACTAGATGTTAACTTATTTGTCTCACAACGCAGAGTTTGAGAAATAAATTAAATGTATCTGAAGGCAACCAAACTCATCGATTATAAAATATCAATAATCAGAAATTGTCCGTAAAAGTATTTGAATCTACGAACATCTCGAATAAAGTTGCTGATTATATAAAAGAATTACGTACCTACTCAAAAAATATTACAATATACTGCAACGCATACTGTTTGTTTTAAAAATAACAAATTCATTTTACAGACATTGCAATATATCTATATCACTGAGTTTTGGCAAAAAAAGATCAAAAATCTTACACCAGATGTTCCCTCAAAAGCGTATCATTGCAAATGACGATTATATATGATACGATTCTTGAAATAGATGTGGAGAAAAAAGATCTTGCACTGAATATGTAGCAAAAAATGTTTCACGCATGATCAAACAAATAGACTGACTCTAACAAAACAACTGCTTTCATTGTAAAACAACGTAGAAAAAACTCATTCAATACAACTTAAAAAGCAATAGAAACTTTTGACAGAATTTTGTGCCAGTGATCGCTCATTAATCCAGTATTTTTTTCGATCTGTGTTTTGTTTACGACAGACAAATTGTATTTTCAAATTTGATTTATCCAAAAATATTTCAACATCTATACATTACAAGTGTGATAAAAAAACTATGTTTGGTTTTCAGAGGCCATAAAAAATGTCTGATAAGATTTTTTTCCTTAAAAACAAGTTACCTCGATCTCTCTTTCTTGCTCCTTTGTTAAGCGTTTCAATATATAAATTAAATTCTTTTTCAAGCCATCCATTGTCTTAGACATCATAAAAAGTGGTCCAATAGTATTGCCATATGCACACCTCAATATACAAATGTTTTTTACGTAAACTTTCAAAAGAACTTTGAATTGGAAAGTCTTACTCGAAGCAAAACGATTATCTAGCAAAATATAATACTAAGATTAGATTTTCATTTTAAGACATCTAAAGGAGACATTTTTGATTACTTTGCGAGTAAAAATATTTTTTTTAATTTACTTTCATCTTTGACAGAAAATCAATTTTATAAAAAACCGCCTTTGCACTGCAGTCAAATTAAAGCATGCATTATTATGGATCACGAATATTCTATTCATGACCAATTCAGTTTTCAAAATGAGTTTTTTTACTGTCTCGGTAGTGAAAAACGTTAAGTGAGGTGAATTTTCATTTGATATCATCACATTTTTAAAACAATTTGTATGTATATTTTTTTCTTTCAGCATATACGTGATTAACGAGACTTTTATTTACGAGAGAAATAAAAAAAAAATATTCATTTTTTAAAGAAAAGACTACCGACTTTCATATGAAAATATTGCGATTAAGTCTTGATATTACATATATTATATTTTTAGTACCTATGTGCATCAAGGATTTATTGAGAATTGTGACAGTTAAGTTGAAAGATACGATGTTCTTGATTCTCGGGATCATTTTATTATGTGAATCTAGGGATTGACTATGTCGCAAAATTTATGTTGAAAGAAACTATGGGCACAATTCCCTGGATTTTCTCGAGAAAATTGTTGTGTCTCGAGTTCCGGGACTTAAAAAAAATAAAAACCATGGTGTAATTTTAATGACTCTCGTTTCAGTATAGGATTTTTTTTTTTATACATTTGTAATTATTCTTCCCTAGATAATCAATTATATGTACACCTAAACCTTTTTTTGTGCGGTAGATGAGTTCCACAGAAAATTGCACACATAAAATGGCACAAAAAATCTTTGACTTAATATGGGAACATAATATGTACAAGGTCGCACGTTTCAAGGTCACATTGTATTAAACAGGCGAAGCACTGGATTTTGCACGCACAGTATGTGAAAAACGCGCCATTTATTACTTTATTACATACGTACGATTACATAGTCCCAAAAATGTTTTAAAAAAATAAAAAATTGTATAAAAAAAACTATATAACTTTGAAATCGCACAAAAAGACGTTTGAGTGTATTAAGCTTTTCAAGCTACGTCAACTACAAATGCTTACTTTGTGACTGAAACCGATTTGATATCTAAATAAACTTTGCAGTATAAGTGTTTTGTTTTCATGACAATATATCTTAATCTAATGTAAACATTACAGATTAATTACGCAAAACACTTAACGAAATAAACAATAGAAACGGATTGTATACTCACTCTGTCTTTGGCACGATGAATTGTGTTTGATTTCCCTCTTTAATCCTTTCCACAGCTTACTGACAATCAAAGAATATGCGAGGCTCATGATGATCAACGGAACCAGCAAAAGCATACAGTCCAAGAACAGATTATAGGCCTGCTCTGAACCCTCACTCGGCCACTCCTCCCGGCATTTGTGACCTGAATAACAAATACAATAACCAAACATTACCAAAATATAATTCGATACGACACAGAATAAACAAACTATTGTATAACGGAAAATTATTTGTGGGTTGGATGTGCAATTTATTTATTCTTTTGAGGGACACATGTTATGAATATATTTTCACGATGGAATTTACAAAAATACCGTATGTCAGGGTTTCCCAAACTATGTTCCGCCAAACACCAGTAGTCCGCGGGAATTGCTTTATACCAGGATTGTGGAGTCGCTGAAAAAATACGACTCCGACTCCGACTCAAACATTGACCAAAAACACGACTCCAGCTCCAACCAAAAAAAGTTTAATTTTGTCACTTTTTTCCCTTAATTTTCCTATTTTTCAATCAACCAATCTGGTCAATTAACCAATAGCCAAATTTGACATATTATATGCTAAAATAAAAGTTCAAACTTTTCTAAATTTCCGACTCCGAGTACGACTCCGGCCAGAAAACTCCGACTCTACGACTTCAACTCCAACTCCACGACAAATCAAATAACGAGTGATGATTAATCTCCATTGATGTTTATGACGTCAAGTAACTAGGTTCAGGCGGAGGAACATCTTTTCTCACACCCTGTGCATTAAAAAGATTGATTATAGTATTTTTACCTGACCAGCTGATAAGTCTTGTCAGCTTAGTGACAGTTGTCAAGATTGAGTGAAAGCTTAGCCGCGCTAGTAAATATTATTCATAAACTTGATAAAAAAACAGCTTGAAAATACGTATGAAATCTTCAGTATATCAGTGTTTCAATTTTTGAGGAAAAAGTCTGCGAGAATATACATAAGTAGAATCGTATTGTTAGAATTCATCAAGTGCTTTATTAATTCATATTTATTTAAATTACATTAATTTTTATAGAATATACTTATATTTTTAAATAATACATGTATTTTTATAACATTTTAAGGAAAAAAATACTAAAAGGATTTGCCCAACCTAAAAAGTGTTTCGTAAAAAAATCCGGGATCGCGACGTGTTCCACTGTATAAACAGTTTGGGAAGCCCTGACTTATGTTATCGAAAAATATTGATTAAATATACACCGTGTTCTAGGTGAAAGAATTTTGCTCTAGGTTCGGTCTGGATAAAAGTGTTGGAAATATAAAACTATTTTTATTTTTAAATCTATGACATGGATGTATGTAGTGTAGAGACTCCAATAACTCGACATCTCAACTACTCGAGTATCGAGTAGTAAAATTATAAAATACTCGAGTAATACTCTAGTAGTTTCAGATGTACCGAAATATATATTATTGATTCAAATGCGTGCATATAAATAGATGATAAATAAATAAATAAGCTTATTTTATTGCATTAATACGACTAATTAATGGACGTCAACTTAAAATTAACAATGAATTCAATAGTGCTATAACAATTTTCTGTCCGCTGTTTAAAAAAAAAATTGGAAAATAGTCATCATTTATAAATAACGAGTATTTTTCAAATTACTCGAGTAACGAGTACTATAAAAATAGACGATTATACTCGAATTGGAGTCTCTAATGTAGTGTCATTTCTCATGCAGTTTATCTCGTATGGTTTACCAATTGAAAAATATTAGACGCATTGGCATTGCCTGTAATGCCAAATGTGAAAAAAAATATATGTGATATACCACTAAATATATGATTACGTTGATACATATGAATAAAATGTTGTGGAAAAAATTTAATGAGCAAAATATTAACAGGGCGTCTTACGTAGGCGAATATTTGCGGTTACACCGCGACCACGGTCGCGGACTAAAGGTCTTATGTGCCATCGACGTCTAGCCAGCCGCAATAAAAACATAACTACCCCCATGACTCAGGTAGTTCGAGGCCACTAACAACAATTTGTTGAAGTTTTTACCTATGGTGCCATGACCGGAACGTGCCGCTTCGTCATAAAACGTTCACCTAAGACGGTGCGTAAGTGCTATTAAACATACTAAAACGATCGTAAAACACAACTTATAATGTTTATAATGGCACATTTTAGCTTATAAAAAAAAAGTGTTTTGTATGATATGAACACAAACCAATTGGTTTTTAATCTTATTTTGTGTATTAAATCAAGAATCAACAGTTGGAAAAGTCAAATTAAACACAATAATTTAATATTAAGATTTTAGATTGTTTCTTTACCGCAATCTATAAAATTCGGTAAAGTTTTTTTTTAAAAATGTACGCAAAGGCGTAAAGCTATTATTACTTTAGCATAATTTGTTGGAATAGCCAGTTAACAAAGTTTTGCCTAAAGAATTTTCCCTCGGAAGCGCAAAGCTTCGTTCAGTGTTAATCCGAGCTACGTTTGTGTATTTGAAAACTTACCAAAAACAAATTATTAAAAGGAAACATCGGAAACGAAAATGCTTTGAGAAAGCAATTTAATACTAAGTAAATTATTTAACTGTTTGCGAAAATATCAACTATTTGGTCATTTAAATTATAAATTAAATTAAAAATCTTTATACTTTCACGTTAAAGAAATACATTAAACCAATTGAAAATTCAACAATATTGTCATGGATACAGGTTGACGAGACTATATCTTAATTACCAAAACATTTTACAAACAAAAGGTGGCTTAAGTGAATTTCCTTTGTTTATATTAAGATTGCTTTGCATTTTTCAGTGAAAGCTAAAATCGTAATTTATTTGATTTAATCATACTTTAATATAATCATTGATTAATACTATCTATCATCTTTACCACATATCGACTTTGCAGATTGTATTTATCAAATATCAAAAATTGCAAAAAAAATCTTGCAATGATCCACTAATATTTTGATGATTTTCCAGCTATACCAGTTACCCTTATATAATTTAAAATAAATTATTTAATTCCACGAATTGTGTGTCTAGCCTTCTCCCCTTCCAACACTCTATAAAAAAATCCCAGCATCCATTTACAAATTTATCATCTAAGAATATTAGAGCCACTATTCACTACCAGGTACTTTATTACAAAAGTGACCGTGCGATAGTGGTATAATGATGCTTTCGAAAGAGGCGAAACAATTGTCACTATTTATCACACAATACGCGGAATAAACAAAATTATTTTTAGTTTTATATTGAAATCGACTTCCACAAAGCTACCGACAAATCCATTGAAAGTACTAAGAAGTATTCTTTGCTTTAATTCTCCTTATATCAAATGAAAGTATTATGGATGTGAAAAAAAGTAACTGTTAGATACAATATTTGCGTACAAGTTTGAAACAATTTAGCTGTTTCTTTGTATTTCTACAAATTCATCAACTTACTATTGTAGTTCATAGTCGGCTAAAAAAATACAATACCGAGCAACTTTATTTGCTTAAAATCGTTGTTTAATGGTCCAATATTGTATTGCAATAATGTTTTATGTAAATTTCTACATTGTTAAGGGTAGACGACATTGTAACCATCACAGCTCAAAACTGCCGTTCCAAGCAAAAAGGCAGTAAGTGATCCTGATAAACTTTTGAGAAAAATTACATAACGTGTTTTTTGAAGTTTTAGTATTTAGATTTTATACCAAGCGGTTGCTGAAAAAATGAATTAATTTCTTTGTATACAAGTAGTAAATAGTTGCTTTGACTTATCTTGTCTAAGAAAACTAAAGTTGCTACCTTTTGCCAAGAAATTCTAATACTTTTGGCAGATGTCCATTTTTTCACAAAGGATTTTTAGAGTACTGCTATAAAAGTGAGCACCACATAAACCTAACAAAAATATTTATAAATAGCATTCATAATTCAGTTTAATAATTTTGACTTGAAAACTTTCGAACAGGCTGCATCTCGTAGTATTCTTGTCAGTCATAGTTTTATACACTTTAATACGTAGAATATTTATTTTTTTTATCATTAAACGCACTTTTAATTTTAGATGAAACTGCTTAAGTGGGTAACGATTGTGAGAATTGCTTGAATTCAAGTAAAGGGGCGGGAATATTCGACCGACGGTCGTTGCTTATCGAGCAACTTTACCCCTTCGTTGTTCATATCCGAACATCCCTAAATTATTTGATCAGAGCTCTGCATCATAAGCAAAAGAGCATATAAGCTAACCCGCCAATAAACCTATGATTTGACTGACGCAGAAATCAATACTTAAAACTTAAGTTATCTACGATAGACACATGCAGTCCGGAAACGGTTGCCTGAAAGTCAACAAAGCGATTCTATATTGCCATAGTGTAAGCTGCAATAGTGTGTATAAGTAAAAAATATTCGAAACGTGTTTGTAATAAGCAAATATTAACGTTTTAATTCGCATGGAATCTGTCATTGTAAAACACGGTCTTATATCTGTACTTCAAAGATAAACTACACTACACCGATCATTGGCAAAATTGAAATATCAACAAAGTGTTGTAAAACTCGGGACGCTCTGTCGAATGGTATACTCAACTATATAGTATTTGCATCATTATAAATAATCAAAGAAAACCACTTGTATTATAACATACACTTGATAAAAAGAAGTAAATCAGCCGAATCGGAAAACAGCCATTTTTTTAATAGTGAAGATAACATCCGAGGTACAGATACATATATTAATTAACGAGTAAATTAAAATTCATTATTTTTTTACACCCGTGCTCAATTATTTGCGCTTTCACAATACCTTCAGAAGTGTTTAATTTAATGACAGCTTTTTACAACATTTACTTATTTGCATTGTTTTTATTTTATTATAACACAAGATCCGTAATAAAATTTAAATAGTTGTTTTTAAAATAAAATTATTCTGATTAATATACCCTGCGTAATTTATATTATGAAAATGGCCACATTTTACGTCATTCGTTAGAACCACACAACACAAGGTGTCTTCAAGATAAACACACGAACCTAAATAAAAGATGAGTGGATACCGTTTGGGTTATTTTTAAATATAGAACGAAATAAGCCCCTTCAATTAAAGCAAATACCACGATATGTCCAAGGAAACGTTTACCGCAGCACAGCTGGCTGACCCATACAAAAGCCTCCGACCTTTAGGGTATAAAAGGTGTCGCAGCGCTTATTTAAAATAACTGTTTTTCTCCCTTTTAATAAATAAAATATAGCTTTTGATAGATTTGAAATAGATTGGAGTATTTATTTCATATAATTCGACTACTGATAATAAATAATTAATTTATATTTTGAGAGTCTGATTGTCAACGCAAATTGTTAGTTATCAATTTATTAGGGATTATACACATCGGTTCACTTTGCAAAATAATCAATGACAAATATAAGATCTAACTTAAATTTGAACTGTTGGTTTTTCGTTCAATTTATGAAAGTCAGTGATGTCTACATTAACTTCCATATCTCACCTACTTTATTTAAAAAAATGGGTCGTTGGAAGAGTAGTTGGCTTTCCTCGAGATTCATCATTTTATTCATTCCGTGACTGAAAAATAGAGGCGAATCAACTCTGATTTAAGCAATTTCAGTGGATACGAGCCACATTGGGTCTTGATATTGTTGAAAAGAGTCGTTTTTTGGCTCCTATTATAACGGATAGAAAGTTATTTTCTTTAAATTTTTAATATAAAAAACATTCGTTTTTAAAAAAATAAACATTCTAAGCATATCGTCGTTTCTGTTGCAAAATTACATCAAAAATATTCATGGAAGCATAACCACAGAATAAATAGCTAGATCGTAAGCAAAATACAAAGATACACCTAATTAATATAAATAATCTTTATCTTAACTTAAATAACGTATGGCCGTTTTTAGCAGGGATATTAATATAAAGAAGTTGATGCAAATAAACCAAGCTAAAACTAAAAGTGATGACTTTCCAATGAACACGACGATATCATGGTTTTCTGAAATGGCATTTAAAAACCTACCTCGTTTAAGACAACATTATTTGATATAATCTTATGTATAAAACCGATACGGGGGATGTATGCCTGTAATTCCCTTTTGCAAGTTCAAACAAACGAATTGATTTCGCTCGCGAAGGTTTCGACGGTAAATTTGTTTCGTTATCAATGTGTGTGTAGAGACTCCAATTACTCGAGTATCGAGTAGTACATATATAAAACCGAAACGGCGTATGTATGTCTGTGGGTCTGTAATTCCCTTTTGGATTGTTGGTCATTAAGTTGCCAGTTGTTTCAACTTGGCCCGTCTGAATTTACACGCCGAGGTGAACATAACCCCAAACTGGTCCGAGCGAAGCCGGGTTCGAATACTAGTAAAATATAATTTAAAATAACTTATTATTATTAATCCACGTATTGCGTAACTATTGCACTTGCGCTTCACTTTTTTTTAAGTACGAATGAGTTTCTTAATTATATTAGCTATTCAAATTTTTATATGAGAATAAACTTCTTCAAAGCTACCGCAAAATTCACCGAAAGTACAAAATTATTTGACTGCAAAACAAGGAATAAATGTTTTCTACGTATGCTCGATAATTTAAAGAAAATAAAACTATTTTTAAGGATACCTTCTGAGATTTATGTTTTTTCTTACTTCAGGGTTTAACAAGTATTGTGAAATATTGTACATTATCATACTTGGATTTGTAATATATGTAAAACTACGTGTGAACTCATATTGCAGATCGACAAAAAATCTTACCCTTTCCTCGCATGGCTTTCAGTGTAGATACGGCGAGTATCGGAGTGTTCCAGGCAAGGCTAGCAATCCACACAACGGCTATCATCTTGTACGCGTGAAACTGCGTTTGCCATCTGCGAGACTTCAGGGGTCGACAAATTGCGAAGTACCGCTCCAAAGAGATAGCGACGAGGGTCCACACGCCCACTGATACTGACACCGCTGTAAGGATACAAAAATACAGCTTTTATTAAACTCATAGCCAGCACAAACGAGGGTAGGTCAGCTATAACACGAAAAAATGTCAAAACGCATATATTGATAAATCGCCCTCTATTTTTATTACTTTTTAGACACTTCCTTATAGTGTAGTACAGTGTGTCCCAAATGGGGTTCCACGAGGTAATTTTAGGGATTACACATAACATTTTTTAAATGTGTAAATATGTATTTCATATAATATAGGATTTTTACTGAAAGTGGTGAATTTTAATGGTTCAGTGACTTAAACGCGCAATACTAGTAATTTTAACATGCTAGTAAAAAAATTAAATAATACATAAAATCTTTAAACATATACATGAAATAGACAATATTTTTATTATAAGAGACTATTTTTAAGAATTCTAATTTACTAATATTATTATGCATATGAATTATGGCTTTCAATTTAAGATTTAATTTGGTATATTCCAATATTGAGATAAATTAAAAATAAATAAGTTGTAATTTTACTGAAAATTTATCTTAGGTAAGTAAATTTCAATATCAAATTTGAATCGTTTTAATTTTATAATTTTCCATGATTTATATCGCTGGCGAAACTAATTTTGCCTTTTGGAATCATCTGGCATTTCAAGTGTATGGATGAACTTGAGGTGAGTCAGTTGACATGCCTTAAGATGCCAAAATGCCGAAAGGTAAAACGAAACGTCTGTGATAAAACCTATGGACAATTACAAAATTAAACCGATTACAATTTGGCATTTATTTATTCATGAAAATAGTACAGTTTCGTGTATTAACCAGGTGCTAGTTGTATTGATTCTAGATATAGAATATAATTTTGAAAAATGTTTAAAAAAATACTATATAACATGCACAAGCTTAGAAGCTCAAATTACTGATGAGAACATTTTTGTATTTCACTGTATCAATGATTTTCAATTCTGCATTGCACACAATATAAATTGAATACAAGTAAAACAGAAGTATTTCATACCAAATGTGTTGTTAATTTTTTTACCATGTCCGCTCCCAAGTTGGAGCATATTGACTCCTCACGGAGCTTATCTCAATATATGTTTTTCTAAGAGAACTGCTTGTTACTCAGTTGCTCAACCTCTCTTTATCTTAGAGAGTAACGATGGAGAGGATACTAGGACAGGACTAGTGATTAGCTAATCGCTGTCACTATGCGTCGCTCTTTGGGATCGGGAAGGTGGGAAAGGATTTTCAACAACGCAAACACCCATGCCTTTGAACAGATTTATCAACTGAAATAAAACCGCTCGTACCGGGAATCGACCCCGGTGGGACGGTACGCAAGCCAACAACGTTGACACTGCGCCACGGACCGGACTTGTTAAATTAATCGTGCTTATTTTCCCCCTTTTTGATCCATAAGAAAGATGCAATTGTTAATGGGTTAAGAAATAGTTGAAGTTTATAGTTACCTTTCATTTTATAAATGTTAGTGTCAAATAATTTGGCCTTAGAATTATTATTTTGCGCCGTCAATGCGCATTTTGTGTCTAAAATTATTGCAATGTATCCGCCCGTTTGTAAAGTGGTACACCATGCAAAAGGGTTGCGTGACTTAATTTAATTTAGGAACGATGCCCTACTGTATTATACACAGTATGAATGGGAAGAATATAATATGTGGGCCTTGTTACAAGAGGGCTTGATAGAGAATTATTCAACACCAAGTATTTTTCATCACGCCCACGCTCAATATAATAACTATTTTCACAATAGTACACAAAATGTACCTAATGATATATTATATGTAATACCAAGTAAAGAATTTATGTTCTGTTAATAATCGAAATGGAAATCTATTTTCATCCTTGTGTATATTATTTAAACAAGGCGAAGGTTTTGACTCTGTTACGTACGACAGGGAAGGCATAGGAGTTTTAAAGTGTTCACTGTCAATACTTGGTAGAATGGCATATATTGAAAAATAGTTACAGATTTTTGTACTTATTACAATGCCGCATTAAATTTAATTTTATTTGGAAGGATTGTATTAAATATAAAATTTAAGATTATTTTGATTATTCCACGTATTGTCTTATCAGTTTAAAATGCTCGCGATGAGTGAAACCGGTCCTGATACTTTTAGCTTTTAATCGCTTTAACTGGTATGAAGATGTAACCACTTTTTATTTTAAACCTTAATCTAACTCTTTCTTTTGTCTATCTAACTTTTTCTCCACTCTGACTAAATTTTCGCGCTTGAATGCCTGAAGATGCCGAAAGACGAAACCCGGGTCGTTAGCGACAGAAAACATGGAAAACTACAAAATTAAAACGATTCAAATTTTATATCAAAATTCCACCATGCAACTTCAGTTGAAATTTTAAATTATTTAAGTAATCCGTAAATATATATTTTTTAACCTTGAAAATTAATAAGAAAAAGTTTTTTTGGTTTCTTTAATAGCGTGTACCTATAAAACATATTTTTTGAGAACCAGGCCTTAAAAGTAAATAATTATAATATTAAGGTAAGTAATTATAATAATAAGTAAAAACTAAAATAATAAGCTTCTAACGCCTTGAACGAAGGCTGTATATAATTTATGATAAACATATATAATATAAATACGTGTGTGATTACTAAACGCACTTCAAAACAATGCATTCTCGAATACAAAAGCTCTTACTTCAGCTAATCAAAGTTATCAAGGACTTAAAAGCTACGGGCACTAGTTATCCCGTTGAATAGGCTGAAAGAGATATATACCCTTTCAGAGACCCTCGTAAGAATCTAATAAGGCATGATTGAGTATGAATATCCGGCTTGTTGAGAGTATTAAAATTTTCAACGAGCCCATATTAATGGATTATGAAGGAATGTTTTCAGATTTTCACCCGATCCAATTGACTCGTAATTAGTTTTTGATAATTCGATTGCGATTATTGTATGTCTAATTTTAAAATGAATCGCATCTTTGAAATTAATTATCTGATTGTATAAAAATACTCAGCATCAGGTTTACTGTCACATGAGTGTTATGTGGGGAAGAGCTAGTTACCCTTAATAATTATTATTCGTAAAATTTGGAGAAAAGAATCTTATTTAAAAAAAATCAAACCATCCGTTTTATTAAAAACATTACTTTAATCACTTCATGGTTCAAAAGCATAGATGCAATTGTTTTCATTTCTTTCCCCACCTCATATCTACCCAATCTCAAGAATGGAACCTATGGAAAGCAATAAACTATCGATATATGCATCTTTATATCTTTACTAGAGATAGGGCGACTGAATAATGACCAGTTTTCTTATGAAAGAAAGAAATTAAAGTGGCGTCTTTCATAACCCATATTATCCACATTCAGATGTCACACGGCCTTAAAAATAAATAATGCTATTTCTAATAATAAAAATAACACATTTCTGATACTTATTTCACGTTGGATTCATTAATATCAGAACCGTTTTCGCTCATCACGAGCATTATTAACTGATAAGAAATAAAAAAAATACAGCGTTATTTATACAAAAGTTAGGTACTTTAATTTATTACGTGTGTATTTTATATTAAACGTTATCCAATCAGCATGTTATTATTTTTTACAAATGTAATATGATATGAAGTATATTGGCAATCAAATGCTCGACAAAAAACGCATTAAATAACCATTCGCGGGTCAATATTTCGGGTGATTGAACAATTTAAATAAATCACATCTGTCTGGCATTCATTTTTGAATCATAAAGCAAATTCGTGTAAAAAAATGCGCGCTTGGTTGCAATAAAAATATTATTATGATCAAACAAACGAAATCGCAATAAATATTGTTGGCGTTTTTTAAGGGATTATTCAAACGATTTTGCCAAAGTTGAATGCACCAACATTGTATATAAAAAATGCCGGGACTATAGTGAAACCCCGGGAAGATTCTACGAAGTTTTTTAAGGGACCGTATAAAACAAACGATTAATGCAGTGTAAAACACGATGAATGCGGAAAAAGTTTTATATATGAACTAAATGCCGGGACTATAGAAAATGAACGCACCACGCGGGAAAACGTATAATGCGAGAACTTAAGATCGGGGGTTCCACTGTACAGTGAAACCCCTGATTCAACGTTTTTCAATGGACCGTATAAAATAAACGTTAAATGCGGGAAAGTTTTATATATGAACAAAATTCTGGGACTATAGAAAATGAACGCACCACGCGGGAAAACGTATAATGCGAGAACGTAAGATCGGGGTTCCACTGTATATTGAAAAATACTTAAAAAAAAGAAAAAAGTTTTCAATAGTCCCGATGTGTTTCGATAACTCAGGATGTTTTCGTATACTGTCAACAGTCGCGACAATATCGAGAATTTAAAACAAAATTTCATTAAGGCTGTCAACTTCTTGGGAGAAAATCCCGCAAAAGCAAAAAACACTGAATTATAGAGCGTCTCGTTGATTAAAAAGTTACATTTTATGGAAACTCGCATGAATTAACGACTCAAATCAAGTCAAATTCTTAATTGAACACGAATTATCTTCAAAGCTCTGAGAATCCAAGAAAAAATGAATTCTTTTTTACATTTGAATGATTTTCTTTGTCACATGACCTTATTTGTCATTTAATATAAAGTACATTAGTATTTTTCGTCTTTAATACTGTTAGGTTCTTAAAAAATAAAGCCTCTGTTACCACACTAAAAACCAATAAAAGAAGAATGATCATAAAAAATAAAACAATGAGAAATTGTAATAATAAAGTTGATTCACGTGCAAAGTGGAGAAAAATATTCTAGAGTTCTGACAAATAGTTTTACGAGACCATATCAATTCTTAAAAAGACTGTAAAGATAAGATTTAAAGTTTCTTCATAATCTATTTCACATAGTTTGAATGAGAGAATAACACAATTGTTATACCATCATTTGAGAAAATTACCAGACAGATTTTTTTTTTAATCAAAACTGTTGTTTCTTAAAACACTTAATTAAAAATGTATGTACCATTTGATGTTTGACTAGTAATGCTCTTCTGCTCTAAAAGCTTAAAATTTCAAGGTCATGTTCTTGAGAAGTAATTTTATTTTATTTATTAATACTTTGGTTAATGTTAATTCGTAATGGTGTATTTGCTAAGCTCAATAATCGTTTCCCATACTGATTCAGTTGACAATGCTCGCCATGAGCGAAACCGGTCCTGATCAAATAAATTTTGTGTGGAAAAAGTACTAAAAATGTATTATTATTTTTATTATAATGCCTTTCCACCAAGTATTGACAGTGAACACCTTAAAAGTGAAAAATCAAAATAGTTTTGAATTTTATTCTCTCAATAATTGAGAATCCTATCTCACTTAGCAACATCGATGTCAATGTTAGAAAACATTAATATAAAAAGACAAAAGGTTTCCTAGAAATCGTGTTACACGAACTAACTTTTTTAAATTGTATGCTCATAAATACGATTTTAAAAAAATGGGGCGGTCATTAGTCACGCTTGTTTGTAGAAGTTTATATTTAATCCAAAAAAATATCTTTCCCGCCACATCATTAATACAAATCTGCGTAGACTGTTAGCTAACAAACAAGATATATATGTACAAGTTTTTGGTAGTGATAACTACACACTGCTATTTTAACACAATTGACTCATTATATTCTAATGTTTATTTTGTCAAAATGAAACCATTTTTGAAGGTTTTTTGCTATATTTGTATTACTCAGTTGCTCAATATCTCTTTTTAAAAGAATGTAGAGATCGAAAGCATACGAGGACAGGACTAGTGAGTAGCTAATTGCTCTGGCTACGCGCCGCTTATTGGCATCGAGAGCGTGTGAAGAAATTTTTAACAAACTTCACGGAACAATACGAGTACGCCACGGAAGCCAACGACGTTGACCACTGCACCACGGATCCGAATAGGGAAAAGAAATTTACACGTAGCATCAACAAAATAACATAACTGCCCATAAGTACTTCACGCCAATGCAAGCATTATCATTATCAACATTACCGGTCCTGATGCAATAAATTTAGTGTGAAATACGAACTAAAACTGTGTTATTATTTTTATTGTAATGCCATTCCACCAAGTATTGACAGTGAACACCTTAAAAGTGATCACGCCAATGCATTACGCTTTTCTTTATACTTGACATTTTTATCAAGCAAATTAGTGCAATAAACACCAAATTTTAGTACTCTATAGAGCCTTACTGCCCGTGAAAATAAGAAGCACAGCGAAGGGTAACAACGATGTAAAAAAATATTCTCATTTCAGTAGAGTAAAAATTAAGGTCTCACTTTCACGTCATTGTCAAACACTGATGAAATTTCTTAAAATAAATATCAAAGAACGCGTCTACTCAAATAAATTCTTCAATCAAAATATTTTATTACTAAAAAGCCAGCAAATTATATAAATTCATCTAAGAAAAACCATCGTTTCACATTTTTATATATTACAAAAGACAAATTCCAATATTGAAAGCAAAAAAAAAAGGATTTTTACTCACAGTAACAAGGCAATCATTAAAATAGTTTTGAAAGAAATGCTTTTGTCAGAGAAGAAATTATTAAAAAATATTTCAATATCTTTAAATCATAAATTTCTATTAGTATTTGTTATTTATACAATGACATCAAATAATTTTCACGAGCAAAAGAATCAATGAAAATATACTAGAAAAATAATAACTGTTCCGTTCATTCATATTTCTTAGAAATAAAAAATCTTTTCGTATTTTTTTACTAATGATCTTTCAATTTCAGTAAATAAACCATAATATTTTTCAGTAATTGATTTGTAATTAAAGATAAAAAAATTCTGACATGTTATTTATGATAAACATACAAAATATGATAAGTGTGAAAAATTGAGAAAGAAATTATCGTTTTAAAATATCACTTAAAAAATATAAAACGTCAATTAAATATGATAGTCCTACGTTTAAAAAAATAAACAGTTTCAAAGATATCTCATTGATTTTTATTTTCAACTTAGAATTGAGCATTGATTTTGTATGAGTAGAGAATAGAGACTCCAATTCGAGTATCGAATACTCAATACTTTAGAATACTCGCATATTTTTCAAATACTCGATACTATAGTATTTTAAAAATAACTCGAGTAAAATTCTTAATTTATAAATAAAGATTGATTTACAAAGATTATTTACATGAGTAAATATATATTTTTTTAGCTTGACCGTTGCGCTTAACTGAGTCTTACGCGTGAATTTTAAAATGGTTTTGTCGTTGACTATGCTATGCAAGACTTTCTTTTGTTAATTTTGCATTGGGTTCTGCTGAATTATCTTATAAATTACAAGTTTATGATGACAAGAGGGAAAATACAATATTGAGATGTCGATTAATTGGAGTCTCAAATAGAAAAAGATAGTTTTCTAAATAAAAAAACAACTTTGATCCACGAAGATGTTTTTTCTTTTTTTTAAAAGGCTTCAATTTAAGAAATTTCTTATTGAAAGAAAAGTATACAGGTAATACTGAAAAATAGAATTTGGTTTCTTAACGGAAAAAAATATAAAAATATCATTTTACGCTAACTGATTTAAGAAGAAGCTTTTCAAGTAATCCAGGCACATATGTTATGACAAAGCTCATTAAAAGATACGCTACACATATTGAGGCCAGTGGTCAATGTTACGTAAGTAGAATCAAAAAAGGTCAAACGGTTCTCTGTACCCATAAATAAAGATAAAATGGTAAAAATAACCTTACAAGAATCACCGGAAGTATCTGAAGGGATTTTTTTCCGAACGATAAAATTAGAGTGAATTTTTTGCGCTGCGTCGTGCCTTTGCATTATAATCAGGTGAGATATAGTCAAATTACGTTGGCATCGTGATTAATTATTTTCAAGCCATTTTTAATTAATATTTACTTTAAATTCGTCAATCATTTTCTCCTGAAACATGTTATTATAATGGCGTATTCGATTTCCAATTAAGATTCAAATGTTTATCAACAAAAATAGCTTCCCATAATTTATAATATGCTTTAGAAGTATCTTATTAAATACGATTATATTTTTAAAATACACCTGAGTAGATTGCGATTGAATTTATCAACCTTGTACTATCAATTTTAAGCATTTTTTGCCAAAAAAAATAATCTAATAACAATGACGCATTAAATCTATAGCAGTGGTCGATTGCCTTATTTATAATGTTAGCATCATGAATCGCCTGCTAGGCTAACCGATTTAAATTAAGTAAAAATTCATTCCCTACCATGCGACATGAATGACCAATACAATACTGGCTATAAAAAGATCATTGCTAAACTGTTTACATACAATTTGTCACAATACTGTAGTCTTTATATAACCTAAGTATTTGTTCAATTATAATATATGTATTTCATGTGTTATTATGAAGGAATATGTTTTTTTTTTTATTACAAATGAAAGTTTTAATATATGTACATTTAAAAATTTGTTAAATTTTTTAGGTCGATTAATACTCTTAAACAAAGTGCATAAACAGTTATGTCTATTATAGGTAATTAAAACAATGTAAGTGATAAGTAGATTAATGAATAATTGCTGGCTGATTTATCTGCAGTAATAATTTCTGTATATTTGACGTAATAATGGTTTATCCAGATTCCGATTCAAAAATTTTGTAAGCTTTTTAAGAAATTTACCCTTAATAAATACTTCACCTGTATTCCAATCTATCCTGACTGTTTACGGAAGATTATACAATGCATCTTCACTGAATTGTTGCTCAAGTGTTAGACGAGCTCGCTTTGTTAAATCATGACAGTAAGTAATCACTCAAAGCAAGCGTCAAGGAAACGTAAGCTTGTGCTTTTGCCTTGACTTATATATTCATGCTCTTCATAACCCAATATGAAAGTTCTTGAGCCACTAGAACTTTACGTAAGCAGCTTTCAACTTGTGCACGAGAATTCTATAGAGTTGTAAACATTGCCGTTGATACAGTTTTGAACACATTCACGAAATTTTCAAGGGTTGTTTAACTTGGCAAAAGATCTAAAAATAGGATCAAATATTTTATTATAAGTTTAGTAAGCAAAAAATAACCATTATAAACATTGACATTTTCAAAATATAATATAATTAAGAAAGATTCAAGCCACCTACGACCAAGTAGAAAATATTTGAATCCTATGTACATCTACTGAGATCAATTTAATATTGAATTGATTTATTCATCTATGTTTGCAGGTATGGATGTCTGTAGAGCAGTGGTTCTCGCGTAAAATTGTACTGTGGCCGCATCGTAAAGATCAGTGGTCTTACGGAAATGTCTGATGGCCAAACCAGGTTTTTGTTCCAATTCTCAAAAAGAGGGTGAATGGGAAAGTGATAAGTTAATCGCTAGTCCTGTCCTGGCTACCTCTTTATATCATAACTCTTTCAAAAAATATTGTGTCCGAATGACTGTCTAACCTTTTCAACAATACCATAAACCTAAATTAGAATTATGAAGAAAGTTTTCATATCACAATAACTTCAGAAAAGTATTCTATTAAGTGACTCAAACTTAAACTATCATTCTTAAATGTGACACATGTTTCGCTTTTTTGAAAAGCATCTTCAGAATGATTTTTACAATAAAAATGAATTTTTAAAATGATACTGTATAGTTTATATAAATTCAATCCAAGTATTATAAGCGCTTAAATATAACAATAATATCATTATAGCAAATTTTTGAATTGGCGTATTTAACATTTGATGAAGTGTTTTTTCATGACAAGTTGGAAATATGTTTTTACTGATTCTATTAAAAAAAATACATTATCATCAGGTTGAGTAAAATATACCTTATTTTTTAAACACTATGGAAACGTTTCGGATATTAACGTGCAAAAATATAATGTGTTAAAAAATATACAGTGAATATTAAAAAATCAATGGTTTTTTCAAAAGAAAAGACTTTGTTTCTTATGGGCAATATTTTTATATGAAACATTGCAAAATAATATTTTTAGTGTCTTTATAATAATTGAACATCCGTTCTCAATTTCAATTGAATCAACACGAAATTGATTCACGTAAATGATTAGGAGTAATGTGCTTGAGAGAAAATGAAAAGTTTCCATGATTGTTATTTCAAAACACTCTAAAAAATTTTGTCAAAAAGAAAATGCGCTGTACCCATTTTATGGCTAAAGCCTAGCACCTGGTCAGCCGAGGCTTACATGGTAAGACTTTGTCGTTAAGAATTTGATGTCACTCCGTCGGAGAAATTTGATAAAAAGAGCTTTCAGCTGTTTAAATTGAAAACTTTCGCAGAATAAAAAGACACATCACCGTTTTATATAGAATACTGGTGCCATGTTTTGAAGTCATTTTTCGATTTATATTTAATATATAATACTGATCGCCTAGATATCAGCTATCACCCAATAAGGAGAATATGAAAACTTCACGAAACATTTTCGCAGAATTTTGTTTAGACTCGATATGTTTTATCGTTAACTATACACTCTGTATAAACATATGTACTATTAAAGTAAATTCTATAAGTAAGAATGTCACTTTCCGAACCTCCGTTAAATGGATTGAGAGGACAGTGATAAATAATTAAAATCATCATTAAATACATTCACTTCTTTCAATTCAATTTTTTTGGACAAAAATCATTGATATAATTAATAAAAAAACTGCTTGAACCTTAAATATAAGAGTGGCTGAGCATTTAGCCGCTTTTAGCTTAAAAAAAAGACACCTTTACCTTCGCCAACCATTTAATTCTTCAAAACCACACGTTTAATTTTGACTTAGGCATTGATTTGTTACATACTAACAGGGGCGATTTAAAATTATTTTACCAAGAAATCTTAAATTAATCGAGCTCAGCTTAACAGTTTGCCAATTTTAAACGAGCAACTTTATTTACCAAGTTCACCATTGTTGTACCCTTTTAAATAATTGTCATTTATTAATAATTCAAGCACTTACTATCATTAAATATTAATTCAAAGACTTCAATCAATCAACTCATTAATAATAGGACTGATAAAACCCTAGATTTATTTTAGATATTCCTATGTTATTATCTGGTCAATAATTAATTCATTGAAACTTGTATACACAACATTTTTGCTAATTTAGATTTTATAGCCTTTTAACTTAGTGATCTACTTATATTTTTGTATATAAACGATAAAAACTGTTTACTGCGCGTCAGTTCAAGTACATCCGTGCACTTGAAATGCACGAAGATGCCGAAAGGCGAAACCCGAGTCGTTAGCGACAAAACTCATGGGAAAGTATAAAATTCAAACCATTCAAAAAATCATTGAGTTGATTGTTAAATCAATGTGTACATGTGTCTGTTCGGGGTTTCGATCACTTAGCTGCAAATATCTACTCACGATTAAAAAATACAATATCTATATAAATGTTATGGAAACGATGTGATAATTTACAAACAGTAAGCAGCGCAATTTACTTGTTTTATATTTCTCTATAAGTTTTTATACTAAAATGACACAGTATTTCAATTAAGTTCTTTAAAATTTTCTCTTAATAAGTGAAAAATTGCGTCTTATAAAAAGTGCATTAATAAATCTTTCTTCTATCACGTTAAACGATTTGAAACTTTTTTGTATAACCATTCAAGTAAAGCTTTGATTTCATCTATCATAAAAGAAGCATTTTTAATTAAATGACGTGTTTGTTATATTTTTTAGAAGGCTTCAAATTTCATTTATTTTATTTTTTTCTACCTCTCAAACCTCAGAGATGAAACATTATATTCGTGAAATACAAAAAACCTTTTGAAAGAGCGAAGCTGTTTTTTCAAGCAAGGTCATTAAAGGTCTCATCAAAAACGTATTACGTTGAGAAAATGATGTTTTTTATTGATAAAAATAATCAGATATGTAACATTTAAATAATCCCAGTGAAGCATATCACATATGAAACCTTTAATACTTAAATATTATTCTATTTTAACGATTGTATTTGAATTTTTTATCCAATTAATCAAAGCTTCGTTTAATTATAATGACTTTATTTTATTTATAAAAATACGATTCAATTAGATCACAGTAAATTTTAATATCAGTCTACATTTATAAAGTTCGTTAAAATCAGCTAAAAATACGTTTTGTATAATTTAATGATGAATGTTTTCAGTGGAAAAATATAGCAATAATTAATTATGAATATTGGTAAAACTGTCAGTTTGATTGAAAAGCATAATGCTGCTTACACAGAAATTTAAAATAAAAAATATTGGTTACTCTAATAATGTCATATGACAATTTAAAAATAAATAAATACAATTCTAACCAAATCATATTTGAGTGTTGTTGACAACGATATTATTTTTAGAAATTCTACCAAAAGTCTTGACCATGTGTTACTGATATAAATGTCAGCATTTTATAAATCATTTTTTTAGGGTTGAGGTTAATAAACATTCCTGTTACACATTGCGTGAAATGAAATATATTTATATCACCAGCTGTCTAGTTTTCTCCACATAGTTTTATTAAGTCTTGGAATCTTTTGAAGACATCTATTTCTTTTTCGTTGATCTTTGACTTTTCAGCTCTTGAGACTTTATTAAAGCTTTTATGAAAACAATGCATTATAAAACAAGGATATCTAGACTGACATAAACTGTTTTTCAAAATGTATTTTTGATAAATCATAAGTTATAATAAGAATACTACAATATTAATAAGCAATAAACATTGCACTATCTAATTTAGGATATAAATTGAAGGGGCTTAATAATATTTAAATATGAAAAGTGAACAATTTCATGCGTTTTGTCATTAACAATCCGGGTTTCGCCAGAACTTTCAAGCGCATGAAACATCATTTGTTCTTCTGGACTTTTCAGGTGATTCAAAGAACGGATTTTATCAGTTATCTATGTTACCTATTTTTTTAAATATAAAAATCGTCTTTTCTTTATCTTTAAAGGCGATGCTTTGGCATTCTGATTTATTTGTTAAATATAAAATATTAATTTATTTTATGTGATTTGGATTAAGTATATGTGTATCCACTTCTCCTATTGATTGTCTCTTTGACACATAACGTAAATATATTAGTTTGTGTCAAATGGAATTCATAACTCAAAACCGGCAAAAGTTGAACCACGTTTCTTTTACCCTAAGGCTCCGAACTTAATCTGACTTCGCAAGAAACTTGTACTGTCACAGTATTGCGAGATTCTATACTGGTGTATTTTAAGGTGGAGAACTTTTTGTTTATCCACTGTGCATCTATAAAAGTAAAATAGAAGCATGAACGCAGTCTGCTAGATGATTCAGCAAATATTTCATTTTAACGGTATATCCAGTACAAAAGCCACTTGTTATGCTAATATTTATATATAATACATTAGTTCTGACGAAGGCGTAAGCCGAAATAGCTATCAACAAATATATAAAATAATTTATGTAGAATTAAAATACATTGCTATTTTTCTTTCCGTATTATGATTCAATTTCTTTACGTTTTACAATGTTGAATCGCAAATTTTTCATTCTATTGGTTGTTGAAATAATATTTTTTTATAAATACGTAATTAATTGAAGGTGAAAATCTTAAGTGAGATTTTTCGTTCAATCTCGATCTTGATATTAATAAGCTAAGCAAAAAGTTTCAGTACATCATTTCTTTCTTATGTGTGTTAACAATGACAATTATGTTACTTTTCTGCTTGCTGGAGATAATAAACACTTCTTTTATTGGCTGCAAGTTTGAGTCAGATTTGGGTGAGATATTTTTTTAGTTAAATAATATGCACGACTTTTTACTGACGAATGAATGTCTTTCTTTATTATATTGCGAATCCCAAGTTTTTGATAATTTTAAAGTGTTTCGTAAAATTATTATTAGGTACTCTAACTTAAATCAATTTATCGATAAACCATTTTTTTTATTGCGTAGGTAAATCGATAGAAAAAGTGACTATTTCGCTAGTCGTCTATTAAACTTCATTCTTTTTCATAAAAACAAACTGGTGCCAAAACTAGGATCGTTATTTACAAAAAGGAATATTAAAATGCTGATAAGGGAAATCTTTCATCTTCTTAAAATATTATCTGTGGGAGCAGTACAAGAAAAATGTATATTATAATGTTACAATAATGCCTTTGCGCCAAGTGCCAAGAAGTGCCAATTCACATGTGAAAAGTATAGTAAATAATAATAGTTTATTCATTTTTTTATATTAAATAACACAAATAAATTTATTTAAGTATTGATTTATGCAATATGCAAGCCATTATCGGATATTAAAAATAGTCACATACCTTGGAAATATGGAATAAGTTTGCACATGGCTTCGCCGAAGATGAAATTTCTCAGCACCTGCCCGACGAGAGTAAAGGGCATACAAAATACACCCAGGAGAAGGTCAGATACAGCCTGCAATACAGAAAAGAAAGAAAGGTTATTTTATTACCCTCGTACGAGAAAAAACTTTAAAAAATTACATTTTTTTAAGCCATCTCGAGAGATTTAGTTTTTCAGTTATGCCACTTTTTACATTTTTAGCAATTCTATTGTATTAAAAACTATTTTTTCATAAAAAAGTTTTAGCTAAATTGAATTTCCAAGAAAAAATACGGTTTTCAAAACATTATAATGCTAAGGATTGGGCCTGCTTAGTATAACAAAGGGGTTAGTCGTAATTTTTTATCGATATGAAACGTATCATAGTTTGAAATGGTTCGATAAATAATGTATAGGTATGGTCATTTTATAATTAATTCACAAATCAAGATTATTCAACCAAATATGTTGCCAAGCAGTAAAAAAAATAACTTCAAGTAAGTACCTTCAATTTTTTCAAAACAGAAGATGTGTAGCGTGAATTTTTAATGAGATGGTAACCAATACTTAATAACCAAATGAAAACACTTTAATAAATCTTTTGATTAAAATTCGCAATGATCTAACAAATAATAATCAGATACTATTTTCATTGTTATCAGTTGGTATATCCCGCAAGTATCCGTAGGTATATTTTTTTAACGACTTATAAGGGTGTCCCAGGAACAATTGCAAAAGACTTGGATGAGCCTCAAGAAAAAAAAAGTTCAGTTGCTTGCCACGCTGTTTTAAACGTTATGTAATTGTTCCATATACAAATATGTTAATCAACTAGGTAGTTTGGAGCGACCATGAGCTTGGATTGAGTATATTTATCAACAACTGGCAGTTTCTTCGTATATGTACACTGTATAATATACAGTGTATATTTTAATTACTCAGGCAAGCTGAAAGCACTGTTAACTTATTAATTTAATACTGTAAAACGTACACATATACATCAAATTAACGATGAGACCATTGATCATGTTCAATAAAAGACGATTTCTTCGGTCCGCCCTTACACTCCGGTAAATATGATATAATTTTATTAAAAATGACAAATCTAGGACCAATTTATTATCTTTGTCTATTTAATTTTGCATTCAATTTTCAATCCAGTAAACTATCCGTTGAATGAAAACCATATAAGTATACACCTTTTCAAAACGTCAAAACTGACAGCAAGAATAATAGGGTAGGAAATAATAAAGAATGCGTCAGGAAAAGCTTATACACGGGAAAATTTCCACATTCACATTGTATAAAATGAAAAATCGTCGTTTGAAGATTGCTCTTGCAAGCTACATACATATAATATGTTTTCAAGACAAAAAAATAAGATCACCCTTAATCTAATATATAATATTTTCGTTGATACTTTTCAATAGTATTCTTTTAATAGGTTTAATGGAAACTCAAAATATCAAAATATTTTCAAATAAAGAAAATTTTATTTAAATTAAAAAAAACAAAAATTAAATTCGAGCTATAAACGATATATGTACATAATTAATATAACTATTCAGAGTTTAGCTTGAACAACTACTGATTAGGTGGGTCTGGGCCTAAGCCCCAGCAAGGTAAGATTTTTTCAATTTTAAAAGAGATCTTGGACATGGGTGTTGCTCTTGATTGGTTTATAAAATTACTCATCGAGTTAATCTCGTATAACTTTCATTTTACAAAATATTTGGCGCGTTAATGTCAAATATATTTTTTTTATTTTATAAATATTTAAAATATAATATTAACTCGATAGATAAATGCAACAGGCTTTTGTGCTTTTTGTAAATAGTTGCTCTATAACTTAATGTACATAATGCATAACATTGTTTTGGTATTAAAGTTGCGCATACCTGTTGCAAGTCCTTTCTGACATACAATATACTTTGAGTACGGGTATTGAAAAATACCACAAGCTCTCAACACTCATTCCTGACATTATGAAAATATTCCTGAACAACCCCTTGCAACTATGTCAATACAGTGAAATTATTTACAAACTATTTTCCGTCGTATGTTTCAAGTATTTATATAAAACACTTTAAGCGTGAATAAATAAATAGTTCAGAAAAATAATTTATTAGAAAAGGTAATCAATAAAATTAAAGACTTTTTGATAATTTCAACGTTTCAATGTTCTTATTTTTTCATCCTAAATACTTTTGTACTTTTCTTAATTAAACTCATTTCGAGATTATTGCGCTTTTGACAAAAGCTCTACTAAGCACTTTATTGGTAATAAGTATATTCTATTGGTGAAATAAAAAGGTACTCCAACACTCAATTAAGAAAAAAACTATTTAAAATGCCTTTAAAATAAAATATTATGTTAATGTATCACACAGAAAATAAAAGCAACGTAGAATGAACTGACAAAATCTTATATATAAAACCGAAACGGCGTATGTATGTATGTATGTCTGTGGGTCTGTAATTCTTTAGAAATGATATAACATTAAATAATTATTGGTCGCCCAGTCCGAGTGAAGCCGGAGAGCAATACTAGTATTTAATAAAATGAAAATAGCATCTAATGAGAACAAAACACTTGACGCCCTCCCACAAAATATTTACTAATAGAATTTCTTAAAATAGACGAAAATTTTTATTCATAGCTGAATGAAAATGAATAATAAAGTATATTGAAGCTGAAAAATATCCTTAAATTCGCAAAAAATACTTTGGAGAAATATCGACATATTTATAATTAAATAATTTTGTGCAATACCTTTTGATGTCATTAAGTCTCTAATGAATTTAATATTAATAATTGAGTGTTTACATACAATTTTTAGCCCCAAAATTCGCCCATATAAATCATGTTCTGTAGGTATAACGTAATTTAACTCATTACCCTGAAAGGGTTTGTTTTATTGTACACAGTAAGCGTTGAGTATAAAAATGGCTATTTCCAAAAATCGTGCGGTAGTGTACTAAAAAATCAAACAATATACGTATCGGTGTAGAATAAACAACAAGGTATTTCAATAAGGTTTGACCTGAAATAAAAATGTGCAATTTCCTATCCTAAATAAACCTTTTTTTCTCGTGACGTGTACGTTTGTAATTTGTTTACAGGTATTAAAATTTTATGTTAAGGAAAAAGCCATTATATTTTGTGCCTTTTTTTGGGTACAAACATTTTCACACCCTATAGAATATAATGAAATGTACATATTCCTTAATATCCTGAACCATTTTACAAATAGGAGATTCAAATCGGTATTTTGGGGTTTTTTCATGGTATTCATAATAATAAGAATTATAGATAATGTTGCCAAGTATGTTCGGCAAAGGAACATATAATTTTATGCGTTAGTAGATTTCTTTTCGGCTTTCGAATTTAAATAAAACTGCTTTGGGGCAGACCAGGATATACGATTGATAATTAGTGTAAAATTGATGCAGAAAACCGAAACAACACATTTTATACAAGGCTTGTGAATAAATCCATATATCAATATAAAGTATTATTTTATATCTTTAACTGATAATGGATAAATTATGTTTGGATGGGATGTGACCTTATGCAGGTCAAATTATTAGCCAACACGTGTTGAAACTACTGCAACTATGGCAAAGAAACATCATGCGCTGAATATTTTATACATTGACGACTTTTGAAATAAAACAATAAACACATTATTAAGCTGTGAAATTTATGTTTTGTTGTGAATACTTCGAAAATTTTGAAATATAATTTCTATTTTTAAATACATATATCTAAACGCTCCGCGAGAATTTAAAGTGTCGATAGTAACACATTCAAAGTTTTTGTTATATAACTCACTTAAACCCTAGGGTAACAATCAATATAAATTCAAAAGAAAAAAAATCAGATAATATCTTATGATTGTGTTATCTGCAAAATTGCAGTAAGTTTGTTTTTTTGAGTGAAGAAAAATATTTATTCTGACTGCAGATGTTTAAATATTTAGTATTTATCATTAAATAATAGATCGAAATGGATTCAAAAAATACTCAATAAATTCCACATTATTAGTAATACAAACATATAAATATGCCTCATACTTATTTCAGCAGCCACTCGAGTAGCGTAAACTCAACCACAAAATATAATTTTCTAATCTCATATTTCATTCAACTGTCAATATCTCATTCTATTCAATCAAAAAAATAGCACGAAAGTCGCATTTAAATATATTTGGATATTGAATAAAAGTTTACCCATTCAATCATTCAAAACTATATGCATAAATGTATATATTTGTATGGTTTAACCACTAACTGCCGAAAAATGAACAAAACCAAATCCATTTTTTGTGTAAAGCATTTTCTTTACCGCCATGTGCACACTTACACGACGGTTCATTTAACATAATGGAAAAACGTTTATCTAACTGCATTGAAAAATTCGATACAAAGGCAATGTTTTCAAACTGTTTTTCAATATTTGTTTTCAATATTTTAAAAACACTTATTCATGTCGAAGTTTCTCGATAAACATACCTTCTTTTTAAAGACATGCCAAATAAAATAAGATTTCTTAACAAAAAAAAACAATTTCTTGTTATCATCTTTATCACACCAATTGTTTATTACAGTTAATATAGTCTTTCTACATACTTAAGGAATAAATGAACCTTAAGTATGTAGAAAGATTGTTTTATTATTTTATCAGTTGAGAATGCTGAAATTGGTCCTGACCTAAAAGTAATCTATGTGTTATATTTAAATAAATATAATTGATACGTAGTAAAATATAGATATATTTCTTTCAATCTAAAATAACTTCAATATCTATAGAATGTGTTGTATAAATAAAATAAAATTGTGTTAAATTTTACATTCAAATTGAATGCGTAATAAGGTAAATGTACCAGTAGCTGACCGTTTAAGAGAAAATTTCAACAACAATAACGATTAAGGTTTAGCATTCATTGTACCAAATGATGGCAAAACAAAAATACTCATGTTGGATCATATGTTTTAATTAATATTATCTAACAAAAATTACGAAAGGAACTGTTTAAAAAAAGTTGTGTTAAATTATTTAAAACCAATGTTCCTGTTTCAGTAGTTGACCATCTCACATATTGAAAAAATCCAGTCGTTGACCATGTCTAATCAGGGGGCTTTAAAGTGAACTTTCTGTCAGAGTTGCTCTTAGGGCTTTCTGTCACACCACTCTTGGTTGAATCAAGTAGCAATGGGTGGGTCAGGAACAAGGTACACACCGTTTCTAGATTGATCACCTAAGAAATTTTAAATAATACACTTTCCTCACTAGGTGTTGTTTTCAAATGGCTACTCTGGCACTCCATTGGCTATATGGTGATGTGTTAGTGGCTCATTCCGATTACAGCTGCCTTAACTTGTCTGAACTTTACAATTTAGAGCAATCCCGCATCTGAATTTCTTATTTTGGGCCATTTTATTCTCAAAAGGTCAACTACTGGTACATGGCCAACTACTAGTACATTTACCTTATTTAATTGTTATGATTGTGATAAATCATTGTTTTTTTATTAATCAATATAATTTAATTCTTGACCTTTAATGCGGTAACATTTGAATAAGATGGAAAGGAGTATAATAAAAAAATACCTTGTATTTTTTTACACAAACTATATCCGGCACAACTATTATGAAAAACGTGGAATCAATACAAAAATGTGTTTATTTTTTCTAAAGAAGCTTATTTTTTTAATAATGGCCAGTTGACTGCATTTAATTGAAAAACATTCTTATATGAAAATTCACAATTTATTCAACAAAAAGAGGTAGAAATACTCGTCGTATAAGAATTTTTAATGTGTTACATAATTGTAATTAAAAAGAAATACTTAATTTTTTACGAATAATAAAATATATGACAAAAATATGGCCATTTTTATTTGCTCAATGCATTGCATGTAGTTTCTATTTGAATTCCAAATACATCTAAGCCATAAAAACTAAAATTGAAATGCTTCAATGCAAGGAAATTACTTTGCACGTACGGATCATCCATTTGGTGAAGTTTTTATTCGTCCCAGCGCTTTTAGCATCGAGCTTTTATTGGACGATCTTTACATTTGTTGTTCCGTCGTAGTGCTTAATTTATTTAACCCTTTAACCACAAAATAATTGATGAATATCACATTTTTTAAACATATTAATAGTTGCTGCGTAATTGACTGAATGCTCGATGGACTGGTTTTTTTGAGTTTGATGAAATCAAATGTCTGACTAAAAAAAAATCATGGATACATTTTTCAATCGCTTAGTAGGTTTGTATCGAATACGTGAATATCTATAATGCTCTTTTAACACCCTAATCACTATTTTTATAATCTTAATAAACAAGTATCAAAAGAAAGAGGGATATACGCTTTAATTGCTAGATACTATTCATATATCACTTACCTGATGAGAGTCAATTTTAATAACCAATTGGCAATATATTTCCTTCGGCTTATCCGAGGCCAAAATGAGAACTCCACCATTCTTGAGAATGTTAAATTGATTGTTTCTGATAAGTTTTGAGGAATCGTGAACATGAGTTGTTTGTTCTTCCACGGGGTAGAACCAGTCTGCCAATGGGGATGCCACTGGCAAGAGCTTTGACAATTTTTAATGGCATTGCTTCGGATGTCGACATATTTCTTATTGACGTGAGTGAGTTCAGATGAATACTATTTTTAATGAATAAAAGCTGATTTTGTTGGAACTCACTCGGTTGACTTCTTTTAAAATGTACAATTTTAAATAAAAAAAATTCTCTCCTAGATTATAATAATTTGTGTATATACAAGAATGTATGTTTATAAATATAATTAAATGTATATTTGTCAAATGCATGGTGCATTGGCGTTAGCTGTAATGCCATGATTTGTATTTTCTTGAATAAATAAATAGCATGTGTTATGTTATTACATTATAAGTATATGCGCTTCACACTATGAACTGTCATATAAATATATTATTCGATACGTATGCTAAAATCCATAAACATAAATATGTAATATACCAGACGATGCAATGTTACGAAAAACTGTGAAACATAAATATTGACGAATGATGATTTACAAATGTGTTTTTTGTTGATGAAAGGTTTATAATGCTAGTGGCTCTCTGGCACTTGGCACTGTGAGGCTTTTAGAATAAGTTCGTCAAAAAATCGACGCTCTCTGCTAAGAGGCTAAAAATAATATATGAATGACTTTTTTCGTTTGGTATATGATGGAATACTTATCGATTTATAAACATAACTTTTGCGCCTCGCCACTATCGAATTGCCCAAAGTTTTATATTTGATTGAGACTATCACACTTGTTTCATACGTATCAATAGCAATTCAATAAGCACGATTATCACATTGCTATATATTTAAATAGTAAATATGAGAAGTACTCAATTCCTAGCAAATAGTGTGTGTACGGAATTTTAAAATATTTTTTACTCGACTGGTTCAATGAAATGGTTCATTCCGGTACGTTCATTTGAAACTTTCACGTTTCATCTGCACCATATCGACTCTAATTGAATTATTCTAGAAAAAGCTTAAAACTGCATTATTAAGGAATAATTTAAGCTTTAAAGCGAACTGTTTATATTTTGTGGAAAGAATTTATTTTAATTATAAAAGTAATAACGGCTTGGAAATGTATTTTAAAATCAACTGAAAAATTTTGCTAGTTTATTATAACATTGTGGGTTTATAATTGAAAATTTCTACTTAAGATGCTTATATGTAATATGTATTAAATCGTTTGAATTGTGTACTTTTGTTGAGTTTTGTCGTTAACAACTGGTATTTCGTCTTTCATATCCTCAGACATTTCAAAAGCATGAAAGTAATTAAAATGCCTCAATGGGTCGTTACTGGAAAAACTTACGGAAAAGTACAAAATTCAAAGAATTCAAATTTTATCGTAAGATTAGTATACAAATATGCGTTTTTTAAAAAGGAAAACAAATTATAAATACTAATAGTATGTTTTTGTTAAATAAGTGTAACACACTTTTGATTGACCCTTTCAGAATTGTAAAGGTGGTAAGTTCAAAAAAAAATACGAAGAGTTAAATAGATTTTGTAACAGAAATCGGTTCTTTAATAAGCAAAACCAGTTGTGATCATGCTACACAGCTTGGAATGACATTGGTCAATTATTTTAGAAATATAATGTCTATCATAAAATTGAAAATAGACGGATTTTAACGTTTAAATATTTGATACGGTAATTAAAACTAATGAAAACAATTAAAAGCTATCTATGAAAAATAACTACTCACCAAATTAAGCAAATAGACGTTCGTGACGGTCCTCATCCGTTTGTTTTGAGCCAGTGTGATCACTACCATGGAGTTGCCGACCACAGCAAGCAAAAAAATCACCACATATAAGGGAATTATTAGTTTCGATTCAAACACACCCACACTTTTTATGCTAGCAGTTCTGTTGAGAGCAATTTCACTGTTGGCGCTGATTATTTTGTCGGTGAAGTTGACTTCTGCACCCGATTCACTGGTCATGTTCCCTTTCATATCACCCAGAAATAGATATTGGGGATTAAACGTCACAAAACTGGGAATATATTCGGATGTCCCACTGTTGTACGCCATTTTTTATTATATTCTTTCAATTGTTTTATCACGTTCAATTCACATTACACTTGTCGCAAATAACCCTTTTAGAGCTTAAAATGGTCTTGGTACATATGTGTTACTTAAAATTGAAAATATAATGAAAAAAAATATTCACGTTACATAATAATAAACAAATTTATCACTTTTAAGGTGCTAACTTGGTAAAATGTATTACTTTTAACGCATCTTTAATACTTCGTTTAGTTGAAAATGCTCGCGATGCGCGAAACCGGCCCTTATACAAATAAGTTTATTCTGGAATAAGTAAAAATATGTCTTATTATTTTTTTAATATAATGCCATTTCAAATATTTACAGTGAACACCTTAAAAGTGAAATACATATAACAGATTTTCGTTTCTGCAACATCCACATATAATTTAATAAAGATTAGCACCTGGTTAGCTAACTTCGAAAAATGAGTATGGAAAATGAGAAAAATAAATTTATTATACTGATCTCACATGTTGCTGCAAATTTAATTTCTCTCATTTGAATATGCTTGCACGACAATAAGCACGAGGTGTGGATAAAATATTTGTCGATTTTAAAAGTAAAGTATTTGTATTTTGTCGATTTGATAGAGTATAAGTTCATTTTAAATCATTTTAAATAAAGTGTTAATAATTTACAAGTAAAAACACTTAGCTGAGCTTATGAGCAGATATGTCATTATTTTTTTGTCACGTTTTTCATTCACTCACTTTAGGTACGTGTACAAATTTTCCCAGAGGCTTCTTTTTCTTTTAATGAACTAATACTCATAAATCCTCAAGTCATAGGTATATTTTCCTACGTAAGACAATAAGCCAAGTGGAAAAAACTTATATTTATAAGGTAGACTATGACCGCATGTGTTACACAAATAAAATTTTATAAATTAATTTATTTAACTTAAAATATCTAAAAGATAATATTTGTCGATCAATGAATGATATGAATCAAGTTACAAGGTTAAAATCTAAAAAGTTGTTATTTCATTTCAATGCAAAGTAAATAAATATTTGCATGTTTTTAATTGAAATTCTAATTTTATTGAAACATATTTTGATTCTTTTTCTATGATAGACTAAACAAAATAGAACATTTTTTAAGCTTACAAAGAAACAACTGTGAAAATGCAATATTATTTTTTTAAAACGAAAATTTATATAAACACTGGAAACAATATCAAACATATATTTAAAAACTATCGTCAGGGCTTATAATTTTAGATGATAAATTTTATTTTGTGTTTTGTTAGCTGTTAAGTTTTTTTTAAATAATCATATCATTATTCAGGCTATTTCTTAAGATGATTTCATTTGATGATGTTTTTTTTCCGCTGCAGTAGTTTTCATTTGATTATGCTGTATATAATAAACAATTTCATGGTGATATTGGTCTGATGAACGAAGAATATTTTTCTTTGACATTTAAAAACAAAAGTTATTAATTTGTTCAGAACTAAATTTTATAAAGTCAAACGGACGCCTATCGAACGAGTGAACTGTAAAATCGAAAAACTCTTATTAAAACGATACCAATTTTAATCTATATTTATTTGATAAAAAGAAACAACAATCTAAGACCAGTAAAACAAACACAATATTGAATATTCTGAATTAATTAACGTTGAACGTGGAAGAACTTTACGAATTCATCAAGTCTGTGCAAACACGACTCTTTATAAAATTAATTAAGTTTTGACTAAACGAGTGGTAAATTGAGAGAACAAATTAAGGGAAAATGTTTAGCAAACTGAAGGAAATGATTGTTTTAGAAACTTAAATGATTCGTAAAATATTTAATTGCTTCTGCGGTAAAGTGGTTAGGTAATCAATAAATTCCTTACCAATCAAACCAATCAATGAGATAAAGTTCAAAGAAACTAAAATATTGTTTTATGAATAAATAAACAATTTATTTTAAACTGAACTAAGCTAAAAAAAGATTTTTATTCCGATACACTTGTATTTAATTTCGTTAAATTTCATATTAAAGACTGTTTGGAAATATCAAGAACTGAACGACATTATAAAAACGTTACTTTTATTAGAATCGGTTGCTGAAAATAATCTTAATTAAATTTGTATGAATATTCAATGACATAAATCTTTTTTAAAGTAAAGTAAGGATTCTTTACGTATGTATATCGCGTGTTAAATAAACACTATCATATAACAAAGTTAATATATTTTTGTATATACCCACATAAACAAAATTAAAAATTATCTCTGCTTTCCATTTAAACACGTAACTTTTATACTAACCCCTTGAAGTATTCTTGTCTCGTTCGTTAGAAAATTAAATGAAAAAAAATCTTAGAATGAATATTGAAGTTCATTGAAGCATTTTTCATTAGATATAAGATATAAGTAACCATAAAATTAAATAAAATATTTGCATTTGATAGGTTACAGTAATACTTAGCTTATTTGATGTTTATTTTCATCATAAATCGTTTAATAAAAATGAAAAATATGTATATGGGAATCATCCAATTACGAAGCCTATAAAGAAGTTAAAATAATCATTGAAACTTGAATTAAAAACAAACTCAAAGATACATCAAATAAAAGTATCTTTATATTTTTTAATAACATGATTTCCTAATACGACAATAAAGCAAATTTTTAATTTTTTTTACTTAAAGCTTTATTGAAAAATATTGAAATTGCTATGTTTTTGTAAATCTTTTGAGTTAGATGAAACGCATGTTTTTATAAACTGTTTTTTTTCCCCTGTACAGAACGGAGTAAAGGCACAATTTAATGGCACAATACATTGAAAAACCATGTTATAAATTAGTATGTATGTTTATCCGCAACTGACCTATTCGGCTTGGAAACAACGTTTGCTTAAGGAAAGATTTTCCGCGTAAAAGTCGTTTTCTTAGCCCACATTTTCTATATTCAATTACACTAAAAGGTAATGTTCTGATACGGCCAAGTTTCATTTCAAGCTTAAAGCTGTTTGTTTAAATAGCGCTCGAGAGTCAAACGGTTCAAAAAATATTCGTAAATAGTGGTTTATTTTACTAATCTAGCTAAGCTTATTTTTTTTGGTGAGTTACCATAGTAAAATATTACATCTTAAGTAGGTACAAGCATTCAAATAAAAAAATATCCCTGTATACAAAATACTTAAACTTGTAAAATTCTTTGTGTTAAACAAACTTAATTCGTTACAAGTTTCAATAAAACCAAAACATACCCCATATCGATACTTGTTATACAAATAAACCACAATAATTTGGGTAACGTTTCGGATATATCAAAAAAGTTTAACACACATTCTTTTAATTTAAGATCCATTCTGTTTTTCCGAATAATATCAAAAATCCGACCCAACGTTATAAAGTTTTATGCGCAGTTTATTTACTCTTATCACTTAAAGTGCAAGTTTTGCAGTAAGACCTCTAAACTAATATCAAACTTTTAGCTTTACCATATCAGATGAGAGAGGTTTAGTAACTGAAGTATGACTGGTTCTTATTAAAATACTACTTAAATTTATAAGTAGCACATGTTTGAAATATATCATTAATTTTTAATGGCAACTAGTTATTTGGTGATTTTCTACATAATTCGATAAATTGTCAGTAAATATTAGTTAAATGGTCAGTAATAAATACTGAAAACGGCCAGTAAAAAGTAATGAATGGTCAGTTAAAAATTATAAAAGGGGCATTTTTGCTTCTCTAAAAGTGTAAATTATAAAAACTTGATGTCATACTAAATATTTCAAATTTTTCTTTGGGATCTTTAACTATATTAATTCTAACAATAAAAGACGAAATATTTTAAAAAAAATCGTAAACCTTATACTTATTAAAATAATATTATCTGCTTTTAAATACCTGAACTTATTACTGAATAAATACTGAAGAAATCATTTCATTTAATGTGCTTATTTTTCATAAACCTTGTCATAAATTTGCCTCTTACAACCATATTTGATAAAATTCACAAGCTGCCAAACCATTTTTTAAATGAATGACCATTTATTCTAAATACCAAACAATTTTAATAAATAACTAACCATTATAAAAATATTACTGACCGTTTCATTTAATAACTGACCACATTCATACTGATACAATGACAACTACCGTTTATAATTTTAACTGACCATTTATTTATTTCTCTGACCAAAGCTTGAATGAGATACTGACCCATTTAATACACGCTATTTTTATTAACCTTTGAAAGAATCTTTTAATCAACTTGATAAAGGGTACTTTCGTCACATCACTATAGTAACAGAAATTTCTTGTAGATTACATCTTTATGTCTTTTGATTATATAACAGTCAATACAGAAGGCTTTTTGATAAAATGACACGCTAGATAAACGTGAAAGAATAATATTCAAATGTCTTTTTTTGATTGTATTATTGTTATAATAATGAATAACAATTTTGACGTCAGAAAATTCTGTATTGCTCTGCCCGAATATCGCCAGCAAAATTCTTACGCGTCTTTTGCTTTGTTTTCTTTATCGAAAGCGAGCTCAATTTTCCACCCACTGTCAATTTGACCCAGTGGCATGATAATCATTTATATAAGGGTGAATTGATATCAGACTTTTAGTGAAGATTAAATAAATATGATTAGATATTCATGCTGAAACTTAAAGGCACATTCAGTCAATTTCCCTTGTGCGTTTTGTATATGAATTCATTAATTAACATGAAATAAGGTCAAAACTTTATTGCCTTTGAAAAATATCTCTATTGTTTTAACTTGCATCTCGAAAGCTTTTTTAAAGCTTTGGTTGAACTATTTAAAAAAAAGCATTAGTTTAACTTTAATATGATTTATATTATACATGCGGTGAATACAAAAAACGTCCGTGGTGCAGTGATGTCACCGGCTCCAGTCCCAGTACAAGCAGCATATTCGAAAAAACAAGATTCAGAGTTACGTTACTGAAATTGGGTATTCTGATATCCGATGTATTTGAATAAAATAGAGGAATTTAATAGGAAAAGAATTTTATTAATTTATTAGCTACTTTCCTTGATAATAGTGAACTCTGAATCTTTCTGTACATTATTTAAAACACAGTAAAAAATCATTTTCTAGGAGAAAAAATCATAAAAGCGTCCTTGTTAGCACGTTATTTAATTAAATGAACTAAATATTTTAGCATAAAAATATCAATTTAAATGGTTTTTTGAACCATTTTGATTCGCTTATTACATTTGTATTTGATTGCTACATTAAATATAATATGTTGATTGTGTATTCATTTAAAAAATACACGTTCCTATAGTAAAAATATTTTTATAAACCTAAGTGAATATTAGGCTGATATAATATTTGATTCATGCATAGTAAATTAATTATTATTTTGAGAACAAAATTGCGCTTGAAATCAAGATCAATATATTATAATACTAAAACAAACAACTATGGTTCAATAATGCTAATCAATCACCAGTAAACCGATTGACAAATCTCGGATGTGGCGGGCGCGCAAAAACTCTATTGGGTAAATGCAATTGAATATCACGTACCTTTTCAACAAAATATATAGGGCAATGTATAGTATGTGGTGGTGGCCTGATTTTAATTGAAAATATTTTTAACTAAGCCGGATCAACCGAGCCTTGATTATTCTAAGCATGCTCCACCTTTTAGAAATCAGCAGCCATAACTAAGCGTTTAGCGTTATATTGAATCTTAAATCACTTAAAATACATACATAGCCAGATTGTCTAAGAAGCAAAGCAATAATGAAATTAAATTTGACCAGTTTACGTTACAGTTGAGTAACTAATTCTTTCCTTTCATTTACTTTATCTGGAAATTCCCATCGGATGTGTTGAACATGTAACCGAGATTATAAGTTTATTTCAATTGAAATATTTTTCGACTCGTAGAAACCAAAATGAATCAGATAAGTGCAAAACGTTGCTTGTCGTAGATTTGGCGTAGCGTTTATTAGAATTTAGTTAACCGTAAATAACACTGGTTTCTACGTGTAGAAAGCAGGGCTTTAAAATTAAATTAAAGCTAATATGTTACATGCTCTACGCTTCTATTAAAATTGATTCGAAGCAGGTTCAAAATTGTGGCCCCCTCTACCTCAAATTTCCTTTTGGTCTATTTTTCGTTCGTTGCAATTCACCCACAAATTATAAACGCATGATAGGTAAATTAGTTTTTAATTCATTTTTCAATAGTTATGGATTTCGATCGTTCAATTAGTTAACGTTTCAGATATGATTATACGCACATATTTTTTAACGACTATTACTTGACTATTACTATAATCTCATTGAGTACGTTATAATTTCTTTACAATTTGCCTGGATTCGATGCATATGATAGCAGATGAATGACAGTTGAGTTTACAAAATTAAATAAGTAAACAAAACGTTTGACGGATCTCGTGATATTTCCACCATTTTTTAAATTCAAAAACATTAATTGGTAAGACATCGATTAGCAAAGTTGAAGTTTACGTGTTTTTTCTGCCACAACTTCGTTAAATCACTGCATGCCGTCGTTTTTTCGTGTTGTCGTCAACCGAGAATACTCAAAATTAAGTAGTAAAATAAAATACCACATACATTAACATAACGCTTCATTCCACTTTGGTTATAAAAGACTCCACCACATTGTAAAAGCCACATAACCAAAATAACAAGCAGCTTGAATTAATGACATTTGACTATTTTAAGTTGTATTGAAATTCTATAGACGGTTACGACGTTGTCAGATGAAGTTTTTCAAATCTGAATCTCATTGAAACAAAGCTTTGAAATTTTATCGATAGTATCTTATATATAAAACAAAAACGGCGTATGTATGTCTGTGGGTCTGTAATTCCTTTTTGCATTGTTGGTCATTAATTTGCCATAAAAACGAATATGAAAGAAAATATGTTTGAATTTATTTAGTCAAATGTAATAAATTAGATTTCTACTGAACTTTTCCCAGCTTTTATTATTAATAATAATGTTTATTATTTACGTGAAGGTATTATTCGACATTTCTTTGACAGCAAATTAGAATTTTTCCTTGAATTTGGACATTTTAATGGGCGAGAATGGGGCTGTCATCAAATTAAATAAAGTTTGTGATTTTATTTTAACTCTATTTTGGATGTTAGATTTTGTGATATAATTATGTCGAATGATATTACATTAAATATTTACTAGTCGCTTAGTCCGAGCGACGCTGGGTAGCAATACTAGTAATATATATAAAATAGTAATTATTATGTAACTTTTAATCTTGGAAAACAATTATTTTTAAACCAGTCTGCGCTAAACTTAAAACACCTAGAAATATGACGCTACACTTATAATGAAAGTCTTAAATTTTAATTTGCTTTTATGTCCAGTTCAGCAATATTGTGCTCATCAAATATTTAAATGGGTTCGTTTTGCATCTTCATCTCATTAGCAATGCCGTATAGTTTTTAAATAAATTGAGCCGAGTCTTACACTAATCTTAAAGATATAAAAAGTAATATAATATAAACATTTATTTCATTATTATCTCAGAGGATTTATAAAAAGTTTTCACTTTGAGGCGGTGATTAACAAATTCATTTGCCTTACTTTAAGTCTAACTCAATATTAAAATCATTTTAGGCAAAAAAGGCTTTTCTTTCACTAAAAAAACATAAATAATGCGAATTTAATTTATGGAAAAAAATGCAACGTTTATCAATTACGGTATCTTTTTATTAATTAAACACGCTGAAAGAAATACAGTTTAATTATTGGTTAACTCGAAAATAGTTGAAATTCAGTATGATGAATTAGTTGGCTCTCTCAAACGATACGGTTCTACGTATAACAGTTCCATAAAATTCTTATGAAATGATGTGTAAAAAAAAAACTTCGGTAAGTTATTAAAAAAAATTGTCGTCATCAACTATCTATTTGTATGTTTCGTATATTGTCGTTGTCTGGCTATATGTGGATTATAAAAAAATAAATAAAGGGCTAAGAGGATTTCCCGCTATATGATGCTTAATGCACTACATTTTTTTTTTGTTGTAATTGAATTGACTTTAAAATTATTGATAACTTGGTAAAACTCCATTTTAATACGGTGAAAAAATTAAAATGTATTTTCATTCTACAGAAATTATTTAATAAATATGTTGATAAATATTTCGGCTTACGCCATCGTCAGAGCTAAGAGCGCATCAGGAATTTAAAGTTCATTGAAAAAAACTTAATCAATCATACTACTTAATTAATTCAAACACTTACTATCAACAAGTTTAAATTCAAATACTTGAACTCAATCAACTCATGAACAATAGGTCGGTTATAAACCTAAATTATATTTTAGATATTTCCATTCAATTATCTGGTCATTAGTATTTTCAAAAATCCCGATAATTATAACAAACCCACTTAATTCACTGAAACTCGTTTATATAAAATTTTCGCTAATTTAAATTTTAATAGCAATTTAACTTAAATATCTACTTTTTTGTATATAAACGATACAAACTGTTTACTACGCATCAGTTCAAGTACACCCGTGCACTTGAAATTCCTGAAGATGCCGAAAGACAAAACGCGGGTCGTTAGCAACAAAACTCATAGAAAAGTACACAATTCAAACAATTCACATTTGAATAAAACTTTATACGTAAGATGTTAATGTTTTGTGCATATAAGATAGAGAATTTTATTTAAATGCTGTTTTATATTATTAATTTGAATCTCTGCAAATTAAATTTTGCTGAAAAAATAGAAAATAATGCCTATGCTTTTTATTATAACTACATTTGTTTTCATTCAAATATGAATTATTCATGAATAATACATTCTATATTATTTGTTTTGCTAGATTGAGACTCAAAAGCTTAAAATGCCGAAGCGCTTTCAAAGAATGAAAAGGCTTTGATTTTTTTTATACTTTTATTTACAATACATTGTAATATTTATTTAAAAAAATCATCAAACAATTTTAAATTGTCTGTGATATTTAAAATTTTAAATAGTTTCGTATTTCTTGAACATTCATAATTATGATAATCAAGTTGTATACATGCTAGGAATAATAGTTAATCTTGCGATCAGAAGTGTCCCCACGAGGAAAATACATATCTTGACTTTCCTCACCGAGTTGATCTTTTGTGTCTTTATGATAGATAAGTTAATAACGCTCGCAATAAGCGAAACCGGTCACGATACTTAAATACGTGATTGAATTGAAATGATAATATTTGGCGAAAAATGGCAATAGACATTTTTTTAAATGTATAATTATTTTTTTATTGTTATTTCGATCGATGGTGCTTGACGGAATTTCAATATCAAATTTGAATGTTGTACTTTTCAATAAGTTTTATCGCTAACCTTACTCAGTCAGTTAAAATAAATTCGTGTACTTTAATGCCTGAAGATTCAGAAAGACGAAACACGAGTCGTTAGCGACAAAATTCATGGAAAAGTACAAAATTGAAACGATTCAAATTTTTTTAATAATATAATTACAAAAAACTAAATAGCCCAAACATAGCTGGTTTGAAATTAGCTATTTACATGTCGTAATTATGAAAATATATTTATAGTTAACCTCCATACGGCTTCAGGCAATAAGGTTTCTTGTCTCACCACAATCACTACTGTCAAACGCAATACTGTAGAAGCGTGCTTTGAAATGCGTATTTTTGCCCGTTATAAAGCAGACTCTAAAAACAATGCTAGGCTTTGAAAATAAACTAAGCTAAGCCCAGATGCATAAAAGTTTTAATAATAACCCTATTAAGGTGATCTTGCGAGCTTTAATGTGAGAGCTTTTTTAGCCGACCTATAAAATAGCAGTTAAGTTTGTTTAACTTCAAACTAAAATGACTTACATAAACTAGATTAAATTATGTACTGTTTTAAAAAACTAGATCTCTTCTACTTTATATTGCATGCCTCAAAATAAAAAGTGAAATAACTTTGATTAAAGTTAAAAGAATAATTTAGTACGGTAATAAACTTTACTTTGGCAAACAAAAATATATTTCTTCTCTTAACCCTTTAAACGTCAAGCCAATTCCACGGATTTTTGCCACAGGCCATTATTTTCAACAATTGATTTTTCCATGAAAAAGCCATTTAACATACCTGGAAAATCATTTTATACCCGACTTATTTTTGGTTTTCAAAGAAAAGTGAAGAAAAAAATAACTTTTCTAGAGATATTTACTATAACAAGGTACAAGCACTAGCGACATCTGTTAGCTTTATCGCAAATAAAATAAAAACAGCTAAATATATCGATATTTAAACAATCACAATGCCTTGAAAAGATATCTCTGCTTTAGGTTTCATTTAAAAATACGATATTTATTCATAAATAAATTCGTAGTCGCGTTTGCGTGCCTGCAAGCCGTGGCGTATGAACGGTTAACCGTTACAATTGAAATCAATATTTAAGCTAACTGTAACTTTAATGTTGTTTTGTAATGGCTTAATGGAAAAATGCACAAATACAATTGTTAAAAAGGCTTGAGAGTAAATTGTGTTCTAATGAATTCAATGCTCAACCCATAACTTTTATTTGTATGCAATTATTTGGCAATAACTGTGCTGCCATTTGCTTAAAATATATTTACTTCTAACTTGAGTAGATATAAAATCTTCATCAATAACTGGCCACAATTTGTGACAGCTTTTTTCCTATCAGGAAATATGAGGTTAGAATATCTAGAATATCACTTTCCCAGCGGAATCCGGGGTGGAAAGATAATCAGTTTAAAGCACTAAATGCTAAGCACATCTAAAGCTCCTGATTCCCTCGTTTTAGGTAGAAATGAATAAATAGCAATAATAAAACACTTTTAGTACTTATTCCAAAGGTTAAGTAAGAATTACAATGCATGACTAACAGTTATTACAACTAAGCAAATAAATTGAAGCAAAATACAAGAAAAATAGACTATCATTAAAATGTTTAAGACAGTTCAGTTGACAATGCTCGCCATGAGCGAAACCGGTCCTGATCCAATAAATTTTTCTGTGGAATAAGTACTAAAAATGTTTTATTATAATACAATTCCATCAAGTATTGACAGTGAACAACTGAAAAGTGATGAAACAATTCACTAATCTTCAGAATCTCGCAGAAGATATTTTTTTGTAAATAAAGAATATTAAATTCGCTGAAGAATCGAAAACAAAAACTTATGATTTCACCACAATACCATATTTTCCAAACACGCTTTACAAAATAAAACTATTATTGACAGTCAAACAATGAGAATAATGTAGCATTCGGTGCTTTTTCCGATCAGATTATTTCGCTTTGTAAAAGTATTGTTTGAAAGACAGATAAAAATAATGTTATGATATCAGGTTTTTGCTAGACAACCTTTTCATTCAACACGCGTTTGAGTTATTAGCAAGAAAACTTTACTTGCAGACAGACAAATCTTTCATGCGAGTTATAGAACGTAAAAAAAACATAAACGTTAATCAATATTAATTTTCTTTGATGTTCAGTTCAGAATGGTTTCTTTTATATATCCATTTATATCAACAACGATAAATGTGTACTTGCGTGCTCTTTCCTCGATTCAAATAATTAATATCATCACAATCCGTATTTTTTTTTTTTTTTTTTAAATGATATTTTATAAATTGTTAAATATTAAAGTCTAAATATTTTTTTGTGGAAAAGTTTTAAAATTTATAATTTAAAAGTATTATTAAAAACATATATATTGGGCAATAAATGTGATACCCAGTTAATGCATATTTGATAAAAACAGGTATTCCCGGTCCGTGGTACAGTGTTCAACGTCGTTGGCTTCCACGACGGACGGATTTTTTTAGTGGATAAATCGATACTGCTCGAAAAAAATGGGTGTTTGTGTTGTTTAAAATCCCTTCTCACCTTTCATGTCCCAAAAAAGCGTTGCGTGACTAAAGCTTTAGCTAACCACTAGTCTTAGTATCCTTTCAATTCATCTTCACTTTGAAAAAAAAGAAGTTCAGCAACTGAGTAACAAGCAGTTATCGTTGGCAAAACATGTTGAGATAAGCTCCTTGAGAAGTCCATATGCTGCAAGTTTCTCAACTTGCAGCATATGGACATTTTAAAATAAACACAAAACACAAAGTGTGACACAGAGGGTAAACAATACCGTCATCATATTTTAAATTGAATTTTAAGGTCATTCAAAATACACCGAATGCGTATTGATGCTTTTTTATATTTCTCGCACAAGAACATTCGATATCTACTCGCCATAAATAAATAAAATAACGTTTCACCTTCTATTGCTATTGAATCACGATGCGCCTCTGGGAAATGTTCGCAAACTCGCCAGTGCTTTGCTGTTTGGTATTGGATACCCATCCATCTATGTTTACACGGACAAACTATGTTAATTTGTATATTCCAATACTATTTCCTATTCGAAATCAGTCATTATTAACTTCCTGTGCGGTTGCGTTGGCTTTATTCTTTGTTTTTCAACTAATCTAACCTGCACAGTACAAAGCAAAAGCTCGCCAATTTAATGGGTAAAACTTCATCAAGTCCACGAGGTGGGTTATATTATATTTGAAAAGCCCAATGTTAAGATTCTTCTCATCAAAGTTTCTAAATAGCTTTTGGCGATCAAAAATTTCAAAATTAATAACGGGTCTTATGAAACTCTTCAATTCAAAAATCGTTCACGTGTTTCGAACAAAAAGATATATGAAAATGCTTTGAATAGATTGATTTGATTTACTTATTATAGGCTGCTAAAAATAGATTGTGACAATTTTAAAGTGAGATTTATTGTAATAAAACAAATTTAAATTAAGTAATTATCGTAATGTGTGATAAAAATACAATATTGAGTGGAATGTCAAAATTAGCCGTGACTTCTCAGAACAGGCTATTTTTTTCATTTTTCAATATACTAATTGACAGATTTATAATGCTATATTTTTTTCGCATAAAAGTTAGTTTGTACATAAATATCTAATATAATCTTTCGTTAAATAACGCTGGTAAAAAAAATATTTGAAATATCAAGATAAACATGATATTTGATTCAGAAAAGAACTTCTTTCTTTTTACCTTGTAAAGCAAATTCAAAATTCAAAATTCGCGTAACCGATAATTTCCCGATACGATGACAATGCTTGGTCGTAGCTCGTAACTGAAAGTGAACAATACCTGACAGTTTTTGTCGCTATTTCTCTCGTTCTATTTAGTGTGCAATTTTCATTCAAAATTATTGCCTAGCAATGTCAATATATAATTGAACGTTACCTTTATGATAGTAAAGAAAGATAACGCTGACTTAATTGAGCTGAGATTTGAGAGAGGTTTTTGAATGATAATTTGTTTTTAATCAAAGTTAAGTAAACCAGTAGACGGTATCAGGCTATAGATTTTTAAGCAGAAGATATTAAAATCCTAAAAATGAAAAATTTTTAGATCATATTTGGTCAACTTGGTTGAGATTAGACAATATGCTTTATAAATACAACAAAAATTACAAATACATTATTTCAGATTTCAAAACTTTTGAAAAAGCTTACATTATCTTAAAAGAAGTTGACCTACAAAAACTGCTTGCTCAAATAGTAAGAATATAAGAGTAGACCAATGGCAACACTAATAGTAAGGTGATCGCTCTCTCAGGATTGGATAAATTTAGGGAAGTTATATAAAACTACTAGTATTACTACCCGGCGTCGCTCGGACTAAGCGACCAATAATTATTTAATGTTATATCATTTGACATAGTTATATCACAAAATCTAACATCCAAAATAGAGTTAGAATAAAATCACAAACTTTATTTAATTTGATGACAGCCGCGCCCCATTCTCGCCCATTAAAATGTCCAAATTCAAGGAAAAAATCTAATTTACTGTCAAAGAAATGTCAAATAATACTTTCACGTAATTAAAAACATTATCATATTAATAAAAGCCGGGAAAAGTTCAGTAGAAGACTAATTTATTACATTTTGACTAAATGTCTTCGCCGATAAAAAAATCAAACATATTTTCTTTCATATTCGTTTTTATGGCAACTTAATGACCAACAATGCAAAAGGGAATTGCAGACCCACAGACATACATACGCCGTTTCGGTTTTATATATGTACTACTCGATACTCGAGTAATTGGAGTCTCTACACACACATTGATAACGAAACAAATTTACCGTCGAAACTTTCGCGAGCGAAATCAATTCGTTTGTTTGAACTTGCAACAACAATGCAAAAGGGAATTACAGACATACATACACATCCCCGTTTCGGTTTTATATATAAGATGTATATCAATTAATGTATCTGCTCGTACTAGAATTCGAGCCAAGGGTTCCGCAACTGTAGCCAACGACGTTGACCACTATGCCAATTGGAAATTAGATTTATCTAATAAAACTTATAAGACACCTATTCATACCATTGAATGAAGCATCATTGAACTAAATAAACATCGTTGATGCCATTATTACACATATAATGGATTTTTGTGTATTGATTCACTTTACTCATATTATAATTTGTTGTTTACTTTTCAGTCGACAATACAATTATTACACGGATTTAATATCGCAAGTACTACTGCAAGCACTGAAAATAAAATCACACAATAAATAATCAGTAACAAAGTGTTTTGGTGGAGTACGACAATGACAGAAGAAAGCTTCAAAAGAGTGTTTTTTTACTACGGTTACCATGTCATGAAAGAATGACAATAACTTCAAAAGAATATATTTTTTAAAATACACTAATGACTATTGAATCTATTGCATTAAAAAATATAAAAAACATTATTTTGAAATGAAATATATTATATCCGCTCCCGATAAGATGTTCAAAATATTTTCAGTCATTTTACATTTATTTAGTGCAATCAGATGGTAGATATATCATTAAGGATTCCAATATAAAGGGTATTTTTATTAAGACGCTTTGTTTTGAAATGTAAATAAAACAAGTTGTTTGTGAGATTTCGACTAAAATTTGAAGCCCCTAAATTTTAGCTTTACATAGTTTTTGATAGCATTTTCCATGTTAGCGTAAAATTTTCAAAATAGAAAAATTTTAATGTTTCCAACACAACTGGTGTGCCGACTGTTAGATAAATAATTAAAACGTGCAATTATAATTCCTCGCAAAGTAATAGAGCTTTAACGAAAAGTCTCATTACGCCACTAGCAACTGTGCTATCATTATATAACATATAATTAGAAAGAGTATTTTGTGTTTTACTAAATTTAGATTCGCAGCGTCCTCGCATATCCTTTAGATGTTTGTTACATTTTTAGCAGTTTTTTTTAGGGTCTTTTTATAAGGACGCTTAGTTTTGAAATGTAAATAAAACAAGTTGTTTGTGAGATTTCGACTAAATTTTAATTTCATTTGTAAGTATATTTTACGGAATTAAATATGGAATATAGCATCAAATGTCTGCCAATATCCATTCATTATAAAATGGGCCATGTCGCTAAAGTTGACTTTTTTGACAAATTTGGGTAAACTTCCAACTGCTCCAGAACCCAATCAGGCGTAGTCTGTGGTCGTTTACCTGAAGTTCCTTGGTTAGTTGGATTTTATACGGGTGCAGACATAAGGCCCGATTCAAAATTCGCCAAGTTGAAGTCGCAGAAAAGCCAAGCTCTTGTGAACAACGAGAAATAAGCTGCCTTGGGTTTTCCTGTACACTTTCACACACAGCAGCAATGTTTTCACCAGATATTGTATTTTGATGACGTACAGGTAGGTGTTGGCCGATTATTTACCAAACTGGTTGACTCAAATTTGGCCACTAAACAATGAATAATCTACTCAGCAGGACAAAGTAACATATTTTGAGCGTCCCTATTGAAATACCCTTTACAATGATTAGATAAATTATTATAAAAATAATAAGTAGTTAGTACTTTTTCCACATGGTTCATTGTATAGTTGATAATTCTCGTGATGAGCAACAAAAAGTCATGATCTCAATAAATCCAATATGAAAAGAGTGCTAAATATTTTCTATTATAATGCCATTCCACCAAGTAATGACAGTGATCACCTCAAAAGTGATAAATATATTATTCTTCGAATGTTATAAAAAAATATCATTTGGTTAAGCATTATTGTTTATTGGGAAAAAAATACAATACATGGCATTAGGACTGACGCCATTGCGCCTTGCATTTACAAATGTAATAAAGAAAACACATCATATGTACCTAACAAAATAACAACGATTAATACGTTTATTTTTTTTATTTAAGCACCATAAAAGTGATATACAAAGTGTTCTGGGAACTAAAATATGTCATTAATAATTACGTTTGAACAGAAATATGGAATAAAGTATAAAAATTGTATTATTCGAATATTTGAGTTATATATTGTTATAATATTCTAAATTCTGAAATATTTTGTTCTAAACAAACATTCAGAGTCCCTAAATGGCATACTATTGTTCTCCAATATATTGTAGTAAATTCATAAAGAATAATGGGACCATTTGTCTAGTTTTGTTCGAGCTTTATCTAAATCTAAAAAACCATGCTGTTTGCGGTAAGACTCTCAAAGTACTTAGACTGGGCATTTTCTTATTTGTATTTATCACTATACATTTAGAAAAATATATAAATAGTTTGGCCGAAATAACTTTGCTGAAATTAAGTGTCCTCGATTATTTAAATAAAATGTTCTAATATTCAACTGATGCTTTACGTAATTGTAATCGTATTGAACAAGTTAGAAGAAATATTCTTAATATTATATCTGTAAATGACTTTGTGAAATGTACACACTTTTAAAATTTTTACTTCGGAAGTCAAAAGTCGGGTGTCAATTTGTTTACTATGAACAGAAATTTCTTTCATTTTTTTAAAACTACAACGTGTAAAAAACATGGCTGTCTTAATATTAAACGTAGCATGGTCAAGTCGTTTTATAACGTTAGGTGGCTAGCCAAAATACTGGAATACGAGAACGGATGTCCAAAAATTGTGTTGATTCTTAAGAAGTGAATGTTTCTAAATACAAAATAAAGATTTTTAACACAATACTGAAATAATACTTTTTATTTCCGCTCCTTACTTGGGGCTTATGGATTCCTCACGGAGTTTATCTCAACATATTTCATTCTAAGAGAACTGCTTGTAACTCAGTTGCTCAGCCTCTCTTATTTTTTCGAAGAGATTAGAGATTGAAAGGATACGATGACAGACATGGTTAGCTAATCACCCACACTATGCGCCGCTTTTTGGTATCTGAAAGGTGGGAAGGGATTTATAAACCCCCATTGTCTTCGAACAGAATCGATTTATCGACTGAAAAAATCTGCTCATACTGGGGCTCGAACCCGGACGATCCGTCACGGAAACCAGGGATGTTTACTCCTACAGCATGCACCGAAAATGCTACTTAATAATTATTCGGTGATTTAATTTAAGAAATTGCTCTCTCCTGAACAATTACTAAAATACTACTGAGGTTCTGAGATGTATTCGAAAGAATTCTTATGTATGCGTGTATCTTTCATCCTGGAAAACGGAATAACAATTTCCATCCCCGAATATATTCACCAAAGTAGTAGTGTTTGTTGTTAAGAGGAGAAAGAACTTGTATAACAACAACTGGTTTCCCAGAACAACAGCACGCGTAAAAGAAAAAAACAGCGTGCACTCCACTCAAACTGACGCTGATTAATACTTTCAGTAGGTACGGGTGCTTCAACATGTGTGTGAAAAAAAATACACGTTTCCACTCCCAGCAAAGCGGGAATGCCTCGTTTTTATGTTCGCTTTTTTTTTCAATTCAACAACCAACTCGTATCATTATGCATAATAGAAGAGCCCGCATATGGAAAAAAATCTCCTGTGAATTGCTTTGTTTGAAGCGAAGTTATCTAACATCAAATTAAATTCACCTTTTCGCTTAAAAAACATTTTACAAAACTTATTTACACAGCGAAACCTTACTTTGAAAAGGTTTTAACCAGGGCTGTGGAGTCGGAGTTGGAAATTTTGAAAAGTTTGAACTTTTTATCTTTTGCATATAATATGACAAATTATGTTAATAGGCCGGATTTTTTTACTGATATATAATTGAAAACACATAAATAAGAAAGGTAGGAAAAAAACGTGACGAAATAAATCGTTTTTTAGTCAGAGTCGGAGTCGTGTATTTGGTCAATGTTGGAGTCGGAGTCAGAGTGGTGTCTTTGGTAGTAGCTGGACTCGGAGTCGTAATTTTTTTTATCGACTCCACAGTCCTGGTTCTAACTGCTCCTGACCCTGTTTTGAAATGTGATATTGATTATACTGTTTAATTCAAAAGATAATATTCACTTGTAACAGTGCAAGTAAAAATGTTTCAAATTACTTATTTCAAGCAAATTTTATATAACTCGAGCCATTCTACTGAGAAATAATGATCACAATGATCTAATGACGAAAATAATGATGAAAATCTTAGAACTTTATCAAATAAATATAGTAAAAAATTGTGCAGATGAAACTCCGTTATTCAATAATATATGATTCTGAACTTATCATATATTATATTATATGATAGAATACGGTTAAAAAACTTTTCTGACCAAAATGTCAGTTAAAACCTTTTCAAAGTAAGGTAATGATAGGTAATACGCATATAAAGAGATGTCTTCGTGAATAAGTCTTTTTTGTTTATGACTTTGTTACTGATAATCTAAGCATGTATATTGTTTACTGCCTATTCTTGGTGAACAGTCAAAAATGCTCACGATGAGTGAAACCAGTCCTGTATCATCATAATATATACGTGGAAGAAGAACATAACAATTTTGCTCTATTTATGTGAATGTATGAATGCTGGATTATAGAAAGCTTATTTATATGTGTCAACATATAGTCATAGCCTTGTATCTTTTTTAGGTCTGAGCAAAGAAAATGAAAAGTATTTTCATTTATAGAATATGATTGTTTTCACTTTTTGAAACACATATATTCAGAAAAATAATTTGTTCAGTTTTGGAAAGCTCAGTATATTATTTTGGGTAGCCGGACAAAACAGAATATGACAAAACAGAACGTGACTTTTCAGAACATGACAAAACAGAATATGATACAACAGGTTAGGTTAGTTAAAGTTAGGTTAGGTTACGTCAGGTTATGTTTTTTGTCATGTTCTGAAAAGTTTTGTCATATTATGTTTTGTTATGTTCTGTTTTGTCATGTTCTGTTTTGTCATGGAACCATTATTTTGTTTTCTATATAATAAAAAAAACCTTAATGGAATATTTGTTTATATCAGTTTAAAAATGAACTCACGTTAATCGTTTTCTGTACTTTTAAAAGACGATAAATCCGAGTTAGACTGTAATAAACATAATTTTTTCTACAATTCACCAGCTGTCAGAGTTAGCAGACCAGTTGTGCCAGGCCAAGCAAATTTACTTACAAATCTTTATCGACTCTTAAAGTGATTACAATCTACCGTTGAATATTTTAACTGGGACGTGTAAAGAATTATAAGAAAGTGATGTTTATAAAAGTTCTATTTGCTAACGTAGTCCCTAACTGAGAAAAAATGAAGTAGAGAAAGTATTGAAACGAAAGTTTTTCACTATATTATGTATAATCATATAACCAAACAAAGTACAAATGAATGTTAGGAAAACTTTCGAGAATCTTGCAGACAACTTTGATCAAAAAGTAAATCTTTATACATATGTACATAGATTAAAGTATGCTCATTTTTTTAATCTTAAAAAGTATGATTCGTACTTTCACCTTTCGTGGATTTTTTGCAACTATAATACTGACATATTTGTATAACGTTGCCAGTGAAATTTAGTCTACCATCACGTGCTGGGTCACACACGCATTATGCAGCAACGAAGACGGTGTCACAATGCATTCATTATATATGCATTTACTTGGTTAAATTCCATAAAAAGACAAAAATATTAAAATATTTCATAACACAAGAAACATGTTTTTGTTTTTTTTACCATGTCCTATCCCAACTTGGAGCATATGGACTTCAAACGGAGTTTATCTCAACAAATGTTTTTCTACAAGAGCCGCTTGCTATTCATTTTGATTGAAAGGATACGAAAACAATGATAGGACTAGTGGATAGCTTATCATTTTATCTGAAAAAAATTAGCTCGTACAGGGACTCGAACCCAGACGGCCCGTCGTGGAAGTCAATGACGTTGAACACTGCACCACGGAGCGGGCAATATGAAATGCTTAGTAATTATTTCTGTTTGACTTCGTCGTCAGAGTAGAATATTTGCGACTTTGGCGTGAAATCGAAATATTTATCAACCGATTCATAAAATGCTAGAAATGATGACCCACCGAAGTGGTGGGAAGTACTGCGAAAATTGAAGACTTTTTATTTCAGACCTTTGGGTCGATTGAAAGCTCAATATTTAAATATTTGATTTGTTATTAATGTGTCGAATCAACAACATTTTCTTGTATCTAATAGAAACACAGTTTTTTACATGATGCTTCTTTTATTTTGATAAGTTTAAAATATGCATATTTAAATAACATTTATTGTATACTAAAAAACAAATTACAGCTGTTGATATCATTCGAGTTTTAAGTAAGTGTAAAATATGTTATGCAGTTGCGTTCGTGTACTTAAAGAATAATAAATTAAATTAACAAATTTTAAAATGCTATTTAAAATCTACTCCCACGCATAAAGGGATCAAAAACAAAATATTTTAAGACTCGCCTTGAAAGTCTGTATTTTCTTCATTTCATATTAATGAGCACTTAATTGATAATGAAATTAACTTTCTTCAAAGTTCTTCGCGCATGAAACCTGCCCTGACAAAGGTAAAAAAAACTAAGGCCAATATAATATAATAAATTTTATATTCTCATTTTTTTAAATTCCTCAATAAATATATTCTTTGTCTTTATAATATTTCATCGTAAAATATAAAAGAAAATGCTGACACGAAAAAATATTTCATATCAAAAGAAAAAACCACATAATTTTGTGTTTGAAATTTACTCGTTTAACGTAATTAAACTTAATAAGCATATAATATTTTCACACTGATTTTCAAAATGGAATAATTTAGAAATTTTTGACTTAAAACGATAATTTTTTGACGATATTAAATTCTGTTTGAAACTATTCCTAACTTACTGAAATGTTTTCATCGGGAAGCCATTAAAGGCAAGGTTTGAATTGATCATCCCTAAATCTGCAGAAATGTATATAATATATAACCCTTGCTGCCAGTGGCGGCTGGCGATAGAGACTATTTTTCCGTACTACGGACAGCCAAAAATTCATAAGACTGGCACTCCATTGGTATTGCGAACATCTGAATTGGCAGTCGATGTTATACAAGTGTTTTAAAATCCAATGAATAGGAAAAAACTCTTGCAAAAACAGTTGAATATTTTTCACCGCCACTGCTTGCTGCACTGCACACACTAACGAAATGAAAAATTACAAGCTGAAAAATTTTCTCCTTGCCTAAAAAAGATGTAAAGATGTTTAGGGTTAACCCTTTTCTTAGCTCTAAAGAATTCTTCTTGAATATTATACCTTTTTTTATAAAAAAAACTTTTATAAAAGTCAGACTATTATGTTTATGTATGTATCAAGAATATGATTATAGTTTATCGTTAGCTAGTATAACAAAATATAAACATTGCTGCATCGATCCGATATAAAAATGATAGACAATATTTTTATTTTCACATGAAAATGTCCCTGTTATTTAAAAGAAAAAATGAGCTGTATTTGTATTGACATACCTATCTGTACGGCAATAAAAATGCGAGATTCGTACTCGAACAAAACACCATTGATTACACGATCCTAATCAAATTAAAACAAAACTCACATGATAAGAACACGTTAGTTTAATTAATTTTAAACACGAATTGATAGTTAACATCATTAAATGATAAAATCATTATAATACCAATGTCTTGATTTAAAAATTCTTTTTGAGATGTCTTTGATACGTTTTTAATCCCGTGAGATGATTTTATAATTGTAGGCGCATTGGAAACGAAACTTAATTTTTCGTGTGTTACATTATTTACCTGACAGCTTTTGCGTTTATATTATCCATTTATTTGAAATGCTTTCCCACAGTTTTCGCGTATAGAATTTCGTACAATTTCCCGAATCTTCTAATAAATTATCCGTCAAGAGAGTGCGTAATATTTTGACAGTTTACTTATCCGTACAGGCTCGAGATGGAGTCTGACAATATATTATCCGGATTATTTAACCCCCTGTATATCATCTTAATGTACAGCATATCTGTCTAAATGTAGTCATATGTAAAGCACGCATTTAGCAAAAGGCCTATCTTGCTCCAAACAGAAGTCGACATTCTACGATTGGTTTATATTATTGCTACTTACTAATAATTGTTGTATGTCAAATTATTCAGTTTTTGATATAATTTCTAGTTCACTTGTATTTATCGACTTGGATTTATTTCTATGTCCACCCAATCAAAAAAACTGAATAATGATACATTTCCATGGAAGCATATTCTGTTAGGGTGATCGATTTGGCCTACATTGGAATACTAAATGCTATAAAAAATCACCTATATATGTTACGGAAAGAAAAATAACAATGTATTTTAATTCTACATAAATTATTTTATATATTTGTTGATAGCTATTTCGGCTTACGCCTTCGTCAGAACTATGTTTAAAACGTGTATTAGAGATAGCTTATATACCTTTGCTAGACAGGGTGCCCCCTACATAATCTCTTTCTGTTGAAACCATACCTACGTCACATGAAAGAATTTAAATAAGTTTGATTTATTGGTCTAAAGTAATGGTGGGAAACAATAATTTGGGTATTTTTGGGTTATTGGATCGTGTGAAACCACTTAAAATCTGCAATGTCTAAGTGCATCTATTTTAAATTGTTTTAAGTTTATTGTTTGTTAAAGGTTTTAACAGAGGTGAACTATTAATTGTGATCTGATCGTTAAGAATTTCATTGGACTGATTATACCTATAAATTTCAAGCTGTTCCAATGCATTCAGTTTTAGGCCCTTATTGCAGGAATGTAAACGAATCGGGACCGAATTCGGATTATGTGCTAATTCTATAAGGTGATTTGCATATTGTGAATCAGTTTTTTCATTGTTAAAGGATCTAACATGTTCGATTGCGCGGGTAGAAATACGTCTCCCAGTCTGTCCGACATATACTAAATCACATGTACCGCAAGTCATCTTATATATACCGCTTCTATCAAGTGTATTAATCCTGTCTTAACTATTTTTAAGATGTGTACCTAAATTATTATTAACTTTAAATGCTACATTTACTGAATTTTTAATCTCGTGGTGAATTTTTTCACTAATACTCCCTAAGTAGTTAATTGATTTAAAGAAGCGGTTTTCTTGTATTAAGTTAGGGTAAATAAGTTTTCTAGCTAGTTTTAAACGTTTTTTATATAATAAGTTTGTTATCTAAATAGAAATACAACCTCCATGCTAGGTTTTAAAGATTTTATATACAATATAAAACTGAATTTACAAAAGCACCGGTCATAGTGCCGAGTGGTAACCACAGTAGAGCTACTGTGGGACTAAGTTCTGCAGAAAATGGTTCGAATGCTTTTACCGATGCTGTAATAAACATTTTTTTTCATCAATCTGAAGATTTATAAGCAAAAGACATAACTATATAACAAAACTGTAATAATAATAAAACATTTTTAGTACTTTTTCCACATCAAATATATTAGATCAGGACCGTTTCGCTCATGGCGAGCATTGTCAACTGACAGTCAGTTGACAGTGAATACCTTAAAAGTGAAAACTTAAGCATATTTCCATCATTTAATGTAAATAAAAACAGTGCGTAGAGAGAGGGTGACATTTCATAATTTAAACTAAAGACATTTATCCTGACACGGTGAAAAAATAGCAAAGTATTTTAACTCTACAGAAATTATATGATATATAGTTGATAGCTATTTCGGCTTACGCCATCGTCAGATATATCTAAAATACTTTGCTATTTTTTCACCGTATTGTAATGGAGTTCTACTAATAAATTATAATACAATCCAGACTTTAATCTTGCTTTTAAAAATCAATTCAATTAATTTGCAAATTATGATAAGTATTAAAGTAAAGTTTAATTATCAAGATGACAATCATTAATGAAGTTTGCCATTCATGTTGGATAATTTCAACCGTTTCAGATTGAAATGCTAAATGTATCCACTTCACACACAGAACCGCCTTAAAGCTATTTACTTCAGTGAAACACTACTTCGGATGGGATTTTAGAACCTTACCAAGGAAACTAAGTGACTGAGACATTTATCGGTCGTAAGTGATTCAGAAATCATGAGGTGTCTTTGTGATTAGGGTATAGCGTTGCATGAGTTATAACCGGGCCGCTTTGTCACGTTGTTTTGTATTAAATCATCTTGCTTACGGATGTTCTGATATGATTAAATGTGAACACATTAAAAGCATATAGATAGCAAAATCAAACTAATATGTGAATTAAATATATGTACTCTTTTGGCAATGAAAGAAGGAAAAAACAAGGTGACTTTTTTATCTTTTTAAACACTATTTAACATGTTAAGTGAAACTTTTTTCAATTAAAATAAATAGTTGAATACAAAAGACACTTATTTCTACCGAGTATAAATTGTAGATTAATTATCACCTTTAAAGAGCACTATTTTTTTAAAAACTCATTGTATCCAGGTAAGAGGCAGTTTACAAAAGTCTATCAATTGTCTATAATTTTCGATATGATGTCACTGACAATGATCAATGCGCAGCGATTTATTTAAGTTATTTAATCAATACAGTCAACCCTCCTACAGTACTGATATAGGGGTTTTTTCAAACTTACTTTATGTTATTCCATATTTACGAAACATATAATTTGCCTGAATACTACAGCACAAGTTATAAAATAACCACTTTATATCAAAGAGAGGAGGAGGGTTGAATATAATTTCAATTATTATCAATATAATAAATAAAAAAAAAATATGTGGGTAAAATAAATCGTGTGACATACATGAGTTATATTCACTTAAAACGGCCATGTTCTACAACAGTCGTACATTTTGTCCGTGAATTCGATTTGAATCCTTGAGAAATTTAATCAAAAATAGCAAATTTCACCATTCGGATACAAGTTCAAATCAGTTTTTCATATACCATTATTCAATTGTCTTTATTTCATTAATTTATTGTACATGATACGTTTTTTTAAGTAAACACGTATACTTTGTAAGCTGAACTATAATATATTTAAATATAAGTGAAAATCGACCAACTCATTTGCCTGATACAATACCAATGTTGCAATCATTTCTAATCTAACCAACGCTCGTTGATACACTTAACTGTAAACAGTATACTGTTAGTGTCAAAACAATTTACACGTATACTTCTGTCGCTAATCGATGCAGTAACCATTTTACACGTACGATCCCATTATTATTCAACTCTATTACGGCCAGCTGAGTAAATCAACGAGATTGCCCCAGTTCTCGTGAATTTGTATCATTCAATGTTTTGGCGAGCGTCCACTGGGCGCCGTGTCTCTTGATGATTTAAGTTGCCATTTCGTTTGAGAGCCATTGCTGTTTTGCAATTATTCACAAATAACACGTGGATCCATTAGAATTAATTTATCGTTAGTAAGCTTTTAATTACCAAAGACATTTTTTTTGTTTATGAAATATTGCTATCTGTGCGATTTATTTGCAGGTTATTGATTTGGTATTTTTAATTAAAACGATGTACATTTAGTAACTCTACTAAGTAATAAAAATGTATATTTTTAAAACTGTTGTTCATATTAACTATTTTAAAAAACTTTACACACATAAAAAAACCGAATCAACATTGTATTTACACCGATTATAATAGTACATAATTTTAAAAATCTCCCGTAAAAAGACAACGTTTATGATAGTCAAGATTGTCTCAGGAGTAGTCATATAAGATTTTATTGCTATGAATAATAGGGTTTTAAATAAATGTCGATTTATTCGCCACAAAACCAGTCTACAATGACTTGGCGTAATTTTAATGTCCCAATGCCCATTTCTAAATGGTTTCAAATGGTGATATAAGCAATGTGTGGTATACCACCACTTAACAACTATTGTGCATCACAGACAATCAGCCGGACTGTACTTGTGGGCACGCCCACCAGGACTCTAATCACATCCTATGGGACTGCCACCAAATGAATTCCGAACGAGCAGAACTGTTTGCTGTGGTCCGTCCTCACACGAGCCCAATAGGCCACGCTGACTTGCAAATAAGGCTTACTTCATTGCAGTTGAAAAATTTTCAAATTTATTCGGGCATCGATATAATCTCGATTCTTCACTAGAGACAATAAACTCGTCTAACACGACGGACTCTCAGTATACAGATTATACACAGGATACTCTGTATTAAACTGATTTCAGTGGCTGAGCTAGTCACTCCAAATTATTTTATTATTTTTATTTTATTTTCTATTTTCAAGCACACTTGTGCATAGTTCAAATCAATTCCATGCAGATCTGTGGTTAATTCCTTTGTCTAAGTCGATAGCGTTGTGAAAGGCGGCCATGAAACATTGGCTGCATATCACTATGGGTGGTGGTGGGAAAAACCAACTTGTTGTTGTGCACCACATCACTAAATATACTGTGGAAAAGTGTTTAGCAGTAAAGCAAATATACCTATAGTTGTAAATTAATCTTGTGTTATCCTTCAGCATGAAATTTTTTTTCTTCTAACCTGAAAAATTCCTAATGTTAAAAAAATATGATACATGACATTACAGCTGATGGGAATGCGCCATGCATTTGACAAATATAATAAAATAGTTCATTATATACAACAAAAACTGGCAACTCAAATGAATGACGCGGAACAGGTTCTAATAAAACAATGGTTGGCTTTGATTTCGACCACGTAGATTAAAAGTTGGAAGTATACAAGTTTATAGTGTTGGGTATGTATGAGTTCTCAACTCTTTACAAACTTTGCGATAGTAAGTCCGAAGATGCATCCGAAAGAGGCGAAACACGTATCACAGTCAGTAGCACAATACGTCGAATAATCAAAGTTATTTTAAATTAAGCAAAATTTGCGATAGTAGGTCCAAAGATGGCCCTGAAAGAAGCGAAACACGTGTTACAGTTACAGCACAGTACGTGGAATAATCAAAGTTTTTTTTAATTTTATATTAAAATGAACTTCCACAAAGGTACCGCCAAATCCGAAAGTAGTTCACAACTCGGTCCCGAACATGTAGAAAATGAAGTTTTTAAATTAATCATTTTTTTGTCTTTTTCAAGAAGGTTTGTACTATACGCGACAAGAGAGTACGTATTAAAATGAATTACATGATTTTGTGTCGATTCGTAGTGATTGTACCAATATAATACCTCTATAAAATGTCAGTGTATCGAGAGTGGTTCTCTTTCGAAATTGCAGAAGCCAATAAATTGAAGTGTAATGTACGAGGAATTTATTTGAAACTGCGGTTGCTCTTCAGTGCTTTCATCGCGTTCATCGTTTTGTTAAACAAGCGAATTCTGCAGCGTATCAACAAAACCCGCATTGTGAATTTTCTATCACGTTTTATAATCTCGATTGTGCCTATAAAAATTGAGCATAGAATTTTCTTTTCGAGATTTATTTTTATGGATTTTACAGCTGGAGCTTTTGTGTCGTGAAGCTTTTATTAATATAAGACATTGAAAAGACACCAAGTTTTAGTAAATAAAACTGAAAACAAAGCTATACCAATAAAAAAAAGTCATTACTTAAGCAAACTTTGCGATAGTTAGTCCGAAAATGCCTCTGAAAGAAGTGAAACACGTGTCACAGTTAGTAGCAGAATACGTGGAATAATCAAATTTATTTTCAATTTTATATGAAAACAAAGTTATTTATATCAATAACTGAAATGAATTACTATGTTTACTTTTATATTTCATTAATTAAAAATTGTCACAATGAGCATAAATGGACAATATAAAAGAAGAAGTAGTTCTACAACTGTGTATTATTTAGTTTAATCTGTCACTTCTTCAAAGTGTTATCGTCAATTATATATAATGGGATTAAAGTCTAAGAAGGATCAATTATGTCAGGTGGACTGTGGTTAAGTGTCAACATTGATAGCTTCGGTTGCTGAGCGCACGGCTTCGAATACCAGACTGGACAGTGCCATTTTTTTAATAGAATCATTGATTTCTCATCGGATACACGGATGCTTGTGTTCTCTTCAACTTTACAATACCCCCACACGATTCATGCGATCCTAATAATGAGACGTAGCGAGAGCAATAGGCTAACTGCTAGTCGAACTCTTTACATACCTACTCTCTTGGAAAAAGAGAGTTGTGCAATTGAGTTACAAGAAAATATTGTTGTGATAAACCCCATCGGAGTCAATATGCTCAACATTGCGAGCGGGCATAGTTAATAGAAACTTGGAGCATATGGACTCCTCACGTAGTTTATCTTAACATATATTGTTCTACGAGAACTGCTTTTCACTCAGTTGGTCAAGCTATCTTTTTCGAAGAGAGTAGGGGATGGAAAGGGTACGAGGACTCGGACAGGAATAGTGGCTAGCTAATCGCTCTCGCTTCGGTCCGTGGCACAATGGTCAAAGTTTTTGGCTGGCGTGCCAGATTGCCCGGGTTCGATTCCCGGTAAAAGCAGATTTTTTCAGTGGATAAATCTGTTCAAAGGCATGGATGTTTGTATTATTGAAAATCCTTTCCACCTTTCCTTAGCAATATACCACTGCAAAAAACATTACTTATATTTGATGCATCACAACGAACATTTCCATTTCAATGTTGATTGTGAGCAATGGAGATTTGTAGTCTTTTTTTTAAATTATCGGTATGGATACGATCGTGGTTTAATCAAAATATCGAAGTTAGTTTTTTTATCATTCAGTCATATTTCAATAAAGTATATATTTTTGTGTTTAAAATAAAGTATACGTTAAAAATATGGCGAGAGTAAATGATGTTGCTGCATTTCTATTTTTGAATCATTTAAATGACGTACATATAAGTACCCATTTTAGTTTGTATGACATAAGTCCAAAATTGCCTAAAAATGTTTTAAGTAAAAAATTGTGCTCACGTACAATGTTTTCCATACCAAAGAAAATCTGATAACTAATCCACTAACGACAGTAACTCGTAAGCAAAACGAAAATATATACATACGTTTTACGATTAAACTAATTATAAGGGTTACTGGGATAGACACTCAATGTATCTTTCATGCCAGACAGCGTCCGCCAAATAGTGAATGAAGCCCACATATTCATGGACGAATTCGAACGTAACGCATTACGATGTCTCGGTAGATTATTGTGTGGTTTTATGTCTGTCTTTACTTCCCCTGAGCAAATAGTAAATCGAGATGTGGTTGTAAAAATAGGAGATGGAAGAAGATAATATCACAGAAAAACAGGTCTATGAAATGTTGTTCGCAAAATATGTACGACTTATTTTTTGTTGTTCTGCAAGTATTTAAATTTGACTCGGAATATAAATCATGTTTACTGATAACATGTTTATTATACGTATAAAACGTAGTGTAATGTGTTTGAAAGATAAATATGGTAATGTAATGACATAACTATATATTAGGTTGTCTAGATCTAAAACATATTTCGGTGAAAAAATAGCAAAGTATTTTAGTTCTACAGAAATTATATGATATATGGTTGATAGCTATTTTGGCTTACGCCTACGTTAGGCGATTGCGAAACGATGGCAGAAAAATAGCTATTAACCATATATCATATAATTTTCGAAGAACTAAAATACTTTGCTATTTTTTCACTATAGTAAAAGTAAATGCCAATTCAATCAATAAAACATATGTACATAGTTCAAGACGAAGAAATCTTATTTAAGGATGTCGTGTTTTAAAAATATTTTTGAAAGTATTTTCACCATCTACTATTATCGATTAAGATGAGACATATTCGCTATTTTATATTTCAAAATATGACATTTTTTCAATTGTCCAAGAGTAGTTTGAAACTCTTGAACAAGTTAACATCTCCGAATACATGACCAAAATGAATAATTTGTCAAATATTTTTATCTTTTCAGTTTTCTCAATGATTTATAATAATCATTAAGAGTAGTGAAACCTGAGTTAATACGTCAATAATTTTTCATTGTTAACAAATTGATATTCCTTCTCTAACCGTGGAAGCCTAACAATGCACTCAGATAATAAAATATGATTTTCCAAGACATAGAAATAAATCAACTTTTAATTTGATAACTTTTTAAAAATAAATTTGTAATCAGTGGATAATGCTCGCGATGTAAGAAATCTTTTTTCATGATAATTCTATGAAAAAATCGATATCTGATACATTTAACAAAGGGCGTTGTATCTATTTATTTAATTTTTGACTGTCTGTCATCGTATTTGTCTCTGATTGGCTGTGGTCATATATTCTTTTTTCGAAAGATTCAAATTACAAAAAACAAACAAAAGTCAGATTCGAATGATTTGAAATTCAATGTTTATTATATTAGCATTTGTTTTATTAGAACTGTAACCACATAATATGAGCACAAATTTCCTGGTGGAATCACTCAAATAGTCATAAAAAGTAATTGTGTAATAAAACTGTAATATTTATTAGTTTTGCGAATAAATAAACACAACTGTACGAATGCAATAATCAAAACCATTTGTTAGTTCAGTTGTATCTAAATGTGAGTATTAAATTTTATCATTTAGTTGGGTGTAAATGGTGAATTAAAATATTTTTATTTGCAATTTTTTATGTTGCGTTTTTTATTTATCATACATTTTTTATGGACTGACCATCCAACAAAATAGTTTTGAAAAAAAGAAGCAACTCTTCTTTGCAATTGAAAAAACTTTTTTTATATCTAACATATTAAACAACTTCAAAATTGTTTCGGAATATAAACGCGTTTTCATCATTATTCATGTAACGTATGCAGTTTTTTGAAACATTAAAAAGAAGAAAAAAAACATTTACCATAAAATAATCTTTCTTGCATTCAAACTTATCATATTTCAACATTGAAATCAGAATTTTAAGCTTTGTATAAAAGTTTATTTTAAAGTTGGGCGAGTGAAGTATGTGGGTACATAAGTTATTTTAATAACTATATAAATCATGTAACTATTTTACGAACTTTTTTTAATGCCGCTGGTAAAGCTTCACTCTACACGTATGTTGTTTGATAAGTAAACCGATTTTATAAACTTTTTGTTTTTTTAATTTTATTTAGAATATGTAAAGATAGAATCACTGTAATAATTCATCGATGAAAAATGATTTCACATTATATTATTACACTATAATTTTTTTTGAATTTAAGCAACAATTCATGTTGACAGGACGGATCATAAATCAATACTATAAATATTTAAATGTTGTGCTTTCAAAAAAGAATTTCAATACAATTTCATAACAAAAATTTTCAGTGAATCAAGAGACGAGATAAAAAACGATATTACTCAAAAATTGTTCTATTATCGCTGTCATCTTTTCGTTTTTCATTATTAACTGTAAATATCAAAACTGACGCTAAATCTTATATATAAAACCGAAACGGCGTATGTATTTATTTATATGGGTCTGTAATTCCCTTTTGCATTGTTGGTCATTAAGTTGCCATAAAAAAGAATATGAAAGAAAATATGTCTGAATTTTTATCGGCGAAGACATTTAGTCAAAATGTAATAAATTAGTCTTCTACTGAACTTTTCCCGGCTTTTATTATTAATAATAATGTTTATTATTTACGTGAAGGTATTATTTGACATTTCTTTGACAGCAAATTAGATTTTTTCCTTGATTTTGGACATTTTAATGGGCGAGAATGGGGCTGTCAATATTTGAAAGGGGCTGTCAAATGTCAATGCCAGTCTGAAATGTTCATTTTAATTCCATTTTAATTGACCTAGACTTTTGAATTTTGAAAAAAATTGTTTCAACTTGGCCCGTCTGAATTTACGCGCCGAGGTGAACATAACCCCAAACTGGTCCGAGCGAAGCCGGGTAGCAATACTAGTATTTTATATATTCGTGATTGGGATTTTTTTGGCTTTTCACCAACGTCACAACTTGGATGTTGAAAATTTTAAATTATTATCAGCAAAGCTTTTTTAGCAGTATCGTTTTTTTATATGTATAATTTCACGAGTTAAATGTCATCTTGGTTCAATATAAATACCGCTTTTGATTAATATTTTTATCAGGCTATTTATATATAGATATAGACGTGTGAGTTGCTTGAGTTATGAAGACAATAAATTAAATACTTAGGTTTATCATAATTATGAAGCTTTAAACCGAGACAGGACGGAACTTTTTCGTGTCCGTGGTGGTTTGGTATATGGTAAAATGCTGAGATACCTCCATTAAGAGACCATATGCTCCACATTGGGAGCGGAAATGTATAAAAAGTTTAATTTACAGTACAGTAACGCCTGTGTCGTGACTCCAGCATGAGGCTTCGGTCATCCGATCAAATGTGTTTCATTATAAAGAAACACGCTCCAAAGGTACTGATTTTCTGTACAAATTAAGTGCATCGATATGTTTATCTTGAAAATGTTTGATTGGACGTAAAGTCAAAAGTTTTGAAGAACCTCTGATCGCGACGAAAAACAATAACCGGGACAAAATACCAAGCCGGCCGGGACGCCAAAACCAATGGTTAAAACCAGGACGTGTGGTATGCCTAACAATTTCCAATAATAGTTTTCTTTTGTTTATAACTACGAGTTCCATATCAGTTCTACGGAAGATTAGTGGAATAAGTTTATACTTCAAATGAGGGGTTTAAATGCATAACCGCCTCTCTCCACAAAGTAAAATTGTTCAGCAATCGAAAAAAATGTATAATATTAGAATAATTTGCAAAGGGAACAAAAACGTTTGTATGGTGAGAGGGCGATAGGTCAGTGTTCCTTGGCTTGTGATTTGTGCATTTAGATTGTGGCGGTTTTGAACTTCACATATGGTGGAGAGAGGCGGTTATGCATTTGATCGTCATTTTCGATGTCGATTTTAAATGGCTTAGAGATCATTTTTCGTTGGTTTGAAGATTGCAGGGCATAGAACGTAAGAACCGGATCATTAATCAAATCATTACCTCAAAAATGATAATATATGGATAGAGATAGGAGATATGCATTTAAACCCCTCAAATAGTCTTTAATTTTCTTTAAATTGTTGATGGATATCACTACAAAGTCATTTAATTTAATTAAAAGCAAAAAAAAAACAAAATGGTCTAAAAAGCTTCAAAAAACATGTCTAGCAGTCACATTTCGGCCCACTTTTTTGCTTGTATGCATTATTCATAAATTAATTGGCAAATTCATATATCTGCCAGTCACTAAAGCAAGGCGTGAAAATCGAACGAATCTTCATTTTTTAAATATTAAAACAAGGCTCAAAGCTTGCATACATTAAGCAACATTCATTCATCAGAAGAAATATTTTTAAACTATTTATTTAAACTGAAAAAATATTTAAATACTCATTTTTTCGCTCACTTTTAAATTCGGCAATATTATTTTTATACCGAAGCTAAAAATAATATTCTTTTCAGTCTACTTTATTTTGTGCAAATATTCATTTAGTCGTTTGTATTCTCTATTTTGAATAAAAATTCTTCAGCTATTTTCTAATTTACTTATGCGTGACTTGAAAATATATTAAGCTTGTTATACACAACTGCGACAGTCAATATTAATACAAATTCCAACCGCTTGCAGATCGCAGCTAGTTTCGAGAGATTCTAAAAATGGCAATTAGAACACCGAATTGCATACTGGCTAGTCAAAAGAAAATGATTGATAGCATTGACATTAAATTTGCCAAGTTGACTCACTATAACAATAGCTTCGTTGAATTTACTTTTTGTGAGCGCTTAAAACGATCACTGGCTGAGTGAAACTGGTTGTGATAGTTCATTTTTTAGGATTATATACACATATATTAAAATTGTTTCAATTTCCATGTATAATTGTCTGCCAGATTTGTAGTTCTAATCAATAGATCATACAGACTTAATAGTGGAAAAAGCTTTGATGAGAATTCCCAATTGTTTTATCAAATTTTATCTTTCGTTGTCAGATCCGTGGTCAAGTAGCAAATTCGCAGGCTTTTGTTGCGGATCTCACAAAATCGAATCTTAGTATTCACAGTTTTGTTAATTCATTTTTTTTGTCTACGTTCAACAGCATGGGTACCTTAAACTCTTTTCTAGCCATCCAATCCTAAAAACTTGGTGTACTGAAAGCGATTGGCTAACCACTTGTTTTGTCCTAGAATTCTCTTCGAAAAAGTTAATGTATGGAGAATTTGCATTACGAGTATAAATGATCTACATATAAGAGCAGACATGATAAAACAGAAATTTACATGCTGAAACAATAATATAGCATTAATTACTTATAATATTTCCAGATGAATAATTTATGTTTGTCCGTGTTTCTATGTAACAATTTAACCTCTTCATCTGCATCGAACGAGTGATTCTCAACATTTCTACGTCGGTAAAACTTCCTGAACAATAAAAATAAGAGTGGCTGAACATTAAGGCGCTTTTACATTGTATAAAAACACCTCAACATTTATTATTTTAAATGTCTGAAAATGCTGAAAGGCGAAACTTTGTTTGCTAGCGACAAAACTCATGGAAAATTACAACATTAAAAAGATTCAAATTTGATATTTGTAATATTTTAAAAACACAAAACTCACTTTCAAGCTTTAATTATAATATTAATTATTTAGTTAATGTTTTTCTTCATAACTGTAGGCAAAGAATTAAAATTATTTGTGTGTGTGAAAACATAATACATATACAGTTACTTGTTCCATAAATAATTAAAAAAAACGTTTTTTTTCGAATAACATTATTTATTATTCGATGTCAGTGTCAGTTTGAATAAATCTCTAGCAAGCAATGTTTTCATCGCAAATCCTTCACATATCATCTGAAGGCCATACATATCTATATAAGGAATCTTATACATCAATAAGCTAAACCTTTTTATTTTAGCCTGAGCTTTATAAATGTTGTCATCAATTTGAGTGCGTCTAAGTTGTAAAGGTCTGGCGATAGTATAACACAAAACACGACACGTTATTAATTACGTGGGAATTTATCAATTTGTAAACAGTTCCAAATTGTAGAAAGTAAATAGTATTTTACTCTAACCGATAATGAATCACAGATTGGCAGTATACTTTATTTTATAATATTCTGTATTTAATCATCGATGCGCTAGTAGTATGAAAAATAAATATTTCGAGTGGACACCGTTTTATGATTGGTTATTATCACTCATCGTTTCTCACCCGTTTGAAGTTTTAGAGACGAGCGTTTTCATGAAACAATGGGAAAATTATTTGAATGGTGTACCGGAAAAGAATGTCGTTTTTTTGATGAAACTATTTGATATGATTAAAATATTTATTTATCAAAAAATGGTCCAAAATATAATTTCCTTGACTTTTTTCCACTAATCTGTAATTTTTTTTGTCCTTCTTTCGTAAAATAAAGCTGGTTGTTAGGCAAAATACTCGTATATGCCCAATTTTACCCCTCCATAACTTCAATATTCTTTGTCATTGAAACGTGTGGCATCGACCAAAAAAAATGATAATCGGATGGAGCAATGTCCGATGAATATGGTGGGTGACATATAGTCTTCCTCGATCCCAGGTTCTTAATTTTTTTATTTGGTTAATTTTGTAGCGTTTGATGGTGCGCCATCTTGCTGCAAAAACACTTGTCCACGTGCTAGTGCGGGTATTTTTTTTATTTCTGCATAAAAACGTGGAAATCGTTCAAATAAACTTGTGCGTTTATTGAATATTGGATGAATGGAAAAATGGAAAAGGATATTTTTTTACTAAATTCTGCACACGGTAAAATGCTATACATTGTAAATATGGGTGATATTTTTTTTTTTTAATTCACATTACACTCCTGGTATGAGTATTTATCGAATCAACCCAAAATATACTGTCAAAGATTGACTGACGAAACAGAACTGACCATTCATGAACGATAACAAAAAAACGACATTCTTTTCCGGTACACCTATTATACCATTATGACTATTAATTTTAGAATAGGTTCAGTTTTAAAGTGCAATTTTACAATATTGTGGATGAAGACGTTTTAAATACTTACGTACATCTAATGCTTCCAAAATAAAATCAAAATATAATCGATCAAGCGTGAACGAATCACTTCCACTAACGACCTGGGTTTCACCAGCTGGCATCTCCAATCACAAAATATTATCAATTATGCGCCATGAATTTGAAAATAATAATATAAATAGAACATAATATATAATAAAACATGAAAATTATTCTACATGGAATGGCATAATTAAAAAGTGAAAAACCATGTTCACTCCTGAAAATTTTCACCAGCCGGAGAGCCCCTGTAACTGGTGACTCAAATGACCTACGCGAGAAACTACTTCTGATAAAAAAATGTTTGACTTTGGTAACGATTAATATAAACGTTCACTTTCATTCAGCATGAAAATGCCGAAAGATGAAACCTGTGTCGTTGTAACAAAATTTTGACTGTTAAAAAATTGTAATTTAGTTTTAAAATTATCTCGGTTTGAATTTGTAAATGAAATTTGATCGCTCATTGTTACACATGTTACACAGTTCAAAAATGTTTATATTTTGTTATCATGATTGAACAAACTTTCAAAATACTTTCATCAGCTAAAACTTTAAGTCACTTTTTTGCTAACAGAGGTTTTTGCCTTAATCTGAAAAAATATAAAGCACATCATTTTTTTATAAATGAAACAAGCTTATATAATTACATTATATATCTGATTCAGCGATTTTACATAATCCCATGTTTATTTTGAATTGAGATCAATAATTCACTTATTTGAAATTTGTATTTCTGATATATCCAATAACTTAAGATAATTTTTCATATTATTTCGTGTAAAAAAATGTTTGAAAGCGTGCCGTTCAGTACATGCTTAGCTAAGTACTTGTTTTGATCGAGATAAATTCGTGTATCTCTACTCTCTGTAAAAACAATACGACTAGACGCTACTTGTTGAGTAACCGCTGTTGAGATACTCAATTATATGTCCATAAGCTCCTCATTTGGAAGCGACAGGGAAAAATATACGTCAAAATAATTATCAGATGTTTTGGAAACCTTATTGATAACGACGTAATAATATCACCAGGCCCTCTTAGGCTTTGCTAAAATAATCCACTTAAGTTTCAAATTTAGAATTATTGGAAATTTGAGAAATCATAAATCTTTATCAAAACATGTCGAACCACAAAATGCTGATACTGATTTAGCACTAAAGTGAATTAAATATATTTCTACAACATTAAGCCGCCACTTTGCATGGTCAGTGGTCGACGGCAGGCGAACAAAATTTAATTCTCAAATTCAAATATCTGAAGCCACTTAAATTCAGATTTTAGTATTACATTTCGATTTTGTAAAATACATAATGCCTCCAGGGTGTTTTCGGGGGGTGGGCCATATTAATTCTTGGATGATATTATGTTAAATGAAGGTCAGTCTAGGAGTTGTTATTCAGACCTAATCCACGATGTTTCTGATGGTAATCTTACCATCAACCCATCAAAATTCTGCTTAAACGTGTGAGATAGTGTGCCTTAATAAATGGCTAAATATACGCTTTTATTAATGTAATTCATAACGAATATCAAATATTACATTCATAAATAATTATTATCGGCTGTGACGTCTAGAAATAAATAAATTTTTATTCGTGCTATTAAATCATATTAAACTGAATGAGTTTTCTTATAAGTTAGTATATTAATCAACAACAAAAAAAAACGTTTCAATTATGTATATGTATTTTATGAAACTCCAGCGTTCTTTGTGTTGATATAATAATTCTATCAATCATTGTCATATTGTAAGCGAAACGTAATGCTATGGACGAATTTTCAGTAGAAACAAAACGTTTGTCAAAATTTACTTGTTCTTATATAAATCACACATCCAGTTGCTTGTGGTCGAGTGGTCAACATTATATATTTTGGTTATGGCGTACAATGCCTTTTCAGTACGGACAATTTTGTAAAGTTAATTGGTTTGTATAATATAGACATTTCCAAGTTATCAGCTGGTCATTAGTATTTATGACACTTCACTGAAAATACCTGATAATTATTATTTACCCATGTAACTTATTGAAACTCATTAACATCAAAACTTTTCCTAATTCATACACTTTTATTTTTATATATAAACGATACACACTGTTTACAACGCATCAGTTCAAGTTCATTCGTACATTTGAAAGGCCTGAAAATGCCGATGGGCACAACCCGGGTCGCTAACTCATGAAAGGGTATGTGTAAATAAATATTTAAAAAAAATAGTTGAAAGCGCCATTGCATCAGATATGTATTGTTTTAAAAATCACATCATAAGCTAGATGAGAATTTTAAATTACATTCAAAACAAACCTAAGAAGAAAATACATCTCACGCACCAGTGCCCAAGATATCAAATGTTAAATTTGAATTGTTAATTTTCACACTGTATGTACAAGCTGTATCAAAATTGACCCGAGTTTTGCCTTTCGTCATATTCATGAAATCAAGTGAACGGTCATGGTGTAAAAATATCACACTTTTATTAATTAACTCACTCCGTCAATATTTCAAAAAGAAAAAAAGTCTTGCTGGAACTCATAAATTTGGAAATTGTCAGATAAATTTAGAGAGTGTCTCTTACGACAAAAGTGTGATCCATACTAAAATGGGACGAATCGTGAGCGATTACTTGAGTCCTATCCCAGCCCGAGTCTTCCATCTTTAATGCCTCTAAAAAAGAGGAGACTGAAATGCAACCAGTTCTTGTAAAGCAACTTTTGTGTAGATGACTCCATTGGAAGCGAACATTCTCAAAACAATAATGATTATTGTGCTGAGCACAGTTTTATCAAAAATAAGGTGGAACCTAAATAAATAAACACGCAGTAGTAACAAAAAGTGTATTTATTTCATTTGAAATGGCTAAGAAAACAAAATCATTCGACCATCCGCTGTAAATGTATCATCAAATTCTTTATCTACAAAGGCAGACTGAAATCTAATCGTAAAAAATAGCTAAAAGTTCTTTCAAATTTATTCCGATTGAGGAAGATTACACAGCCTTTTGTGTATGGTGGAAACATTTAAACGTATTGTATTGAAATGTACGAGACAGCTGAAATGGTAATTTGATAGTTTGAAAATAAACTATTTTCATGTTAACTCTTGGTTGGTTAATAAGATAATTTCATAGTATTATATTCCACGGTAGAATTAACACTTTGTTTACGGGATTTTTCAATTACCATAGTAATTACGCACAAATTTGTGCACACCGTAAACAATGGGTTAACTGGCGTGTGACAATTGATCGGAAAGAATACTAGACAAGATAAATAGTCGATTTTTTGTATTTTCTATATGATACAACGGAATTTTTAATGTAATTGCTTTTAAATTAAGCATTAATAGTGACACACGTCTCAAAAATACTCAAGTTGTATCTTTCAAAATTCACCTACACTACCATATTTATTTGTTGAATTTCTTTTAAATGTTATTTAAAAAAAATCTAATACCGATATCTAAAATGGAACACCAAAATATTGGTTTTAATATATGCTAACGATACAGAAATCTCTAATCCCATATTAAACCAAATCGATCGTACAAGTCACTCAAATAAAGCTGATCATATGTTTAGATTCTAGAACATTCACTCAGTACAATAAAACTATATAATTGCTTTATGTTTTTAACGTACTTTGAAAACTATTTATGACAAAAGCAGAAAGTCTTCCAAAATAACTAATTTAACTTGAAAGTAGATTTGAATAGTTTCTTTTTGCCAAATGACAATCGGTAATAAAATACTTAATAAAAATACAATACTTTTAACATAAGATAAATCTACTTAAAAATCCGTTTATTATTTTGTAAAATAATTTATTCAACAACGAGCCTTAAAGTTCAAGTTGTTAATTTTCTATGAATATGAATTAACGTTGAAATAAAAATTAGAGATTTCATTATTTTTCGTTACATCTCACAATAGCCAGCCCACGCTTATTTAATTGTAAATATTTACTTTTACTATGAAACACTTATTTTCAAAAACTTTGAGTTTTCATTGAACTATCGATATTTTGCGATTTAAAAAATAAGCTCTTTTACACTAACATTCAAGGTAAGCTTTTTTAAACTTTGTTATTCATTGAATAAATAAATAAATCAAAATCTTCTGTAACTTATTTGTAATAAAAAGAACTTCCTAAATATTTGTAATAGTTTAAGCTAAAACATTTTTCTTTGCTAAATTAACAGTTTTAAGACGTATCATAAAATATTCAAATAAACGACTTAATTGAATTACATAAAACTATCTAGAATCTAGATTCTAGATCAATCAATTGGCACATTTTATAATTCACTCTTTTTTACGTTGTTTTATCGTCAATCTAATTTATGAGTAATTCCTAACTCAATTTTCAGTTGACATTACAGAAGAGTTGACAATATCAGAAAAAAACAAAAGCTTACTTTTATCATTTTTTTTTTATCAAATATTGGAATTATGTCGAAGTGTCAAATGTCGATGGGTTTCAAAATGTCAAAAAAGTCTAGTTTAACTTAGAATTTTCTTTTTTGTTTATTTATTCCAAGCCATGTCGATCCCAAAATGGAGTTCGCGTATCTCCAAAGAAGATGATTCTTCGTAATAATTTTAGTGTCTGAAATAACTGATGCTAAGCCTTTCGCTAAGCTAAGTTTTTCGAAACGCTTGGATAATTCTTGATCACTCTTGATTTTTACTGATACAAAGATATCTATTTCAATTGTGAAAAAGTAAAATAAATGCATTTTTTTCATTTTATTATCCATTTGTCATAGAAAATAGTCGCACATAATGTCAAAGATAAATTGTCGTTCATTTTTTTTTGAAGTAATATCGATCATCAACGATGAGGAATTTTCTTCTCGATGACCCTCCATAGGTCCAAATAAAAAGTAAGCTGACCTCTTGAACTGTAGCGATCGCGCTCTCCTGTCAGCAGCGATGGGAAGGGAATACAACATGTATGTACATATATAAAAAAAACGGGAAGAGCTTGAGAACTCAAAACTCCATCAAGTAGATATCCAAAAAGAAAGACGTTTTTTATGCGACTCAATAATATTTAAGACCAACTAACGTTTTTTTACCTAAGCTATACATATAAGTCCGGTCCGTGGCGCAGTGGCAACGGCTTTGACTTGCGTGCCGGACCGCCTGGGTTCGATTCCCGGTACGAGCGGATTTTTTCAGTCGATAAATCTATTCAAAGGCATGGGTGTTTGTGTTGTTAAAAATCCCTTCCCACCTTTCCGATCCCAAAGAACGACGCATAGTGACAGCGATTGGCTAATCACTAGTCCTGTCCGAGTCTTTGTATCCTTTCCATCCCTACTCTCTTCGAAAAAGAGAGGTTGAGCAACTGAGTAACAAGCAGTTCTCGTAGAAAAACATATGTTGAGATAAACTCCGTGAGGAGTCCATATGCTCCAAGTTGGGAGCGGACATGGTTAGAAAAAATACATATACGTCATATTCTCAATTCTGTTTTGTGATTGATATTATAATTGTTATAACCACTCGTATAAACCCTTTGCACTCCTCGATATATTATTTTTCCTTCCAGAAACTCTATAATCGATTGATAACACAGGTTTTTCGTATTTATTAGTATGGTAAAACGAAATACCGAAAAGTACACCACATAATGACATATTACTAACTAAATAATTATATAGGGTCTTTTTATAAGGACGCTTAGTTTTGAAATGTAAATAAAACAAGTTGTTTGTGAGATTTCGACTAAATTTTAATTTCATTTGTAAGTATATTTTACAGCATTAAATATGGAATATAGCATCAAATGTCTGCCAATATTCATTCATTATAAAATGGGCCATGTCGCTAAAGTTGACTTTTTTGACAAATTTGGGTAAACTTCCAACTGCTCCAGAACCCAATCAGGCGTTGTCTGTGGTCGTTTACCTGAAGTTCCTTGGTTAGTTGGATTTTATACGGGTGCAGACATAAGGCCCGATTCAAAATTCGCCAAGTTGAAGTCGCAGAAAAGCCAAGTTCTTATGAACAACGAGAAATAAGCTGCCTTGGGTTTTCCTGTACACTTTCACACACAGCAGCAATGTTTTCAACAGATATTGAATTTTGATGACGTACAGGTAGGTGTTGGCCGATTATTTACCAAACTGGTTCACTCAAATTTGGCCACTAAACAATGAATAATCTACTCAGCAGGACAAAGTAACATATTTTGAGCGTCCCTATTGAAATACCCTTTATAAGAGACACAATAAGTACGGTTTTTGAATATTAAAAATTATTAAAAAATAATTTCCTCCGCTCCGTTTTCTTGATACGTTGTTAGGTAGCAAGCACCGCGTTATTATTTCATTATTTTGAATCCTGTTCTATCCCCTATTTTAAGCATCAAGCTAGGGATTTGACTCACGAACCATTATCCCAGGGCTTAAACAAATCGCCGCTATACGATTGGTTCGTCGAAAATCCGTTTCAGCGTAACAATATGATGATGCACCTCAATTAATATTTTCAATATATATAAATACATTGTTTTGATATATATGATATTATTGTATAAAAAAACTTATTCGACTTTGAATCTTATTATTATTAAAAATAAATAAACAATTTTTGTAATTTATTACTGTGTTTGAAAGTGCTCAATATAATCAAATTTCAATTGGTTTAAATTTGTACATTTCAACGAGTTTTGTCACTAACGACCCGGGTTTCGTCTTTTTACATTTTCAAGCATTCAAGATCTCACCGATCGAAAACTGATTTCTTTTTAATATCTTATTTTGAATCGTTTGTTTTTTTTTTACTTTTGTATAAGTTTTGTGGCAAGCGACATTTTTGACTTCTTCACTGTCAAGAACTGTCTGTACAAGTTCATTCGTACACTTTAATGCGTGAAGAAGCCGAAAGGCGAAACCCGGATCGTTAGCGACAAAACTCATGGAAAAGGATAATTTTCAAACGATTTTAAATTTGATATTGAAATTCAATCTAAATCCTAAATTATTTATAGTAAAACAAAACGTTTTTTATGTGCCACGCATTATAATTGATGGAAGGTTCCTAATAACCAAAAACTGCGTATTGTTTATAATGCTAATATATGTATATATATAAAGTTTGTATACGTAAAATATATTGCTTTTTTTCACCGTCATATAATGGAGTTCTGCCAAATGAATGCCAATTCAATCAATTATCGAATAAGGGTTTTAAAAATAACCCTTGTAAAACGTCCAAGTGACAGTCAAACTTTTGGTGTCGATTGGAGAGAAAATGTGAGGATTACGTACACAAAAAATAGCACGGTGAAAAAATAAATTTGATTTGTAAAAGGAATTCTCGTGAGGCTGATATGCAAATATGACAGAATCTGGAAGCCGTGTCTCGAGAAAACAGGCAAATGATTGGCAGCCATTGTACAACTACCAATTTAATTTTGAAATATGTTTTAAACATGCGTTCATGCTTAAATCCTCTTTTTAAATCGACAATTTTAGTATCCTTTAAGTAAGTATATGTCTGTGACAGTAAATTACTATTTAATATATTTTTAAAAAATCAGTAAGCCAAAGCTCGCCATCAAAGATAAATTGTGGCTGTTTAAAAATAGGTAAAATTGATTACAAGTGAAACGTGTTTTTTATCTCTCCTGAAAATTTGAGAAAGATAAGTTAGGTTTATTTGCTTCTAAGAGGCCGAATTAATTCACGAGCTTAGGACTGATTTCGCTTATCGCGAGTATTAACAATTTCATAATTAGTATTGGTTTCATCAAGCAATCGTAAAGTTTTAGTTTAAAAAAAATACTTCCACATACATATATACATAGTCAAGATCAGTACTGTTTTATTTTCACCAAGAACTATCGAGAGTTTAGAAGCTTAAAAGTTTTAAAATATAGGGTGAAGTAGTTTTACAATTGAGCCCTTGAGAGATGAAGTGAGCCAAGTCTAAAAATGATGAAACTGTTCTATTAAAATTTCCAGTTCAATCACGTTTTTACTTGGTTTTTTTCACATAACGTGGAAGCTTACTGCATTAATGAAATAATGATTGAAACAAATTAATAAATTCACCGATTACATATCATTTTAACCCTTGAGAAGTAAAGTGACCCAAGTAGCAAAATGATAAAACTTTTATATTAGCTCAGAGCATACTTTTATTTGATGAAAAACGTACTATTATAGTGTGTTTTTAATAATCTTTACTTAATGATACTTCAAGACCTGAATAGTATGATGCCATTTGAATCACTTCTCAGGGACTCAATTTTTTGGTCTTATGAGATAGTCATATACAAATTGTCTTGACAGTAAAGATACTAAGTATGTATATATCATTAGTTAAATTGAACCTTTTATTCACAAATGAATCACTGATAATTCCAATACGCGTACTCAATATTAAATACCGAAATAATTGTGTTGATATATTTTTTTATAGACTAACTCTCAAACTTTGCTTAATCCAGGAACTACACAAGTGAGAAATTTCAACAACTAGACGCTACCTGAAAGTCGGATTTGTAAAATTCAATGCTTGCGGTTTTAAGTTGAGTGGGAAGGTAACGACGCTGGATACAGACCATATTCAAAACGGCTTTTAGGTAGATTTCATTTGAATACAAAATGTCAAAGGCCCAAAACTTTAGCGACGACAACCTTTTGTCGAAAGAATTTTTAATCAAAACTTCAGTTTATGAAACATTAAACAATTTGTCGGATTAATAAGCTTTTCAACAGATTACTTTCAGTTGATTTAGTAATTTTATGAAAAATTGCGAAATCTGACATTCCTATAATTTCATTAGTGTCATAGCTACGACAAGGGAAGTGTAATGATAAAATAAAAGCTCACGCAAGTGGCCGACGTAAACTCGCCGACACTAGCGCACAATAAAACATTATTTCGTATTTTTGACTGCTCATTTTAAGAAATATACTTACTTAAGATAACCTTTCTACAAACATTGAATCTCATTTAAAATTAATTGATATTTTTACAATCCTATCAAATAATATAAGGTTATTCGACAATGTGAAATTTTCAAACTTTATATAAATAATTAGACAGTATTATATATGAGCGTTTATCTGCAATAGGAGTAAATTATAACCCTTAAAAAGAAACTCTAATAGTATTGAAATGTAATGTGTATTTGATAATGTCTATATTTGTGAATGGCCTTATTATTTTAAGATTTTGTTTTAACTCTCTGATATATTTTTTCGTTATGATTTTCAAGCTGTTGTGTTTTTATTATTTTTATTCGTGTATCAAAGTATTAAAACAAATATTTTTTTTATTTAAAATGTTTCAATTATTGGTGTTGCGCGTTGACGTCAGCGCGCTTTTATCCCGCGCGCAACGTCGCTGCATTCTTTAAAGATGTCCATTGACTTATACCATGTATATATTCACTATTTAAGACCTCAGTTAGTGCTCTAATTATCACATCCTACTCGAAGCTTATGTAGAATAATACGTATCTATAATCTAAGCTGTGTAGTCTATAAATATCCACAGTTATGGGTACCAGCTTCATCAGTATCGGCTTGATCCTTAAGATTAGTGATATTGACTGTGTTAATGTCTAAATCAGTGCTATACAATCTATCTAGCAGATGTTCCGCATCTATAATTTTTCTTTTTTTTCACGGATTGCACAGTATAAAATATAAATGTTTAATCGATATATTTTCCGTGTGCAACCAAACAGAGTGTATCAGTTGCGTAACATATAAGCAAATAAATCAAGACACCTGCAGTTATAATGTGTATTATTTGTGATTTCATGTCATCGTATTCTGAATTATCCATTAGCCGTCTCTTTAAGTTACTGATTTTAGAGTATTTTAAAAAAATAAGCACAGTAATATTGTCTGAATCACATGCAATTATAAGAGGTAATAATAACGTCTATTTATATGGTGGTGTTTTCAAAGTTTCATTAGTAGATATAGCCATTCATTAAGTGGGTATTTTGTTCACAAGCCACGACATATTAATCGAAAAACATCGAAATTTAATGTAAGTACAGAATTCACAACAGTGAACTACCGCCAAGCTAAGTAAAACAAGTCATATATTATAGTCGATACAAGAGAACATGATATCCAGCTGTCGTTGTGTCAAAGTTTTACATGTCATACACAAGGGAAATTTGGATCTCAGCTTGTATCTACAGTGACTGAAAAGAGTTATATTCAAATACCTTTCGAAAAATGCAAAAGTTGACCACGTAAAAATAAGCACCAATACAATACATTGTTGTATCTTATTAACTCAATCGAACAGTCATGAAGTAGAATGGAAATTCGTGTCATGATTTAACACGTGAAAAGTCAAATACAGAATCATCTCAATATGGGAGGTAACGGTTGTTCTGCTACATTTTGTATTTTCTGAAAAATACTCTTTCTGGAGCAATTAGAATTCAAATAAATTCCAGCTGGAATGCCACCCTACCAATTATGCTTTAATTTCTGAATTAAAATGGTTCTGCTAAGGAACGTAATAGCAACAAAAGGATTTTGTAATGGCATTTGATTACTAATATTCGCTGGAATACAAACATGCTATTTAAGCGAGCGTAATCAATTCGGGAAACTTAATGGTAAAATTCACCAAATTACAAATGAAAAGTGTATCAATGTATGGCAAAGATATTTTTATATACCACTGGTTATGTTACAATGTGCCTTGAATAAGGATTGAGCCTGAGTGTAGATAATTGAAGGAATGTATTTTTTAAAAAATTACATTTCTTTGTGTACAGAATTCAAAGTTTTTTTAACTCGATACTTTATTCATTCATTGATTGAATTAGGATCTTCTTGGTAGAACTTCATTAAATCGCGGTGAAAAGAACAGTGTATTTCAGTTCTGCAAACATTATACAGTGTATACTTGATTGCTATTACGGCTTACCCCCTCGTCAGAACTAGGCTTTAACATTCATTCTATTTTTTTTTACTATACAGTGAAACCTTTATCTTTTGTTACTAGAATAATCGTTTTCCCGTATGTGTTGTTATTTCTTGCGGTCTCGAATTGATTTCATACAAAACACGCAAAGATCGTTTCTATATGCATCATTTGACCGCATTAATCGTTTGAATTTCGCAGCCAAAAAGCAAATGACGATGAAAGATTATATACAATACAAAGTATATTTTTGTTTGTCGTGCAGCTTCCTTTTTTTATTTTTTACGATAATTTTGATCTAGACAAATTGATTTATAGCAGAAATATGTAAATTTTTTTGATTATGTATCTACATTTAACTATTAATGTGTTCTTTTCTATATATCCGCGTTCATTGTTTTCCCGAATCCATAGTTTTTTCTATAGGTCCTTTCAAAAACGATAGGTAGAGGTTTCACTGTATTTGAATGCTGAGATGATTGTCAGGACAAAGACGACCGTCATATTTTTTATATGAATGCATCCACAGAAAAATACTTAAAAAATAAATCAAAAACCTTCTCCTAAGCCAAAGTAAAGATAAAATGTTGAATATAACGATTAGACTTAGAATAAGATAATAAACAGAATTTTGTAATTTTTTCAAATATGGATAACCTTTGGAGGCATCGCAGATTTAAACGATATTGGTGAAAAGAAAAAAAAAGCTCAAGACAAGTGAGGTGAAATGAAAGTTTTTATAGAAAATCTGTGACGAGGGATCTTTAATTATTTTTTTACGAGGGTATGCTATTATTAGGTTGCGTCCATTCGGAAAATATGTCGGTAAAAAGAATAAAGAAATTGAATTTATAATTTTCCTTATTTAAAATTAAAGCTGTGGATTTTTCTGCATCAAGAGTCGAAATTCTAAAAATACATTATTATCAGATTGGTATTAATAAAATTTTAGTCTAAAATAGTAAGTATTCGAAGGGAAGATGGTTTCGTCATTTTTTAAATATTTTTTTTTTAAATATAGTACTCAGCTAGAATACGTGTGGTAAAGGGATAATTAAGATTAAGTTTGAAATCAGATTTAAAATAAAAATAGCCCGCATTGCAGGCAGAATAGTGTTTCGGTAGGGAATTCAAATAGCTTAGCATTTGGCTTGGCATCATTTTTCATGAATCAGCTGATTATCTTAAGAAAACTCTTTTTCAATAGTTTTACAATGATTACATAACATTATCACCTGTGTTTAATTTAATTTGTGATTTTGATTAAACGTACTCTATGGAATTTCAATAAAAAATTTGCGTCTTTTGTTGTTTGATGTCTTGAAATGCATGAAAATGCCAATAGACGAAACCCATGTAGTTTCTCGTCATTTAAACGGCTCAAACTACTCACTCTAGTAATTACATAATACTTAAATAACAACTCAGCTTTTTTCATTTTATAATCTGATGTCAAAATATTTTATTATTCAAAGACTCCATCCCAACTTTGGCTTGCAGGTTATATACCTAGGATGTTTAAACTAGGTCCCGCGGTGAAAAGGAGTAAAATTAATTTAAATATAATAGTTGCTCAGAATATGACTTAAAAAAACATCGCCAGAAAAGTAAAATATAAAAAAGTTAAAACTTTTCCTGGAGCAGCTATATGGCAAACGAATGTTCTCTGGTCCGTATTTAATCATGCTAGCTTAAGAAAACTTTTAAGGTTTTTTTATAACTGAAATGAAAGAAAATAGTTGGCGTTACTTTTCCAACAGAAATAGTTTGGAAATCTCACGCAAAATGTGACACAATAGCCGCGAGTGAAAACGGAGATTTAGGGTGTGGTAATTTATAAAATAGGACTAAATAAAATATTCTTTAATTCCAAGATATGCTTAATTCGATGAACTGAGTGGATTTTTGTCGTTTGAGGATAAAATGAATAAAAGGGTAATTCTTCAGTGAAAAATTATACACATAATAATTTGATAATTAAGTTTTCTAATAAGAAAGAATGAGTAACGCTGTTTTGTTTTCCTCATGTCTCCCAATTAGTCATATCGTTGGTACTGACAAACACAGCTGAATTTGTATCCTTCAAATATTGTAATTCTTTAGGCTAACTACATAATTATTTGGTCACTATCTAATTCTAATTTTGGTCAGTAAATATGCAAGAAATGGTCAGTAATATATACATAAAACCGTCAGTAAATCGCCACAGTTTGGTCGGTAAATTATTGGAAAAGGTCAGTATTTTTTTTTTGTAAAAGAGTTAGTATATATGTATCTACGAACGGTGTGTTATTATTAATGGAAAGACGATTTGGTAAGGTAAGGTTACGTAATAATCAAACATTTCAAGAAAAATCGTAATTCATGACCAAGTCTAAGCTGCTGCTCAAACAAAAACTATCCGTTTAATTTTAATTACTGACCATTTAATTCAAAATCTTACCTTTTAAATAAATTACTAGCCGTTTCATTTAATAACTGACCACATTCACACTGATACAGTAGATACCTACTAACCGTTTATAATATTTACTGACCTTTTTGACATATAACTGACCATTTAATACACGCCAATTTTTCAATAACTTTTGCTTGGAATACATATTGTTATAATCATTAATTTCTATCCTGTACAATATCGATCAAAACAATACCTCATTTTCATACATGTGATTTCAAATACTATTATTGTTTTTTTTATTATTTCAGCGGACAGTTGTTGTTTATAGGTTTATAGGTTTATACGACACAATGGGACAGCAAAAGTTTAGAAATATGCATTGATAGAAGCAAATAAAATTAGAAAATTTCTCATTTAATTAATGAAACAAAAACTTAATACTTTACCCTTGCAAAAATCTGTATTATAAAAACTATTTAATCAAGATAGACGTTTGGATCTATTCTAGAACCTAATCTTCTGAAAGCAATCTCAGTCAACTTGTACGGGTAAGTTTTTTCTTAGATTCTGTTCGAACTTTTAATTTAATTATCAAATGTGTCAATAAAAAAAATGCGGCTCAATATTGCTGAAAAATAATTAATACCATCAATTGAAAATAATTTATTTTCATATGTTATTAGTAAAAAACGACTTAATTATCTTAAGGGTACCAATATTGTGGCTATCCAATAAAGCCTTCCACCCTCAAATTATTGAGTGTTTTGAAATGTGGCAGTAATCGTAACCTAACCGATTACCATACGATTAATATTATTTATATTAAGAAGCTTTTTAAAAATGTATATAAATTTGAAAATTATAATGAAGAATTTGAAAAAAAAAATATTAGAAGATTGGAAGAAGGGCCAGATAATCAATTCTCAGATATGTAGTTCGAGGGCTACATGTGTAAAAGTGATTAAATTATCGATGTTTTTAGCGAATTTTAAATTTTTTATTTTATTATTTTTTATTGTTCTTCCATCGTCCGTAAAAAGTTCTGCAGAAAAGTTGATTGATATTTTTCATATTGGGCCACACGAAATGGCATTGCGGGCCGCAGGTTGTGCATCACTGCTTTGAAGCTATGCACTACTGCTTTATATCGTAAATTATCATACGTCTCAATCATTTAAAGTTACATCCACCATATTACCAATGATATATGGCTATTACATACAGTCAAACAAAAACTTTATAAAGCTTATTTATAAAAATCAATATTTCTTTGTGCTGCCATACGGTTCATCCGATTGCAATGATACTTTGATGATTTCTTGTGTAGACGCCCGTGAAGGTTCTTGCGTTCCTAAATCGTTCATCTGATTGCAACAAAGCTTTGGAGATTTGTTGTGTGGACGCCAAAAATTTTTTTTTAATTACCAATGTATATTAAATTTTTTTTTTTTTGTTCCTTATATGATCCTATACCGTTAAGCCAATTGCGATAAAACTTAAGAGATTTGTTGTGTGAACGCTAACAAAGGTTCCTTAATTATCTATTTATCTATAGATATACAAATGAATGTTTTTTGGTCCCGTATGCGATCTTTGAATGGCATTGCAACGCTTGCCGAGTAACGGGTAGCTCTTGAATAAAAAAAACTGTAGTGACATCAAGGCGAAAGGTATTTGTAATTATCATATTAGTTATAAACTATCAACATACCGCTTTTAGCTAATCAATTATGTTTTGTCTAGTTTATTTACCCCTGCTCACTTTAATTGTTATATTTTCTAAGAGATTTTTTTTAATGATATAAATTATAGCATTTTCTCATTTTATCATCTCAAATATTATACAACTTTTTTTTGTTGTTTCCTCAGAACTCTCTATGTCCAATCATATTAATAATGCTGCCAACATCATTTTCAGCGAGAGATTTTTGTGTGGGCGGTGATTACAAATCGTCAAAACATCCCTTTGATAATAATAATCATCAAAGGACGTAATATTTATGTGAGAAGTGTTTATAGAAACATTGGAATTGCGTGTGTTCCGTAATTGCTACATTTTTTGATAAAACGTGAACAAATAAATATCATCTTTGGTTTGATTTATATGGCAGGAAAGTTTTATAATAAACTAGCCGGTACTGTTTCCGGAAAGGGTTACAATGCCACTCAAAGAAAGAAAGTGTTTGTGTTCATTGAAGTTCTTTCGGATGCACAATATTTGAGATAAATAATTTCGATTTAATTTCCCTAAAATTGATCGGTATCGATGAAATTTGCCGTTTGACGTTTGCCGATTGTCTATGTTACGACACACGCGACACCTACTGAAGTTAATTGTACTATGTCTTTAACTTTTGCGCAAGTGCAACCAAGTGTCAAAGTGACCGGTATGGCAGCGCATAAAATATGTAAAAAAAAGATGATTTTTATTTAAAAGACCTACTGTAATCTTATTTTAGTGTGTTAGAAACCTCCGAGCAATTGCAAGCAAGAAGTTTGTCAAAGTTTCATTGCGATCAGATGAACGGTATGGCAGGGCATAGGTTGCGAACAAAAAAACAAACAAACAAATATTGATTTTTATATTTTAGATTGACAATTTGAATGACCATTGACAATCATCGCAGCTTAGTGGTGAAGCTTCATGCGAAGTCCTATCTAATCGAATACAGATAAGACAGTCGGTCCCTGTGGTCTTATGGTAACAGCTTTTCCCTAGGGATTGGGAGGGCCCGGGTTCAATTCACGACAAGGTCAGCTTTTTTTCAATTGAAAAAGAGATCTTGGATATGTGTGCATATAATTTTTCGTTGAGTTAAAAAAATATATTAACTAACATTAAATAAAATCCACGCGTAAGACTAAACTAAACGCAATGGTTTAACATTATATACATTTGTTTTAAAAATTAGTAAATAAGTCTTAATTTATAAATCACGAGTATCACTCGAGTATTTTCAAAATACTCGAGTATTCATTACTTGAAAAATGGACGAGTATTCTCGAGTATCGGAGTCTCTACTCACCACCCAGTCCAAGCGGCTGAAATTCATTTCGTTACCAGTCGTAGATGGCAATAGAAAATATCAAAAGCTACAAGTATATATGAAAAATATCTACTGGTATCCTATTCCATTATTCTCAAAATGATGAAATGAAAACACTCATCTTCGTAAATGAAATTCAAAGCACTTGTTTGACCTTACACAGGCTGCGGAGTCATTGAACAGTCTGCCAACTTAGATTGTTGCTATACACAATGCGATGAATGTGCCAAATTTACGGTACGGATACTTGAATGACATTAATATTTTGTTAGATATATATTTATTGAGATTCGAGCATATTTAATGTAGAGAATGATTAGTGAAATCATAGGATTTGTTTTTATCAATTAACAAATTTTGACATGACGATAATCAATTCATGAATTTGGGTTTAAAATGCATGCATGACTTATTCATGAGAATCAGGAATTTTTTTTATTAGATTGCAACGAATCCAAAGTACAGTAAAAGACTTAACGAGACACCAGATATTATCTGGAAAATTTAGCTTACCAATTTCTTTCTTGATATCAGGCAGCTTTGCGATTCAAAGACGTATAATCATCAGTTTATTAAAAGATGTATAAACAATAATAATTAGTGTTTTAATAACATTTTTTTGGAAATTTAGATTTTAGAATTTTGTTTGAGATACTTTGCTTCAAACCATCATGAAAATCGGAGCATAAAGAAAGAGTGACTAGGTGACTGGTTCTTTCGATGTGGCACTTCATTCCTTAGGAAATTGTTAAGCGACTAACTTCTTTTAATATAGATAGCACTGGTACTAAAGATGCTCTATTAAGAAATAAACTAAACATTTGAAATGAAAATGCTTAAAAAGGCTTATGTGTATTTTCAATAGACTCGCTCAAAAATGCCATAAATCTACGGCTTACATTCCTGCCCTCAAAATTATTCGAAGCCCTTGACTGACTTGACCATTGGACTAACTATTTGCCTAAAAAGACTAAAAACTTTTTATGAAATCGTTCAGAATTTAGTAAATTTTATTTTAATTGCTTTATAAATCACTCTGTGCATTGTAAGCAAATACATTAGTTTGCTGGAATTTTAATTTACCAACTCGTTTTCAATTATGACTTCTTTGGTCTATAATCGAAAACGTCTGTCTTAACAACATCGAAACATTTAATTACCTTCGTTCTTGAGTTTTAATACGCTTGTAATAATAATACTGCGCTATCAAGGTAAGCTTTTGAAAATGTTCTTTGTTTTAAATCTATTCAAACTTACTGCGATGGATTGAAATTAATATCTGTCAAATAAACAACACAGTCTAACGAAAATCCGGTTAAACTCTAAGATAATTATGGTATTTTAGAAACTATAAATCCGTGAGCTTTTTTCTTGCATTAAACTTTTAAAAGCTTTTGATATTTTACCACTGTCTTTTATTCTACCTTAATTACACCTCGCCTTCAGCTTATGACTGTCAAATATTTGTGTTAATGTTTTATTTTACACGAAAATGCTCGAGTGCTATTTTTAAGGCTTATTTTTTATCGTATAATTGACTTTAAATAAATAATTAAATACTGAAATAATGAATTCAAACTTTTAATGAGCTATGATGGATTGTGTCGTTGGATAATAATTTAATTAAAATAAAATCAACGTTGCTGAAGTTTTCTTCAACTTATGATTTGTGTTTTGAATAGTATAAATCTTTCAACAAGAAAATATTGTAAATAAATAGTATTTTCTCGATAAGTAATGAATATTGTCCGGGCTCGTGATTAATTGGTCAACGTCGTTGGTTATAGTTGCTTTGCTTACTTTTCTGTTTCAGAATTAATATACAAAGTATCGATGTTTGTGATGTTTTCTCTCTCCAAACATCTGGTTTTAAAAACGGGACTTGATTAGCTTTCCACTAGTGACGTCCTTATAGTTCTACTACGTTTGGAAAAGAGGGGTTGAGCAACTGAGATAGAAGCGGTTACGGTAGAAATATCTGTTAAGATAAGTTAATACACATTAGATATATAAAGATATAAACAAATGCATTTATATATCTTATGATTGGGTTTAGAATAAGAAAATATTTGGAAAGAGTTGAATAGAACTGATAATGGCGTGGTGCTCAAATGGATGTAAAAAATAATTTTGATACTAAATACTTTGTTATTTCGTACTGAATTTTAATAAACCTTTACGACTAATCAAGTTATACAATAAACTTTGTAAAATAAATATTTTTTTGTGTCTAATTTTGCATTTGTAATACAAACAATTAACATTTTTTTAGTACATGCAAATTAAATGATATTTGTTCATCAGATTCTGATAATTAATGCTCAAAATACCTCCGTAGTTTATGTTCAAACAGAATGTAACGTAAATTGTTTATTACTTTTTGTGTTCGAAATTTCGTAATGTTTTTTTAACCGCTGATTCTTCATTATTTAAAATAGTTACTCTTTTGGAGCTTTTCAAGTATTGATAGTACTCTAACGACTGGGGTATTGTGGTGCTCAATGGTGCGTGAAGGTTGCTTCTCATCCACTATTTACCAGACCATTTTACCGCTGACGTAAAAACCACAATGGTGATTAATCGTTTTAAAGTACAGTGCTTTTTATAGGAACTTCATCGTTCAACTTTGATCTCCAGAGATAATAAAGATCAGATCTTTTAAAACAGCATTCTAAATAAATAGGCGATTAGATTTTTTTTATCGTGAACAAAAAACAGTAGTAAGAATTAAAATAAGACTGCTTTTTTATAAAAATATATTTTTTTTAAATCAATCGAACATGATTTTTTACTACTTAGGATAACAAGGGATAATTTTCGGGTCAACGTTGCTGGCACGGGTGGCAGAGAGTGGTTATTCGAATCGTAGTTTGGACAGTACAATTTTTGATTCAAATAATTGATTTCTTTTTGGACACATGAATTTTGCCAAAAAAGTCCTTCCACGCCATTTCGATCCTTAAAATGAGACGTCCTAGTCTTGATCCAGTCATATGCTTTCCATTCCTACTCTCTTCGAAAGGGTGCGGTTGAGCAGCTGAGTAACAAGCAGTTATCATATAATTACGTTGAAATAAACTCCAATAGAAGTCCATATAAACACTATAAACGACATTGAATTTATTGACATCAGGGTTGGTATCGCTCATCACAAGCATTAGCACACAGTTGATAATACTGAGCGAACCGGTAATGATCTCAATAAATTCAATGTGAAATCAGTACTAAAAATGTGAAATTTTTCTTTTAAAGCCATTCCATCAAGTACTGACAGTGAACACATTCTAACGAGGTTTAAAAACCACGTTAGAAGAAGACATAAAAGGATAATTACGACAACGCCTTGTGTCCATAAAGAATTTATGCCGTCATCACCGATCGTATAAAGCAGAAATCAAAAATTTTACAATTCTATTACTATTATTATGTACATATATATTTTAATCTTAAAATGAAATTATCCTTGAAATAATTTATTATTTTATTTATTTTACATTTTCACCCATCAATAAACTTATAAGGCTATATTTTTTCCATTATGTTATACTTTATTGGACAGTTAAATGCGGACGGCCGGAAAAGCGCTGCTCTTCAAAAAATGAAAAAAAAAACGAACAAACTTTATTGGCAATAAAAAGTACCCGAAGGAATTTATATTTTCAGATTATAAAAAATGGACACGTTTAATTTAATTTAATGCGAAATTATCGTATGAATTCTTTTGAAATATTTTCCCAAATTCATTTTATTCAGTCATTTATTAGTTCTGCTTTCGAGTATCTAAGCATGGACGGCATTATTATTTCATACGCCATTTTCCACGAGGAGCAGCGTAAGCTTCAATACAGTTAATTTAGTCTAGCATAATTCTGCCATCATAATAGGTTACAGAAAGGTTATGTTAAATTAGTAATCGATGATTTGAGCGCGAAATAAAACATAAATGTAAAACAAAAAAGTATTTCATTCTCAGCCACCGCGATGGGCATACGATAAAGTTGTGATTAGAGAATCCAAATCGAGTATCAAATTCGTCCATTTTTCAAGTATTACTCGAGTATTTTTCAAAATACTCGAGTAATACTCGTAATTTATAAACGAATGTTTATTTTCAAATTTTATTTACTTATTTAAATAAATATTTCTAAAATTTCTTAAACGTTGCGTTTAGCTAAGTCTTACGCGTGGGTTTTTACTAACAGGTATTTTTTTATTTGTTTTTGCCGTTGACTATGCTTTTGTTACTTTTGCTTTGGGCCCTGCTGACTTATCTAATCAATAACATTATAACAATACAAATTTATTTACCTATTTATAAACACAAATTTGAATTAATAATATGTATATATTTTGGTACCTCTGATACTATTCGAGTATACTCGAGTATTCGAGAATTTAAAAAAAATTCAACTCGATACTTGAGTAGTTGAGATGTCGAGTAATTGGAGTCTCCAATTGTGATGTCGCTTATCTTTGAATTGATTGTATGAAATTTACAATCAATCAACTTCTGGCATTTGGAATTTATTCTTCATGGTAAACTCTTGATTACCTATATAATGTTTATTCAAATATATTTATTAATTTACGAGTGCATAACTTATCGCTATCAAAATATATTTTAAAAAAAATATCTTTTCAACGATGTCCGCTCGCACTTAAAAACATATGGGAAATTAATTGATATTATACCAAAAGATTTTCTTATACAATAACTGCATGTTACTCAGTTACTTTATATGGTGGTTAGCTAATCGTAAACTGCTAATCGCTCATTTCCCACCGTTTTCAGGATCAAATAGGTGAGAGGAAGCTTATGAAATCACCGACATCCATGGCTTCGAGCATAAATTTATAAATCCTTTGAAAAAAACTGTCCGCACTGGAATTTAAACCAGTGAGGTCCGCGAACAAAGCCAATGACGTTGACACTCGACCACGGAATTGAAACTTAACTCAAGCGGTAAATGGTAATGTTCTTCTCGTAATCGTTATGATAAAAAATGTGGTTGAAGAAGACATTTACAAATTGTACTTCTTTTTTATTAAAAGGTCAACAAATGTTGTGAGACTCAGCTTGATTCATTTACACCAGGGGCTCACAAAGTGTGTGCCGTGAGCGTATTACGTCATGCGTGAGATTGATGTGCCCGGCAAATATTATGTTAAATCTGTATTTTTTCATATGTAAACTTAAATTGATTTTTAATAAAACGGCAAAAAGGAGGTAAAGAGAACAGTTCAAAAAATTGGAGTGTCCTCTATTTTGTAATTGAACTATTAAACTTTACTTAGTTTAATGTTTTATTTAAAAACAAAAGGTATCCGTTATGAAGTAGTATATCAAACAAAGACACTATGATACTAACCATATCAGCTTTTATAGTACAATAAGCCATAATCGAACAGCAAAATTTGAATCTTTAAAATCATTTAATGCTCAAAATCAGTTTTAAAATATTGCTTTTTAGTATATATAATTACGAAGAATATCGAATTCAAATATATGTATATTAAGTTAAAAATAAAAGTTTGGGCAACGAAATATTTTTTAAATTGTACCTTTGACGAAAAAGTTTGAGAACCCCTGACATACACTGTAAAAAATGCGTCGACATATACCGTTCTTTTTATTAGAAATGTTTTATTTTATTAACTTTGGTAAGGTGAAAAGCTTAAGCGTCATACATAAAAATAGATAAACCTCCTCCGTAATCGTGATTGAAAAATGCCTCAACAATGCGTTAAAAAATCATACAACAGTATGGGGGCGGTTAGTGATAACAACGATGTTTTATTCACTTTAAATACATTTAAAAAAAAACTACATAAAGGTTTGACACGACGTGCAAAATATCCAATTTTTAAATTTATACACTCAATATTTTCTAACTGGTAGTTAGCGGTATCGAGCTACCGTTCTGAAATGGAATGATGTGAACATACAAAATATCGATGGCGATACAATCTTATTTTTTATACGCATGCCTCTTACGTGACTTTTAAGGTGGGTTCGTGATCAATGAAACTGGAGGTAAAAAGTGTTTTTTTTTAAGTTTTATCGAATATTTATCATTTATGACTTTTCGTGGTTGGCTTCGTATATATATTGAAAATAATTCGACATGCCAAGTTTGACGCAATTTATTACCCATTATAATTGCATCTGATACTACAAGTAAGTAAAATTCTAACATGTGCGTTTTCAATTACTTCCATTTCTTAACTTTTTGTTTGCCTGTTTTGATAAATTGGATTTTAATTGTGTACAAAGCTCTACGATAAAATCATTCATTAGCTTTGTGCTTAGATTTGTTTTTTTAAAAAGATTCATTGAAGTCATTAATGATACAAATTTGCGTGAATTTTTATAAACAAATTAACCACTTATACGGTAAGAAAAATAACAATGTATTTTAATTCTACAGAAATTATTTTGTATTTTTTTTGATAGCTATTTCGGCTTACGCCCTCGTCAGAACTAGTACCCGATATCAATAAATTAACCACTCCTAACGTTTAAGGATTCGTCATGGTTTCTTACTATCGGTTAATATTTCGTTTTATTAAATTTTATAAAATTAAAATATAATAAGCTAATAACTTCTAATAATGTTGAGTCACATATAATAATATAACGTTTTTAAAAATGACTGAACGGGTAAAATTGAAAAGGTAGAAAAATCACATCTCTTCTTTCATTTAGTTTTTAAATAAGCGGGATATTAAAAAATCTTTGAGTCAAAAAATTATAAAATATTTTTAACTTTATCCACAATTAATTTCATTGAGATCAGGACCGGCTCAGCCCCTCAAGCGAGAATATTCAACTGATCAGTGACACAATTGAATGAAATGTCAAAAGTGGCATCTATTTGTTATTTTGGTTTTTAAATTAGCGGGATATTTAAAAATCTATGTGTGATATAATAATACATTTTTTTACTTAGTCTACAACTAATTGATTAATATCAGGATCGGTTTCGTTCGTCGCTTTTTCAACATTTTCAACTGATTTTCTGCCGATACCTAAAATATCCATGTGTGTTAGAGGTCTACACGGGCCGAAATTTTAAAATTCAATCCGGCCTGAGCCCGAAAATCTCCAGCTCAACCCGAGCCCGAGGCTCATTCCAGAACATCTTACCCGAACTCGACCCGAGTCCGACAGTTTTTCAACTTGTCTACGATATTTTAATCAACATTTAAAATAATTTAAAATTAACCCATCAAATTATAGTGTGTATGTAATTTAGATATCGTACAATACTGACGTATATATCCGAGATAATCGGATTTTTGTGTACCGAAGCCCGAGCCCGTGCAGACCTCTAATGTGTGATAATGTTTACTTGGAGATTCAAGCCCTTGACCACGAGGCCAAGTAGGATTCATATCCCGGAAAAATGAAATATTAACATTCAAAAAAAATGTCAACCAAATTCACTTTGTGATATGAATAAAAACAAATAAACATTGAATTTCAAAAAAGACTCTTGGACGTTGTGATTTCAATTGTTGTGTAATCAACTGTGACACATGATTCGCTCCTTTGAGAGGCATCCTCAGGCGTCATGTATTTAATTCATATGTAAATCACCAGTGACACAATTAACTAACCAACTAATTCAATCGCAAAGTTATCAATTCAAATTTTATATTGAAAATGAATTTCCACAAAATAATCACTGAACCCATTGAAAAGTTTCAACATTTTATAAACAGAACGTGTTGAATTAATATTCATGAAAAATGTAAATATAGTCCATTAAAAGGCTGATATGTCATCACGTATTCAATATGCAAAATTAGAGCTTAAAAAATAGTATATTGCTGCCACTTTTTATAGCTAGCTAGTTTACTGGAGCAAATGAGCTCTTTATAGTGCCTTTATTATCAAAAGTTTTTTAAGCGAAATTATGGTTACTCTTTTGAACGATCTGTTTTATTTCGAAATGAGTAGAGATATAAAAGTAAAGCATAAGCAAAACAAGTCATTGGCTTATCGCTCCCGCTTTGATCTGTATCTAAAGATCGTATGGACGAATGGGAATATTATAAATTGATGCTTTAATAATGTAGATTAAAATAAAAATAATAACACATTTTTAGTACTTATTCCACATGAGATTTATGTCATCAGGACCGGTTTCGCTCATGGCGAGCATTATCAACTGATAAGGAATACAATAAAACAGTAGTATTAATGCAAAAGTTAAGTATGAAAACAAGGTATGACAAACAATTGGTAAAACAACTAAGCACTAATTTATTTGCTTAGTTGTTTTACCAATTGTTTGTCATACCTTGTTTTCATACTTAACTTTTGCATAAATACACATGAATAGCTGATGTGCTTGATATATCTTTATACATAAGCAGCTTATTTCGAATTCAACGAAGTGTAGTTACTGGTACTATGACAATTTGGAATTGTTTATTTGCATAATCTTATATATAAAACCGAAAAGGCGTATGTATGTCTGTGGGTCTGTAATTCCCTTTTGCATTGTTGGTCATTAAGTTGCCATAAAAGCGAATATGAAAGAAAATATGTTTGAATTTTTATCGGCGAAGACGTTTAGTCAAAATGTAATAAATTAGTCTTCTACCAACTTTTTCCCGGCTTTTATTATTAATAATAATGTTTATTATTTACGTGAAGGTATTATTTGACATTTCTTTGACAGCAAATTAGATGTTTTCCTTGAATTTGGACATTTTAATGGGCGAGAATGGGGGCTGTCATCAAATTAAATAAAGTTTGTGATTTTATTTAAACTCTATTTTGGATGTAAGATGTTGTGATATAATGTCGAATGATATAACATTAAATAATTATTGGTCGCTTAGTCCGAGCGACGCCGGGTAGAAATACTAGTAATTCATAAATCATCTTAAGTAGCATTAAAATATACGAGAAGGATATTATAAATAATTAATACTGAAATATCAACAACGAATTGGTATGGAATTGGAAATATTAAAAGACTTCGCTTATATTATATACAGTATCCAAATAAATTATGAATTCATAGCAGATCTGTAGCTTTTTTAAAGCAATATTTCCTTTCAAAATTTTGAGTCCAGAAACAAACATATCGACGATAACAATTTGAATGTAATCAAATGTAAATGTAATTATTGGAAAACTCAGTGCTTCCTTTCAGAAATAGTAGATAATATATAGGAATACAATCAGGATAACGGTTTAAGCACATCCCTTTACCCTTGCTTCCAATCGATGAGTAAGGTAATGGAGGATTGAGAACAAACGGAAAACTTTGCGTACATCAATCGAAATATTAATTACTACTTCAAAAAGATATTAAATATTCAAAAGTTTGATTGGAATTATATCACAAGTCTGCCAGATGAGAAACAGAGAAACCAATATGGAACAGAATTTGACGCATAAACTTTCATACATTAAAACCAATAACACATTTTTTACCAGAATCACTCAACGCAAGCATTATCAACGATGATCCAAACCGGTTCTGATTCTAGTAAATTTAATGTGGAATAAGTAGCAAAAATTGTTTTTATTTTTTAATATAATACCACTCCACCAACTATTGACAGTGAACATTTACATCTGCAAATTTGTAAGCTTATACTGTTCACTTTTATATAGTAAAAAATATCTTCCTACAACCATACCTTCCTCTGAGAATAATAAACTAGCGTTTGAAATTTGATATACTTACCACTTGTGTGAGCAATTATCTCATATCGTAGCTATAACACTAATGAAACTCAAGGAATTTTCAATTTTACATAAAATTACTGCAACTGGAAGTAATCTTAAAAGTGACCTGCTTACAAGTATTAGAAATAATAAAATTTGATTCAATAACTACGACAAAATGCGATCGCGTTTGCTTTGTGACAAAGGATATTCTTTTCATATTTCAAATGTCTCCATTGGGATTGAAAAACAAAGCAAGATATTTCAAAAACAAAAATACATACACAAAATTTATAAATCCCCAAATGATAAAAATAACCGCACCGCAGCTTTTGTTCTTTATGCGATCGTGTTAGAGTCGCAGAAAAGGAATTTATATTTCAGTTGGTTGTTTTAGGGATTTCTACCGTAATGCTTTTCATATGGATACAGGAAGAGCGATTATCTAACTGTAAAATCCTTTCCTTATCTCAATTTTATACACCGCTTTTACACACGGTATTTGAGAGAGGATTTTGAAACGAATGGCTTGAATCCAGCTCGAATCAAAATTTAGTTGAAATATTGTCTAATAAATCCATTTAAAACTTCTATCTTATATTTATTTACCTGCATCTATACAAAACACTTAAATATATATTTAAATCAGTGGTCCCCAAACGCTGATTTTTATAGTTTTCGGTAGACCCCTATTAAATACTTTCTTACAAATTCATCAACTTTAAATGTGTCACAAGATCTGACGCTATTCACTTTGATAAGGTTTACTGTAGAATAGAATGTTTTAAAATAAAAAAAAATAGTCACGTTTTAAAGTTATTCATTAAAACGACACAAAATGAAAATCTAGTAACATTTTTACACAAAAAAACAGTGCTTTTAATGATAGAGATGAGCTTGATGAAAGGCATAGATAAGCGTTCGCGCTAATAGTTTTGAATACGCCAGTCTGTCATGAACATCAATGCGAACAGATTGTATCTTTCATGCGCGACTTAAAATATGAATAATTACAGGAAAACTATCGATTTTTATATATACTGTTTTTAGAACGATATATAAAGATACGATAAAGCATGATATAACATTATCTTAATGCAATTGATGCACAATGGATCCAAAATACTGGGGTATATTTAGACCCCCCTTCAGATCACGCATTATTTTTCAGGGTCTGTCTTTCGAAGGTTAAACGTTAATTTGTTAAGTAATTCACTATATAATTCTCAATATATATGTCGCATCATTACTTAAAATTAAACGTCTTACGCAGTTATTTTTAAACAATGACGATGTCAAAACCCGACGCACTCGTGTCTGGAAATATGAGATTGTAAGCATTTCGAAAAATATTACCAGTGAAGAAATTCCACTATCCAAATTACGACCGTGAAAATCGTTCTGCCTTCAACGATTTCGAAGTAATGAGGCAAGCGTTGCGGTTTTATGTTACGATAATTTATGACCGAAGATTTCATCGCATTTACGCATTTTTTCCATGCCAATGCTCCATGAAGACTTATCAAACGTTTTAAAAAAAGAATAAACGATAAAATACTAAATAAATTTGACTAAAAACTAGACCTATTATGAATTGAGTGATATAGTATCAAAAGCAGTACTATTCACTTTTCGACTTTTCGAAAAAAGTACGAAAAACGTTTTGTTGGCTTTTTAAGCTTTATTCACATGTTTCAATTTTAAAAAAAACACCCCATAAAAGCCGGTAACTTAAAATTTGTATGAGCGTTCACACTGCAAAATCACATATGGTAACTTTGTGATTGATCGAAAGTATGTTTGACCAAACCATTATAATTTCGTTTCCAATGTCGTGAAGAGCTCTGATTTTGACACCGATTATTATTTGCTTTTAGGTTTTTATACCACATGTACATGTACATAATTTTTATATAAATATTTTATTGCTAGCCATACACTATGGTCAGAAGATTAATGTGTCATCATTAGTTCGGTTCCAAAAAATATGGGATAGTTCTACTTTTGATCCTATACGACTCAATTCAAGTGTGAACTTATTTGAAATAAAACTCCTTATTAAGGAAAAAATATTATATTATAATGGGCTTATTTTCAATCAAGGACGAGTCCAATGTGAATTATACTTTAGAATCTTATATAAAATAGCGCTTCGCACGAGAACCGGTTGTTACTCAATGGCTTAACCCTTTTTTAAGTATGAAGCTCTGAAAAAGTAAGTAATAAGCTAATCGATCTTCGAAAAGAGTAGGGATTGAAAGGATACGATGTCTAAAACAGGACTAGTGGCAAGGTGACCGCTCTTGCTACGCGCCGCTTTTGGGGTCGGAAAGGTGGGTAGGGATTTTCAACATCAAAATCACCCATTTCCTTCTATCAGAATTGATTCATTGACTAAAAACATCTCCTCGTATCGGGGCTTGAACCCGTGCGGTCCGTCACGGAAACCAACGACGGATACCACTGCACCACAGACGGTCTAAAAATAGTTTAAACATCAAAAATATCCACGACTTGAAAATAAATCACAATACATACCTTACGGGAATTTCAACCGGTGAATACCACAACAGATTAGACCATAGGTTCCCAATTGTTTTCGGATGGCGACCCCTTTTGATGAAAGCCATTTGACCCGCGACCAACAAGGCCAAATTGAGAAAGGCATTTTTCATACATAAAGTAGTTAAAAAAATCAGCGAAAATGCATTAAAGTGGATATTTTTTTAGTTGATATGTATAAGTTGGTGACCCCTCAGAAAACCCGTCAAGACCCATAGGTTGGGAAGCCGTGTATTAGACATACGCCTCTAAAAGTAGACCATTATGCTACAGAATCGGCTAAATATATTTCAGAATATTATTCAATATTTCGTCGAGTAAAATAAATGAAGTCGATTTATATTGGTCAGTTTCAACGTTTCAGTGTCGATGCTATCAGCATATTATATAATAAAAATAATAATACATTTTTAGTAATTTTCCACATAAAATTTATTTTATCAGGACCGGTTTCGCTCATGGCGAGCATTGTCAACTTGCCTTTCCACCAAGTATTGACAGTGAACACCCTAAAAGTGAGCATATAATATATTATACTGATAATGCAATTATTACCAATCATCTGAATTTTTTTTATAGTCAAAGACTAAATCAAGTTTTGTGTCTTAAAATAATATGAATCGTTATTTACGAATTTCATTAAACGAAGTAACCCAAAACTGATCCAACTCACGAAACTTCATATATGTTGTCAACAAATATTGATATATTAAAATAAATTCACTTTTGAGATACATACAATAAAATATTTGAAATACTGATAATTCGTTATTGTAGTTTTACCCTGTACTTCAAAAAAGTCTTTTTTCCAAACGTAGTGTAAATTTCTAGTTAAAAATTGTTATAATAAAATATCTTCCACACAAGAACCAGTTATGATTATCAATGAAGCATTTTCTATAAACTGTTAGACTAGCAATCCAGATATCTAAGTAGTAATAAAATATCAACTATGTAAAGACTAAAGACTATAAAAAAAAATGTTAGAATTTTTTCGTTCAGATATTCATGCGAAACCGGTGGAGGTAGGTAAAAAAATATAATTATTTATATATATGAATAAAGAATAATATCATACAACATATTTCATATGCGGTTTTTTTAGCCTTTTTATGTTTTAATAATTATTATCTTTTTTTAGTTTTAAATATATTTCAACGTTAACCTTATTTAATTCCATGGGAATATTCACCATTGGTAACTAAGTTCAAATTCAAATACCTATATAAGTAATTATTTACGAAAGAAAGCACACATTTATACGAGCAGATATTTAAGCTTAAATATTTAAAAAAAAAAATGATATATTCAATAATTTATCATAAAGAGATTCATTTAAAACAACTTCATAGGACAAACTTAAAATAATATATTGAATCATCTTTAAATATAACATACCTTATACATCGCATCATAATACCACTATGAAATATTACAACCTCGTTTAACGTTAAACATTTAAATGTATAGATTTGTCTGAATAGACGGTTAAGAAAAACTTAAGATATTTCTATGGTAACAAACTGTAATAGAAAATCCTTTGATGCGTTGAATACCGATAATAAAAGCTCAGCTTAATCACGGTCGACATTAATTTGTGTGTTTCATAATTAAGCTAAAAGTTCGTGGGTTAAATAAATAACCTACAATATAACAAATTTAAAGAAAGCATGCCATGAAATATTTCTTAGAAATGAAGTAAATTTAATGATAAAAAGTAACTTACAAAATGTATAAACTTTCACATATTAAAGACTTTCAGTCACAAAAAAACAAATCGTTTTTTGATGTATTAAAACAATATCAGTTCACGTGTCATATAAATAAATGCACAATCACATTGTATTGGCGAACATTAATTTCGTTGAAAACTTTGTTTTTTGCCTGACTGAAACTCTAGCAAACTTTCACCAAACAACCACACATGTCTTCTAAATTAGTTTTTTTATTTAATATATTTTTTTGCATTCAGTCCATGAAGATTAAACAAAACGGTTTGTTGATCGGCGATTTTAATAAACTTTTCACAGTGTTCTATGCGTCGCGGCGTCAGTAGATGTTTTCGTGGCGGGGGTCGGTTTAAGACTGACACTCGCTGAGGGTTGAAGCCACGGTACATACTCGTAGATGCTAACGGCGCCCTTGCCAGTGAAATATATTTTCTTTATAAACATTCATATACCCATAGCTCTGTGCATGACATTCGCATATTATGGCGAGCCGCACATCAACGAAATTCGATCAAAGACCATGAATGTATTATCATAATTATTCCATCCTAAATGGAAACCCTTGTTCGCTCCAGGAAAACGTATTTGCTCGTTACATATCATGTATCAACTAAACCTTTACTAAGTACACTAAAACGGACCCTTATATAAATTATTCCTACAAAAAGCCAATGCAAAATCAGAAGCGGATATGATTTAGGTGGCATAATTGATTGAGGCTAATTTTTTGCTGTTCCGAATCCTATTTTAATTTGAGAAATATTTTCATACATCTCCAATTTAATGTTCAAAATATTATACGCAGTAACCGTAAATCATACAAACGGAAAAAAGTGTTTTTTCCGGTTTTTCTTTCTGTCAGTCATAAATAAGGTTATTTAAAAATGAACAAATCCATTTTACTTCAATGGTAATCAAATATTTGATAGGATTGTTTGTTTTCATTATGTTTTTAAAAAAAGTTTTAACGTTACATTCTGCTTTTTACAGGATAAAAATTACTTTTTGTTTTGTTTTACGTCCATTTTTTTTATGTGCTTACTGCCGATATTAGTGGAATAGCATTATATTTTAAAAAAATAAGACATTTCTTATACTTAATCCGCATTAAATTTATTTGAATCAGGACAAATTTCACTCATCTCGATCATTTTCAGTTGAAAATTCTCGCGATGGGCGAAACCGGTCCTTATCATTTATTAATATGTGATAGTTTTACGAAAAATAGTCTCATATGTTCAAATTTAGTGGCTAAGTTAACCGATAAAAACGATTAAAAAAAAGAAAATAATACTTACATATAAAGTTCTAAAAACTTTTCTCTATCAAGATATTCTACAACATTTTCTAATTGGTTATTTCCGTGATTCAGTAATATCGTGGTTCATGGAAACGACGTTGAAGTAAGAGAAGCTTAGATGCCACTTAAATGAATATTGAAATTATAGGCATATTACATAATGAAAAATATTTCAAAAGCTTCAGGCACTTTTCGCTCAGCGTCAAATTCACACCAAATGTAGAATAATATTATCTTTGTTTCTCTCATCATTAAAATATTCAAGTAGATTACAATCAACCGGTTGATTGCGGCCATATTTAGTCGGCATTTTTTATATTTCAAAATGAACAAAAAAACAACTGTCAAAATATAAATGAAAACGAATTCTAGATAACGCATTTGATAATTTATTTTTGTTCTCCTCCGTTCTAAAAAAATCAAAAAAATAGTTTTAGTTTTATTGCCTATCATGAATTTATTTTATTGAATTTAAAATCATTTATTTGTTTTTTGTAAAAAAATAATTTACATTTATCTTTAAAGTATTGTTTCAAAGCCGTAGAGTAATCTCAGTAGATCTTTTTACATTGTCATCATTTAGGTATTTTATGTTTTTTTTAACCATGTCCGCTCCCAACTTGGAGCATATGGGACTCCTCACGAAATTTTTCTCAACATATTTTTTTTCTACGAGAACTGCTTGTTATTCGGTTGCTCAACGAGTCTTTTTCGAATAGAGTAGGGGTGGAAAGTGGGATAACAGGACTAGTGGTTAGCTCATTGCTGTCATGCGTTGCTTTTTGGTATCGGAAAGTCGGGAAAAAGATTTTTAACAACACAAACACCCATTGCCTTTGAGCAGACGCCTAAAAAAAATCGTAGCGGGGATCGAGCCCAAGTGGTCCGACGCGGTAGCCAACGACGTTAATCACTGCACCACGGAACAATAGAGAAGAGAAGAATAATGATTGATGATATTATGGTTGGAAAAATATACATAGTAATCATAGTATTAATTCCAAATTTGTTTAATTTATGTGTAGATAATGCTAGTATAAAATAATAAAAATATGTATCGTATTTTTATTTTTTTAACATATTACAGCAGAAAATATAGTCGCATTCAAAATAGGATAAGACGATGGCTTTTTATTGAAAACATCTTTAAGTCTGATTTTGGTTTGATGTCTTTCCCACAGAAATTTATAAAAACTCTTATTATAATAAAGAAAAATCTTTGAAAGAAGCAAAGACAATTAAAATTAAATTAGCCATGGACCTGATTGTTTTTTTTAATGTTATCATCATCAAAAATATACTCTTTTCGTCGTGATATTTTCATTCACTTTATTTAAAATAAACTACAGAGTTTTCTGTGGAAAATGTGGAAAAGCGATATAATAGTGACCACAGGTGTAAAATACCGGCCATTTCCGAATTCTCTGTGGAATATTTAACCAATGGAACGGATAGTAAATTTATTACCAAAAAAAATTCAAATAGTTATATTTTTGCTGCAATAATGATTTATGAAATCTTTTATTTTCATCTCAAAATGACAGCTATTGGAAAAAATAAAGTTTAGTTGTTACGGTATTATGTTATAAATGTCCGTTTTTTAGCACACATATCGAAGCAATAACAAAATATGTTAGTGTAAATTTAGTTTAATAATTTGAATTTTGTACTTTTCCATGAGTTTTGTCGCTAAAGATCCGGGTTTCACTTTCGGCATCTTCGGGCATTTCAAGTGCACGGATGTAGTTGAACTGACTCACTGAGTACAATTCATGAACTTGAAATGCCTGAAGATGCTGAAAGACAAAACCCGGGTCGTTAGCGACAAAACTTATAGAAAAGTACAAAATTCTAACAATTCAAATTTTATATTGAAATTCTACCAAGCACCCTCAGTCGAAATCCTTAATTTGATATATGGTTAGATATATTGATATTTTTGTATTTTAACCGTGACAATAAAGCTGTCATACTAAAAGAAAATACAAGTGCATATTTATCAATCGAAAAGAATCAAAGAATCAAGAATTTAAAAATTATTTTTGACGGTTTAAATCTAGGATCATTAATTTTAGACAACGGAGTTTGATTGAATCATGTTGCACTGTACAATCTTATATATAAAACCGAAACGGCGTATGTATGTATGTGGGTATGTAATTCCCTTTTGCATTGTTGTTGCAAGTTCAAACAATCGAATTGATTTCGCTCGCGAAAGTTTCGACGGTAAATTTGTTTCGTTATCAATGTGTGTGTAGAGACTCCAATTACTCGAGTATCGAGTAGTACATTTAAAAAATACTCGAGTACTTGAGTAGTTTCATATGAACCAAAATATATTTTAATTATAATGCCATTCCACCAAGTATTGACAGTGAACACTAAAAGTGAAAAATATGTAAGTCAACTGAAAAACCAATTCATTAATCTATCCGTAATGGGATTCAAGCCGACCAGTTAAGTTGATTGTTCGCAAAGGGTTTAAACTGAGAAGTTCCAATCAATACCACATTAAATATAAATAAATCCTAAAAATAATAAGTGAAGCCAATCGAGATAAAAATAGCATATGAATAAACCAAGACCAGAACTCTATTTCAGATACTGAACGATTTAAAATTATCTATCTCTATTAGGAGCATGAATCGCTGATGTGCTTGATATATCTTTATACATAAGCAGCTTATTTCGAATTCAACGAAGTGTAGTTACTGGTACTATGACAATTTGGAACTGTTTATTTGCATAATCTTATATATAAAACCGAAACGGTGCATGTATGTCTGTGGGTCTGTAATTCCCTTTTGCATTGTTGGCCATAAAAACGAATATGAAATAAAATATGTTTGATTTTTATCGGTGAAGACATTTAGTCAAAATGTAATAAATTAGTCTTCTACTGAACTTTTCACGGCTTTTATTAATATAATAATGTTTTTATTTACGTGAAGGTATTATTTGACAGCAAATTAGATTTTTTCCTTGAATTTGGATATTTTAATGGGCGAGAATGGGGCTGTGAAATGTCAATGCTAGTCTTAAATGTTCATTTTAATTGACCTAGACTTTTGAATTTTGAACCTTGAACTTTGAATTTTGAGGTGAACATAACCCTAAACTGGTCCGAGCGAAGCCGGGTTCGAATACTAGTAATATAATATATCTCTGTCGCTAATTGAATTGAATAAGTTCATAAAAGTGTTACGTAAAGTTTTACGTTATTTTCATAAAAACACATGATATAATATTCCATTCATACTTTCTGTTCACTATGCAAGCTGTTTTCTTTCACTCAGCTATCAGATGCATCATTGGCGAGTCAATGTTTATCTAAGCAGAATAGGAAATATTGACTTTCGTGTCTACATGCTTAGCAAAGAGAGTGCTGTGTTTACCGTTGCGAAATGATTTAGGTATGAATTCTTTTTAATGTGTTCACTTTCAATGAACAAATGATTTCAATGATTCTACAAAAAATGAGTTTTTATTTTTATTATGATTTACTACATACGTTCAGTGATTTTTTCCCATTTAACGCGGTGAAACGGTGTTCCGCACCTTTTTTCAGGGTATTTTTTTTCAAAATATCAAAATCAATTAGACGAAACAATGTTTGCGCTTATTAATTACAATCTATATTTATATAATTCGTCAAAATGACAAATTATGATATTGTAATGAGCCGGATGAAATTTTTATTTTACTTAGTAAAAAGCTTGACATGAAGTGAGTTCCGTCCCATTTTTTTTCAAAAAAAAGCCCCTGCATACCTTACTACTCATTTCACAACTTCATGATATGATCAGGGCTAGTTTAAACAAGCCCTAAACGTTGCATATAATTAAACAATAATAACGGAAGAATTTTTTTCGTGTACCGAGAATTGAAAATTAACGCTATAAAATCACGTATATTAAGGACTGGTATTTCATAAGATGAAAACCTGTTAAATAAAGTATTTGAAATCATCATCTGAAATTATTGGCTATGAGGGAAACGTTATATTGTATTTGTTATTATTTGATTAAGCTCGCAATTAGCGAAACAGGTCCTGATCTTAATACACATATTTTGGAATAAGTAGTACTAAATATGTGTTATTATTTTGATAATTAGTACTAAAGTAAACATGTATTGATTATCTAAAATAACGCATATCCACCAAGAATTGACAGTTAGCAACATACAAGTGATATATGGGGGCTTATTTTTAGATACATGTTTGCTTAATTTTCACGGAATTTGTTAAAATTAATTTATATTCAAACAAGATTTAGTCATAATAACCACGAAAGCAATAGGTGAGTTATGCAAACAATTAGTAGTATGTCACTAAATTTTCACTGAAAATTTCATCTCTCAACATTTCCGGTTTGTGGAAACTGTTTTGCTTCCGGGAAAAGCCAGAACTGTTAGAATCAATTATATTTATACATACATGCATATATCAGGTTGGCAAAGCTTTGAAAATTTCTCATAAAGCCCTTCTGCGCGTCAGATAGATTATTCAAATATTTGAAAACCTAAATATCAATAATTTTTATTGTTGAAATCATTAAATAGGACAGGTTGCTCGCCACTGCTATGTTTATTTACAATGGGTTCAACCCTTGCCAATTGATTGCATCTTATAATTTCTTTTTTTTTAATGGTAACAAAATTATAAGAATAATTAGTTGTTCGTTTTGTTTCTATAATTCTCTCCTTGCTTCGCGTAAAAATGAAAAATACCAAACTCCATTTTGTAATTTATCAATTTAATATATGTATGTTCATATTAGAATCACTTAAGAAATCTTTGCGAATTCTGAAGATGCTTCTGAAGATGCAAAACACGTGTCACAATTAGTAACGTAGAATAATCAAAGTCATTTTTAATTAATTTTATATCACCCTTCATGAGGCTTGAAAGAAGTTTAAAAATAAAAAACGTTTTTAGTGTCTTTTTAAAACTTCGTTAATACATTAAGTCTGACAAAGAATTTGTGTTTGACACATTATTGAATCAAACCTTTATTTACAATTGCCTCTGTATGTGATTTTAGTGAAGGATTTTCTACGAATATTGGAATCGAACGCAGTCTTAGTTGTAAGGCATAACCGATCGATTACTTTCTATTGAACAAGCAAACAATGATAGAGGTAACTGGTAAATGCTAGTTTACGGAAACTGTCCTCTATAGGAAATTGATGAGGGTAATAACATTTCTGGTCGTGTATCATTTGTAACCTACAGTAGACGTTATTAAAAGGGACACATTTTGAATTTGTTTGCAACGGGAAACATTTTTTATTCCAATAGTATCGTCATGTCAAATTCATAAAGTTCTTCTGTGACAAATGCAATGCAAATTAAATGGGCATTTGCAAACTGATATTTAACCATCTACAGAATTATGAATTTACACGATCATCGATACTTTTTGTGCAATCGTACTGACTAAGTGATAAAAATATCTTTTATACAATTCAAAATATTTTAGATTATTCCACATATTGTGCTACTAATCGTGACACGTGTTTTGTATACCCAAAAATCATTTACTATAGTGAATCAGAAGATGCTTCTGAAAGAGACTAAACACGTGTCATACTTTTTTGCAGATTACTATTCTTTTCACAATGAGTTTTAGAGGATTTTAGTTATTATACTGCAAATAAAAGTGACCACTATTTAAAGCTTCCAAAAATATTTAGCAAATGGCATTCATGACTCAATTTCAGATTTTTTTCTAATTACTGCTTTCTTTCTTGGAAGAGCAGTTATATTTATATTAAAAGAAGAAAAGAATATTTTTCATGTACCTTTTCTACATCAGTATATATAGATAAGTTAATATACATAAAAATTTTAATAGTTATTTGAAATTTTATATGAAAATGAACTTCCACAAAGCTACCGCTGAACCCATTAAAAGTATTAAAAAACCTAATGCTCAAGTACATGATATGATTGAAAAAAAATACGTGTCTATTGCGTTTTGGAGTCTACTTTTATTGACTTACAATTCAAAGCAAACCAATATTTAATGAAGCTTTTCAAATTTTTCTTTCTGATTGTCCAGCTTAGAAGCTTTTCTGCGAAAATTTTATTGCAACGAAAACGTCTAGTATTTTTAATCCTCCAACTTTAATTTTTGAACATAGCTTCTAGATAATAAGTATTCAAACTTTTTCGACAAACTTATAGTGCGCATAAGTTCATAAAATGTTGTGTGGATTAAACTACCTGCTTAGATAAACTACAAGACTTGTCTAGTGAATACAAATTTTCCAGGAAAAGTTTTATTGCTGCTAAATTGTAAGCAAACCATTTACGGTTTTACTATTGCGCCATCAATAAAAGAGACTGACTGCATTTCTCTGTCTTATTTTAAATGATCTCTCTAAAACTGTGGAAAATAATTTGCCAGTAAAAATATAACAGCTGAAAATGGAGATTTATAATTCATCGTTATAATTTTACGGTCAATTTCAATTATTGAAAATTATGTTATATCTATGCAAATTTAACAAAATTTTCCCATTTCTACTAACCCATTGAAACTACGTGAAAAAAGCTTACAGTTTAATGTCTGTTTTGAATTATAGAGAACAGAATTATTTCTTTTACCATTTTCCTTTTTTTATTCTAACTAATTGTGTGAATAAATTATGTATTTTGAAAGCTTAAATTGAAAAAAGTAATGATAAAAAACTCAATATTAATACTGATTGAGAGATTTTAGTAAGCAAAATTGTTGATTTCTGTTCGGGTTTTTTAGTACTGTAGCTTAAAAATTGGGTCCGTGGTCGAGTGTTAAATTTATCGCCTTCGGTTCTGGAACTCATGGAGCTTCATCTCTGTACGAAAAGTTTCAAGCGATTTATTGATTTTTGTTCAAAAGCGTGGATATCTCAAAATTATCCTCCTAGCCATCTGATACATACAATTAGAAATAGCGAAAACGATGGGTTAATAATATTTCTGTTCTTGCCTTTTTTATATTTCTACTTTCTACTTGAGGTTGCAAACTAGTGAAGTCATAATCGTTTGATGTATAAAGGCCTATAAGATCTACATAGGGATCTAAAATGGTTGAAAACAACAGTTTTCTTTATCTTAGAGCTCTCATAAGTGAGTGCACATACTTTCCTTGAAAAGGTTTAGGAAACATAATATTTACCTTTTAAGGGGCATTTTGTTTATCGATATCATATCCAGTCACCTCTTCAATAGAATAAAAATGTTTTTCCTTGCTTATCATATAAAATACGTGAATGAAAATTCTTGGAAGTTTACTTATGTATCTTCAATATATAGGACTTACATGTGGGATAATATGTTTTTCCATGAAAATATAATAAAAGCCCACTAATTCAAGGTGTTGATGTAAAAAATGCTATTTTATATTCGAAGGTTTTCGAATAACTGGAAGGGTGACCTTCTATTTGTCTTTTCGTTTCCTTAGTAACCAAAAAAAACAGAAACTTCTTTGGAAAACAGGAACTTTCTACGTTTGGAAAATTAGGCTTTAAAAATATTTCTTGTTTGAGTTAAGCCTTGAATCAAATGTCATATTATTATGTCTTCTTACGGTGCTTTTGCCACCAACAAAGTAATAAAAGTTTTTGATAGCATGAATGAATTGTACTTTTACGATATTTCGGAAAGATAAAATACATTCAAGTCGTAAAGTAAAACAAAATTAACTCAATGGTGAACCTCATATTTTGAATAATATATAATCCGTTTACAGTCAACGTTCGCATAGTCAAACACGATGATTAAATTCGTAAATATATGTTTGAATTCGAATAATATCATAAATCAAACATCGTATCTTTGATTCATTTCATAAGCATTTTCAAGTAATACAATGGTAAAGAACTTTTCACATCTTAAAACTTTGCTCACAAGATTAAATATAATTTATTTGGCATATTAATTAGATATATTGAATGTTGGCTAAGAATACTTAGGATAATGGGTCTCAATTTTCCATCGTTTATGATTCTTATATTATCACAAAGATACAAAATAAAAAAAAAATTACGGAAAATATATTTTTATTATTATTTATTAGATTAAGAACCGTTTTGTTGGTCTGACATTATATAGAATTATGATTTGGATACGATTTAATACTATAAGTTTTATCTTCTCATTCACTTGCTCACTAAAGAAAAGATATTAATTATAAATAAACAAAAGGAAATATATTAAAAAAACTGTAACATTGTCCAAAGTCAATATTAAATTTGTATCTTATCTTAATTTACATTTTGGACTCCAGAGTTAGCGATGTTTCATCTCTAACAGTTGACTTAACTAAACAACACTCAATAAAATATATTTCATATTATTATTTTTTTTTTAATTCCTGGCCTTGACTTCTTTTGATAAATTATCTATCAATATTGAATAAATAGCAACGGATGCGAAAATATAAGTTGTTATTAAATTATATAAAAAGTTCATTATTATCAGTAAAAGAGACTTTATCCGTATTTGAAATGAAATAACCATTTAAAAAAAATGATCTTTTGTCATATTACTGGATTTATATTTTTCAAATCCCTGGATAGATAAAAATGCTGGGCTTATCTCTAATTGATATTGCAGATAACTTTGTTTGAAGTATCAGTCGCCCACGTCATCTCCATATTGTGAGTATTTCTGTTAAATGTTTATTTTTGTATAAAAAGGCCTTTTAATGTTTCGAACAGACTTTGACGTAAGGAATGTAGTGAGCCAGATCCGTGGTCGTATTTTGACAATTAGGAAATGATGAATTCCAAATAGCTGACAAATCCGTATTTAACCCAATGATTGGCATATTTTTATACTAATCAAAAAATATATTTGTCTTGATTTATTCGTATATGTATATGTTATTTAAACTTTAATTTTATCCATCTAATGTATTTTTTCTTTAATATAATATTATATTCTACATTTTTTTTTTGTAAAACATCAGTTTCTGTCGTTTTTTATCGACGCACATACAAAGTTACACCAAATCAACTATGACTTAGAACTTAGATCTTAGACAGTTAATTTCTCCAAACAATCTCCAAGAAACAAAGATAAACTTTTAATTGTACCCTGCATGAAATAATATTTAGTTATTCACCCAGGAACCTTTGGTTTTGATACTCTTGCCGAACGATGTATTAATTAATTTGATATCCAGTAGTTTTGCAGTAGTTGCCCACATATGTACAGTCGATCTTCATAATCCTGTGATAGCGTACAAATCTTGTTTTTCATCTCCGAACTAAATTTCCCATATACATGAGTTTGTTTTTTTATAAAGAAGAGATTTGCAAAAGTATCGTAATTCTGATGAATTTCAAAATTGTTTTTACACTATTGCAACTTATATTTTAAATCTGAAAGATACACTTTATATCACAGTGAAAAATATAGCAATGTATGTTTGTTGTATAAAAATAATATAAAAATAGATTTTTTTATATATCTATTTGACGGATCATCAAGTTCTAAGACATGTTATCGCCAAAGTTCTTCCAGTCTCCTTCGTCTCTTAATGTTTTAAACTCTTACATTTTATTTGTTGGCATTCTCTTCCCATCGCTGCCAACAGGAAGGTGCGATCGTTACATTTGAAAAGTCAGCCTACTATTGCGTCACTACCTAGGGAGGGTCATCGAGAAGAAAAGCTATCGGCCTATATCGATTCTCTGATTCCTTCTTGTCATAATTCTGCAAGCAAGAGATTGTTGGGTTATCGTTAAAGCCCACAGCCTTTTGAAACTTTTTAGAGGTTTCACGAACGAATTCGCGAATTTAAAAATAATTGATAACTATTTCGGCTTACGCCCTCGTCAAAACTATATTTAAAAATTCATCAACTTATATTTATATACTGGTGTGGAAAAGGTACACAGTAAATCTTCTCTTCTATTCTAACACAACTTTAACTTCTCTTCCAAGCAAAAATGCAATAAATCGTAAAACTTTTGAAATTGAGTTATGAATGTCATTTGCTAAATATTTTTAAAGCGATAGATGGTGCTCACTTATATTGCAGTATAATAACTAAAAAACGCTTTTTTCCTAGAAAAAGAAGAATCTCAAGTTTTATTAGCAGTCAAAACAATAACTCACTACTTATTTACAAAGAAATTATTTAATTTTTTCATCAACCGCTTTTCAAATTTAAAATATACATTATGATTTTTTCTTAGAAGTTTGTCAGTCACTTACTGCATTCTTGATTAGGTCCCGTTATAACGGGGAATTTTTTAAATTATTTTGTTGGTTTTTTATTTGAATTGTTTTATCAATGTTTTAATTGCTCATGTTTCAAAATTCATTTTGTGCATTCTATAATATTTTACAGACAAATTTCAGCCTGGCAAATAATGGGCTAATCAGCAAAGTTTATCCGATAAAAGGACCAGTCCAAAAATTGTGGAAGCTTAAGTTGTCAATCGTGAGCAGTGATTCTGATTTTCCTTCTGACCTCTTCTTTCATTTTATACACATATAAATAAATAAGCGTTGAAAGGTCTCACTCTCTTGCTCTCTCTCCTTCACAGCATTTTCGTCCTGTTGATCAATAAAGACAGTGGCGTATCATACATATATGCGATTTGGTATCAGTGGATTTTAAGGCATCGTGGCTTGCGCATGGTGCAACAAATTTTTTTTAAAGCAATATTTCCAATTACAAACCTCATTGCAGATTTGTTGTGAAAAATATTTTATGGTTGATTTTGAGCATTTACCTTGCGACAGTGTTCTTTTTGTACTTCTAAATGAAAAATCTTGCTTCACAAATAAAAATATTTGCTTCATGCTTTTCTTCCAACAAGTGTCAACTTAGTAGTCATTGTGATGTAAAAAATAATTAATATTGGTCTTTAAAAGAAAGATCTGCCATTTAATCATAAAATTATAAAAATTTCGTAAATTTTAATTTAAAAGAAAATTTAGAACAAGCTTTTGAATATGTTGTGTTTTTTATATTCCTTAATTATCTTTTGCTCTGGTCCGCTCTTTAGGCACCATGAAGATTGCCTGTCCCTACCAATTGCTTCACTTCCTCATATTTAACAATACTATATTCCCGTAACGAGATTCACTTAAACGGTCATAAGAAGTAAATTTCTTTATTTTGTAAAGTTTGATCATTTGAGAACTATTTCCGCCTCAATCATTTGAACCTTTTTAACCTTGAAATACAATCTGACTTTTTTAAGTATCTTTTTTACTCTCAGCTTGAGAATATTTTTTTTAAATAAATAACATCAGTAGAAGTTTCTTTAAAGAGAACTTGGCTAAGTCAGTAACTAAACGTTGTCTTTTTTGATAAAAACAAAGACAGAAGTAAGTAAAAGTTTAAGACAAGTTCTTATAAACAGCTGATGACTCTCTCAATGAAACATTTTGTTACAATCAAGATTAGCAAAAATGATGCATTAAATCCATCTATGCACCTGACGATAAAAGCACATACATCGATATGTAAATGTATATTTGGAGCTTGGAACTGAATTGACGAAATGCATGTTTTTAATATAACAATATATAATAAAAAAAATACGTTGCTACCCCACCACTGGTATACTATAAAACTTGTCTCCATACAATAAAGTTTTCCCAGGTCAATCGTGGACTTATTCTTAAAGACCGATGTTCCGGTTTGTTTAACACTATCTTTCCTGCAGATGGTCGATATCTTTTATTGGTTTTGAGTAAAGAGCCACTCTCGTTTAAATCTTAAAACGTGACATTTTTACTACGAGAATGATTGGTACTTTATTAAGTGATGATATCTCTAGAGATTTTTCATTTAGACATTGCCTTCACCCAAAAGCATTCTGTGAACAGATTATTATTACTGGAAACATATTTTTCATAACACATATTTAATCGTATTTCTTCTAGCGTCGTCTTCTCGGATTTATTCTGCTAAAAACACTGTTCATTATGACAGATTAAAAGATCAATTTTTATTAAGCTTTGATGAAATAACCTTTTCAGCTTTTCAAGCAAAGTGCTATTATTTACTTTTGATCCATAACAAAATAAGATTTTGAGAATATAAAGATATCAAATATATTATCTTTAATAACCATCATCATCAGCAGTAAATTTGAATGGTCCATATATTTTTTGCGCTATACGTGAAGCGAATAGAGAGGAGAAATATTATAGAAGAAGAGTTACATAGAGAAAACTATATTCGTAAATAATTAATGAATCTTTATTTTTTTGCAGTACTCAAAGCTCGATACTTTATCACTCATTACCACATTAGAGCACGTGTTGTAAAAATCTTTAAGCACCATGGAGCTAAAAAAGATAAAAAGCAAGGGGAGAGTGGGAACTATTAGAGAATCCTAGATACCTTTGTATATCATTCTTTCATATTTCAAGCACCATTTATTAACTACTTAGATTTTTTACTGTTGCTCCTGAGACTCTCGCGGCAATCATTTAAAATTTTCAACGCTTCTGTGTTATGAGATGCGTTCACTAAAATCCGTGGTAAGTAGAACATTCAGAGCAAGCAATAATATAGCTTCAGATATATGATATATAATAGTGGTCCCCAACCTTTGTACACCAGTGGACCGGTTTAAAAAGGAAAAAAAATCGCGGACCACTAATACTGAAATAAAGATGGTTTTTTATTTCATGTTTTTTTAATAAAAAATTTTGACTGTGAATTTGAAAGTGCTTGGTGGAATTTCAATATCAAATTTGAATCGTTTAAATTTTGTACTTAAGACTTTTATCACGTATTTTGAATGTAGTATCGCAAATACTAATTACTCAATAATAACATGGAAATATCGATAAATAATTCGTGGGTTTAATCCGACCTATTATTATTGAATTGATTCATTTCAAGTGTTTGAGTTCATAATAAATGATTGAAATTTGACTTACTGTTTGCGACCAGGCGGTAAGTTTCTGAAGCCCAGCACTGAGCCACGGACCACCAGTTGGGTAACACAGATAGATAATATTAAAAATTAACCTTCATTAAATCGTAGTATGGCGTACATTATAAACAATAATCATTTCGCTGTTGTCACAAATAGAGTAAATTAAATTTTCAAAGCGTTCACATAAATTATTTCTCAACACAAAAACAATGGAGGTAAATTATTGAATGATCCTTTCAAACACTCGACATTGATAAATTTAATATAATCGTGATTCTGCTAATCGAATGCTCATAAATCATAATATATGACTATAAATCAAATTCTACTAGCCATTACCCTATAATTCAGTAATTTCAACCTTTTTTGATTTTGAGGTAAATCAAACTAAAACCACGTATAAAATTGAAAAATAAATAATTTAAGGGGGTCCCCCCAAGTGATATTTTGAAACAATCATTTTTTTTGCATAGAATGATTTTTAAACACATGTAGAATATGCTGGTAAAGTGGTTTTACAATATTTGAAGTCGATGGAAAGTTATTGCAATTAGATTACACTTGTTTCGGGGCGGGACATCGGTCACATTTTGATGCTTCGGCTTGTTACATGAGAACTTTCAATACACATGTAATTTCAATTCATGAAACAAACCAAAATTTAAGCAAGAGCAAAGCAAGCAGCTTCAAAATTCTTAAAACAGGAAGACGAAAGAATTATCTATAGACCAGGCATAGCAGATTGATGGGGAATAAAGATTTCATAGTTTAAATCGTAGTTGAACTTTCAAACGCGTTTTTCTCAAAACTGTGTTTTCCTAACTGGCCTCCACGATATCTCAAGAACGGGTTGACCGATTGCTTTGAAATTTTAATGGTAGATTAAAAACATGTTTTGTCATCGTTTGACCTAGGATAAATAAAATTCCCAGCTGTTTTGTTTTTACGTAACCAAATAGTCGAAAAAAATCATGAAATTTGAACTTTTTTTCAAAGATTTTTTCATTTCCGATAAGCCAATCAGCCGGTCGGATGGAGGCCGTTTTTTCAACATGGTGCGTTTGGAGTGGTGCACCACACATTGTGATGAAGATTTCAGTCTGAAAATATTTTGACTTACTGTTAAAATATCAATAAACATATGGTAAAATTTTCAAATTTCTACGTTGATAAGGTTCGTCAAAAAAAACCAGCAGTCACTTGGGGGGAACCCCTTAATCAAACATCGGATGCCAAAAATACAATTAGTGTAAAATTAAGCGTTTTCAGTGCATGTTCATATTTTTTGTATTTTTTACAAATGTCATGTGAACCGCGACCCCGATGCAATTGAAAAAGGCAATTTTATTTAAGTTATTAAAAAAACCAAACGTAAATCCAGTAAAGTGAATATTTGTTTCGTTGACTGTAGAAGTTGGTGACCCATGGGTTGGGAACCCGTGCATTATACCGTTTGATTGTTTAAAATTAATGTTACGTATCTTTTTACCTAGACCTAAATTTACATTTATTTCTGCTAAATTAAACATTATCATGAAATATGGAAGCATATGACAAACCATTCAAACGTTTTTTACGCAAAATATTTTTTTTTCATTCGTACTATCATCTGACGGGCTTTTGACAGAAGATTTGAATCTTGTACGTAAAAACGAAGGGTACTGTTACAAAAACTAGCCTACGGCATTCGATTTTATTACACTGTTTATATCAGTGTTCTTCAATCAGTGGTCCGCGGACCGACACCGGTTCGAAAAAACTTTAACAATTAACTTTCAGTAGGTGGCGCGTGTAGACAATCGGCAAAAGACAAACAGCAAATGTTATCGATACCGAATTATATTAGTGTAATTAAATCGAAATTATTTATCTAAAATATTGTGCATCCGAAAGCACTTTCTTCCTTTGAGTGGCATTGCAACGCTTGCTGGGTACCGGCTAGTTATATATAAGATATAAGTCAAAGTTTTGACATTATATGAAACACCCGCGGCCAAATATCTCATTTGATATATTTAAACTCCGTCGTAAATCGAGAACTGAAAGTATATATTTTTCCAATTCTCACCGGTTTGCGGATGTTAAAAAGTTTGATGAACACTGGTCTAGATATCACCATTTATCGCCATCATTCAAGGCCACAACATTGTAATAAAGCTCCTCCCGAGATGAAAAGGATGAAAGGCCTAGCCTCGGATCCTTCGAAAAGAGGAGAGACTATCATTATAGATTAAATCGCCCAATGAGTCGAGCTCTGTGCATCCATCCTTTGAATGAAACATTTACGATCAAAAGATTAGAGCAGAAGTTCTCAAGCAGTGGGTTATTCTCACCCTTAATGTGAATTTCTGGATTCTTATATTCTAATAGGCAGTTTGCATGTTAATATTTAGAATGTATCTTTTGATTAAGACTGTATCGGGAACAGGGAGGAATGTATTCTGAACAGTGGTGAAAAGGGGAATGAAACAAAATACGCTTTTAGACTCTATGTCGGAACATATCGATCCCAAGCGGATTATTTGAAAACTCTTATTACAGTAACTAGTGGTTGATAAAAAGTTTTTCAATCATTATGTTTAAAGAAGTTTAGAATGGAAGTGTGGTGTCATATTGCGTTATATCGAAATATGCGAAATCAAAGAGAAAAAGTGTTAACAACCTTATTTTTTTAATATTTTTAATACTTACTGGCTGGTATTTTCTACTCACTTACAGTGAACATAAAAATAAATAATAAAAAAATTAGTATATCTAATGACGAATGCTCTTCTTTCTGTAATATTTTGTACAGACCGGTCGCATCTAACACTGAAATGACGCCTCAATTCATAAATCAATAGAACATTATTTTAAAATTAGAATTTCGGCTGAAATGAATTCGACTGAAATGAAATTTTAGTATCAAATTTGAATCGTTTTATTTTTGTACTTTTCCCAGAGTTTTATCACTAACAACCCGGGTTCCGTCTTTCGGCATCTTCAAGCATTTGAAGTGCACGAATTTACTTGAATTGTCAGTTCAAGAACAAAATTAAACGATTACAATTTGATAGAACATTATTGAATGAAAGTGTTTGAGACTTGAACACGTAGTCACGTCGTCAGTACGTACACAAAAACAAGGAATGTTTTAAATGAATGTTGAAAATGTTGCATATAAAAAAAAACGTATTGGATTTTTACTAAAAAATACCTACTCAAAATGAGTTCGGCAATTTCATTGTATTGGTAAAAATAAGAAATACTGTTATTATGCCCAAATTATTTACCCGGTGCGCTCACGCAACTTACAAGCAAGTATTAAGATATATTAGTTATAACTTCATTACAAAAAGTTACAAATACTTTTTTACGCGACATCCTGTTGATTTTTTTTTCGGAAACAGCAGTCCATTCTGAATAAAATACGGCGATAAATTGTGTCTTCTCTTAAAACAGACGCATAAAGTTCTAATAACTTTTTTTATCTTACATTCAAGTCTTTTATTAAAACTACCAAAAGGTAGACCTTTTTCAAAAACCATTTATCTAACTCGAATAAAAAAATATTCGGAGAGTTAATGATAAAAATATACAAAAAGTTTTTATAATTTTTACAACAAAATTTCCGTTAGTTAGCCAATATTTGATATATTTTTTTTAAATTGGAAACTATGTATGTGAAATTTTATGTTGTACCAAAACATCAGCGCTAATCCCGGTCATTGTAGAATCCTGACATTTTGGCAAAAATTACCGTTTGGTCGGAAAATTTTCTATAAACCGTATCCTACAATATATGATAACTTCAAAATCATATATTATATCTTAATTCCAGAGTTCACTTGCAATCGTTTTTACTAAAATTATTTGATAAAAATCTAAGATTTAATGATGGTAAAATAATGATGATACACTATTTCCATCACTAGATCATCAAGATCATTATTTCTCAATAGAAAATTGGAGTTGTGAAAAATATGCTTAAAAGAAGTAATTTGAAAAATGTTTACTTGCTCATTGTTAGAAATGAATTTTATTTTTTGAATTGAATAGTATGATCGAAACATTAAGCGCTCATATTGCATAACATTGTCAAAGAAAGGTGTCGAAATGTTAAAGTTGATATTTTTGCTTAGTCTTAAAACTTTTTTGATGCAATATGTATTGTAATCTCCTTCTTTACTATACTTTATAACAGCCATAGACAATAACAAACCATTTTTACTAATTGCTATTGTATGCCCGATCCGTGGGCAGTGGTCGACGTCGTTGGCTTTCGTGACGTGCCGCCCGGATTCAAGTCCCGATACGAGCAGATTTTTTCAGTCGATAAATCGATTCTTTTCGAAAGCAATGGGTGTTCGTTTTGTTTAAAATCCCTTCTCACTTTTGAGATCTCAGAAAAGAGGCGCGAAGATAGAGCTAACTAACCACTTGTTCTGACCGAGTCCTCGAATCCTTTCAATCCCTACAGTCTTCGAAAAAGACAGGATGAGCAACTCAGTAACAAGCAGTTTTCGTAGGAAAAACATGTTGAAAAAAACTTCATACATTGGAGCATAGGGAGCGGACATGGCTAAAAAAATATTGTACACACAACACAATTACAACGACGGTCAAATTTAATGTCAAAAAGTTAATTTATGTAACACTTAAATATGCCATATGTATTTATTTATATGCACAACATCTCAACTCCTTCATCCCCAAAATCGTGTTTTAAGACATGATCTTTTCCAATGCAAAGGATATGGGCTCCTGGGGGTAAAAAAATATGTCTTGAGATAAACTGGGAGCGGACATGATACAAAAATTGAATAAACAAAAGAGAATTCTATTTTTCAATATGTATATTTACTATCGTTTCCAATTGCATCAATAATGGATATTTAATACGAATGGTATGTAATGTTTAACTTAAGTCGTTGAAAACTACAAAATATAGTCGAATGCAACAATATTATCTCGCTCACTTTTAATGCCAACACTAATGCTGTTCACCATCCAAATCCCTTTTTTATTTAAAAAAAGGTGGCGCAAATTGTACTATTATAAAATTTCATCATTGTGCGTAATGTGATGTTTATTCAAATTGATAACAATTTAAGCCTTGAAGTTAAAATGATACATCCATAAAACAGCATCAAAGTATCAAATTAAATAACAAATTTGTATTCTGTTTGTACGAAAATGACTGGGTACTTTCCAAGGTAATATTTTAATACACACACTTAATTGTCCTAACAAAACACATTAGCTTCTTCGCGTAAAAATAAAAGCCCGCTTGGAAAAAAAAAATGCTGACTTTCATTAGCTTTTTTTCCAGCGCAATTTATTGGTTAATGAGAATTGATACACAATAAAGAATAATTACTGATATATAATCGTAAATATAGATTGCTAGATATATTTTAGTTTCACTACGATAAATTATTTTATTACTTTTCAATTATTAAGTGTTCACTGCCAATACTTGGTGGAATAGCATTATAATAAAAATATTTACACATGCTTAGTACTTATTCCATGTTGAATTTACTTAGGACCGGTTTCGCTCGTCGCGAGCATTACCAACGGATAAGAAATACAAGTGCAGCTTTATTTATGCAAAACCTAAACAAGACTTATAAGATAAGAGAAACAATTGGTAATACAAATGTGCAAATAGTTCAAAGTAAAATAAAATAAAATGGACAATAATTAAAATGTTGTCTACCTCTTAGCAATACAAGCTACTAGATTAAAAACCAATTGAGTAAGAATAATCATTTACACATTTACAGTATAAAATCTTGCAGGTATATGCATTTTACAAATGGGGAATATTCTTCACAAAGACGAGTCAATTAGGAGAGCATGTTTAGGAGTTAAGATTATTAAACAAATTCCATTTTATAAGTAGGTACAAACAAATATATAATATATGTGATAAAGAGAGACAAACAAACCGATGCAACAATCGCAAAAGTCAATTGTATAAGAAGTGATACGTGATGGAATTTGGTAATTAATCTGTAACTATCTGTAATTGACCAAGTTTATACTATAGGCTTATCCGAACCGAAAATTCTCGACTAAAAAATTGATATGTGGTTTTAATATATCACCGGTCAAGTTTTTGGTCGCATAAATAAAGAGATAACAATGAAATTTCTACTCCAATAATTATATAGTTTTTCTCCACCCAGTTAAAGAATAGCGGGCTCGAATATTGATATGGAAAATTTCACACACTGGTATTTCGACCGGTTTTATGGATGTTATCCAAAGTTACGAACGTGTTAGATGTTTTCACACCTGCCCACTCACCAGATGTTCGATTCTTAAAACGAAACGTCACTTAGTTCACTGAGAGAACTTTCTTCCGACTCTATCATTTTTCTTGTACACTTCCCGAAAAGAAAATTCTATTAAAAAATCTCCAGTAATTTATTGAGAGGTAAACTCTACAATAAACCAATACGTATGTAGCTTATGAACGTTTTATTATTTTGTAACCTAATGTGCAACTGATCTGTTAGAATTTGTCCCAAGAATAAAATAAAATTTAAAACTTACTTCAATTGAGTATTTCATTTAAACTGAGGTTAATTAAATGAAAAACAAAATGAAATTTATTTTACATTAATGATCTGATAGACTAAATTTCCAATTACTAATTCGATATGAAGAAAGTCTTAAAAATACTTTTTTAAGCCGTTATTATGGTAATAGTAATATTTTTAAAATGTCCCATAAACGCTATGAAATTTATAAGCGATGCAGAATCGGCATTTTTTAATTTGATCTCTGGAAATGTTTTTTGTTTTTCCCATGTAGGTTATAAAACTTTTAGCATGTCAACAACCTTCCAGAGCGAAAGATAAATCTGCCATATACCTTCGGTTTTTTCAAGACGGTTGAAGGCCTACAAATTTATGAACATCCATTAAATCATACATTGGGTTGAAGACCACATAGGTTTGGCTTTTCTATGAAAACAAAGACATGAAAGGCAAATCAACATTACTTTAGATTCAAATATTTTATAATTATTTAGTTTTATACAGCAAAAATATGTCTATAAAAATTAATTAAAAACGAAAACATAATAAATTGCTGCTTTGTTTTGAACTTAAAATTTGTTATGTGTCCACTGTCAATACTTGGTGGAATGGCATTATAATTAAAATAAAAACTTATTTTTAGTGCTTATTCCACATTCAATTTACTAAATCAGGACCGATTTCGCACATGGTGAGCATTATCAACTGATGATAATGTCATGATGACATCAGTTGATAATTCTCGTCATGAGTCATGGTCTAGTAAATTTAATGTGGAATAAGTACTAAAAATATATTATTATTTCTATTTAAATTTTCATTTGAGATTAATCTGTACAACCATGTCTTCTAAGCGGTTTTGTGTGAAAGATATGGCTGTTTGTAATTAAGACAATTTATGGCATTGTCGGAAACAGGCTCAACTCAAAACATCCATGTTTGTAGAAAGCCAATTTTGTATCTAATCTTAACGTGGGCGTTTGGTGTTAAAAAATATGTAATTTGTCTCAACGGTCATTAATACGCATTTTTGTAACACTGAAATTGAATTAAATTTTTTAATGAACCAATTAAATATATAGCGGTCGTTTTTATGGTTATTGAAAGTATGTATCATAACCCTCCTACATAGTTGATACAAATTTATAAAAATGAGCTTAATTTTTCAATGAACTGAAATAACACGGTAAAAAATAACACTGAAATAACGTTAACTATAACAGGTTTTCCAAGTTTGCGGTATCTTGGTTTTAATCAAGAAGGAACAAAATGTTTCAATAGAAATACAAATATTTATTTGCGAATACTTTTAGTAGATATATAAATATAACCGTATCGCAATTATTAATATTTTTATATGTGTAGCTAAATTAAAGAATATTATATGTATAGTTGGTAATTTTAGTATATAGTGCCTGGTCCGTGGTGCAGTGGTCAACGTCATTGGAATAAAGTCGTCACCTCCGTGTCGGGCCGCCCAGGTTCGATTCCCGGTACGAACAGACTTTTTCAGTTGATAAATCGATTCGGTTCGAAGGCAATGGGTGTTTGTGTTGTTAAAAATCCATTCCCACCTTTCCGATCCGAAAAATGGTGGGGCACATAAAGATCGATTAGCTAACCACTAGTCTTTTTCTAGTCATCGTATCCTTTCAATCTCTACCATATTCGAATAAGGGAGGTTGACCAACTAAAAAAATAAGCAGTTCTCGTATAAAAATGTCTGTTGAGTGAAAAATTGTCTTCATTTTGCTATATTCAATATAGTTTATTGTTTTTTCATCAAAGCTCACCACTCGGCTACAGTACCAACAAATGATACGTCCTACCCAGAAAATTCAAAAAGTATCTACTATTACATTAAGTAAAATATGTTGTAACAAAAAGAAAAATCGTACAAAAAATTCACATGTAATCGCTCAAACCTAATTTCAAATGGATTTATTGACAACGTTAAATATTTCTCATCAATAATATAAATGGCTCGAAAAACACTAATGGGAGGATTTAAGAAACATATTGCTGATTGTTTTCTTCCATTCTTTCGCCATTGTTCAATGTGACATTGATAAAACAGACACATGTCAATATAAATAAATTACCATTCTGTTACACGATCAAGTATCTTCTCAACACAATATATAATATTTATCAAAAAGAATAAATTGTTTGCGTTCACTTTGCTCTTGGCAAATGTATACATTATGCCGAGCACAAATTTTCACGTGTCTTTGCCATATTTTTATATGCGAATTGCTCATTTGCTTCATAGGTTTACTTAACCTTTCCTTTACGATCCCCAAAAAAACAAATCCGATCCGGTGATGTGTCACTACGCACCATGCAAAGATGGTGTTTTATAATAAAAATAATGAAACATTTTTAGTACTTATTATATATTGAATTAATTTAGATCGGGACTGGTTTCGCTAGCATTATCGTCAGTTGATAATGCATTTATAGCATTAAAAGTTCTTCATTAACGTTAACTTTGAGCAACTTTAATAAACGAAATATTTTTAAACACAAATTATAACGTATTAATTGAATTTTTATCGTGAGCAGTTAATTCTACTTACCGCTTTCGCATGGTCGACTTATATCATTTTTATTTTTACGTTGTAGTCTAACTTTTCAATTAATTGAGATAAAAATAAAAAAAATTAAGAAAGAGAGACAACGTAAGTACGATATATTTTGTTAAAATTTGCCTTATTAAATAACTTATAAATAACTTACTTAAATAATCAGTTCAGATGTGAATTTTGAAAATAAATAAAGCAATAGAATTGGTATCAGGGTATTATGCTATAAAAAACAAAATTGGTGTGTAAATTTATGTTGTTAAAATAACCCATTAGATAAATGCTTGTTTATGTGTGGTTTACGTGACACCAGTGTGGACTTAAGCTCTTTCCAGATTTTTCATAATAAATCATTGCTGTAAATATGCGATATAGGAAGGGAGTGCAACTTGTATATACAAATAAATTTGGAACAATCGCGCCCTTCTGTCAGCATCAATATGAAGGGAATGGAACTTGAATATATAATCTTAACTCAGAGACGAAGGAGACGGGAAGAATTTTTAAGCTAACACGCCTTAGAACAAAATCTTGAAGATCTATCAAGTAGATATTCAACAAAAAAATCGGAAAGAGGAACATTTATAATTTATCTAACATGATCAGTTCATTCGGGCTATTAACGCTTTTACTGTGGTGCTTATAAAGACGAAAAAAACATTAAATATAATAGATGTTGTTATTTCAAAAATATAAAAGACGTCGCACTATTACACCCCTTGCCTCATATTGTCTTGCTCCACTCCTGAGTCGCCTAAGCACAATATAATAACACGATCTATGGAGCAAAATAATTTATTACGTCGGTCAAACATGAGTTTTCTAACTAAGAAATAACGAGAGAATTAACAGCCAGACAGCTTACCAATCTAAAAGTGAGCAAAAAGTTTGTAAGTTGGGTCATTTCTTATATAAGAATCTTCGAAGGTGTTAATGCGTGAATAACCACTTTTTGTCAACATTAACTTCCCCAAGTTTGACAAGATAGTCTAGACTGAGAATTTTACAGAAGAATTTTTATTTTACCTCTAACTTGAAACGCTTTCATATTCTCACTAATAATAAACTTTTTAACGCTCTGTTAAATCAATATGACTTCAAAAATTCAATTAATATAGTACCAAGTGGTATGAACTCGAACAGCTTCTTTAATTATAATGTGTATGTAAATGTACTGTGTATGTGGTTGGGTCTGTGGTCGAGTGTCAACGTCGTTGGCTACAATTACGAAGCTCATGGATTCGAGTCCAAGTCCAAATAGATATTTTATTTTTTTAAAGGCTTTATGAATACACCGCCATAAATTACATAATCATCAGATGCCCACTGAATAAGTAAAAGCTACCAATCGTGTTTTTTAAACACAATATTAATCGAATTTATGACATTGACTTTTTGCTTTAAAATTAAAAGTTAGTACAATATAGATACACTAATATCCAATATATATCAACTAAACTCCATCGTATAACTCGAGTTAAACTATTTACCTATATAAAAATAGTATAATTATTTCTTGACTAGGATTTAAAAACTTCACTGAAAATTGTTTCACTGCTAAAAAACGCTCACATCTATGAGACGATCATTTTTTGTACCAATTGCTCCGCGAGATATTTATTTCTCCCTTAGGTCCAATAGTGTCAGATAGAAATTCTCAGTGACTACGCGCAAAAGTAAGCATACATAAAACGCATTAAATTCTATGACTTACGAAATTGTAGCGAAGTATTTTCAATAAAATATATATCCACGATCTTTATTCAAAAATGTTGTTCGTAAATAAATCTTTCATTCATGAGCTTTAAATACACGGAAAACTACTACTTCACAAATTGTATCGTTGAAACCCCTTTCCGAAAAAATTCAGCTATAGAAATACCATCAGTACCAGAACAAAATGGAGAATCTAGTTTCTTTCTTTCCCTTAAATAAAAAGGATACATTAATACTATTAGTGAGAACGATTCCTTTATCAAATATGATACATATTTGAGTGATTTGGGTTTGGCTGTGCTTTTTTCAAGTATCGGAAAATTTATAACAAATAAATCCCTTCTCCTACGCGTATTCTAGCTTCTATAGAAGTATCAAAACTCCAAAAATATAGATTCTCTCAGCTGAATATTTTTCTATATCCAGTTAATCTCCGTAAGCCAGTTATGATATATTTTATAGCTCTTGCTTATGAAAATAAGCTGTATATAAGAAAATCAGTGTTGTTCATATTCTTAAAAAATATGGATTTAAAATTATCTTTCTCGTATATTTATTTAAAGAAATATAACGACATTTTTTTATTTGTTTAATACGAGCTGACTCCAATTAAAAATTTCGATGAATATTTATTTCGTAATTTTCATTATCAGAAATATTCAATGATATCTTACAGATACATTATTATATAGTATATTTTTTATTCACTGGATATATTTTCACAAGATAATTGACCGCTATTATTAATAAGAAGCCTAATAACTATGACCGCAAATTTATATCGATTCGCTTCTCCACACTGATCGGTTAATTAATAAAAAGCTATGTGAAATCAATATTTTACTATAAATGCAAAACCTTGTAATATATATCTTACACTTTGAATTGAGAATACGATCTTCATAAGTCAGCCATATGGAAAAAAATCTACAACACAATAACGTTATTCATAATATTTACCATGCGTAATTTGAGATTTTGAAAAAGAATGGCAAGATGACCCAGTTTACTTTATAATGTCGGCTTTTGTGCTGATGTACCCACTTCAGTTGTACTCTTAATATTTCCTTATACTGCCAGGTAAAGCAGATTTTTATAACTCCATACTATATACAACACGAGCTATTAAAACACGTATTTATGTGTACGGATACGCAAATGAATCGTCAAACATATCTAAAAATGGACTTTTAGACATTTTAGACATTCATGCTTTCGAATATAAATCTTAAAATTGAATTAAAAATGAATTTATGACACAACTGGAATTTTATCCCGTGAACCATAACTCAAGCTAATGACGTCGACGACCCGACTGAAGACCCAGTACTACTTTTGAAATTAATAAAAACACATTACATAGTAGATTGATCATTACGTCAGTTGAAAATGCTCGCGATTAGCAAAACCGGTTCTGATCTCTATCAGAATATTTGTAGAAGTAGCACTATACAATGTGTTTTATTAATTTAAGCAAAGCCTCTCCACCAAGAAATGATAGCTAACAACCTAAAAATGAGACCCTATACGCCTATACTGTTCAAAATCGATATATTAATAGAATAATATTATTACTACGATATTTCACTAATTTTTGTTGGACTTTTTAAAATGCTTTAATAATCCCTGTGAAGTTTCATATATATCGTTTGTAGCGATTTTGTGAAAATACTCTTTTTTAAATCCGGCTCAGTTTAAACTTCGGTTTAAATTGCATGCCAGAAAAATCTACAGAATACACGCGAAAATGTCAACATGCATTTATTTTCCAGATAAAATATACGAAAATTCTCTGCACAAATTTTACAGTTTAATATTGGTTTAAGTAATTTAAAAAGTCTACAATTTTTCTAGAAGTGCTGCGCTTCTAGTGCTTTGACCCGTTACTTGTTATTTTAAATATAAATAATACCAGATTTGAATTGAGAATATTGATTTTATTTCATAATAGTGCACACTATCACATTGTTAAATTTTATTTAAATACATTGGACATTATAACAATTATTTTCTTATTTCATAATTCATTCAAAACTCTTTATATAACGGGGCGGGTAAACCTTAATTTGATTAAGTAGTGCCAATTTTAGTCTATAAATAGGGGTGATGAAAAAGATGCAATTCAAAAATATTATTATTAATAATCGAGAATACTCTAATCACAAGTTTTTTGAGAGAAGGGCCAATTTATCCATTTAAAATTTTCGCGGGCCGCAAAGGGTAAAAGTGAAGAAAAATATTTTATTATTAAAAGTATTTTTCTGTCAAGATAATCGATAAATCAGTATACGATTTTTATATAATAATATTATATATTTTCATTATTTGCGGAGATTTTTTAATATCGATTCACAAACGTCGTGCACTGACAAAAATCCTGAAGATCTAACAATAAAATCCGTGTGTTGAAAACAATAATCTAAAAATAGACTGCACCTGCATCGCAAACGATATGACTCATTTAAAAAAATGAATTTCGGTCACAAAATTATATCCATCATATTAAATAATAAAAAATAATATTGATTTTTTTATATACCGTTGCTAATGCATAATTTTTCACACATCGAATACTATTTTTTATCATATTTAATGAAAAATTTGGGCCTCAAAAAAATCCATTTCGGGCCGCGTTTGTGCATCACTGCTCTAATCCTTTCGATTGATTCAGCTAACTTCATGGAAGTTCGTTTTTATAATAAAATAATTTAGTTTATTCCACGAAGTGTGTGACTTATAAAGACACGTGTTTCGCTTCTTTGAGAATCATTATCTAAGAAAGAAACTAAAATTACTAAAGCAACCATAGACCTGATGATGCTTATGAAGAAAGCATAAATGTGGCACTATTTGTTACAGAATACGTGGAATAAACTAAGTTATTAAATTCTAAAATAAGCTACTTGACAAAAAAACTAATTCAAATAAATATTCTTTATATGAGGCTCATTATTAAAGGGTATAAAATATGTCTGTGATAGTTTGTGTAAGTATTTGCCTTGATTTATTTTTTTTAAAACGTAGTTTTTTGTGAGAAAACAATGCATTGGAATGAAACTAAATGTGATGGAGTACGTACATTGTTATAAATTAATATTGTTTATCACTTCTAAGTTTATAATAGTCCTCACCGAAGTTAATCTATTTACTATTTACTAATACTACTATTTTTACACTTTATCACAACAATTATTTTGAACGACGCTTGCATAATGGTATCTTCATATGAAGCCATCCTTTATTTTAAAGGTTCTATTTAGCCTTAAGTGGAAAACTATTTTCGTTTTAAGATATAAAGGTCTTTTTATAAGGACGCTTAGTTTTGAAATGTAAATAAAACAAGTTGTTTGTGAGATTTCGACTAAATTTTAATTTCATTTGTAAGTATGTTTTACGGCATTAAATATGGAATATAGCATCAAATTTCTGCCAATATCCATTCATTATAAAATGGGCCATGTCGCTAAAGTTGACTTTTTTGACAAATTTGGGTAAACTTCCAACTGCTCCAGAACCCAATCAGGCGTTGTCTGCGGTCGTTTACCTGAAGTTCCTTGGTTAGTTGGATTTTATACGGGTGCAAACATAAGGCCCGATTCAAAATTCGCCAAGTTGAAGTCGCAGAAAAGTCAAGTTCTTTTGAACGACGAGAAATAAGCTGCCTTGGGTTTTCCTGTACACTTTCACACACAGCAGCAATGTTTTCACCAGATATTGTATTTTGATGACGTACAGGTAGGTGTTGGCCGATTATTTACCAAACTAGTTGACTCAAATTTGGCCACTAAACAATGAATAATCTACTCAGCAGGACAAAGTAACATATTTTGAGCGTCCCTATTGAAATACCCTTTACTGCTTCTTCACAGAAAATAAATTTCTTATATATTTTTTTCGATCACAAACTGCAGACTTATATTTCTAAATTCGTTCATCATTAGGTTTTGCTTTAACAACTGTCAAAGTTTCTCGTTGTTTGCTATAAATTCTTCAAAAAGTGCAAAATTGATTTATTTTCCAACCTTTGCAGTTTAACCTCGCATTTCATTTATTTTGAGATAAGTACTTATTGTCTTTCCAATAATAAATTATTAATAACTTGAGAAAACAAGACCGCCGCAGAACTTTGACACTTGTATTGATTATTGATCCATTAAACCAATTAAATTATTTGATTTCCAAAGAGCAGTACATCAAACTCAATAATGGTTTTCATTTGAACTCTTTGGTTAATTCAATTGTATTTCAGTTTTGTAACAAAAAATATTTTCTGATAGTTTAAGATCTTCTGTTCAGATAAAATTCATTAGAAGCTCATATATTTCACACTGGAAGTGAGCACGGCTAAAAACATGTTTTTAGGGATGAGTGAGTTGTGGTATTTTACATTTAAATATATATGGTTGACTAAAGTGTTATAAATAAGCTTTTTAACATTTAATTCGACCATCGATTCTTCTTTTTGATCTTCGTTATTATTTTGTGTGTATGATAAAATTCACCATAAAAACTCATTTTAATGCGTTCACGGTCAATCAAGCTTGGTGGAATGGAATTATATTAAAAAATAATACTTAAAATAATACTTTAATAAAAAAAAATATTTTTTAACTTATTCTACATTTAATGTGTGTTTGTAATGTGGAATAGAAACAAACACTGTGTAAATGGATATAACTTTCTTTTACGAAAACAATCTCTTCTAAAATTTATGAAATACAACTCGGTTTTCTAAAGCGTGTGCTGCAATCTTCAGGCAGATTTTATTTTTCATAATTATGTAATAGTATAGATCAGTGGTGCACAAGCTTTTAGAGAGAAGGGCCAATATATCCATTTAAAATTTTTCGCGGGCCGCAAAGGGTAAAAGTGAAGAAAAATATTTTATTATTAAAAGTATTTTTCTGTCAAGATAATCTATAAATCAGTATACGATTTGTATATAGTAATATTATATATTTTCATTATTTGCGGAGATTTTTTAATATCGATTCACAAACGTCATGCACTGACAAAAAAACTGAAGAACTTACAATAAAATCCGTGTGCTGAAAACAATAATCTAAAAATACACTGCACCTGCATCGCAAACGATATGACTCATTTAAAAAAAAAAATTTCGGTCACAAAATTATATCCATGAATATAATCATATTATAATAAAAAATAAGATTGATTTTTTTATATACCTTTGCTACTGCATAATTTGTTCAGGTATCGAATACTATTTTTCATCATATTTAATGAAAAATTTGTTGAAGTATTTGTTATTTTGGGCCGCGAAAAAATCCATTTCGTGCCGCATGCGGCCCGCGGGCCGCGTTTGTGCATCACTGGTATAGATAAATATGTGCTTTCAAAGAATATTTACACAGTAGCTAGCTGTACGTCTTTTGATAAAGTAAGTCATGAAAACTCCCTATCTCGGTGTTATAGGAGGGTTGATAGTATTCAAATCAACGAAAGTTCTTACGTTGTTTAAATTTACGCCTTTAAATTTAAAACAAGAGTTTTATTGTATCCAATATAGCCTATTTTATAGGGGTACTTTAACCAATATAATGCCTAATCAATTAAACATTTAATGAGCTTCGACCGCAATACTAATCACATTTACTCCTTTCATTATCCCAAATTAAATGGCATTGGTTTTCTCTTTGCATGTATCCAATTAAATATATTGCATAGCCTTAATAGTATGGCTTTGGCGAGCTTCAGCGACTATGACTTTACAGAGTTTGTTCGGACATCGTAAATTTTGATAAGAAAGCTTGTGGCAACTGAAAGTGTCGGAACCAGCTGGCAATTAAAAAGGATCAATGGCTTTTATCTGACCGAGAACTTATATAAGGACACGATAAACTACAGCATTCAAGTTTTTTTAAACACATAAGCCTTCAATAAGCTATGGTATTCTTAATATGTCTACGGCTAATTTATACAACACTTTTAATGTGCTGTCAATACTTGGTGAAAATGTATTATATTAAAAGAAATACAGTGGTACCTCGAAATACGAGAGCCGTTCAGCGAGCGAAGTTTTGCTTCGAAATACGAGCAACATTTGAGACACGAGAAACGGCCGGGTATCTATATGCGCTTTGCGTATGTGTGGAAAGGATGCATATGAATGTATTGGTGACAAATCCGTATATGGATATCTGTGTTGATATTGGATTCTACTTCGACTGTCAAACGCTATGAACCTACTACTTAAAAAACATACTTTGCTCCATCTCTTTCGCTCAACTGACAAATCCCAAACGTAAGACTAAGAGATTAATGGCATTTCAATTAATTTCAATGGGAAAAATTGCTTTGAGATACGAGCAAGGCTACGGAACGAAATAAGCTTGTATCTTGAGGTACCACTGTAATAAGAATTTTTTGTACTTGTCTCACGATAAATTTATTTAGATCATTACCGATTTCCTTCATTGCGAGTATTCTCAATATCATTTACACATTTATTTATTTTTTATATATTTTAATAACCAATTGTTAATATTTAATATCATTAAGGTATATTTTCTTTAAATCAATTGCATAATTCTATTACCAATTATTTGTCACACCTTTATTTACAACGAAAAAAATCGGTTAACTATTACTATTGTCATATCCCGATCGTTTTATCCATACTTTTCACATAAAAAGTAAATGATAAATGCCATGACAAGAAGCAGTTCTTGTTCAATAAAACAACTCCATAATAAGCTACATAAGAAGTGTATTTTTAATCCCTTAAAATGAGCACGGCTAAATAAAAGTATGCTTGAAACAATAAAGCATGCAAACAAAAGCTTTCAATTGCTCTTTACACGACGTTGCAATGTTCTCAATGCAGCTTTATTTACATTTGTAGCCAACAAGCCTTCGTCACCTTCACTCATTAAATCTGAAATCTGAAAAAACATACATATCCTACATCATAGGATGATAATTCGACTTGACCTTATTTGCTAAAAGTAAATCGATCAATTCCCTATTTTCTTGGGGCTTGTTCGAGCGTTTTGTAACCTTTTTATTCCCTTTGGATACGATAGTCGTAACGATTGATATGAATTATTTCCATTGATATCTTTTCATCGTGGCAGATTGTTTGCTAAACAAACCGTCGCAGTGGCAAGAGCATCAGCTATCGACGGTCTGAAAAGTTTCAGACTCCAGACATGTTGATACAAGCAGTGACACAGATCTAACGAAAATTAGATATTTGATGGATGGAAAGTTTATATTAAACGAAATTTGAAGAAAAAGTTGGCCACCCGATGAGCATTCTAAAAGTTACGCGTCTGCAAAAGAGTGGAACATACTTTCAATCCCGTAAAAATCGTAATACGCAATTCCACTTTGTAAAAAATCAACTAAATACTATGCAACAAAACTGTGATGTCAATTCCATAAACTTTTATGTTGATTTATAATACACAAGTCTTACGTCTTTCAAGTTGCGTCTTCTATATTCCTTGATATTTTTGTGTATGTGTGTTTGCGGGTGCTCGTGATCTAACGTTCACTTTTCCAAAACGATGCCTTCATACATAGCTAATTCAAGTGTATACATAAAAACTGATCAATAAAAAACAAATCTATAAAGAGCTTTTATTTTATCTCGAGGGAACTGTTATTCGTAAAGCTTTGCCCTATAGCAGGGGGGGCAAACTTTTCGGATGGCGGGCCAATTCCAAGAATTCAAAATAAACCGCGGGCCGCGGGCCGCAAGTAAAACACCATTTTTAGATATACACCCGATCTTTTTTACATTGATTTCAAAAAGTGGCGCACATAAAAAAATCGTGGAAATGGTATCCAAAATACAAGAAAAAACAAAAATTATTTTTCAATTTCGAATTAAAAAAAAATTTCAACAAATTTAAAAATTTTATTGACGAATTTACAACGAATTTTATAAATGCATTGTGCTTAAATAAGTTTCAAAGAAGAGTTACCAATAATATCGCATGAGTTTGCGCACCACATACCTTCGACTAACTCGAATACCATTGTGAATAACGTAAAATCGAAATCACTAAAAAAAATCGTTTAAAAAGAGGACCGGGTGTACTCTATTTATTATCACGAAAATATCAGAAGAATGAAGCTGTTTCGAAGATTAAAATTTTTCAACAAGCTCATTTTTAAAACTGCTTGTGAATGGTCATAGAAGAAGATGGAATCAGAATTAAGCTGAGGTTCAAGATCGAAAATGTCAGTTTACATTTTTCGTGCAAAATCTTTAAATTGGTCGAATTTGTCTGAACTGAGATCATTGTAAAATTTGCAGATTTCGTCACGATGGTGTAAATCTCTTAAATCAGTGTTACATTGCAGATAAATAATCTCAAGTTGAAGCTCTTTCAATACAGTTTTAATATATATTTAAAATGGATCGCTTACTAGCGCCAAACTTGTCTCAATTTTTCGGAAGTCACCAAATCTTTGTGAAAAATCGTCATTCAGAGCCTTCATAACACGGAGTTAATAGTACTTAAGTGTAGCACGATGTCCAGAGTAAATGAAAAATCACAAATCCCTAATCATCAGTATCGAGAAAGTCGTAACATTCTTCATTTCCAAGAATAAAATTATAATATTTTTTATTTCCCGAACTCTTCGAAGCACTTTTTCCAAACAAAGGTTTTGAATTTAACTGTGAAAAGGAATATCTGTATACTCACTCAATATCTTGAAGAATTTTTTATTTTATTTTCAATATTTTTTTAAAAAAATTATAAGAATTTATTCTTACTTAGAATTAGGATTTATGTTGGCGGGCCGCAGAAAACACTCGGCGGGCCGCATGTGGCCTGCGGGCCACAGTTTGCCCGTGCCTGCCCTATAGCTACTGTGATTGTCATTGACTTCCAATTAACTTGTTGATTCCCAAACCGATAAAATACAACGCTACCGACTTACGTAAATTCTCTTCCCGTTGCTTCACGCAACTACTTTTAGAATATGTCTATGAATAAAAAATCGCATTAATGTGTGTCTAGGGTATAGATTAGTTAAAAAGCAACTCTTTATGTATAAGAATATTTAAAATACTATCCTGGAACGACGTTGTCACTGTTTTTCACAGTTTTTAACATCTTGGAAGACATAGAAAAAACTTGACAATTATTTTAATTGCACTATTTAAAAGACACTGGAATAAAAAAGATTCCATTCTGTGACAATTTATCAGTTCACAGTGTTTGCAATGAGCTAAACGGCTCAAATCTTTATCAGATTATTTGTGGAATCAGTACAATAGAATTTGTACTAAAACACACTTCAAAATGTGATTAACACCCGTCAGTTACTTATACACAATATGCCATCCAGCCACCTGCTAAATTAGTGAAGTTATTCGCATTACTTGAAACTATTAACGGCTTTAGAAAATGTATGGAAAAATACGGGGAAAACCGTAGCATTGTTAAAGAAACAAACATCTCCATTTATATGCCATAATTATATTGTCTATTGTCTTTTCCGGGAGTATACTTCCTGCAGACGGGGCTGAGTAATTGGCGAATAAAAGCTGCATTTTTAGAGAAGTCGTACTAAAGTGTGCTGCTTCTAGCCATTTAACATTGGTTACAGCTTTGAATATAATGTAAGAAACTTTCTTCAATATAGGTATTGTACGGGAAAATAATTCATTTTGGAATAAAGTGAAATCTGGCTAGTAAATTTCTCTCATTAAAGTTGATGATTGAAAATTAGATTTTGTGATTAAAATTTCAACAATTAATTCCTTATTTTATCGTCAAGCAAACCATTGATTAGGGGTAGCTTACTACTAAACAACCCTATTTGAGATCATCGAAAATGGCATATCAGCTCATATAAATTAATAAGACACAAATAATAGTTTATATTACCAATTTAATGGCTTGAAAATAACGAAACATATAATATTACATATGGTATCGAATAAATTAATAACATAATCTTTATTAAAATCAGAATATTGCTCGAGAGTATCTATTAAAAAAGACAATTCATTGATTTTTTTACATAATTCGAGACGGCAGTTGTTATGAAATGCACTTGGTTATCGAATACCATTAATAGTCTCATGCCGTTTAATGAATATTTTTATTATTAATTTCAAACTAAGCATTGACTTAATATCGAAATGCACTGTCAGAATTACTATATGAAGTTTGGCTATATAACTTTTTTATCTCATAAAAATTTCACTGTTGTAACAACTCTTAATAATAAATATTAACACTTTCACGAAACTGTTAGGAGACAAGTCTAGCAGTCGAAACATACTGGTATAAATATTAATCTAAACGTTTCATTTTAAAATATAATAAAATAATAGTCATGTACGCGTTACAGCGAGAAAGAATATTTTGAATACATAATTTATTTTAATGTGGTTTTTTTTACATATTTCACATATGTTGAAATAGTTTATACTGCATGACTTATTTTAATTTCCATTGTTCCCTAACAGACCGAATTCAATTTCACGAGGCCTACAAATATTATGAATTAAATCTTGATTTATAACAATGATATATATCATGATCTCAAGAATAATTTAATTTAAATGGCATAATTTTGCTAACACGAATAAGAAAATTCTTGTGAATAAATTTTATTTTACTGGAATTTATTTTTCATATTCGTTGAATCACTGATTCGTAAAATTAATTATAACACTCTTTGTTGGCTATATTTTGTAAAAACGTAAAAAAGAATATTTTTACTTGTTAAAGCAAGATTTTCAACCAGCCAAGCAATTACAACTGATCAAAGAAAAGTTGAGTCAACAATAAGCGAAGCCTCCGAAGCTTTTTACAGACCATTCGTAAGGACGTATTTTTTCCATATCATTTTAATTGCAACCAAAGAAAAATGTTTTTGTTTTATTGGTTACATTGCATCTCTCAAGAATAAAAACATAAATGTTTTCTTCATAATTTATGTATTTTGAGGCCGAGAATCAAAATGACTTGCGAACGATGAAACTTTAACATTTTTTTATTTTTATACATTTCATGATAAATAATTTCAATTATTTTAATGATTATTACAGTCTTTTTACGATTATTACAGTCTTTTACAGATTTTTTGTGTACATATTTAATATTCCACAAAAAATGTATCATTGCAATGTGTAAATTAACCTTTAAACGCCCGTGACTTACGAACGCTCTTAAAAAAAATATTCCATATATCTCTTCAAAGTCAGCCTATGTGGGTAAAATAAAAAACATTATCAAAATATAAGATTGCTAATAACTTATGAACAGAAACCAGCACCACAACATGTACGCTTTCTAATTCTCTAAGTAAAATCTTGAAAAAAGAATCGATCACCCCAAAGCTTAAATTTGTAGGTTTGGAAAAAAACCTTAACCCCTTAATTGAAATATTTTGTATGGTGTGAATAAATCTAATTTATTACGAGCCACCGGATATAACACCGTTTATACAAAAAATCACAGAACTAAGAACAGATATCTCGAAGACTTTATGACCTATTAAGTAAGCGTAATGCTTAAAGACAGCTATGTTAATTTATACATATACTTTTTTTCAGTAAAAATTTAAGCTATCTAAATCGAAAACAAAGGGAATCAAAAAAATAATAAATGAATTGGAATTGCAGCCAAAAATTCAATAATAATAAAAAAAAAACATCAGCATTGAAGTTTTTAAGGAATTGAATGAATATCTTCACTCTTCGCTATCCGAATTCTCACGATGACCACGTTGCAAAATACATGTAACTTAAAAATTCGCAAAAGCGCAGTCATCATCTGACGTAATAAATCCCACCACGCTTTATATCGCCGTTTCGATCGTCCACTCCCTGTTTTTGATTGAAAAAAAATTAAACCTAAAATAAAATTATATCTAAGGTAATATAAACACAGGTAAATTGAAATGCTTAACTTCTCATTGTTAAAACAAAATATTCAAAAAATATGCTTTTTTAAATATCTATTAAATTAAATATTAAAGTGTATTATATTTAATAAGCAATACATTTAATCGGCGCAGTAAATAATGTAAGAAAACCAGACTAGGCCCTTCAGAAAGCATGTATTTGACAAGGCTTATTGCGATAAAGAGATTGGTTAAGAGCTTTAATAATTATAAATAATAGACTGCTAAACTTATTTGGTATAAAATGCTTTAATACTATGAGTGTCATTTAAAATTGAAGATGTTTAAATAGTCAGATGGCTTAGAAGTTTCATTTTTAATTGTTTGTTATTAAGTCTAATCTTCAGAATCATAATACAATCAACGTTGGCTGATTGCTGTTGTAGATTTAGTCGACCAATCATTTCGCAGACAGAAGTTGCAGATACGAATTTTAATTACGGTTTTGAATTAAAATCTTTTACAAGAAATATAGGCTTACAAGATTAGATGTCTCTGACAAGAAATCATTGAAACATATTGTTAAACTGATTGCATTGTCCGTATAGTTCTACCTTTTGAATTCTCTCTGTCTTCAATTCCAACCCAACAATTATTATTAATTAATTTCTCAACATCGTAACCCTTTCTTTGATGGCTCTTAAATATGTACACATTCGATATCTAAACATCATTCATATGACTTGTAGCTCTCAAATGGGGTAAAGGTCTAAGAGAAAATTGGTAATGATATTCTGTGTCTAGTAGTGCCTTTGAGCATTTGGACTTAAGAATCAGAAAATATTTTAAAATGTTCTTTCTTTTTATGCTAGAAAATAAAAATGTTGATTCGGTTTAAAATTAATGAAATATAAAGACAGCTATGTGTATGTCAAAATAATGTTGCAGCACACTTTGCACCAAGAAATTTATATGTTCACATAGATCAGGGGTGTTTAACCCAATGTCCGCGGGCACATGCTCGCCCGCGGAGCTATTTTCGTGGGCCCACGACAAAGTATCAAAAAACGAAAAAACTAAAATTTTATCAGAATTGTATTTTATTTATTGAAAGAAGTTTTAATTTCAAAGTTTTTATTTATATGTAACTGTATGCTACTTTAAATATAATTCTTTTGTAAATGTGAATTAAAAAATAGTAAACAAATGCATTACATGTATGTATGTACATATGTATGTAAATCCTCTCATGAAATAATGATAAAAATTAATGAATATGTGCAAATTAAGATTTGTTATTTTTTAAATCCACCCTGCGCCCGTCACTATTCTCGTCAGTTTAAAATGCACCCGGAGTCGCAATAAGGCTAAAAACCAATAACATAGATGATCTGAAGTTGATATTTATTAGTTTTCTAGTTCACGTAAGTAGCAATTGCTCAAAAAATTACCACCGTAAAAGACTACATAGAGACCATAAATTTCAATAAACGTTCAGAAACACATCGTCAAAATTTGTTAAGCAAATGATTGGCTATACTGAGCATTTTATATATTTGACATAAGCCTTTCGAGTATCGAGAACTCGATGCTCGAGTATACTCGTCCGTTTTTCAAGTACTCGATACTCGAGTAATTTGGAAAATACTCGAGTAATACTCGTAATTTATAAATAAAGAGTTTTTTATATTGCGGGAATTATAAAAACAAAACTTCGAACCATTTTTAAATATGAGACGTTTAATTCTCAATTATTTTCGAAAAACATATTTTATAAATTGCCCTAGTGATCAGATGGGCCCGGGATCGTGTCCCAGCATGGCCAGATTTTATACATCTGAAAAAGAAATCTTGGACATGGGTGCATGTAATTTTTCGTTCAGTTGTTCTCGACTGTATCATTATTAATCATCGAGTTTATCTCGTATGCCTTCCATAATTAAAAATATTTGACGTACTAGCATTAGTATTAGAATAAGCTGTAATGTCAGATATTGCATTCAAATTTAAAAATAAATAAATATGTAGTAATGGATTTAAATGAGCTTATTTATTAACAATACATTATTTTTTTGGTACATCTGAAAATACTCTAAAATACTCGAGTACTCTAGTATTTTCAAATTTTACTACTCGATACTCGAGTATTTGAGATGTTGAGTAATTGGAGTCTGTAATCTGAACCCACTATTATACAATGTGCGATCACAACGGAATATGTGTTCTACGTATCTAGCAGACAGACGGATAAATCAATATGTTGTATTATCAATATGTAGTATGTTGTATTTTCTTAGGTTTTTTTGCGACGGGTCACGGAAGAATTTGACGTCAAGAAATCAATACATTATTTTTTGCTTAACCAATTGAATGTAGGTTATTTTAAAGGAGGAAAGGTTTAAAAAAGAAATGCCATTTATAGAGGAGGTGGGAGTTAAAAGGTTTCGTGACGAGTTTAACAATGGAAAATAAAAGTAAGAAAATCGCGAGAACATCTAAAAAAATAAACAATATAAAGTCAAAAAAAGTTGAGTCGTATTTGCGATTTTCCGATGTGACATGATTATTCAGAGAGCAAATTTTAAATATATAAATATATTCGTAATTGAAAAAAATCCAAAAAGGTTTCTGTAATCTAATTTATATAAAAATCTACTCGTTATGAATCTTTCCTTCAATGCGTCGATGAAATAAATAGTTGAATATTTAAGAATCTCAAAATTGGTATATTTTTTTTCAAAAACTCATGAGGTGATTTATTTGTCTACAATACCAGCGCTGTTTGTATCGATATCGATAAGAATATTGAATTTCAATGGCATCATTAACTATAAAAACATTATGCCTACTTTACGAAGATTTTTTCAAACAATATTCAAAATCCATTCGTTTTTAACTAGCCCCAAAATTGACTTACTCAATTTGTTAGACATATAGAATATCTAAATAATAAGCCGAATTTTTTCCTTTTTATGTAGTCTCCTAATGAAATAAAAATCTCACTGAATCACTAAATTATTTTTACAGTAAGACATCATCATGTCCGCTTTATTTGTTTGTCCTTAAATAATGAGAATAGCCCACTGTATTTTTTTTCGTTGAAGTATGCTTCAGTAATTTTAATATTAATATTAAGTAATACAATAAAAATAATAACACATTTTTAGTACTTTTTTCACATGAGATTTATTTCATCAGGACCGGTTTCGCTCATGGCGAGCATTATCAACTGATAAGGAATACAATAAAACAGTGGTTTTTATGCAAAAGTTAAGTATGAAAACAAGGTATGACAAACAATTGGTAAAACAACTAAGCAAATAAATTAAAGCAAATTACAAGAAAAATAGACTAAAAATAAAATGTTGAAGACCTCTTAGCAATGCAAACTAATACATCAACAATCAATTAAGTATGAATTAACATTAACAAAGTAAAAGCCCAAAATTAAGTGCATTTAATAAAAATAAATAAATCTACATGTCTGTCAACCATAATTAGATGGAAATCCCGGTAATGAGTTCAATTGAGTCAGTTCCTGTAACAGAATAAAAGCCATATCAGTTCTTACAAATTAAAATCAAACAAAGGAAAATAAAAATTATCAGAAATAAAAGTAGAAAGAAATTCAATAAGCTTCGGTTTAATGAATCGGGTATAACAAAGGCGAAGAAACGAAGACTAATTGATCATTTAATAAATTGCAATTGGGAATAAATTTATGTCAGTTTATTTCAAGGATTTCTAATTTATCTAGTTTTAAAGATTTATTAATAACATGCAATATTTTAAAGTTTTTAGTTATATCAAAAGTATGCTTATTTAGGAACAAATGGTTTCAAAATGAAGATACTTCATTTCCTTTACGTGAAGAAGCTAGATGTTCTTTAAATCTGGTATTAAAAGTTCTTCCCGTTTGACCAATATACCTGGCTCCACAGGATTAGCAATCAAGTAATTAGATCCCACTTTGGTTGAGAATATTGATTTTATCTTTAGAATTTACTTAAACATTTCTGAGATTCAAAGGATTGTAAAACCTTGAAAAGATTTTTATCAATTTTCCTTGAAATCTTTTCTGAAACTCTACCTAATTAACTTAATTTCACCCACTGTTTCTTAACAGCAGGATCAATAGTGACCAACCTAGAGCTTACATTTAACATAGCTAATTTTTTTAAATAAAAGCCGATCTATTAAATCCGAATCATAACCATTATTTATTGCAATTTGTTTTATTGTATTTAATTCAAGATGATAATTTGATTGATGTGATGATTAAGTAATACGTTCAGAATATAAACAATCTTTTTGATAAATCAGTATTTTATATGTTGATATTTGTAAAATTTATTTTTTATCCTATAAATGAACAATATTATTAACATCAGGATTATCTAATAAAAGATTTTCCTTGTAACAAAATATATTATAATTATGTTTGAATAGTTTTCAAGCGATTCAAATTTGATATTAATAAAATTATTGCGTATCCTGTAAAACATATTTTATGTCCTAAAAAAGTATTTAAGAAGATATTGTATCATTCAAGTAGAATGTATGTTTCACAAATATTTACTGTACGCCTTATGTAAGTATAATCAAATTTAAAAAAAAAAATTCAGTCATAAAATACCCACTTCAAATATGATATTTTAAAGATAAGTTAATTTTCAATGAACTAGCAGCATACATAAAATTCTATTCTGCTACGTGCAAAACTAGACAAAACTGCTTTTTTCTACCGTCGGTCAGTTTTATCATATTGCCAACAAATCGCATATTAATATAAAATTGAATTTAATAACTTTTTTATTCAACATTTTGGGAAGCAATTAGTGGTACATGTTTCGCATCTTTGAGAAGCATCTTCAGACTCACCATCGAAATTTTAATTTTTTAATATTGATTCTAATTTGTATATTACTTCCACTAAATCACTGCAGAATCCACCGAAAGAATCGCACACTGTTTCACTAAAACTTACTACAAAAATTAATTTGCTTTTTCTTATTTTGGTGAACGTTCAATATTCTGCCTAAGTAACAACCAGACAATTTTAAACGTACGTCATCCAGCTTATTTCATTCATATAAATACTAAATAATTAAATACACTGACACATTTTTTTTGTAAAAAAATATTTATACACGATGTACATAATATATGTACGTTTAAATAAAAATAAACGAAAACAGTAAATGTACCATGTGGCGCAAAAATGGCAGAAGAGTTTATATTTCGTTAATAAATAAAAAAAAAAGTAATAATCATTTTTCATTAAATGAAGCACATTTAATATTGAAACTTCCACATTTCTGATTCATGTCAAGACCGGTTTCACTCATCGCGAGCATTGTCAACTGATGAAGCATGTCTACTCATGTTCTTCTCGCAATTTTCTAGACTTTTTATTTTATATATTTAAAATGTTTTGTAGCTTTTTCAAGATAAGCTATATTTTCAGATCAATTGAACTGTTTGTTAGTTACTTAATGAAAATTTATTATTTTCAAAAAAGCATGTATTCTTTGATGTGGTTTGGACAGCTCTTTTGCCATATATTGACATGTGCTGCAAGTGCTTCAGGGGAGTGTCAATTCTGTCTGTCTATTCTACCAACTGGTCGGATTTCGTCCTCCTGGAAGGCGGCTGGTGACCTTTCATAGGATTTACTCAGCGGAATTACGAGACTCTAGGATAACCCGGGACGAAGCAAGGAAACTTACGGAAAACAAATCCGTGTGGCTCCGAATACGGAGAGAGTTGGAATAAATCGGTTTATATTATGCTATCAATTTATATAAACAGCAGATATGTAAAACTTGTTAAATATATGGTAAAATTATTGATCTTATAACACAGCCCCTTAGAAGTTAAGAAATTTTACTAATTGTTCTCTACTTTTCAGGAGAGCCAAAACAAATGCTTGATCAGTAATCAAGTTCACCTATTTTTTAACAGATACAATTTGGTTTTTCGTTTTCTTTAAAGGTGATGCTTTGGTTTTCTGAATTATTTATTAAATATATAATAGTAAGTTATGTAGTATGAGTTATAAACAAGAAAGTGATTTTAATACGCATTGAAACAACTTTTATCTATTTCTCTTATTGACGTGTCTCTTAATGTAACATATTATGTTATATTTAGTGGCATTCATAATTCAAAACCAGCAAAAATCGAGGTACTTTTCTTTAATCCTGAGGGGCTGAATAATTGTTTAATGAGAGATGATCATTCTTATTCATTCCCGGGAACATATCTGCTAATCTCTAACTATTATATTAAAAGACATTTCAACGCGGTCTTTTGTTGCGTAAACGTAACCACTCGGGTGATTAAAATGTACGTCATACGAATTTATTACGAGATTATTCGCACGTTGGGAAAACTGTTTATATTATTAAATGAAGAAATATTTTCCCTGCGTCAACGTGACACACTTTTCACTGCGTACTCCATGTTTAATGCATTACAGATTCCGAATGACAGTTGATAAATGCCGCTTCTATCGAGTCAATTCTAATGTTAATATTTTTCCAGATGCCGTTTTTTGCGCCTGCTTGTACAGTACATTTAAAACGAAAAATCGCTGCAAAAAAGACTTACCTGCCTTTTATATACAACGGATTGTATATATTATGTTTAAGCTGTATTTTTTTTACAACGATTACACAGTTCACTCACGTAAAACTACGTGCCCTAATTATTATGTATTTTATTATTTTTATATTTACTGTGGAAAATTGTATTATATTTGGTAGTCTTTTTTGAGTACAATTCATTCGTGCGGTCATAGTTTTTGTGACGCACATACAACTAACTATCCATCATTTTTTGTAAGAAAACTATTGACAGTCTAATTTGAATACCTTATAATAGATAGAACAGTTCACAAAATTGAAATTCGTTGACTGTCAAGTGCTATCACAAGCTTATAGAATGATTCAGTCTTGAAATAATATTTCCATTCCATTCTAATAAAACATCATTTGACACAAAAAAATCCATTAATTGATTAAAGAAATGGTGCATGAAAAATTCCATTCGGGGAATCAGACCTATAACCGAGTAGAACGCTCAAAAATCTTGACCATTTGGCTTCACTCAACGATTATAGAAACTTAATATAAAGATAACAATATTTATTCCGAAACTTCATAGTATGACCATGAACCGAAAGAACACGTTTTTACTGAAAGAAGAAGAATATGAAGAGTTGTGCGACACCTGTCCTGGTTATACATTAAGTCATAAATTGCCAACGTGTGGCGCGTGGAACTGAAGAAGGCCATCATTATTTTATACACATCAAAAGATTTCTATTCTACTTGGTTATATTATATTTGTGAAAGTGTTTCAGCATTAATGGAAATTTCTTCTATACTCGTGTTAAGAAACGGTCACGTTATATCTGCTGACGTATTCTTTTCCTCACCCTTTTTCTATTATAATTTATTTTTTGTTTTCTCTGTGTAGTAATAAAAAATGATTGTGAAAAACTGTAAATTGTGGTAGGCAATAAATCTCATTTCCAAAATCTGGCCCACCCGCTGAAAAGGTTGGCTACACATGCTTTAAGCTTTGGTAAATAACTATTATAAATTAAAGAAACTACACTTATGTAAAATAAATTTGTACACGTCTCCTATTGACAGATTAAGAAATCAAATTCTACTTGAATCATCTTGGTATAGTTATCATTTCAAAAGAAAAGCCATAACATTTATATTTTAAAACTTCTAACGTCGTGTAATTATTCCAAAATATATGCTAAGATCGGATTTGTAGAATATTGTATTCCACCGAGCCAGCCTTATTTTCTTTGGGTAGATCAGGTTTCATCGACAGAAGTTTACTGCTTGCTTAACAAAAGGTCGAAAATTATATAGAAATATGAGTAGTTGTGAATGTTTTAAAAGCCTCCTTAATTATGAGGAATATACAAAACTTTGCACAAAATTCTATGCCACTTCATTTTTTTCGTTTGAAGATCATACTTCACTCAATTCAAAAATTACTCGGTATTCTCAAAGAAAACAAACTGGTATAGACAAAATACTGAATAAAGCTTTGTCTTAATAAGGGCCGTAATGTTTCGGAAATAATATAAGAGTGTTTCTGCTTAAACAAAAACAAGTCAACAGTTCAGTAATTAGTGTCAAATATTATAACAATTTTAAATTATTTTGAATAGAAGATAAATTGAAACGATTTAATTATCGAATTTAACATTTTCAATAGAATTCAACTTCATTACCGCGAGCTTTTTTTTATTTCTATCTTACAACTTATACCATATTATTGATTGAGTTGGCATTTACTTGGCAGAACTCCATTGTACTACGGTAATAGTTTATCCCCAACGAGAAATTTCGAGACACTTCGAGAAATACATCAAACCAATTTTCCGCATTTAATAACTTATTATTACCATATAAAACTAGGATGGTGGAAGAGAGATGAAAAAGTTGTATTGTGTACATAAGGATGAGTAAATTCAGGCTTAAAACATAGTTCTGACGATGGCGTAAGCCGAAATGGCTATCAACTTATATATATGTTACAGCGAAAGTGTATTATCAGTGATATTATATTATCACTAGTTAAAATACATTTTCACTGATCTGGCCGGTGAAAATATACAAAGAATTAAATTTGTATGACAGTGTGATTTCACTAGTCACGATCACGGAAAGTATAATATATTATAATGCTATATGATTGGTCAAAGACAAAGATGAAGTTTCGCACACACCTTCAGAGCGGTTTGTTCGCGTTGACAGCTGTCAGATATAACGTGTGTTTTATGCCTGTTAATTTTACGTAAAAATGTATTCAGAAATGAAGAAAAATTATTATGATATTTTATCCAAGACACATTAAGCATAATAACACAATGATCTTGGAAAAGTACATTTACTTGATAAACCAAGTGAAAGAGGCGAGACCAAGTCATAAACAAAAATTGGCTGCTAAAACATTATAATGTGCTAACTATGGGTGGAAAGGAACATCTCATTTTGCTAGTTGTAAACTCAGAAATTCTATACTATATTCCAAAAGAAGATCCGCTTGATATTTTACATAATATCCATCAATCTATTGGTCACGGAGGTCGGGACCGAATGCGAAAAGAACTACAACGCAAATACAAAAATATATCATATCACGAAATTCAAGTGTTTCTTAACATTTTCGAACCATGCTTTCAGAAGCGAAACAGAAAAAGGCCTGGTGGTGAAACCAATGGTTTTTTCTCACTTTAATAGTAGATGCCAGGTAGACCTGATTGATTTTCAGTCTCAAATATTAATTTGCTATAGAGTCATTATTTGTTGCTGTTTTATTATTACTTGATCCTAAATCAGTAATTTGATTTTCATGTGGTTTGCGGACCGGCTGAAAACCTCAAGACTTTATTGTCAGTCCGCGAAAACTTCGAAACGTTTCGAAAATTTTGATTACAAAATAGCTGTAGCATGTGTCATTTTACCATGATATTTGTATTTTATAAGTTTTAATCAACAAAACTATGTGTAACATTGACTTGACGTTTCAATTGTTACTTTATGAATTTATTACCCCAAACAATCATGCACAGTTATAGACTAATAACAAGTTCCATTCCGCCACTTTTGACGAAAGTCCATACAGTCGTATGTCGAATATTCCACAAATATAAATATACTAGTATTGCTACCCGGCGTCGCTCTGACTAAGCGACCAATAATTATTTAATGTTATATCATTCGACATAATTATATCACAAAATCTAACATCCAAAATAGAGTTAAAATAAAATCACAAACTTTATTTAATTTGATGACAGCCCCATTCTCGCCCATTAAAATTTCCAAATTTAAGGAAAAAATCTAATTTGCTGTCAAAGAAATGTCAAATAATACCTTCACGTAAATAATAAACATTATTATTATATTAATAAAAGCCGGGAAAAGTTCAGTAGAAGACTAATTTATTACATTTTGACTAAATGTCTTCGCCGATAAAAATTCAAACATATTTTCTTTCATATTCGTTTTTATGGCAACTTGCAACAACAATGCAAAAGGGAATTACAGACATACATACATACATACGCCGTTTCGGTTTTATATATAAGATTTATAATTAAAGATACAAATAGTGGAATTTAAACATTTATATCGGTCTCTGAGGTATAAAATATTTAACAGAAAAAATATTTATTCCTTATTTATATTCCATCGTCAGACCGTATTTATATTCGTTAGTCAGAAACTTACTATATCTGGTTGACGCCGGTCAGACAAATATTTTTCCAATTTGCAACGGTCCACGGATGTAAAACGGTGGAAAAACACTGTTTAGATAATTTTATAAGGTTATGCTAAGATTTTTTTAAATTATATCTTACCTGTAAACATAATGATTTATTAACTTTAAAACATGTTTTTAAAATTGAGTATGCAGTAAATATTATTTAAAATGAGTTAATTTATAAAATCGAACTTAGATCAATCATACATAAATTAATGCAGGTATAAAGATAATATTTTACTTATCATTAATTGTGAAGTTTTCTAAGTATAGCCGAAATATTTTGAGAAATGAAAAATTCCTCTATGTCAGTATGGAATAATCCATGATGTTAAAAGTATTCGATTCCTTAAACAAAAACAAATTTCTTAATTGAAAAAACTCATTTTCTATCAACATATAAAATTCATTATTTTGTACCATGCCACTTTAATTAAAAACAAAATGACATTGAATCTATGACATCTTTTGCAACAATATTGCCAACTTGAAATAAAATTGTGTACAAAATTTGCCTTGGATACTACCTTTACGTGCTGTAATGATCACGTCCCTTTATGGTGTTCTTTGAGACTTTTAATACCCATATTACTACTGTAAAACTGAAAAAGTTCGACAACTTACTTTGAAAAGGTTCTAACTGCTCTTGACACTGTGTTGAGATATGGGCTTTAAAGTTTCGATGGATTGAAATTCACTTGTAACGATGAGCAAGTAAAGATTTAAGCATATTTTTTCAAAACTCTTGCTAAGAAATAATGATCTGAAAGATCTAATGATGGAAATAATGATGACAATCTTAGAAATTTAGTAAAAAAAAGTGTGCAGATGCAGTGCAACTTTAGAATTCTGCTGACTCCGTTATTCAACTAAAGATAATTCTGATGTTCATATGTATACATATATGATAGAATGCGGTAAATACAAAATTTTCCGATCAAAAGGTCATTTTAGGCAAATATGTAAATTTGAACCTTTTCAAAGTAAGGTAACGAATAGTTATGAATATCCACTAAAATCAGCATTAACAATTTATGCAAGCATGCGTAAACAAGAACTTTTAAAGCTATCAATAGATGCAAAAACAACAAAAATATCCCACTAGAGACCAAAGATAATTACAATGTAAATATTTTCTTGATTTACCTGTCCGTGTATAAGGCTACGCTTGCGCACAATGCGTAAAAAGAGGTAATTTTGAGAGGTGACATTGTCTTTACAGGACCGTAGAACATAGACCCTGATCAAATGTCCTGGGAAATCCATAGCCAACTAGATGGTAAAATAATCTATAGCGTCCGCCTTTTGATGATAATTATGGAAGAGATGTCGTGACTGAAAATATTATAAAGTATCTCTTAGCCATAAGCATATGTTGATATTACGAAAAGAACAACAGAAAAACTGAAGAAAGATGAATGCTGTATTTTTAAGTACACCTGTAAGCGGGTTTTTAATAACGCACACAGTAGTTTTAATCAGGGCTGTGCAGTCGGTAAAAAAGTTCGACTCCGAATCCAGCATTTCCCAAAAACACAACTCCGACTCCGGACTCCAACATTGACCAAAAACACGACTCCGACTTAAAAACGATTAATTTTGTCACGTTTTTTTCTTACCTTTCCTATATATCAATTATATAACAGTCAAAAAATTCAGCCTTTAGCCAAATTTGACATATTACATTAATGCTAGGAGAATACTATCCATAAAGAGTAAACTTCTCCTATATACAGCAATAACTCGTCCAATTATGGTGTACGCCACACCAGTGTGGGCTTTTGCTCACCAAAAGCATCTGAAGACTCTCCAGGTTGTTCAGAATAAGTCATTGAGGCAAATATGTGATGCTCCATGGTTCGTGCGTGGTTCGCTGTTACACAGAGATTTAAGTGTGCCAACTATTCGCGAATTCATTCGTGAAACCTCTAAAAAGTTTCAGAAGGCTGTGGGCCTTCGCGGTAACCTAACAATCTCTTGCTTGCAGAATTATGACGAGAAGGCCTCAGAGAATCGATATAGGCCCAGAGCTATTCTTCTCTATGACCCTCCCTAGATAGAGACGCAATATTAAACTGACTTCTCAACTGTAGCGATCGCGCCCTCCTGTCGGAAGCGATAGGAAGGGAATGTCAACAAATAAAATTCAAGAGTTAAAACATTTAGAGACGAGGAGACTGGAAGAACTTTGGCGCTGACACGCCTTAGAACTTGATGCTCCGTCAAGCTGATATCCAAAAAAAAAAAATGTGAAAAAAGAAAAAGTTCAAACTTTTAAAAATTTCCGACTCTGACCAAAACGCCGCGACGACTCCGACTTCGGCCAAAAAACCCCGACACAGCCCTGCTTTTTATTGATTGGGGCATTTTAATATTTTGAAAGCTGAAAATTTTTTCACTTTAATTTTGACCAGTAAAAAAATAAACGATTTTGATTCTATTCGTTAAAGCTCTTTTCCTCACGGAATTATACAATTAAATAAAGGTTCAATTAGGAATATTAATAATAAATTTGAGATCCTAATTCAAAAATAAAGTGAAACTAAGGAAATGTGTTTTTTTATTATATTATAGTTATAACGAATTTACAAGATTTACATCTTTCATCCTTCAGCTAACTTGTTTATCTGAATTCAATGCTCGTTATTTTCTGCTCGCTTACACAAAAAAAGGGTAAAATTTATTTTTCATTCCACAATGGTTCACCGCGAACGAGTGGATTCAGGAAAACCAGCTAATTTACTAAAATGTAGTCTAAAAAGACCAATTATTAAGTAGCGTTGTAGAACGTGGCCCTTGGTATTGGTCAATCCAATTAAAATAGAATAACTTATCACAAATTGAATGCGAATTCGAGAGAAGTCTTAATACTTTATGTAATAGCACAAAGCGTTGTCTGGAAAAATAGATGGTGCTTATAATAATTAATTATAACAGGTATTGCAGTAAAATGTAAAATAAATATTTTGAAAACTTCAGTGTATCGTTGCACTGATACATTTTTTGGAATAGATATAGTAATATTTAATAAAAACAACTAAAAAATGATTCTGTACCACATTTTTTTTAATAAGATAATTTTAAACGGATTATTTAAATTAATAATCAATCACATTTTAACAGTAATTGTTGGAGACCAATGGTTCAATTTTTCGTATCAAATCTTACAGAATATATTTTTGTGCTACTGATTTACATAACCTGCGATTTGTCCAATAAAATTAGTAATTTTTTTGGTTTTCACTGGGTCGTATTGTGTTATATGGTGTAAATAAATTCTCTTCTCTATATTTTCACTGTGCTCGCCGTTAAATAAATTCGCATGAATGTTTTTTTTATGAAATTCAAAATATAAAGACCGTATACGTCTACAAAGAAACAATTCTGCACAGATAAAGTTTTCTTCGGTTATATTTGTGAATTTAAAGATGCTATTAGCATGAAAAAGATATACCGTAAAACGGGGTGAATAGAGACTGGTAGGTGGATAGAGACACAAACAAGGTTTGAACTTTAGCACAACTTTACTTAATATCCAAAGTATTTTTAACTATTTATATATAATTCTTTACAATTACTATAAAACTATCCCTCGAAAGACAAAACCAAACCAAATAAATGTATGGCCAAAATTGAAAAAAACGTGTTTAAGTTCAATGCCTGTGCATCCTTACTTTTTGACCCCTTAAAAACTTATCTTTTTTTGCACAAAAATTTAAATCAATCATGTTTTTTTTGATTTATAAGTACCGTAAAACGGAATGAATAGAGACTCGTATAGAATAGAGGTTCATATATTCCAATCATTACAATCTGTATTTTTGTCTCTATTCACCTACCAAGTCTCGATTTACCCTCTCTCGTCTCTATTCACCCCGATTCAATTTGAATAGAGACATCGAAAAAAATTGACTGTGCCTTAATAACGATAGTGAATATTTGAAAAATATTGTGATGAATGTGTAGTAGGACCATAGAAACAAGTTTCTAGCCATTCATGTTTGAATTATGTGGCGCAAGTATGAAGATACATGGTCGTGAAGGGTAAAAAGTGTCTCTATTCACTCCGTTTTACGGTACTAACGAATTTCCAATATCTCAACGTAAGATGTGCATATTTATCTAAAACTTACAAATTTTTATTATTCTTGTGGAATGCTGTCATCCGATAATTCATTTGAGTGCATCGTATCGATTAAAAATAGTACACGGCAACCGTCAAGAACGTGAAAATTTACAGGTCGGAAGAAATGGCAGACACTGCTGCAGCTTTACAAAGGTATGGCTAGGTCCAACGTATTCCCATGGTCACTTAAGGAACAAAAAACTGTCCAGTCTACTCTCTAATATTAGAATATGTAAGCATCATTAAATTCTTGAAGCTCCATTTAGAGGTTTTTTGGAGGCTGTCGGTTGAAATAATACTGGTAATACAAGGGTTTAATAGATGACATTTGGCTTAAGCCGATTCCAATTGCGTATTGACACATTGATATATAGGTATGCTTTTAAAAAAATCTTAATTTTTTACCGACATGTTAACAAAAAGACCTTTTCTTATTCTTAAATTATGGATATAAAATAAAAAAAAAACTAATTAATAAGGTCAGTATCTAATTCGAAAAATGGTCAGTAAATATGAAAAAATGGTCAGTAAATAATTTATTTTTGTTATTGTATTATTAGAAAACTGTCAGTCATTTATTGGGTTAAGTTTAGTCGATGGCTATAAATGGTATTAAATAAGAAGTTGAAGGAAGATTTGGTTAGGTAAGGTAAGTTTTGGGTTAGGTAATAATTTCAAAACAATTGTAAACCTAGACTTGGTCATAAATTTGCTTTTCACGACCATACTTAATCAATTTACAAGCTGCCAATATAAAACTAGCCATATATTTAAATGACTGACCATTTAATTTAAATACTAACCGTTTTCTATAAAATATTGAGCGTTTCATTTAATAACTGACCACATTAATACTGACCGCTGAAAATATTCAAATAATATACTGACCCATTAAATACAAGCTTATAATATATAATGAGCTCAATTTTGAAATATTTGATGAATACATAACGAAACGTTCCTCCAGTATTTCTGGCGGTAAATAAAAATTTGTCGATTTTTTGAGCAATATACTATTACAGCTTGTTGTTGATTTACTCAATAGAATTGAACACAGGAATACATGGTCGATTGTATGTTGAGCCGCAGGCGGATTTAGAGACCTGCACCCCAGAAATGTAATTCCAAACAAAGGGATTTAATAAATAAAATCGAAAAGAGCGCTTTAGTTTTGTACTTTTTTCATGTCAGGCAGAGATAATTGACTTTGCCCAAGTTAGGTCTTTGCTAGATTTTTTTTCAACTAGTCAATTATTTCGAGCAAGAAATTAAAAGGAAAGAGAATTGAAATATACATCAGGTAAACTTTATTGTACTAGCCAGGTTGGTCATAGATTTCTCCTCTATTATTTTTTTGTTTTATATATCCGTCCAAATTTCAAAACTAACAGTTTTAAAAACTAAATCAATGTAAAAAACGACCAATTATTTTTAAAAAAATGCTATGCTCATTAAATGTATGTATGTTCTTTGATTAAGCTACAATTCAAAAAGGTGGGACCTGAAAATGATCCAGGGCGCTGCCCTGGCCCCACTATACCACTATTTACATTTATTATTTGTCTTGTGAATATAATGAGCGCGTACTTTTTTTAACTGTCTTTAATTTTAAAGAATTTTACTTCAAGGGAGCCAGTGTTTATATCTATGACCCTTTAGGTCAGTGCTCCGCAACCTTTTTTCTTCCGCGGCACACTTGGGGTTTTCCCAAAATTTCGTGGCACACCACTAGTCACTATTTATAAAAACGTGTTTTTCATAACACGCAATAATTAAACAAAATATGCATACACCAAAACTGTGTAAAAAAGATAAGGTGCCCATAAAAACATGTTAGATTAGTTCCATTACTGAAAATCGAAATACGAAATTTTCCGAACTGAAGAATAAATCGAATTTATTTATTATTCATACATAACAATATGTTATGCAACTATAAAATTTTCAAAAACATCAATTAATAGAAAATAATATAAAAGAAAACGAGAATTACGCAAATTGTTTATTGATAAGTACATTAATATAATATGTAAATCATCTAATTTCGAAACCGTGTGAATAGTGGATTGGGGGAACACATATTTACTTTTTTTCGGCTTTTATTAAGCTGTGTGAATTGTATACCAGCACATAAAAAATATACTGTTTTGAGATCAACAAAATTTATAGTTTTCTTTATAAAATAAAATACAACTTGTATTGTATTGCATTTACTTGTTTCATAAATATTACAGATACTTACAAGATAACTATAGACACTTTGCGTTCGTAATTAATAGGAGCTGAGAAAATCTTTTTCGCACAAATATGCTGTGAGAAATGGAAGCAGAACTTCAAAAGCCCTGTCGAAAATTTGAGGGTATTTTTTTAAGACTGACATCTATAAATCAACCAATGAGTTGATATTTATCATTTCGAAGAGATAACGTTCCTGATGATTTTTCAGCATCGGCCACAAAAGGATTTTGAGTCCAATTGTATTGCTTCGTATTTATTTTCGTAAAATTTTGTCGGATGACATATGGTCAATACGTGTTTGACAGCTTTGTCTAACAATGGTACTCATGATTGAATTGGCATTTACTTTTTTTTTTGGCAAAGCTCAAGTATAGATTGCAAAAATCTTTCAACAGGTAGTTCTCGGCTTACGACTGTTCACACATACGACAGAAAAAATAGCATTTCAAAAAAAATAGTTGTATCTTCGAATTTGAGACATTTAATTCTTCGATGGATTCTGCAGATACTTTGTGGAAGTTCATTTTAATATAAAATAACTTTGATTTTTCCAATTACTACATTTTATACTGAGACATTTATTTTTACTCATAATAAATAAAGTTAAGCTAAAGTCTAGCTATTTCCAATATTTTTAATAATCTATGATTTTAGCCGCTTCATCCGCATTAAAGTCTCAGATAGCAACAATAATTATTTCTGCTGCCGTGTGATTGCTTTTCAAAAAATATGTTATATTGTGGACAATTTATTTGATTTTTTCTACTGTTATCAAAATGTGCCTCGCGGCACACCGGTTGCGAGGTACTGCTTTAGGTTATCGAAAATTCGTTTCATTATAAAAAAAATAGTGTGTTTCAATAGAATTTATGTCAACTTAAGTTGACACGGCAGTATTAGTATACGGATATTTTAATTAAAAGTCCGGCTATTTTTAATTTTGAGGTTTCTATTTGCCAAGCAATAAATAAATATACCCTCTTCAATAATAGAAAAAAATCTAAATCTATTGTCAGCGAAACATTCAATTTTAAAACCATTTGAATCTATTGTTTTTTTGTGGTCTATAGCAGAATAACTTTCGAATGTCAAATAAACGCAGGTGTATTTCTGAACGGTTTTTTTTTATCCATTCAAAGTCACACATATACGCAATCTGAACTTAACATTTCACTTTTCTTTGGCTGAATATATATTGTTTAAAACTCCTGATGACCAATTTACGAAAAGCTCTTTTGAGACTTGTGTAATTGTCTATTTATTCAAATGCATTCATTTTCTTGAGTCTTGATTTTTTCTTGAAGTATTTTCAATTCTTTTTACTGTCACGCGTTTGTAAAAATAAGCATTTATGCAAATTTAAAGACATTTGTATAACGACAAAAACAATTTAACTCTTAACTCTAACACAAAAGGTTTTTTTTATTTACTTTTTAGACTGGCAGCAGACTGAAAAAAGGATGTTCCTCAAAATTTGGCAGACTCTAATCGGTTTCCAAACTCTTTAGACCGAATAGAATTTAAACCATTTCAACTTCAACATTACTTAACATATAGAAACTAGCTCGACTTTTCCTTGAATTTATGAACTTCACTAATATACACTTTTATAAGAAACTGATGAACAACTTTCAAAATGCGAAATCATTGTTTGCTTTATACCAGAATACACATGATTCGAATTTCATATAGGTTTTATGTAATTTAGTATAGCAGAGCGAAATGATTATCTTTTACGCTGATCGTTTTGCTCTATAAGGTTATAAAAAATAGGACTACGTTTATTTCAGATAACGATACTTGTAAAATATATTTTCCCCATAGTTTTACATTGAAAATATAATTATCTAAATATTGATATTTTTAACTATTCGATATTTACCATATTCAAAAAAACGATGGTTCTTGAATCGTTTCAGCTGTGCAAAAATAAGTCAAATTGTCGGTCTCTGTGGTCTTATGCCTTAACGATGGGTCTGCGATCGAGTTGCGGCAAGGTCAGATTTTTTTCAATCGTAAAAGAAATCTTGGACACGGGTGTATGACATTTTTTTGTCGAGTTGTTCTTGACTAACTCTCATTTCTAACAAAATTTCTCATCGAGTTTATCTCGTATATAAGTAACATATATCTATAATGATAAATATTTATTTAAATTCAAATTAAAAAATAAGATAAGTGTTTTACATATTTTTCTACTAGATATCAATTTTCTTCTGTGATGTATTCAATCTCTTGCGTTAGTTCAATGATAACATTTTAATTTTAATTAATGTAAATCTATAACTGCAGCATATCTTAAAAGTGTATCATTATAGCTGATCTATTATAAGCTCAGATGAATTTAATTGAAATAGTTCAATTAAGATTATATTATCAATGATTGTAAATGGCTTTTTTGTATATAACACTTGTTACTGCGTATTTTTTTTACTTCATTAGATACTGGCAAGGCAAAAAGTCTTCTCTATCACTATATTATTATGAAACATTACTGGGCAGTTCATATATGTATGTTTTGTATTTTTTTTTTAATATTCACAAAAAAAGTATCGACAAAGAGTTATTTAATGAATATATCAACGCAGCGGTTGTATTGCAATGCAAGTAAGTATGTAAGCAAGTTATCTAACACATACATATTAGACTATGAAACGTTTAACAGACTTGTGTGGTTTTTAGATCTACTTTTCTTGTACAAAATGGGCTAGGAGATATAATATATTAAAGTGGCCCTTTCCCAAAACTTATCCATATACCCCTATTGTGCTTGAAACAGATAATAAATGAGTGAGTAACATTCATTTATCGACAAATACGTAACCACTTCTAAAATAGTTCATATGCAGTAGATATGGCCAAGTAAAATCTGTTTGATAGCTTCTTTTCACATAAAAGTAATACATGCAAGTGGTGTACAAAGGAGCAATATAATATATGTAACTTTGAGTATTGATCGAGCCTCGTGCAACTCGGTCAAGTTCAAAAAACTTGTATGCATTAACCTTTGTCGAAGTTTTGCCCGTCCTTGCTGGAGAGTGAAAATGGTTTCATTTATTGTCGAAACATAATAAACGCAGTTAATATACTCGAATCAACATAAAATTTGTTTAAAAGACAGGGTTTTTTTTTAATGAAAGACATGCAGCTTGTCTTAGTTGATCTCGGAATCGGTCAACCCCGAATTAAAAAAAATACTGTATTAAATTTAATTTAGAGCAGAAGAATGATAATATTGGTTTTTTGCTTCTTTGATAATATTATACCGAGGCATAACTGCATTTTCTGACTTAAGGCAATCTACATGATGCACATGAAGTAATCCACATATTCCTGGAATTTTGATTCGTTGAAATGCGCTAGCAACGCTGTGCAGTCATAGAGTCTATTGGCATGCAAATGGTTAAATTAAATTGTGCAGTCTTCTCCGGCTTGTGTGTTTACTTAATTAAAATTTTATTCATTTAAATCTAAAACATAAAAAAAATCGTGACATGATAACTACATATACTATGATAATATATAATTATATACAACACAGACAGATGTGTGTTATTCAACACTTATTGGCCGTCGTTGGATTCTTCTCAGATTGGCTGTGGCTAAATTTTATATCCTTTTTTGTAAGATTGAACAAAACAAATTAAAAAAACTAACGAATCTAGTTTACGTACACCACAACAGAATAATTTTTAATTCACTTTTAATTTTGAATCTGTTTTCGTATAACTGTGATAATATTAATACATTTTACAAATACTGAGCCGAACCGGGTGGAACTACTAGAATTTTTCAAAGTCCATTCCCGCTCGTAATGTGCAGAATATGGCCTACCAATGATGGTATCTCAACAGTTTTTTTTCAACGAGAACTGCTTGTTAGTCAGTTGCTCAACTTCCCTGTATTTTGATGAGAGTATAAATGAAAAGGATAAGGCAAAGACAAGACTAATGGTTACACAGATAAATATTTTTTTTATAAATATCAAATGTCATTAAAAAAAATATACAGTGAGTCCTGCTATAGCGAGAGGATAGAGAGTACGCTTTAAAAAATAAACGCTATAAACTTGGGCACCCATACAAAATTTGGAGTTTTTTTTTTCAATTGTATATCGTGATTTGAGGGGCTTAGTTTGCAAGCAAGCGACACGTGCCTTGTACGAAAAACCACCGCATACGCTATAGCAAAAAGCTCTATAGAAGTGCTCGCTACAGCAGGGTTGACTGTAATTAAAATACTATGAATATTATACGATGCTTTGATATTATATATAATCTCATATAAAAGATACAAAATACGTCCACATAAGATGATAAGCTTGTTCTAAATTGGCCAAAAACGAAATTACATTTAATTTTCTTCATATTATATAAGTTAGTTGGGCGTGTTTATAATTCATTCATTCAACAGCTCATTCATATTACATAACCGTAAACCAAACATTACGGCTGATCAACAAACTTAATGTTTTCGCTGAAACAACACACAAGCTTTTGATATCCTCATACTATAATTCGTAAGTTTGAACCTTTCAAGGTCCCATAAAATCTAATTATGGTAAACTATAGTGTACGTCTTCGATTCAAGTTTTCAAATAAGTTTTTTGTATTCCGGAACGCAAGCCGACTACTGCGACTTGGCAAAATTTTGCGTAACTTTGTTAAAAGCTCTTTTGTTTATTTTTGCGTAATTAGCAACTTTTCTTTTGTATAACAGTATAGCGTGGGTGCTCAAAGGATAGTGGCACAGCTTAAAAAGGGTGCCATTATCTTCCTTAAAAGCATTCATAGCATAACAGTATATAATCATCTAATTTCAATTGAATATTTGTATCTATTTTAATTTTTTTTTGAAACGTTTGAATTTTATACTTTTCCATGATTTTTGTCGCAAGCAACCCGGATATCGCCTTTCGGCATTTCAAATGCACGGATAAACTTGAACTGACGCAAAGTAAACAGTTTGTATCATTTACATACAAAAATAAAAGTATCGATTGAGTTGGCATTTACTTGGTAGAACTCCATTATAATACGTTGAGAAAAATAACAATGTATTTGAATTGTACACAAATTATTTTATAATGATAGCTATTTCGGCGTACGCCATCGTTAGAACTTTTTTTTAAGCCCCTCAGGGCTTTTAAAATCCAGAGCACAAGATATTGTGAAATTTACAAGCCACGTGATATTTTGTCAGCAAAATTTGAGGAGAAAAACATAACAAAAGGAAGGATGTATGTATATTGAAATAATAATTTGATTATTTTTTTCTGTATATCTAGGAGTGACGTAAGTTTCTCTTTTAGGAGCATTTTTATTTTTTTTAACGTAATGCCAGTACTCATTTTAGTATTAGCAAGTAGAGACTCCAATTCGAGTATCGAGTACTCGATACTCGAGTAATTTGATAAATACTCGAGTAATACTCGTTATATTTATAAATGAAGATTTAATTCCATATTTTATTTTGTTTTTTAAGCGCGGACAGAAAAACTAGATAGCACAATTTAATTGATTGTTAAGTTTTAAGCCGAAGTCCACAGCAACAGAGAGAGTTTTATCTACTGCTGGAATAAAAAAACAAAACTTCGAACCAAATTAAAATTTGATATTAATTCTCTATTATATTTGAATTATATGTTTCATCAATTTAAATAAATATAAGAATGAACTAATATAAGCTTATTTATTTGTTTATCATCTATTGATAGACACAAATTTTAACAAATAATATATAGTTTGGTGCATCTGAAACTACTCGAGTATTTCAAAATTTTACTACTCGATACTCGAGTAGTTGAGATGTCAAGTGAGTCCCTATTAGCAAGGTCAAAGAAATGATAAAATAATATATTAAGTTAATCTATATGATTAAAATACTTATCTATGTAGATTGTTATTTTTTATATTGAATACCTTAGCAAAAATAAAAACGTGCCACGAGTTTATTATATACACACAGTCTGCGCTTTAGTTTATGTAAATATCATTTGAATGCAAAGCAGTTTTAATCTAATTAATTAAAGCATGTTAACATGAAAGTAAACACAAATAAGCAAAACAGCGCAAAAACAATACGTGTTGCAATGAAGCCTTATAAATAAAATACAGTGGCTGTAAGCGTTTTTCATCAGCAGGGGTGAGATTTTTTTTAAAACCGGTATTGCTTGCTTAGTAGACACAATAAAGTAACGGTACTTTATCAAGTTAATAATTTTAAAAAAATCACCGATTTCTTGATTGATAATAGCCGTTTTATTTTACTTCCTTTGAAACAAAGTGTGGTACTATTTTTAAGGAAGCAGTTTTTTTTATATATTTGCGACTGCAACTTTAGTACAGATTCTAATCTCACTTTTAAATCGTTCACTGTCAATAATTGTTGGAATGGTATTATAATAAAAATAAAAAAACATTTGTAGTACCTACTTATTCCAAATTTAAATTTATGATAATGCTCGCTAATAGCGAAACGCGTCCTGATCTCATAAATTTAACGTAAATAAATAAGTACTAAAAATGTTTTATTATTATTATTAGATTCTCATCTAGTAAATAAAAACCTTAAAGACATATTTAGCCAAAGGATGCTAGCTTAAAAAACAAATGCAGTTCACAAAAAATGAAATGATAAGAATTTCAAACTTACCTGCTAAGACTTTTGTCTGTCAATAAAAATAACAAATATTTTACCGACAGTAAATGAATCTATCAATTTAATATAAAAAGTAAGCAGGCTTGTTTCTTTGATAATTAATTATTATGAAATTCTTAAAATAACTAAATCTTGTATAAGTATACTGCATTTCTATTCAATAAATTACATATATAAAAGTTTTTTTGAGATTCCCTAAAGAAAGTTTTATCTTAAGATCATAATCTGAATAGAACAGAATAAAGATATATTTTGGAATGGCTTAAAAAAAAGAAAAGATTTTTAAAACGAGTTTTTTGGTACCCTTACTTCAGCAACGAATATTTCGTATAAGCTCCTCCCACGCAAAACATGCTGATGTACGATTCGAAAAATCACTATAAATATTTACTTTAAATATCTATCTCAAAGTTTATCGTATGTTATCATTTTCGCAAAATTAATTTATGAACTCTCAATAAAGTTAATTCTAAAAATAGTTCGTTCTGCTTAACCCAAGGGGTATGAAAGTTATTAATTACTTAGAAAATGCTTAAAATAGTATTGCACAAAAAACATTGGCTCAGAAACAGCCAAGTTTATTTATCAATAAATTAAATGGACGAACTTATTTGAATAGGCATTGAAATTCATTTTTGGGACGTCTTAAATCTGAGTTGCTTATCGTGTTTGTGTTAAATTATATTCACCACAATATTGAAAAGATTTTCTGTTAGGGAAAAGAAAAAAAAAAGAGATGAGATATCATCACTCTAAAATCTGATTCAAAATACTTGGCATTCAATAAAAGGTAGAGGTTCAAAAATTTTTTTTTCAGTGATGGCTCTAATGTTATTTTGAATACATTATTAAAATACGACTCAGTGGAAGTGATTATTGGGATTAAATCAGTGATGCACAACCTGCAGTCCACGAGCTGCAAGCTGCACGGAAAATACGGCCCAATATGAGAAACACTTTTTTATACAATTTAACGATTTATTGATTGAGTAGGCATTTACTTGGTAGAACTCCATTATAATACGGAAAGAAAAATAACAATGTATTTTAATTCTACATAAATACACTCATGTTTTAATTCTACATCAATACACTCATTACATTAATTCTACATAAATTCTACATACGAACAAGTATTGTTTGATTGAACATTATAAAATATGATGTAATTAATATGTGTGTTTTATGATGAATGTATTCAATTTATAATGTACAATTTACAATTTTAACACTTTTTTTAAATATATTTTTTTAATGAAATTTTAGTATATGCATTCAAACATTGATAATATTTTATAATCTATAAGTTTGTGTGAACAAAATCAAAATATTTAGAGAAGATTATTAATAGTAAGCATTTAATCTGTTTTACTTTTCAACCAATGTTTTTGTAAATTTACCTTTGCTTTATTTTATGGAGCAGCTAAAATATGGTTATGCGGATATCTTTGGTTGTCATGAGATCACATTACATTCACGTAGGTGTTTCCAAACAATCGACTGAAAGTTATTTCCGCTGCTTTCCCGACACCGTTCCCATGTTCAAGCATATTTGCACACACCCACTGGGTGGTTTTCTCCAAACTTTTTCACAGCTAACTAACTTAAATTCCATCCGCTGCCAGCAAAGTCTATGTTCGATAAGTGCATCAAGGATTTACACTCCAAAGTTTTCTGACCACAGATATTTCCATAAAACACGTTGTCACTAGGGTTTGCAAAACCTGGCAAGGTAAATAAATGTCAGTAAAAACGAGATGAAAAAATTGAATGGGAACGAAACATTTATTTTAAATATTATTGCAATGCCACTCAAAGTAAGAAAGTGTTAGCGTTTATTGAAGTGCTTTCGGATGCACAATATTTTAGATAAATAATTTCGACTTAATTTCACTAACATTGATCGGTATCGATGACATTTGCCGTTTGACGTTTGCTGTTTGTCTTTTGCCGAATGTCTATGGTATGACACGCGTGCCACATTATGAAAGTAAATTGTGCTATGCCTATAACCTTTGCGCAAGTGCAACAATAACAAATACCTACTGTAAGTTGATTTTACTATGCCAATAATGCTAGTGCAAGTGCATGCAATAAGTTGTCAAAATTTTATCGCAATCGGATGAACGGTATTACAACGCATAAAATACGAACAAAAAAACATTGATTATTATATATTAGATATATGTAAATGAAATCTTTACTGCATCTTAAAAGTTTAAAAAAATTATAATCTTGCTGATTGAATAACTTTTGCACGACGTTTCATAAAAACTTAACGATGATTTAATTGCTTACGCTTCAATGCTTTTTACTACACTGCTAATTCGATTTTTAAAATGTGAACGATTATACCTTAGGACATTTAGAGTAAAAATTTGACGGATACTGTTATTCTTAATATAGAAAAGTGTATTGATGAAAGTTAATGTACCGTTTGATTATTCTTTTTGCAAAGTTTTCAAAAATATATGAATACAAAAGAAAGCGTTTACTGAACTTCTTTCAATATTAAATAAAACGTAAAAAAATGAAACAGAGCTATTTTATAATAATTCTGCATAGAGTGTTTTGTCATTTACTTCTTCCGTCTTCAGTGTCATTTTTTTAAAAGAACACGGACATTGTTTTTAATCTCATTCAGAATACGTTCTGGTCTACCATAGTTATTTCTAACTCTAGCTTTCTGACATTCCTATATCTAGTGGGGATCCAATCAGTAGAATCTTAAGAGATTTATTGGGTTTCGCTTACCATTAATATCTCAAAGCCTGAACAAGAAAAGCTTTAAATTTTTAAAGCTTGTTTGCTCAAATCGATCGGAACAAATGCAGCATACGACATCGGCGAAAAATCATTATTTTCATCAATCGCGATGTCGTATTTTTGAAAACTGTTGTTTCTGTAAGCGGTCTGGAGACTTTTTGCTAATCGAAATAGTTATAGAATATATATGAACATATATATATTTTAATCTTTAGAGGTAATCCATTGTTCTACTAGCCAATGGCGGATTATCTTCCTGTGAGGCCCAGGGTGCAATATAATTTTTGAGCCCCTCTTTATCGAATGATAAAAAAACATCATAAAATCACTAATACTTTGTTATTAATGTTTATTTAATTCTGAGTCATTTATCAAAATTTAAATTATCTTTTCTTATTGTATGTGATCAAGAGTATGGCGCATATATAATTAACGGTATTCACCGTAGTTCACTAAAAACAATTCATTACCTAGCATTCCTGCACACCGTACGATTAATGACCCATCGGTCATTCAATATTACTATTGATTGTTGTAATGATGATTATTCTAGGAACCAGAATGATCTGTGGTAAACATATTTGTAAGTTAACCATTTTAATCCCACAAGCTCGATCACTGCAAGTAGGTGCGAACCATCTCACAAGTATTTGTTTTTTTTCTTAATTTTTATTTTTTTAATACCAATTTTAAACAATAATTATGTAAAGGCTAAAATAAATAATGTAACAAAATAGTATTTCTTTTGGACTTTCCAAATAGTCTAGGATACAAAAAGTTAAGCCAAAATGATTGAAAAAATCAATTCAAAATCAAGATTTGGTTTTTATTTCCAATTCAGAGTCGTTTTTTTAACTGACTCCACAGCCCTGCACAAAACCTTTCAAAATTCTACCGATTTCCGAACCAACTCTTTTTAAAGTGGATATCTGTGATTTTTGTTTTTTTCCAACAACTTCAATCCTATGTGAAAAAACATGGCGTAGAGAGTGCTTTTTAGTAGTTTAGTCTTCGTCCTATTCTTACACCTTCTCTATATCCGACAAAAAGTTCCACACTACGTTAAAACCAGTATTTAAAAATTCAATCATGTATGCCTGAAGATCCTGGAAGGTAAAACCCAAAATGCCAGTGACAAAATTTATGAAAGCGTTCAAAGTTTTACCTATCCAAACGTCTGTAGGAATTTTCCGTTATGAATTCATTTACTCCACTAAAAAACTAGCATATGAGTAGTATAGTATCAAAAGCAGAACGTTTCTACTTTTCTACTTTTCGAGAAAAACACGATAAACGTTTTGTTGCCTTTATTTATATTTTTCAATTTTAATAACAGCCTACAAAAGCATTAAACTTAATATTTGTGTGAGCGGCCACATTGCAACATTACGTATCATAGTTTTGTGATTGATAGAAAGTCTGATTGACTAAACCATTATACTTTTGTTTCCAAAGTCGTAAACCGTTCTGATTTTGACAACAACCATCATTTTTGTTTACGTTTTTATACCACATATGTATGTACATACAAATATTTTATTCCTAGCCATACACTATGACCAGAAGAATAATGTGACTCATATGTGAATTGCATCTAATCTGTTCTGGTATTTAATACTGCGTATCGGGTTTTTTTATCGGGCTACAGAAATAACATTTTACAAGAAAGTTGCTTCACGTAAAATTCTCATTAAATTTCATGGAAATATGTTAGAAGAAATCAAGTTATGGCTCGGCGTGATGGACAATGAGTGTGAGCTTAACCAAAATCAGTTGTCGAAAATAAAATTACCAAGCAAATATGTACGAGCAAGTAAAATTGGATTTATTCTAAGTTTTGGTGTGGTATGGTGATCAATTCTGGAGAATTTCTATTGCCTGGCATCGTTTGTACTGTGGTTAATTAAGGCCCGTCAGTCAAAAACTCGATTTGTATGGAATGCCAGATAATGCACTCGATAAAGTCAGATATTCAATTCATCAGACGAATGTTATTTCTAGCCAGATTGACTGAATATTTATATGATCTCAATGCGATATTTTAAGCCACCATTTTAAGCAGTTTTCTACAATACATCACGATGAATAACATAAAGAGACAATAGCAAAATAAGAAACGCAACCAGTTTTCAGCTCAGCAATTTGAAAGTGCAAGGAAAATTTTTGCTTTTGTTAGTGAGATCTGCATATCTCACTTTAAAAGATGTTCACTGTCGACGCTTGAAGGAAAGGCATAGACAGGACATTATTTGTACCTATCCCACAGTCAATTTATTTATATCAGGACCGGTTTCGTTCATCGCACATATTTTCAACTGATAAAGAATACAACAATACAGCAGTTCTTTATTACTAAAATTCTCTTTCTTCTTTCAACTGAATATGGCACTGAAAAACCTTCAAGTCAACAATGAAAACTTGTTTTTTGAAATAAAACATTCATTTAACCTAAATCATTGTCTTAGATCATATATTTTTTTTAAATCCTAGTCATGTTCAAATAATAAAATTAATTCAAAAGCTTTTTCAGAAACTTTCTTTTATAAAGAGCTTTCTGATTGAACGAGCATTACATGCACTCTTCAATAATGTCTGTCATAATTTAATTCAGATATCTTTTATTTACCGAATCAAAACTGAGCAAAAATATTATTTATCTTTTGAAATGTATTTCAGCATTCGATTGAAAATACCGTTGATTCCAAAACTACAAAAAACAAAGGTTAATTGAAAGATTACAACTGGCGATGATTAATTTATTATTAACTCATTGTTATGAATAAGTTGATGTCAAAAGTTATCATTCATACTATCAAAACTTCTGTTCTTCTACGTTTAGTACAGTCTACATAGCAGACGTTATGATGATATTATCTATGAAAGGGATAGACAACCTTTTATCGCGTGTAGGTCAAAACAATATTTTTTTTAGTTTCTGTAAATGCGTCAAAATTAATGAAAAACTACTTGAAATCTACTCAAAGAGTGTTGACATCACAAAAACCCATGTCCTAGATCTCAAATATAAATTAATAAAATCTAAATTTGATATTTACTTTCTTGAAACCAAACCCAAATGATCGCTTGGGCGAAGATCTCACCACTAGACTATAGCGTCTTATTTGTAATGCAAATGAATTGTTAAGTAACTGGTATGTGTTACGCCAGCTTACGCGTTGCGAAGCAACGAGCGTGGATAAGTGATATTATAATGAAACGCAGGGACCCTGATTTTGCCTCAAGGGAAATCCTTTTATCAGCTATGTATTCTAAAACTGTCATATCCTATATTTCATTATAGGGCTGTGATTGGGTAATGATTCATTACTTAAAATAGCTTATCTAGAGGTAGCATCGACAGTATTTAAATTGTAAAAAATAATATTTCATTCATAAAAACGTAGCTTCAAAATAAAAGGGCGTATATCGTTATGTCAAAACCTAACGCCTAGCGCGTTAAACTGTCATATCCTATATTTCATTATTGGTCTGACAATTCATTTAGAATAGCTTATCCAGAGGTAGCATCGACAGTATTTAAATTGTAAAAATAACATTCATAAAAAAACGCTTAAAAATTAACGTCTAACGTGATATTTGTAGCCACTGAAAGGTTAAAATTAAATTTTCATTCGAGAGAATTAACGTCTGTTTTTATGACATAAATTTTAGATCAATTTTTCTGACTAATAGTTCATAACATAAATAATGCTACAAATAACGACCGGAAAAAGTATATTATTTGTCTAGCTTCCTCACTATTTTAACAGTTTTTCGTGCATGAGCATCTTTTTTGCACACGCAATACAGAACAGCCAGAGATGGGTTTTGAATTTTGTCAAAAAAAGACTTATCTTTAGCGGTTATAAAACGTTCAAATATTTTTTTTTCATTTAACCCTTTATAGCGCAAAGGCCGAAATTGGTTAATATATTTACCACTCGCATTAAGGTCAAAATATCCAATACCACCGATAGTAAAGTCAATATTAGTATCTCAATGCATCGTCAATATCGTTTATCAAATGGCGGAAAGTTTGCGTTGTTTCCCAAAAATCAATGACTATATCCGCGAGTCTTTAAATTAACAATTGGTCGTTTGTGCGCGCAACTAACAGCTTTGGAGCAGTATTGCATTTGGGGCTGAATTATAAAGTCTATTTTTATAATCATTTCATATACAAATAAGCATACATCTTAAAAAAAACCCATAAATTATCAGTCTGTTGTGTTGTCTTAGCAACATTTTATCGTCACGTTTTAATGGAAAAATCTCCAACTAAATTAGTCAATGTATCAACTAATGATAATATTGATGTATTTGACACAGAAATACATTTTTTTGTGTAATATTTTTTTATAATTTTAATAAATATTTTAAAATATCGTCTAAATTCGATTTTCATAATATTTAATTTGCTTTATAAAAGGTTAACAACTAAAATTTTATCTCAAAGTTATGTTGATTTATTTTTTTACTCATTTATCGCTTAGAAATACTTTTTATAGTTTATAAAAACAGTAATAATTAATTGGCACTTATCAAACATTCATAGTGGTAACTTGAAACCATCACGCATACCAGGGGCTTGCTATACCTGATATACGGTATTTGTCTTATGGAAGTTTTTCACGTCACCAGTCGTCACTCTTTCCCATAAAACTATTTAAGTACGCTCGTTAAGTTGACTCCTTCTTCGGCAACAATTTGTCTCTTTTTTCATGAGTCTGGTTGGAAAACATAGACAATGTGACAGTCTCTTTGAATAGACAATTTTCGCGAGCGCAGACAAAGGTTTCAGGTGGATTTATTTGCTTACACAAATACAATGTTACGTGTTTTATGATTTTGGCGAATATGACACCGAAGAGTCATATCTTAAGTTTGAATGTCGAGAATGAACCGTTTTCATATTTTTAGTTAGCAAATATCTCCAAGTATATAGAATAACCACAATGAATCAAAATATGTTATTAAAGTAAAAGTTTGAGATAAAAATTGTATCGTTTTGAATTTATTTTTCTTATTATTTACTATGCAAATGAACCAACGAATGAATGATTGAAACAACGGTATTTAAATTAAGAAATCACATATTTTTTACTACTTCCACTTATTAAATATTATGTAATGATCAGGATCAGCTTTGATCATCGCGAGCATTTTCAACTGATTACATTTAAATTGAAACAAGATTATTTATATCATTTTCAGAAAGACACGTCAATGTTTAATATAATAAGCAATTACAGCAGAATAAAAGAAATTTAGGTAAACATAAATGGAAACAATAATTAAAATGACTTAAAAAAACAATCATAAGTCAATCTATGAACATGTGTACAAATAAAGTGTGTTTGTGTTTAAATTCTGTGTATTATTAAGTGCTTTTGGAAACAAAATATTTTTTGTCTGGTTCGAAAACGAATAAATAAGAAGGTTGTCCAACGCGTGAGCAAGCCACATACATCTGCCCGTCTGAGAAGCATGTAGTCACACAACAAATCACCAAAGTTATTGCAATCGGAGAAACGCATACTTGACAAACAAACAAACAAGCAAAAATTTGTATTTACATACATATATAAATAGATAATGCCTTTCCACCGAGAAGACACATTAAATAGCAATATTATCATGTGAGTATTTTATATACAGGCGGACCTCATCTTTCGCACATTTGACTTTCGCACAATTTGCTATTTCGCACATTCTGAAAATCTTTTTTTTTTTTAAATGCAAAAATGTTTTATTTCCGTGCAGTTATTTCCCTGTCGTACAATGAAACGCATATGAGCCAAGTCCGTACTGTGAAAAGTGTTACGTCCTGTTCGTTCATATGCATAAACATACGAGCAGTAAAACATTATTGTGAAAAATTTTGAGTACAATTTTTGGTGTTTTTTTTACTTACCTTGGCTTTCGAACATTTTAGCTTTCGCACAAAGTTCAGGAACGAATTAGGTGCGAAAGTCGAGGTCTTTCTGTATTATGAAGCTGAAGCTACTTGGGTGACTTCTATAGAAGTTGAACAGCTTTACGAATTAAACACTTCAACTTTAGCCATCCAAAATAAAGAATTGTGTCAAATAAATATTTACAGCCGTCCAACTCAGTTTAGCATTCACTTACTGCCTACTTTGAAATAAAACAGTATTTATTTCTCGCATTAAGTTCGGCATAAGTTTAAGCATTGTTTAATTCAAATAATGTCTGTTAGAACAAACAAAATGGGATATGATAGCGAAGGGAAGTGCGCGTATGTCAACTTTATGATCGTTGAGACGATGGTTGTATAATAATAACTTATAACGCTAGACTGAAATTATTATGCAAACTCAAATTTACCTCGCTTATAACTTATAAGTATTAAACTTTAAGATGTGGTAATATCTTGACAACTTAATGTACTTTAAGAAGACGGGCAATGATCGAGTAGGGCATTTGATTGACTTTGATCATTTATAATTGAATTTATGTCGAGTTTATTTTATACTTGTATTGCTACCCGGCGTCGCTCGGACTAAGCGACCAATAATTATTTAATGTTATATCATTCAACATAATTATATCACAAAATCTAACATCCAAAATAGAGTTAAAATAAAATCACAAACTTTATTTAATTTGATGACAGCCCCATTCTCGCCCATTAAAATGTCCAAATTCAAGGAAAAAATCTAATTTGCTGTCAAAAAATAATACCTTCACGTAAATAATAAACATTATTATATTAATAAAAGCAGGGAAAAAGTTGGTAGAGACTAATTTATTACATTTTGACTAAATGTCTTCGCCGATAAAAATTCAAACATATTTTCTTTCATATTCGTTTTTATGGCAACTTGCAACAACAATGCAAAAGGGAATTACAGACATACATACATGCATACGCCGTTTCGGTTTTTATATAAGATTATAATGCTAATCATTCTCAAAGACTATTTATTTTATTAGGTTTATATTTGTATCTTTATACATCGTTCTAAAATATATATATACATACAAATCGATAATTTTAGTATTATTATTCATATTTTAAGTCATGCATAAAAGGACAAGCAGTTCATGTTGATGTTTATGACAGACTAGCATAGTCAAAGCTGTGAGCGTGAACGCTTATCTACGTCTTTTATTGGAAAAAGCATCCACTTGATTTAATGTTTGAATCCTGGCAAGTTGTAGCGACGATATAAATGGTTTTCGGTCAATAATAATCCAACATATTTTTATTTTTTTTTTAATTGCGACGAAACTAGTCGACACAATTCATGGTCTTTTTCTGAAAAGGGGGTAGATTTATTTATTTAGATGGATTTCAGAAATTAAAAAGTTTACACATTGTATCACTAATATTAAGATAGATATATAAGATTAAAGAAGCATTAGAGGTCCTCTATCTTACCCGATGGAAAGGAAAAGTTAAATGGAGATTTCTGACTACAACTGACAAAATCTTTACAAATGCAGTACTTGGCTAGAGCACACGTAGGAAAGAGTCTTTAATACTGTACCACCATTAAATAGACATGAAACTGAGGGCCCGCTTTGTAAATATCACATAGTTTCAGTATTTTTAGTTTGGGAAAATATGACAAAATATTGACCGTATAATGCACATATGTAGCCGATATAAATATGAATATAGAGAGGGTTTCATACTTTATTTATACTGAAATGCTTTAAGGATGCTTTATTTTAATGTAGGGTATGCTCCAATACTTCATTATCTTAGAAAAGATATCATAAATTGTCGTCAAATAAAATAAACTACTAAATTTATCTATAAAATAATTTTTAGCATAATCTTTCAAAATTAATTTCATGCCAGAGTGAATATTTTTATCACAAGTATTTTGATGCTGTGAAAATGTACATTAAAATCCTTCTAAAAGAAAACATCTCAAAGGAATTTTAATATTCTTCAATCGTATTCAGAGAGCTGTTCTATTTATTTTATTATTTTCAACCAAGAGCCCATTTATGAATAGATGATGTTTTTATGAATGCCAGATTTTATTATAAAATTGATCCCAACATCCTGTATAGATGTATATTTTTCACCATTTTAAACGTTATTTAATTCCTTTAATATGTCTTCATTTTACAAGAATAACAATTTGAAATTAAAAAAATCATAAAAATCAAAAATTTGGTCGTCTTATATCCTATGTCCCTATGCATCGTACAGAACGATACCCTCTGCATTATATTTCAATAAAATATTTTTGCCCTTCAATAAGAGATAAAAAACCGACACAAAATATTTATAAAAAGATCGTGATGTTAACGATTTTTAATGATAATTTAATAAATATGAAAAATATCGACCATTAAAAATTATCCCACATTCCGGGATAGACTTATTGCAATCCCGAAATCCCATGATCAAAATGTTGGCTCGGGATTAGAACCCCTACTACGCATCAAGTCTTAGTCATTTGACGTATCTTTTTTTAAGACAGTATTTGCTGTTCAAATGTGTTCATGATGATTGTTGTTTTGTTTTTAAATAAAAAAGGTAAAATATTTATACCTGTATATTTACGGCAGTATTCTGGTCTTGGATTCTGAAAAAGCCGTTTTTTTTATTGCATATTTTTAATTTTCAAACATTTTAAAATACGTCGTTACAAATTTTTGTTTTAACTTTAATTATTGTTAGAGATATAGCTACTTTAGTGACGTAGAATCTAACCAATCTGGGCGGTTTTTAACTTTGCTCGAAACTTTAAACACGTCTTTCTAAAAATAGTTGCCATGATATCTCAAGTTATACAAAACCGATTTTAATTTAATTATAACTTAACTTTTTTTATACATTTTCTTAAAGTGTATACTAGGATTATAAATAAATGTCAACTCTTACTATTTTTAAAATAATCTCATACAGGGAAAAAAAGATTTTTTTTTCCCGCCTTTTGTTGATTTTTTTTTTTGACTTGATTCTAGTATATATCAGATCTGCATCTTTATTGATTACGAATAAATATATTTTTATTATTTCATGTTACTAGAAAAGTTGGGATCGTGGCAACAATGGAGCGCCATTTTTTTGAGACAGCCCACTTTACCAGCCTGTAACTATTTAGGTTTTTAGTATTTTTGTTTGAATATTTTTCTGTTTGTTCTTAAAATATAAATAAATATTTGGTAAGCAAATGGACTGTAAAATTGTTATTCCTTTTTTTTCCACAGCACTTGCAAAAACACCTAAAATTTCAGCCTCTAGACCAGAATACTGCCTTAACGAACACCATGAAAATCAGAAATAAATTATCGTTTATAAAAAAAATGAAAATCATTTCATTCAAATCAGAATCTGTCATATTTTCAATATCAAATGAAATAGATTCAATAAAGTCTGGCGATGGTATTGATTTTCTTGAAAGGTTCGCTCTTATTAAAATCGTGTTTTTTCCGGAGTCTGGGTTAGCTAATTCTCCCGAGGGGAGCTTGTTTCGTCTTACATAAGTCTTTAATGTGATACAAAACAAGATCGAACGTTATGTCTTGGCCTCGAAAAAAAGAAAACGTCGTTATGAAATTTTTTTTGAATGATATCTTTTTTAGATCGTCTTACACAATGCTCAAGAAATATCAAAAATATTATTAAGACAGCTCATTTTATTTCTGATTGTAAATATATACAAATGTTCAATTAATTTTTACAGTTGGAATATCATACATTTTTAATATTATTACAGCTTTATGAGTAGATATTTTGCTTAATTTTTCGTTCATTTAAAGAACTATATAACCTTGAATGGATTTGAGCCCAGAACCAACAAATCACTGTGACTAAACTCTATCTTCCATTTTTTTGCTTAAAACTATTTTTTTTGTTTATCAAAGCCTACAGATATTTTTTCGCTTGAAATTAATTAATAATAACACATTTTTGTACTTATTTCACATTAGATTTATTGGGATCAGGACCGGTTTCACTATACGTGACGCAAGCGTTATCAACTAGCCAGTTGATAAAGCTTTCGATAAGCGAAACTGTTCCTTATTCTAATAAATTTAATGTGAAATAAGGAAAAAAAGTGTTCATATTTTTATATATTACGCCATTCCACCGAGTATTGTAAGTGAACACCTTAAAATTGATTGCATTAATTGAATTTACTTTATTTACTAATACTACTTTTCACTGGACAACTTAGGTAGAAGCATTTAAATGCAACAGTTCGGGATTTAGCGTTGCTGAAATTTATTCTAAGTTAAGCAGCTCATGTTGTTGCAAGGGATTTCGTATGCGGGAAGCTAATTTATTAAAAGCCCGTCAAAACCAGATAAACACGTCAGTGGATAACCAGCCAACTGTTAATATGTATTATTATTTTGCAAAGCAAACATTTAGCGGTGACACCAAGCCATCTCTAATTATGCAAATGCCTCAAAACAACGACGGCTAAATTTTGCAAGTCAAATTATAATCCCTCGTGTTATTCTGTATTTATTTTAAAAATAAACTTTTAAACTCTCAGTTATTAATCTTGGCCCGTTTTAAAAAATGTTTATTTTTCATAATGTGAGAGTAATGGGGGACAGCATTACGCAACTTGGTATTTAAATATTTGTTAAAAACTTTTAAGAACTATAAATCTTACTTAAATACAATACCAACCGACATTATGGTGACCTTTTATAAAAGATTCTGTCATTTGACTTTTTCGCTTATAATTTATGAATCCACATTAAAGTTTTATGATTATAACATAATTATATCAAAACGGTGGTTCTTACCATTTAAATGTCACGTAGTATTTTTGATTATATTAAAAAATGGCAAACTCACTCTTTATTCCAAATAATTTTATCACTTAATAACATATGTACAATTATAAAAATGTGATAACTTTAAAATACTTCATACTTGTAAAAACTATCTATAAATCTGTTGTAGTCTGAACAGGTATTCTGAAACAACTCGAGAAATAATTTTCGACATCAAAAACCAAGATTACAGACAAGATTTTTTTATAATATGATAACATATTCTATGCTAATCATTCAAAAATTTTTTTTTAAATCTAACAATTAAGCAGGTAATTTAATTAATCTATAAAATAACATAATATCTAAATACGACCAATGCGACAACATTACATGACATAAGAAAAGGTGTTTTTGGTTTAAATTTGCAAAAATAATTTTTTTATTTTAGTTCGCGATAGAGGTCTGCACGGGCTCGGGTTTGGCCATGCCCGCGGGCCGGGTAACGAAGGCTTGGATTTGGGCCCGGGCCGGGATCGGACGCAGGTATACAACATAATATAACAAAAATCGAGCCATTTCAGAATGAGCTCACCATTATCGTAAATCTAAATTTAATACTATAATAATCTTCACGTACTTGTATAAGTCATCTTTTCGATGCCTCGTTCGTTATTTAAAAACATTCTCTCATGAACACCCATTCGAAAGAACAAGATGCATTGTTCTTCACTTAATGACTTTTGACGCCATTATTTTTGTATTTTTTAATGATGTCTGCTTCATCGGCGTTTGTACAATACGCATTATGAATTTCATAATATGATCCTGACTTCAGTCTTATATGGTTATTTCGATCGGTCGCAATTCGATTTGTTAGGTTGATATTTTTTTTAAATTTACCGGCAAGAAATAGTCTTCGAAAATATTAAGACTAAACTGAAGAGTGGAGAATATATTTCTTCAGTAAAAACCCATGGGAAAAGCGAAGTGTGGAAATCATTTAGTGAAATCATAAAGTTGGCTACAAACAAAAAAGTTGGATACGTTGAGTGTATAAAATGTAAATGCATTTTCAGCTTTTTTAGTTGAAAAACGTCTCACTTGAGTCGTCATTACAGTGAAACAAACAAAAACTTATTCTAATTAGGAAGAAATGTATTTCGCACAACTGCACACACACGATAGTTTGTGAGTCAATTTTTAATTTTTATTTGAAAAAAAAATTCGGATTTTTTTCGGGCAAGGTTGAAAAATGTCGGGCTCGGGTCGGGTTCGGGTAAGATTTTTGGAATGAGCCTTGGGCCCGGGCCGGGCTGGGTCGGAGGTCTTCGGGTTCGGGCCGGGTGAAATTTTAAAATTTCGGCCCGAGCAGACCTCTAGTTCGAGACATAATTTAAACAGTTTTTGGATGTATTTTTTCTAGTCAAAATATGTACATATGTTTTACACGTATACAGATAATGGGCTATAAAAATCCTACTTTTATTCATATGAACGAATATTTTTACTTTGAATGTCTCTAATACTCAAGAATATCTAATAACAAATCCAATATGTGAAGCTTCCTTTCTAGAACGGGCTTTAAGAATTTTACGATTCACCAGTGATCCGTAAAGCACGCATTAAGAACCACTTAAAATACAAAATTATTTTTAAATAGAAGTAACGATATAATTTATTAAAAAGAAGTCTTTTAAATAATAATTTTCATACCAAAATAGCCAAATTAAGTTGACCTACATTTTATTTATTAAGATGCAATTAATTATCTCAGTATTTAATAATTTTGGTTACCTAATTAATGTTTATATAGTGTGTTATTAATTTCAAAGCTACGAACGAAACATAAATAATTCAGAAGATATTTCAATACAAATAATACAATTAACAAAACTTCAGATTGAATTCAACTCAAACATTATTTATATCTCTTTGTTAACATTTAGTTAATATTGAACTTCGAATAAAATAAATCTCGATTTGAAGAAAGGTAACAGAGTAGACCACGTATTCTATTGCCTTTTGAACCCATATCAAATGACTCGTATGACATAAAACTTTAACTTTTGCTTCTGGCAACTGAAACTAGAGGCGGAATATTTTGTTATCTATTAAATAAAGTGAAAGTATGTGTATTGTGTACGGCACAACATTTTCCGTAGAGGGCGCCAAATTGCTACGCCGTAGCTTTTGATTTCTTTTTCCAAGAGACATGTGACTGTTTTTACACACTTGGCCTCTGGGTTATCTGTACACAGACAATTGTCTCATTTTTATATATTTTTTCTATATTGATTATTATCGTGAAAAAATACAACGAACTATTACACAACTTATCAACCTATTTTAACAAATTTATGATAACCTTAGCCAGGTCAACGATACAATTCTCACATCCCTTCTCACACTGATAAGATCAATAAATTGATTTAATATATTAGTAGATAACAAAAGCCATAATCTCCACTTTACCAAAATTCCAATTCCAATATCAACACATGTGGTTTACTAAATGACCATAAGATCCCATACAATCTACGATTCTGCGAGTTATTCTTCCTCAAACCGTTTGCAAGCTGCTATTATCGTCAATATTGTAAGCTGAATAAATAAAATAAAGCCAAACATTATCAAGATAAAGTAATAACCATCTGTATCTCTACAATATCATAGACAAATACCTGACGGTTGTCTATAATCCTGGACTATTCTTTGGATAGCCCTCATTCTACTTACAATTATAAACTCCTTGGACTCGACATCTCAAGTCATCGCAGTTCTCTGAAAGTAAGATGAGAAGAAAAACAATATTGAATAAATTATTATTAATTTCATTCAAATAAATCTCGTCGACGAACGTGCGAAATCTTTTTCTCATCCCATGGGAAGTGATGAAGAATTTTAGTATCCTCTGGCAAAGCTTTTTTTGCCAGAAGATACTATGTCCTATAACCGGTCGCTAAACCAAGCTTTTTATTTGCCACACCTGTTCGTAAATCTTTTATTAGTCTTACTACGTTCACGAGCACTTCTGGTTTAGTCACAAAAAAAAAACCGCACCATTGTCGTGGCTTAAAAATATATTAAATAGTAGTTTGGAAAACTTTCGAGTGATCCGACAATCTGAACTCTACGTTTAATTCATTTAATTCCGTGAGAAAATAAAAACTTTGCAACGTTTAAGGAAAACAAAGTAATGTAAATCATTTCTTGTCGGTAGACTTTCGCAATCTTTTGTCTTCATTGGTGGAGCCGTGAAGGTTCTATATTTTTCGATGTTATTTTGAATCCTGAAAGTCTTGCATTTTTTACCATATTCACAACAAATTTGAGAGATGTGGAGCGACTGACTCGCTAGATATTTGGTTTCATGATCAAAATTTATATCAAAATGCTTCATAATTAAAACTTTGCTGTAATAAAGAAGCGCAATTTTTTCTTAAATGGTATGTTAAGTATTCATATCATCAAAAATATTGTTCAACAATCTACATTGTTTGAACAAAAGGTAGGAAATAGTAAATCTGAAGCAGCACAGTAAATTGGTTGTATTATATATTATTGGGACAAAAATTTAAAGTTAGTTTTAACTATCGGAAATAATTAATGATACATTTATGTTACCGTCGTAAATAAGTTTCTACTATGTGTAGGTTATAAAATAAGTAGAATTTATTCAGTTCTACATCAAATGTACGAAAATATATATTTTTAATTCTTAAACTATTTATAAATGACAAATAATTAAAGAAACTTATTGAATATTACTAATACATTTATTTCCATTTATGCAACATATATTTCAACAATAATAGAAATTTTAAATTGGTTTGATGTTTTTCTTCATAATTCTCGCAGTAGAAAAACTTCGACGATTATTACTAAAATTTTGCTCGAGTATTTTTCAAAATACTCGAGTATCGAGTACTTGAAAATGGATATGAGTATCGAGTACTCGATGCTCGCCATGAGCATTTATTCAGTTCTACATCAACACTCAATATTCTTAAAATATACTTAAACTACTTTATAGTGTAGTTGCAATTCAATCTTGTTTACTTTTAAGGTGTTCACTGTCAATATTTGGTGGTATTATATTTTATGTAATACATCTTTATTACTTTTTCATAAAATTTATTTGATCAGTACCGGTTTGCTGTAATTCTGTTCAAATAAATTATTATTATTTTTATTCAATCTTGTTTATTGAAAGTGGGCCGATCGGCTAACAATTTTTCTGGCCCAATCTTTTACTGCGAATAATCTACCCCTGTGTATCTTATGCTTTCAATACAAGATAAATATGCTAAAATGATGTTTCTCATTAATTTTGAAGCAGGGAAGCTTCTTCGAAAATACATTATCAATAATTCGTTGTCGCTTTGTGAATTAAGAATGGCTGTCATAAATGATTAAATTACAGAATATCATTATAATAAATATTCATCCTAAGGAAAAGGATAAATTTACAGCCAAAAATAACAATTCTGCCGATGAAAAACTGCTTATAATAAATATTCATTTGAAACCGAGATAATAAATATTCAATAAACAAATTAATATACCTTAATTAGGAAACTCATTTTTGTTCATATACTGCTATATGTAGTTATAGACAGTGAAACTAGAAATAAAAATAACTTATACTAAAGTGTTAAGTTCCATACAAATAATTGCATCCGCCATAGTTTGCATTTATAATATCAACCCAATTATTAAAGTTCATATAATGACGTTCTTAACTTGCAATTTCCACCTTAATTATGCCACTCTTGCTTTACTTTGTTAAAGATTTAGATTTCTTATTAATTTGTAAAAACTTATTTACAATTTGGCTCCGTCGATGGTATTGATTGTGAATCTCGGTGACTGTTTCATCTTTCAATCGAATCATAGATTTGTGTTCGAAGGGCTGAAACAGTCTGTTGAAAAATACATCAAACACCCACCTGATCGTAATAAACAAAAATTCATATAAAATTCGAATAAAATAATTGATTAAAAATAATACTGATTTAACATATTATGTTTTTAGCTATGTCCATGTCCAGAACCAAACTGGAGCACATATAATGGTGATGAAACTTTTCTCAACATATATATTTTTGATCACTATTTGTTATACAATTGTTTAACTTTTTTAGAGAGAGAGAGAATGTGGTGAACAACGTTGTGACAAAGGACAGGACTAGGGCTTCCAATATCGTGATACCGAGGATTTACAATACTTGATGAATCCCTTAATTAGACAAAATAATACCGAAATTTTCGGCAATAAAAGCGTAACTTAACTTCTATCAATGTTTCGACAATGTATTTTTTTTTTTTAAAAAATGTATAACCGGAGATATATTTTATTTCAATTACTTCGATCGCAGTCGAACACGACCGATACTCTCGTACATTATATTTCAATAAATTATTTTTGCTCTTCAATATTGTATAAACAACCGAAATTTAATATTCATAGAAAAGATAGAGTAATCAACTAGTTTTAATGAGAAATTAACATGGCTTATTTTTAATAAGTATGAATATTATCGACCATTAAAAAATTGTTTCAAATCCTGAGATCGACTTATTGCAAACCCAAAATCCCTGGATTTGAAAACCTAGACAGAACTAATAGCTGGGCAATCGCTTTCACTACACATTGTTTTTTTAAGAATTGAAAAGGTGGAATAGAATTTTACACATCCCATACAATCTTGTAAAATTCATAAAAGAAACTATATTTAAGTTACTTATATTTTTTGATAAAGTAATACAACATCTTTCATCTCAGTCTCACCAATTCGATATCAATACATTCAGTGTGTTCATTCGGTCAATACACTTAGAATCTTACTTCATAAATATCTCATTCACTGATATCGATTTACTGTATCTGTTTCAAAGGCTGGAATTTCATCAAGATACGTTATTACTGCGTATCATACAAAATCTAAAATGAGAAAGCTTCAGCAAAAGGTATCGAATGACATTCAGCGATATCTATTTTTGCAATCTATCAATCTAATCCAGTGAACGGCAACCACTGAAATGTTTTTAATAACCTACGTACATAGTTTACAGGAAAATTGAAGATTATTTTTTTTTACAACGTCTTGTTACTAATTTTCTCATCCTCTCTTCTTCGAAGAGAGAAGGGATTTAAAGGATACGAGGAAAGGGGCAGGACTTGTGGTTACCTAATCTCTCTCGCTGCGAGCCGCTTTTTGGGATCGGAGAGGTGGGAAGGGATTCTAAATTTTATCAACACAGTCACCCATTGCCTTCAAACAGAATTGTTTTATCGACTGAAACAATCTACTCGTACCGGAACTCGACCCCGAGCAGTCCATCACGGAAGCCTACAACGTTTTCCTTCTCTAAGACATTTTGTCAGTCTTTAAATGTTTAGAATTATAATAATCATTTGTTCAATATACACCTACAAGAGCTTAAAATTGTCTGAGCAAGTTTTTTTTTTTACTTTTCACAAACTCTCCGTTTCATCAGAAACTTTTTTTTTGTGTGTGTTCACTATTTTATATACCCGTTTTGGTTAAAATCGATATCACCGAAGAAAAAATTCTCTTTTTCTATCATCGATTTCACTTAAATTTGTAATCGAGTGGGATAAAAAAAGCCTTCATAACTGCATAACGTTTGTATTTTTTATGATCGCTCGTTACCTACATATAATACAATATTGTTTTGTTTCAAAATCCTGAACTTTTTATCATCAATATCTCCACGCTGATACAAAACACTAAATTGACCACAGCATTCGTTGGTCATTTGAGTCATTAGTCACAAAACGCCTCTACTGATAAATGTACTGCATGACAAGGTGAAGATTGTCAGCAATGAGCTTGGTGATTTGTTTTAAAATTTATTTTTAGTCTTATAATTTCTATATATCAGGAGGTAATTTTCAAATGTGGTCAATTCCAAAATATTTTTTTTAACTGACAGTTTCAGATTAAACTTTTGAGACCTTTTTTATTCACATGGAAATGTTTGAATTTTGACACATTATCCGTAATTCCTTAATTTAAAACATATTTTAAAAATATTGATAGCAAACACAAATGTATGAGGAAAAATTAAAGAAAATATCTCACACTCTCAGTTTTACATCAAATGGATTTGACCACTTTTGAAAACTACCTCCTGATATATTTTGATATGTTGCGTCTTTTATGCCATTCTCGGTTGAATAATTATTATGTGTTGTTGTATATTGGTATCACTAGCATTGCCATGAGTTTCGTTTGCAATAAACAACATCTCCACATTTTTTAATTAGTATTCAAAGGACTGATTAAGAAGCTTAAGTGTTTATTAAATCCGTCGACGAAAAACTGAATCAGGAAATCGTATTATGATAAAAAGTGAAAAGTTTAATGCTGTTACATAAAACAAAAGTTTTTCTTCCACTGCTGAAAAGGGTACTTCTTATTCTGGAGTGTGCGTATAAATCAAAAGATGGCAACAAGAGATGTCTGATTATGTAAACAAAAAGACATTTCTCCCGGACGGTGAGTAGACAGTATTTGGCGCTAGGGAGATTATTATCACAGCATTTTACGACCCATGATTTACATAAATACATGTATGAATAGATGATCATCAAAATTCTGTCATGATCCATGTCAAATTATTTGTTTAAAATTTGAAATCTTTTGCGTGAGATTATAAATATTTTGAAAACCCTTTTACGACCAGACTTTTTTGAAAGGATTAGCTAAAATAACCAAGTAGGTTTTACCGGTTTTTATGCGTTTTGTAAAAACGAATACAGATTTTCCTAACATTCCTTAAATATTGCCTTAAACATAACATTATTATGTTTGTTTATAAATAAGGATATTTACCTGAAAACCTGGGTTCGATTACATGAAGCGTTATCAGATGAAGCAAAAAATCAGACGTAGAAGGTGCCAGAAATATGAAAATACTTTCCAAAACATTACATCTTCAGAATTTTATTCCATAACGTAATTAATACATATTTTTTTCAATTTCATCAGATAAAACTCAATGCAAGCATATAAAACAAAAGGTTTTCAAATGAAAACAATTCACCCAAGCTTAATGTTTTCAATTGTTATAGTAATCATTTTCCTGCTTGCCCAACTATCATAGTTTCACACAGTTTAATACATACTGAAACGGAACCAGCCCTGATCTGTTGGATCTTTTTTCATTTGAAAGCCTTCGGGAGAACCGTTTATTAATTTAAAAAAATCAAAAATATTACAAAAATAAATGTGTTTAATTTTTTTAAATACACAACGCATTTCCACCAAGATTCGGTAGTTACCACCTTAACCTTCGTAGGACTATCCTTGAAAGATGATTCTCAGGCCGAAGGGGGGTAAAAAAAGACCCAAGTGTTTTGACCTTATTGGCATAGACTGCTATAAAAATATGACTGATAATGCTTTGACGTATATTTATACATCTTTCTGAAAAAAAAAATCATATAAAAATCCCTATTTTTCCTATAATTATTCATATTTAAGTCGCCCATGAAAACAACGACGTTTCCACTCCAACGGCTATGGTGGACTTACAAGCCAATAACCGTACACGAAGTCACATTAGCTTATGTCTTATCTTATCGCTTATCGCCTTTTATTGTTGCCAGATATGAAACACTCCGTCCATATTATCTATGACTCACTATGGTCACGTTCTCTTAACGCTAATGGGCGTGAAATTATATGTAAGCAATTGCTAACATCGACAATTAGACTGAAAAATTCCGACTTCTTCTCTTTTTTAATGGATTACGGCGTAACTAGCCAATAAACATCATTTTTTTTCTGCAAAAAGTGTACAAAACTATGATTTAAGAATACCAAAAGTTTAGACATCGTATCACTAGTATTAAGATAGATATGTAAGGTAAAGTAGCTGTTGGTACAAAATCTAAACTGTTCGGGATGGCTAGGTTAAAAGTGATTTGTTTGACGTAATAAAACGAATTATTTAAGCTTCAAGCAACATCTTCATAATACATTTCACTCAAATATACACGTCTGCTACATACGCTATACGGTGAAAGTTATTCTATCGGATAATATCAAAATAGCAGGGCGAATAGAAAAAATATGTAAATAAAAGATGTCTCAAATAATTTGCTAACAATTGAGCAGTGGTGGATTATCCCATAAGCGCAAGAGGCGCGCGCTTGGGGACACCAAATTTTGGGGACCTCGAAAATAGAGTACATTAACCGTTTCAGTACCGAATTAAATGGTCGCATTGATCACATCTACCGCCCGACTTTCTAAAAAATCCTTTTTTCAAAACGATTGACTGATGACAGAAGAACATATTTTTTTCTAGAGAGAGTGTTTAGATTTCTCTAGCTATGAAAAGAAAAATATCCTAATAATTCTTATAGGAAGATCTTTTATATATTTATTTATTTTGCCATATCCGCTCCCTATTCGGAGCATATGGCCGCCACATGGTGCCTCCAAGATTCTCTGTCTCCCGCCAACTTCCTCGCATCTTCCCAGGTCATCCCGGCGTCCCTTAGCTCCCCTGAGTACATCCTACGGATGGTCATCAGAGGCCTTCCGTGGCGTCGGGATCCATCAGGTTGATTCAGGATTCAGGCTCCCCTGGGGCATCCGCAGGACATGTCCAAGCCAGGTCCATCGTCGCCTTTTAATTTTGGACGTAATAAGGGGCTGGTTTGTCCGCTCTCTTACCTCCGTGTTCTGACAAAGTCAAACCACCTGACTCCTAATATTCGCTGCAAACATCTGTTTTCGAAGCACAGTATACTTTCTTTTATATAATTTGCAATATTTGCGACTTTATTCGCGACGGCCACCTATAAAAACCATTTTTAATTGAGGTAATTTGTAATGACTGGATCATAAATCATACAGTACGGTGTGCGGGTGTGTAAGGTGTTCATTCTGAATTTTTTCTAGTGAACTGCAGGAATACCATACATTGTTCAAGCCATACCTTCGATCACGTAAGATCAAAAATTAAATCAATATTATTAAAAAAATATTTGTGATTCGTCTAATTTAGATTAAATCAGTCGAAAAAGAGTGCGTCCAAAATTATATTTCGGCTGGGGCCTTACAAGAACTTAATCCGCCACTGCAATTGAGAACATTACATAAAACAATAAACTGGTGAATCTATTATGTTAATTCAAATACCATATATCAAGTAAACTGATAAAAATAAATGAAAACTTTTCTGTCTTTTCACCTAGACACGCTTACAGAAATGACCTAGTAATCACCTCTGAATCCTAGAAATTGATTTATGAGTCTTTACAATTTCTGCTATGTCTACTCTCAAAGTTGAAATATTTGATCTTTCAATGGTTGAGTTCAATAATAGGCAATTGAAAGCGAATAGGTTAAAATCTCTATGTAGCACACAACTAGGGTAAAAGCGTATCTGTCATATATCTGTTATACCGCAGGTATTCACCCTCTATTATTATAATTATTAATTCAAGGTCAGTGTAATTTTCATACATGATTTTTGACTGATGACTGAAAAAGTGGGATTCGAGTACTATTATTTATAATCATCGGTCAGCAGGTCGTTGTAATTTTCAATACATGATTTTGACTGATAACTGCATTTTTGGCCTGTACATTATATTTTGAGAATAGCTCCATGTTTGGGTGGCTTTAAATTATAATGTAATTATATTGAATAAACATATTTAAAATATTGCTTCTAAACAGTTTATATTTCAAGGAATCAAGTATGATATAATATTTCTTATTATACTGCAAAGTGGCGTGCTTGTAAAATATTTCATGGATTTTATTTTTTAATCAATTGATCAATTTATGTAATTACATGGAGGGGATTGATATATTAAGCAGTTCTTAGTATAACATTGTTGAACATGGTGTATATTCAAATGGCTTACTACTAAAAGTCTTTTTAAATCACACACCTTTCTATCATAGCTTACACAAAAAAATCTGTATGAGATTTTTATACGAATAAAAATGATAATAAACTTATTCATTGTGAGACCAAAAAATGAAATTTCTTTTTAAATAGAGTGATCAAGGGTTATTTTTAGTAAAGCTTTAATCTCTTATCTTGTTTAAGTTACCTAATCATTTCATTTAGCTGATTAAATCGGAATATCTGTGAACATTGTTCGTTAAATATATTTCCTAAGAGCCTTCCCTAGAGTTGTAAACCTTAATGAGGATCAATTTCATGTAACGTACGTCCCAGGATATAATGTGCTTAGCTTTCTCATGGGCTTTTCTGAAACAGTTTTTATCTTTTGTTGGATTATGCATTTTACTGAAAAGCAGAACACGTTTTAGCTGTAGACTTGGAGTAAAATGAAAAATCACTTCCATTATACACAAATGTGGACATTTCATTCAAATGTGATTATTTCAACTAGGTTTTTTGTTAATCACCTAACTTTTATAATGAAATTTAAAAAATCGTTTAATATAAGACTTAAATAAACATTACTCCTACAGATTTCATGTTGAGTCCTGCTCGATATTGTAGAAGTTGGATGGAAAAATATTTTTTATTAATTTTAAATTATCCTTATTTCAAAATTCGTAAAAATTAGATTGTGTGCCTTAGTTAAAGTTTGTAACATATCATAATGTGGTTTTTTCGGTATTTCGTTTTACCACACTAATAAATACGAAAACCCACTGATATAAATCAATTTCTCAAATTTATTGAGGAATTTGAATTTTTTGAACTTTTTCATGAGTTTTGTCGCTAACGACCCGGGTTTCGCCTTTCGGCATCTTCAGGCATTCCAAGTGCACGGATGTACTTGAACAATTTATCCCGAAAGGCGAAACCCGGGTCGTTAGCGACAAAACTCATAGAAAAGTACAAAATTCAAAAAATTCAAATTTGATATTGAAATTCCATCAAGCACCCTCAGTCGAAATACTTAATTATTGAGGAATTGCTCGAAGGGAAAAAAATGATATATTGAGGAGTGCAAAGGGTTAATTACGTAGTGGATTTGGCAAGAGTGTTTTTATCGAATGTTGAAAATATCTCAGTTTTCTTATACTGCATATATGTATGTACATATCTGTGAGAAATAAGAATTATACAATAGAATCAACTGAGAAGTTTTGAAAATTCTAGCTAACTGGACATATCAAATACCTTTATATGAATTTATGAATTCTCTCTACTAATTTTTAAAATCAATATTTATTATATGCCGATATTTGCCACTTAAACTTTATTTGACATTATTCGTTCGATAAACTTAATATTTTCAATCGTCCATGCAATATTTAATGCAATAAAGTTTGCCGTTCAAAATTCTATCAGAAGCTTCAGTCTCACTCAGTCGTATATTAAAATAGAGAAAAGATAGCGCTGAAGTTGGTACGATCTTTTCTATTGAATTTATATAAATTTTACCAATAAATATTGATGTTAATCGATGGTAATAAACTTAATTTCAACAGATTTTAATATACGTGCAATTCAATTTTCAATTACGTAGTTTTCAATTTGCTCTTTCATTATTCATTAACAATTTAACTACGTAATAAATGTTCAATTATTTTTCATTATTTTGGGTCAAAATTAATTTTGCCGTAGAGTAAAACTTATTTCAAAACTGTTTTAATTATTCTGAAATTATACAAAAAACAAACAATTATATACTGTTTCGTTGTAAAATAGACCTGGAGTATCACTGCACTGCAGGATTAACATTAATACATATTAAAGAACTACTACAAATTGAAGTTATAATATTTTGGAATTTTATTTACTACTTAAATATACTAAACTTGTAGTGGAGTGAAATAGCTTCTTTATACATCCCGCAGAGTATATTGATTGAATTTTCATTTATTTGGTAGAACTCTCCATCATAACACTGAAACGTGACGTAAAGTGAAAAAATTAGCAATTTATATTAGTTCTTCAAAAAGTATAATATGTATCAAATGATATATTTGTACCTTTATCCCATACTTAAAAATAACCTAGATTAATAGTCACTTAGAGAAAAAAAAACATTTTTTCACATTTAATAATTTAATACAAAATTAGGATGTTAGAATGATATATAGGAGAAGATGTATTGTGTACCTTTTCTACACTAGTATATTTAAATAAGTAAATGTATGTTTAAATCGTAGTTCTGACGATGTCGTTAGCCGATATAGCTGTCAACCATATTTTATAAATAAAAATCAATATTTGTTTGTTTGTTCGTACTCGATGCGATATGCGAATGCGATGCCATGCGGTTGGTCCGATTGCAATGTAACTTTGGAGATTTGTTGTGTAGACACCCGGGAAGATTCTTGCGTACCCAAATCGTTCATCCGATCTGTTTGTTTTCCTGTATGCGATCTTATACCGTTCATCCGATTGCGATAAAACTTTGGTGATTTAATGTGTAGAAGCCAACAAATCTTTCTAAATTATCTATCAATCTATACATATGAAAATGAATGATTTGTTGTATGTTCCGTAAGCGTTCCTATAGCATTCATCCGATTGCGATAAAACTTTGATGATTTGTTGTGTAGATTTATATCAGTATAGCCATTAAATACATCCATACACAATCAAAACACAAACAATTTATTTCGTAAGTAGCATTGCGACGCTTGCCGGGTACCGGCTAGTAAATTATATTTTTTGTAGAACTAAAATACATTGCTATTTTTTTCGCCGTGCTATGGTTTGAAAAAAATATGTAGCAAAGCGTGCATTCGAAAATTCGAATCTCTTACCATACATAATATAACGCATTTTTCCAGTTAATATTAATATTTCCCTAAATTCTCTTACATTTTTATTTTATTGCCTTGAGCATTATTTTATTTTATTACTTGTGAAATTCTTTTCGTATTTTTTTATTACATTATAGCTGTTTACAAACGAAGGCATATATTTGCTCTCGTGAAATGAATATACAACAGACGGAAACGAAGACATTATTTAATCAGTCTTATCTTTTACGGACGACGTCAATTGAATAATGATCTCCTTAACAAAGGGTTTCGTATTTGGCTCACAACATTTTCGTACAACTTAACCATTTTATTAAGTTAATATTTACACAATCTTTCTACTCTTATTCTAAGCAACTACTCAAGTTACATCATATTAAATAACTGGAATAAGATTAAAAGACATCATATTTATAACATTACTATTGAAGAAATTTATTTTTATAAAGTGCTATACGAGACAAACAAATTCGATTATGTGTTTATTCATATTTTTTTCTCTCTTGGTATAGGTAAATGGCCATAAATAAATTACTATAGACTGAAATCAAAGCCAATCGTAGAATTAAAGCACCGAACTGACTTTGAACCTTTTCATCGGATGTGTGTTTATATATTTATCCGTTATTATTATTTAATGGATTATTCTTCTATTAATATTTGAGATTCGGGGCGAATAGACATATTTATACTCACGTTTTGTTAATTAAGAATGCAACAAATAAATGAAAGCACGTGTCACATTAGCAATTACCTATATAGTGACCCAATATATTTTAAATAGAATTAAACAAAATTTTCACAGCACTGCGTAAAATCGTCCTTTGTTCATATCTTCTGTGCCGGATAAGTATAAGTATTTTGTCGTTTGATTGTAACGTTGTCTTTTCATCAAAGAAATTAAAGAATATTTTTATCAGCAATATTACAAAGAGCCTCAACATTGTTTAGTGCTATTGCTTTAGGTGCCAACATATTCCACGTTGATTGGAGTGAGTTTAAAAATGTACAATTTTTATATTAATTTACTAAACTTCGCATTTTGGTTTTTGACATCTAAAATAATGTAATGCGTTATTTAGATATGATGTGTATCATTATATTTTTTGGGTCGTAGTTTTTTCTCTACTTTGACGCTAAATTCTGCATTTAAGTACTCTAAATTATTTTCTAAAAAGTAGAGTGTTATTGTATTTTGAGAGAAAGTGCAATACTTTTTATTTAATACTACACACTGAATTATGTTTATATCGAAAAACTTTGTCGTTTGGCAAATTTATGCGATTCAAAAAAAATTGACAAATTCGTTTCGTCTGAAATTCAACGTCTTGCTTTTTATTTACAGCGATAAAGTTTTTAGGTCAGACGGAATATTTGAACAAGAGTTTCATTATCTGGAAATCTTTAAGGTAATTTTTCTCACCATTTCATCTATTCTATTTCCACTGTATAAGGTGTGCCAAGTTTATTTTATCCATAAACCAACCTGGCAACAGATCTTCTCTGAACTTAAATAAAGTGGAAATAGTATTTTTTTTCCTTTTCGCATTTGAAGTTAGCCTTAAGCTGATAATATGGACAGAAGTCACAAACCAATGTTCACCCGAATGAAATTCTATCAACTGTCATATTTTTCTTTTCTCTCTCGAAATATTCTTTATCGAAAAAATTTCTCTTTACCTTTTGATTCTTTGAAATATTGTAACGAATAATATTCTACAGTTATTGGAAAACGAAATGGAAGCGCTAATGTTTGAAAATAGTCATCGGTTACTTCAATGATATGAATAAACACAGACATACGAGCTAGTATGGTAATTAATATAATAACATTGGTAGACAAGCTTTGATAAATTATATCAACATATAATACTTATAAGTAAATTTCAAAGTGTCGACGAGTGTCTTTGGGGGATAGATAAAAGGTAAACCAAATCAGCACAAGATTGGTGATTATCACAAGACTCTTTTCGTAAATGTGAGTTATATGAGCTGTTAGATTCATTTGATAAAAGGTGGTTTAATTGTTTATAACAGCTGATTGTTGGGCTGTGATAGAAAATGATTATCAATTATTTTCAGCTATTTTTATATCCCATACCAATTTGAATACGATAAATCGTCATTGAGCGTTTAATTATTGTAGTTAAACGACATAATTTTATTTTAGATAAGAAAATAAATCATTTACTTCCACAAATTTCATAAAAATGAAAATTTGGTAAAAAATAGAGTGCTTAATTTTTGAAATAAAATACTTCTGCACGCAGCATTGACAGTTAAAACACTAAAAAGTTCAATTTTAAGTTGTTGGGGTAAAGAAATAAATTCCCTTTCTTTACAGTGAATAAAAATTGCTTTAAAACAAGTAGTATGGGATGTATTCAGAGAAACAAATGTAAAGAATAATTACTGAAATCAAGAGACGGACAAAAGTTACCTTAATTATTAAATAAATATCAACGAATGTAAACATGTTGGTATCTGTAGTGTATCATTTTTACATAAACATATATTTCAATGAAAATATGTCATTGAAATTTTAATTGAAAACCTCATTCATCTACAATTATAGTTTTTAATTAATTCATTGAACTTAGATCCGAATTTGTACAACGAAGCTCTGATAGCATCCATTGATTTTCATTTGATCTATCTATAGAGTTTTTTAAAACCTTCACTCACCTTCCGCTTGCTAAATACCCTATTGAATAAAATTTTATTATTTTGGTGGTTTATCTTGAGAATGTAAAAATATATTCCGGTAATAATTATGTTTCAATACATAATGTCAAAGTTATTAATAAACCAACGAAAACTTTATTTTAATGATGCTCGAAAGTCAAACATATCAATAAGTAGAGTGATGTAAATATTAAATACCTGTTTAGCTTACGAGGACTTGAAAGTGATGTATGCTGCTTCAAATTATTATAGACCAAGTATTATTTGTTGCAGATGACTAAATAAAATCTGACAAGAGACAAACCTTTGACAATAAATATGCATGTATTTAATCAATGTGGCCATGGTCGAATGCTATTTTTCTCGCTTAAGATTGCGTTGTGATCTAATTTATAAATAAATTTTAATTATCGATAACGATTTGTTTATAATAACTACAACTATGAATACTAGCGATACATTCAAATATTAACTCAATATTTTATAATGAGTTGAGATCAATATATCCATAACCGCATATGGCTTTTTGAAAGTTTATACCACGGGTCGTCAGCCTGGTCCATATCGCCCAAAAGTGGGCGATAAAGGCTTTATGGTGGGCGGTGGGCGATTTTTGTCTTTACTCCAAAATCTTTCACAATCATGACAAAACAAATAAATGGTTTGAAACACTGAAAGAGGAGATCTTTGTTTGTTTTAAAAGAAATATGGAGTAGACATAAAATATTTAGTAATGAAGCAGACATAAATCAGGCTCAAGGTTCTCAAGAATTATTTAATTTGAATTTTTTTCTCCCATATACTGGATTGCAATATTGATGGGTGGTGAGGAAATTTTACCATGAACAATAAGCAAAAGCGGGCGGTAGGCATAAAAAGGTTGACGGCCCCTGGTTTATACAGTTACTAAAGAAATCTTGTATATACTTTGTTATTAAAACAACATTAATCTATTACAAATTACTCAACTTTTTTTAGTGTAATTATAGACTGATGAAAAAATGTTCAGAACAACATTTTCTTCAAAAACTATCATGTGCACATGTTTCTAATAAAAAGCAGACAGCTTTTCAACAATTAGAATCTATTAAAAAAGATCTCGATACAAATATCATTGTCTCATGTTTCTAGCAACAGCTCTGCTATCAAATGAGCTTTTAATTTTTTTATCAATATTTAAGTGAGAGAACAAAAATTCAGTATTTGTACATATCACAGTGTTATAGCGACTGAAATAGGCTTTTTTTTCATATAACACTTAAATATAGCCGTCCATTAAATGTGTTTCATTTTCAACCGCAAAATCTTGTTTCATGTTCATTTTTCATTCTAACAAATAAAATTTGCAAGTATTTTTGATATAAAAGAAATATTACGGTAAATCACACTCGTCTTTTGCCGTATAGCCATCATTTTCAAGAAAATATGTTATTTTTGCAATAAAAATAACTATTGCAATAAAGATATTTTTTTTATGCCGACATTTGGGAACTATGTAATAATAGCTTATTGTTATTATTGATAAAGTAAAGCCAGTAGAGATTCCATCTATTTCTCGGTAAATTGGTTTCTCTAAAATGCCGTCATCGTTATTCATCTTCTTTAACCATATTCGCTCCACATGAAAAAAATAAAATGTGACTTGCTCAGCCACTTTATAAAAGCCACGAATATTTCATGTTAGTCGATTGGTAACCGATTTTAAAACACACCTACAAAAAAAACGAATTCAGCTAGGCTTGTAGCCGATTGGTCACAACCATTAGATTAGGTCGCAGAATCCACGGGTCTTAATTACAGTAAGAACAATTCTAATTTGTGCGTGTGGTGCCTTTATTGCCTCTAAGCTGGTCCGATCCTAAAAACGGAGCGTAGCTAAGTCAATAAGCTAATCACTACTTTTGTCCTAGTCATTGCTTTATATCCGTATAAGGGTTTGTAATCCCGGGATTTCGGGATTACTATAAATCGATCCCGGTTTTGTTCCCGGGAATTATAATATTTATTAAAGGTTGATAATTTTCATATAAATTAAATATTAGCCATGTTAATGTATCATTAAACATAGTTAAGAATAATTGATATCACTATCTTTTTATGATTTTTATATTTCGGTTGTTTATCCATTACTGAAGAGCGAAAATATTCGATTGAAATACAATGTATGATAGTATCGGTCTCGTTCGAATGCGATCTGATAACTAATTTAAATTAAATATAGGTTTGGTTATGCACGTTTTTAAAAATTTCACATTGTGGAAATGAGGACACAATATTGGAAATAAATATCGCTTTTATTGCTGACAAATCAATCCCGAAAATTTTAGGATTATGTTTTCTAATCTCGGGATTCATCAGGTATTGAAAATATTCGGGATCCCGGGGTTGTAAATCCTTATCTTCACTGTCACAATAACAAAGAAATGTTGAGCCACTGAGTATAAAGAAGTAGAACCTCTGTTGAGATTAGCTCTATTTTGAGTCCATATATATATAAATATTACAAAAAAAAACAGCTAACTTTCAGCCATCGTATTCGTTATGAGGAAAGAGACAAAAATAACTGTTTCCGGTGTCATTTGAATGAATTTAAAGCAGGAAAAAGAAAGATCTTTTTTATTTGTTTATTTTATCCAAGAATCCCTTATCGGTGTATCGAATGAAATGATTGATCTGATGCATAGTAATTGAATTAACGAAAGAAAATTTTTGTACCGGTATTTCAAATATCAATTTTACCAAATTAGACAAGTCAGTCAAAAAATAAAATAAATGCCGGACTGCTTCTTTTAATTTTACCATATCTTTAAAAATAAAGTATCTTTATTAATTATGAATCTGTATGCTCAACATTAGCAGCGGATGTGTTTATATATATTTAACGCCGAATATACGAAATTGACTATGACATGAAATGGTTCAGTTTTTTTGTTTAAAATTTGGTTTAGTTTGAAAAAACAGCACCCTAGCGCCACTTTTTCCCAATGCATGAGACAGGCAGAACCATTACTTTTTAATTTCTAAATTTGCCTAATTTAGCGAAAAAAATTAGGGGAATTGGAATTACCCATATTTCACATTTTCAAAACCAGTATTTCAGTATTGAAAAAACATTCGAAATAACAAGGTCCCAGTTCCGTTTGTATTATCTTTGAAATCTCTAGTTGAGTTTACTGACTTTGGTTCACTCTATTATTCTTAGACAATCTTATTCAATATCAGAAAAAAAATGAAAATATTTTTTCTTCCCTTTTCTTCTATTAATAATTTATGGTTTATTTTGTGAATTTTGTCTGAAAACCAAAGCTGAAGAAAAACATAACATATGTAATTTATATCAATCTATTCATGATCATCTTGATAATGGAAGAAAACAAAGATTACGTTAAAACACGAGCTGTTTAACTAATCAAATAAATAAAACATCATAATACAGAACAACACAATAAACAATAACTATAATCACAAAATGTCGACCTATAAAATCTAGAAGGTAGGTTGATAGGTGTTGTTTCTTTGAAACCAAATGGGTTCAATATCAAATTTAAACTTTTTCAATCTAATATTAAAGATATTCAGCAAGGATTTTTAGTATGTATTTTCTATTTGAATTGAACTGGCGTTTTTAAAGTGAATTAATATTTATTTGATATTGACACTGAACAGAATTTGGACCACGAACATTCCAGTTGCTAAAAGGTGATGTTATCACTATATGTTATAATTACGACAAAAACAAATATAAGCTTTACCTCACGTGGAAAAAATATATTTTTTGTATTCAATATTTTTTACGGTATCCACTAACTCCAAAGTTATGGAAATATTCAAATATATTTAAGTGTAACTACCCGTGTTCTTGAAGTTTATCATTAATTCTCATATGGGTGATTATATATGAGACTTCATTGCCTGCAAATAACGCCTGTATAAATAATTTCTATTCTCAGAGGCCATTGATTTAACGGCGTCAAAAACAAAGCCTGCGAAGTGAATTGTACAAATTATTCCCCTAGGTTTGTGAGTCAGAAATTCAATATTATTTTATTATTCCTCGCCTAAGAAAGTTCATAATTTAAGGCAGGCGAAATTTTATTATGCGCGAACCAACGGTGTTGTCATTTACATAGCTCAGAAAAACGATTCTCTCATTTAAATGGATTTGTACAGCATCTGCTATTTCAACGCAGCACCATATCTAGGAGTCAAAATGAAGATGAAAGAGTTTTTTTTATGAGAATTAAGACATGAAGTAAACGTCCAAAAATTACTTATTCTTCTTAACCCGTAACAAAACAACTCAAAAAATATCGTGACGTGACCTCAGTCGACCACTTTAAATTGCCATTATTTAAGCCCATCTTAGAAGAAAAAAAATATTGGTTAATAAAATCAACCTTTTTTATTTCAGATCATTTTTGCAAGTTCCCGTAAAAAATACTAAAGCATTTTTACGCACAAAATGGTAGTTTTTATTTCATGATTTACTTTAGCAAATATTACTGTTATCAGTGTTAATTGTTTTGTAGCTTCACTGTAATAATAAATTGTTGCTAATAATAGGTTGTAAAATCATATAAATCAAGAAAAAGAAATGCCATTTAAACATGTTAAAAAACTGGGGACTTGCATATATTCGCGAGGGCGATAGATGGCCACGCGGTGGGGTTAAAAGGGTTAAATTTGAATCGTTTGAATTTTGTACTTTTCCTTCAGATTTTTCACAAACGACTCGATTTTCACGTTTCGGCAACTTCTAGCATTTGATGTCTACGGATGGACTTGAAAAAATGCGTAGTTAATGTTTTGTATTATTTACATACGTTATTACGGATAAAATAGTAATATTATAATTTCGTTGAGTTGTCAACGTTTTATGTCATAGACACCAATATTATTTTTAAATAAAAATATCTCTCTGTGAATCGAACGCATCAATTAAATTCAGTTGCATTTCTTAAGCCGATCATGTTTTATTTGAACCGGTCGAACAAATACTGCCACGCGCTGTCGAGTCATTGAATTGCAACGTTCAAAGCTTAACATGTGAATGCACTCCACCACATGGTGGCCAAAAAAGCACAGGAGAATAAGTATGGAATGAATCATCTGGACAACCGATAGTGTTGCGATATTTCAAACATTAATACCCACAAATAAACCAAGTTTGTTTTATCGAAGGCTTTATTCTATTTTCCGACAGTAGCGCACCGAACATTCGAATTTTGGGTGACATGAACACATTATTGGTCGTATTTCACAATCTTCAAAAACTGTTTTTTTTTCTTGAGCTCAGTCCGCATTGGTGCTTGAAAAACTTGTATCAAATACGTTATCAAAATAATATTTTCATTGTATTTATTAAAATATGTATGTTATTTGTTTCATTTAGTTTGTGGCGTGCTCATCTGGTATTACATTTGTATAGTTTTGATTTAGTATTGTTTTATTTTTCTTTACTTCTATCGTTTAAATATTTTTCTTTACTATTATCACCTATTCAACACTATAATAAAATACAATTTTATAGAATGAAACATTGAAAAGTATTGCATCTGACAATATTTCTTTATTTTTATCCGTTTTCATCTATTTTGTAATTATATATTAATATATTTTTGAAACTTTTTGAAGGATTCGGAATAAGAATTTGGCGGCTTATATTCAACGCAATCCACATTTTCACAGCTGGAATCCACTTGTTATGTGTTACTTCTTTGTGGAAATGCATTATTTTAAATAAATTAGTCACGAACAAAAAAACTGCAATTGACAATGCTCGCGATAAGTGAAATCAGTCTTGATCGTTATAATATTAAATATGGAAGTTGTATAAAAAAACGGTGTTTTATTTATTTGAATAAAATGATTTAATTAAAAAAAAACCGCTCTAGTTAGCAGCATGCAACAACATCATAAACATAATAAATTACTTGATATTTTTACAATGAATGTCTTTATATTTATGTTAGATCTTACTTTCGAGTGGAATGGTTAAGCTGTACTGTTAAAAGTGATACATATTTTTAGTGAAATTATTATATGGTGGAAAATTTTCGAGGCACCACTGACCTTCTAAATGATTTATCGACAGAGTTGGCAGGGAATAGAACACTGACAAGTTAGCATTAAAAAATGAAGTGCTCCTCACGAGATGAGATCTATTCGGGCTTAATTGATATTTTATAAAATTTGTCTTTTCCACACAATGTCTGTATAAATTTTATCAAATTCGTCATAGAACGAAGCGTTTTCAGGCGACAATCACGAGGTTTATGGCGAATAAGTGAAATAAAAAACTTTTTGATGAAAAAAGAATGCAAAAATTTTACTTTTACATAAATCAAAATTATATAAACATAATGAGAAATTATTTTCCACAATTTTTGGGAGAGATATTTGGAATAACTGAGCTTTGCATCATTATAATATTTGGCGTATTCAAAGAGCTTGTTGTAAGATAATCGCTCTTTCAGCGTCTTTTTTCAATTTTATGATTGTGGAATAGAAGACATCACATACATACATAAATTTTCGTCATTAAAACTACCTATTTAGCCATACACCATATCATACTCGACCAAAACTCTGTGTTAAAAAGAATATAAAGAAAAAATCTATACCTAATGGGTATAAGCTGCAATAAAATTTTATTTATCTTTTAATGATACCTGGTAGCAAGCTTTTTACTCTAGACCAGCAGTCACCAGACTTTTTGAGAAACGGGCCGAATTGTTGGATATTAAAACGCACGCCGGACGATAAACACAATCGTGTTGGAATCCAGTTAGAATATTCATTAAAAATGCACTTCATTCATAGAATTTCAAAATATGAAAATTCCCGAGAAAATTTCGAGTAAACGGACATGTGGTCGCTTCAATCAATACATTTTATATCAAACTTTTTAAAATATGGGTCCACTACCTCGCATGCTATTCCAAATTATGAATTGAAATTCACAGTTGTCGTAAATTCACAACCAAGTCATGAAATTTTATCGTGAATTTTCTGAATGCCAGATGAAAATCTTTTGGCGGACCGGATCTGTCCTGCGGGCTGTAGCTTAGTGACCGTTGCTCGAAAATGTAATTTTACTTTTTTATGAACGTATTTTTCACTTCAATACTTCAAAATCTCTCCGATACTGAACTTGCATCAAAATTTATTCCGACGTCACAGACATCGATCAGTATTGTCGGTGTAATCTAAAAATTCAATAAAGCATCGGCTTGGGAAAATATTCACAATTCAAAATGAAATCGCTTTAGTACCGTTTAACGTTAAATGCTTTTCAATTTTGCAGTTGCTAAATGATAATGAAAAAATGTTGATTTCTCAAGATGTCTGAAGCGGTTCAATATAAATTTTCGAATCGCAGAAAAGCAATCAGCGATTTCCCTTATTCTTATTAAGCCTTTTATAAAATGCAAACCAATTTAATTTTTTATATTAATAATTTCATCCCCTTTCATAGATGCTGCTTTTTATTGGGTTTGATATCAAAATGAATGGTTTCAAAAATTCTAATAAGATATTTGGTCATTACTGAAAAGGTTTCAATTTTTAACCGGTTATATGCTAGATACGTATATATACGGTCTACAATTCCGTGAGCGCAGTGCCGGCAGTGAAAATACGCGTATATATACGGTCCACTTTATACCCATTAATACTGGACAAAGTCGACGATTTTATAATGTAAACATTGTAGACATATGTATATCTAAATCTCTTAGAATCACAGTCCTATTTTTACATTTAACATATTTTGTATTTTAATAAATGTTTGCTTCTTTGTATTACCGAAATCCATCGCAATTTTTATAAAGAAAATCGCGGCCCTCGGTGAACAGCCGTTCTTATACCCACCGGCATACAACGGGTTAATAAAGACGCTAATTTTTGTTAACAAGACTATACATAGTATATAAACGAAAATTGATTCAATTATTGGTGGAAAATAATTATGCAGGTATATATAATATTATGTTGTATATGTTTCAACTAATTCTACAGGTTTCGCTCAACGTAACCATTGATCAGCGAAAAATTCTCATAATGAGCTAAAATTCTTAAAACCAAGTCTGAGCTCAACACTAATTTACTCCGTACTCGATGTATATAGAAATAACCTGGTCCTAACTTCGATGTTTTTTAATTGAAAAAAAGTTAAATTTGACCCAGCCTCGACTTGGACTAGAAACCTTCTGATGGCTCTTACCGGAGGGCTATAATTATAGATCCATTTCAAATAAGAAAAACAACTCATTTAATTAGAATGCACTGATTATATATTAAAAATAAAAATTATTATCTTTGTCAAAATAATTGAGATGGAAACTACGCCTGTAAATTTTTGAATTGTCTATTGATGTCGAGACTGATGAGGGTTATTACATATGACATATGACAAATAGTAAAAACAAGTTTTATTGTGACGTTAGATGCACGTCCCGATTACATTGCAGACTGTTTTTTTTAATTCACATTAAAAACTAAATGGCTTGAACACCGACTTCCATCTAGTGATCTAAATCCCAAAAGTATTACATAGAGGAAGCAACAAAAGAAAAACTTTAAATTTACCGACCTTTATTCACATAGAGATATTTCTTAAGCCAACTGCTTGTATAATTCAAACGGCTTGTAATTTCAAAAATAATTGAGAAAGAGCTGATGCCTCGTTTCAAAAATAAATAATTTTAATTATCAAACCCGGAAATTCGTCTTGGATAAAAATTGATAAAATTTAACGATTATTTTTAATTTAAATACATAAAACAAATTCTTATATAGAACTATTTCTACTTTTATTCTGAGAAAGATCAGAACGAGTTTAGCTTATTACGAGCATTATAACGGAGTGTAAATAGTGCTACATAATGTGTTTTATTTCCCTTTCCACCAAGTAGTGACAATTAACACCTTGAAAGTGATTTGAATGGTTTTAATTTTGTACTTTTCTATGAGTTTTGTCGCTAACGACCCGGGTTTCGCCTTTCGAAATCTTCATGCATTTTAAGTGCACGGATGTACTTGAACTGACGCCCTAGTAAACAGTTTGTATCGTTTATATACAAAAATAGAAGTAGATCACTATGTTAAATTGCTATTAAAATGTACATTAGCAAAATTTTTATGGAAATGAGCTTCAATGAATTAAGTAGGTTTTTTATAGAACAAAAAAATTCAAATTTGATATTGAAATTTCATCAAGCACCCTCAGTCGAAATCCTTAATTGAAAATGATTATTGTTGATATATTTATTCTCAAATAAATACACATAAGTGGCCCACCGTTCCACCCAATGCATTAATTAAACTTTAATTGATTTTAAAAATTATTGTTATAAGTTATTGTATGAAGATAGCATAAAATAAAATTTGTTGATAGACAGTACATTAAAAACTTTGAAAGAAAATTAAAAACCACGTTCGAAATCTTTACTACAAAATATGCATAGGGGTGAGGTTTTTCGAACCAGGTTTAGGAATGTTAAATGGTAATTTGTTGCCTTACACTTAAAACAGCGAGTAATTTGGTATACGAAATTACGGTGGTCTTTGATATTAATTTTATCACTACGCTTGTGCCTTTAAAACAATATAGGAAGAAAACAATCAACGTAGTACTTCCGGAAAATTAAATTTACATGCGTAGATGGATTATAATTATCCGATAAGTAGACGTCTTGAAGTTTAAGTGTTACGTCACTTTGAAATAAATTAAAGGGTAGAGATAGAGTACATAAAAAGAGATGGTTGATTGCTAGGAAAATGATCAATCTTATCTTCTATCTATCTATATATATAAAAATGAATGTCTGTGTGTATGTCCGCTATGGATTACTAAACCGCTCGACCGATCGATGTGAAACTTTACAAATTTATTGAGTACACTCTCGCAATGGTTTCTGGCTTACCAACCAAGAATCCCCAACCACCCCCCAACCTCCACCCCCCAATTTTTTTTGTAAACTTCATGAATTTTTCAAGTTCACACCTTCGAAGGTTTTTGGCATACCCGCCCCATACGCCCCCTAAATCCCACCCCGCCAAACAACCCTCCGCCCCCCAAAAATTGATATCGATGTTTTACAAATTTCTACTACACTTCCGCGAAACTTTCTGGCGTACACCCCTTCCTTACAACGAGTCCCCCAGAATTTTTTCAGTCGTAAGCGATGGGTGTTTGTGTTGTTAAGAATCCCCCCTTACAATTGTTGGCGTAGCAACGCGCGCAGGGTACAGCTAGTTGTATATAAAAATGAATGGTTTTTCTCCCGTATGCGATCGTATACCGTTCATCCCACTGAGATAAAACTTTAGTGATTTGGTGAATATCATCTCTACCAAATACCATTTTACTAGCTAGAAGAAGTAAGGGAATGCATACTCCAGTGCCAGCAAATATAGCAAATCACAAATAAATGAATTGTACTATATACTTATTATTTTATTGCTTTGAAACGAAGTGCTAAAATCAGTTAGCAGAAATTTATAATTCAAATGGAATAACATTGGACATGGCGGAAATTTTGCTATTATCTTTTTATTCTTGAAATTTGAAGCGATTGGGAATCCAGTCCATATATAACCTGCAGGTATATTCTTATTCCTTTCACCTTGGAAACGCGTTTTAAATCCAAGTCACGTGCAATAATGAATAGTTGAAACTTTGTATATGATATGCAAAGTGCTGATGCAGTGATAGAAAATTCTCTGAGTCGAATGAATACCAAAATACGGACCAGTCAAAAGGGGTCAGGTAAGAAAATTTATTACATTTCTTCAGAATTTCTCGTCGTCTAGAGACACTTTATCAATGGTTTCTATTTTTTGAACACATTCACCTAAAGTTTCTTCGAGAAAACAATAAAATTGAATACGTTACCCGTATAAGCGTGTCCAAGGACCCGCGCGACAGAGAACGACATGATTTATATTAAAAATAATTTTATTATTTCAATTTATTTCGCAGTTCATCGTTCGCTAACGCTAATGCATATTATATTTTTTCATCCCCTCAATATATTCTGCATTTTTATACAGGCAAGGGTGTTTTTAAAATTCGAGATTTATGTAAAAGTTTTCATCCTTAAAACCTTCGAAAGACTGTCCTTGAAAAATAGCTCGTAGGTCGAATGGGGGTCTTAAAAAGACTCCAGTGGTATGGCCTTATTGGCATAGACTACAATAAAAAAAATGATAGAATATGCTTTGACGTATCTTTTTTATAAAAAAATCGATAATTTTCTTATAATCATTCGTATTTTAAGTAGCGCATGAATGACACAACCTGATCTTGTTATTATTTATTCTAGACTGGCGATATCAAAACTGTGAATGCGACTTCTTGTCTACACCTTTTAATGTAAAAAGCATCCATTTGACCTGAAATTTTCGTTGAAATATCTATTATCTTATCGCGTATGCACAGTGAAGTTTTAATCCTGGCAATTAGTAGCGACAATATAAATGGTTTTCGGCCAGTAATAATCCGACTTATTTTCTTTTTTATTTAATTGTGACGAAACTAATCTATCAAAATCATATTTGTTTACCAAAAGTTTACGCATTGTATCACTAATATTAAGATAGATAATTAAGATAAAGTAGCAGTGGTGATCGACTGTTTCACCCTCAGCCTGGAAATAGTTAATATTAATAGACTACAAATCAATTTGAAAACTAGAATCTATTTTCGTAAGTTGATTAGATACTTAGTAATAGTTAACACCATCCACGTAAATAATTATGTATTACTTTGAAAACTGGGAAAGTAGATGCTGCTTCTTTATAATATTTGTCTATAAAGCTCTCGGTTAGATATCTCCTGACTCAAAAACTGCAACAGAAGAAGCGAAAAACTGGACAATAACAATAAACGTTTATTCCCACTTGGTAAGAACCCAGATTAGCTTTCACTTCAAGAATACATCAAATCAATTTGTCACAATCAATAACGTATTATTACCATATAAAATTAAGATGGTGGGACAGAGAAGAAGATGTATTGTGTACCCTGTCTAAGCGGTATATATCAGGGCTGTGGAGTCGGTAAAAAAGTCCGACTCCGACTCCAGCATTTACCAAAACCACGACTCCGACATTGACCAAAAACACGACTCTGACTCCGACTAAAAAAAGGTTAATATCATCACTTTTTTCCCTTATTTTCCTATTTATGTGTATTCAATTAAATATTATCCCTATCAATGCGGCCAAAAGCCAAATTCGACATATTAAATGCAAAAAAAAAAAGTTCAAACTTTTCAAAATTTCCGAATCCGGGTACGACTCCGACCAAAACGCCGCGACGACTCCGACTCCGACCAAAAAGCTCCGACTCCACGACTCCGACTCCGACTGCGATTCCACAGTCCTGGTATATATACTTTATCTAATGCACGTTTAAATCATAGTTCTGACGAGGGCGTAAGCCGAAGTAGTTTTCAACAAATATATTTGAAAAATCTGTAGAATTAAAATACATTGTTATTTTTATCACCGTATTTTAATGGAGTTCTACCAAGTAAATACCAACTCAATCAATAAAATGAAAGTATAGTTATGTATATTTGGTGCGGTTAGTATTATCTATAGAACTTTATGCTATTTCATTTCAAGGGTGCTACAAAAATGTGGGTGAAAATAAACAAACCGAGGGACAGGAGGCCTAAGTGATGGCTTGTCTTGAGTGAAAGCTTAAGTGGTTTATAACTTTAGCGTGCATTAACCTTAGTGGAAAAACTTTCTTAGCAGCTTTTGTGTTGCTATGTAGTATTATTTGAGGAATATGACGTCGTTTATTATAGTAGAAAATCTGATAAACAAATGTTATTTTCGTCGTGCACGTCAGGTGCTTGTGTTATACGCAAGTTAGTGATTATATTAAGACATTGAATAGTAAAAAAATACTTTATATATCCATTGCTTCATTTTTCTTCGTCATTGGAAGTGACTATTCATTGTTTCTCGAGAGATATTTGAGCTTTGTTTGGTTCCAATTTGACATACCAGCACATGACAATATGACATTCAACTCTTGATGAAAATATGTTGAGGTTCAAAAGATAGAACAGACATTCACCTGTAATTGTAAAACTTATATTATATTTATTACAAAATACCACATGAAATCGATACAAATGATAGGGTGAAAAAATAAACATGTAATTATCGGTATGAAAAATTCGATGAGTAAAAAATAGTATATTTTTTTACCTCGTTAGCTAGTGGCTTACCGACTAAACACTGTACATTAAAAAACCGGTTCAGACATTAAATCTGGAGTTTAAAATCAATGGTATATCATCATATTTTTTTCTGCGCAAACTCTTTGTAACTCAGTCTCGCTTACCTCTTTCTATTACGTTCGGTAAGATAGTAAGGATAAGGCTAGGACATGACAGGTGGTTAAGCTTGTCTCTCTCGCTACGCATATAAAGGATCAAAAATTTGGAATGGTGGAAGTTTTAGACATCACAAACACTCATGCCTTAGAGCAGAACCGACTGTAAAATGATGCTCGTACTGGGGCTCGAGCCCGTGAAGTCCATCGAGGATGCCAACGATGTTAACCACTATACTATGGACCTGACAACTTGAATAAACTTAAATATTTTTTGAAGCATAATTAAATTTCAAACATAATTTGTAGGCCCATAAATTTAAATTCTGGAAATATACATTTTTGTCCCGTGGAAAATTATATAAGACGTCAACTGAATTATAAATTTCCAGTAGTACAAGGCACGTAATGCTGGAAAAACTCTAAGGATTTTTTTATCTAATGGTAAACTGTAAGAGTATGAATGAAAAATAAAAAAATATTGAAATATAAATTTACCAATTTTTACTTTAACAATCAATAAACAATTGTGCCATAATAATGCTGGAGACAAGGAAATTCACATTACAAAATTAAATTATCCGTTTGAAACATCTAATATAAAACCCTACTTAATAAATATATATTATAGAAGATAAAATCGACGTCAGCGAAACGTGAAATTATGTAATATTGTAGATATTAATTAGACATGACAATTTTAAAGTGCCCTTTTACCCATGAACTTTGATATTAACTTCGGGAGAAGAATTTTTGATTAAAATTTAATCTGCGTGATAGTGAATTCTCTCAAATTTACTGGAATGTCATTTTAACAAATCTGCGTTTTTTGGCGGTCGGATTTGTAGAACAATTATATTCTTTTTTCTAGGTGAATCTACGATGGAATAAAATATTTTGGCTTCTGAAAACTTTGTGAAAAGAAAATTAATGTTGTGTGGATGTTTTCAAAACAACAGCAATATAAGCTTCATACAATTGAAAATATTTACAAGTTTTCACGAAAGTTGTTCGAGACTTTTTTCGCTTCAAAGGAAAAGTTTCAGCTCCCGGTATTCTGTTGGCTCAACATAAATAGTTTTAACAAATCATTTTATTTGTTACAGTGTGTATCTTATGAATAGTTTTATTATTCTTTTCTTACAAAGTGCTGATAGAATTTATTAAAGATGGGCGATTCAAGCGGCGGTTTCAAATGGAGTGACATTTTGAATCTATTAATACTTAAAAAGATTTATACTTCAGTATGTATGCTCGTATAATTTCATTTACAATTGCTTTATTTAGATGTGTAATTTATGCACATAGCTTCTAATAATTGCAATACATATCTCTATGAATATAAGAAATTCTGGGCTTAGATGTTAGGTATCCTTCCGTTATACATACATTTATCGATAGATACAAATTATAGCAGTACATAATAATAATAAACACTCATCGGGCGCAGCGAGGAGATTTTGTCGAAATTCCGGAATAAATTCACACCAATACAGTCAAACGTGTGCAAGTCTGTTATATATTCATTCTACTGTATGCGGGATATTACCGTTCGTTTGATCACGTATGAATGGCAACGCGGTAGAAAGAGAGACTCATTCACGTGTCGCGTCGTGACAACGACACGCGCACACTCTCTTGATAACGTATGACATACGCAGTTAGATACTCTCGGGACTTCGTTTGAGTTGGATTATTCGGTCATTCGCTGATATTTTTCATGTTGAAGTAAGTTCATCTTCAATTATACTACATTTCGACTTCAAGCCACATCTTTGAGTTTTTGTAATTTCTGTTATACATATATACATATGTTATAAATCACTATAAAAACACCATATTTACATGATGCGTAATGATTACACATCACCGGAGCGCACGTTTGTTTGGGTACTGTAAGGGCAGGGTTAAAAAGTGAAGACTTATTTAAAATCCCCAGTCAAATGGTCCCTTAAAAAAATTGCATATCTATAATATGGCATATTGTATGTGATAGTAAAATGGCATAGCTATGAAGTCGAGTTTCGTTAAGTTTTGTTTAGTCTCATGTTTCAATTTCAAAGGTTACCAAGTTTATTTGTGCATTGTTAAACGAGGTGTATATATATTTAACATTTATACTATTCCGCGCTTTAGTGTGCAAATTTATTTTTTACCTTTATCTCATTTTAAATTCATTTTTAATATTGATATTTTCATCGGCATGGCGGAACAATGTCATGTTGACTTAAGCTTTTCCATGTTTTACAACAAAGTCGATGTTCTCTTTTTAAATCAATTTCCGTTTACCAATTTAAATATTTGTGAAGAGAAGTCACGAAATTTAATTCAGGCGGTTTTAAAAATGTTTCACAATGCTTATCTTTAATTACCTATTTGTGTTTTTGTTAATTAAATATTTCGAAAATCAAACAAAATTATAGGTGTATTTAACGAAATAGAGGTCGGTTATCAATTGAAACAACTTTACATAAATGTAAACTTAATCCTATTATCCTATCGAATAGGATAATATGTGTTAAGGTAATGTAAATGGGACCTATCGTATCGGGTAAACTATCATTATTTTTACCATCGAGCATATTCCACCTGCGAGGTGCGAAATGTGTTCTTATGGTGGAGAGGGTTCAGAAGAAGTTTTTGAGAATTCTCTATTTGAGGACATACGGATACTACCCATGGCTTTATCCAACCGATTTTCTCTTAGGCATGCTCACGTTCAATAGTTTGAATACTCGAAGAGAGATGTACCTTGCCACATATTTCTTTCGACTTATCCGAGGCCAAAATGATAATTCCACCATTCTTGAGAATGTTAAATTGAATGTCCCTGATAATTTTTTGAGAAATCGTGAACATGAGTTGTTTGTTCTTCCAAGGGGTAGAACCATTCTGTCAATGGGAATCCCACTGGGAAGAGCTTTAACAATTTTAAGCGCCATTGCTTCGGATGTCGACATGTTTCATATTGACGTGAGTGAGTCAGGCGAATACTATATTTTATGAATAAAAGTTGATTTTGTCAGATCTCACTCGGTTGACATCTTTGAAAATTTCTAATATGATTTAATAAATTTTGTCTCTCTGTTTTCATGACTAAAATGTTTTCATCTTGTTTTTAATAAATTTGTGATTTTTATTATGTATTTACATGTATGTATGTATATATATAAATACATATACATATTTATATTTGTGAAATGCATGGCGCTTTGGCGTCAGCTGTAATGCCATGATTTGCTTTTTCTTAAATAAATAAATAAATAATCAAAATTAATATAAAATTTAAAATAAAAAAAAAAAAATTATGATTTTCTTATATTTTAAATCAAAATCTATATCATGAGAAAGAACTAGGGGATTAATATATTATAAAGATATATAATTTCCCGATGCGCTTGCGAATTAATGTGCATAGCGTTGGAAATAAATTGATTATTTAATCAAGGATTTCAACTGAAGGGGCTTGATAGAATTTAAATATCTAATTCGAATCGATTGAATTTTGTCAGTTAAGTTCAAGTTAATCCATGCATTTGAAATGTCTGAAGAGACTGAACGGCAAAACCCGGCTCGTTAGTGACAAAACTCAATTTGATTGATTAAAATATTCAAACGATTCTACAATACTTAAATTATTTGCTATTTTAAATACTAAGTTATAAGAAATCACAATAGCTGTGTATTTTACATAAATTTGATATTCGTTTTTTACACAATGTTTTATAGCAGGGGTTGCCAAACTTTCACACCTACGGGCGAGTTTTTTGAAAGTTTTGGTGGCGATCGACTCACAAAATAAATTGAATTCATTATCATTGAAATAAAAGAGGAATCAGAGATTTTTACACCAGTAAATCAGATATGCGGGCGACATGAAATAGCTACGCGATCGACGCTTTCGCCACTCTTGTATTATAGGAACTATTTTTAAATATTTTTGGCACAGTAAAATTGACAATGGTTTTAAACCTTTTCTCATATTTAGATTAACCATAAAAACAGTTCATTCACACACATTCTGAATCAGATGTCTAGCTGTAGTGATTTCCATTAAGGATTATTGAAAATATCTACCGGTTAAAAACCTTCTAAGGCGTGTTGAAATGATTTAAAAACTCCTAAGTCTGTTTTTCAATCAATAGTAGTTTTAAAATATTTTGAAAATGTTTGCTATTCTTACATTGGAAAGAACCTGAAAAGCGCAAAATCTAAAAATAAAATTTACCGCTCTCTCAGCTAAACACGCACTTAGAGATCCGCTAACTGTTTTGGAAAGTTGGAACGTATTTTCTTTTTATGTCGAAATCCTCTTAGTGAAAACTTTTCTTGATAGTTCAAAAAGCTTCGTTGATAAGAACTTTTGCGAATTTAGTCAAAGATGATAATCCATCCACATATAGGTGCGTACTTACTCACCAATTTTAAGCGTACATTTATTTTATTAGTATCAAAGACGCGCTTAAAAACATATTCAGCAATTGAAAAAGCATAAATATGCGTAATTAATAGTCAGTCCTGATCCCAATACGTACCTTTTTCTGTATCTGAAAGTTAACGTTTAATTAAAACATTGTTGTGTTATTGATTAATAATTGAATGAAGCAAAAACCTCGAAGGTTATTTTGACAGACAATTTAATAAAATCTCTTCTTTCTGACTTGTGAATACTAGTATACTTCCACGCAACATGCAATGGCTTTTGGTTGCATTTTTAATCAGCAAAGAACTCGTTGTCTACCGTTTTAGATATCACTAGACATTATAAAATACTAGTATTGCTACCCGGCGTCGCTCGGACTAAGCGACCAATAATTATTTAATGTTATATCATTCGACATAATTATATCACAAAATCTAACATCCAAAATAGAGTTAAAATAAAATCACAAACTTTATTTAATTTGATGACAGCCCCATTCTCGCCCATTAAAATGTCCAAATTCAAGGAAAAAATCTAATTTGCTGTCAAAGAAATGTCAAATAATACCTTCACGTGAATAATAAACATTATTATTAATAATAAAAGTCGGGAAAAGTTCAGTAGAAGACTAATTTATTACATTTTGACTAAATGTCTTCGCCGATAATAATTCAAACATATTTTCTTTCATATTCGTTTTTATGGCAACTTAATGACCAACAATGCAAAAGGGAATTACAAACCCACAGACATACATACGCCGTTTCGGATTTATATATAAGATTTTCCAATCCTGTTGCGGATTACCCGATAAAAGCAGAAGACGCGCGCTTGAGGCTTCCAAATCTTGGGGGCCTCGATAAATCTATTATATAATGTAACGTAACCCACATAAAATGTTTTTAAAACGGGAATTATTTTGGGTTTTTCAGTGAAATTTATATATCATTATGAAATCATATGCATTTCATTCAATAAAGAAGGTTGAAGAATTCCCTTTGTCTGACTTTTCCACGTCAATGAATACAAGAGGAAGGGGGATTCGGTCACTCCCTTTTAGAATAGAATATTGGGTAGCCTGAGGAGATAAGTTCTTCATTGACTGGATCGGTATAGATTGAGTCTGGGATTCCCCCGATGACCATCTTTAAAGCATTTTCTTCTGGGAGCGTGAATGAGTAGAAGGCTATCATACGGGAGTTCATGAATAATACCGCTTTTCGGTAGGCGGCCACTGTAGTCAGTTCAACGAATTGAATCCTTCTGGTCTTTCGTGTTGTCAATAGGCAATTTTTAAATCCGTAGTGAGAGAGGTGGAGTCATTTTTGTCGTGGAGGACAATATGCGGGATTCTTTGTCTGTTTCTTGATGTGGTTACGGGCGTAGACGTTTTAGGTTGTTGAGCCGCCAGAAACCTCAGTTTCAAGTTGGTGACTTTTCCGGGAGAGGCGGGGTCTCGTTGACGTTTTACCTTTTTATGGAGGAGATGAAACTTCCGTCGCTTCCTCTGGATACCGTCGCTGGGGTTGCCAGTAACTTCGGGATGGATGTCCGTGGGTGTGGTCGCAGGCGATAGGGTCCTCACCTACGTTGTTACTGGGGTCTATCTGGATAGTGCCCGCATTCTAGTGGACTTTTTCCATCGATTTTTTTAAGTAGCTGCTCCTTGTAAACTACCCAAATTCAGTCGAATACGAATATTCAAAGTCACAAATCAGGTGGCAAGAAATATCGGCATGTTCACACTTGCGCTGGCAGTAATATAATGTCGATTCAGCTTGTGGCAACACCTTTAGCGATTGAGCTTTTTTGTTCCAACCATAACTAGATATATGTTGGGCCAGCTAAGCGGGCTCCTAATCTCCTGGCTTTGCTTCTCGCAAGGGTGGGTACAAAGTCTTTATTTCCCACCATGTCCACTCCCAACTTGGAGCATATGGACCCCTCACGGAGTTTATCTCAACATATATTTTTTCTACGAGAACAGCTTGTTACTCAGTTGCTCAACCTCTCCTTTTTTTTCGAAGAGAGTAGAGATGGAAAGGATACGAGGACTAGTGGTTAGCTAATCGCCCTCGCTATGCGTCGCTCTTTTGGATAGGAAAGGTGGGAAGGGATTTTTAGCAACTCAAACACCCATGCCTTTGAACAGATTTATCGACTGAAAAAATTTGCTCGTACCGGGAATCGAGCCCGGGCGGTCTGTCACGCAAGCGAACAACGTTGACCACTGCGCCACGGACTGGCCAACTATAATGCAGCTGTAAAACACTTACGAAAATGACAATAATACACTTACTGAAGAAAAACCCCTTACCAGAATGAATGTCTAAAATCATTAACATAACGATCAATTCTTGCCAATAAACTATTCTTATAATAAACATGCCCAGTCCCTAAATACGCGAGCTAAATACACATAACTAAATACACGAGCCTGGCTCGTAATTTGAGATTTATCTCTTAGGGCGATTAGATGGAAGCTGGCAAAGCTAATGGCCTCTTCCAGGTTTGCCTCCGATATTTGAGAAATTGCTGTAAAAGAAGGGTGAGTGGAGCTTGAGGTGTTGTTCATCGTCCTGGCGAGGTTCTTGAAGTCCTAAGATGGTTTTTAAGCTAAAAGATGTTTATAGCTCGGAGTTGGAGCGCGATGAGGCCCTGCTTCAAGCTCACCATGAATCTAGTTCGGTGGAGTCTCTCTGATGTCTGGGCCTTTATACCACGCCGAGAGGTATGGTATACTGGTTCTTTCTCAAGAATGGGATTGTGAGCAAGCATTTATTTTCAAACGTCTGCATGGGAGGCGTACAGCATGCTCGGTTTACTTACTATGTTCCTTCCTGTTTGTCACGCTGAGGTATAGCTCACCAATCACAACATTGGCTTTACGCCTGGCATCTGTGATGTGTGCATACCAGGTGAAGGAGCAGTCCAGAAATAACTTTATATCTATCTACCTATTTAAACATCTTTTTCGAAGATGTGATAGAAAGGTTAGAAATAGGCCAGTGTTAGTGTTTCGTTAATCGATCTCACTGTGTCCCGTTTTTATTATCGAATGGGTGTGGGAGGAAATTTTAGACAACACGGACATCATGTCTTTGAATAGAAATAAATAATTCAATTGAAAAATGAAACTACCCCGACTTGGTTCTGAGCCCCTAAGCTCTGCAATCGAAGCCAACAATGTTGTCACTCAATAATGGGCCAAAAGAAACTTTTTTTTTTTATCACTAAAAGAATCTATTTTAATAGGATAAACAAGTTCAATAAATAGCATTTAAATTGTATTAATTTTCTCTAATTTACATTACAAAATAAAGTTTTAAAAACACTGCTAAATAAGATCACATTGTTCCAAATAATATTCATTATTAATAAATAATAGAAATTCACAACAAACTGAATAAGCAAAAAATCAACCAATAATAGTGGAATTTCAATAGTACGTATTTTATTTATTTTAATAAAACTCTTCATGTTTTAAAAGTGGCCACATACGTTTAACATACCTAGATAACAATGCAGTAAGTTTTGCGGTAAAAAACTATTTTTTCTCATTAAATAATTTCAATGGATCACTTTATAGAATTCATTTCCAATACAAAATTTAATTTGATTAATTAATTTGACTTTGTTATTCCACTCCTTGTTTAAATTTAAGCATATAAATAGGTATCAAACTTGAAACACAGTGGAAATTATAATAACAAGCCTAAAGCAAATAGGATGCTATTGTATTTTTTAAATTTTGTTGGACTATATCGACAAATACATTATAAAAAAGTATTTACCAATGAAAATTTTACCTTATAGATTTTATTGAATTTCATATAATTAAGATTTAATGTGAATTAATTGCATGCTTATAGATTTCATCAACATTTTACATACATGAAACGCCAGATATGTTGGAATAACTTTGCTAAAAGTATAAAAGAATACAATATAAATTGTCATTATGCTCAAAAGTAATTACAATCAGTATGTTATCAATTGAAAAACAAAACACCTATGGTATAGTAGCGAATTAAAAGTGTTGTGCCATTGCAGGAAATAGAGCTAAGTTAGGTTAGAATAATAGTTTTTGATAGTGTAATGAAAACTTATATCAATAGCTTATATACAAAAAATTGAAAGAAAATTTTGATGGTTTATTTTGTCAAAAAACATATAATATTAATTATATGTTTTCCCAATATCAGACAGGATCCAAACTTGTATTATTCACTGATATTTGAATTATTATTGAAAAATCACAGTCAACTTTCGGCAATAACTACTGATTCTACAGTTTCAACAATATTTTTTTGTTTCAATAAGAAAAATAAATCACATGCAGTAATGAAAAAATATTATCAAGAAAAAACTGGATTTTGGAAAAATTGTGTACAAGACAGTTATGACGGCCATAAAGTGTGCAGTAATCAGCTTAAATTTAGTGTTTTAAATATAAAATATACAAAAACAAATATTTTATATTATGAAGTGTGCAATGTTAAATAGAGAAAACAAGTTAAATCAGATGGTGTGAAGATCTATGAAGTGTGCGAAATCAGGTATTACCATTTGAAACATACTACTAATACTACTCTCAATAAAAACACTCAATCTGTGGGATGAAATAAAATGTTTACATCCTCCTTTTTTACTATGTAATTTTTGGTAAGATTAAGAATGTTTTTTTTGTCAAGAAAATCAGGATAACTAAGTTAATTGATTGTTAAATTTAAAATATTATTGATGGAACAGCATTATACAATTTATGAAAGGACTTTATATCATAATAGATACCACAATTATTTATATCATAATGGTAAGAATTATATGTTATTAAATGACTGATTCATACACTTAATTGATAATTCGATAGGTTTTATTCATTTAATTGTTTATAGTCGAATAGATTATCATTGCAAGAGAATGGTAAATAGTTATTTGATTATTTATCCTTCAATATGATAAGAAATTTATTTGCATACACACAAACAAATTAGTGCTCGATTGTGTTGTGAAATTCTTCATCAGATAGTGTGAAAACGTACAAATTGAAATTGTACAATATTAAAAAAATATTCAAACTACCAAGATATAAGTTCAATAAGATAACTATAAGAGTCTTATAATTAGGGTGTTACACACTCTTAAAAAATCACACGTTTTTTATTCAAGGACAAACGGATAACGATACATATGTTGAGAATTATATAATTAAAATCTTCCAGGTATCCACGTAATTACCGCCACAGTTAAAAAGCACTGCTATAGTATAATTTTAGAAAACTATTATGCAATGAATTAGACACATAACTAGCATAACTATTTCACAACAGATGAGGTCTAGGTCCAACAATGCTAATACAATTAATAAAGATATTTTTTAAGCTTAGAAAATAACAATACTAATTTGTTAAATTACTGGACTCAGCTCATAAATATGTACAGTCAGCCCTGCTATAGCGGGAGGATAGGAAGTACGGTATAACAAATAAACGCTATATAAACTTAGGCACCCATACAAAATTTGGGGATTGGTCTTTTCAAATGTATTTTGTGATTTGAAGCAAATCAAACATTTTTATAATTTTGATATTTTCAATAAAATGTTTAGTTTGTAAGCAAGCGACACGTGCCTTGTACGAAAAACCGCCGCATACACTATAGCAAAAAAGCTCTATAGCAGTGTCCGCTATAGCAGGATTGACTTTACTTTTCATTTCTGTATAAAATATACTATGCAATTTTATTTTTTAGTTAGTCGTATGAGGCGAGATGGTTTTTTGTTTTTCAAATATATATATTTTGCTATAAATTTATGTTTATTCATAGGTATAATTTCAGACCCAAAATTAAAGCAAACAAGAGCTATGACGATAAGTCAGGAAATGCTGCTCATTATAACCATAAAATTCATTTCTCCTCAAGATGTTCACTCCTGGAATCATTAGACTCTTTAACCGGAAGTATTGTCCTTTATTCTCATACAGACAGTTGGCACAAATGGCAAATCAATTTGTATTATTTAATACTTCTTATAAACAGCTTTTATGTTCAATGTTATCTTATAAACTCCGGTCTTATTACAGATTTATGCTATGCCAAGATTATTCCTGTTTGCTATAATAAAGGGTTTTTTGATAAATTCATATTCTTCATTATAAATACCGTGAGGTAAAGTTTCATATTTTAAACATTCCAAAATTCTAATTTGACAAACAATTCTACCTAAAAAAATTACATTGATGTGAATGTAAATATATATGCTAAATATAAGACAAAAAATATAACATTTACTTTGAATAAACTTTTATACCATTTTTGCTGACTTGATTAATCCTATGTAATCTATTGAATGTCTATGCAGGTGCTCACACCTCAATATATTTGCCATTGAATGATTTTTGGAGTAGTAAAAAAATAAGCCGGGAACAAACACATTCAATAACTATATTTACAGATCAACAAAATATCAAATATAAATAATACATAGCTACGAAATCAGGAATTGTCATTATTTACAATATTTCAAGATCACAGTGCCTCAAGAACGGGAAACGTTTCTGAAAAAGATTTAAAAAAACACAGTCAGAATAGTAATCATTAATATAAACCTAAGATATTTGAAAAAAGTTGTTTTCAATTTGCATCAACTGCCTCATGAAATAATATGAGTGGTAGACATTATTATAATTAAAATTGATAACTTCTATATTCCACCAGTTTGTGTCACTAGGTGAAATACGTGTCACACATAGCAGAGCAGTGAAATAGCCGAATGACTTTTTTTATAAAAAATAATTTCTGAATTCACAAATTTTCTCTTGTCCATGTTGATCGGAATCATTTTTGCACATACATACTTGTATTTATCCAGGCAGTAAATTTTTATAATAAGAATCTACTCCATAGATGTCTACATAAAATATTCATCAATTTTTTCAAGGGGAATGCGGGAATGGGGAACAAGGAAACAGGGCGGGCGTGTGGGATCCAATTCTTGCTCCCGTATACATACAGGAAGGGCAGGCATCGAACAGGTCAAATGAGTCCGAAATATGATAGTAGTAGGTCTAGAATATTATTGCTGGCAATATTGAAAGATAAATGTGGAAGTCTACTTTCTCTGTTTAAGCATTGGGCAATAACAAAGAGGAGTATAGTGCATAGAACTGTATCAAAAACAATATGAAACACCAGGGGGTCAATATGTTTCTTGGTGGCAGCTGTAATTCTATGTATCGTTTGATTTTTTATTTAGCTGTTTAGTATTTTTTATTAGAAAATACTATGTACCTGGTTATATAAAATATTTTATGTATCACTTACCCTTAATTTTAATTCAATCCTATCTATTTCTCCACCCATCATATCGACAATATTTTCACCATGTTTCAACATGAAACCTTCCAATTCATCAATCGTGTTCAGTTTCTTGACTTCCTCCAACAACATATTCAAATCTTGCTTATCCAAATATGCCCGAGTTAGTTCACGTCCATCAAAATCCAGTTCAGCCTAAAAAAGAATTATAAGCATGATACAAAGAGTTAAAATTATATCTTAATAATTATTTAACAACCTTATTAGGTCCGGGATCGAATTTGGAACCTGTTTTTTGGAGGGAAAAGATGAAATGATGGGTTCAACTAATTACTCTCTCTCTGCCTGATTTTCAGGATCGGATAGGGGAAAAGTAGGGAGATCTGAAGAGACATCCCAAAAATAAGCTTTTTTCAACATTAAAAGATTTGAACATTTCTTAAAAAAAAACAATCTTTGCATTGAGCGGATAGAAAAAGAATCATACCTTGTATCTCACTAAGTTACTTCCCATATCGATTCCCTTTACGTCATGTATTGCTCGAATCATCACATCTGTTTCAAGATCAGTATTAATTTTATCAAGTTGTTCCAAGGGGATTGATCTGCAACAAAAAAAACGTACAATATAATAATATGTAATATTTTGGTATCCAAAGCTCCCTTATGAACAACAATAGATTATGAGCACTGATACACACTTAATAAGTTGCAAAATACTTATGCCTCACCTTCCAACTAACGCTCCAACATTGGTTAGGATAATAAAAGAGGCCACACATCCTAAAATAGTTCCAACAAATAAGCTTCCACACGCATCCCACTGAGAGTGCCCTGTCAAAGACGATAGCCCCATGAATCCAGCCGCCACAGCAACACCACTAACAGCAGCCATGTCTTCCAATAACACAACGTTAACAGAGGGATCCGATCCTCGAAGAACTATAAAAAATAATTATAAGTTGGGTTTCGATAATGGTTAAAGCATCTTTTAATGCAAGAAACGTACAGTAAGTATTAAAAAAATATTGGTCTATGTCGCTCACATGTCTAAAAGACATGTTTTTTGAAATACTGTTTGATTTGGTGATGTTTATATTATTAGTATGAATTTCAAAAGAATAAACTTGAAATTGAAATATTTACCATATTCCTTGAAAGGTAGATTAGCTTCTTTAGCACCTTTTTTAATAGCATTTATAGCCATGATCAATGTAGCACCTTCAGAGACAATAGCACCTCCGAGAATGAAATAGGCCTGTAATAGGAAATTAATATAATAGAAGTTAAAATTATTTCGAGTAATTTGAATGGTTATTGAAAGGGTATGGGTTGATAATAGCACAGTTCATTTTTTCAGATGATTTTAAAGTTTAATTTAGTATTTGTAGAAATCATTTCATCGCTGATAAGAAGCTTCGCAAAAATATATTCTATCAACGAACACGCTTCATTGCTATCGAGTTTTATCGTAAATAATAAATTGAATTGATTCATAAATATGACACTCACCCAATAGAAAGAGTCTAATGGCTGTGGATTCAGAAGTCCCACTACACCATGGTAATATGAAAGTCCAGTACCAACGCAAAATATACCAACACCCGATATAAGTGACGACACATATCTCATATTAGTGTAGCCATACGGGTGATTGGGATCAGCAATCTGTGAAAGGATTAGAGCTTTATTTAAGTAGCTGACATTTTTTACAGGTATTTTAAGTTAAACATCAATTGGTTCCAAATCACATTTGCTGCTGTTAGGGCTAAAAGTTGAAGAAAATACTCAATATACTCACTTGGCCAGATTTGTGGATGCCGTAAGCTAAAATCAATTGATTGATAGTATCGGCGAGAGAATGTATGCATTCAGAGAACATACTGTGAGATCCGGTGTACATCCATGCAAACAACTTGAATAGAAAATTGCTCCCATTGCTGTAAAAATTCATTCTTATATCAATGATATACAGGCATACATAAGTTGTGTTTTAATTAAAGAGTGAAAGAAAATTGATTGACATGCACCTAGTCAAACTTTATTCATCCATTACCACGGGTCAGCCCATTGTATATGCAGTATTGTCCATTACCAGACACTAATTTGGGTGTGAAAACTTACATCAGATGGGAAGGAAAGAATAAGTTAAATGCATTGTGCAATGGTGCATAAGTTACTATTTTACCATTTATTGTTTTGATTGTAAAAATGTAAATAATAATGACTCTATTAAATAATATACAACATAGCGTTTCTGAAAGTACATTGATAGCAGCGAGTTTCTTATCCACTCCAATGCAAAATACTAGTACATACCAGCCAGAAAAATGCTTACTTTGTTATATGCACAGAGAAGCGCTTATTTTATGAATCTGATAATTGACTTGAAATATTGAAGAGTGCATTTTTTACACATAAAAACTATGGATTCATATTCAATATGGAGGGCATTTTCATTACAATTACAGTCAGTTATTTAATAGCTGGAACGGATAGGAATGTGTTCTCTTAAGGCTTAGATAAAAAAGAAACAATAAATAACCAAAGGATTACATTGCCACAGCCGTGAGCACAACTCTTCCTGATCGCCCAGAAAGTCCACCTTCCGTCTCTTGATTGAGAGCCGAATTTCCCATCTCCCTACGGTAGTCACGGAGACGTCTCTTTACGGTAAATACATCTGGGAGGAAATAAAATATTGAAATATATTGCAGGTTGTAAAAAAGAAACAAAAATATGGCATACCATAGAAACACATATTTAAAACACTAAAGTGAATTGTTTGATTATTCCTTCAAGACAGGTCAATTTTAAAATGATATACTATGAAACCACACGTATTTTTTAATTATTTTTTTAGGATAAATATTTTCCTATATTGATCAACAGTTTTTTGTGATTATGAAATCATACTGTGTCATATTATTGAGAAACCAAAGGTATATTTAATGCAGCTTCCTAAAATATAGTAATTTTCCACAACAACCTGCAAAAATTGTTTTTGTAATTTGTCAGAATTCAACATTTTTCTAGATTAATCATTTTTGGTTCTTTTAACATCTATATTCAATAATCCACCATTTGACACTTACTTTGTTGATACCGTCTACGCTCAATCTCTTTTCGGAGTAATTCTTTTTTTAGATTCTCTCTGGAGCCCCATATCTGCAAAAATATATTAAATTTCAAGAACATAATACTAGCATACTGTAGCATTCAAATGAAAATTATTCTAATTTTATCTGTTTGGATATTTTAAAGAGATAAAGAGAAGTTAAGCCGTGCAAAAAATATTAACATGACAATAGTTGATCATATTGTATTATTGTTGATACATTGACGAAAGAGAGTATCTAAGTATCTGCATAATGAGATGAAATATAATATGGAATATAAAATGGTAATATTTAAACTAAAAATTTAATTTGATAAAAATATTTGAATTTGAATTGTTTGAATTTTGTACTTTTCCATGAGTTTAAATATTTGATGTTTATTTTATTCTCAATCTATGAACATCAACTTCATATGAGCAAGATTTATAAACAAATGATTTGAATACCTCATTTGCTTTAGCCTCTACATCTCGCCGCCAGTAGACTGTGATTGGTGGTTCTAATTCGTATGGTGATCTACGTTTGGTCTTTGGTAATATTTCTAAGTCTGATGGTTTCAGAAGGAAATCAGACATAGCCCTTACAGGTGTAATGAAATTACGCTCCAAAGATGATGCAGTTAAATCGACACGGACACGCTTTATAACTGGAAATTGACCATGTGAATAATATATTGTTAATTATAATAAAAAAAGAAAATTGTAGAAAAGGGGATCTAGGATGATGTATCCATAAAAAAAGGAATAGACAATAAAACCTAGAGAATTCATTTTTCAACCATTCCAAATTTTTGTATTTACTGTTTGTTCTTATTTTAAAGATAATGAAACATGTATGAAGATATTGAATCCTTTTTTTGCATCTCAACATCAAACTCGCAAACCTGATACAATCGATAAAACATCAAGAAGAATATAAAGTAAAAACTTGTTGCTTTAATTTTTTGTAGTTATGCATTTTCAAAATTATTGTTCCTAGGTAATCGCACAATTGGAGATTATGTCCCATCATAATTTGTCAAATGAATATGTAACGATGTTTATTGAAAGATGCAATTTTAAATCAACCATAAGTATGTAGTAACATGAACAATAACACTTTAATTTAACATAGAAAAACACTAGATTCCAAAAATTGTACATTTTTTTAGGGTATTTAATAATAATGGATCTATGGATTGTAATTGTTATTTACCTTTAGGAATTTCTCCAGGAGGTATTGGTGGAATATCTTTTTTGAAAGTAATGTTTGTGATGGTTGAATCTGGACCTATTTTAGCTTCCACAATAAGTTTTTTTCCAGATGATTTAAATTCAATTTCTTTTACTATTTTATTTTCAATCGGTTTACTGATCGTCAGCTCTTTCACTGCATTCAAATCGATCGCCCGAGGCTGGTTTTCTGCAGTAGCTTTTCCAGCTGATAATTCTTGGTCTTCAATGAGAACTTCATCTTTACCGGGGTTAGGAGGTTTGACATCGCCGTTTGAATAACTTTTTTTTCCAAAAGTTATATCTCCTATGCAATAATATCCACCGTTCCCTAATTTATTACTCGACCTGACAGATTTCCCACATAAATATCCGATTTGGCGACGAACGTAGCCCATGTGAAGAATGAAGTGTTCTGAATTTGTTCTTGGAATTTTAGAAGCATTTTTGCTGAGATATTTTGCAAATAGCAGAGACCGGGGTAACATATTGGATAGCGAGTAGCTAGCCGGTGTTTCAAAATATCGTTCAGTTTATGAAATGTCAATCATGTCTGAAATTTAGAATATAAATAAGACATATTAACAATATAAACCACACTTTAAATGTGCATGGCAACATACAAATGGCATACTTATTTGTTTTTTTAATTAGCAGTAAAAGTGTCAGGTAAATATTTAATAATTAGTGTAAGACGAGAGGTGACATACGACAGCTACGATCCAAACGAAATCCGCTGTCATATTTGCGAATGGACAATCAAGTAGGTGTAGCCATAGACAAAAAAAAATATTATTTAATTTAAAAAATCTTGGCATGGATATTTGGTAGGTACAAACAGAATGGGGAAAAAAGATAATAATATCAGACCTAGTTAATCAGATTTTTTAAGTTTTTTTCTCCTCCCACCATTGCAACAGTAAATATAAATCAAAAAATATTACTACTTTTTTAAGCAAGTGCATATTGATGAATATGCAATTCAATACAATTGACTAAAGGCTGAGAATGAACAGTAAATCGATCACATAGCTTGAAACAAAAAAAGAAAAATCCCCATTCTTAACGCACTGAATAAACAAAATATAAATATAATTTATTTCTTTACATAAAATTTATCATATGTTTTTCTTTGTAAAATATTTATATATTTCTGTTCTTATAATGTTTTAATAATTTCCGACATATTTGTCCTCACATATTTTTATCATGCGGGCATATAATGAAATATTTTTATTAAATTTATTAAAATAAATTTTTAAATATTTTGACGACATCTATTAAAAAATACCTCAACTTGTTTCTTTCAATATTTGATAAACTTCTACTTTCTTATACTGTTATTTAATAAATTAAGAATGTTTTGGTATAAAGATAAAGATGTCCTTCAACCATATTTAGAGCTTTAAAATATTTTAAACGGATATAATATAATGAACAGGACTAGTTTTACATGTCGCGAACACATTCAGCTTGAGGTCTTCATCATTGCCATTAGAATCAAAATGTATTTTATTTTTATTTATAATAATATTATATAATTACAATGGAACTTTGATTTGTTGCTTGCAATTGGTCATTTCATGACAGTATATTGTCTATAGAATTAATTTAATTCAGTGACAGATAAATTCACTTTTTGTCAAAAATAATTTAGGTACATATATATCGACCGAAATCTTTTTACAAATTAATCAAATTATTAGATTGCTTATCCTCCTAATGTAAACGTCCAGTAGAATAATATAATTTAACATTAATTTGTCAGCTGAGATATTTCTTTTTTAATCTTAGCTAGCTTGGTTTATTAAATTACTAGAATGTTTGTTTGATGACTTTTTTCAAAAATATTGACGTTTTCACGAACTGTAATTAAATCTGAACCATTGAATCACAGTTAATTACACCACTCCCGATTGGTGCGCTAAATGAATAATGAAAGAATACGAGGAAGCAATATGCTATTATCGAATATATCGGAGTAATTACATCTTTAGAACGAAACGTAGGAACAAGCCGTCGCTTACGAAGGTGGTTTTATTTTGATCGAAAAAGGGTGTTAAAATAATGATTTAAGATCTCTTATCTGACACCATCTCCCGCTAAACACAGGGGCTGGATCTAAGGTGTTGATTAACCCTCAAACCTCACAGTTAGAACGGAATGCCCCTTATTGATCCGATAATTTCGGGCCGTATTGGAGCTGTTCGAATAATAAAAACAATATTGAGGTGCCCCTCTAAATAATCCGTTTCGTGAACGTGTCGTGTCATTTTTACGTGTACAACTATGTCCATGTTTTTTTTTTTAAATATTTCTGTGGCAATCTTTATTTTATGTTAACAGCTAGATCAATATGATAAACATTTAACCATTGATTGAGGTAATTATTAATTACCAATCTTATTCAAATCCCTTAATAGAAAACCGTTTTTAATTGATTTTCAAAGGGATTCGTATTATAGTCAATCCTTAAATGTGGCGTAGAAAGATAGGACTTACGTTAGTATTAGTCGTCATAACTTCATGCTAATATATATTTATATGTATACTTTTACATTCATTGAATGGTAATGTTCTCATGAAACATTTTAGTGAAATTGTTGTGGCATTTTCATGTATGGATAATCATTTCATTTAACACAACTATTTGGTTTTCACGAATAGTTTATGTTTATAATTATTATTTTCTTCTTTGTATACAAACTATCTGATCACCATTGGTATAATGCCCTAATTCAGTCCTGCATTCTTAAACGTTATTGTTATTACACTTTACGATCAGATATAAGTGGCTATATTGTAAAATCATGACCGCAATCAACACCATTTTGTAAAATCATAAATAATACATCGTTATCTTGTATCTTCCTGTTTTATCTGTGTATATGGACATATTATAATGGGAAGGAAATGGCTAGTTGTATTTTTAATTTTCTTTATTATCAAACAGTGTAGGATCTACAGAAAAAATGGACAAAAACAATCAATTTAATCAGTTTATTATTATCTTAACACTTTACGGTAAAAACGAATGCTCTCAGCAAGTTACGGTACCTCCATTAATTTTAAAAGTGATTAGAAGAAATTAGTTTAACCGAGGACTCAAATTTACATACATAATTGGCATGTTGAATGCGTATTTGTGGTAAAATGTATCCAGATTTGATTTCTCCTTATGATGATTAATTATCAGTATACGATAAGCAATTACAGCGTATTGATTTCCGTTAATTATACAATAATTTACATAATTAGGGTCGGTTTCACTGACCGACGAAGGTATTTAAGTAAAGCCGGAATAATTGAAAAATCATTAAGCCGGTATGATCCATTTATTTTAGTCGCAGTGTTTCCTTTATTTATCACCATGACTGAGTAGTAAAACATTTAACCTGTATGTTGAATGCATTGGTGTGGAATGTTTTGATTCCTTGCTATATTGTCTAATTCTTTTTCTATTTCCTTACTCATGAAAGTAATGTTGAGTGAATGGTTTTTAAAAAATCCACCTTGAAATTTTTCATCAATACTTTACTAGAAGTCCAGGTTTGAAGCGTACTTAACTTTCAACCAAAGTTGTTAATACACTGAGACACATTACTCCCGCCATAAAGAAAAAAACCGTCAACGGAGAATAATTATGACTTTTTAGTTGTATTATCAGCATTAAAAGAATAAGTTCCCAGTTTCACTGTAAATCCGAGGTAAGGCAGCGCAATTGAAGAAAAAAATGAATCGTTATTCTACCGGTTTATAAACACGAGAATAGCCGAATAGAAAGTGGTGAAATGTATCGGTGTTCAATCAATGGCTGGACTTTAAAAAATATTTCTCTGTGTATTGCAATTGCTTCAAATATAATATATTGTTTATAGATGCATAGTTATTATAACTATGTGGTGATAGTTAGGTATACAGACTACATCATATTATATTATTTAAAAATGTGTTCCAAGTTCAATGCTCGCTTACAATGATTGCAATACTAATGAAAAAAAAAAATCCCTAAATTATTATTTGCATCATAATAAGAGGTGGCAGCAATGAAGCGGCATATCTCACGCGTGAGTGTTGCTAGCGGCGCCAAATAATTATACGTACTTGAGTTAATTTACAGCCGCGCGTTGTTTCAAATGGCACAAGAGTTCTGCACGGGCCGAAATTTTACGAATAGACCATCCCAATGTGCACATTTTTAAGGTCGAAAGAAGTCTAAAAATGTTTTTTTAAATTTGACATTTCATATCCACTGCCAATATATTTAACATTTGCTCATTGTTTCATGTTCGACGGTAAGGACTGGAGGATGGAGTTGGAGAGAATGACAAAATAATAGAATATAAATGTTCATTTGTTTATACAATTGAATTTAATATTGAAACGTATTTAACTATGTCTACTCCCAATGTAAAGCATATGGACTCCTAATGAAACTTATCTCAACAGAAATTTTCTAAGAGAACTTATTGTCACTCAGTTGTTCAACATTCCAATTGAGAAAGACAATAGGATATAAAGAATATGACTAGCACTAGACCACTGGTAAGGGTATTGTTCTCGATACACCCTATTTGTAGGATTGGTTGGAGGTGGTATGGCATTTACGACCACACAGACATCCTTGGTTCCGAACTGAAATCATTAATTCGATTGATTTTTTTGTCCAAGCTAAGATTTTAGTCCATGAGTTCGGCGACCGAATCCAAAGACGTTGACAATCGCCCACGGACCCGACATCTTATAAATCTTCAAGTATAGACTGAAAAGAAATACTGGATAACAGAGATTTATTTGCGGATAAAACATTGTTGACTTTATTTTTATGAAGTGCGAACTATGTATATTTGAAGTAAATAAATTCTTTACCCGGCACGAATCTGAATTGTTGCTACCTGCCGAAACTCGTTTCTCGGGCCGGGCCGCTTATAAATCCATGTAACCCCGGACCCTTGCAGGCTTTTGCATGACACCAACTTATAACTGAAATTCACTGTGTCTTTCGATTAAAAACAAATGATTTTTTTTATTTGAATTGATCATTGATAAATATGAACAGTACTCTATTTGACAACCGCATTGCGTCAGAAATAGTGGTATCTAGTCTAACTAATGTTATATCGAGCGCGTTGAAAAATCACCTCTTAACCATAGGGTTTGCAAAATGTTCACATAAAACGTATTCCGCCATAAAAGTACGAAGGTATAGAGATGCAAAGAATTGCGTTAAATTATACACTTTTCTTGTGAGATGAGTGATTCATTGTATGCAATTTTCAAAATTGAGTTGTCATAATAAAATCTACACCTTTATTCGCACTGGTGTGTTTTATGGTCCGTAATTATTATGTGTTTAAGAAAACCTACAACAAGAACACAATATTGAAAAATTAATGATATATTATTGTCGTGTCGAAAAAGAGTGAGCTGTTAAAAATCAGTACTGTTTTTTTTCCGTTGAAACGTAAACACATTGGTAAATTAAGAAAAATAAACAACAAAATGATAATTATCGTTTTTGGTAACAAATACTCTAAGAATATCTCGTAAATAATATTTGATGGGAATGTTTTAAATTGAGAGATAATTATTATCTTCCGAATTATTTAAGTAGACAGTTGGGTGAATATCAGAAACCCATTTATGAGTTCTGGAAGTCTTGCGCATGGACGTTACTTGTACGTAATGTCTGGATTGAAAAATAAAGAGGGCGAAGAGCTTCATTGTACCTATGGGTGCGCCATCAAAGAGAATCCTTTAGCTGGTTAAGGAAGGCTACGAATATAGAAATGTTCGAAAGTTACACTAACATACAATGTACGCCCAAATCGTACTGAGGTAGGTATCATAATATATAGATTTTTAAATTAACGTCTATTAAAAAGAAAGAGCTCGCCAAAAGAACAACGAAATAAATAAAATTGTATCACACACTGACGAAATGAAAAAGCTCTAGAATCTACATTCTATCGAGGTTTCCACTATTATTTTATATTTCTATTCAATTTTGATATAATTAAAATAAATTTATAACTTCATACTGTACTTTTATCAACTATGAATGTTTTAATTTCAACATAGTGGCTTGAAATAGATTTTATCTATGCAATAAATAATCAAATATCAGATCAATTTATTACCGTCCTCGTCTATGCACAACATTCCATTCAATATGCAGAATTAATCTCACGGCTGATTTACATAGTATATGTGCCAAAAATACATTACATTTCGATTTAAAAAAATTGTTTCACAATAATTGTCAATTTCATATTATGATATCATATGAATCAGGTTGATAAATATTTCGAATGAATTTATCGTTAAATGATCGTCTCGCGAATACTTAAATGTCAATTAATGATTTGCTCGATTGGTTGATTACTATAGTAAGTGTGAATAAATCCATCTTGTATAATAAAACTAAATCACAGATTTTTAATTACATGCATAAAAAAAACGTTGCATAACTTTCGGCCAAACGATTAATTGTTTTGTCTATCTTATTTTTTATTTGAATGTTTATATTTATCTAACATTGATACATATTTTTTTTGAGTGCTCAATGTCACACAGACAGTTACGTATAAAACACTATTAATATTACACACCAGGTGGCAGTACTGAGTGTCAACACCTGCGTACACTTTATTTGTGTATCTTTCCATTGCGAATCGTGCACGAACGCATCGTTGTGCTGTGCGTAACATACAGATCAATCAGGATCGATATTATACATTTTAAAAAAAATAATCAATTGCAATAATACGTTCATAGCCAGGGCTGTGGAGTCGTTAAAAAAAATACGACTTCGACTCTCCCAAAAACACGACTCCGATTCCGACTTTGACTAAAAAAAGGTTAATTTTGTCACGTTTTTTTCCTATTTTTGTGTATTCAATTACATATATCAACCAACCAATCCGGCCAATAACCAAATTTGACGTATTATATGCAAAAATAAAAAAGATCAAACTTTTAAAAAAATCCGACTCCGACAAAAACCCGGCGAAGACTCCGACTCCACAGCCCTGGTCATAACATCTAAGTATCATACAAAATGGAATCACCCGTTGAGTTAAGAATATACCACTGTTGGGAGTTGGAGGGAGTAAATTTTAAATATTAGCAGTATCAAAACATCGAGTGAAAAAGTCAAATCGTGATTGTCAGTTGTTTTGCAATAATTAATATTTTTGAATATAGTTTTTCTCAGAATATTCATAGAAGAATTCTGACGCTTAGTAGCTAGGGTTTTGATTATCATTTCACAACCTCAAAACTCAAAACTTTACTGTTTGGCCACTCGAAGCAATGAAATCTATCTAAAAAAATGTTTTTCAGTGAGAAGAAAATATGTATAGCCCAATTTTAATATTATTTGATAAAAAAAAAACCGTCCGACCCGTTGTCTCTGAATCTTTAAACATCCTAATTATTGTAAACGCATGTTTTCCATGACGCCTGCCTGTCAACACCGACAATAGTGCATTTTTTACTACTCTCGTATGAAATATAACTGGAACAAAGATGGTGAACCGATAAAATGTGAGGCAGTTTTTTTTAAGAATCAATAGAGCAGCGGTCAAAGTACCGGCCGCGCCAGACAAAGGCTGCGCGGCTCGACACTAATTTCCTCTTTCTCCGATCGACCCTCGCCGACCAAGATTTATTGCGGCATAGCAGTGGTAACCCGCTAATTACAGAATAAGTACGAAAAAAATCACAGCTGCCGTCTGGTCACTGTGAGATACATGCGTATTAGATCAGTGCCGTAGAAAACAAGTTTTATTTGAAGCGTACTCAATAAGATTCGTTAATTCTGCACTAAAGATTTTCTGGTATTGTTTTACAGGGCTGTGGAGTCGTTAAAAAAACACGATTAGAGTTTTTTTCCAACCTTGTCTATCGATGTGTATTAAATTAAAGATAAACCAACCAATGCGTTAAATTGCGAAATGTGTCATATTATACATGGTATAGGCATAAATAAAAATAATACAAGTAGATTGCTTGAATTTATTTTTTAAAATGGCATTCAATATTTATGCAGTCTACACATTTATTAAAACGTTCTTCACGACTCCTATTCCGGCCAAAACACCTCAACTACAAGACTTCGACTCCGACTCCAATGCCCGGACGGTGTACTCGTTTTCATGGTAAAAAAAAATCTAATTCAAACAACATCATTGATTAATTGATTTTCAATCGATTTATGCACTTTTATCTTAATGTATGAACTTGTGTAATGCTTTCATACTAATACTATTGATTGTTATAAGTCTAATTCCCATCCTTCTTATTTTATCTTTTCCGAAATAAGATGTTGAGGAACTGAATCTCTGTATTCATTGTAATTATTATAAATACAAGTATTGCTGTGATGCTCTATAAGGAATCCATTTTTTCCATATTATAAGTGTTCATGCTTCGAAAAATAATCTTAGAAACTAACATATTATTTTATTTAAAGTTGGACTATCTATTGATATGGAACAATCAAAATACATTGCAGTGTCCTATGGTATTCTACAAAAAATCAGATACTTTTAGATTCCATCATAATGCATTTATTAGTGTTTACAATTCTTCCTCATCCCAAGTGCCTCAATTAACATGGACAATAATACTGAGAAAATAAATAAGAAAAACTTATATGAGCTAAAAAAAATGTAAAAGTCTTAAATTCCAATATAAGAATAGTTTATTTACGTCTAAAAAAATACTTTTTAGTTGGAATATTATTATTATTGACATCGGTATATGGTGCAAATATTAAACGTGTCAAAGCTTAGATAACTTTGAACTTAAAATGTCACGGAATTTCTACGTGATTTTATTTTTTTGAAAAAAATAAAATCACTTAGAGGTGCGCCTTTGGTATAATTCATATGTCGAACACAAGCAGCACGAGTCCCATCTACTTACCTTTGATTTATTTACAGATCAATATATTAGATATTAAAAGGAGGTTTAAAAATAAAACACTGAATTATTTTTTTTAAAATACAAACGTTAATTTTACTATATTTCACATTCACATAGATATGATAAAATATTTACATGGCGAACAATAAAAACATTGAAAGACATAAGCACTGGATCTAAAAATGAATTATTATTCTATTCATTGTATTGCACAAGCTAATATTATATATACAAAAATATAAGTAAACTTATATGTATTATTTGATAAAACTCCTTATTATAGGAATCATAACGAGATACTGATTAATGCTCGTATACTTGATATGGCTTGCCTGCCCACCAAGGTAAGGTGTTCAACCTTTGCTTGTATTGAGGTTGGAAGAACGGCTGAGGATTTTGTTTTCCAGCGATCGCATATTGGTTGAATGGGTTCGTAGCCTCGCACACGGTGCCTCTGATCAATTCGCTGATTGGAGCTGAGTAAATTCTGAAGTTGACGTCATTGAAATCAAGATCGGCTTCCAAGAACACTGGCATACGATCTGACATAATCCAAAGGTTCTGAGCATCATCAATTTTGACTTCATTGGGGAACACTAGACCGACGTCATCCTTATCTACGATGGCGTGGTTTTTGGCTGTGTAAGGCAGCATTGAGTTCCAGCAGCCGATAGCGTTTTGGTCAACCATATTGAAGAACATAACTCCGTTATCATCGATGATTTTTGATGAGAGATGTCCGTTAGGGGCTCTTGATTCAAGAGCTGTGAAATCTTGCCAAGAATCGTCAATGCGGGAGCTATCTCTTAAAACTCTGGTAGAAACGGCGAATTCGCGATTGCTAGCAATAGGGCTGAAGAAAAGTGTTTTGAATCCGTCTTGTTTAGTGGGTGTGAGAGCCATTCCGAAGATTCCTTCTTTGTACCATTGGAAGTTCAGTCCAGCGATGTTGAAGTCTCCGAATAGGGGATCGGGAAGGAAAAAGCTGTGTTCGAATCTCCACGATGTGTTCTGCTCCCATGAGTATACGATTAATCCGTAGCCAAGTTCATCAGACATGTAGGCGAAAGTGTCTTCGCATGATGAACCAATGTCGAGGGCGAGATTAGCGATGAAGGTGTCAACGTTGATGTCTTCGGCGCGGAGCTCGTAGCGTCTGATGCGTCTATCGGTGGCCAAGTCGAATACGTTGATGGCATATGGGCAAGGATTGGTGGTTGTGTTTCCTGAAAAAAATGAAAAGTCAGTTATCTTCTAGTACATGTACATATATTTATTAGTTAAAAAAAATACGCACATTATTTTGAAATAAATTATTTCAAGGTGTCGTTCCATTATTGAATTCAAAAGTGGCGAAACGTAATATATAATAAACAAATTATTAAGTAGCTTTATCAGCCAATTAGACTCGATAAATAGTGCGTATGATATATTATAACCATTTTTTTCTCGCATTGAATACCCTAATAAAATATAATTGCTTTTACGACCGTCATTGAAACCTGAATATTTATCATACATAATGTAATTATCACGTAACCACTATTTTTTAACCGTAGGATTTTATATTTCTTATGTGTATAATAGTCAGTATTGCTTTATTTTAGAATTTAAAATTTAACGACATTGTGTCAGCTTTTAAATATTATATACGATAATATGTGGTTACGAAGGTTAAACTTTAGAAGATTAAAATATTATGTGAGGTCCCTACAGTATTCTGTACACAATTCAAGTTGTACTATACCAATACATTTTGAATTGATGAAAATTCACAGTGATTATTTAAATAGTATGATGAAAAATAGCCTCGAAACTTACGCGCTATATTAATATAATAGAACGTAAGTCAATAAAATTGGCAGTTGGAATAAAATACATTTTTATGATAATTTACAATGCCCTCCGATAAAAGATTGACAGTAGGTTGAGCTATTTAGTAATTAAAATGTTATAGATATTTTCAATCACATATCACATATACTGGCATTGAAATTTAAAAATAGTTTAACGGACCGAACCCCGCATGTAGCCTGCGTGGTCGATATTCATAAAGGGAACATAAAATTTTTGTCATGTTTACCAATTCCGAAAGTTCCAGTGTCGAGCACCCAGAGCCTGCCACACACGTCGGCCTTGATACGGTAGACGGTGCTGAGCCCGTTGGCGCAGTTTCCCAATTCGTTGCCTTGCAAACTTGGGTATGGAATCAGCTGAGGAGACTTGGAGTAGGCGGCATCGGTCTGAATATAATTCAGAGTAGCAGGAATTCCTGTAAAGAACGAAGAGTTTGAGGTTAGTATTATCAATAAGTCGCTGTCGGAATTTTTCGATTCCAATACCTGTAATAAATACCAACTACGGGAAATACTGGTAGAAGTAACATTGTATGGAACAGAATACAGATCAATAATTATTCAATGATTCTTCGTTCAACAAGGATTTAAAATATATTTTTTTGCAGAGTGATTTGATACGATCAAAAATGACAGATTCCAGCGTTATTGATATACAAACCATTTAATGTCATATTTTAATCATATGTAAGAAACAGTAAGTATGTAATATTTATGAAAACCGCCCTAATTCTTATATAATGGGAGTAAATATTTTATAATAGTAGTGTTTGAAATGCAATAGTGGTATTGATTTACTTGTCCGGCGTCGCGATGCCAATTGTCCGCAATTTCTATTTTTATCACTACTTGCAATACCGGTATTCATATTTCTAATACCAGTATTTCATATGAAATACCAAATTAACAACATTTGATTTATTTGTTATTGCGATCAGTAAACATTGTGCTGCTTCGATTCAATATTACGTTTACCTATACGAATACGCAGAATAGTATATATTGAGAAGACCTTTATTCCGGCTCCCTCGTAAATCGAGAAGGAGCCTCCTATCCGACACTCAGGAAGAGGGATTTGGGGGACGGAGTAGGAGAAACATGGCACTCTTATAAAGAAAAGACGATCTCAAAGCGTTATATGGTTGCGGTAAGCATCCATTATTTAATTGTTTATAGTTTACACAGACGTTATACAACACACAAATATTACGATAGGCGAAGAAGATATCAGGAATTTTTACGCGAATTTAATTCTTAGGGAGAGGATTAGGCGCGTGCATTCTCAATGCAGCCCAATCTCTCACTGCTGTATGAAAACAAACGGTTACTTTAGAAAAAGAAACAACAATGGCCGTTTCAAAAATCGTTAACACATGCGCCCGCCGATATTTATCGCCTTACGAACTTTTTTATGAAGCACATGCATTGTCGGGCGTCAAGCGATAAGAGAAATTGAAATAACTCTACATTGCACCGCTATAGATTGCAATATAGATTATTATAAGAATGAATTTATTTTCTGATATCGACTGACTCATCGACTGAGGTGAACAATAGATCGTTCGAGAGAGTTCTGATGACCTACCACATAAGGCGGTGTCAAATCCCCTACTTCTGATAATCAGCAACTATCTCGGACGTCTTCCTCAATCAATGGTTTCGCAAGCAAAAAAATTACAAAATATACCAAAAAAATTTTTTTTTTTTTATACAAGTCACAACTACTGTCTGAAGGACCGTGGTACATCAAGTTGAAAGGATACATCCAATTTCAAAGCATAGTTTGAGTATAACATTACTCAAGTTAAATGCCTAAATCACAAGTAAAAACATAAATCAAAGCAAAAAAATCGTAAACCAAGTTATAAATCAAAGGAAAACATACATTAATGATCAAATTTTCAAATCCTGATTAAGAATCAAAAGAAGTTAGATTTGAAAACATATTAAAGTATTTTCGTAAATAAAAACACACATTTAAAAAAATCACATGAATAAAACAAAGCATATAAGCGACACAGCGGCGTCGTTAAAAAAGAACAATAGGTGCGTTAGTTTCGGTCGGCGCAGGCGTCACCTTATCTTGCGCGATAACACAACGTCATGAACGCGGCGATATCGAGTGTCGATTTTCGTCGCGTCGGTTTCTTTTGCTGTTTCAATCATGTCACGGAGGTCTGCAATAAGTCGCGATACAAAGCTAATACGCGAGTGTCGCCTTTGGCTGGCGAGGTTTCGGTGAAGGTCTGTGGTGGCAAGCTAGGTCTCATGCAGGAGATACGACCCTGACTGGACGACTGGATTCCAAATGCTGGTGCCACGGCACCTCTGGTCGCCACGCACGCTCACGCGATCTAGGGTGAAGTAGGCCCGGCACTGATGGACGTAGATCACTACGTCTCGCCGTCACTACTCCAGGTTCGAAGGCGGCTAAGGCCCCTCGGTCCTTGGCTCCATTATGCCCACTCTTGGGTCATCTCGGTAGGCACGGATGACAACTGTCTTCCGGCCATACCGGTATGGTGGAGACGCCGTCTCCCCAGTCGTCTTCGTGAGTCATCCAGGTTGCTGTATCGTCCTGCATGGCTTAACCCCATGCTATTGTGCTCTCTCACATCCTGGTACACTCCTCGTCACCTACGTGGCTGACTACCCTTGGCATTCGGTAGATATCGCATCAATTTATTTTAGCTGCGCGTTTGGTGGGCGGCACCCTTGACAACGTTGTTTACGAACAACACAAACAAATTTATTATTAATTATTACACGTTTTAAGTAAACACACAAAATACTGCTATTATTACAATCGCTTATCCGTGAAGCACGTGCGAGAATTCGCATTATTAAAAAAAAGACATTATTTTATTAATTCTGCGACATACTCATGTCTCAACAAAACACAAATATTATTAATTGACAACTATTAACTCGTAATTAATGATGCCCCGCGGAGCACTCGCGATCTTTCGCGTTATCCGCACGATGCACAGATATTATTTTTTTTCGGAACACTCGAAATTATTTACGTAATTATTTATAAAACACAAAATTATTACTATTCACTGGGCGCCACTAGGTTATACGAACCTAGACGCTTTGAGACCTCAGAGCATGAAGTGGGCGGGAGTGAGTTCCGATGTTGTCAAACATCGTTAGCCCTAGTCGTCGGCAACAATTAAGAATTGACGCACTAGACGTTAGGGCCAAGTGCTCCACGTTGTACGGGCCAATTGAGACTACCTTTATTCCGGCTCCCTCGTAAATCGAGAAGGAGCCTCCTATCCGACACTCAGGAAGAGGGATTTGGGGGACGGAGTAGGAGAAACATGGCACTCTTATAAAGAAAAGACGATCTCAAAGCGTTATATGGTTGCGGTAAGCATCCATTATTTAATTGTTTATAGTTTACACAGACGTTATACAACACACAAATATTACGATAGGCGAAGAAGATATCAGGAATTTTTACGCGAATTTAATTCTTAGGGAGAGGATTAGGCGCGTGCATTCTCAATGCAGCCCAATCTCTCACTGCTGTATGAAAACAAACGGTTACTTTAGAAAGAAACAACAATGGCCGTTTCAAAAATCGTTAACACATGCGCCCGCCGATATTTATCGCCTTACGAACTTTTTTATGAAGCACATGCATTGTCGGGCGTCAAGCGATAAGAGAAATTGAAATAACTCTACATTGCACCGCTATAGATTGCAATATAGATTATTATAAGAATGAATTTATTTTCTGATATCGACTGACTCATCGACTGAGGTGAACAATAGATCGTTCGAGAGAGTTCTGATGACCTACCACATAAGGCGGTGTCAATATGATGTGAGATTAAGTCATGTGCATTGTGCCTAGAGTTCATGCGTTTCAAATATGTTTCAAAACTATTGAATGAAAAGGTATCTTTTTTTAAATTGTGTATTTTATCATATTTTCAGAAGTCATCGCAGAAATGTATATTGAGAAGCCAATTATAATTTGATCATGCCAAACAGCCGGACATACTATTCTACAATTACTTTTTGGCAGCTAAATCTCTGTAACTGATGTTAGTTCACACAATTAGTCATAGCAATAGGTACTTGCGTGAATCTAAATCGATTACCAATGTTATAATTATCTTTGCGTACCAACACATTTTTTATATAATATTTAGACAGCACGACGCTTGTTTAAATATATTTAAAAACAACTTAACTATATTGAGATGATTGATTAATTAAATTGAGCCGTTAATAAGTTAATATGTTCTTTAATCGGTTTAACTAAAATTATTAATCTTAATCAAAGATTAGCAGAATATTTAACGAATGAGATAATATATTAAAATAACAATATAATATACAAAAATATTGAGATCAAAGATTTAAATTATTTATGTATGCAATCAAATGCCTATTTGAAATTAAGCCTGCGTTAATTTTCGTTAATTTTCAACGGCTGAAATATATTTTTTGACTAATTAGTATTACTGCATTGTTTATTTCTACGGCAAAATGAAAAACATGCTTCAATTAGTAAAATTATATACCATCTATACTGGAGTTGGAGTATTAAAAATAGCGCGGTTTGGAATTTCATAAGATCGTGCCGCCGGAAGTATAGTATTATTTTGGTAATCAACACAATTTAAAACCACCTTGAGATAGTTAAAGTTGGGTGTTAACTAAATCAATTAGTTTAAGGGTTTTGATTTCAAATAAAGTAGCTATCTTAAAATATATATTTAGCTGGCAAAACGCACATCTCTGATGCCGCTATAATATTCAACATTATAAAATTCAATTAAAAACAATATTTTTTTCTGGTGATTTGTTGTCTGGTAATGTAGATCCACACTAATCTTTTTTATTACAATATTTAACTAAACTTCTGCTTTAAAACATAAATGTTTCTTTTATAAATTAAACGCAACATATTTTAGTAAGTGACTGAAGTTAAAACACTAATATTGTTGCTAGTAATAAGATTGGTAAGATCAAATATATTTCTTCTGGCTTTTTTAAATTTTATAGCTAAAATGAATTAATTTATGATAAGAATAATGCCGTGGTAACTCGGTAACTATTTTTAGTTTGCAAACGATACGGTCGGAAACAAGTACATACTACGAAACATTCAATTATAAATAAATGAATGTGTGTCACCCGAGGAAATTTTATGGTTTGGCCTCTTTCTCGCTTTTTTTTTTACTAACACGGCAGTTTTGAAATCATTAATGATTCAATTAACATTATATAAATGTAAGATTTGGCTTACAAAAGAATAACGCACAGATTTACCAAGATTGATGTATGCAACTAAGTTTAGGAAAGGGCGTTTATCGTGACTATTAAATATGTATTTCAAGCCATTTAAATTGATTGATGAATATGCAAAAGTGATTAAAGCACGGCTAAAACTTATGTAAATTATAATATAAGTACATGTACTTATATATTGCAGAGTTTACCCTTTTCCATATCTTGTTAAGTGTTGATCATTTTAGGTTTGGTTGGATATACGTGAGCGTGGTCAAAATTAATGGTTTATTTTATGTATTGTCAAGTACTGGTCATATTAATCAAGCGTTTAAAAAATCGCCTCAAGACTCCATTAACAGCTCATTTGTTTGTATATTGAACATTTTTATTACGTCCGTTAAGAATTTCGTGAAATAATTGCAAGGTCGAAACAATTTTGTTAAATAGATCGGCATTTTTTTTACCAACGTATTTTACGTACGTACGTTACATAACTTACCAAATGTATCATACCGAAAGTAATAAAACTATTTTTAATTTAAAAAATAAGTCACTTTTCGATAAGACGGTATGTAGGCTTCAATTCTAGCCAACCCTTTGTCCTGTTTCGCCGTGTTGGAAAACGATATTTATTATGAACATGAAGATATGATACATCGGTAAAATAAATTTGAAAACACCCCTTTGCTGATTACGCCGCTAAATGATGTATCAATATAAGTTATTTATGACACAATAAAAGCCAAAAATTATCATATGTCATCGTCAAATCGTTAGATAGGATAATAATTATGTAAAATTATTTTACTTAACAGAACAAATATAGGTTGCATTTTTATTCAGACTCGTAGAACGTGAAAAAATGCTGGATCAATCGATCGCCTCTAGATGAATCAGCAATCTGTCTAATATAATATATACACGACATTTTTTTAATGCGGTAGATAGGTTCTTAAAAAACCCCGAATAAAAAACTGTGTACAAAAGTGATAGATTTCGTTGATTGACAATTTAAAATTGGGATCAACATTGTGGAATATAAAATCGTTTAAACAAGGTAATAATGAAAATTAAATTACACAAATCATTAATCATAATACGTATTTTATTCCAGAACAAAATATAGTTATTCATTGTTACTTGACGTGTACGTATACGTGCTTCTTTTATGTGGGACTGGTCATAATTCGCTTTCATCGCTGGAAATGTCGCAGCGCGGCCGATTGTGGCTGTGACATGACAACGTTAGGCAATTATCTTTTTTTGTTTCTGGTAATCGTGTTCTAAGAAATGGTTTGTCTGAAGATATTATTTGGTTCTTTTTAGCAGACCGTATTATTTCCAAATCGTGTGTTAATCTTGATATTCAATATTGAGAATACATTTTGAAGTGTAGTTGCAACTTGACCAATAAAATTAAGTCAGTTAGGTAAGGCAGAATGCAGCTTATTGGCTGGATTACATTTGTTTACGTTGAATATTAATTATGTATTTTTGCAGTTTTAATCATTCAATTTAGCTTAATGCCTAGCAAACGGTATGCAAATACATTATAACTGGCTCAACATGCCGTACTGGGTATACATTGAAGAGTGGAGCTTTGAATAAGACTTGTTTTTAGTAAGTATGTCGTTCTCATGCACTCTGATTTCCTTGGTCAGATAAAAGGAGTAGAGAGGAAAACTTTGATACGTTAGTAACAACTTAGTATTTAACACACATTTAAATAAAGCTGTGATAAAGCTATACATTCAGAATCAATAAATATGACCAACCTTGGCGTAAAATTATAAACACAACATACTAAAATTTCAGACTAGAAATTACATTACTACATTGTAATTCAAATAGTGCGTCACATGATGTCAATTGAAAATACGTTATATAATTACAGCAAACTGTGCAGGGCTGCGACAAACCCAGTTCGTTAATAGAAAATTTACAATCGATTTATAATCATAACATCATCTTATGCGACATACTGTTTCAAACTATATTTTAATTATGTAAGTACGCATTGGAAAGATTCGATCAACTATTTCCCGAGTATCCTTAACCGTTTTCAAGACTGGTCTTGAAGAATAACCGGAATAGTTCAAATAAGACTATGTAATCAAGTTTAAAACCATGCAATGTACATTTTCATCCGTATTATGTGAACATGTGGATCACGGAAGGTAGTAAGCTGCCGTCTATTATAAAACTTGTCTGGAAGCGTTTGATTTATGCATGTGCATTTCTTTTCTATTTCACTTATTCTCAAATGCTTTCATTTAACTGTAAAGCAAAGCTTAAAAAATCAATGTCGTATCAAGTGAACGTTTATTTATTATCTTAGAAAGATTATAACCAATGCAGTATTTTTTTCAAATTTCACGTTAGAATCACTCAGATTTTGCAATATTTATTATTTTCATTCCGGGCTGAATAAATAAATTTCTAGAAATCTAGAAATATAATGAACGGACTGAGATATGTCTTTTAAAGGTTATCATCGATTTTTAAACATTGGTTAAGTGATTTGTGTCATTAGTATAAAAAAGCACAAACGAGATGACAGGTTTAAGTTGAAGTCCCAGAAATAAAAGTAATTTATAAAACGTCTATGTTAATCTGTGTATAAGGTGTATATTATGTGCATTATTTATTGTTGAATTATTCTTCATATAAACATGATCGTGAATTCACTTTTCATTTTTAACCACTTGACAGCTTCTGGGTTTTTACAGAAGAAGAATCAAGCGATCAATAGATTTCTGCGCCAAAAATTAGATAATATTCTTTCCTACAAAAGAATGTCTGATTGAGCAATTATTATATTTGATTATAATGTCTTACTGCAGTGGCATAATAATTTTTTTCGTTAACTTATTTTTACCCGATTGGTCTGGTGATTAGCGATGATTGGCGTGAAACAATGTGTCATGCGTAAAATAGTTATCGTTACATATTTATATTTTCTAACAGTCGTGTCAATGAGATATTTATAGCAACGGGAGATTTTTTTTATGAAATCACGAGTTACTCTAGGAAAAAAACTTAATGTGATTATAATAGTATGAAAAATATAATTGCTCTATTATCACATGTTTTATAAACGCCTTCAAAACTGAATTAATTTGATATGCAGCGTATGTATGTACCTTTTAAGAGAATTATTATAAAAAAATATTGCGTCACTCGATAAACTGGATAATTTCTTAAAATGAAATATTTCTTTACGGAGTGATATTACATTTTTTAAATTTCGAATCCATTGTTGTAGTGGCTTAAAAAAATGTTACCTCCCATTTGAGCTTAGTAAAAGTATCAAATTTAAATAATAGTTTACTCGTTTTACTTTCTGCAAATTGAGTGTAGTGATATCACTTCTGTTTTTAGTTCTTGTTTTGATAAAAAATGCACCTTACTTTCAATACGACAATGGTCAATTATCAAAAAAACTACCGGGATATTAATAAAAAATCTATAAAATATTGCGTATGAGACTTACGTAAATAATTCAAAAGTCATTTTAAAGCACGATTTTTTAAATCTGGCATGTCAAATAGCCACTAGTGCATAGCACACAAAATAATTCTAATAATTAATGAATTAAGAAATACTTTTAAGATGTATTTTACGGGGGGGTTAGTACTGAAAGTAGGGCACCTTGGTGGTTCACATAACGATATTTAAATAATCTGATTAAATACCTACATAGAAGGATTTCAACGAATATCACGATCGCCTTCATCATTTTTTTTGTGTGAAACCTATTTTTATTTCACAACTTAAATTTTAGTTGTATTTTGAATAAATATTAAGAAATTACTAAGTGGTCCCACATGCCATATGCAATAAAAAACTATATCATCATAATGATGTCTTCAAATATACATATATAATATTTGAAAACTTCAATTAACGATTATGGTTTATATGTTATAAGTAACACGTATTACAAGAATTTATTATTTTAATGAAGTTTTTGGCGGCTACATTAACATGTTTGTATTTCTATATATGTATAACATGCCACGCGTGATAGGAAGTAATGAATATAATTTTTTAAAGTTTATTTAGTATTAACATTTTGGCAGCGATATTTTTATTATACAAAACTTGAATAATATCGCATGTATGATGCACGATAGTTAAAAAACGAAACGAAATTTTAACCAATTCAAATATTGCTTTGATAAAATCAATCGTTTTTTTTTAATTTTACAATACGGAGAAAATAGCAGCTTAAAAATTGAGATTTTTCAAAATTCCTTTCCTTGAAAGTATAATGGTACCTATTTAACTCATCATTCTTCACCCCATACTCTTAAGCTCTCATAATCTATTTTCAATCTAGGGATAAAACAAAATCCTAGAACAATTCCCACGGAATTAAGAGATTTACATATACCGAATAGATGGCCGGGAAAATCGTTAACGAATATATATATATAAACTGTTAAAAAATACTAAAACAAAATGCAAATAAATATAAAAGATTAACCATATTTAACTACTAAAGTTACAATCGATTTTTGTGATTTGTTCCTCGGTGGTATATCAAGCGGATATAAAAGATATCTCATACTTTAAATCCAAGATGCATCTATTCTATCTGAAAAGTCGTATCCTTTATTATCAAACAATGATAAGCAATCGATAAGCTTTTATTTTCAATAAAGCGATCTTGGTGGTTGATTAAGAAATACTTTATACTGGTCGAAATGTATTCTTTTATCAGACATTTCAACACTTTACTAACACGTATTGTGAACAAAAAACAATCATATCTTATACTAAGGCTGTGAGTAGTAATATGAACAAAATGTCAATTCGATTCAAATCTTACAAATGTTGAGAATAAATCATACAATAAATTCATTGATGTTCAAATAAAACAGGTTGCTCTGTTAATAAAAACATACAAGCCAGCGTGTAAAATGTATCACTATTACGAAAGTTAATGTAGGTCAGAAAACGAGACGTTGTTTGGCTTATGATATACGCTGTTGCTCACTCAAGAAAGCATTTTTTCAATATGCATATAAATCTCTTATGTAATTATTTAGTTAACAAATAAAAAGTGTATTTATCATAGCAATTTATTTAAATATCTGCCCACACTGCCCTGTATTTATTTAGACTGAATTTTTTAAAAATTAATTTTATGATTTCAATTGAGGAAGAGTGTTTTAAAGTTTTTTTTTCCACCGCCATAAGTTTTGTCACCAACGCGCGGGTTAAGCCTTTTGAACTGACATTTCAAATTCATCCGCATATTTGTATACCAGAATATGCTGAAGGACAAAACCTAGATCGTTAGGGACATAGCCTATGAAAATATCTTAAAAGCTCGCAGCAATTATTCTATTCATTTATGTTTGTCATTACTTATTAATTAACAATAATGTGTACTGTGAACATATAAAATAGCATTTATAAAAAAATGCCAATGCACCATGCATTTTGAATAGCTTGAAATTGCTCGATAAATTTTCCGATATTCACGTGGATAATGACTAATGAGTTAAAGGTGCTGAGAATTGTAACATTCCACCTACACACTTGCCTGGTGAAATACTAATTTATAATAATGTTCATTCCTTAGTAAACTACGTGATGTGAAATAAGTTTCCAAACATTCAACGATTGGACAGGCGACAAGCCTTTGCTTTATTCTAAGCCATATGCTTACAATATTGTATAATCTACTATTCATAAAAGCTATTAAAAATAATTGACTATTTTGAATAATCAGCCTCAATTTGGTAATGTGTGTTTTAATTGAGACGATTTTTTCCATATTATCACATAATAGTACTTAAGAATATGAAAGGATGTGTTATTTTAATAAAAAATTTACGTGTGAGCTTTAAATGAAATTCGTGGTACATTCTTGCGTAAAAATATTTAATTGCGAATTAAAAGCGCAAATTAAATACAGTCTTATAATGCTATTTGGCGTTAAGTTATTTAATCAGAATACATAATTATATCATATTAATGTCTAGTATAATTTAATTTATTTGCTTATCTTTTATTTAGAATATTTTTATTGACAATTGTCTTACTTACTTATCAATATAAATATATAATTTATAATTTAACGGGACAAATAATTATTATTTTGTAATTTTAAATCTATGTTTGGATTGTTAGGATTAAGTAGAAATAAAGTTAGTTTTTCAAAAATATGTAGGTAGCTTTTTATAATTATGTGAAATACATTTCGAAATAAATCACAATTTTACGACTTTGATTTTAATTAGCTCTTGAATACGCATTGCAATTAATATGTTTATACTTCAGTACTAATAATTATAATACTGACTCTCGCCTACAAGTTTATCGTTCATATTGTTCGATTTATTTGGTTTTCGTAGTGACGCGCGTTGACGTTTAATTAAAAATATCTAAATCAAAGGTAAACGATCGCTTTAAGCACTTGACACCAATCAAAACCTCTGCAACAAAATTGTGTCAACTATTGAAAAAACATAATTGGAATAATCGCTCGATATTAATCGAGGAATGTAATTTATTACTGAACCAAATTTAATAAATATTTTATTTAAAATTATAGAAAACAAAAGCATTTATTTGTTGTTTTTTTTCTTTGGCCAATAACTGCAACGTCAGTGAGTAACCAACCACACCTGTGGAGGGCGTACATAAAATATATGATTTATTTATTTTGCAAGAGACATTTTTCAAATGCAGCTAATACATTTCATTCAATTAAAAATTAATTAAAACGTGGTAAAGCAATATTAAACGCTAACCTTCAAACTATATGGGCTTGAAATGAATCAGACCAAAATAATGCGTTACATGAATTTAGTTAGAATGGTCAATGACAGCATAACCATTGTTATTTAGTTAATAAGCGCACTCATATGGCATGGTGATAATTTTGAATAAAAAAAACGATTTAACGCCTCATTTACAACAAAAAAATATAAAGATTATATTTTTCAAACGAAATCAGGTCAAAACTCTGTGTGAATATGATTTATCCTTAGGCGAATCTATGTACTTATCATAATATCGTATGACTGAATGCTAAGTCGTTCAATTGTTCAGTTTTTCAAATGAAATCATTGGAATATTGTAAAGTCATATATAAATTGAATTATTAGTCGATATTTTTTGAATCACACTATGATATATCAGAAATTTTACTTTGTATACTACAATAGAAACTATTGGAAATATAATATGTTCTCAAGGGAACTATAAACCAGCGAATAATGATTGTTATTACTGTAAGTACCGGTGTGAAGTAAGCAAGTTCTTCATTTTGATAAGTAGCCAATTGAGCTTATAGATAATTTTGACGGCTAACGACAAATTTTGTTAAATCGCTGTGTCATTTATTAACTCAAAGTTAATAAATGTTACATCGATTAAAATAATTAATATCTTTCAACCGTTGGCTATAGCCTGTTCTCAAGAGTATCGAGACCGGCAGATCGGCTTATTATCAGCTACATATACATACATATGTAGGTATGGTGGCATTTAAAAAAATAGTTACAGTAGACGCAATATATATTATATTGTCAGTGTAAATAGATGCTTTTACTATAAGGTTATAATATTATTTTAGAAGTAAATTATATTTTTTTTGTTTATGACACAAACTTATCTATAACCGAAATCACTGGGGATCTATTTGCCCGCCCTACACACAAGCACCCTTTGCATATCTAAATATATTATTTTCTTCATTCCAATAACTCCGCAATAGATTTCAAAAAATGATTGATACCGTAAAGAACCCTCAAACAATTAGATAAAAAAAAAAATAATTACTAAATCTACCACATTATGAAATGCTACAAACTGGTACACATAATCCAATAGGGACGGGACGGGTTTTGAAATAAGGATGATTTAAAATTAATAAAAAATAGTTTACTAACCAAGCTTTACAATATCGATCAGGACTCAAAATATGAGCTGCATGTTACCTATATGATATCGAACTGGACTCGACCTAAGAGTTCTATGACTTAAAGAAATACTGTGATTGATAATACTCGTATAATAACGTGATACCTACGAGCTGGATGTTATCAAAAACACGTTAAGTGTTTGATAAATGCTTCTGTTATACAATGCCATTAGACAGTTTCATTAGATGTGGCATTTATTACAATTTTGAAATCGTTAGCAATTTCAGTATCAATAAATAATAAAAAGAATCTTACCGTCTCTCCATCTGGGGACAGAGATGAACATCTTATTCTTCCATATTTCCATACCGACTGGAAGATTGTTTTCTGGGATGTATGCTCCAGACAGCAAAGCTTGCTGGCGACTGTACTCATCAGGGAATGCATAGTCCATTGATTTCCAGGCATACCTCTCCTGGAGTTTGTAGGCAGCATTGACGCTGCTGGCCAGAGCCAACGCCAAGAAGGCGGTGCTTATAATCATGTTCATGTTCATGTTCTGTGAGAATAATACAAAAAAGTCACAATAAGCCATGTAGCAAGAGTAACTATTATTTTATTGTGGTACCTTCTAGATTGGATAAGGTATAATATGTGAAATGCTGCCTAGGTATGACGATTTCCTCATTATTATTATGATATACAGAGTCACCTACGAAACAAATACATATATATAATATTTCATACACGGTTGTATACTATTTGAACTGGCCAGATAATAATATATGTATAAATAAAAAGAGCGGAACGGATATGTATGTATTAAATTTTATTGGCACATCCGTTTCAAATCTAATCAGTTAAATACATATTATAATATAAATAAAATAATTATTTAATTACTTTTGACACGTAATGAAATATTTCTAAAAACTCTACATTATTAGTGTCGAGTTGAATGTATTATATTTTAAAAACGTATACCTAACACATTTTTTTGTATTACTTCTTCATATAGTTTTATAAAAATCAGAATCGATTTTGCTCAAAACGAGCATTATCAAGTGAACAAAAAAATCCTTTTTTATTTATTTAAAATTTCCTTTCCAAGAAGTGAAAGTTACACCTTCAAAGCGTTTTATCTATTTATTGATATAACTTATTATAAACTGTCTTATAACCCTATTGTTAAGTTAAAGATATAAATGAATACGCAAATATCTTCATACATCGAATGAATTATGTTGTGCAAACCTTTGTCGCAAAAATCCAACAATGGTAATATGGCTGAAGACATAATTCAATTTATACTTGAATCGACGTCTTGCGGTCACGAAATATTTCACTATACTTGTAAATTGTTATTTTTAATGCAATTACACACATATTACTTACGTACATGGCTACCTAGTGTGTTACGTAGGAATCGAGGAAGCCGTGAACGTATACTATTTTGAGTTTTCTAATGAGATGTTGAAACATTTCCGTGTGTTTACTTAGGAGTGTTATGAAAAAGTGATTTAATTACATAACAAATAGGTTTAAAAATTGTTTTCTTAATTTTCAGAATATTAGATCGCAAATAACGGAACATTTTTAGTTTACATACATTTACAATGTGACAAAAAGTAATTAATATATTTAGAACTTTTGGAAATAGTAATACACTGTTAAAGTATTGTCAAATATGTTAACAACTTTTCGGCATCACGTTGTAGAGATGCATCATCAAAATTCAGTGAAACTAGATTACCAAGTAAGCCTTATGCAATAAATAAAAATATTAAGACATTTTACGTACTTATTCCAAATAATTTTAAACTCATTATAAATTAAATGTGGAATAACTACTACAAATGTGTAGTTATCAAAATACTATTCCACCAAGTATCGAGAGTGAACACTTTAAAAGTTATGCAATTAAAGCTAAGAACATTTTCGGATTAATCCAACAAGTTTTTTAGACATTGTAAATCTTAAAATATTGTGGATATAAAATGAATTTTAATTCTTAAACATTCTATGGCTGATCGTGAAATTTACACTCAAAAGATTTTATTTTGAAATATATTCATATTTTCAATATACACTCAAATTATAATATCAGTAAATATTACATCTTCTCAATATTTACAATATAGAATAACTTCTCGTTTAGATCCCATGTATTTATTTTAGATGATATAACTATAAATATATTAACAAGCAATATGAATCCTAATTATTTGTATGCAGTAAAGTATTTTTGATCACAAAATCTATTCGCAGAAAGCTTTCAATATAAACTTATCATAGCCAATTTAAATTATCAAAGTGTTGCCTGATCAATTTTGAAATTATCAATAAAACGAAAAGCTTTATATAGATTATTTCAAAGTGTTATCGTAATAAAAATAAGATTTAAACGCTTGACATAGATTATTACACACATCTATACATAATTTAATGTCGCGTTGTAATTTTAATCGCGTTAATATGACTGACGTATCCATCAAAAAGCTACTAAGCTTCCGCTGAATTTGATTGATTTTTTTTTCTTTATATTTTGTAATGTTAATTAAAAGTGACGTATTTCATTCCAAAACAGTTAGTACTTTGTTTAGTTTTTTCAGGCGATTAACAACGATATTTTGATATCAATTAAAGTTAATCTTTATCGTGCATTTTACGATATAAGCAAGTAATAAAAAACAGGACGATAAACGAAATATTCGATCTGAGTTCTTTTTAAATATACTGGGGCCTTAAAATAGCTTGAATTAATCAATGTAAAATATTTAGTGTTGAAGAAAATATCGATTCTTCATTAGTAGTATACTGAATTATTAAGATGTAAATGTAACAATTCTTAATTAACCAAAGTATGGACTAAAAAAATATTTACAACAATTATAAAAAATAAATAATTGCCAGTAATCAATACAGTAATAGAATTTGATTCGTCGGAAATAAAAATCAAAATAATAATCTTTTCTTATTTTTTTTGAAGCGAAGGGTAATTTTTAAAAAAATGTTCTTTTTATCACGTGTTTTTTGAAACAAATGATGGATAATAATTCTGATTTGCTGAAATATTTTTTTTATTATCAACTGTTAAATATATTGGTTTTCGGTAAAAAAATTGCTCCCAAGTAACAAATCTTGGATTTTTTTACAAAACACACCTATAAGTATTTACAACCCTTTATATGAATAACTTATTATGGTGTTAACACTTTGATAAAAAAAACATCTTGTAGTCACACCCTTCGAGCACACAGTAAATTGGCGATATAGTATCAAACCCACTTTTAGTTGATAACAATTAATCTATAAAATTAATTCAATTATAAGGGTACCTGTCTTAAGACTGAATTCACTTATCGAAGAGCAATGTTCAACACTGACTGAAGTTAATCCGCAATAACTACCAGGTTAAATAGTAAATTCTATGATCGCGTTTGTATTATGTGCAGGCATAAGCCTACTCGTAAATTGTCGTAGAGGTGGATATCGCTCACCTGTCTTACACACAAATTCACGACAATGTGAAAAATTTTAGCACGATACTCAAACTTTATTTAACAAATTAAAAAAATAATAAAATTAATGTTTTTCATTTGGAGGCTGAATTTTACACTTTTGATGGGCACATAAATGGAGAATAATAGCTTAAAAAAATAATGAATCACAAACAATTTACACTTACAGTAAAAATAAGGTAGGTTGCAAAAAGTTACCATTTTTGTTTAAATTATCTATTAACTTAACTAACGCATTAAAAAATATACTTATTACCAATTGGAGTAATAATTGTAATTAAATATTTTTAAAGTGTGACAATATTTTTTTTCATGATTTTGAAGAGCAGGGAATGTGAGTGAGTCTATGCTAAAAAAAAAATTTTTATTATTGCATAATATATATTTGATTGTGTTGTTATTTAGGTGATTGCTTACATTACACGGATATTAATTAATCATTACAATGCCATTTATTTACTACGCTAAAATTGTGATAGTAATATATTATATTTACATCGATTAGTTATTTTATACATTTCTTCGGCTGCATATGAATTCAATTGACTAACGTTATTTATAAATTATTTTTTTTTTAAATACGAATTATGATTTACTCATATCGTTTTATGAATTTAAATAAAACAGAAGACATATACGAGAAGAATTATGTGTATGTATTAGAGTTTTTCTCATTGCCCGAGTTTGCTTCTTAAGGACTAGATTAATATTTTAACTACTTATTCAGCTTCAGTTGTTACGGATAGATAGCTACAGATATGTAGGTATTGATGAATCAATTAAATAATCTTTAATACATAAATCTATTAAGTTCTATTAAATTTCAGCTAGAAAACACTGTTTTATCATTCTAAAATTATACTTTGATAGTATGAGAAAAAGGAAACAAGTAACTGTCGCAAAATGGAAGTTTTGGAAACATTAAACCACATAAACTTTTGCGGCCTTTGGCTTATCACATTGATTATAATAATAATTAAACTTATCACTCAATATCCTAAAGCTTTCATTTTCATTATTTTTTTACCCAATACAATGGGTGGACCTTGAACAATTTTATGTGGCAGTCAATCAGAACTTTCAATAAAAGTTTATTTTACATGTGTATTTTTCAAAGAATATGGATAGCTATTTATTAAGCTATGACAACTTACGAGCTATTAACTTCTCTGTAATTTGAGATAAATTTTTTATATTTCAGTACTACATTACTTGGATTGTTTAGTTTTTTGAGATTTGAGTACGGTAATTTTTAAAGATTTTTGAAAAAGGTTATTAAAAATTAATTAAAATGAATACTTGCTACAATTATATTTTCATGTTAATAATATAAAAGATTTGATCATTACGAGACGCAATTAAAAGGTGTCCATGACACCTTTACTGTATTTGTAAAGTGAAAACCTTTTTTAAGATTAAAAGGATATTTTAAGTTATCACACCTAGTATTTTTTCATCGCATTCTTTTGGTGATTTTTTACACATTTTTTGTAATAATCATGTAAATACAATAAAAAAACATAATATTTTCATTCAGTTTTTGATGTTTATTGAGCTTCGTTGAGAAACCATCCTTCAAAAAATGTACATATTAGCTATAATGCTAATTAACAGAAATGGATTTATTCAAAATTGTTGGAATGGTTTTAACAAAAGAATACATTTAAAATATCGAGTAAGGAAATAAAGTATGATTAATGGGTGTAAAACTCAACATTTTCTTAAAAAATAAGATCCTGCATCCTGTATTATAGCATTAAATGGTCTTATATTTTTATCTGATATCGATCACAAAGTATTTAATTTGCCGGTAAGTCATAAGGAAATAAAATTTTTGCGTGTGTTTGCTGTAAATTTAAATCATTCTTTTAGTTGGAGTATGGTCAAATCAATCATGATTCATTAGAAATACGGGCTTTGAACGATCGGTATTGCTTCTTAGTGAACAAATTAATTTAGTAATAAAACAACCCATACAACAATAGATAATTATTTTTCATATGCCTATACGACTTTTTATTAAACTATATCCGCTTTCAAGTGGAGCACGTGGGAGACCGGTGGAGCTTATCTCCACATCAGATTTTATACGAAAACTGCTTGTTATTAAGTTGATTCACCTTTCCTTTTAAGCAGAGAATAACGGTGGAAATAAATGGCTAGGATAAATCTAGTATGTAGTTAGCTAATCGCTATGGCTACTATTTGAAAATTGCTTAATTTCTGATAATAAAACAAATGAAAACAGAAACAATTATTTTTTATATAAATGATACTAACAAAGATATTATGCTGATTGCTATCGCTTCTAGAAAATGCTCTGAACTTTCGCAATGCTATAGGAAGTAATAAATACTTATTTTCGATGGTTTCGGCGGTAACTTTGTGGAAGTTCATTTTAATATAAAATTTAAAAAATAACTTTGATTATTCCACGTATTGTGTAACTAACTGTGACACGTGTTTCGCCTCTTTCAGAGGCATCGATAGTAAAGTCTGAAGATGCCTCTGAAAGAGGCGAAACACGTGTCACAGTTAGTTACACAATACGTGGAATAATCAAAGTTATTTTAAATTTTATATTAATAAATACTTATTTAGTTCTCCATTATTTTCTATATTTCTTCTATTTACCCAAATATTAGCAATATTAAATATTTAGTTACCATGAAAAGAAAGTTTCCTTAATAAATTATATCTGGAAGCTATTATGTATCAGCGCCACCGGTCAATATTCGCCCAATACAAGTGTTAATGTCTGCACTACTTTGAGCTCTGTGTGACAGATAAATTAATATATTATTAAATTTCAATAAATAAATTGGAATATGGTATGGTCGCTCATCGCGAGCATTATCAACTGATCAATCGATCAGTAAATAAAGTTCACTTCCATCGGTTGATAATGCCATCGATGAGCGAAAACGGCTTGAATCTATGTCAGATTATAAGTGGAATTATTACTAAGCCATGACCTTGACAAAAGTGATTAATAAATATGTTTCGATTTTGTAATTTATACGTTAATATTGTTACCGAACTATACTAATTGCCCAGAAGTCTCTTTATGACAAGATAAAGTTTTATTATAATAATCCACTGTATATTTATTTATATTTAATTTTATTTAGAAAACAAAAAGAACAAGGACAGGACATATTCTTAAATGATGTTTTTACTAATAATGAATTCAAATATAGTATAAAGCCATAATATATCTATAGCTGAGCATTTTTGAACATTATTTTATCCAAGGCAAGGAATAATAATATATTTTTCGATGTGACAATAATATAACTATTAATTGTATAGGTATATATTATATAGAAATGCATTTTGCGATCACAATAGAATATTTTGATGGAAACATATCATTAAAAACTAAATTTATTTATTATGTAGTAACCGATTCGAACAGGCGGTCGATTTGACAATATGGTAGTTAGAGACTGTTAATTATAATTAATATCCATAAAAATTTGTTCCGGCATCGATATCTTATACAGCCAACCAAAAAAAACTCAGTATGAAATCGGAATTTTATCTGTTCGTTTTTAGATAGATTAGTATCTCACCGCTGGTTGACGGTACACTTTTCATCATAAATAATAATTATTGTAATAAGGACCTGCCTCCTGTTACGCAATGAAAAATGATCTTTTTAGTTGGTTTAATCTAGGTTAAATACTGAACATTGTACACTGAAAAGATACAAATCAAAACATTTCAAATGTCATCAGTTAACTAAATATCAAATTTGAATAGTTTGAATCAACTCGAGCACTTCAAGCACTTTCAAGAAAATTCAGTCGAAATTCTTAATTAACTAAATATAAGTTTTTAAGTCAAATTGAATGCTGAGTTTTATTTTTACAGCTTGTAATAATGGAATGGTTGGGCAAGAATATGATTTGGGGCTTTCTGTAACCCACAGATAGGGAAGGTATAAATGAAATTGATATCATAGTTATCATATTTTAGTTGAGCTGGACAAAAAATAAAGAATATTTTAAAAAATAGAAGCGTTGAAAAATAAACGAAGCAAGAAAATGGCAACAAAGAAAAGATTTTTTTAAATAACAAGTTTTATGATCGCTTAGTTTGATAACAAAACAGCGAGTGCATTATTTGAACTTTTTGAATAAAAGATTAATTCTATTTAAAGCTTATTTTTTTTTTGTAATACATTTATTTTAAAACATGGTACCGTCTTCATTAAAAATAGCCGAATCCATCTCTTTCGCCAAGTCTATAGAATCATGTGATCTATATTTATACTTGCTATACGAATTAAATTTAGCATTTATTTCGATTACCCGATTAATTATCCGGTTATCATCAAGAGCTTATGTCGATCTTGAATACTTTTTATATACTCGGCAAAAGATGAATTGAATTTAAAAATAGAGTTTCCTGTGATATCACACGATATTAAAATAGAAATATATAAAATATACATGTAAAAAAAATGGAGTTATTCTCTCATATTGAGGTTAGAATCAGTGTGATAAATAGTACATTAAAGTTATATGATAAAATACCAACATATTAACATTAATAATTTAAAAATTTAACATTGATACCGCCATATGTGTAAGGTCATCAGAACTCTCTCGAACGGTCTAATTGTCACCTCAGTCTATGAGTTAAACCAATATCAAGACATTAAATTCAGTCTAACATGCCCTATATTGAAATCTAAAGCGATCCAATATAGGGTAAGAAAAAAACCGTTAAATTTTGAAATGGAACAAGCGACATCCAGGTGCAACGACACCTGAGATAGGTATGGAGCAGCGTTCTCGCTCTAACTATCGCTCTATCTCTCTCTCCCTTAAATCTTTGCTAAAGCGACATCCAAGCGCAACGACACCTGAGATAGGTATGGAGCAGCGTTCTCGCTCTAACTATCGCTCTATCTCTTTCACCCGGTAAGATACGTGGTATTTCACGCAGCCTCTAAATGGTACAGTGGACGCAACTCCCGCTCCACTCAGACCACCTTTTATGGAGGCGTCGCTCGCTACAACCGAACGATATGGGGCACATAAGAGCGCGTTTTAAATTCATTCGGTCTGTCAGGTTTCTACGGTAACTTGGGTGTGCACTATTTTTTAACTTGGTCGACGGCCCTAGCCGCGCCATAATTAAGGAGTTGGAATAGTTGCCCTCTGTTCCGGGAAACCTTCCCAGTCAGAGACTAGAGCTCTGGGAAGCACCTTGCGAGTTGTAAATCTTGGCGAAAGCCAAGTCTTGAGCGGTGTCACCAGACTCGAAATCTTCTTCTCCCCCTGGAATCCGCTATTCCCAGATCCTAAAACCGGTACCGCGAAATCGCCAATCGTACTGGCTGCCAACCGTTGGCTATAATCGTCGCCATATAGCCGTCGCCTATATAATCGTCGCGCATCGTTTGGTCTTGGTCTTGGTCTTGGTCTTGGTTTAAATTCTTGAACAGTAACTTCTAGTATTTTCTTAATGTAACTTCATGTAATAACTTCTTGTATTTAATTTATAAATAAATGTGCGTGCTTTGCACTATTGTTTGACACTTTGAGATAGTTTCACTGAGCATCCTATTTTCCATATCCTATCCCTAATCCCTATCCCCTAGAGTGACGGACAGAGGTTCCCTCTCATTTAACGAGGGAGACCGAATCCAAGTCGTCTCAATTGGCGCCCAACGTGGGGCAGCGTGGTCCCAACGTCAAGTGCATTGCTCAAGATTGACGCCCAGTGACTTGGGACCATCGAAGTTTGACAACTCGGTTACTCCCACTTTCTCATGCTCTAAAGATTTCAATCGGTCCAGATTATTCGATCTGGTGGCGCCCTTGTTTTAAATTCTGTGTAATAATTTAAGTGTCTTTCGTAATAATGCGAATGTTCGCGCGTACTTCACGGCGAAGCTGACAATAATAATATCTGTGCGTCGTTCATAAACGCGAACTATCGTGAATGTACATCACGGGAAAATCATTAATAACGATTTTATAGTTGTCCATTAATAATATTTGTGTTTTCTGAGACATGAATATGTCAAAGTTAATAATAATAATGTGTTTGTTCTTAATAATGCGAATTTTCGCGCGTGCTTCACGGCAAAGCCGATAGTGAAAATAGCAGTATTTTGTGTGTTTAATAACAACTTTTACGTAATTTTTCATTACTTGATAATGTTTGAAATAATAATAAAAACAATGGTGTTTCGATCGTTAACAACCAAACACGCAGCAAAAAACAAATTGTTGTGATAGCTACCGAATGCTGAGGGTAGTCAGCCACGAAGGTAACGAGGAGTGTACCAGGATGTGAGGGAGCAAAATAGCATGGGATTAAGCCATAGAGGACTCTGCAGCAACCTGTACGCCTCACGAAGACGACTGGGGAGACGGCGTCTCCACCATACCGGTATGGACGGATAGTCAGTCACAGCGAGATTAGGGAACCTGGAGAGGGCACTGGCCAGACAAGCCGTACAGCCTTGGTCGAGGGTCTCCCAACTGTAGGCCCTGGAAGTGGCTCTCAGGCTACTAATCCTCCCCGCTAAGGGACAGTGATCATCCGCGCCTACCACGATGACCCAAGGACGGGCATCACGGAGCCAGGACCAGGGGAACCAGCAGCCGCCTTCAAACCTGGGGTAGTGACGGCGCGACGTAGTGGTCTACGTCCATCGGTGCCGGGCCTACTCCACCGGAGATTGCGGTGCGTGGCGACCAGTGGTCCCGCAGCACCAATATTTGGAAATCAGTCGTCCAGTCAAGGTCGTAGTTCCTGCAGAAGACCTAGCTTGCCACCACAGACCTTCACCGAAACCTCGCCAGCCCAAGGCGACACATCAATTGTTTGTTTTAACGACTTCGTGGCGTCGCTTATACGATCTGGTTTATTCGTGTGATTTTTGTTTGTTAAAATGTGTATGTTTTGATTTCACTATCACCTCTGTGCTGTTAGAAAAATTCCGTTATTTCTTTGAAAAACAAATATGTTTCCAACTTAAATTAACGTTAAAATATATTTTTATGTTTTCAAATCCAACTTCTTTGATTTTTAATCACGAATTGGAAACGTGATCGTTAATGTATGGTTTCCTTTGATGTATAACTGGTTTACGATTTTTTTATTTTTTGGTTTGATGTATGTTTTAACTTTTGAGTTAGTCACCTAACTTGTGTAATGTTATACTCAAACTATGCTTTGAAATATTATGTATCCTTTCAACTTGATGTACCACGGTCCTTCAGACAGTAGTTGTATTTTTTGAATTGTATAAAAAAAAAAAACAATTTGTTTTGTGTGGTATGTGTTTGTTATTATATTGTTGTTTGCGAGACCATTGATTGAGGAAGACGTCCGAGATAGTCGCTGATTATCAGAAGTAGGGGAATTTTTGATACCGCCTGATATTGTAGGTCATCAGGACTCTCTCGAACCATCTTATTATCACCTCAATCAATGACAATAGGACCTAAACAATTAATATAACGCGAATAAATGCATTCAAATTGTATTAAATACTTGTAACCGACTCATTGCGACGGCTTCGCAGTGATTGGTTGAATTCAGCTCCGGCCAGAATGCGTTGCGTTGATTGGTCGAGCTGTCTATAGAATCACGGAATATAAATGTGGCTGTCAAAAAAATAACCGCGAAGGAGCCAAGTCGTTATCCGAACTCTACGGTCGTCTCCGCTCCTGCCTCGGCAGGCAGAGGTAAATTTATTCGTTTAGGCCTGTTGATCCTGTTATAATTGTAGTTGTAATTGCAATTGTATATCTGTGTTTTTGTAACCGACAATCAATATTGTGATAATAAACTCGCCAACTCTGGGATAGAGTTTGGCCAAGAGAAACCGATTGAAATCTATACAGAGATACCTTTCCTCCCATCCTATCCCTAAGTTCCGTCTCCGAACGCCGTGGAAGGATGCTGGCTGACGCCAGTCAGATGGAGAAGGAACCCTGGTCGTCTCAACATGAACATTTTTTTTCACTGAGACAAAAGAAAAATCGTTTAGTTTGTAAATTAATAATTACAAATTTATTGATACATAATGGTGGTTCTTACAAAAGTTTAATGAAAAATATGTGTACATTTAATAATTCAATATCATTTTTTTTTTGTTTCCGATCTTTGTGATAATATCATTTGCTTGAAGTTGAGTATTAAATAAATATGATAACGATTTATTTAGGTCAAAAAGTATAATATATTAGAATTTAGTGTAAAGCAATTCCATTGTTTAATGTCAGCGAATATTGAAGTCATTAACAGTTCAAGCTTAAATGGTGATAATGTGGACACGATAAATCTAGCTCGTGCCACTGGCTTAATTGTTATTATCCGTATAGACAGCATCATTGCTTTTTTAACAGTGGCCGCCAACTTTTTTTGCGACACACTGGCGTGCGCTGTGTATCACATTATTTTGTTAATTTATGTCATGCTTCCTAAAGTATATATCTATTCTTTACAAAGCGTAAGGGAATAGAACAGTGGTTCTCACGTTAAGTTTGGCTGTGGTCGCATTAGGAACACCAATGGTCCTTCGAAAATGTCTGATGGCCGCACCAAATTTTTGTGTTGAGTCTTTTTTGTCAAAACACCTAAACATGTATGTGTTTGAGTTTTTTCCGACTAAAAATTCTTGATGCACAATACAATACATACAAAATTTTGCAGTGTCTTTGTTGACAAATTAACTTGTAAAACCCCATTTTTACTAAATATCAATATTAACTATGAAGCTGTTGATGGCCGCAGAAAAATCCTCTGGTGGCCGCACATGAGAACCACTGGAATATAAGCAACGTTTTGCGTGCATGTCAGACAGTGCTCCACAATGCAAACACAGACGGTCCTTTACTTTGGAACATTCTACTTTCACAAAATTTTCTATTTCTGCATAAAAATTTACAACGCTAGCAAAAGCTTGTACTCAAATAATTAAAGATCAGTACCGTGCAGCTATGTATCGAGCTAAGTAAGTGAGGAGTAAATTCTTTTTTTTTTCTGATCGTATAGCGTTATGGAAGGTGGCTGTGAACAACGGCTGCACACACATAGCATGAGGTGGTGGGACAACCAACTAACTCACTTAAATAAAGGGTATTTCAATAGGCACGCTGAAAATATGTTACTTTGTCCTGCTGAGTAGATTATTCATTGTTTAGTGGCCAAATTTGAGTCAACCAGTTTGGTAAATAATCGGCCAACACCTACCTGTACGTCATCAAAATACAATATCTGGTGAAAACATTGCTGCTGTGTGTGAAAGTGTACAGGAAAACCCAAGGCAGCTTATTTCTCGTTGTTCACAAGAACTTGGCTTTTCTGCGACTTCAACTTGGCGAATTTTGAATCGGGCCTTATGTCTGCACCCGTATAAAATCCAACTTACCAAGGAACTTCAGGTAAACGACCGCAGACAACGCCTGATTGGGTTCTGGAGCAGTTGGAAGTTTACCCAAATTTGTCAAAAAAGTCAACTTTAGCGACATGGCCCATTTTATAATGAATGGATATTGGCAGACATTTGATGCTATATTCCATATTTAATGCCGTAAAATATACTTACAAATGAAATTAAAATTTAGTCGAAATCTCACAAACAACTTGTTTTATTTACATTTCAAAACTAAGCGTCCTTATTAAAAGACCCTATATATAATTGCTTAGTAGCATATATCATATAGAGTTGTAGTTGTAATATCTGAGATTTACATTAAATAAAAATTAATTTTGATTATTCCACGTATTGTGTTCACGTTCCACCTCTTTAATGATGCTTCTCAAAGAGACACAACACGTCTCACTATTTGTCACACAATACATGGAAAAAATTAAGATATTTTTATTTTATATTAAAACATTGTTTACGGGCCCTATGAATTACTTCGGTAATTAACATGCCATTTCACACTTTGACAGAAGCTCAAATGTGTGCACTCCGCAATCATTGTTTTAAAATGAACTTACACAAACTAACCGCCGAATTGATCGAAAGTATGAAACATCTTAGCTTTAAATAGCCAACACTCGTCACTACAATATTTATTTTTTTAACATCACGAAAATGTTGTCAACCTCTGTTCTAAGGAACAATACGTTTTCTTGTGAATAAATTTTAAATTTAACGCAGGTGTGCAAATTATATGAAAAAAAAAACACTTTTGAAAGGCAAACAATTTTGTCTTTATCACAGTTCTCACAATATTTCCTAGAAAATAAAATATAAACCAACCTATTTTTTTTTGCTTTTTATATCAGATTTAAAAACCTTAGTATGGGTTCAAGGACAATATATGTATAAAAAACCAAATTAATATTGTGGATAATTTTTTATTGTCATATGTATATATTTATTTTAAATTTTATAAAGAGAGTGCGTTAATTACGTTATAATAATCTATAACTATTTCACTAAGAGTAATAAATTATTCATTTATCAATCTTAAAATAAAGATAGACAGTGGCAATGAAGTCGTTACATTTATAATAATTACCGTTTACAAATTGAACTGGTTCTTTACAATATAGGATAAAAAATGAGAATTCTTGTTATTATAGTTTATTACTCTCTTGACGTAATAATAATAATTATTAATGCAAGTATGCTATTTTGGAAAATTTCCACAGCTGATAATCTTGTATGAGAGCAAAAAAAATATGTAAAAACAAGATCTGCCACCTACCTACAATTAAATAAGTGCACCATTAGATAATTTATTTAAAATAAAATGATAGAAGTGAAAGGGGGATTCGAGAATTCGTGATGCAAGATTTTATAAATATATCATGGGTCTATTTTTAAACTTTCATTCGGCATAACGGTAAAGCTTCCGTCTTATTATTAAAGTCATATATACTTTTGATGGATTCGGCTGTAGCTTTGTGGAAGTTCATTTTAATATAAAATAAAAGTAACAATTCTAACCTGGGTATTCTTTTACAGACAGAAACAAATGTTCGCCACATTAAGGTGCATTTTCAGACTTACTATTGCAAGGCTGCTTTAGTGATAAGGTAACTATTGATTCTCCCTGATGAGTCCCTCTTCCTGCGTCCATTAAAAAAAGACAAATCCCAACGTCCATTTTGTACACGTTGAAGAGATTAAGTTTAGTAATATATATTGTTGATAGTTATTTCGGCTTACATCCTCGTCAGAACTATTCTTAAACTGTCATTAGTAAACTAATTATCACAGCTATCAACGATTTATCTTATATATAAAACTAAAAACTTTGCGTATTTATGTCTGAATGGGGCTGTAATTCTATCTTTTGCATTGTTGGTCATTTTTTTGCCATAAAAACGAATATGAAGTTGATAACAGTATGTTTGAATTTTGGCGGCGAAGACATTTAGTCAAAATGTAATAAATTAGTCTTCTACTGAACTCGAACGCTTTTATTATTAATAATCCAATGTTTATTTACGATGAAGGTATTATTTGGCATTTCTTTGACAGCAAATTAAATTTTTCATTGAATTTGGACATTTTAATGGGCGAGAATGGGCCAATTTAAAAATTAAATAAAGTTTGTGATTTTATTTTTGCTCTATTTTGGATGTTAGATTTTTGTGATATAATTATTTCGAAAATATAACATTATATTAATTACCATTACTTTAGTCCAAACTTTTTAAATTCTTCCATGGTTGTATGGTTTGAAAAGAAAGAGATGTACGGGGCACCCTTTTCAACAAAGGTATTTAATGAACTCTAATATCGTTTAAAAAGTTCTGAAATCTAAGTTAATGACACATTTTTTAATTTTACACTATGTCATTTATTTCCAAATGTACTGAAGTTGATAACAGTATGTTTCGGACAATTGTATGAAAAAGGCTTTCAAAAAAGAAGTATTGCACGCCAAAAGTCGCATCAATATTAATTTCCAGTAATGGCGGTTCAACGTGTTGTTATGTTGGGAAAAAAAGTTTCTGCACTTGGCAGTTCTTTAGAGACCAGGAACATTTGAATCACAGAAAATTATAAAGTCGAAGTGAAGGAAATAGGTAATTCGTCTGGTTAAACATAGTGATAGATATGTAGTTATTTTTTTCATTCAGTTCCAAGAGAAGGACCAAGATTTGCATGTCAACTCGACTTGAAATGGTGCTGTCTAAAGATGTTGAATTGTATGAATAAAACTGCTATTTTTTTTAATCTATGGCCTATATATTTAGCGTAGCAGAGGCAGCGGTGTGGTACTTACACCACAACGCTGCCTCTTTGAAACTCACAATGCTATAAAATAAAATTCGGAAACACTTAATATATGCTTATTAAAATAGACTTAATCTATTTTTTTCTTGTATGATATCTAACTGTGAGTGGTGTAGGAATTTATGCATATTACTTTTTCTACGTACAGTCAAAGTCAATGCACTCTTTATTCATTAAAATGTAAATACAATTCGGTAATTAGTTGTTTACTTTTTAAATAATAGTCATATATCAACTCTTTTATGCTGTTTGAAATTAACAAACCTGTTTTACAGGTGGTGGCAATATATTGCATTTGTTTTTAATATCACAATTACTAAGGAAGTGATTGATATATGTTTTATTTTGCTCTTCAAACATAATAAGCAGCTTTAGATGAATATTACGCAACGAATGATTAAGAAGGCGAAACTAAGGTCTAATTATTGCATTGCAACTGTTTGTCAATCAAAAATCAAATAATTTGCATGCAAAGGATTTAGTACGTCGGCTTAATTTCAGTATTCAAATTGTGTTTCAAGGCGACGTAACTGTGTTTGTTGCAAAATTAGAATAAGAATTTTTCTAGATAACTTGTTATGGTTAAACACTTTAAAAAGTTGCAGACTAGACATCGGAAATATTGTTGGAGCTAGATCCGTGCTTTCTAGCCGGATATAAATTCTTGGGTCTAGGACAGACATGCCCAAAACATTGGCCCACGGGCCATATTTAGCCCAATTGAAAGTTGTGTGTGACCCTTTCGGCATACACTTTACATTTGTCCTTGGTAACATACATTAAAAATGAATGACTTAGTTTGTAACGACTTATTGGAATTTTTGCTTCGGTGTAAGATTCCGCCGCCAGACAAAATCAAAAATATATCATTGAAGATAAATTTCCGAAATTAATACAATCAGCAATGTGCATTGTAGCTGCATTTGGCACTACATATCGCTGCGAGCTATTTTTCTCAATGTTAAAAATCGTTAAATCGAAGTGTCTAAACCAGTGATCTCCAAACTCAATAAGGATGTGAGCTACTTCCCGAAATTGAAATGGTCTGATGATCCATATATACACGTATGGAAGCAAAATTAGGTTTCTGCCAAAAAAGTATTTTAGAGAAAAAAAAAACTTTAATGCCGTTAAATTCAATGCAAAATTTGTATTAACCCTATTTATAGTGTTAAAAATATACTTTGTATTTTAAAATCTAGTCATTTTGCCACACTTTTTTAGATATTTAAATTATAAATGTTGATATTGTTGCATTTGCTTAAAAGACTGTTGTTTTTGCGTCCTAGCATTTTATCCTAGCAAATTTATAAATATGGTTAAATATCCTACGCGAGCTACTAAAAATGCAACCGCGAGCTACCTGTATTTCGCGAGCGACCGTTTGGCAATCACTGGTCTAAACAGTTTGACTGATGAAATTTAACTAATCTACTGCGATGCGTGACGTCCAAATTATCGGTCGACATTACAAAATATATGTAAAGCAATTATATAATTATTTTAAGTGTGAGTTGTTTGCTTATTATCATTTTCAAATATCATATAATATTTGAGGTTTAAAATATGTAGGTGTAGCCCATCAGAGATAATATTTTTTATTTGGCCCACCAAGTGATTTCAGTTGGGCATCCCTGATCTAGGATGAGTGTTCGGCTGGCTAAAGATCCTATACAACAGCCAGAATTACTAACAACCTAAAAACTAAAATCCAATGAATAAGATCAGTGTTTCCCAAACTATGTTACACGGAACACCAGTGTTCTGTCGAACCTGAATAGGTGTTCCGCGACAATTTGGAAAGGTTTTATACACTGCAACATATTTAAAGATCTTTTACTTCAAATTGAGAGTCAAGCGATGATCAATCTCCACTAATATTAATGTCGTCAAGTATTTAGGTACAGACGGCGGACCATTTTTTCTCATACCGTGCGCATGAAATAGATAGGGTTAGTGTTTTTAGTAGACCAGCTGATAAGTCTTGTTAGCTTAACGAAAGTTGCAAAGATTGCCAGAACGGTAAGCCGCGCTAGTAAATATTGTTAGTAAATAAGCTAAGTGTTCCGTTAAATTTTCTGGGTATGCGGAGTGTTCGCTTGCTGAAAATATTTGGGAAACCTTGAATATGATAGATAATCTGACTGACGCTCACACACAGGCTGTGGATTCAGAGTTGGAGCCGATTCCGTTTTTATATCCGGAATCCGGAACCATATGTGACTGTCCTTGAAACGGTACGGATTGGAAGCTTTAAACCTGTTACATTTCAATGAACTTAGCAAAAATTTATTGTTGTCAAGCATATTCGACTAGCGAACCCTTAACGCTACCGGAAAGATTTATTTATGTTGGTAAATTATGGATATATGGTCACGGGACAGAATTTTTGTAAAGGTTTATGAAAAACTAGTATTGCTACCCGGCGTCGCTTGGACTAAGCGACCAATACTTATTTAATGTTATATCATTCGAAATAATTATATCACAAAATCTAACATCCAAAATAGAGTTAAAATAAAATCACAAACTTTATTTAATTTGATGACAGTCCCATTCTCGACCATTAAAATGCTAAGGAAAAAATCTTAATTTGCTGTCAAAGAAATGTCAAATAATACCTTCACGAAAATAATAAACATTATTTTTAATAATAAAAGATGGGAAAAGTTCAGTAGAAGACTAATTAATTACATTTTGACTAAATGTCTTCGCCGGTAAAAATTCAAACATATTTTCTTTCATATTCGTTTTTATGGCAACTTGCAACAACAATGCAAAAGGGAATTACAGACCCACAGACATACATACGCCGTTTCGGCTTAATATATAAGATAAGCACATTCAATGAAATGAATGTGAGGCTTACGATTTTTTTGAAATGTTTCTTCTTTTATTTTTAAATTTATTATAATAGAAGATCCTAAAGAATACTTCGCAATTAGTATGAAATCGAGTTGTTTTAATATACAGGAACAAAAATGCAACCACAAACTACACAAATAGGGAGGGGGTGTACGCCAGAAAGTTTCATGGAAGTGTAGTAGAAATTTGTAAAAATTCAATATCAATTTTGGGGGAGGGGGGGTTTGGCGGGTGGGGTTTGGGGGCCGGGTATTCAAAAACCTTCGAAGGTGTGAACTCGAAAAATTCATGAAGTTTAAAAAGAAAATTGGGGTGGAGGTTGGAGGTGGTTGGGGAGGGGTTGGTAGGCCAGAAACCATTGCGGGAGTGTACTCAATGAATTTGTAAAGTTTCACATCGATCGGTCGAGCGGTTTAGTAGTCCATAGCGGACATACACACAGACATTCATTTTTATATATTGACACCGCCTTATGTGGTAGGTCATCAGAACTCTCTCGAACGATCTATTGTTCACCTCAGTCAATGAGTCAGTCGATATCAGGAAATAAATTCATTCTTATAATAATCTATATTGCAATCTATAGCGATGCAATGTAGAGTTATTTCAATTTCTCTTATCTCTTGACGCCCGACAATGCATGTGCTTCATAAAAAGTTCGTAAGGCGATAAATAACCCATCATCGGCGGGCGCATGTGTTAACGATTTTTGAAACGGCCATTGTTTTTTATTTCTAAAGTAACCGTTTGTTTCATACAGCAGTGAGAGATTGGACGGCATTGAGAATGCACAGGCCCAATCCTCTCCCTAAGAATTAAATTCGAGTCAAATTCCTGATATCTTCTTCGCTATCGTATTGTGTGTTGTATAACGTCTGTGTAAACTATAAACAATTAAATAATAGATGCTAACCGCAACCACATAACGCTTTGAGATCGTCTTTTCTTTATAAGAGTGCCATGTTTCTCCTACTCCGTCCCCAAAATCCCTCTTTCTGAGTGTCGGATAGGAGGCTCCTTCTCGATTACGAGGGTTTTGGAATAAAGGTGTTCTCAATATATAGATTATACTATGAAATGAACTAAAGGTGGATTGAGATACCTCTATTTGTTTTATAACTCTTCTTATGATTTCTTTGGATAAATGTGTCAGTAAGTCGCCAATCTATAATTCGAAATGTTCTTAGATATGTGAAAATTAATTATTTACTTTAAGTTGAATAAATTGTGCTGTCTTTCAGTTATCTATAAATAAAATGTCTCAAGCTTAGAAGCGTATTTCTTACGTCTGACCGTTGGGGTGGTATTTATCTCAGATGCACGATATATATGTACATATACGTATATTCTCTAAAAAGTACTAAAATAGATACATATGTACGTTCCCAAATCCACTGCAAACATTCAAAAAATATCTTAACTAAAAAAATGTGAGCATAATATAGATATCTTATATAACAGACTTTTGCAAGTATCATTGTTTTGAAAATAGCAGCACTTATTAAATTAAAATGATTATGTACATAGGTATAGTTAATATAGCATAATTTTTATGTGAGGATTTGTGCAGTTAAGTTGATTTTTATGTTTATTACCCATAGATTAATATCAGTTTTGTAGAACAAACATTACAACGGATATGGAAATAAAATATTGTCGAAGGTCAAAATATATATTACGTATCATAAACTATTTTATTTTGTAGGCTGGTCAATTAATAATTATTGGTTGATTAAGCATAGTTAGCATCCACCTGCCAAATATTTAGTTTTAAGGCAGTGATGCACAGCGTTTTTGGCAGAAGGGCCGGCTTATCAATTTGCAGGTTGTCCAAGGGAGTTTATCTCAGCATATGTTTTTCTACGAGAACTGCTTGTAACTCAGTTGCTCAACCTCTCTTTTTAGAAGAGAGTAGAGATGGAACGGTTACGAGGACTAGGGCAGGACTAGTGGTTGGCTAATTGCTGTCGCTCTTTGGGTTCGGGAAGGTGAGATTTTTAACAACACCCATTGCCTCTGAGCAGAATGGAATTATCGACTGAAAAAATCTGCTCGTACCGGGAATCGAACCCGGGCCCGACACGGTAGCCAACGACGTTGACCACTGCGCAACGGACCGGACAATGCTATTAAAATGACTATTTTAACTATTCTAATAAAACTGAAAAAATATACTAAAAACTTATTCGAAATTTTTTTTTACGCTTTAAGAATACATTTGTAGGAAATTACATTTTTCTGAGATCGTAGTTTTCCGATTTCATTCGAGACATTTTCGACTGTAAATTAAACTCGTATGGCAACTAGGCGTTTAAACTATATTTTTAAGGTGTTCACTATCAATACTTGGTGGAATGGTATTATAATAAAACATTTTTAGTACTTATTCGGAATGAATGTGCGGTACTTATGTATGTGGAATAACTACTAAAAATATTTTATTATTTTTATTTGTTTGTTTAAATTATAAATATCTTAAAAGTCCTTTTTATTTTTTATATTGCTTATACTATAATATGATCATGACCAGATTTGCTTATTTAGTTTTTCACCTAGAATTGACAATTTACATTATTCGAGTAATAATACTTTCGAATCATAAAAGCGGATACTTTGAAATCCATATGCTTGTTTAACATTGCTGTTATAAAATAATACCAGTCATTATTTTAAAGGCTTAATCATATTATGTAACCAGCAATAAATTATCTGAGCCACGGAGAAAGAGAAGCCTGTTTCTAATGATTATTGATAAATGAACTTGCATATAATAGCCTCACTAAATCTTTGTTATGACGTGTTGTAACCAAATACGACTTATTGGCGCTTAGTGTCCATTAAATTTTACGTTCGCATCAAAGACTACAAAGTTTTCATCATTTTTTTTTACGATTGCTTAGTTGATTACTTTTTAAGTATTTTTATATGGCTGCTCTCGCAAAGTTATCATTGGTTGTTTAAACATCTTTGTCATCGAGTATTTTTATTAAATAATTAACCTAAATTTTTTAGAGTTATTTGTTTGTTTATTTATTGCCATACGTATATTCAAGTTTATTTACATATTTTACACGATCTTTTTTTAAGTTAGACTCAAGCGTAAGTCAGTCATTCAAATCAACTATTGATAGGGAATGAAGACAGAAAAACGGGATAAGAAAAATTTAATCGTAATGGATAATGGTAGTCTTATTAGGTAAGACGAAAATATCTTACAAATTAAATTCGTTCGAATACAGGTTAATAAATCAATTAAAAAATCCGTAAATGAAAATTTTCCGTCCGAATGTGTTAAAAGAATTATCGTCTCAATATGTAACTGTGTATTAACATAACACTTTTTATGTCGTTCCAGGAACAGGTCACGGAAAGATATTAGTAAACATAGTCGATTCTGTTTTAAAAAATGGCATTGTATTTCCATACGACTTATGTAAAGCTAGAAAAAAATATTCCTCACTACGGTGTGGATTTGCTGTATTAATAAATGGTTATTTTCTCATCTTTAAAATCAATATACATAACTCAATACAATATCAGTTTTTCTTTTTCTTTTCATGCAGAACGAGATTTTTTTCTCAAGAAATACTTACCATATGTGTCAGATAGAAACTTGAAATGATTCTTGATTAACATTCTTATATGGAAAAATTAAGCTCCAGTATATCTGTGAGTTCCTTGCTTTCTCTCATACATAACTTAATTAGTTTGTATAGATTAAAAAAAGAACCATTTCTTGCCAATAACGATTTCACAGGAAAAACATTTTTTTTAATTGAACATGGAATATTAGAAAGTATGTATTGAACTTTTCGTTATAGTATTTGATAAACTAGTTTGCATTTGTGATATTTAGAATAGGTGACATAAATACCCTGGATTATTTCTTTGATTGTCTTAGGTATAACCAATGTTATGCTACGCAATATTTATTTTATCTTTGACCATGCCCACTTCTGATTCGAAGCTAATTGGCTACCGATTAAGACATTTGCTTGTGGGCGTTTTCATAACGCAACAATATGCCTATCGACCACAGGTTCCCAAATCCATCCACCCCCCGTACCCTTTGTCGTTTCATTTTATTTTGCGGAAAATGACCCCTCCACCAGCGTGGGTTATACTGATTTTTTCGAAGCCTGTTAACTTCAATGTATTACATAATTTGGATTCAAACCTTTTTTAAAAAGATAATGTCGTTTATTGAAAAAAAAAAATGTAAGTAAAAACTAATTGCAAATGAACCAAACGTGTCTTCAAATTAGGGAGATTTAGTGATCAGTCTCCACGTTCAGTGTTTTACAATTGATTTTTTCTTTTCGATAAATGATTGACAACTGAATTAAAATCCCATTCTCGGCGTATGAAAATCAGCTCTTATTTAAATATGATATCGAGTTCTTAAATTTCGCAGTATGGATTACTATTCCACTGAAGTATTTCAATATATGTCAAAAAATCGTCGAACCTGGTTTTAAGTCGTAAGGCGCAGTAGGCTCGTCGAGCGTACCTTACAGCGCTGAGTGCAGTCTAAATGTACTCCGCTCTGTGGAGCCCTATAAGCATCTCGTGGGCCTCCATTTTTCTCCCTCCCAAGGATTTCCTGCAAGGCTTTATATACCATTTCGGCAACCTATGCTGTAGATGGAAATGACAACATCTGTCACGTAACGTGTGGCCTTGATAATAATGTTGTGCGGATAGCTAAGATTTCAAATAAAAGCGTTATATTCGGCTCAATAATGAATATTCATTTTTGCCTTGACTCATATATTTAATTTATTATTTACTTAACATATATATAATTCCATGCGCCCTGCATGTCTAATTATATTGTATTTAATGAACTTTTTTCCGAAAAAGTGTCGAGAGAACATAACATACATTCCGAACGTGCATGGTGTTCTCAAATGAGAACAATAAAAAATAGAGCTACTATTTTTTTTTTTTTTAAGTAAAAACTTTTAATAAATTATAAAAGTTTGTTAACTATTTTTTTTGTTTCTCTTCAAATTGATTTTTTTATATATAACACACTATAAATATCGATAAACCGTAGCATCCATAAAACTGTTCGATTGACTTTCTCAAGCATGACATATACACACGAAATCTCAATGATCGGATCTAAAAACGAAAAAAGTTAAAAGCTAGGATATTGTTAGTCAATAAGGGCGAGAACCAACACTAAAAATTATATGGTTCTGACAAGAGATGTTAAGCTGTACTCCATACTCAAATGAGTACAGTATGCATTTAAGTGCTAAAATTCTCAATATATAACAGTCAGTTTTCTATGCCTTAGATATTTCAAATCATTTGTATTTATTATTTTAAATAACATTACGATTCGAGATTAACTTGATGAGAAAAAAATATATCACGCCCAGAATCTCAAATTTCAAAGTGAAACAATTAATATGTGATATTTAGCTTGCCAGAACTAAGTGGAATAATTTATTGTTGCTAAGCAACAGAATTTTCATAATATTTTTTGATTATTCAAATATGGATATAAGGTGACTCTCTTACAAAGTCTTCGACCCTAAGCTTTCTGATCACTTAGATTTATTAGTTTGATAGCAAAAGTGGACTAACATGAGAAATAGTTTGATTTAAATCAGCAAGAAAATTCAGCGTTAGATTCTAACGAAATTTGAATAAGGTTATTGCGACAAGCTATTCCGTGGTATTATACGATTTTTAATCCATAATCAAGGTCGCATTAATAATACGCATGATTGATTTGGTAAATATACAAGTGAAAGTTTGCTTATAGGCTTTTATTTTGAAATAATTGGTGTATTTGTTCTTGTTTTTTTTAATTATCCTTTCTGACTTACTTGTCTTATTAGGTAATAACTTGGTAGCATGTTCAATATGCCCCCTTTAGGAAGTGGTTGAGGCATACTCGGTAATGTATAGGCAACTATGTAGCTATAAATCAACGGTTCAAATAAAGTAATCATAGATTGCTTTAAAAAATCGTGTAATCGCTCGCCAATTATATATAGATTTAAAAAACCCGAGAAAGAAATTTCATAATAAGCAGTTAGGTACAAATGCTACATATAATTTGAATATTAAATAAGAATACATGTTTTTTAATTATATTTAATTGGCGTTCCAAAAGATTCCTGTGAACATGGTCAAATGCTTAATTTTAATCGGAGCAATACGGAAAAAAATATATATTTTTATTACTTCTTACAACTGGAAAACCTTTATTTAATTTAGTTAAAATTACGCATTTCAATATGGTGTGTTGCTATAATTATACATATTTTTTCGCGTAACCCTTTGGCCATTATCCTAACGTACGAGGAGGTTACGTTATTTCAAGGAAAATAAATTAACACGTATAGGTGTTTTTTATGTGTGTACGGCTGGATGGATAGATTTATCAACTGCATATTAGATATAACAAAATATTGTGCTGTTTAGTGCTTTATAGTGGGTATTTTTTCGCTATGTGGAGGGATTGAAAAAGTAAAAATATTCTTTTTTTTTTTCATAAATTTTTGAATATATCTAAGCTGAGGTCGGGATTTTCAGTACTCCATATATCGTGATTTCTTTGACGCATCAACATACATAGCAAGTAGGATTTTTTTCTTCGGCAGAGTAAACTAATTCACTTTTTTAATGGGAAGCTTAGTTATTAATTATAATTATGCTTTCGAAGAAAAAACAAATGAATTCATCAATTTTTAAATGCTTTCAGGTTTCAGGCTAAATTGCTATGTACATATATAGTTGATGGAGAACCTAGCCTAGTGTGTGTACATTTTTATACATTTGTTGGTGGTATTGGCATGACTATATTATTTTTTTGTATACAATAATATAATTTAACATTGAAGACTGTATCTTAAATCACAAAATTTTACACAGTGCCCGTTATCTATAATCATATTTAAATGAAAATAGCCACAAAAATATAAATATAAGTGGTTTATTACTTCATGCTAAAATAAAACATCAATAAAATGACATTGTTTTAAGAAAAGAGTACGGGACTGTGGTCGAGTGCTAAAATCGTTCACATCAGTTGCCGAGCTCACGTACTCGAGTCCCAGTTCGGGCAGTTTCATATTAAAATCGAATTATTGATTTTTATTCGAATATATGGTTGTCGGTTACGTCTAAAATTCTCTCCCACGCCCATCAGATCAGAAGCCCGCATTCGAAGCGACAAAGGATTATCTTGCCGCCAGTCCTATCTTTTTAGTAACAACAAGTTGTCGTAGAAATATTCTGTTGAGATTAACTCCATAAGAGTCCACATGCTACACATTGGGAGATGGTATGGATTAAAAAAAGTAATGCTTTCATAAAAACTTCAAATATCATGTAAATAATACAACATTTCGATTACTGTCTATAACCGGTCATTAATCTTCAAAGAAAAAGTTTATTTTGATATTTTAAAGCAAGTGTCTGAAATAACGTGTACTTTTTTCATGCCAAAAATTATCCATTGTATGATATGTTCAAAATAATTAAATTTTAATAGTTACGTTGGTGCATACAATGTATGTATGTATGTATGTATGTATTTCTGGTTTATTAAAATGCATTCATTACGCAGTCTTAAATAATCACCTCAAAGAAAGTAAGTGCATATTTAACCAAAAAAAAATGATTACAATTGTCGGTCCCTGTGGTCTAGTGACAAGTGCTTTGTCCTAGCGATCTGGAGACCTGGATTCAATTCCCGGCAAGGTCAGATTTTTTCAATTGAAAAAAAAGAGATCTTGGGGTGGGTGTATGTTATTTATCGTTGATTTTGTACACATGCGATGATTCATTACTTATCATCCAGTTAATCTCGTATGACTTTCACAATTAAGAATATTTGGCGCATTGGAGTAAGCTGTAATGCCAAATATTTTTTTCAAATTTTTAAATAAAAATAAAAATAAAAAGCAAGGAGAGAGTGGGAACTATTAGAGAATCCTAGATACCTTTGCATATCATTCATTCATATTTCAAGCACCATTTATTAACTAGTTAGATTTTTTACTGTTGCTCCTGAGACTCTCGCGGCAATCATTTAAAAGTTTTCAACGCTTCTGTGTTATGAGATGCGTTCACTAAAATTGGCTGTAAATCCGTGGCAAGTAGAACATTCAGAGCTAGCAATAATAGAGATTCAGATATATGATATATAATAGTGGTCCCCAACCTTTGTACACCTGTGGACCGGCTTAAAAAGGAAAAAAATCACGGACCACTAATACTGAAATAAATATGGTTTTTTATTTCATATTTTTTTAATAAAATTTTTTGACTGAAAGTGCTTGGTGGAATTTCAATATCAAATTTGTTGAGTGAAAAAACTTTTTTCGCCTCTTTACATGCCATGTAGCTGCTCTCATTTGACTCCAAGCATGCGATTTAAATCGACAAACTCAACTAGCATGAAAAGCTTTGATGTATTTTTTCTTCACTCAGTCACTCACTCAGTATTTTATGACCATGCGTGTAATGCAGTCTCATGATCATATATTTATATAAATGTAGTGAAAATGATTCAATTTGTTTTCTTGTACATTTACGTATCGGGATGAAGTATTATAACACGATCTTCTATGCCAAAGAAGATTGTATTACAATACTTAGAATCTGTCTTTTTAATCATTCACTTATGTACGATGCGCATGATTTTAGATAGCAAATACATATGTTCACACTCTTTTTAAGTATACATCTATCTAGCATATCAGTACATTGGATGTTCCTCAAAGCTCAGTGTTATTTCTTCTCAACTTTTTTACCTTCTGCAGCAGTGATGCACAACATTTTTGGGAGAAGGGCCAGCTTATCAATTTTTAGATTTTTCGAGGGGCGTGTGGGTGAAAGTTACTAAATTATCGATATTTTTAGTGTATTCAATTGCAAATTTTATATTGTTCTTCCATCGTCCGTGAAAAATTCTGAATAAAAAAAGGTGATTGATATTTGTCATAGTGGGCCGCATGATATGACACTTCAGGTCACAGGTTGTGCATCACTGATCTACAGTTTCTACATGTATTGTTTATTTCATCTTTACATACCTATACAGACGGCATTCCCAAGACGTGTACAAGCCACATCATACGCATTTTAGGATGTCTCAGGTATCAAACAGATATCTCTCAATTCTTCTATTATGGTCTGATCTGTCAGGTTTGTGGCCGAGTGTTAGCATTATTGGATTTCCTGATCGCTAGTTCTGCCCAACAATATCCATTCATATCTACTCTGTTCGAAAAAAAAGAAAGATATAGCAACTGAGTAATACGACGGTCTTGTAGAAAAGCTTTCTTAAGCGTCGATTATTAATATTAAAAGGAGTACAATGTAACAAATAGCATAGTTGTTGTCTTCCTTAACTTATCCTGGATCTATATGCTGTCGAAAGCCCATGGCAAGTGGTACGTCATTCTTCTAGCCTACTTGAATATAAAATAAATATATTGAATAGCATTTCTCGAATACCAAGTTGGCGTGTTGTTCCTGATGTTACACTTGTATCGTGCAACCATAGTTGTTTATTTCCGGAGAATAACAAGTGAGAAGTAACCAGTAAGAAGTCAAGCAACAACGTGCAATAGTTAACACAATAAATTATCTTGTGGATACAGGTAACTGACTTATTTAATTGACGTATGTTTGAAGTAAAGCGTTGTGAGGGTACACTGTAACTAGAGCGGTGAAATATTATTTGTTTTTAAAATAAATTACACAAACGAAAACATCTCGACCAACGAAAATCTGGGTATTAATAGAAAATTACTATGACATTGACACAATTCTACAGCACAATTTTAAAGTATTCTTATCTATGCTTTCTTGTTGGAAAGGCATTATATTAAAATATGTATATCAAACACATTTTTCTATTGACGATACAAATTGTATGATGACCAGAGCTGGCCTGACTACTTAAGATGATTTTTCGAAGTATTCCGAGTATAATTGTTTTTTTTTTATTTTGTAATCATTTTTTCACTCGTGATTAAGTATTGTGTCTGCTAAAAAGATATCATATATGAAAAGCAGCTCTTTCATAGTGCAAATATATTTTCCAAAATTAACATTTTTCCTCTTCAAGAATTAAACTGACACAATTCATATATGAGTCAACAGTTTGTAATTAGTCAGTAATTAACCATTCGTTTCAGGGGCTAGTGTAATTACGACAAAATTTTATACCAATATTACGCATTTACGGATTCAATTACGCTTTTAATAACACATTTACGCATTGGGTTTTAATATTTAATTATAAATTTTGACTCACTACATTTTTCTTAATTAATTTTACTGCTGTAGACCTTTTGATTACAAATTAATTGCTATTTATTTGCGAGAAAAAGCATTTTATTAATAGACAATTCGATTTCGACTGTATATTTTTGTCATATTTTTGTATAAATCAATAGCCCCGTTAGGATGTTTTTTTATCAGTATTATTTCTGACTGTTTTTTTTCAAAACATAGACGGGTAGGAATATTACGCATAACTACATATGTTGAAATCATTTTTTCCTTTTATTTTTAACTTTAAGCGTTGCTTAAAGTGCCTGAAAGTGTTGTCAAATGAATGCAAAAAAATACATACTCGATCAATCTTTAGATAGATAGAATGTTAAGTTTATGATATTTATATATAATAAACATAAATTATTACAGTCAACGGCAAGCTACAACGGTTGGACCCTATATATTATATCCGAGTGCTGTAGAATTTGACCGCACAACTTGAAGTATATTATTATAATTGCTGATTACATCTGAATATCAGTGATCACTTTCAACTATGGAGATAAACATAGTTATTGAGTGTTGCTTATAAAATTACTAGTATTGCTACCCGGCGTCGCTCGGACTAAGCGACCAATAATTATTTAATGTTATATCATTCGACATACTTATATCACAAAATCTAACATCCAAAATAGAGTTAAAATAAAATCACAAACTTTATTTGATTTGATGACAGCCCCATTTTCGCCCATTAAAATGTCCAAATTCAAGGAAAAAATTTAATTTGCTGTCAAAGAAATGTCAAATAATACCTTCACGTAAATAATAAAAATTATTGTTAAAAATAAAAGCCGGGAAAAGTTCAGTAGAAGACTAATTTATTACATTTTGACTAAATGTCTTCGCCGATAAAAATTCAAAAATATTTTCTTTCATATTCGTTTTTATGGCAACTTAATGACCAACAATGCAAAAGGGAATTACAGACCCACAGACATACATACGCCGTTTCGGTTTTATATATAAGATAATTTTACTTTAATGTTTTCTAATTTAATTTTAGCAATATTTAACAAAAAAATAATCCGTTCCCCGAATACAAAATCATCAAATATTATTTAATTATTTAGCGAGTTTGCCATAAAAACACATTTAAGAGAAAATTGAACATTTAATAGATTATTGAAAAGTTGTGAAAACATAATCTTTTTTTTTTCAAAATACTGAAAATACACTACTTGATAGATGACTCAATGATTTTTTTTAACCATGTCCATTACTCAGTTATAGAGACTCCAATTACTCGACTTCTCAACTACTCGAGTATCGAGTAGTAAAATTTCAAAATACTCGAGTAGTTTCAGATGTACCAATTTTTTTTTATTAATTCAAATGTGTGTATTTAAAATGATTAATAAATAAATAAGCGTATTAAATTGATTATGCCACAGCTGCATCCAGTCATAGTCGGCGAATCAAAAGATTATTTTTCAATATTTAATTGTGTCTCTTGTCATCATAATCGTTGAATAATCGAAGATAAGTCAGCAGGACCCAATGCAAAAATAACAAAAGAAATTCTCGCACAGCACTGTCAACGGTAAAACTATTACAAATAAATATTACCTGAAAGTAAAACCACGCGTAAGACTCAGTTAAACGCAACGTGAAAAATTATATGTATATACGTTTTAAACAAGTAAATAAAATTTGGAAATATGTCTTCATTTATAAATTACGAGTATTATTCGAGTATTTTTCAAAATACTGGAGTATCGAGTACTCGATACTCGAATTGGAGTCTCTATTCAGTTACTCAACCTCTAATTCTCGAATAAAGAAGGCATAGAAGGATATGATACGACTTGTGATTACTTAATCGCTTTCGCTACGACGTTATTTTATGATCGAATGGGTTTGGTAGAATATTTTGACAACAAAGACAGAGATCGTTAGATTGGAAAATAAAACTGCCCGTAGTGGAACTACTGCTGGAACCCGCGAGCCCCGCAACTGAAGCCACCGACGTTAACACTCGACCACAAAATGGTATCAATATTAATAAATTTATAATCTGCCTTTTTACTGTATAGGTATGAAAAATAATATAAAACAATATTACGTCTAAATCAGATAATTACAATTCGTGAAAAGTTTTTCAGGAAACTTCGAAAAAGGGCAAGATTCAATATATTGTACAATTTTGACCGAGATTAAATGTATGAAAGTTCATGTAACTTGTTAATCTGGTCATGATATGTCATTAAAAATCTTATTTATTTAGTAAAAAAATACTCGTATGTTGCACATACATCACAAAATAATAATATGGCAGCTCGATTTTATCATACATACATATTTGCAAGTGCGTAAATTCTTTTCCTTTTGAGTGAGTAATATGCCAATAACTGGAAAATACTTTTATATAAACGACTGCACGTAGCTTATTAGTATTACAGGTGAACGGCTTTACTAAACCCCTAGACACCAACTCGCATGAGAGTGTGAAAACGACGAATGGACTTGGTCCTCTGGGCCTTGTTATATTGAATTTTTATATCCATCTATACGTGTAATTAAACGTGTAATACGTTAAGTAGATACTCAATTGAGTGTGAAAAATGATAGATTTATATGCCACAAGGGAATTGTTTTTATTCTAAGTAATGTACATTAAATTTAATAGAATAATAGTTATAAATTATTTTCTTTGATTGAAATTGTATTGACATTACAACACGTATACAATTATTAATACCACATTTTCATGTTTTCATATAATAATTAGGTGGTTAATAGGTTAATAATTAAGATTAAGACAAGCACAGCGATAGTTTTATGCGTATAGATTGCGTTGTTCACGAGTTTAAGGATTTACAATTTACCAGTTGATTTTTAATCGGGTTTCAATTATAAAAAGGGCGGGTTACGAATGCAGTTAGGTAACTACTAGTACTTTCCTAAAACCATACTTCTATCTTTGAAGAAGAGAGAGGTTGAACGACTTGACAGAAAAAAGTTCTTGTCAAAACGACTTCTGTTGATGCTCCGTCTATATACTTAACATTTGGAATTGACATGGTTGAAATTTTTTAATGTTTATTTTGAAAAAAAGACCTTTTTGGTTTTACTGATTCGCATTTTTTTTTTCGTTTTCTTCTTCCTTTAATCTATTGTTTATATTTTGCAACAGATAAAGCTAAAAAACAGGAATTATGATTTGATAATATTTATTATATAAATGATTTTTTTTTAAACTAAGATCAAATGAAGGTTGCATACCCAATGATTATGATACTATTTGAAAGCTATATAATTATTAGTGGTATTGCATATTAATTTCATTCAAAGAAATAAAGTGGCTGAATGTACGTAATACTTTCTATGTAAACCTACTTATACCGCGTATGTAATTTTTTGCATACATAAAATGAAACATTTTTATGCATACACTTATTTAAGCTATTACATACAATTACAACATATATATAAAATATGAATTTATGTTAATATATATATGATTTTAAAATTGTATAAAAAAAATACAGCCACAAATTTTCAAAAAATGGGTTAAGGTCGTAACATTAAAAAGAGTAACAACAAATTTATATGAATAGAACGATAGTTATTAAGTGTTATTATGCTAGGTTATCCCTTGATCGAAATAAATAATATTTAGATTTTTTTTTTTAATTTGAGTATTGAAACAAACAAGTGTCAGTGATTGTTTAAAAATACTTATAAAGTTAGTTCGATAAGTTAATGTACATTTCATAATATTCTGATAACAATTATTTGTAAGGCTGACAAATATGGGAAGATTATCTACTTCTAAGATATATTTTGTAATTTTGTTCACCAGCTAGTCGTTATAGCCATGCCATAGACACTGTCACCGTCTGCATTATCAAAAAGTAAGAATGTGACTATATAAGAGGCGCAGCTTAAGACTATCACAATCATATTTTTATTTCAGTTTTTTGTCGCCTAGGGTAAAGGGGTGAAATGAATAAAATATGAGAATGACTTTAAGTGAATTTAAGCAATGTTATGAAAACTACGAACGCATCAAATATAGCCCTTTAGAGGACACGCTTGGCTAAACACAAAAAAAAACATAACGTTTGCCGGTGTCAGAGATTCTTAAACTTACGTATGTTATTAATTCAAACATCAATAATTTTATTTGTTTTGACGTGACAACGTCTTATAAATCGATGAACGCCCGCTGCACGCACGAAAAAACATGACTCATTGTCCCGTTTGTCGCGTTACGCCGAAGGCAAGCGTGCGAGCGAGAGCGCGGATAAGCGATAGAGAGGCACGATCGGCCTACCGTTCGGATTGTGCCGCATCTATCTCTCTTCTACTCGATTGGTCGATGCGTCTGAGTAGAAAAGAGACAGCGGCAGCACACAACTTATACACCTAGAGTACCTACACGTGATCTGTTTACAACTGTTTATAAAAGTATGCAATCAGTTTTCTTATGACGTTGTCACGTTAAACTATCGTCCGTAAACCGACTTTACAGACAACCATTTTTTTTTGATGTTGCTTCAGTTTCAATACCAAAATGTCGGTGCAAAACATCGACATATAAATGCATGTTTGCGCAACCTCGCAAAAATTATACAAATTTTAAATCATTCAAGTTATATTTTTTGAATTGCTCAAACAAATTCTTTGTTGAATATAATTGAAATCTAATTTCATTTCGAAAAGAGTGTGTGTGTTATAATAATGTATAATAATAGTTAAATTCTTCAATTTGGTTTCCAAGTCATACATGAATATATATTTAAGAACAGGGTAGCTCAAGGCATCGTTTCTGACTTTTGTTTTTGCTTCTGTATTAAAAGTAAATTCAGGGAAAAGTTACAATCTTGTGATTGATTGTATTGACGTATTTGTCTTTATATTAATAACAGGGCAACATTGCAAACCCACTCTCTCTCTATTAACTACTTCTGATTAATCCTTATATTTATATTTATTCGCTCCGAAATATGAGAGGTTGAGCGTTGAATTATACAAACAGGAAAAGTGACCAAGTATTTAATTCAGGGCTGTGAAGTCGGAGTCGGAAATTTTGAAAAGTTTGAACTTTTTATTTTTGCATTTAATATGTAAAATTTGGCTTTTGGTCGCATTGATAGGGTTGATATTTAATTGAATACACATAAATAGGAAAATTAGGGGAAAAAGTGACGATATTAACCTTTTTTTAGTCGGGGTCGTGTTTTTGGTCAATGTCGGAGTCGGAGTCGGAGTCGTAGTTTTGGTAAATACTGGAGTCGGAGTCGGATTTTTTTTCACCGACTCCACAGCCCTGATTTAATTTGATAATTCTCGACATTATTGACTAAGTCATCGTACTGGAAGATATATTTAACTAGAATAAATGTACGCGTCAATGACATTATCAACTTATTTCACGAAATAAAAATAATTATAATGATGATGCGATTCTATAAATGTCGAATTCATAATTAACAAAATATTGATTTATCACTCTCATACTTACGCAAAATATAGCTTATATCTTGAGATTTTTAATAGTAAAGGATTCATAAGACACTTAAAGAATACTGTAATTTGAAAAGCCACAAGTTTGTATCCATTCAAAAAATTCAATTTCAATTAGCCGGCAAACAACTTATTTGACTTGGTCACTTACGCAGTATGGTCACGAGTCACGACATACTTATGAACAGTCCATTGCGGAATATGTAGCATTAAAATACTATACATATTAGTTATGCTATTTTTTTAACGCACTTCTGAATTATTAAGCGCCTCAAAGCATAAAAAAGCTTTAAAATAAATCCTTTTTAAAAAGAAAATGTTATAAGAACATATGCAAGTATGGGTAATGAAAATGATAACTCATTTTACGTACTTATTCCACATTAAATTTATTAAGATCAGGACCGGTTTCGCTCATCGTGTAAATTTTCAACTGATAACATATATATTTATTAGAATTGCGTTATGTATACAAAAGCTGTAAATTACACACATTTTTTGAGCAATATTAACTGATAAGAAAAACAAAAATACATCGTTATTTATACAAAAGCTTTAATTAATTATTTTATTTGAAGTTTTGACAGTGAGCACCTTAAAAGTGAAGAACATAATATTTGGCCACGAACTAGATTGATAAAAGAACAAATATGGAGGTGCAGGATTAAAATATTTATTGAAATATGTGCTGACTTTTAGAATAATGAATTAAAGCTTTAAAATTTATTGTATACTTTTTTTTCTCAGTGCAAATTTTATTTCTTACCGGTTAATCGGAGCGAAAGTAAAGTCTAAATTAGTTACACCTTGCAAGAAATACTTTCAATTATTCAGTGGATGGAAATTTTTATATTTTACACAATAATTACAACCAATGGAATATTAATACGACTAGATATGAATTAATTATGTAAAGCAAAGTCTACATTGCAAACGTTTTGACTTAAATCACGAACGATATTGTATTTTTACATTCCATATTGTGTTTATATAACTCTGTTTTTTATACCAAATCAAACACATGAAGGAGTTAGACTATTTGACGGTCTGCCCACGCTTATCATTTTTTTCATGTAGTTGGCAAAACTATTCATTTGCAATATGTGCATGTGTACATTTTTTAATAAGTTGAAAATATACCCTAGATTTTAAATAAAAATTGTGAAACATAAACGATACACAGTTTTTTTACAATTATATGTCAAAGTATTGCGATACCTATAAAAATTTGGATTATTAAATACTAGTATTGCTACCCGGCGTCGCTCGGACTAAGCGACCAATAATTATTTAATGTTATATCATTTGACATAATTATATCACAAAATCTAACAACCAAAATATACATAAAATAAAATCACAAACTTTATTTAATTTGATGCCAGCCCCATTCTCGCCCATCTAAATGTCCAAATTCAAGGAAAAGATCTAATTTGCTGTTAAAGAAATGTCAAATAATACCTTCACGTAAATAATAAACATTATTAAATAAATAAAAGCCGGGAAAAAGTTGGTAGAAGACTAATTTATTACATTTTGACTAAATGTCTTCGCCGATAGTAGAATTCCCACCCCACATACATACCAGTTAAAAAAACTGGTCAGTTAAAAAATAATTTTGGGTCAGTTTTTTATTGTAAAATGGTCAATAATTTTCTGTAAATGGGTTTGTAGATATCTTTGAACGAGGGATATAAGTTATATTATAGCATATAACATTAAAAATATATGGTGTTCATATCCTCGCTGGCAATCTTAAAATTGAAACGTCAAAACTAAAGTTATAATATCATTTCATCAGACATAGGTCATAATATGTCATATAATTTCAGCTTCATATCAGCTGGGCAATCTTAAAATTGATATGTCAGAATCATAGAAAACATGTCAGAATGAACCATAAACAAAGGAGACAAAAGTTTGAAAATGTTACCACAGACAATTTCACATCTGTTTGCATATTTATATACATATGTAGCGTTTTAGGTTTTGATTTCAACTTTCGCTCATTCACAGTGTAATATTCAGCTATATAAAGATAGCTTAATTTTTTAATAGCAAAAGCGCAACCAAAAAATATTAAAATATAATATTATGGAGACAGGAATGGAATGTAAGCTGTCAATATGTTGAAAAAAAATTTATACATTATGGTTTATAATTTTTTGTTTTGACTTTAGTCTTTGAGCTCTTGTGGACTATTATAAAATGTGAAATCAATATGATTAAATCTGAAAAGAATATTACTTATTATATTATGAGTACTGAATTTATTTCTGAATTTTTAAACCCATAGTAAGGTGATATATATATAAAAAAAAAAAATCTTAAATTATCAAAAAGCTGTGACAATTCAAATTCGAACTTAAATCTTAAATGCATTCGTCTGTGGATATGTGATCCTATAAAACGAACTAAAATGATTTTTTACACTGAAGAATATTGTTTATGGCTGTAGAATTTGTTTCTAAATATTAGCCTATAATAAAATCATTCTTTTTATTTTAAGCAAATAATTAAATTATGTGACTGCCTCTATCTAGGAATATTATTAGTTGATATTGTATGGTTGCATTTTTGCTCCTCTAAATTATAACAACTCGATGTCACAAAGTATTCTTTGGGATCTTCTATTAAAATTATTCTAACAATTAAAAACAAAAAATTTCAAATAATATCGTAAACTTAACACTTATTAAAATAAAATTATCTGCTTTCAAATACCTGAACTTAAGAAGTTATTTCATTTCATGCGCTTATTTATCATAGACCGTGTAATAAATTTGCCTCTTACGACCATATTGTTTTTAAAAATAACTAACCATTAAAATACATTACTGACCGTTTTATTTAATAACTGACATTCACACTGATACATTGACAACTGACCGTTTATAATATTAACTGACCATTTTGATTTTTAACTGACCAAAACTTGAATCCGTTACTGACCCATTAAATACACGCCATCTGAAAATACTCGGGTATACTCGAGTATTTTTAAAATTTACTTCTCGATAATCGAGTAGTTGAGATGTCGAGTAATTTTCAATCAGTCTTTAATAATTGGTTGTTCATAAGATAAATTATAATTTAACTGTTTTAATTATGTAAGAATGAGTCAATGTCAATGCCTTAAAAAAAAGTAAACCGGTTTATAGTCCGAACGATAAAATTTTCTTCACATACGATGTTTTTATATTTATTCAGTATACAATTTTTTCTCTTTTGAAATGGTATTGAGTTTGTGATACCTCAACAAAATCCAGAGTGTGAGAGGTACTTGTTATTTAAATATGGTTTAAGCAATCTCCAGTCCTAGTATGAGATATGTGCTGCGAATAAAGCAATTAAACAAAATAAGTAACCTAACGAGAACTGGTCATTTGCTCAATCTCATTCGTCAGAAATAAAATGATAGGCTTGGATAGAACTATGACTATTCTCTTTTAATTTGTATTGCTAACTGGATCGGATGGGGAGGTATTTTACGATTTTGATTCCATCGTGAACGCTGGCCAACTTTCATTCTTAACTATCTCAATATTTCCTTTATATGGTTAAAAAAAGGTTTACTTAGTTTCTGTGAACCTATACAGACGTTGAGCGTAAATCGATTACCTTGAATGTTCTTGAAAAATTGTTTCAAAACACTTTTCCATACACTGTAGGGTATAGAAAGAAAGAAAGGTTACGAAAGAGTTATTAGGAATTGCCGCCTTTCAGAGTTTTCTGGATATTTTAATAACATCATTGTTTTTTTGTGATTTTACTCATTAACTTACTCATGAAACCATTATTAATCATACATACTTCCATGTTATTAAATAAATAATTCGCGGTAAAGTTTAAACGACTGTTTTGGTCCTTAATTATTTTGTGTGGGTGTCCCTTTTTTGCGAAGTGTCAGTTACTTGTGTGATAAATTGAATGTGATCAATTTCTTTGCTCAAAACAAACCAGGCCAAATCACAGCACATGTGATATCTTTTTTCGTGGGGTTTTCACTGTTGCTATACCAATGGAATGATAAAAATTTGTAATGAGTTATTCAAATATTTTTTTGATGAATAATTGTAATGAAATTTAATGCACACATATTTAAGTTGCTTACTTTCTTTCTGACAGTTTTTTATTCATAAAAAAACACACGTTGTTTTTAAGCAAATATTTTATCAGTCGGTAACAATCTTTTATAAATGTTTAATTGATTTCTAGTGTCAGTGTCCACTGTTTAAAAAAAACAGAGAAGGGAATATAATGTTCACCAATTTGATAACATATTCTTTAAGCGAAGGCCAGTAGATAAGATAAGTAGTCAAAAAAGATTGATCGAGTAAAATTGCTAGGTATTTATTTCAGACAAATTAATCACTCGAGAAAAAATTAAAAATTCAGCAAATCTGAAATAAGACTAATCTGCGTTAGAAGGAAAATATTATTAATTGTCTGATTTTGATTTAGAATATATGTGACAACAGCACAAATAGATCGCTGTTGATGAGAAAATTCTTTTTAATTAATTCAACATAAAGAGACGTCTTACTAATAAAAAAAAAAAAATTATTTATATCTCAACACCAATACTATTCCCTTAACATTTATCAGCCATGCAGTAGTAATAGATATTAACTGAGCTATTCCAGTGAATTCAGATCAACTATAAATTATAGCATGATTACCACGTATTTTTTATTTTATTTTCCATATCCGCTCCCTATTCGGAGCATATGGCCGTCACACGGTGCCTCCAAGATTCTCTGTCTCTCGCCAACTTCCTCTCATCTTCCCAGGTCATCCCGGCGTCCCTTAGCTCCCCTGAGTACATCCAATGGATGGTCATCAGAGGCCTTCCGTGGCATAGGGATCCATCAGGTTGATAGAAGAGGCAGGCAGGATTCAGGCTCCCCTGGGGCATCCGCAGCCCATGTCCAAGCCGGGTCCATCGTTGCCTTTTAATTTTGGACGTAATAAGGGGCTGGTTTGTCCGCTCTCTTACCTCCGTGTTCCTGACAAAGTCAAACCACCGTACTCTTAATATTCGCCGCAGGCATCTGTTTTCAAAGCACAGTATACGGTTACCCTGTGCTTTTGTGATGTGCCATGACTCGCAACCGTAAAGCAGCACAGTCAGTATGCATGCGTTGAATAAGTGGCACTTGGTTCTGGCTGAGTACAACCGTGAGTCCCAGACTTTCCGCATTGAATTAAATGATGGTCCAGCTATCTCTAGTCGGATCGCGAGCTCATTACGCGGGTTGCCATCTCCCGTTATGTGTACTCCCAAGTACCTAAAACCATCGACTCTCTCGATTTCTTGCCCCGCACATTTATTTTTAATCATAATATAATACAATTATTTAATAAGATTTTGTGCGCTTCTAAGTAATGAAAATTTAACGTAGTTGAATAGGATTCCTCTACGCCTTGATTTGTTTGACTACTAATTATTTGGTCAGTTTCTAATTCGATAAATGGTCAGTTATAAATTCTTAAAACGGTCAGTAATAAATAATTAAAACAGTCAGTTAAAAATAATAAATGGTCAGTTAAAATAAAAAGAACATGTCATAAATTTGCCTATTACGACCATATTTGGTAAAAACTTATCATTTGTTTAAAATAACTAACCATTAAAATATATTACTGACCGTTTTATTTAATAACTGACCACATTCACACTGACACAATGACAACTGACCGTTTATAATATTAACTGACCATTCTGATTTTTAACTGACCATTTATTAATTTAACTGACCAAAACTTGAATTAGTTACTGACCCATTAAATACATGCCGATTTGTTTTATGAAGCTGTGTTACGCGTGAATGATATTTTGCGGGATATATTTAAAAAAATTCTTTTTATATTATACAATAGTATGGAGCGATTTTTTCATCATGTGATTTTAAAATCATATCAATTTTACTAACATGTTAATTTGTAAAATGGCCTTTGAAATATAATATATGTATTTGATAATTTGACGTAGGTAAAATTAAATAAATGAATTTCAATTTATTTACACAAATATTTTAATAATATTTTTTTTAGGCGATATACCTAGTACGCAAGCACCGAGTGCTTAAATTTACAATTAATTTTGCTTGGCATTGAAAAACGTACCTTAGTCAATAAAGCTGTCGTTCAATTTATTAACAACGTTTTAAAGAGTAATTTTCTATGTTTTTGAGCACCTGGTCGAAAATATCACACATCCGCTTGGTTTCTATCCGAAATAGGTAGCCATATCATTTATGCTGTAGTTTTTTTTTTGAAATGATTTAGTGAACAATCAAATATTGTTTTACAATAAAAAAAACATTTATCTTTAGTACCTGTTAAAAATGTAAAACCATAAAAGTATTGACTTGAAAAAGCTTTAATCGGGCATAGCAACTGTTGGTCGCTTAAGTAAATTGTTTATTGAAATACAATTTTGTTGAATATAATATTGACCCACTATATATAATATAATACGGCTTCATTGTTTAATACCTATATTATTGCTTTCAAGTATTATATGATTAAAAAATACCAATCTTTTCATGTTATATTATTTGACCTTATCGTATTCATAATGTATACTTTGTTACAACTGTTCTTCTATTAAACAAAAAAATCGTTAGGATGAACGTTTTTTGAGGTGAAAACTAATACATAAACAGCTTGTTATGAAAATTGACGGAAAGTTTAATGAACAAAACTTTTCAAGAATTATTCATATTGTTATTTGGTACTAGAAGACATATCTTTAGATCGACCAGGTGATTGTTGAATTTTAAGCTTGAATAAATGATGACTTCCTTCCAGGTTTGAACGGTATATTTTCAGCCCCGAAAAGAAATGGTATTTTTTCAAATTACTCGAATTTTCATAAACATTGATATTCAATGTCGTTGATCCACCTTGAGTCAAGTGTTATATCATTCATAGCATACCAAGCTGTTTTTTAGCATTGGATGTTTGTTGTAATTAAAAGTAAACCATTCCGTCACTTAAACTGTCCCACAATTTTAATTAATATTCAAGAAAAAAGCACTAAAGAAATTGTTAATAATGACTGACAAGTGTATTCTCGAAATAAAACTTTATTTTTTTGAAGAATTAACAGTTGACCTGAAAAAGTAAAACATGTTCAATTCTAATTGAAAACCACGCATCGCAAATGTTCATTTAATATATTAATGTACCTATAAATAATTATTCGACTCTAAATTACTTTTTGTGAAAGAAATGGATCAATAAGCAAATTAACAACATTTTCCCATATTATAAATAAGGTATGACATGTAAATAGGGAAATACATATGGCACGGGTCAGGGAAGAACTCTCGAGCAAAAGATGTTAAATTTAATATTATATTGTTTTAATATTACGTGGCCATGTTTATGAATGTGTTTCAAGCATTACTTTAGCAAGGTGATTTTTTTACATCAAATAACTGACTAAAAATTCGTTAAAATATTATGCGTCATAAACTTTTGAAATTGTCAAATGTATGTCCATGAAAAACAATATTTAATAAGAAACAAATTCAGATCAATAACAATTTTATCCTTAGAATATTTATTATAAAACAGCGTTAAACGTAGAATTAGAGTTTTATGAACCTTAAGCTATATTTTATTTGATTAAATAGAATGGTGACTTATCAAGGTTCGGAGTTATAATTGGCATATAATTATTATTCATTTTACTCCATATTTCAATCAAAATAACCCGTGAAGACCGTCTGTCAACTTAGAATAGTCAAAAGCTCTTTGCATTTAAAACGGATATTATAACATGCAACCATACACATTTAAGCATTGTAGATGAACACAATATTATTTACGAAGAATTTTTAAGATTACTTAAATTTCTTAGTAAATTGTATGCTCAATATTATATATTGTCAATTTTTGGTTTTATTAAATATTATATGTAAGCTTCTAGTATAAAAAATGATTATTTTCTCAACATATAACAGTCACTTAATAATGGCATGTATTTAATGGGTCAGTAACTAATTCAAGTTTTGGTCAGTTAAATAAATTAATGGTCAGCTAAAAATCAGAATGGTCAGTTAATATTATAAACGGTCAGTTGTCATTGTATCAGTGTAAATGTGGCCAGTTATTAAATAAAACGGTCAGTTATTTGTTTTAATGGTTAGTTATTTAAAAAAAATGATAAGTTTTTACCAAATATGGTCGTAATAGGCAAATTTATGACATGTTCTTTTATTTTAACTGACCATTTTTTATTTTATCTGACCATTTATTATTTTTAACTGACCGTTTTAAGTATTTATTACTGACCGTTTAAAGAATTTATAACTGACAATTTATCGAATTAGAAACTGACCAAATAATTAGTAGTCCTTAATAATGCTTATATATTACATGCATGATATATATTAAAACCAACTAAAACATATTTGACTGGAAAAATAATTTTCATTCATCATAATTCTGCCATTTATGATAAAAGAAACGTATCACGATATTTACCGGTTTTGTGTTATGAATGCCACTAGATATAAAATAATATGTTACGTTGTGTCAAAGAAAGATATATTTCGTATACGTGAACGTTTCTTGTACATTGTTTCTTGTTTCTCCACTAAGCCTTGAAACAACACATTTGAATAAATAACAATTTTATATTTAACAAATAAACCATAAAGCAAAGGTATCTCTTTTAAAGAAAATGAAAAAAATGGTATCTGTTTAAAAATACGTAAAATAGATTACTGGTGAAACCTGTTTTTTGGCTCTCCTGAAAAGTAGAAAAAAATGAGTGAGGCTTCTCGGTTCGGGAAAGAGCCGAATGATAAATGTATTAACTATCCATTTAATAGGTTATTTAGAATCCATAATTTTTTATCAGGATTCATATTAAATGTTTTAACATTCATAAAAAATATACAAATTGGTCCATAAAGTGTTGACGGATTTTGTTTCACATTAAAGAAAATTATATAAGTATGTAATATACATATGACGATATGACTGACCTCCACGTTATATAAACGTAGCACATATTGTCAAAACATATTCCAATAGATATTCGTAAAATTTGTTACACATATATTTATAAACGAATAATAAAAGCAGTAGTTATTTTCCAATAGTGTGTAGGAATATATTAAACATTCGGGTATTTTGATCCCGGAAGAACATATCTATGTATATAGCCGCGGAATATGAACCTATGATTATTTGATCTATGTATTTTATATTGAAATACAGGTAAAATTAGTATTGGCAAGCTTAATTATAGTCTAAATATTATGTATGATAATGCTTGGGTGAGAAAAGACTTACAGAAATGCTTTATGTTGGAAAATATTGCATTAAAAGGTATAGCGAAAATATTTATATAACTCGGGATTCGATATTAACAAATTAATTTGAAAAATAAGAGATTAGAAAAAATATGAGTATCATATTATCGCTTCTTTCAGTTAAATTGATAATTGATTTGACAGATTCTACTCTAATATCCCACATCAACAATTTTAAGTCCCTGCAATAATTAATTGATTGATTTTTTAGATTTGTTCATATGTATATGTTGTTTGGATCCCTTCGCCCCGGAAAGCCGCTGATGAACCTCCATAGAACGTACTCAATGGAGCTACGGGATGACCTGAGTAGAAGCAAAGAGGTTAGCGGGTGACACAGAATCTCGGAGGCACCGTGTGACCGACCATATGCTCCGAATAGGGAGCGGATTTGGAAAAAAAAATCAATATTTGTATATAAAATTTGAGACTGATGGCATAGATGTTTGTGACTTATGATCTTAAGTTTCTCACTTATCATCATTTTTGTTTTTATATTAAAAATATTGATTCCGTTTGCACTTTGATGCAATTTCTAATCATTATTTCAACGGTTGACACACTCAAACCTCTTTTTGTGCAACTTTTGTTTGTGCGATTTTTTTAAGCATTTTTTGTCAATATATTTTTGTGACTATATAAACGTTTGTCATAACGTAATAAGCAGCGCGTTGTTCACATACTGAACGAGAAAAATCCAGTGTTTCACCTGTTTATTACAATGTGACCTTGTACATGCTATCTTTCCATATTAGGTCACAGCTTATTTTGTGCGATATTCCGCGGTACGCATCTACCGTACAAAAAAAGGTATACGCGTGTAAAAAAAAATAGTTAATGTTAAGATTAATGAAGAAATGAATAATTTTCATCTTACATTATAGGTACTGAAATATTTTTTTTTGTGGAAATGAGTAGGATTTATATTGAACTTAGCCCAGGATCGCATTGTATTGAAATCTTTCCACGTCAACGCACAAAATATATTTGTGCAATTTAACGAAACACTTGTTCTTGCATGTCTGACTGCCAAAGTGATTATTCAAAATATTCAAAATGATTTTATGGAAGTGAACCTGTCGAGTCAATTAGTTCATAATCAACGCAGACGTATTATTTTAATTACAATATTTGATATGCGACAGCCGTTTAACATTTCATCGATAATTAATAAATTAAAAATATAGGCCAATTTTATTTAAATATTATCAATCGACTGTGGTTATTAACCAATACGTAACTTGTCTAGAGCTTTTGGCTAAGTGTTCACTTAAAGCTATACATTTAAGAGTTGGTCTTTAGAATCACTCCTACAATTAAGCGAAAAAAATCATTTGTGCTTAACAGTACAAATTTTAAAACAGTGTCGATAAAAAGTTTCAATTTAACATTTCATTGACTTTGAATTTATAATACCCAAAAGAAAGATCCGTCATGCTTTCAATGAATTAATATTTTTCAAATTAAATATGACGTTTTAGTGAAAATGAATAAATTACAATAATTCAACACATTTTTAGGAATGTCTTCAGATACAATTTTAAAATGACCGGTTACGGCAGTTGTTCTTAACCTTTTCGAAGTCACGGTGCACTTTTAACCATGGGAAAAAGTGGCGGTGCACCAAAATTAAGAGGATGAAAAACATAATTTTGTGAACATATATTTTTATTACATATTGAAAAAAAAATGATAGTTACATACAAAACAAACGTTGTATTATATAAAAAATGTGTTTTTAAATTATATTAATATTTGAAGGTGCTCTTTGGGTGGCAACTCTAAGGGGGGCATTTTTGTTCTTTTTTCCCACTCAAAATGACTTCCCTGCTTAACTTTATGGAATTTATATAATCAATCAAAAATCAATTAATGTGATACCTGAGCTTGTTGGCGTTTACAGATATCGGAAATATTAGGTCGAATATTTAATATAGCTACCTTTAATTCTTCATCTAAATTCGTAAGTCTTTCTCGTTTTTTAGTTTTCATATTAGTTATTGTTGAGATACCATGCTCACACAAATATGATGTTGAAAACTGTAGCAAAATTTTCAGTGCCTTCATGGAAAGAACTGGATATTCTTCTTGGACAGAAATCCAAAAATCCGGGTCATTTCGGGAAAATTTAATTTTTAAAGTACGATCAGTCGACAATGAGACTAATTCTTCTTCTTCAGCGTATGAAAATCCACAATGCGATGTATCGTAGGCAATGGATTTCGTATCCAGTCATAATTTTCTAAATTTAAGGAAGGAAAATAATGTGCAATCTTTTCTTCCAATAAAGTTAAATGTTCTATTATTGTGGAAATAATACCTTCGGGAACGTTTTCGTTAAGTGAAGGAAACAAATCTACTTTTTTTTTCTATTATTCGATTTTTCCAAAGAGTTATTTTTTTCTGAAATCCTGTCAATTTGTCAACGGATGTCAAAAATTTTCGTTTTTTCCTTGAATGTTTGTGTTGACGTTATTTAAGTAATTAAAAATATCTGCTAAATATGACACTTTAGTACACCAATTACTACTCTGAAGAGTCATATACGAGTAAACAAGAACAGACAAGCTTGGTGAATAGAGACCTCAAATGCGATAGTGAGATGGTCAGTTTTTAACACGTGCTATCGACTCGGTTGAATCGAAATCATATTAACTCTTTCGTCAACTTTTATAAAATTAATTTTAACGACTTTTTCGGTTTTCTTTCGCGGTGCACTTGCAATAAGTTCGCGGTGCACCGGTTAAGAACCAATGGGTTACGGAAATAATGAGTATTTTAAGCCGATCAAAAGTTATTAAATATATATTAATGCAATTCCACCAAGAAGTGATAGTTTTTTTTTAAAAATATTAAATAGGATAACGCTAAAGCATGCCACTGGTGCTATATTCACAATTTGCAGTAAGCAGTAATTAAAAGTCTATAAGGATTGTACACTTGGCAAATGTTGGTTAAAAGATCAGTCCTTTTTCGAGACAGTTTCTTCTTGGTCATTTGACGTCAATCGGCAATTCATGGTTACAACATTGGTGCCAATATACAAAAAAAAATTCAAATACGCAGCGACAAATATCATTATAATTAATTGATTTTATTAAAACAAATGTTGTAACCGTTTTAGTACTCTATTGATCATTATTTTATGTAAGTGAACCGCGGGATTTTTTTTTTTATAGATTTAGCTGGTAAGCAACCCCTCCGTTCTCAGTACACGTAAACCTTTTTTTGTGCGTTCCGCGGAAAATCGCACAAAAAAAGATACGACTTAATTTGGGAATATAACATGTACAAGAACGCACGTGTCAAGGTCAAAAAACATTGGATTTTGCACATACATACAGTATGAAAAATATGTATGAAAAATGCGTTGGTATTACATATGTACGTTTATGTAGTCCCAAAAATATGTTAAAAAAAATGAAAAATCGCATTAAAATAATCCGCATAACTTCGCACAAAAAGAGGTTTGGATGTATTCGCAAAGGCTAAACCAGCATTTATCTTTAACACGTCCAACCGTCGAAGTTTGTACCTTCTGATTGACACTAAAATATTGTATATTAATTTTGTAACGAAACATTTCAAGTAATACGTTTTGCCTTGCATAATTTTTTTTTATATATTTTGAAATGTTGAGTTAAATTATTAGTCATTAGAGTAAATGATCCATGAATGATAAATAGTACAAATATGTCATAAAAAAAACTTAAAGGCTCTTACGAAAGTGATACACTAGACTAGACTTATCATATACCTATGCAAATTTGTCACCTGTAAGAAATTTGTCAATATATTGCATTTGGTACATTGGCATCAGAGGTCGCTTACATAATTAAATATAGTTTTTACTCTGGCAGTTTTTACTTATTTTTCATGATAAAACATTGGTCAATCACAAAAATGTTATACTGTACTATATTTTATATTTATTAAAAATGTGTAGGTTGGTTAGTGTACGTAAGAGGTCTGCAAGGGCCGAAATTTAGAAATCCTATCCGGCCCAAGCCCGAAAATCTCCAACCCGGCCCGACCCAAACCCAAGGCTCATTCTCGAACATATTACCCGAAACCGACCAGAGCCCGAAAGTTTTTTCAACTTGAAAAATTGAAAATATTTTAAGCTCAACTCATCAAATTATTATATGTATTTAATTGATCAATACAATAATGACGTATACATACGGAATAATCGGATCTATTTTTTTTTTCGTGTACCCAGGCCCGTGCACGAATTCAAACCATCGTTACCAGGCCCGACACGGCACACGGACCGGGCTCGGGCCCTCGGGTTTACCCGAGCCCGTGCAGACCTCTAAAGTACGTGTTGCAGATAAGCAATTGCCTTTATTAACGGTCGAATTTTGGTAACATATTGTATTGAAAATTTATGTAAATAAAAGCCTAGTTTTGTGGTCAACATTTTACACGCAGGCACATTAAAAGGTAACCGATACATAAATTGCACGGTTATGTCAATCGCAATCGAAATATATGTGGAGCTTTGAATTACACTAATGTAACTATGTTATAGTTTATGACAACTTGTATTCCATTCAAAAATATTTTACGCATCAGAAATTTAATGCAATATGAATATATAATATATTTTTTAATCATTGATTTTTTTTAAATACATGTGCCATGTACATAGATAGATAAATATTTATATGTTATAACATACATATAGTTTCAAACTATTGCTCGATTTTCTAAATTCAAAAATATTTGCATTTTACTTTCATTGCACCTAGATTAAAATATTCGAACGTTCGAATAGTAATACAATCATAGTCAGACAGATTTTCCGAAAAATATTGCATGACACATTACGGATATGGTAATTACTATTGACGTACCTACTGTTGATACGGAATATGTCAAAAATGTGTTTTTCTAAGCATTATTTGTATTATTTAAAAATAAAAGTAGGGAAGTCATTACACTTTCTTAAATTTGACGTAGAAGTTTAATTTTAAGTGTAATTAAATGTATCCTAAGTGTCCGCTTTCTGACTAATTACTCTATGTTAATTATTAATTACTATTTGTTTGCCAATTATTGAAATTTCTACTCATTTTAGCTATTTGATAATATGTAATTAAATTAGTAGTACTATAAGTTGTTCGTAGGTTTGTAATTAGGTTTTTCTAATACGACATGCTCTCAATGTAACATACGTCATGTACTCGGGGTGAATAGCTTTTAGCCGATATCTATACTCAAACTTTTATGAGTGGTTGGTTATTTAAAACGAAGAAAAGGAGGAATTATTAATAGTCTATTTATCTCGGTAAACCCGTTTGACATTTTGGTGTGGCCTAAAACAATCACAGTTCCCAGATACTTTTTCAATCACATAAACTCGGTTTGGTTATAAAAATAATAACACATTTTTAGTACTTATTCCACATAACATTTTTTAGACGAACATTTTCGCAATTATGCGAAACCGGCCCTGGTCCAATAAATTTAATGCAGAATAAGAACTTAAAAGGTTTTATTGTATGTCATTACACCAAGTATTGACAGTGAACACCTTAATAACGGTTTGGTTACTTTTACAAAACGCGAAGTATGACACTCTTCCTCGCGGGTTTTTGAGGTGTGAAAAGAAATCTATTTAAGTAAATTTTGTCAGAGTTCAAAAGGTGACAATGACTTGCAACAATGGAAATATTTTAACTTATTAACAATGTAACTAAATATCTGAACGTTGTCAGTATTTATTTGGAGAAGATTAATATTGACATACCAATTGGTTAGTGTGTACAGATGAGACCCTTCTTATCCAGGATCTGAAAAGAGATTTATTTTACAATTCGATAAGAAATAACTCTCAACAAATCACACACATTTTTGAGTAAACGAAAGACCTACAATTGTTAAGTTGCATATGAGTTGCATATGTTATATTTTAACATTATTACATTAGTTTGTATATTTACGTCTCAATTATAATATGTTGCGACATATAAGCAGACACATATCATTCATCACATAACACATAAACGTATAATTAGTATGTGTCTCAAATAAATAAAAGGTTTAGTACGATTGACTCAGAGCCTATGGATTGCGTATTAAGGGAAATATTCCAAATTTACTCATTTTAAACGTGAACCAAACCATAGTAAAAGATCACAGAGTGTTTATTTTTGGGAAAAAGTGAAAAGTATATTTTTCACGCCCACTTGAATCTTGCGATGTTTGTTTTTTTAATTTAATCCGATCAACTACTTAGTGGATTATTACGTACCGCTTACGAAAGCAATAATGCGGTGAATGGTTAGAAATGACACATAGGTGTCAGGACTGACAGGTGATGAATACCAACGAGGTGGGTCCTTCAAGCCTACGAAATGGAAGCAAAAAAAGATTGTAAGAGTAAGTCTTTTAGATCAACACGAGTATTTACAAAGAAAACCGGTCCTGATTATTTCATAAGCTTGTGGACTTAGTAGAGTATAAATAATGCTTTTCCACTAATAATCAAAGGAGATCTCTCTAAACTTTTGTTTTGGCTTGTGACAAATAAGATAAAAGTTTTATTTATGGTACGTAATTAAAATTTCTTGTTTTGATTCAAAAGAAGTTTTTGATTTAATTGTTTTCGATGATATAAATTAAAAAGTATGTACATCTGATTTTTTTTGACTGCGTCGTAATTAAATAAATAAAAAAATCAAAGCAGCCGTCCAACACAAAAAAAAATCCTGACAAAGCAAAGTCGCACTTTTAAACAAAGATGGAGTGTGCCCAACAATCCCATATGACAAGAATAAATAAATTCAAGGTATGAATACTCGTATGCACCCAATGGAACAACTAAGAGTTTTACACGCTTAAAATAGGTGATTTTTTGGAAAACAATATACACGTGATCAATAGATTTTTTATAAATATTAGTTTAAATATTTAACGTGAAGTTTTTATGTTATGTTATGAATATTTGAATTATGGAATATCGCCCTGCTCATTATTTATCTGATTACTAATTGCTCTTAGTTTTATTTATCGTTTGTATGAGAGCTAATAAAAAAGTTATATTATTCTATTATAAAGTTAATACACGATACATTTTGAGGTGACACGCTTTTTGCCTCTTTAATAATAAACTTCATTAATTTTGTATTGCATCTATCCACAGATTAAGTTATGATTTAATACAACACATTTAGTCTCGCGTGAAATGAATTGGATATTTATTTACAGTAAATACACAACAAATTATTGTAGTTATTCCGATATATTTAGTAATATGCAATAAGATGTCTAGTAAGTGTTATTTGCATGCATTTTTTAATTGAATAATATGCGGCTTTCCATAATTTGTGCAAGAATTCGAGCAATGAATAATTAATAAGTTGCATTAAAATATACAAGTGAATTGAGCATAACTGGAAATGTATTTCATTGCCTACATAAGACGGACACAACATGAATGATTGAATTTATTAAAATTAACGTTTTTTTAATTAAAAATATGCTGTACACTAATGGGTACATGAATAATTCAATAAAAATAAAATCGCAATACTGCTAAGTAGGATATAAATATTTAATAAATATGTGTCGTTTTTTTAATGGTCTGTAATCGAGGGGGCAACGCTCTTGTGGGCATGTCCTTATTTGAGTCTAGTCCACGGAATTTATGTACGTAAAGCATGGATTTTTACATTCACTCCCATTCCACCCGTTTCTAAAAATAATACTTAGTATTTAGCTAACAATTAATCCCGCAATGTTATCATACTTCGCTGCCCAACCAAAAAAATAAAATAATCCATTATTGTTATTTATTGTTAACAATAATTATACATTCTAAACCATAAGCGGCCAACCTTGTCAACAACAGGGTCAGATTTTGGAAATAAGATTTCATGCTGGGCCACAATCTTTAGAACTATTTTTATTATCATGCAAAGCAAAAAAAAACATTAGACGTTTAGTACAAATTTGACTGATTTGAATTTGTTATATCAGCAGGTAATTTTTTTTATCTTTTATTGTCTGTAAAAATAATTTCTTGATTGTTTCATACCATATTCATTAAGATTCTTTCACAAATACTAACTAACCAAGCATTATGTAATTCTTTTGATCTGCATTAAATATACACAAGAAGCTAAAGTTTTCTTCAGTTCCGCGTTCCACGCATTGGCCACCAATGATCAAAGTATTATGGTCGAATATGGATGAAAAATACTTTTTCTTACGAATGCAATTATTCTGAATAGTCAAAATATTAGCGTTTTGGCAAATTGCTTCAAATTACATACTGTATACCACCAAACAAATTAAAAAGACAGTTCAATGCATATTCAATGAATATTTCAACCGGCGCACCATTTACCATTCATTAAAATTTATATTTTAATGAATCAAAGAAATAAGTTAAGCAATTACGCAAATAAAACTATGCAAAAAATCGTCATTTAAATCCAAGTAACGAAATAAATTGGTGATATGCTCCGTAAATCATAAGGGTAAAATAGTAATAAAAATAAATAGTTTTGTTGAGGATGAGGTAAGTAGGTCAACAATAATTAAAACTCAATATTAATTTTAGAAAATTGCAAAGTTTTCTGGTATGACTATCAAAAGGAATTCAATGACGAGCTTGTTTCAAAATTGGATTTGCCAATATTTAGTTGAATATTGATTTTGGACAAACTTGACTCACATTCAACATCAAATATAAGAGAAGGGTTAATTATTTTTTTCGTAAATAAATACCGGTTATTCGTCACGCGCATTTACAACACGTCATTATTGAATAAATAATACGCCTACTACATTTTTTTTTAAATTTTAATGTAGCCAAGTTTTTTGGCAAAAAAGTGCTAGTTAAATGTGGACATATCCAAAAAATAATATTTTACAATAACACATTTTTAGTACTTATTCCACATTAGATTTATCAGATCAGAGCCGGTTTCGCTCATCGCGAGCATTATCAACTGATGATAATTGTATTAAACTGGTCTTCATCTTAATACATCTAATGTGGAATAAATACTAAAAATGTGTTATTATTTTTAATATAATGCCATTTCACCAAGTATTGACGGTGAACACATTAAAAATGTTTTTTTTTTATTTTATATTATTATCATATATTTTTTAGACGTTTGAAGATCATTTATTGAATTGATATTGAACAAGAATCTGCCAGACCAGTGTGCGCTTCTGAAAACATTTAAAAGTATGAGAGAACTGGAACTGAAATAACGATCGAAATGCCAACAAGCTCTTTTTCCATATGTCTATGGCTTCGAATATGTACGTTAATATATCTTTCATGCATAAATTCATGATGCATTGGGACTGCAAGAATAATTTCAATCAAGCTAGATATTTATAATTAAAAAGCTTTTGGGGTGTTTTTTCCGATTATTCAAACGTGCGATAGGTAGTTAAAAAAGTTTCATGCATTCGAGTGACTCGATCATTATTTGAAGACCGCTACTAATATTTATTATTATACAGCAAGGTTAAGCAATGGATCACAATTCCGTGTCCGAAAAGTATTCTAAATACATTAACACCAATCTCTGAGAACACACATAACAATTTGTGAAGTGCTTTATTATAAAATAATATCTGATGATCTGGATTAAAAAATATCAAAATGTTGTTTTTAATATAGTTTTTTTTTGTTTCAGTACGTCATAGGCATCTGCCATGTTCAATAAAAGCTTGGAAGATTGCCGTAATCAACTGTTATATTATATAAATAAATAAAGCTACGTAGACTTTTTATTCTACACCACAACATAAACATCAAGCACAACCTTTTTGGTAAAAGGGCCAGTTTATCAATTTTCATATTGTTCGATTGGTAAAAGTGGTTAAATCATCTTAATTTTTGGTGTAAATCAAATTGAAAATCTTTAATTTTATATTATTCATCCATCGTCAGTGCAAAGTTCTGAAGAAAAAAAGGTGATTGATATTTTTTATATTTGGCCGCATGGAATGCCATTTCAGGCCGCAGATTTTGCATCACTGTCCTACATGACTTAATCTTATATATAAATCCGAAACGGCGTATGTATGTATGTGGGTCTGTAATTCCCTTTTGCATTGTTGTTGCAAGTTGCCATAAAAACTAATATGAAAGAAAATATGTTTGAATTTTTATCGGCGAAGACATTTAGTCAAATTGTAATAAATTAGTCTTCTACCAACTTTTTCCCGGCTTTTATTAATTTTTGACATTTCTTTGACAGCAAATTAGATACTTTCCTTGAATTTGGACATTTTAATGGGCGAGAATGGGGCGGGGCATCATCGTTGTCATCAAATTAAATAAAGTTTGTGATTTTATTTTAACTCTATTTTGGATGTTAGATTTTGTAATATAATTATGTCGAATGATATAACATTAAATAATTATTGGTCGCTTAGTCCGAGCGACGCCGGGTAGCAATACTAGTCATTGTAATAATTTTCTTATTGATAAGTTTCGCTGTACGGAAACCAGAACCTTTCCATTCAGCCTTAAACTGCACTCGGTCTGTATTGTATTTATTCACTTTGATATGAATCGCGTGATGTTATCACATAAATCATTACTCTTTGAATTATGTTTATTTTGTGCTATAATCGAAATTTTGCTACACTTACATAATGTATTCATTTAGTATGTTCAATGTTGTTTTTATGGAAACCATTGCAGCGGAAAAAACACGATTTCAAAAGATTACTTAACACTATATGTATGTATGTAGATACACTGTAAATTTATATGTATGTAGTTTGTAGGTAATTGTTACGATCGTAAATAACGCAAGGCTGATTTTAAAACGATTTGTTGTTTCATAAGAATAGTTGACGATAAAGCCTATGAAACTAAAATAAATTATTCGTTCAATTTATTCTAATACATAATTGAGAGAAATGAAGAGCTACTTAATTCAATGTTTTAATTGTTTACAAAAATCGTGTGTATTTTTATGTTCTAAAATTCATTATATAACGAGAACCATAATAAAAAAAAATAGTAAAACTTTAAGCTTACAATTCTATTCAAATTCACTGCTAAAGCTTTTACGACATCTATTGGTAAAAATAGTTAGTTATTAAAATGTACATAATTATATAAATATATATTAGGGCTTTGGAGTCGTTGGCAAAAAATACCAGGGCTGTGGATTCGGAGTCGGAGTCGTGGAGTCGGGGCTTCTTGGTCGGTGTCGGAGTCGGATTCGTCGCGGCGACTTGGCCGGAGTCGTACTCGGAGTCGGAAATTTTAAAATGTTTGAACTTTTTTTTTTTGCATATAATGTCAAATTTAGTTATTAGCCGGATTGGTAGGGTTGATATTTAATTGAATACAAATAAATAAGAAAATTAGGCAAAAAAAAAGTGACGATATTAATCTTTTTTAGTCGGTGAAAGCTAGAGTCGGAGTCGAACTTTTTTTCACCGACTCCACAGCCCTGAAAATTACGAATCTGAGCCCGAATCCAGCATTTACCAAAAACACGACTCCGACTAAAAAAAGTCTAATTTCGTCACGATTTTTTCCTTCCTTTCTTATCTATGTGTATTCCAGTAAATATCAACCAAAAATCCGGCCAATAGCCATTTTTTACATTTTATATGTAGAAATAAAATGTTCAAATTATTCAAAATTTTCGACTCCGATTACGACTCCGACTCCGGCCAAAAATCCCCGATTCTACGACTTCGGGTTCAAAGCCCTTATATATGTATATCGCAATAAAATATTCTTATTAAAAAGTCCCCTACAACAATATTAGTTTTCACCGGGAACTTAGTGCTATACAAAAAATTGGTTCATATGAATATGCATGCATTTAATATTCATCTATATGAATTATGACAGTGTAATAATACAGAACAAAAATGAATTGAACATGAATAAGGCGTGAAACAAAAACAACATAAAATAAAGTAATAAAATTTATTTTAATTCGTAGTTTATTTGTTCCAACATTGCCATCTGTGATTTTCATTAAAAATAAAAATTAGTATAGTAGGCGTGGTACCTAGTTAGTTTGAAGCTTTGTCGCTAGGTGCAAAATATTTTATACTGTGAAAATATTAAGTATGTAAATACATATTATGAATGAATTAGGTACATACATGTACCTAGTTGTAATTCGTATTTGTGTATTTATAAATTGATTTTGAACATATTAATTTAGGTGCAAATAGATATTTTCTCAAATCGAGACTTCTGACAAACGAAGTAATAAGTCAATCGTGATAGTTTTGCAGAATATCTACAAAAATATTTAGAATTTTTTGATAATTTCGATAAAAATCAGTCTCAGAACTCAGTTTTAATAGCTCGCGATCAATGAAACTGATCCTGATTCTAATAAATTTAATGTGGAATAATTATAAAAAATGTGATAATATTTATTAATATTCAATTCCACCAATTATTCACAGGGAACACCTTAAAAGAGACAAACTTTATTGCATAGCGAACCCCGTCGCGTGCAATAGTCTGTTATATTAATTAAGAACTTATTATGGCTTTATTATTCATTTTTATTTTGCATAAGTATTATTTTTAATGACCATTGAAAATTGTGGTCATTTTGCTGACCGCTTAAAAACGATGATTCCTAATAAATGTTTTTAAAAAACATTTGATAAAATAATCGATGGTATTGATATTTTATTTTCAGTATTTTGGATTTGATTTCTCACTTTGTTACCCGGACGCTTTCATAAACTATTAAAGATATCCTTAGAAACGTACGTATGTACTGTAACAAAATTAGAAGGCAGGAATTTTTAAGCAAACGTGATCTTCAAAGATCATTAATATTTGTTTTAGAGCGGTGTATGTCAGAGGAATATTTTGCTTTGTAGACGCCTCAAATTTGAGGTAATCTGTCATAAGTTATACCTCGGAAATGTGAGACGTGTGTTGAAATTGAATAATAAAATTGATTTCAACGTAATTAAGGAAATGGCCTGTCACTCCTTAATGTTTGTAACACGAGAGAGAAACTTTTTGGGAAGCAGATAATTCCACTGGAACCATTATAAGAAATCGTTTTTTTAATCTTGTCCACGTAAATGTTCTGTTATTCATAAAATGTATTTTAATATTATATAACGAAGCTTAAGCAAAATATTTGAAATTTAACTTTCTTTTGAAGATTTTGTGTTCAATCAGAGAATGAACTGAATTATTTCACGAACCAGAATGCTCGAATTACTTGAAATGCCTATCGAATGTCATTATCTTTTCGATGAGTGCCTCCACACATTTAAGTTAAAATCAATTGTTTAGGCATAAGCTTTGGTGACCATGTTTGTAGACTATAGATCAGTGGTTTTCATGTGCGGCAACAAGAGGATTTGGCTGCGGCCTCCAACAACTTCATAGTAAATATTGATTGGTATTCGAATAAGACGTTTCACAAGTTAATATGTCAACAAATACTCTGAAAATGAAATACCTCGTGTGTAATTAATACCAAATACAAATGATTCAAAATAAAAAATTATGTGTACGATGCGGCCACACGACCATTTTACGTGAGAACCACTGCTGTAGACGCTTGCCAAAGAATTCTATGTAAAAGCTTGCGTAATATATTTACGCCAAAGTAAAATAAAATATATCTTTATTTAAATACCAAAAGAAACTATATCAAGCTGATATTGATGTTAATATATATTTTTTTATTCTTTTTTGATTAAGATTTCGAGCCTCGAAAAGAAATGATAATAAAAATAATTCTAAACTTTAATTTGACCGCATCAATTTATCATAGGAGTAATTATTTTATTATCTCGAAATAATCTATTTTATTTCGTAGAAGACCAGAAAAATACAAAGTTTTTACGCTTTTTAAATCAAATGAAGATCTATCATCAACATTATGAATTCAAATGAAAAAATAAGTATAAAAGGGAGCATATAATGGAAGACGTCAAAGGGTGAATAACTTTTTTTCAGTATCCGCCTTCAACTGTTTTTCCCATTATATCATAATTGGATTATCGTTGTTAATTTGATCAAACCAAATATGACCGCACATAAATGAATATACATCTGAACTTTATTTCTCTCACAGCTTCTTGGATCATTAACAGTGGCTTCATATTGTGATATTAAACAGCTAGAGACCTGCATCGGGAGAATAAAAGAACACTACAATGTCATTCCTACTGTGAACATGGGAATATGTCAAAAGGCATTCTTCAAAATTGATATATCATTGTGATAGCATGTTACATCTATATCTATTAAGCACGGGAGATTTTTCGGCATGAGAAATACAATCGTCTCATAAAATTTGATTTATTGATTGTGATAAACTTTTTCATATTAAGAAATGTTGTAAGCATATTGATCTTCATTTGCTTCCGAAGTGGTCGTAATTCTCATCTTTTAATTTTGATTGCTTTGAACTTTATTCTGCCGTTCCAATCAAGAGTGCAGTTACTCGCAAAATTTCTGAAATTGAGTTTTGAATGTCATTTTAAAATGTTTTATTGTGTTCAATTTTATAGCTGTATAAGAGCTAAAGTATTCTAAAAATCCAACTATAGCAGCAACTATAGATTTATTAGCAAAGAAGCAGACAATGCAGCAACTAACTAGCAACAAAGAAAGTAGTTCATTTTCGCATTAACCGCTAAATACTAAAACGTCAAAAAACACATCATATCATTTTTCTCAACAGTTTGGCAGAGCCACTTGCCTGGAATGGCATTTTAGTGTTGGACCCGTCGTTGATTTTCGTCTTGGGCTTCGGTTGCGGAGTTTACAGGAAAGATCTCGAATACGAGCAGTTTCATAAATTGTTTTTTCATTCAAATTATTGATTTCTGTTGATCGGCATGTATGTCTGCGATATTTCTAATTCCCTCCCATTCGTATCCGATTAACGACAAAAAGCTCGCTAATAACCGTGTCTACTAATTGGCATCCACCTATCTATACTCACTTCGAATTTAAGCAAGGGAGTAAGGAGTTAACAAATCTTCCTTGGAAAACTTCCATTGGTATAAACTCCGTTATGTGAAAAAATCATTGGGAGCGGACATTGTTAAAAGTTAAAACTATAATAAAACAACAATAAATAATCATATCTACAAATGCAGTTTATTGTAAAAAGTTAATCATTCATAAGGTTAACTTTTTTTTCGTGCGCTAAAAAGTCTAATTTGACTGATACATTTGCAACTTGTTACCGCCCATTCACACGTCATTTTGATGCAGTTCTGCCAATTTTTTGTTTTGTTTTTGATTATCTGCATTAATGATCTCCAGTTTCACACATTAATACTAATGCACGGTGTTTGCAAAATTCACATTAGTAATTAATATCTATAAAAACAAATATAACGGCTTTCTTTGCCACTCATTTCATATGTACGACCCCAGAGACACAATAAATTCAACAATTGTTTTTTTAATACCAGATTCCAACGGTAGAAAACTTTAATAGTTACCATTAGATAAATCTAAGTTTTCACTCGCTCAGCGAAACCATTTGTGATTTGTGACCATAGAATAAAATTGTGAAATAGTTCATAAAAACCACAATTCATTTTAAATGTAGAAAGCTTCTTTTTTTAATTGAATTGTATATATCTTGGTAAAACCCCATTAAAATAACAAAACAATTGTAAAGTATTCTTTAATATGATTACTTGAAGATAACAATCGAAATCTTAAAATATTGTTCATTGGTTCTCTTTCATTCGATTAAAGTTGTATTATAATATATGTTAAAACACAATAAAGTAATGTAATAAAAACGTGTTTATTGTGTATGAAGAATGTATATAATATATTGTCCCGTATCGCTTTTTCATTATTGTTTCTGACAAAAAATGCCATTTTTGCACATGACTGACTTGAGTGGTCCATATTTTTAATTGTTGAGTAGTGAGCTTTGGTATTTTGTGACAACTCTGTTAATTGTACAGGTAGTCGACGATATGTTGGTAGTCGGGTTTATCGGATAGGCCACTCCTGTTTCGTGAGATGGACGCGTTTAATTATCATCTCGTTAGTGATTAATTGAGCTTTACTTTGTCGGCGCCATGCGGTGCAGGGAAACCAAAGGCACCGGTAGCTATGAACCAAATGCTTCGAGCAACTTCAAGAAACGTTTTTGAGGCAACAACAGTGTTGTAAAAATTTTGAAGTTTGTAGTAGAGTAGTCATTATTTAATTGTTCAGTCGATTTACGGATTCCTGTGTGACTGTATGGTTGGTTATCTGTGATGATTTAATTTCTTCAAACCCATCCGATCCTTAGAACGGGGCCTAGCCAGACCGGTAAACATCATTCTTTTTCATATATGCTCCCTATTCCCTATGGAGCATATGGACGCTAAACAGTGCCTCCAGGATTCTCTGTCACCCACCAACTTCCTACCAGGTCATCCCGCAGTTCCGTATAGTACATCATATTGATGATCATCAACGGCCTTTCGGGACGATCGAATCTATCAGGCTAACACAAGATATAGACAGGGTTCAGGCTACTCTGGAGTATCCGCAGTACATGTTTTATTTTGGAAGTTATAAGGTGCTGGTTTATCCGCTCTATTACATCCGTGTTAATGACAAAGTCAAACCACCGCACTCCTAATATTAATGCCGCAAAATTCTGTTTTCGAAGCACAGTATACGGTAATCATTTGATTTTTAAGGTGCCAAGACTCGCAACCGTATAGCAGCATAGTTAGTATGCATGCGTTAACATAGTACATAAATATACAACAAGTCATATCTACCTATCGCTTCAATCCTCAAAAAAGAAACATTGAGAAAATCACCTGTTGAGATAAACTCCGCTAGGAGTCAATATATTTTTTAATAGTTGTCCAGTCGATAACTAGTGCATTTAGTTTACTTTTCCGTCAAATTTCATTTCAAGTTATATTGTATATTTTATAATTATTTAACCTATATAAGAACCCTCCCCTTGTTAATATTACAGCAATCCACTGGCTTAATTACATCGGTATCATTTTTCATACGGCAGATAAAGATATTCCAGACGATGTGATCGATAGGGCTGACCATTTGATAGAAGCTTTATTTGAGAAGTCAACATACAATTCAAATCTTCTAGTTGAGGACATTACCGATTAGAAATAGCTAAATTAAATGAAAAATGTTTCAACCGCCGACAACAAACATAATCGTAAAACAACATATTGACTATTTGATAAAAAAAAAGATTACGTTAATTAGAACGACAAGTGTTTGCTGTCTAAATAATCTAATTGGTGTTATATTCTTTGATACAGAGAAGTGGTTTTAAAAAAATATATTTTAACCCAATAGAGGAATGTTTTAAATCTGACGTACTTATCAAACGGTGAAATTTCCAATTTATACAAGCTCATACGATAGACTTTTGACTTTTGTTTGTTATAAAAATATATAAGTAATTGAATCATGGTTCACAAAAAATTATTGTATTCTAGCGTCATTAAGGCACTTATCGTTGATTCAGTTTATTTTCCTGCTGTTATTTGTTTGTAAATTATAAGCAACAAAGCAAATCATCTTCAATGGTTTATTGAAACTTTGTTTTACTCGTTCACTATTAATACAGGACCTTAATCTTAAATTTCAAGCGTTTTATTAAATAAATAAGTTCATTTAAAATTCAGATTGTAAGAAGTATGCCGTAAGCCGTATATTGTATACCGTAAAATAATTTGATTGTGCGAATGGACAAAAAATGAATTCAGAAAAGCTCTGTCTAAAGTCTATAGTTCTACTCATTTTTCCTTGATAAATGTGATATCGTACAGTTTCTTTCGGCTTTAAGCAGTGATGAACAAACTTTTTGGGAGAAGGGCCAGTTTATCAATTCTAAGATACTTCGAGGGCCGCAAATCTGATTAAATTATCGATATTTTTAGTTTATATAAAATATTTTTTTTTTTATATTGTTCTTTCATTGTCCGTGAAAATTTCTGAAGAAAAAATGTGATTGAAATTAGTCATTGCGGGCCGCATGATATGTAATTGAGGGCCGCAGGTTGTGCATCACTGACTTAAAATATGATTATTCATTATTTGCGGCATAAGTTGTTACTGTAACGCTTAATCGAGAAAGACCACAATACCTGAATACAGGAAGTGACCACTAAATAGGGTGAGTATTGTATTTTCAGGTGGGCGCTAAGACACATTGTATGGTGAATGACTTGTTTAACAATCCGCATATGCCAATTCTGTTCACACGCCTTCGTCTCATGCGTTTTTAACCCAGCCCCCCTCAGGTGACATACTCATGTGTGGTCCAGTCATTTCAAAGTAGTCACACAATTTCATCATCGACTGCTGCGTGAATTTTGGACATTGCCATGATTACATAAATGTAATTGGAGGAAAACCAAACAAAAAATAATAAAACATTTTTAGTACTTAGTCAGCATAAAATTTATTGGATCAGGACCGGTTTCGCTCGTGGCGAGTAGTATCAACAAAATTTTATGTGGAATAAGCAGGGCTGTGGAGTCGGAGCCGGAGTCATCGCGGCGTTTGGCCGGAGTCGTACTCAGAGTCGGAAATTTTGAAAAGCTCTTTTTATTTTTGCAATATCTCAAATTTGGCTATTGGCCGGATAGGTAGGGTTGATATTTAATTGAATACACATAAATAGGAAAATTAGGCAAAAAAAAGTGACTATATTAAACTTTTTTAGTCGGAGTCGGAGTCGTGTTTTTGATCAATGTTGGAGTCGGAGTCGGAGTCGTGTTTCACATTGACGTGAGTGAGTTCAAACAAATACTATGTTTTATGAATAAAAGTTGATTTTGTCAGAACCTATTCGGTTGACTTCTTTGGCAATTTCCTACGTCATTTTCTCTTCTCTCTCTTCTGATGACTATTTTTTACATTACAAAAGGAATAACCTATAAAGGTATGTGCTTTTAATATATATGTACACAAATAAATGTTTGTCTTTTATATATATATATATTTGTCTTATGCATGGCGCATTGGCATCAGCTGGAATGCCATGCATTGTATTTTGTTCAGTAAATAAATAAATAATTCAAAAATTAGCACTTTAATCTTACCCAAAAATACTATACATTTTTAAATGAGTTTAGTTCTTATTAAATTAATAGTCTACTGAAATTTAATATAACCTATATTAACATCAGTAGTAGGTAGCAAGATTTTTTGTTCGGAAATAATCTCAGTTTTTTCCCAAAAACTCAACTTAATACCGGGATGCGAGTTGTTATACCTCCTTCAAAATTATCTTTTCTAATTTAATCTAGGATAGAAACAAAAGAGAGGCGGGTTTATTTCTCCTTAGATTCATAAACGCTTTTTTTACCCTTATCAAAAGAAATTACTTTGGCGGCGGCTCGTGGTGATGAAAGTATTAGGTAGCTCTAATAACAGGCCTTGCGCCGTTTTCAAATCTATTTTCTACGTACGAAATTACTTAGCTTGTCAAATTGCACACCTCTTTGATGGCATGTCATGACGCTTGATTAACTGTATGTAATTCGGTGCACAAAAAATCGTTAAAACTAAAGATAATATACTAACTATATATAGATACATTTGTTAGTTATATTCTTCCAAACTTTTTACTAGTACTTTATTTGTGAATTATAATAAATCCAAAGAAGTGACTGTGCTTTCCATTTTAAGCTCGTTTGTACTATTCGTTTTTACCATGTTTTTTTTCTATGAGCACTGCTTTTTAATCAAAAATATATGTGAACAAGTTGGCTGTCCCACTACCTCCCGTTATGTGTACGCAGCCGTTTTTCAGAGCCGCCTTCCATAACGCTATACCAGGGGTTCTTAACCTTATTGCAACTCCGGGCGCATTGATTGTATTAAGAAGAATAGTGACGGGCGGAGGCCAGATTTTGAAAAAAAACAAATCTTAAGTAATTCGTACATATTTATTAATTTTTATCAATGTTTAAAAACAAACTGACAAAATGACCTTATTTTACATAAAGATTTAAAATTGTTTTGTAAGGGTTAAGATCTCTTTTTATTGTTGATCTTCTGGAAGACATTAAAACATTTTTCATTTAATTTTTTTGTGCGCCCGTCACTCTTCTCCAAAATCTTAAATGCGCCCGTCACCACAATAAGGTTAAGAACCCCTGCTCTATCAGTACAATATTGGAAAAATAAAGGTTGAACCACTGAGAAACAACCAGAACTCGTAGACGAACTTTTGTTTCAGTAGACTACATATAACCTACGTTGAGAAGGAACTATGGTTACAAAATTATAATTATATATATTTATATATATATGCAGCTAATTCGGCACTAATAAAGGATCAATTAAAAACATTTCCGGGAAGAAATCGTATAATTGGTAATAGCTGTTTTGAAACTAGTCATAATTATTGATCCCTATTAAAGAAGTGTGAAATTATAATTGACCAACCGAAATAATCGAGAACTACGCTTTTTGCCTAATTGCGGGCGCTGCTACAACCTACGGGCTAGATTTATTGCAAAAGGCAATTTATTGTAGGGGTTGGAAAATTATAGAGACGTTCAATTATAAGAAACAGTAGGAAGGAGCTTTTTTCTTGCGTAAATATTTTTTTTATGAATATGAGGATATCGTAAAGATACTTTATGTCTTCCTTGCTCCTGGAACTCCTTCAAATATATTGCAAAATTTGATTTATTTTGTACCTAAACAAACAATTTGTATTGCAAAAAATTTTTCTCAGAAAACAAGGTAAAGAAATGACTTAATTAAAATTGGTAGGTTTCTTTTAATGTAAGATTTTTATGTATCTTTTGACCTAAAATAAATAAGAAAATATTTATTAATTTAGAATAATATTTTTTTTTCGTATCCTAGGTCCTAGATGATTTATAGTTTAAATTGCTGAATACATATGTAATAAAAGTTATTTTTATCTATTTGCAGAGTAAATATTTTGAATTTCATCAGTGGTTCTCATGTGCGGCCACCAACAGCTTCATAGTTAATATCGATATTTATTAAAAATGTGTTTAACAAACTATTTTGTCAACGAAGACACTGAAAATATTTTGTATGCATCGTATTGGGCATCAAGAATTGTATGTTAGCAAAAACTAAAACACATAGTACCTACATGTTTAAGCCTTTTTGACAAAACAGACTCAGCTAGACATTTTCCATAATGATGATGTTCCTAATGCGGCCACAGACAAATTTTACGGGAAAACCACTGGTTTAGAGTATATTGTGCAAAAATAAATTGCCATTTTCATCCGATGCAAATCAATTGGAAGAAATATAAAGAAAAATCCTATGTAAAATGATCATGAGAGTTTTTGTCGGCGATTGAAGGAATGGTTGTTTTACATTTAGTAAAAAGATACAAAACGAGTAAAACTACCATGTCGAAATCGATGAATATCTTTCATACATGATGTTTTCCGGTGCATTTACATGCCTTCAAACATGATCCAAAACATTTCGACGCAACATTGCACTCAGAATCGAGTCGGTCTTACATTCGATTCGAATCGCTTGACAATAATTTGAAAGTGATAAAATCTAATGTAATTACTTGAGCGCATGTTGCTTGGAAACGGTAATTCTTATTTCGTCAGATTCATTACCAAGCCATTACAGATTGAGTTTTTGACGACAGTTTGGAAATCAACACAGTAACTGCAATTTTACGCTTCTTGCCAATTGGCGGAACTTAGTGTGTGTAAATTTGACTGAACAAGAGTTTTTTGTGGCCTTATTGAAAATATTAACCGAAATTTGAGTTTCCTGTACAAATTTATCGTTGCATCTAGTCATGAAAATCAAAAGTGTTAATTGATGTAAATTAAAAGATTTTGATACAATTGAAAATATCGATTGCACGTTTTTTACATTTCCGATGATTAAAGTATTTATTTTATAGCAAATTCTCTAATTATACGCTGCTTAAGTAATTGGAAAGTGATATGAATAATATTTGTTTTACGTATAGATGCATAAGCCAACTTCTGGAACTGGTTTCACTATGGATTACTTACCACTGCAGCGATCACGCACTATTATCAGCAACGATGGGAAGGGAAGGTAAATAAACTATAATGATTTTACTCAGAGTCAAATGAAATCATTAATGAGAAATTGAAACGATAAATATTTTATTAATGCCATTACTTTTTTATCGTGGCCAAATATTTTTGAGGAGGCAATAGTTATCAAATTGAGTTTGATTAAATTAAATGGGTATGAATGAACCTACAGAAACTTATTTTGAATCTAAAATTAGATTGTTAAATTTGAAGTATATTTCAATCAATTCTATTCTAATATTTAATATATCTTCAACTATACATTTAAAAACTATTTTTACACGTATTATATCTTATTGATAGTACTGTTTTTTAAAAATAGTTTAAAATGTATATGAGTTTTAGATATCATTTTAAAGGTTTGAAAATAAAAAGCAGAGAATAAACAACAAATATGATATTGATTGAGTAGGTATTTACTTGGTAGAACTCCATTATAATACGGAAAGAAAAATAAGAATGTATTTTAGTTCTACATAAATTATTTTATATATTTGTTGATAGCTATTTCGGCTTACGCCTTCGTCAGAACTAGGACGTAAGCGACGAAAACGTAAGCCGAAATAGCTATCAACAAATATATAAAATAATTTATGTAGAACTAAAATACATTGTTATTTTTCTTTCCGTATAACAAATATGATCTTGAGGCAGGGTCTTTCTGAAGGCAGCGTTTACTCTACTATACCGGAAGCAAATTAACACGGTTTGAAAAGAATCATTGCTGTTTTAATGCATACTTGCTGGCATAATGTAGAAAATCGTCATGATTGTGAAGATGTGGAATAAGAGTCATTAATTCAGACTTGAACTCTTCATAACATTCTGCAAGCCTGAAAAGCGAGAGGCGTGGAGCAATTGGTTGGCAATCGGTTTTCGTTAACTGATATCTACATTTATTTTCTCGGTTTAGATATAATGTAGTAAGTACTTTTGAGTGTCGGAGAGTAATTCTTAAAGACATATAGGGTTGAATAATTTATAAAAGAAAGAAATAAAAGTCTAATTAGCAGTCATTCACCAAAACTTTGGTTGGAGAATAAAATAAATACGGAAAATTCAAGTTGGTTTTAAGCCAACAGCTCTAAGTTACGTTTTATTGTATACGAATTCACTTTTTAATTTGAGTAGTGAATCTTGAACACATTAACGGTTTCTTTTAACTGTGATGCATTAATTATTATGACATGGTTTTATGGGTGTCAAATAGACGAAATATTTATTTTTGGTCATTTAACATGGAATAATATATTAATTTTTTATCGGGCACATCTCATTTGCGTGTCTCAGAAGAAGGAGATGAACCGATTTGTGTATATTAAGGCAGAGAGAGTGAGGAAAACGGCGAAATGGAACCTGTGGAACTTTATTCAAATGCCGGGAGCCAATCAAAACACGAGTTTCGGCAGATGTACTGTGCCCATTTCCGGAATAAGCGAGTAACAGCCAGCGTACATACTTTGCTAAACGCCCCATGATATTAAAAAAAAAAATTCGCTGTGGTAATAACTACATATATATATATTATAAATTGAAAAAATGTATAATTATAGAATAAGGTCTTAGCGAAAAATCGCTTCATTAACCACTTGAAATAAAATGTTGGTTTGTAAGAAAAAGAATTAAAACAAAATTTTAAGTATCATTGATAGGTGTTAAAATGAATAACTCGTTATTTCAATGTAATATGAACAGATATTTATTCAATCAGGACTACTCATAAATATGAAATCAGTATTGACACTAAACTCAAATCGATATCAAATAATAACAGTTCTTCGAATTCATCCGGTTTACTTGAATGTCTGAAGTTACCAAAAGACGTGAACATATAATATATTTGAGAGTTTAATAAAGATTGAAAGATTTAAATTAAAAAACGTTGCTTGTTCAAATCAAAGAAAATCTAAGGCATATTAACTGTTCTTATTTTAATGCAAAAAATATGGACCTTATCCATTGTGCAACCTTTTTCAATTTATATATTTTAATATGATCGATTATAGGTGGAATATTTTGATCTTTTCACAGAGTAATCATTGATAATAATAAATTTTCATTTGTAGATTTCCCGCAATCCAAACGTAAGGTTCTATACTTAGAAAAAAGGGTTGAAAAAATAATCAAAGTAATCGGAAAGTTGTCTAAAAAAACATTCTATTCAGGGTTGCAACTTAGAATTATATTGCGTTTCTTTAATGTTCTATTTCAAGCCTTGTTTACATTGCAAAATTCATTTTTTAGATAACCATGGATAACTGACATGACTGTATTCATAATAATTGTTAAACATACTTAAATTGTATTTGTGATGTTATCATTTTTGCATTAACATGAAAACATTTATCTCTTTTAATAATCTATTAGTTTGACACTTGTTTCGCATTCTAGCAGAGACGATTTTATTTTTATAAGAATGAAAGATCCAGAATTCATATAAAAACAGCCGAATAATATTGAAGATGATGTTGTTAATAAAATTCTTAATAAATAATTTTGATATTGTTTTAAAAAGATGTGTTGTTATTTTTAAGATCATATTATATTCTTAAAATCGTCTTACTTTTGGGCGATATTAAACAATTCTAATTAGTGAATATTAGAAAATATTTATTTTTCAAAGACTTCTGAGAATTTGCTTGGGAAAGAATGGGTTCATTTTAAATATCAAGAAATAAATCTTCATTTACTAATTCTGTCACTGACATTATTAATTGATATGCTTTTTTCTGATAATTAATGCAAACTAATTCTTGGTTTCATAATTTTGAATTAATTAATTACTCGATACAAGGTTGAACTATCAAAACCCTAGCGAATGACAAAAAAGGTATAATAACATTAAATTAAAACGGCACACCAAATCATTTAGTATACAGAAATATTTTATCTATTTGAAAATAATAACGCTTTCATTTAATTAATTATGATTATTTATACGTTAATAGAATAATGATACTAAATACTTAATGTAGAGAGAATATAAACATCATGTTTATTTTTTGATAATGGAGTATTTTATCAGTAGGCATTTCAATAAGGTACAACTGTACGCCAGGTGAAACATCTCTGTTATCATCGTGCGTAGCGGCTGTTAGTCAATCGTTTTAGGAGTTAATTTTGTGAATGTGTGCAGCAAGAAAAAGAGACATGGTTTTGTGATAAAACAGCTATAAAATAATCAATTTTTTTCTGTTTTTTTAAATTTTAAATTACTTGATCAAAACTGGGTAAGGAAGGAAAGGGGAAAAGGTAAGGATAGTACTAATAATTAGTTAGTAGCAATTTTTATCTTCATTTCCGGAACGAGATAGTTATGAAGAAATGGGCATCAAATACACGCCAAAAATTGATATAAAGAATCCATGAATCGATTAAATATCCCGTTGATTAGATCGCGATACAAAGTACCAAAGAAAACTCAATACAGTCAATCAATTGACACCCAATTAAATATTTCCAGACAATACGCTTTTTTGCAGTAACGATTTCTTACAAAGACCAAATAACACCTGTCGGTATTAGTGAAGAATTTAAAAATAAATTATTGTGAGTGAAATAAATAACTTCTTTTCGTTATTTTGACAGCAATAACATTACCCAATAAAGTACTTTCATACTGTGAGAGAAAGAGTAAATTCGGCACTTAACAGACTAAAAAATCAGCAGGTGCTTTAGGTCAAGTTTGAACTGAAAAGCTGCAAGAGGTTCTTCTTTGTATGTGTATGTAATCAAAAGAGTCTAGATTGATTCGCTTCCTTAAAATTTGAGAGATATAAACCAACAGTATTTTTTTTATTTTATATTCACAAATTGAATAATAAAGAAAAACACTTCGCTAATACTGTAAAAAATTCTGAAAAAGTAAAGCAGTAAAATTTCGATTGAACGATAACTTCTGCTGTTGATTATGAAAATTTCAAATCAATTGACAAAAAAAAACATATTACATACCCACATTTTATTGTTTCCATTCCATTCGTTTTGCGATATTTTTGACCAAGATGGAAGTTGGGAAAAATCACTAATCGGAGACATCAAGAGAAGTAGAAGATCATTGTTAAGCTGATTTTTAACATCATTTTCAATTACTTTTTAAGTTTATTTTTTTAACAATGAATGAAGTTTAGTAGAAAGAAAAAAAGAAATCACATGTCATTCTTTAGATCATACATGGGCATCTACCGGCCCGCCGGGCTATTTTGTCCGGCCCTTATACATTTGGGCAAAATAATTGAAAAAGAAATTAATAGTTCCAGGGAGGATTTTTTTTTTAAAACCATTTTCCTAGTCTATCAGCTCATACAAACAACACATATACAGTCGTGGCAATAGAAATCCGCGCACCCTTCACAATTCTATTCATTTGCGAAAATGTCCTCGAAATCTTTACCGATTTCCATTTTTTTTCCTTTCCGATTGTAAAGTAAACAAATAGCCATATTTTAAAAAGCATGTGAGATTTGAAGGCTTCAACGGCTGTCTCGGACTTCTTTCAGCGCGACTGTAATTCTTATGGAGATGAACTGAAGGCACTAATAGAGCAATATGATACAAGGCTTGCTGACTTCCAAAATAAAGATTCCACATTCGCTTATATTTGCTCGTCCGATAGATTCAGATGTAAAAAAATTGTGCCAGCAAATTTGCAGATGGAACTTATTGAGCTTAAGGGGGATTTATTGCTAAAACCACAATTTAACAACATTGCTTTGTCGGATTTTTATAAATTATATTTGGTGGATGAAAAATATACAAATGTACGCGCATTTGCATGAAAAATCATTTGTATTTTCGGCAGCACATATACGTGCGATCAGTTTTTTTCGAGGATGAAACACACTAAATCAAAAATTCGAACGAGGATAACAAATGAAAATCTCGAAAATTCTATGCGATTATTCTTAAGCAACATCATCGCCAATATGGAGTCTTGTAATTCAAGTACAAGGCCGATCTAAGCTTCCACACTCAACCACACTCAGCCACACTCAATTTTGTGATCAATAATATTAATATTATGTCGTTCATTATATAAATAAAAATTATATAAGATGTAGCAACGTGTTTTATGAATTAAATATAACTTAAGTGTAGTTATTTGGTCCGGCCCTTGACTCGAAGATGGAATGACAATCCGGCCCCAGACCTAGGAAAGGTTGCCCATGCCTGCTTTAGATGAAAATCTTGAGAATTATTCGTCATTGTTTCCTTGATACGATCCATTACTAGTGGTATCATAAAGTATTTTCTGATATATTTCGGGCTTTTTTGCATAATCTAACATATATTTTTCCAATCTCTTCTCTTTACATATATATATATGTTCTTTCATTTTCAAGCAATCGTAACATGAAAAAATAATAAAACATTTTTGTATTTATTCAAAATTAATTTATTAAGATCGAGACCACTTTCACTCATCGCGAGCATTTTCGTAATATTTCAGTTGATGAGATCAGTTAAAAATGCTCACGATGAGCGAAACCAGTCCTGATCTTAATAAATGTAATGTGGAATAAGTAGAATTTTTTAAAATTATTTATTAAATATAATGCCTTTTTACCAAGAATTGATAGTGAATACCATAATAGTGATAGATAATTTGCCTGTCATACAAGTGAAACCTTGTAATATGTTTATGTTTAATATGTTGGAGGTCCAATGCCGCATCTTTTGTATGCTAACCAAAACATTGTAATTTTTTACATCCGACGTCATTGAGCTTTTTCGAAAATGCATAAACAAAATAATTGTGTAACCAAATTTATGTAACGTTATAAAAACGTTTCAAATGAGAGATTTTGAATGCGGCCGTCTCGTCCACCCTTCCGCCGGCCGATCAAATGATTGGCCTGCGATGCATCACCTGTCCGGTGGCACGGACCTCGAACCCCAGCCCTTAAGAATCGCGTACGATGGGCCAATAATAATTAATGTTAATAAATATACACGGGGTGGAACTAACGACGTCACCTGTATGTTGCTCCCATAGAATGATTCCCGGAATCGGTATAATATGTATATATAGTCTCACCGTACACGTTTTTTATTAGAGACTCCAATTCGAGTATTGAGTACTCGATACTTGTGTAATGTCTTTCCTTGCTGGCGTAGCAACGCGCGCAGGGTACAGCTAGTATAATATAAAATAACTTTGATTATTCCACGTATTGTGCTACTAATTGTGACACGTGTTCCGCCTGTTTCATAGGAATTCATTTTTGTAATTTATCATTTTAGAATATTAGAATCAATCTTGCTTTATTACTTAAGCCACCTTTGCGATGGTAAGTACGAAGATGTCTCTGGAAGAGGCGTACCACATTTTACAATTAAGTTACACAATACGTAGAATAATCAAAATTATTTTTAATTTTATATTGAAATAAACTTCTACAAACTTACGGCCGAATCCATCAAAATATTCATCTTTTCACGAAAGCTTGGTTTTCAAGATGCTTCTCGAAGAAAGAAATAATGTGTCATTCTTAATTATACAGTCATTGGATACGAATAAGTACCAATTTAATCTTATATATAAAACCGAAACGGCGCATGTATGCTGTGGGTCTGTAATTCCCTTTTGCATTGTTGGTCAGTAAGTTGCCATAAAAACGAATATGAAAGAAAATATGTTTGAATTTTTATCGGCGAAGACATTTAGTCAAAATGTAATAAATTAGTCTTCTACTGAACTTTTCCCGGCTTTTATTATTAATAATAATGTTTATTATTTACGTGAAGGTATTATTTGACATTTCTTTGACAGCAAATTAGATTTTTTCCTTGAATTAGGACATTTTAATGGGCGAGAATGGGGCGAGGCTGTCATCAAATTAAATAAAGTTTGTGATTTTATTTTAACTCTATTTTGGATGTTAGATTTTGTGATATAATTATGTCGAATGATATAACATTAAATAATTATTGGTCGCATAGTCCGAGCGACGCCGGGTAGCAATACTAGTATTTTATAAAATTTTCCAAGCCAACATTAAACCTCAAGTGAATGTGTTCTGCATAAATAAAATAATAAAAGCAAAATTTTAAGGATCTCAAAAAGCTGCTTCATTTATTTTATGATGAAAATTACGATAAACCTTGATGTCTTAATATCAGTTATTTGATGTAAATATTTTATATCACGGTATAGATCACAAATTATTAACGCAAATAAAACACTTAAAATTGGAACACTATGGTCTCATAAATGGCTATTTTGTTTAAAGGGACCGATTTCTTAGAACTCATAGAAATTTCACCAAAGGCTCGAGTTTTCGCGATAAATATTCATGACAGGAATAGTCAAGTTAGTGGAATTTTAATATTCCATACGTGACAATATTTTTTTAATCGCTATTTGTGTTTTATTTATAAAGTGTAATTCAAATATGAATTAAATAATTATATCATATTTATTTGGTTCATCTTCTTACAATACCGATTTGATTAACTTATCAAACTTCTTCTTCACATATGCATGTTACCAATTGATTTTACTGTCGCTACTTATCAAAAAAAAATCACCATGTTTTTCTTAATATTGATATATTGGATTCAAGCAATAGCAATAAATGGTTGTTTTTTTAAAGATTTACAATTGCTACTGGAAATGAATAAATATGAAAAATAAATCAAGTACGAGGCTGGTACGTAATACATATAATCAGAATTTTTTTTGTCGCGTAGGTCATTTGAGTCGTCCGATGCAAGGGCTATTCGGCTGATCAATGCACTGAAAATTGAAATGGACATCAGCAGTGAACTTGGTGTTTTTTTATGATTTACTTTTTTTTGAATTGTTTGAATTTTGTACTTTTCAATGAGCTTTGTTGTTAACGAACAGGGGTTCGCCTTTCGGCATCTTCTGGCATTTCAAGTGCACGGATGCACTTAAACTGAATCACCAAATTCAAATATTTCAAATTTGATATTTAAATTCCATCACGGATCTTCAGTAAAAATTCTTTATAAGTTAATATAAACCACACAGTATGTTTTACCACAGTATAATTAAAAACTCGCTAGAACTAGAATAAAATTCAAAATTAATAATCTTAATGGATAATATAGAATAAAATTCTCCTTGAAGGTTAAAGAGTTCAGAGTATCTGCTAAGTAGGGTGTAATAAAACTCACCTTCCGGATATTTGAATAGGTTAAACGGTCCAAGATCCTTCCGCGCAAACTCAGATTATTTATAATATCATAATACTTATTTGCAAAGGCGATAGCCCTTTATTTGCATACACCGCAGTTTATAACAATGTAGAGTTTCTTTGTTATAATGTACCAAAAAAACAAAACGGTGCATATTTATGAACGGTTTTTGATAGCTGCGTTGGTAAAAATAGAAAAGTGAAATAAAATGTTTGTTTAAGTCTAATAAAACAATAGTTTATGCTAATTTTAAACGTTTTATTGCTTGATGATTTCGATTTAAAAATGTTTCGATGTAAGCTTAATTTTGTTGCCAAAAAAAAATCCATCATAAGGAACGTCTAGACTTTTTCTTTTATTTTAAGTGATCGTGTAAGTCAGTGATGCACAAACGCGGCCCGCGGGCCGCATGCGGCCCGAAATGGATTTTTTTGCGGCCCAAAATAACAAATACTTCATCAACAAATTTTTCATTAAATATGATAAATAATAGTATTCGATACGTGAACAAATTATGCAGTAGCAACGGTTAAATAAAAAAAATCAATGTTATTTTTTATTATGATTATATTCACATGGATATATTTTTGTGACCGAATTTTTTTTTTTTAAATGAGTCATATCGTTTGCGATGCAGGTGCAGTGTATTTTTAGATTATTGTTTTCAGCACACGGATTTTATTGTTAGTTCTTCAGGATTTTTGTCAGTGGATGACGTTTGTGAATCGATATTAAAAAATCTCCGCAAATAATGAAAATATATAATATTAATATATAAAAATCGTATACTGATTTATCGATTATCTTGACAGAAAAACACTTTTAATTATAAAATATTTTTTTTAAATTGATCTTAAATTGGCTCTTTTCTCTAAAAGCTTGTGCACCACTGGTGTAATTCAATTACTTTTCTTTTATCCACCACAATTTATTTAAAAATATACGGGTTAAAATGTATTTCATTGAGTTATATTACAGTTTTTTAATTATGTCTTGCATATCCTAGATTTTAAATGATAAATATATATAGATTTCTAACGCATCTTTACAAATATAAAAGAGTTATACTTTGTTGATTATTTTACAGTCAAAGACTGTGTACAAAATATTTAATATAGAATTAACTATGTTTCTATTTTTTTATTCAAAAAATTTAAATTTGATAAAAATACCTACAGAATCTTTGATGATGTTTATTTGTATCTATTAAAGATTTACTATTGAACTTTGATATTTTAAGGGTTTCATTATAATATTATGCATGGCGTCTTTTGTTCATACGCATATAAATTCTTGCAGGTGTAAAGGAAATACCTCAAGTATCAATTTGTACAGCTTTCTCTTATGTAACCGTCAACTTTGAGATATAATATTTCTTAAAAATGTGCGATCATGATACCAAAAAATCAGATGCAAAAATATGTTTCATAGTCAACTATAATATTTATGAAAATTATTCAAATCAAATCTTTTTCATATTGGTTAATAACATAATAACCCAATGAAGCATTAATTCTTAGTATTTACCCAAAAACGATATCTTAGAATGTGTCAATATCATTACTAAAGAATTCAATACGAAATTGTCGATAAGAACAAAAAATTTTCATTTGTGGTCCCGTTAAGTTCAAGTGCCCAACTGAAATGCGAGCACAAAAAAGCTCGCTTGTCACTTCCACGAGCTTTAATAACTTAATATAAGATAGCCGTACGTCTTCGATACGGGCCGATCGAAAAAAGCTCACTCGATTTCTCTTGCTTAAAAAAAATGTCATTTCGCACCGTTATTGGGTCGTTTGCAGCAGAAACCACAAGTCATATCAATGTTGTATTAATAAGCAACGTACCGTTAGCTCGAAGAAGTCGTAACAGTTTATTACTATGTGGTTTTTTTCCTTGAATTTTTACACTTTATTTTACGGTAAGGATTTCAATTATCTGGGGAGATTGATAGCACCGGTTTCAAAAATTCTTATGATAGTCATTAAGACTTTCGATGGATTTGGTGGTTTTTGCGGAAGTTCATGTTCATATTAAATTTAAAATAACTTCAGGCCTACTCTTGCACTGTTTTTTAGTAATATAAAATAAGACCTTCTTATTTTAACAACTGTGTGATATTAGGTCTGAAGACACTTTTTAATGAAGAGAAACTCGGGTATTTATTGGGAACACAATAAGTGTAATAAACTTAGCTATATAATATTTCATATACCTTACATTATCTTAACAAAATGATTGTACAATGAATGACGTCCATATTTGAAAGTTGTTAAAGAAAATCCATTTAAAAACCGATTTATTAGGATAAATTCTTCCTTTCGAAGATTACATTAGAATTTAGGATTGACAATATTCCTGTTGCACTCGTAAAATGTGGATTAAATTCTTTTAATGACTTTTCAATAGAAAAACCAAAGGCATGGGGTTTTAGACTAAAAAAAGTTTTCTAGGCTAATGTAAATCATGTAATGTATGCAACTTTGTAATGAGCATTAGCTAATCGAGTTCCCAGAATAGCCAATACTCTTCAACCACGACGGGCTCTCGAGCCATATTAATTGTCCGAGCTGCAAAATTGCTTTTATTGTGCGTTTGATCAAAAAATTTAAAAAAAATGATGATAGCACTTTTTGGTTTTGCTCTTGAAAGCTGACGAAGATGATTGCGGCTCGCAAACAAGACAAGTAAAATGCATGTCAAATCTTTTTGTGCGGAATACAAAGGGAGGTAAGTTAAATTTGACACACGGCCCGACTACCTGTTACCCCGTATTAAAAGCTCGCGATCCTTGATGAGACACGATGATTAGTCCTTTAGTACCTTTCATATATAATATAAATTAATTTTTTAAATTGATGTTTTTGTCAAACTATCTATAACAAAGTTGAGTTATTTATCTTAATTTATCCGCTTAACATCATATTTATTCTTCTAAGATATGTGCAAAACTCTTATAGCTTTGTGTTATATTAGCATCAGATAGTAAAAACGAATCAAAAAAATGCTTGCATTGGATTATCGTCTTTTGGCGGATTTTTTGTAATATAAAAATGACAGAATTGGGCTTAAGCGTCTTCCTTATTACTGTAATGGGATCATCTCATTGACTATTTTTTACTAACTTTATGATATATACTCGCAAAACTAACTGTGTGGCTATAATTACAAATAAAATTGTAGTATTGCTTACTTAATATGCATCTGAATTCATACCTTTCTTTAATAATTACAAGAAATCGTAAATGTTGTAGTCGTCAAAATAAGCACTATTGACATTCGGATTGATCGCAACTCAAAGATATTTTTAACACCAGTATCTCGGTCTTGCTATATGTATATATAATATGTTTTTGTTTAATATTCTTTTCAAACACCATTTTTTTGTGATTGTTGTAGAAACTTCATAACATTTACTTTATATTTAGAAGAACGCTGTATTTTTGACGTGAGTAAAAATAATTTAACGTCGAAAACTACATAGTACCAGAAGAAATATGACAAAAATGAATCTCCAGGGCAGATGAACTGATAAAAGAGGCATTCATGCACAGTCGTAATGTAATTTTGATATTAGGCACGCTTGACTGATTATTACATATCAATGTATTCAACTGAAGATTTACACCAATTACGTAGCATAATGATGGAGAATTCTTTCATTGTATGAAATTAATTTAAATTTTAAAAAATCCCGTTGTCGATACGTTTGAATAATTCGTTTGCATACATGCAACGTAATTGACATTACTGTTTATAAATTCAAATTTCTGTATACAATACATACATGATTCGTTTTTTATTTAGAAAGAATAAGGAAAATTTTGTCGTGATTAATATCAAAGATTTTCGAACAATTTTGTTCTCCCTTACCTACGAAATGGGGAAATCCGATTACTGTTTTTTATTTACTTGTCTTTCCCATTTCATGGTAATTTTGTGTTATTATAAGTTCACTCAGCAGTAACTAGTTATGTATAAGGACATTGTCGGTCCCTGTGGTCTAGTGGCAAGAGCTTTGTCCTAGCGATCTGGAGACCCGGGTTCAATTCCCGGCAAGGTCAGATTTTTTCAATTGAAAAAAAAAAAAAAAGAGATCTTGGGCTGGGTGTATGTTATTTATCGTTGATTTTGTGCACAACTGATTTATTACTTATCATCGAGTTAATCTCGTATGACTTTCACAACTAAGAATATTTGGCGAATTGGCGTAAGCTGTAATGCCAAATATTTTTTTTTATTTTTAATTTATTAAAATTATTATTAAAGTGCGAATCATTTAATATGGGGTAATTGAAATTTTATCGTCTTAAACGTCTCAAAAATCGTACAGCTCAATTCACAATATGTATTTTTAATGCCTTTATCTTCCCCTTTACTACGGCAGTTAAAGGATTTACTACTATAAAGTACCCAATAGTAAAAAAAACAATGGCTAGATTATAGTTTTATAGATTAAAGTTTCCGATAAATGCTGTTTTAATATTTCTCTCAGAGACGCAAAACACATGCCACACCTAGTTACACAACCAGTAGAAGATAAAAGTGAAATATTTTTATGAAAAAATATTATATAATTGTGTGTCTGAATATAAAACAGTTAATTTATAAGAGCCAAACCAGAGTACCAAGCAGAGAGAAACAGAAAAGAATCTGTTAAAATGGACCCAAAGTTTACGGATAATATGAATCTAAGGTTTGTGTCCAATATGCTTATTTATTATTTTTGTATGAATCTAAAGTATTACAATCAATAATTACAAAAAATACTAATGTTCAATAATAGGAGAATATTCACTTGATGAGAGTAAGCATAGCAACATATATTATGAACTAAAAACAAAATTATATTATGAATTGGCATTTACTTTACAAAAATCCATTATAACACGGTGAAAAAATAACAATGTATTTTATATCCACAAAAATTATATGATACTAGTATTGCTACCCGGCGTCGCTCGGACTAAGCGACCAATAATTATTTAATGTTATATCATTCGACGTAATTATATCACAAAATCTAACATCCAAAATAGAGTTAAAATAAAATCACAAACTTTATTTAATTTGATGACAGCCCCATTCTCGCCCATTAAAATGTCCAAATTCAAGGAAAAAATCTAATTTGCTGTCAAAGAAATGTCAAATAATACCTTCACGTAAATAATAAACATTATTATTAATAATAAAAGCCGGGAAAAGTTCAGTAGAAGACTAATTTATTACATTTTGACTAAATGTCTTCGCCGATAAAAATTCAAACATATTTTCTTTCATATTCGTTTTTATGGCAACTTAATTATTGACCAACAATGCAAAAGGGAATTACAGACCCACAGACATACATACGCCGTTTCGGTTTTATATACAAGATAATGTTGATAGCTATTTTGTATAAACATACATTTACTTACCTATATATACTGGTATAGAAAAGGTAAACAATAAATCTTCTCTTCTGTTCTTACATCCTAGTTTCATATTGTAATAATAAAGTAAAATTAATATTTCTCTGTGTTGCATTAGTGTTGTACTTCCCCCTTTTATGTAAAATGTCATTGTTTATTGCCTTTTTTAGTTACAGTTGGTTTTTTGTTATCTTTTATTAACGTCCGCGGAGTGATTTCGTTGTCTTTCGCCGCACAACTAGAGTGCTCTTTCGCGACTTAAAAAAGACGCGCGGAGGCTGGCGCGTGCCGCACGCGTCGCTCTACTCCCTACCACCTTCGCCGCTCCTCTTGCCGTATTGTCGAGAGCCGCGGGCGATTATTGCGATCCCCCCTGACCTACGATTGCTAGGGATTCAGAAACACTCACGTGCACCCTACATTTTGATTGAAGGTATTTTTTTGCAAAGACGGCTTCTTCACAAAACCATAATTTGCGGGAAAATGCAATGAACTGCTTAACATACTTAATATGTATAATATAACTAGTTTGAACTATTTTTTAGTCTTAAATTAAAAATAATTTTGATTATTTCACGTATTGCGCTACTAACGCTCCTTCGGCATCTTCGAACTTACTATCGCAAAGTTTGCTTAATAATAGTTAGTAGCACTATACGTGGAATAGTCGAAGATATTTTATATTAAAATGAACTTCCACAAAGTTACCGCCAAAACCATCGAAAGTATTTTTTAGTCGATTGCTCTCCATAATTTTCTTATGAGGTTATTTTAGATACAAGTTGGTTGTCCCATCACCTCCCGTTATGGCCGCCATCCATAACGCTATGCGGACAAGAAAAGAAACCAATTTACTACTCTATATTTAAATACTTAGCCTGATACAGCGCTGCACGGATATGATCATTCTACACGATAGCACCATAGGCTGAATGAAACTAACGCATAAGATAACGCATACATCTACATATGTGTCCCAACGGAAATCAATAAATTGATTGAAAAAAGACAGGATTAGAAGACAGCCTTTGCTGCTGAATAATCCGAAATACGTGATCGTATAGTGTTCAAGAGCATTTTGAATAATTTTATTTTGTTTTATTTTATTTAAAGACTTGCTGCGACTTAAGTGTCGTCATTTTAATTTGTCTACATTTTTCTAGTAGTGAAGCAAAAAAAATGTACATTAATAGAAAAAAAAATATAGGCATCCCTTGGCGCGGAACTCGACGTTACAGGTGCAATTTTGACGTGATGCCGAAACCACCTTACAATAAAACAACTCAAAGCAAACAAAATAAAAAAAAAATCCCGCGTTCGAGACGACAAATGCCGTTAACACATTGGCGCGAGCGAGACGGCTAGTTTGGATCGAGACCAATTCCTATCTTGGTCGGTATTCATGATTGGATATTTTTGACTGTATATAGCAGTGATGGCCAACCAGTTGCCTCCGCGCTATCAGTAGCCCCGAGGTTATTTTTTAACCGACCGCGGTGGCTTTGTGAGGTTCAGTGTTCTCTATTGTTTGTTTTACGATATGTAATTATATCAGTGAGCTGAAAGCACGTTGATATGTGAGGAATTTAAAAATTCTTTTTTCAATGATACAAAACTTTACTTTACACCTGGTATAGGTTTTTTGAATTGTTCAAATTCTAATTAAAATTGTTTGTGAAACCGAACTCTGAGCAATATCTCTTAAATGTCACTTTGGTGCGCTGATTTTTTTTATTGTCTCTTTCCATCTAAGTGAAGCAAATCGATTAGGTATGATTCCAAATAAAGTGCTTATTGACTGACATTCAGCGAAAAAATAATTGGTACGTATAAGGAAACCGACCCTGAGCGCCATTATTTGAAGATCTCAAGGCAAAAACATGTTAACTTCTTTGAGCGATTCTTTCTGTTTTAATGCTGAAGCCATCAATCGGATTTGACTTTGAAATGGATATTTATTACACAAAATCTGGTGTGGTACATTCTTATTTTGTGAGCAATTACAAATATTTTCCTTTTAAAATGCAAAGTTGATATGAAACAGGTGAGGCGTATAAAAGCAAAAACTGACAAATTAAATTGTGTTTTGTCATAATTGAACAAAACGTATGTACATAGTGTATAAATTATTTCACACATAATGTAATTTTGTACAACTTAAATGTTGAAATATCTACATAGCATAGATACACACGAATAAACCGTTATGTTTAGTGTATTATACTATTATAGTATGGATATATGTATTTTATTTTGTCTATAACTAATGACATAGGCGGTTGACTAGCTAATATATTTAATATATTGATCTTTATTTAAAAAACAATATGATAGAAAAAATACCGTTTCAAGAAAGATAACAATTTAGGCATGAAACACAAAAATAGATTTAAAATTAGTTTTTTTGAAGTGAAAATAAACCAGCTTACCATGTCAGATTAATTAAGTCAGTCAAATTAATTAGCGTGCGTGTATGATGTCAGCGATGTCGATATTAATAAAAAGGTTTAGTACATCTGCCACAAGGCTATTTAACAAAATTCTTTTGGGAGTTATCCATTAATTAAAATTGTGAAAAAACAGGAGTGTGGTCACGAGAAAATACCGGACCAGTATGTCGGTAATAATGAGTATGTCGTTGGTGAAACCGCAATATGTGTTCTACCGAGTCGTTGGGTGCTCTGGCATGTTTGTAATACAAAACGCGTGCCCTAAGTGTTGAAAAGTAAAATATGCACCTGTCACTCATAAAACCTGTAAGGTCGTCGGTTGTTTTAGGTACTTTAAGTAAACCACAAAATGTCAGCAAAATATGTGCTAAATGGAAATATTTTCAAGTAAAATAATTATATTATATCACAGTATTGAAATATTGTTGAGCATAAATTCAAAAGCGTTCAATTACGCATAGTCTTTTCCGAAAATTTAAGACAGTGCTTTTTTTTGAATACATTTTGTGTTTTACGAGGCATTTGAATGCAAAAACCTATGTCAAATTTGAATTGTTTGAATTTTGTACTTTCCATGAGTTTTGTCGCTAACGACCCGGGTTTTGCCTTTCGGGATCTTCAGGCATTTCAAGTGCACGGGTGTACTTGAACTGACGCGTCTTAAATAGTTTGTATCGTTTGTATACATAAATAGAAGTAGATCACTAAGTTAAATTGCTATTAAAATGCAAATTAGCGAAAATTGAATGCAAACAAGTTTCAGTGAATTAAGTGTGTTTGCTTATGTGCCTAAATGTGGTAAACTAAGTTTTCGTGTTCAGGCTTAAATTATTAGCTGGATCGATAGTTTCTTATTCCATCGTATTGTACCTGTTTGCAATCGAATAATGTAGATATTTTTACGAGCCAATCAACTGTTAACTGCAAACATATAATGAGAAATATACTTGGATATAGTTTAATTAGAATTATCATTTGTTTCGTGTGCTTTTGACGCGTTATTAAATCTTCTAAACCTTTTTTTCAAGTAATACAAATATAGACGGATGGTGTTTGATGAGGTAACGTAGTTTGAAAATCGGTATCAACATGAATGATTTTGAACACAAATCGGTTGAAAAATCATTTATTCACTAAACATATCAGATAGATCAGAACCGGTGATGATCATCGCGAGCATTGTCAGCTTATCAAATTTATTTATTTATTTATTTATTGGCAAAAAACTATTAAAAATACATGGCATTACAGCAAGCGCCAATGCGCCATGCATTTGAGAAATTAATAAAGATTACATAAAATATTACACAAAATAAGAAACAGAACAGAAACATATTATTTACATAAGAAAACATAATTTTTAAACAAAGCATCAAGTTCACTGCCGAAGATGTCAACATCAATAGGCAGCGCATTTATCAGCCGAATAGCCCTTGCAACTGGAGATTCAAAAGACCTACGTGACAAACAAGTTTTGACAAAGAAAATTGATTTACCACGTAGGTAAAAGCTGGGAGCATGCAAATTTAAATTTTCAAGGATGTCAGGGTTATCAACTTGGCCCCGAAGAAGAAGAGAAAAATGTTTTAATATTGCAATTAGTCTTCGAGCTTCAAGTGAAATGACAGCATTCCTAAAGAAACTTGGTTGGATAATATTCCATTAATGAATTGTCATACGGAAAATAGTTGAATTTTTGAAATAATAATAACGCAGAAATTTTTATGAACTCGCTCCAGTTGCGACTTAAATTTAAATTCATATGGGCCCCAAATAATAGATCCATATTCTAGATTGCTTAAAACTAAAGAAACATAAAGAGTACGAAACACAGTAGGGTTTTCAAATGGCTTACTTTGCCGAACTATGAATCCAAGAAGTTTACTAGCCTGCAGGGTAATTGAAGAAATGTAGGAATGAAACGTGAAAGAAGAGTCAAATGTTATACCAAGATCAACAACTTCAGACAAACGCTGTAAAGTCATATTCGATATCTCATATTTATATTTGATAGGAAATTTTGAACGAGAGAATGAAATGCAGAAACATTTCGAAATGTTGAAGTCAAGTTTGTTTAATAAGGACCAATTTACAATTGAGTTTGCTGTAGAATTCAATCCGACTCATTCCTGATGGTTGAAAACAGTTTTAAATCATCAGCAAAGAGCAGATACTTTATTCCACTCATACTTAGCACAATGTCATTTATAAAAATGAGAAATAAAATAGGACCAAGGTTTGATCCCTGGCACTCCAGAATATGTTGGAAAAATTTGTGATACGCACCCAGCATATTCAACATATTGGCGTCTATTTGACAAATAAGAATGAAAAAAATTGATAACCTTGTTCGAGCTTCCTATTGCTTTTAATTTATTTATTAGAATAACATGATCAACCCGGTCAAATGCTTTGGAAATATCCGTATAAATGGCGTCAACTTAACAATGAGAATCAAGAGAATGCAAAATATACTCACTATACACCATAAGATTGGTTACAGTAGATCGCTTTGATCTAAAACCATGCTGGGCATTAGTTAGCTGACAATCAACATGCATATAGATATATCTATGCAAAAGTGATTCAAAAAGCTTGGCTGGTAATTAACAAATTAGATGCCTGAAGATGCCGAAAGACGAAACCCGGGTCTTTAGCGACAAAACTCATGGAAATGTACAAAATTCAAACAATTCAAATATGACAACAGTGTTTGCGATGAATGAAAACGGGCCTTATCTATATCAGAATATTTGTGGAAATAATAATATAACATGTTTTTTTAATTGTTTAAATAATGCTTTTCCATCAAGAAGTGACACAGTAATCAAAAACTCCAAGAGCCACGTTACGACTCGGCCAACCTGTCTTACCTCTGAAAAAACTGACGTATTACCATACAAAATAGTTATAAATTCATGAATTCACCAACCAATTAATTGGGTAGCATTCAATAATAAACAATGGATTCTCAAAATCAGTTCTGAAAGTAGAATCATAAATATGCCAACTGTAACAGGCACTTAAGTATCGTGTAAATATAAACTCACTTCGAAGATGTCACAGGTATAGATAATTTGGCATTCGGTCGCAATTAATTATTTTTGCGACGATGAATTAAATTACCAAACTGTTGTCGCACATACGTCATCGCAAAAATGCGGTGTGTCAAAAAAAAAAACAATTCAATTGGAGATATTGCCCAAGTGCTGTTGTCCATTTTCCATAATTACCAACTTACGCATCTAGAGAAGGTTGCATGCTTGTACTTCAAGTAATGAGAACCATCATTGTAGGTTGTACGTGGAGCATATTATATGAATTACGCGAGTATCCAGTTTGTCCAAATATAGACAGAAATTATTATTCTCCTCTTAGCTGTTGCTCAAGAATTGTACTCAGGATATAATAATTCCATAACAATTTTCAAGATACTAGGTATGAAAAGAATCTGATCCACTTGGAAAAAAAGTTAAAAAACAAATTTCTTTTTCAAATATTTGTTTATCTTCGCTTATTAAGAGTATTTTTAAAATATATATTCACTAATCTTAAGGTCTATGCTCGCTACGAGCGAAACCGGCTCAGACCATTCCAGAAAATTGTGTTTTTTTAAAATAAGTAGAAAGCCGTCACTGTATTAAGTTCATGATTAAAATCAGAGCTGTGGAGTTGGAGTCGGGTCAGGTCGTCGCGGCGCTTTGGCCGGAGTCGTACTCGGAGTCGGAAATTTGAAAACTTTTCATATTTTCATATAATTTGTCAAATTTCGCTATTGGCTTATATTTAGTTGGTTGATATATAATTGAATACACATAAATAGGAAAGGTAGGAAAAAACGTGACGAAATTAAACCTTTTTTTAGTCGGAGTCGGACTCATGTTTTTGGTCATTTTTTGAGTCGGAGTCAGAGTTGTTTAGCAAATTCTGGAGTCGGAGTCGGAGTTGTAGTTTTTTAACGACTCCTCGGCCCTTGTTAAAGTACATTAAACGAATTAATACGAAAATTATGAATGATTTTTCTGTCGCTTCTGAATAAATGTATCAGGAATAATATGTACAGAATGCAGTTTTAAAAAAGTGGTGCATTAAATTTACTATAGTATTTTTTATATATTGTATTTGCAATGTATTGATTATATATAATATAAACATTTTTTATCGTATATAAAAAATGAACTTTAAAAATATTTTAGCTTGACGTTTAACTGAGAATACGATACAATAAAATATGAACGGAAATGTCATTTTCACTATACTCTTAAATCATTTCAAATTAAGAACAGAATTAATTGTATGATATATTTACGAAAGTAACAGTTATAACAAGCTACATTTTTTAAATAAATAATAAGCTTTGTTAGCTTATGTGTGGTAAAAAATATGTGTACACAAGTATTAAATTTGTAATTAATGTAATTACTATTTTAGTATATCCATGGATATCCATATAATACGGTTAATAAATTGAATATTAATTCATCATCAAGTTAAAATTTAAAAATAGCAATTTGTTTTAATTTGTAAATTTAATATAGCACGTGTCTTGCTCAGTCTGAACATGCAACAAAATATTTACTTACAAATTCCTGTGACAAAAAAAAAATTCAATGACTTTTTTTATGTAACTTTTCAATTATTTTTTTACGATCTAAAATGAAGGTTATGTAACACATATGTTTTTTGTATATAATACAGCTCTGGTGAAGACTGTATTTTAATATGATGGCCGATGACAATTAGGCGCCTTACGACTCGAAAGGTCTTGATAAATCAGGTATCGTACAATTTTGCCAAAATTTTTGCAGAAAATGGAAAGAAGTTTGGCAAAATTGGAGATACATGTTGAATAAAATGAGAAGTAACAAGTTGCCATGACTTAATGCCAGGCGAGACCCTAGTCGAAAAACTGCCTACCACACTTTCTATGAGATTTACAGTTAACCAAATAGGGTTTGATAGTCTTATTTGAAAACATTTATAGACATTATTAGCCTCGATTAAAGCCATTTTGTATTTTTTTAAATAAATCTTACATAAGAAAATCAGTCTTGATTATGTATATGAGCCTCAGGAGTGAAGTGAGCCAAATGGCATTTTTTGTAAAAAAAAAATTGATACAGTGTCATATTCTTCGTGTTTTAAATATCCTTCCAATGAAGTGAGATTATTAAAACTCACTGAAATAGAAGTGTTCTTATTCAAAAATAAAATAATGAACTTAGCTGATACAAAAATTTCATCATTTGGCTACTTGGCTCACTTCACGTTTCAAGGGCATTAATGATATGTTAAGTAAAAATAATAAAACATTTTTAGTACTTTTTCCACATCAAATTTATTAGATCAGGACCGGTTTCGCTCATGGCGAGCATTGTCAACTGATGTCAATGCTCGCCGGTTTCGGTCCTTTTATTATTTTTATCATAATGCCATTCCACCAAGTATTGACAGTGAACACCTTAAAAGCGATATGTTAAGGGTGAACTATTCTCACTCTTTTATAACATTATTTTCAATCATTATATCCCTAAAATATTTTTTCTGTTCATTGATATATGTAGTAAGCTTCCACGTAATGTTAAAATTTTAAGATATTTCTCAAAAAATACGGAGTTAAAACGTGGTTGAAATTAAAAGTCCAATATAACAGTATCGTCATTTTTATATTTGGCTCTCTTCACCTCTGATGGGCTCGTATATTGATATTATTCATTTGACTAACAAGGCACTTGCTTGATCATGCAGTACCGACAGTTTATTGAGCAAATTTAAATTAATATAAAATTTAAATTATTATAAAATTTAAAATAACCTTGCTTATTTCACGTATTGTGCTACTAGCTGTGACACGTGTTTCGCCTCTTTCAGAGGCATCCTCGGACTTACTATCGCAAAGTTTGCTTAAGATTGATTCTAATGTTTTAAAATGATAAAATTACAAAATGGAGTTTGGGATTTTTCCAGGAAGCAAGGACCCGGGGTTTATAGAATCAAAACAAAGCAAACAAATTGTATATTACTAATGACGTAAGCATTAAAAAATATTAACAAATGAGATGCAATCAATCAGATAGGTTTGGGTTAAACCTTTTAATTGGAAGTAATGTTAACAATGGCGAGCAACTTGTCATATTAAGAATATTATTTAATAATACCTCTTTTTGTTAAAGAGTTTTAGTTATTTCTAAATTAATAAAGAATAACGCTTTGATAACACAACTTTAATATGACCAAGATATCGAATATATTTTCGAATGCTATTTAATAGTAGAATTATTATACGAAAAAATATTCTAACACTTTCCTCTTTCGTGCATACCTGGAAGACACAGGTGTATTCAAGCCGATATACCTTTGGAAAATTAACATTAAAGAGTCACTCAATAAGCGATTCAGTTTTTTCGAGAGAATTTATAAGAAGAGAAGGATTAAGGTTACAATTATTTATGCGCCCGATATTACAGGTGCTTTTTAAGGGAGCCACCGGGTCGGAGGCTATATTTTTTACGGACTAAAAGCTCGAGTCCAAAGCTTGGTCTGACCTTGGCAGTTTTGATATTGATGAAAGTGAATTCGTTGTATTGTCTATTATCCTATAAGATTTCATAAAAAAATCGTTTTTTCGTATAGAATATAATTTATTTTCACAATGTTATAAATTTATGATAGTACGTGTACTATTTTCATATTGCTCACTAAACTATTATTTGGTAATTACTATCAAATTACCATATAAAATATTGGGCGTAAAGTAAAATATAGAAATTATAATTTTAATATGGTAAATTTGTTGTTTTGCATTTGTTGATGATGTCTAGTGACGGTTATATTGTGTACTCTTAATAGAAATTTGGTAACTTTGTTATTCCACTGGGTTTGGAATGTGTTAATTAATTGAACTAATTGGAATTAATTATAATACTTATCTATTTTAATTCAATATTAAAAACATATTTATACAAACTAACTGGTGGATTTTTACTATTGCAATCAGGGCTGTGGGGTCGGAGTCGGAGTCCTCGCAGCGTTTTGGCTGGAATCGTACTGGGAGTCGGAAATTTTGAAATATGTATTTGAATTTTTCATTTTTGCATATAATATGTCAAATTTGGCTATTGGCCGGATTGGTTGATTGATATTTAATTGAATAAACTTAAATAAGAAAATTAGGAAAAAAAAATGACGAATTTAAAAAACAAAATATCGGATTCGCGTTTTTGGTCAATGCTGGAGTCGGAGTCAGAGTCGTACTTTTTCTTAACGACACCACAGCTCCTATACTCCAGCATATACTATAGCATCCAGCTATAGCTCCAGCAACTATATTTTTTTTGTGGAAAATCATCCTTTGCATTTTTTCGTTGGTTGTCTTTTCACATATGTTGGCAGTGTAATACTATCATTTTTAAAATAGTACAACTAAAGATATCATAATTAATCATTTTTAAGATGTTAACTGTCAATTCTTGTTGGAAAGACACATTTTCTCTTTCTATTTTCGTTTATATTTTGCAAGGATTATGACAATTATCTGGATTATGACAGTTTATTGTTTCTTTTTGGCTGTTTTGTTTATTATGCACTCAATATAAATTGATTAACATAACTAATAATTAATAAAAAAATAATCAATCATTGATTCTTTACACACTACTGCATGATAGAAAAAAGTCTTGTGACACGATTCTTTCACAGTTATAAGAACAAACAATTTCATCTCATCTTGTCAAACACAATTAATTGACAACGTCAGCTTTTTAATATACAGAGGTGTTAATTAAACCACCACAAAGGACTCGACATGAGTATTTTAATTGAATACTCCCCGTAATCGAGCTCCATGAGCCACTATCAATCTTTGTTCTAGCAATTTGTACGACACCTTGTTAAACAATAATCTTACTGAGAAATCTCTAATCCTCATTGAGAATATATGAACGTACCCAAAGCTCCCAAGAGGAGAGGTTAATATTGAATGTTAACATTGAATAAAGAATAGAATCCGTATCAACATGTTTTATGTATGTATGTATATAAAGAAGTAAGCTTTAAGCTTGTAAAATTCTTCAATAACATAGAGTAAATGATTATCTTGTATACCTAACAAACAATCTATCGATAAGAATATATTATTTCATCTATTACCGTCCCTTATGTGGTGTATAAATACTCATTATGAAGAAATTTAAATAAAAATTGTTTACCAAGTACTCAAGTAATTCATCTTATATTCTTTACGCATAGAAGGATTATGTAGTGGAATAACTCATATAACGAGATGAAACATTATAGAAATTTATAAGTTGAATTCGAAATCTCAATTTATTTACCGATAAATAGGTATTTAGAGTTCATTGACAATTCCATGTGAATAAAAAGAACAAACAAAAATGAGATATGTCAAAAAATAAAATAACACCATGAATAAACTAAGCCAACATAACGAAGGCGACAACTTGACGGAAATAAATTTTACTTCATTTCTCTTTTGCAAATTAACTTTTTTCTGCTATTACTTAACGACTTAATCCTAACTATACTTTCAGGCGATAAAATTCTAAGCATCTACTGTAATAAATGTACAGTGTAAATCAATATATTCGTTAATCGATTCGTCATTTTTATGTGGCATTGTCACAAACAAGCTCAATAATTATTTATACGACCATAGACAAGTCAATTATAAAAATGAGTGCATCATTCAAAACATAGTCGCCAATTTCCGACCAATTAGAAGGGAATGAGGACATGTCAGATTTCAGAGAATTACACAAGATAAATTCGTTTTTAATTTAGTGTCATTTATTTTTTGTTTGTTCGTCTTCCTAATTTATATAATTTTCTTCGTGCAACACTAGAAAAACACCAATGGTGTGCCTTTTATATTTTATTGTCATTTCATTTTTACTAAGATTTTTTTGTTTCGGCCAAAATTTATTGAAGTTCGATACTGTTACTGGCTAAAATTTCTTCCTGACAATATTTTTATATGTAAATTAAACAGAATACAATTTGATTGTTGGTCCTGCAGCCAAATGGTCAATCAATACTTTTGAGCTTATAATTATGCGGTTTTAATACGATAGTATTAGTTAGTGTAACACTTTTCACCTCACCCATCGTTTTCATTAACAAATTCACAGTTATTTCTCACTAAAAAAAATCTGTAAATATGCTCTATTCAGAATCCACAAGTAAACCACTCGGTGACGGCAATGGAAAACCTCAGAATTTTTCTCATGAGGTCAAAATAACAATTAGTTTTATCAGTACTTCAGTATTCTGTTAATTTGAATAAGTCATTTATAAACTAGTTTCAATACATAATATATTTCAAAAAAGCAAAATCTGGCTACTTCTTCTCATTCAATCTTGTAATAAAAAATATTCACGATGTTTTATATTAAAAGAGTGTATTAAAAACAATATCAATTTTGTGTCCCTATGAAATGCCAATAAGTACAATTTAATAATCCGTTTCAAAAGAATTCCTAGATCCAAGATGTAAGGAATGATATAAGAGCGGTAGACAAATCCACTTAATTTGCAATAGAGAGGGTGGATATGTATTTATTATGAAATAAAAACATCTCAGAATGGGGATAGTATAGCGGTATTTCTTGTACGGACCTATAATTTTGCAAAGGATCTCTTGAATGAACGTCTATTAATTATGTTTATAATGTCATTTTACATTGTATTTATGGTTTTTTATTGTAATGATATGGTCCAACGAAAATCTTGTCTGGGTTTATTGTTTTATTGAGTTTTTTCTGCGCTTGGGTGAAATAAGATGAACGGAGTAAGAAAAAAAAAACTAACGTATATTATTTAAATGTCATGTCTTCAAACAACATTTTAACTATTTTGCATATATATTTGTTTTTATCGCATGCTCAAAAGAAAGTTTATATATATATATATATACTTTTTACTACTTCCACAAATTATATTATGTGAAAGAAGTATTAAAAGATTTGTTTTATTTATTTAAATATAATACATGTTCACCAAGAACTGACAGTTCACACAAAAAAAATATAAATATCATAGTCAAAATTGCTTAATCTGGTTTTATATCTCATCGCTATGGCCGATTGGGATCTTGCGAGAGTCTACATTGCTATTTATTTACCAGAATGGACGTGTCCAAAGCAATCAAAGAAATCAAGAACCGATATTGATAATATCATTTGTCTTCTTCTTCCCTTCTGGTGCTACAGTCAAAGTGAATCTTGGCTGCCTCAATCAGACTCCTCCACTGCATTCGGTCCTCCGCCTTTTCTCCAATGACTGATCTTTAGCACTTGTGATTCCGATGATTTGATGACGTTCAACTAATAAGACAAGGACACATTACGCATTTTAGTAGTTTTTTTACTGTGTGGTTGTAGTTCTCAATATAAAGTAAACATACGCCTCTTTACGAGAATCTTTAAGGAAATTGTTTATAATTTTATGAAAACTTTTTGTAATTTGATTCTTAAAGTTTGTTTGTCAAGTCTTCAATGTTTTTACGAATTATTTTTTCACTTGCAGCTATTACGATAGGACGTTAAAAAAAATTTGATAAGAAATTATTCCTGTTTTACATATATGAGCATTAGATTTTTGTTAATGGCAAGGCGGAGTTCTGTATAATTGGAATTCATCGAAAATTCAAAATACCCTTAATAAATTTGAGACACCAAAACAACTCAACCTTATAAACACAGCTCAGTCTTATAAAACCTTACGGTACATTCAAAAGCTCGCAGCAGTGTAGCAAAATACAAAAAAAACCTTTTCATTGAAAAAATGGTTAAAAAAGTTTATAACGGCACCCACATAATATGTTTTATATGTCGATTTTGAAATCTGATAGAAACCCTTCCTATTAACCCTTATCTACAGTACAGTGAACAATAAAAAACTGTCAAAATAAACGGTGTTAAGATTTAATATCGTTATTTTTTAAAATAGTAAAAGAATCGATTTGTGGGTGAAAATTGAGAGGAATTGTCAGATTATCTTTTCAGTGTATTATCAAACAAAGATTAATCATTCACGACTATTTCTCAATTGAATTATCGTAAAAAAATCATTTTATAAATAATACATTGAACGTAATATAAATCATTTATTCTATGACGATGATTTCTCTAATCTTGATTCTGAATTTTAATGGAATTTTATTATAATTTTGGTGTTACTTTTATATATAATTTTTCGTATTTTAACTTCATATAAAATTACAAAAATAAAATTATTACTTGTCACAATCAGCAATTATCAGAAACAGGCTTACAATACCACTGCACTTTTAAGTTTGAACATTGTCTCACTGTATATGTTACGGTATTTTTGATTTAAAACTACAATTATTAGTGATAAAAAGTAAAAAAGTACACTTCTTAAAACTATTCATTTACACTGACAACGATTTAGCAGTTTCTTTGAATTTATTAGTACCTTTAGTATAATTCACATATATATTTCTTACTGTAATGACAGTTTTTAATTTAATAATTGAACAATTCCAGCGAAATTTGTATGCCTATAGTTATTGAATTAAAAATCAGTTGGTAGGTATATCAATTACTTAAAATTGAGTTCCATATTTTCGGTCAGTTTGAAACATTGAATATTATTCCAAATTATGTGACGAAGAATTTATTTTCATAATGCGTACTCACTGGTATTAAAATACATCTGCCATAAGTTCCATTTCAGATAGAGCTTAATTATCACAATTTTGCATTAAATTATATTATTTGACATCTAAATCAGGAAGTTGTATAGCAATATCAACAATCTCTCTCTTTGCCATTCATTCCGTGGAAAAGACTAAAGACCGTACTGGATGAGTGTCGACAGGTGAATTTACCATTCTTTGTTTAGTGCAAAGGTCAGAATAATTTAAGGGTACTTGGTGTTTAAGATAAGACGTTGGGCGCAAACAAGTTGTTGAGTTATCTGTACGACCGTGCGATGTTCAGCGGTATCTCTGAAACGATTTGTATATGTCTTTAAGTTACGTTTTTAGCGTGGAAGATCGTTTTTATTACACTTATAACTTTTGTCGACTGTAAGATAAAATCCTTCTAATAATACTATAATAGGAGCTAGATATTAAACCTGAAAAATAAATTTCATTTCAGTCAGTACTAGTCAGTAGTATAGATAAAGAAAGGGTCGTTAACAGGTCGATGATTTTAATTTTTATGCTATCGTATTTCAACATGCTTAATTGTTTATCAATGTATATAAAAACGAGAAATATTGATGTTTTAGAAACAATTCAGAACGAGTATCTAGCACACTCGCAAACCGTACAGTGATTTATGACCCGTTGGCCATTCAATATAACTACAGTTAAAATAGCATTTTTGGTGACAGCATAATTGACCAAATACATGTGTCGAAAATATTTATATTAAAGTTATTTTTGAGGCCCCTAAATAAGGAGGCCCCAAGCACGCGTCTCTTGCGTTTATGGAGTAATTAACCTCTACTAAAACCTCTGCAAAACGAACGTACATTCCGTCATTAGATATTTGATTTAATTGAAATAACTGTGGCCAAAAACACTACAGAAGTATTTAGTAAATCATGTTGAAATCTATTTAAATCTAGTGGAACAAAGTTAAATGTACTTTTACCCTGGTGTATGTTAATAACTTGCAATTGTTTTACATTAGACAGACAGACACAACTACTTTATTACTTGTTGAGTCCGTGGAGCAGTGATCAACGTCATTGGCTTCAGTGACAAATCTCACGGGTTCTAGTCCCACTACGAACAGCATTCTTTCAGATGATTTATCGATTCTGTTCAAAGGCATGGGTGTTTGTGCCGTCAAATTTCTTCTCACACATCTGATCCTTTAATCAAGGCGTAGCGAGTGCGACTAGCTAACCACTAGTCCTGCCCTTGTATTATCCATTCTATCCCTACTCCCATCCTAACTAAATTGTGGCTGGACGATTTAGTAACAAGCAGAGTGAATCATATTCTTCACATTAGGAGCAGACAATAATTTAAAAAGTCTAATATTGGTGTGAATCAAATAAATTATACTATTTTAGTAAAGTCTGGTTTATGTTATCTCAATAAATCTACTAATTTAGAAAAGTCTGCATGACGTTATCTCAATAAATTGCCTTTAATTGTCCAATGCTAATTTTAAAAAAAAATTACTTATGAATGAAAACCTATCGCCAGTAACTTGTTTGGCATGTGGAGTGGCCCTTGAGAGAAATAATGAATCGTCGGACAGCGGCGCCTAAGACCAAAAGGACCCGCTACCCTTAGGGCCCTGTCGCAACACCTTTGTCTTGTAACCAGACAGGTAAACACCACTCTGTCGAATCGCACACTACTAAAAATATATTCTGTAACGCACACCAGGCAATGCAAAACCATACAAAAATACTGTAAATATAAATACAGTTATTTTAAAATATATATAATATTACAAAATAGTAACACATTTTTTCTACTTATTCCACACTAAATTTATTTAGATCAGGACCGTTTTCGCTCATCGCAAGTATTTTAAGCTGATCGGATGGTTATCTAAATAAATTTACTTTGGGATAAGTAGATACAAAAAATATCTACCTTTCTTTAGTAATTTAGAATTTGGACTGAAGGTGCTTGATAGAATTTCAATTTCAAATTAAAATCGTTTTAATATTTTTTTACTTTTCCATGAGTTTTGTCGCTAACGACTTTCGACATCTTCCGGCATTCCAAGTCCATTTTTGTACATTTATATAATGCCGCTCCACCGAGTATTGATAGTAATCACTTTGAAAGTGATATATATAATTCAACCAATCTGGATTACTATACTGTTTTTTTTAACCATACAGAATATGACTTTAAAAATGTTAGTAAATCTTGATCGAATATTGTTGTCTGTAGAAAAGCGACAGCATTAGTATTTGTATTGTATAGTGTTATTTGTGTTTATGAACGACGGGATTTCAGTATTTAAAAAACGCAAAAATGCTAAGATTCTGGTTTATTAAATACCGGAATTTTAATCCCAAACATGTATTAATATATGTTTTTGAATAAATATTAGATGGAAATAAATATAAATAATAATAAATACGAGAGATACGAGAGAAAAGACTCACAATGATTCTACGGCATTAAGCTTAACTTGCTTGATATTACTTGTTTTATCAAAATGATACATTCGAAATTCTCTCAGCAATGATTGACTCTGAAATCCGCAAAGAGTGGCGTGCCGTTTCGTAAAAATACACAATTTTAGCTCCAGTTTTAAACAGATATTTATTCCACTTTACGACATAAAACTTTTCATTCAAATAACATATGTTCAAAAAATTACACAATAAATACCTATAAACATTACTTAGGTATGTGATAGAAACTATTTTGTTGGATAAATTCACTTGTTATTTTCTCAGAAGAGAACCATCTTTGAATGAAATTCGAAAACAACAACTGATGTTTAAGCCTATGTTTAACCGCAAGTATGCAGCGATAGTCTTCCGGCCCATTCAAATCGGCCGCTGCCAAGATCCTTCGTCGAGATGTTGTCCTTCACACGTTACGTTGATTAATAAGTACAAGAGGGGCGTTAAGGATGTTTTATTGTCCGCCTTTTGAATAACAGCGAGCCTTACAACTTACAAGGACCTCTCTTGACAATAGATAATAGAGACATCTTCATTTGACCAAGAGGCAGCTTGACAATACCGGGGAGTGACAATTGGATCCGTAGATAAACTGATAGCGCTTCGAACTATGGGGTTTTGATACACCTACATGTGAGATATATTTATTTTATAGTTTTATATTCGACCATTGAGGCAATTGAGAGGGGAGATCATTTTCATATTTGTATAGTATAAAAAAGGCTTTTGCTACTTTCATTATTTTATTATCTACTATCCGGTACCCGGCAAGCGTTGTAATGCCACTCAAAGAAAAAAGTTTTTGTGTTTATTGAAGTGCTTTTGGATGCACAATATCTTAGATAAATAATTTCGATTTAATTTCACTTACATTGATCGGTATCGATGACATTTGCCGTATGATGTTTGTTGTTTGTCTTTTGCCGATTGTCTACACGCGCCACTTTTGAAAGTTAATTGTACTTTGCCTATAACCTTTGCGCAAGTGCAACAATAAGTTGTCAAAATGAACGGTATGGCAGCGCATAAAATGTGAAAAAATATTGTTTTTTATATATTCGTATTATTACATGAAATTGTCAGTAAACTTGCTGATCAGTTACATTTTATCATATTGTGATACTTAAGTACAATAATTATGTATATTAATTTACCCGATCCTTTTTGCACGGCTTCGAAATAGCATGGCCTGAAAAAGAAGTACTGACTAACTTTTTTTCACTGATTTTTCGGCTTAAAGCGGTTCAAAAAAAAAATATATACATAAGTATGTTTCGCGAATTAATGAATCATACAAGTGATACCGCCATTTTGATACCGCCATATATGTAAGGTCATCACAAGGAACTAACAAAAATAAAATGATAGCCAATTTCATATTTAAAACCATTGAAACAAAACAAAAACAATATTCTAATATTATTTAAGATAAGGGTGATTTTTTACCACTTAAAAGAAGTAGTAAACGTATATTTTCAATGTATAGATAGCTATTAAATAAATAATAAATAAATTCGTTTTATTTTTCTGTTGATATCTCTTTTATGCGGATTTTTTCGTACTATAGTTTTTCGACAGTATCCCCCAAAAAAGGATCGGGTGATAATTTATTTTTATTGATACAGCATAACAACAACTCTTAAGCATCCACTAGATAGGAAAGTAAGCACGGCTATTAATGTGGCAAACAATTAGTAGAAATCCATTTGCTAAAGTGTTCGCAAACTCATCTTCTCTGATTGAGATTTAATTTTTTGATATTCCTTCTATTTGCGTCAGTTGTATATAACGAACCATAAAATGTATTTTGATACCATGCTCCCTCACAATTGCTCCATAAATGAACTCGTAAAGAATTTTAAACATCACAGCATAAATTATTCTTTAAAAACGCTTTGCTAATCAGTCGTTTATACTCTGTTTTTCGGGGTGGGTGAAGAAAGAAAGATATTGCTAAGGACCGTATTTAGAATCGTGCAAGACATCGAGATGGTGATCAGCTCATACATATTCCTACAATCATGCTGCCAATCTTATATATAAAACCGAAACGGCGTATGTATGTATGTGGGTCTGTAATTCCCTTTTGCATTGTTGGTCATTGAGTTGCCATAAAAACGAATATGAAAGAAAATATGTTTGAATTTTTTATCGGCGAAGACCCAAAATGTAATAAATTAGTCTTCTACTGAACTTTTCCCGGCTTTTATTATTAATAATAATGTTTATTATTTACGTGAAGGTATTATTTGACATTTTTCCTTGAATTTGGACATTTTAATGGGCGAGAATGGGGCTGTCAATATATGAAAGGGGCTGTGAAATGTCAATGCCAGTCTGAAATGTTCATTTTAATTCCATTTTAATTGACTTTTGAATTTTGAAAAAAGTTGTTTCAACTTGGCCCGTCTGAATTTACGCGCCGAGGTGAACATAGCCCCAAACTGGTCCGAGCGAAGCCGGGTAGCAATACTATTATTTTATAAAAACCATTTCTCATAAAAGCACTTACATTGAGATATTTTATTATGAGTAATTTTTCTTCACATTGAAAGTGGACTTAATAAAAACATTTTCAGTATACTTATCACAGTAAACACCTTAAAAGGAAAATGCATCTACTGTAAATGCCCAACGTTACTACCAAATACATAAAAAAATATTAATATTTTAAAAAGACATAATATTTATACCGACTTATTCAATGGATTTTTTCTATTTTTTTATTTCTTTCAGAGATTTCATCTTGCGTGTTTACGCTTTTAAATCACAATTGTTTATTTATATCTAAACTTCTCATATTCTAAACGTATAAAAAATGGTTTTATCTTCACACTATACAAGATATTGTGAAGTACAATGAAAATGAACAAAAACAATTTTAGAGTTACAAATGATGTTAAATATCTTAACTTCATCTCTGGTAGCGTTAAATTGAAAAGAAGGAAGTTTCTCATTAACAAAAGAGTGGTAAAGATTTATGCGATGTTATATGAATCGTTTTTTATGTGCATGTTATTAAATGCACAATCTTGAATTTATAATGAGCAAAGAGTAAAGGCTGTAGTTAACCTCTTAGATATGAAGAAATTTTATGTCAATATTACTGATAATTAAAACGTTGCTATTAAAAAGGTAGTGTCATATTAATTATTATTTAACTGGTGTTTACTGACATTAAATATGATATATGATAACGTCCATATAACTCATTTAACGTTAAAATAAATAGCTTAAATGACACTTCACGAGCACCAATAAAATATTATGATTGATTTCCTTTCGTAAAAAGACTAATTTATGTCAAATAATAATAGCATAGCAGATATACGTAATACTTTAATATTTTATATGTGAAAAAGTCTTATAATTGAAACTTCTATATTTAAATGTGTATGTAAATTACCTATGGCTGTTGCTTAAGCCTGCTCACGTTTGTTGTTTCTACCCTCTGATGATAAACGAACTTGCACATATATTTCTTTTGGCTTACACGAGACCAAAACGTAACTGATTTTTTTTTAAGAATCTTTTATACGAATTGTTTCATCTTACAAACATAAGAGTTTATCTGCCAATGGTAATGCCACTGCAAAGTATTATAAAGTTGTTAAGCAGTGTTTATTTATTTATTTAAGAAAATAAAAATCATGGCATTACAGCTGAAGCCAATACGCCATGCTTTTGAAAAATATAAATACATGTATTTATATATATACATACATATATGCAAATACATAATAAAAATCACAAATTAATTAAAAACAAGATGAAAACATTGTAGTCATAAAAAACAGAGAGGAAAAATTAATAAAATCACATTAGAAATTTCCAAAGCAGTCAACCGAGTGAGTTCCGACAAAATCAACTATAATACATACAAAAAACAGTACTCATCTGAACTCACTCACGCCCATATGAAATATGTCAACATCCGAAGCAATTTCGTAAAAAATCACTAAAGCTCTTCCTAGTGGCATCCCCATTGGCAGACTAGTTCTACTCCTTAGAAGAAAAACAACACATGTTCACGATTCCTCAAAAAATTATCAGGGACATTCAATTTAACATTCTCAAGAATGGTGGAAATCTCATTTTGGCCTTGGATAAGTCGAAAGAAATGTGTGGCCAGGTACATTTCTCTTCGAGTATTCAAACTATTAAATGTGAGCATGCCTAAGAGAAAACAGTTTAGTTGAGACTTAAAATTATGTTAAAATTTGAATCGTTTGAATTTTGTACTTTTTCATGAGCTCTGTCGCTCACAACCCAGGTTTTGCCTCTTGGCATCTTCAGAAATTTTAAGTGCACGAATGAACTTCAACTTGAATTTGAAATTAAAATTCCGTCAACCTGCTTTTATTGAAGTTCTAAATATGTTATAAAATAAAAGCTTGAAAAATTAATCAATTTAAAGAGAGGCATAATCTCAAACATTTTTTTATGATACTTGCTTAAAAACTTTGTCCAATGGATTATTTTTTTTAGAAATTAATAACATTCAATGAAATAAAACTTCAAGTATAAAAGATTGTAAGATTACGTATTTTATTATTGTTAGTGTTCTTCAAACCGTAGGAAATATAAACGTTCTCTTCTGTGTTTTTCAGGCACACGTCACAAGTGATTGCGCCCTCACAGATACAAGATAAGTGCTTCGTCCTGACAAAACAAACTTTTTTACGAATCCATCTTGAATGGGAAAAGTTTTCATAAAAAAGCTACGGCTTCATTTGTGATGTTGGTTTATTTATTCAGTGAGAGGGTGGCCGAAAAGATCTTTAAATAATGCGGGTTTTTTTTCGTGCCAGCAATAGTAAACATTTTATTATGAATTGATTGATATTTTATTATTAAACTCTTTGTCAATAGTATAGATTGTTTTAAAAAAATTATTACATTAGTCTACTTTTGAATTTCTATACGATCAAGTATCATTGTTTTTAGCATTACATTTTTCACAGTGCGTACATTGTTCTATCATACAAAATGATGATTTTGAAAATGTATTTAGAATATACTTTATTTTATTATTTTACTCTATCTGGTTTCTTTTGTTTATTTTATGTATTTAAAAAATGCTTCTTGTTTTTTTCTGATGTTGACCAATATTATAATAATTAATAGCATACCATAGTTGCCATATTGTCAAAAGACTAAAAATTGAAAATCTTATTTTTATAGAAATTTGAGATAGAAATAATAATTTGATATCAATATTATAATATCGTGCATCTGTGCCAAAATGAGAAGGCATATGCCGCCTATATTCTCTAGCTTAAAAACAAACAAATTAGTCTAGCCTTTGCCAATATTTCCGAACAAAGCCTGTCTAAGGCTCCAATCCTTCGGAAAAATGAAAAACAAAATACATGAAAAAGTCAAGGGGTCTCTCATTGCATATGTACAATATGTACCGATAGTTGTAAGAAATAAACCAAATATGTAACAAATTTTTTGTTGCTTTTAATTCTTGCAGGAATAAGGTTTATTTCTCAATGAATGTAAATTAGTCATAAAACATATGAATCAAACTAAAAAGAATGTTTTTCAAATATCTATTTCAAAAATGGTTTACAACCTCTTTTTAACAGTAGATTAATCGACGCAAGTTTTCTTGCGTAAAGCGATGTTTTAAATGATAGGATATTTAACGATTTTTTTTTGAAATCCCAAAATCCGCCACAATAGTCGAAACGTCACAATAAATATGTTTGAGAGACGAGTTAATGACGGGTTAGTTTTGTTTGCGAACGACTGAGAAGCAATAATACGTCTCAATGGCGGTTTTTTGTGCCGTTTGTGGGAACTATTTTAATTGGTCAATGGAAATGAAGCGGAACATGAATATTGTAATTATTTCACGATGACTGTTGATTTGGTAAAAAATAACTGGACTTGTATTTGCCCCAATCAGATCTGCAATAAAAACACTCAATATAGTTCATTTTTCGAAGATATTACCGTGAAATAAATGTTCATGCCGCGTGGTCAGAACATATAAATAAATGTACACTTAAACCTTTTTTTGTGCAGTAGATACGTTCCACGGGAAATCGTACAAAACATGTACAAGGACGCACGTGTCAAGGCCACACTGTAATAATCACGTGAAACACTAGATTTTGCAGGTACAAAATATGAACAACGCGCTGTTAATTACATTTTTTGATTTGTACGTTGATATTGTCCCAAAAATATATTTAAAAAAATACAAATTGCATTAAAAAAAAAAGATGATAAACCGTGAAGAGTTCAGTACTCGCATAATTTACTCATAGACGATAATATAAATATATTGCATTATTTTTTAATTTTTCTTTCCTTTTAATTGAGAATACAAATAACCCGTGTGTTAAAATGTTTCAATGAAACAAGTGTACTAAACTGTAACGTTCAGATTGTTCCCGACTGCGAGCTGAAATCATGCTTGTAAGTATCTTATAGAAGCACCAAATGAACCCGGTGGACTAAGTGGAAGGTTAATGAGTAATTTCCCCGGGCGGGTCGACTCCATACTCTTTCGAATAGCCATAAAATAATACATGTACTACCTGACGATAAATCGCTCTTCAATAATTCACATAAAATGTCGCTCAGGGCCTAATTACAACGGGATATATGGTAAAGTGGTGCCGGGCCATCGTGGCAATATATCAGCGGACGTAACTATCTAACGACGGACGGGGTGGCAAGCGGCCCTTGGGGCCTCCACCGGAATGGGAAGCACAAATTAGATAGGCAACGAGCCGAAACTAATCTAACGAGTGAGTGATAGATGCTCAGCCTCTTGCAGTATCGAGTAGCCCTCATTTGAATAACTCCATAGCATATTTACGTCAAAAAGGCAATACAGATTTCTTATGAAATTGAAATGTCAAAAAGTAAAGCTATTCGTATTCGTGGAACTCTACTTTATTTCCGTAATCATCTTGTATAGATGATTAAAAGGAAAATCTCTTGTTTATTTATTCGTTTTCTGCTACGCAATCTCCGTAAGTAGCTCATTTTCCAAGGCATTGGTGACTAGTAGGGTCTCTAATCACTCGACATCTCAACTATTCGAGTATCGAGTAGTAATTTTTTTAAATACTCGAGTAGTTTCAGATGAACCAAAATATATTTTATTAATTCAAATTTGTGTCTTTAAATAAATGATATATACATGAATTAGCTTATTTTATTATTACATTTATTTCAATTTATGAAACATATATTTCAAAAATAATAGAGAATTCAACGTCTCAAATTTTAGTTTTTTTATTCCAGCAGTAGAAAAAACTATCTCTGTTTCTGTGGACTTCGGCTTAAAAGTTAACAATCAATCAAATTGTGCTATCAAGTTTTTCTGTCCGCTGCTTAAAACAAAATAAAGTTTGGAATTAAATCTTTATTTATATATTACGAGTATTACTCGAGTATTTTTCTAATTACTCGAGTATCAAGTACTTGTAAAATAGACGAGTTAACTCGAGGATCGAGCACTCGATACTCGGATTGGAGTCTCTAGTGACAAGTCTAGGATAGAGCATTGCAATGAAATTTAGTTGTCAATTTTCATCAAAAGATGGCATCGCGACTTTACTAACTAAAATCGTCTATGTTGGTCATAATATATGGCTTCTCTTACCCGTAAAACCATTCAATTAAATGAACATATTATTTTACAGTCATCCATGACCACTGACAACCGATGCTCGCGATGAGTGAAACCGACCCTGATCTTTATCAGAATACATGAGGAAGCAATACATACTTTAAAATCTATTTTAATTATTTAAATATGTACTGCCTTTCCGAGTGATAGTTAACACGTGAAATTATTTTATATCTGAATTCATGTGCGGAACAAGTAGTTGTCAGTCGTTGAAATAAAATGAGAGGGCGTAACAATTTATTTCTTGATAGAAAGTAAAAGAAGTCCGCAAAAAACCGTTATTTTGTATTCATTTTTTTCTCACCATAACAATACAGTAATTATATATGTGCACTATGTTTAACTTGCGTTGGTAGTAGTAATCGTTTTTGGCTAAAAACAGTGACTCAAACTACAATAAAATATTGATCTGATAAGATCTAAGCTAGAGAATAGATGGCAGCTATCCTATTTTTTATAGTGCACTGTGAAGATTCAAAGAAGAGTTTCAGCGATATTTTACTTCTCACTACCGGATATTCTTGCTTCTTATGAAGGTCGTGCGTCTAGTAAATGTCTCGCAACCAGCCCTCAAGAATATATGTTTTGGCATATATCTTGATAAAAATGTTTCTAAGCAGATGTCACATAACATGTATAGAGGCCAGTAAACTTATCAAATATGTATGATATATTTGATGGTCATAGTATGTTCTAACAAAGAAAACATTTCCTTCCAAAATGAACTTTGGAAATGATTTTTTTGAACCTAAATATAAACGTTTTGAGTATTATATCTGAGAATGAAATATATTTTTAATAATATATCAAATTATTAAAATAGAAGTTGAATGACAGAAAAAAGCAATCATGAAAATAATAATACTCCAATAAAATTTATTACAAATAATTGAATATAATATTGACACAAAAAATCATCAAAAGTAAAGTGAGGCCATGAAACGTTTAAAAAAATTAAACCATTTTTAAAATATCTAGAGCCAAAAGAAAATAAAAGCTTATCAGAAAAAAATCAAATAAATCTGGACTGAAAAAAACACATCACCATATTACACGTGCGTGGAAGAATATGCCCTTTAGCGGACAACCCTTTACTGAGGTTATATTCCACCCTTATGTTTTCATATATGGCCGTTATTGACATCTTATACCCCTTGGCTGCGAACTAACTACCACGGACTGTCAATAAATAAAATGAAACAAAAACACTTCATTAATTCGGTACATTCTTAGAATATACTCAATCGACCTTATGAATAAGCCTTTTGTAAGATAAACGTTTTATTTCCAAACAAAGAAAATATACCGCGTACCCTGTGTCACTATTCATTTCTTCTTTCTTTTTACTTTAAACAATTACAAATAAAATTATCTAGAAATCAACTCTTGAAACCTTTTTTATAGTAAGTATTGTTTTTTTTCCATCATGCGTTGCTAATAAACGAATTAGCTTGATTCATTGGCGATGTATTTTAAATTTTTTAGTTTGGTTGGTTTTTAAGTCTAGAAAATGTAAATACAATTGTTTTAATCTACTATTTCGGATCTTGGGCATGGGTGATTGTGATGACTTTTCTAATTAAGTTGATCTCGAGTAGTTTTAAAAATATCCAGTGTCTCGGCTTTTATAATCTTTGGTGGATTTGTGTGTAATATTTTTTTTATTACAATTTATCCGCATAATGGACGTATTTGATACAAGCAATGGTAAAAAACATGGACAAGAAACTGGAGTGTTTTTTTGTAAAAAAAAATAATAACACACATTTTATTATTATTCTACATTAGATTAATCAGAACCGGTTTCACTCATCGAGTATTAACGGGCGTTTTTTGTTGACAAGCGATCATGAAGAAACTACCATGTACTAGCTGTAAGCTTCAAATTCTACATAAATATAAGGCAAATATGATAAAAACATATGCATACATCTATTGAGTGCCTACATTAACATAAGGATAAACATATCGGAATTGGCTGAATGTGCTTTCAAGTTTAATTATTGTACTATTAAATTCTTCGATATGTTTGTCTTACTAAATAAAATCAGTCGATGTACAATACAGAACTGTTGCTATATTTATGATACATTTTATATTACAATGTTGATGATTGTTTTCGTACTAAAGCTTTCGCGTAATAAATAAAAACGAAATTCATTAACTTCTGAGATTGTTTAATATAAATTCGGAGTGCGTAAGCGAAGTTATGTGAAGATTTAAAACTAAACATATTCATAATATTTCACTTGCCCGGGAGGCAGCCGCCCACCTCGAAGCCTCGTGCTCTAGCCGAAACAATTTTTACCTATCATTAAAACGGAGCGCTAAAGATACTATCTGAGATCGTTCCATCCTTCAAAGTGGACCGTGTGATATATGGTCACAAATTTAGGTCTCTTTGGTCAGTTTGTTCCAATGCAAAGTGAATAGGGTTGAATAGTGAAATATTAGCCGAATCCCATTTGTAAATGAGACCTTGGGGATATGTTTTACGGTGTAATTATGTATATTTTCAATGATTTATATGAATTTTAATGAGGATATGAGGTGCGTACCGACTGAAACTCTTTTGTTTGCTGGTTGATAGGGGCTCTTTATGCAAATTTTTGATAGAGTTTGAAACAAAGCATGCCTAACGCGTGTCGAGTAAGTAATAATATAATGATGTTGTTTTGTAGTACATTCACATTATTAATGATATTTTCATTTAAAGTTAGATCAAAAACATTCATAAAGATATAAGTCAAAATTGTTCAGCAAAATAGACAGACACACAGAAAAAAATAGCTTTATAATTAGCGTAACTAGTCATGTTTTTTTAGCCATGTCCGCTCCCAACTAGCATATTAACCCTTCGCGGAGTTTATCTCAAAATGTTGTTACTCAGTAGCTCGACCTCTCTTTTTCGAAAAGATTAGGGATTGAAACGATTCGAGGACTAGAAAATAACAAGTGATCTAAAAGTAATAGACTAGTGAGCTAATCGCTTTCGCTAAGGGTCGATTTTTGGGATCGGGAATGTGGGAAAGAGTTTTTAACTTAAACACCCATGCCTTTGAGCATGAACTGAAAAAATCTACTCGCACAAGAACTCGAACCCGTTAGGTCCATCACGGAAGCCAACGACGTTGACCATTTCACCACAGACCCATTACATATGTGTGACCTGAGATGCAAGATATAAGACAATTTTTTTTAATACTACACTACTATTAAACATTGCAATTGCTCATAAGAAATAGATCCTTAGAAAAACCGTAATACTAAATGTGGGAAATAGTCTATTAAATATGAAGGAAGGGTTTACAGCGTAATATAATTATATTCCTCTTGAGATTTATGTATCTCCGTCTGTTTCAAAATAAAATAAGTGAACTTTGCATAGAAAGCTTTGCAATAGTAAGTCCGAAGATGCCTCTGAAAGAAGCGAAAAACGTGTCACAATTAGAAAAATAATTACGTGGAATAGAACAAGTTATCTTATTTCAAAATGAACTTTCAAAAAGTTACCGCCGAATCCATCAAAAGTATTAAAATAAGTTTGCTAATGATGTATAAGTAACATTTTTTAATTATGATGCATTCTAAAGAATACTATATGTATATTGCATTATGTTTATAGTATGTTAAACTGTTCCATATAAATTCACTTTTATTTCTATAAATTTCAATCATCGATTATATTTACTTTCATAAATACCACATTCAATAAATATACATGACCAAGCTTTCACAAAAAGATTACACTTCACTTAATTTCTCTACTTTTCCACTTAATTTATTTATATATTTATGATATGATGAGCTTTTTTTCCACTTCATTAAAGCTCAAAATTTCAGGGCTCACTTTATTTGATAACGTCTTTACGACTTTAGAAAAAGCTTGTATCACATATAACCATGGCTGTGGAGTCCGAGTCGGAGTCGTGGAGTCGGAGTTTTTTGGCCGGAGTCGGAGTCGTCGCGGCGATTTGGCCGGAGTCGTTCGTACTCGGAGTCGGAAATTTTTAAAATTTTGAACTTTTTATTTTTGCATATTATATGTATGTCAAATTTGGCTATTGGCCGGATTGGTAGGATTGATATTTAATTGAATACACATAAATAAGAATTTTAGGAAAAAGAAAAGTACGATATAAAATTTTTTTAGTCGGAATTCGGAGCCGTGGTTTTGGTAAATGCTGGAGTCGGAGTCTAACTTTCGTTTACCGACTCCACAACCCTGCATATAACTTAAAGCCAGCAGAGCAGATATTGCTTTATTTTGCACGGAGAAAAATAGTTAACGACCGTAGCTAAAAAGCATTCTGGCTATCAATAACACATAAAAACTTTCCGACCAATAATTTACGTAACGATTATATTTTGAGTTTTGAATCGTTTGAATTCTGTACTTTTCCATGAGTTTTGTCTTTAACGATCCAGGTTTCGCGTTTCGCCGTCTTCGGGCATTTCATATCGAGTGAACTTGAACTGACGCGTAGTAGCAGTTTATTAACGTAATATATATGAATTAGCAAAAATTTTGATGTTAATAAGTTTCAAAGAATTGTGTGAGTAAATTATAATGTTCTGCTATTTTCAATTTAGTATCGTTAATACATATAACCATGAGAATAATAACACGGAAATGGTGACGAATAAAATTGATGGGTTTTATCCTACCTTTAATTATAGGATTGATTTATTTCAATTGTTTGAGTTTATAATTAATGGTATTTATTTATAGGGGTATACGAATGGTGAGTTTTAAAGATTGAGTTGTTCATTTATTTTGGCAAACCATATAGCTGAGCCCTATTTATTTATAATATTTATCTTTTACTCTTCTTTTGTATTTTTTTTGCGACTCAATCCTAGATATCATCCATTTAACATGACATGTTATCAGTAATGGGTGAATACTTGTAGTAGGAAAATTTTCAAATCTGACTGACATAAGGTAAGGTAAGTCATTGCTGAACAGATAAACGTAAATAATATCATCTAATCGCCTCCAAATTTAACCATCAAAATTGTATTCTGATCACTCATGTTTTCGTATACAATGTATAGCCAAATACCCGAATAAAAATTTTCATTCTTCTTAATAAAAAATTGTCAAAATAAGCACCATCCTTTTCATGGGATGTTGGAAAAGTTTTGTTATAAAGAAAGACATCTTGTTATGCTAAGAAACCCAATGACTTTATTTCATTTAAAATTGACCATTCACTGCAGTTTTCTTATCTCAGACAATACAATAATTTATAGCTCATTTTGGTTGAAAAGGCGTGATGAAGACATCATTTGGATTACAGCAGGTGAAGTGAGAGATACGAGAGATGGATGGTGAGAGCTACGCAGGGAACGAAACTCCAACGAATATTTTTCAAGGTAATATTAATCACTGCGCCACCAACCATGAAGATTTTAAGCTCGATTTGCAGAAAAGCTTATTTCACATGACAAACCGTTATAATGTCATAGGTACATAATTGTATGATTTTTCATTGCTAATTTAATAGTGTTAATTCAGAAATATCAATTGTTGAAATAATATGATATAATAAAAACGGTATTTAAAATATATTATTATCGCGTTTATAAGTTTTATAACTTCTTAATCAATATATTCCTCATAAAAAAGTCTTGTATTGGGTGGTTAACTTGAAAAAAGTCCACTTCTCAAAATAATGTATCATTATCATTTCTAATAGCGAAGTTAAATACACACTGAGCTTTAATTAAAAAGAAACTTTTGGTTATTTGGTGTGAAATGATTTGACAGGCGGCAGGAACAAATTCATTAGATAATTAAGAAAGTATTAAGATGAGTATACACTACTTTTTTTAATCTGAATTTATAAAGTCAATTATTAGATGTTTCGCAAAGCTAAATTTGAGAAGCCATTCTTTCGGATTGATATTTTAATAATATTGGATGGATATTTTTTTTTATAAAAGTTTGCATTTATCTGATTTTTTTTTTTTTATAACCATGTCCGCTCCCAACTTGGAACATATGGACTCCTCACGGAGTTTATCTCAACTTATGTTTTTCTACGAAAACTGCATGTTACTCAGTTGCTCTTCTCGAAGAACTCTTTTTCGAAGAGAGTAGGGATGGAAAGGATACGAGGACTAGGACAGGACTAGTGATTAGTTAATCGCTGTCACTATGCGTCGCTCTTTGGGATAGGAAAGTTGGGAAGGGATTTTCAACAACACGATTTCGACTGAGGGTGTTTGATGGAATTTCAATATCAAATTTGAATTTTGTAGTTTTCCATGAGTCTTGTCGCTAACGACCCGGGCTTCGCTTGTCATGGCCAAGTATAAAATTCAAATTTTATATCTGAGATTTGATTATCTGGCCCTTCTCCCAAAAAGGTTGCACATCATTGGTTTAAAATATCGTTTTCTTAACTGATAATTACGAAATAAAGATCGATTTTCTACATGCTTAGAGCTTTCCGATGCTTTCTTCACATCGATCATATTTATGCTGTTTTGAGTAATAATATAATCTTTTATATTTCAACTAGCTGTACCCTGCGCGCATTGCTACGCCAGCAACTAAAACAAATATTCGCGGGAGTAATTATAAAGAAATTTGTATACTTCTATATCAATTGTATGTTCGATTGGTGGTGGGGCGGGGAGGGGGGGGGAGGGGGGAGGGGTGTACGCCAGAAAGTTTCGCGGAAGTGTACTCGAGAAATTTGTAAAAAAACAATTTTTAGGGGGAGGGGGGTTGTTTGGCGGGGTGGGGTTTGGGGAGCGTATGGGAGGGTTTGCCAGAAACCTTCGAAGGAGTGAACTCGAAAAATTCGTAAAGATTAAACAAAAAATTGGGGGGTGGAGGTTGGGGGGTGGTTGAGGGGAGGAGTTGATAGGCCAAAAACCATTGCGCGAGTGTACTCAATAAATTTGTAAAGTTTCACATCGATCGGTCGAGCGGTTTAGTAGTCCATAGCGGAAATACAGACAGACAAACATTCATTTATATATATATAGATTAACAGTTCTCACGGTCAATTAACTATGCAATGAATTTCTAAACTACAAATTGTCCGCGATCGAATATAGCATCCGTTAATTCAGTTTGGACGTCGCGCCGTAATTTTTTGAACTTATTTTGCGACTTGTTATTTTATCTCAGTTTCGCGTTGAAAGATAACATGGTATTGTAAATGACTACTTATATTGGCCGCGAAAGCTCCGTAATAAGTTCTCGCACTTGAATAATTTAAATGTCAGAGTTAGACTCACGAATTTCTTAAAGAAGGTTAATTGTTAGTCGCAGTGGCTTGAGACAGTGACAAAGCATTCGTAAAACTGCAACACGTTCATACTTTGCGGTGCTCTATATTGCAAACATTGCAAGCTTGTTGAAAATCTCACGGTTTAATATATTTTTTACTCAAACATAGCAAGAAATTTCTTACAAAAATATGGAATGGAATTTCCGTTTTTAAAACAAACATTCTAACATAGTTTAATGCATTTTTTTTGTTTTAATTCAGAAAATAAATTTCCGGTCTATGGCGCAGTGTCAACGTTGTTAGCTTGCGTGCCGGACCACCCGGGTTCGATTCCCGATGCGGATTTTTTCAGTCGATAAAGTCTGTTCAAAGGCATGGGTGTTTGTGTTGTTTAAAATCCTTTCCCACCTTTCTGATCCCAATGAGCGACGCATAGTTACAGCAATTGGCTAAAAACTAGTCCTGTCAGTAGCGGCTGGTGACGGGGTGTTGGAGGGTGCAAAGGAATATTCAACCATTTTTGCAAGAGTTCTTTCCTATTCATTGGATTTTAAAACACTTCTATAGCATGGACTTTCAATTCAGATGTTCGCAATACCAACTGTTTCTCTCCCGTAGTACGGAAAAATAGTTGAATCTTCCTCTGAACCCCTAACACCCCATCACCAGCCGCCACTGAGACCTGTCCTAGTCTTCGTATCCTTCCCATGCATACTCTCTTCGAAAGAGAGAGGTTGAGCAACTGAGTAAGCAGTTCTCGTAGAAAAAAAAACATATGTTGAAATAAACTCCGTGAGGAGTCCATATGCTCCAAATGGAATTTTAATATACTGCTAGTAATAAGCTTAAAATACAACACAACCTTCAACGCTTAAAATACTATCCAGATTTAATTTTATATTAAATGTATCGTTACACGAACTCAGGACCATTAGATTGCCAAGTAGAACTTCAATTATCAAACTGCAAAAGCTAACCTCACTATCAAATAAGAACAAGCTTTTATATTCCATAGCGAGCTTTCGTTTGCCAATGCAAAGCTAGACGCAACGAACGGTTTCATAAAACTCCGTTTAGAGCATAGGTTCCCAAACGTATTTGACCCATAGCCCCGCCCCCCCTAGAAATTTGCCTTTTTAAAATGAAATAAAACGTATAAATATTAGTACTTCATGGCTCCATGTTTGCTTCCCAGGGTCTTTTGGGGGGTCTGGAGGCATAATTTGGGAACTTATGGTTTAGAGCTTTGATAAATAGTACACAGTGATCATAAGATACGTTCAAATATAAGTTAAAAAACAAGGAATTCTTTTTGTGATAATAAATATATTTGATTAAAATGTTATTGAAATTACTTTTCAATGCAATGTTTTTTGCGTAATTGCAAAAACAATGGCGGTCTACTTCGTTGAACCCAATTAGCGCAACGTGAGAAAATGGCAGATGACGTTAACAAAGTCTTTCGCGCCTGCGCCGACAAAAAAGGTTGTAGCGGGATTAAAAAGAGAGGCCTCACGCGGCGTTGCTTTAATTACATTCGAAAACGCCCTGCGTCGTGCAAATAACCATTATCAAATACAATTAGATATGTGAAACCTTTTTAACTGCGCGTTTCTTTTTAAAAAAAAACAGTGTTTTCATACGATAACATATTAAAGTGATGTGTATAGAACAGTGGTTCTCACGTAAAATTTGCCTGTGGCCGCATTAGGAACATCAGTGGTCCTACGAAAATGTCTGGTGGCCGTACAAAATTTCTTTCTAAAAAAGAGTCTTTTATGTCAAAAATACCTAAGCATGTATCTGTTTGAATTTTTGCGAAATAACAATTCTTGATCCACAATACAATGCATACAAAATATGAAATTTTCAGTGTCTTTGTTGACAAATTAACTTGTAAAAACACATTTTTATAAAATTTTAATATTAACTATCAAGCTGTTGGTGGCCGCACATGAAAACCACGTGTATAGAATAAGTGTCAGTTAGAGTGATATCTATTAATGACAATAACTATAATTTAAATCAATATGTTCCTAGATCTCAGCTGTATAAAAAATGTCAATAATTAGGTTAATGTTAAATAATAAGAAAATTCAGTTTATACATTGACCTGTGTGCGGTTAAGAGACACTGCGCTTCAAAATTAACAAGTCCTTGTCGATGTAAATATTATTTCAGTGTGGTGATTTATTATTTTATTCTTTAAGACACTATACATCATTCAAAATAGAGATTTTAACTTAATTTTTTAAACCATTTCTTCAAAAATTCATTTGGAAGATTTATTAATTTTATACGTTGGTGAAAAAAAATAATACTTGGCAGGGATTATTTGAGAAAAAAAAAATTTTGGGTTTCAGAATTGTGTGATTTTACAAAATTTTAAAGTAACAGAAGAAAAGGCGTTCAAAAATATGTATGACTTATCTCATATCCTAATTTCATCACTTTCATGTGACTAAAAATATCATTATAATTCTATAATTAAATAAAAGTAATCTCGTCATCCTTTCATTTATAAGTTTATTCAATTCTTTCAAGATTGCAAGACAGGTTTGCTACTTATTTCTTGAGTTTCCTGCCTTCAAGATGAACTTCTCATAAGAAGTTTTAATGAAAAGATTCACCATCTTTATATATTATTCTGAGATCCAGATTTTGAAATCTTGCGTGCAATCTGTTTTAACGATTAAAAGTTAACACGGTGTATCTGGATTTTTATATTAATTATATTATGACGTGTAATCAAGTGAGCTATTTTACAAATGAAATGTAATTTATGTATTTACTCATTACTTTTACCACTTGCTGTTAAGAATTGTATCTTATGATTAAAAGTCTTAAACTACTGTTTAATATTCAAAAATTTTAATATTGTGATAAAAAAGTTCACCCCCTTTAATTTGCAAATCATCTTGGCAGTAAACATATCCCTTTTAAATGCGTGGTAGAACACGATAAAAAAATTATCAACGTATCTATCTAAAACAACGGTCACGAAACTACGGCTCGCCGAAGATTCTCATCCGGCCCTCCCTGGATCCTAGATTGTTGTATCCAATTGTAATTTAATGTATCAGATTGGATTCCATTAATAATTTATTTGTCATCCGGCCCCCCAAGTTTTCGAAAAATTAAATCCCGCCCGTTTCTCAAATAGTGTGGTGACCTCTGGTCTAAAATCACACATTCTTTTACGGTTTTCTTGTTGTTCTTTGCAGTTTTGTCTCTTTTATGAAAATCGTAATCATTCCAAAGTATGGTATGTACTGATACCCCTAAATAAGTTACTAAGGCTTCGATGATTTCTTCGATATGACATTTTCATTTGCCAATTTTGATCAGACACATTTCCATAAACGTTCTCAATGAAAAATATCATTAGAGAATAGGTCACGTGAAGACTGCAAAAGCCTTATTCCGATAACACCCCCTGCAGTACCGAAGCATAAGTTCAAATTTTCATAATCTACACCTCGAAGGTAAACTATACTAAAATTGAGATTTTGACATAGTGTTCTTTTCCCTCTGGACGCTCTTTCGAGTGGTATAAGCAACTATGTCGTAATCGAACTAGAACATAATATAACAGAAGGTATACTACACTATTTCATTTATTATTTCCAAGACAACACTAAAAAAATCTAGATTTTGTTACCTCGCTGTGATAAGTAATAAGTGGTGAGAGGGAAACAACACCGAAAAGACTTGGTGAACTTAACCACTGAAAAAAATATGTTTTACTGTAACTGTAAAAATTACAAATAGCAGAGTAAAAATAAATGCATTTTAACACACACACCTTAATAAGCCGAAGCAAAGAAGAAGCATTTTTGACAAAGTCTAGCTTAATTCCTAAGTACACAATTCTTCCTGGTTTCGATTTAAAAGTTTTAACTTTTCCCACATTTTTTTTTTAATTTGACAAAAAACAAACTACATAGCTGAATTTTATGTAATTCTTAATAGAATACTCAACACAGGCAAGAAGAAGGTTTTACTATTTGAACTGGAATTTGACCGAGATTATGTCATCCAATACATCATTGTTAACAGCGTTTTGGATTCTGGTAAACAAGATTATTCAATCTCACGTCTGCTTTCAAACATCAATTCTAATTATTTGATATGGAAATTATTGGTGAGTGTGTAGAGGTGCATTGATAACAAGTGTCAGCATTAAAATATATATGTTCGATTAAATCGCTCTATCGTCTGAAAACGTAATTTATTACCAGTCCTATCTGAATCCTCCTCGACTAGGCCCAACAAAGAACGCCTTACTCACGAATATTATACCGCTGAGAAATAAGATAGATTTATTCTAGTGTATAGGAATTTGCTAAGCTAAGTATAGAAAACCAATCAGTATCTAATTAATTTAGATAATATTCATTTTTATTGGAAGAAAGATTTTTGATTTGAATAATAACTGTGAATCTATCTTTGACGAAATGAAGAAGAAGAAAATCAGAAAAATATAGTAAGACAAAATCAGTTGCAATGGCCGAGTCATAAAACGATGTGTAAATAAAATTTGAATCGCTTGAATTTTGTATTTTTGAACGAGCTTTGTTGCCAATGGCCCGGGTTTCGTCTTTAAGCATTCAAGCATGCATTTCAAGTGTACGGATGAGCTTGAACTGAAATACCTTTCAATATAAGTGCCTCGACGATTGAAATTATGCCGCGCAATTGTTGGATTGGCCTGCTCAGCCATTGAATCTTCTGTGCAGCTTACCTCTCGGTTTACATGGAAAATTGATCAGGACATGACTTGGTAAACTAATCGGTCTCACTGTAAAAAAATAAGATAATTATACGCTTTTGTTTCGTTTTCGTAAAGATTATTTACAACGAAGTATTTAACTTTTCCGACATAATGTTTATTAGTTTTTTTTAAATGTAAGTAGAATAATATACTTCAATTTGTGTTGACATATTGGAATTAAACTGCCTAGCATACATAGTTTCATTGTACCGCTTCGTAATGTTTACAACAGTATTTTCGTGTTCGAATTATGTGAGTGAATAATTATGAGTATGGTCGTGTTTGAATGCAAGGTATAATAATCTTGTTGGTTATTCGAATTGGAATGCTCGTGTAGAGAATTCGAAATGGAACAATGCCATATTTTACTGTTTGACACTTGTCTCATTACCGCGCGTCGTTGAATACGAAATTCGGGTGTGGGCGCTTTTGAACCTAAGCCTGTACTTAGGCTTAAGAAGACATTAACCCTCAGGTTAACCCGGCAACTGACATCTCAGTTATCAAGTGTCACAGGTTGAATGAGACGTAAATGATGTGCAATGAGAAACGTACGGTTTCTTAGAACTCATTCATTATGTGTGCACTTGGTTTGAACTTCATAGGATTTTTTTTAACCACGCAATATATTTATCTAAACTACGTATGGAGATTATCTTAACAGAAGTTTTTTACGCGAACTATTTACTGTCCATGTCCATGATTTTTTTCAAAAGCAATGGATATTTATTTGTTTAGCTAAAAATCACTTCCCACCCTTCCGATCCAAATAAATACGGTGCGAAGTGAGAGAAAGATACTAAAAAAAAATCAGCATTTTTTCACATATTATTATTGCAGCATCGAAGATTAAATGATTCTGTGAAATTTCATCTGCTTCTTAATATTGAATATAATTGAACTATCTCTAAACTAAGTTTAGTAAACTTATGAATTATCCACAATATTTATTAAAGAAGAATCATATCATTCGAGTCAACCAGTATGTTTCATCTTATATACTGCAAAACCTGATCGTTATCTGTAGCATAGCGTGAAAGCCACAAGAACAAACCGATCGGCTCTAATTTTAATCGTGTATTGATTCTTTCAATTGAACATTTGATTATAGAACTTGAAAGAAATTATCCTAAATCTTCTAGTTGATATTAACTCGATTCCTTCAAATCTTAAAGGTTATGAAGAATGTATCAAATGGTATACAAAACAAATACTTCGACTTTAGATATTTGAATTTTGTAATAATCTTTTTGTTTCGATATGTTTTCTAATTAAACGACTAAAATTTAAGGAGGGTAAACTCTCACAACTTTTCTTTTTGCCGTGACATTTTTTTATTATGATTTAATTGGATAATCCTAGTAATAATACATTTTTCCATAGTTAAAATTACCCAATTAATGCTTAAAATTTAATTGTGTTTGGTTGGTGATACAAAGGAAAAAGCTTCACTCGTCGCGTGTTAAGAATATACAGAAGGCATAAATGATATAACTATTAGTATTCATGCTTCTGTCTTTGATATATTGTGATAGATTCTGTCCAAGATTTTCACATGGTTTACGGTAGCATTCCACCTCACACTCGGATTGTCACATCAAAAACACATTAGCGGCATCATCTCTCTTCTGGCCAAGCCGAGAGTCCGACAAAAAACCTTTATCTTCCTACAATGAAACTCACTCATGGAATCAATTAATTTAATAGTTATTTACAATTTAATTTTGAGAATACCAATCGTGGGCCGTAGTTGAAAGAGTTCACACTTTGATTTTTTATTACTGTAGACATCATTATCGGCGACTCACGGCAGCTCAAGAGACAGTGTCTGATTAGTTTAATTATGTTTTTATATAGGCTTTAGTGCGTGATTTCTCAGACAAAATTTATGTGTGAAATTTTCATAGACTCTAATCTAAGTTGTGTAGGCTTTTTTTATTTATATACTTACGTCAGTGTTATCATTAACAATCAACTGATATTTATATAGGAGAAAGTTTATACACCTACATACGATATATTAACTTATTTTCAACGTGTCATTAACACTTGCTTAACCATGCAGTATCCATTGTTAATTTAACGTTTGCAATCAATTAATTATAAGTGATACGTAACCAAGCATTTTAACTACAAAAATAATTTAATGACAGTTAAAAGTGGAATAGAAAAGGGGGTTACTCAAAGGTTTGGCTTGATAAAGGCCTTAAAATTAAGCACATCAATTCTTAATTGAGTTATTTAAAGATCTGATAGCTCAAATATGTTTTTCGTTTCAAGTCATAAGTTTCGGAAAACTTGTTTTTAATTGAAAAGAATCGCTTATTGTATAATACGTAGGTACGTCTATTCAAATACTAACCCGGGCGTGGCGGGTAAGTACTTAAAATAAATTCACTTGATCGAAAGTAAACTAATTTATAAATTTATTGATTTTTCAAAACAAATATTTGAGATGGAATTTTAGTGATTTCTTCTAGTAATTTTGATAAACACGATAACACGTCACAAGTGAAATATATGACGTGTTGGCTGTGTTAGCTATAATGCAAATTACATTGTATTCAGTTTTTTATTGTTGATAGACGCCTTTAATGGGCACGATCTTTTATAATTATTACAGAGAGTATGTATACATATGGTATCAACCGTTAGTTGTCAACGGATCATTGATAAAGTAGACTTAAAAACTTTTAAAATTAAACATATGTATACTTTTTTAATTGTGATAAAATACGCTTGGTTGTTGGATTCAATTAAATAAACTTTCATTAAGATCTAGATAGTAACTAAAATTAAAAATGCATGTGTTTTTTTATCAAATACAATAATTAATAACAATACGCCTCCAGGATATGACGATCATTTATTATTAAAAGGATAACAGATGAAATTTCATCGTCATTGTTTCCCGTTATCTTCGACCAGGATACGGCGGAGTAAGTCGCAGGACTTGATTCCTTGACGCCTTGCTAATGGTTATTTTATCTATTGCAAGGATAAAAAACACAAGTCCCGCGGGCGAAGCTGAAAGCTGGCGCAGAATTAATTGAATGTTTTTAAAAGACACTAGGTATTGGACATTATATATAAATAGCTTGACTAAAAATTTATAGCAAGGGCCGCGAGCAAAATACATGCCAATTTATTTGTGTGATTTATTATATGCCTATTTTCTATCTTATTATTCTCTAATTAATATCAATATTATATAATATAGAGTTCATTCAATGTTTATAACAAAATATACATCATTAGTGTGCTCCATACATAAATATTATAAAATTAAAACTAGTTTCAGAGTCATTATTAAAATCACGATAAAAACTATTTTTATATGTATATAGTTCGGATTAAACTTAATATAAAGTGTAAAGATAATTCTGCTCCTGCGTTAAATGTATTAGCGTTTCTATTATTATTGAAATACTTGAAATACAATTCATCAAACCAAACCGCGCAATCCACACATACGGTGGACAAAGTTAAGGCAGTCTAGGATTCTGAAAAAGCCGTTTTTTTTTATTGCATATGTTCAATGTTAAAATCTTTGAAAATATTTCCTTACAAGATTTTTGATTAAATAGTAATTATTGCTAGAGATATAGCTACTTTAGTGGCATAGAATCTAACCAATCTGGGCGGATTTTAACTTTGCCCGAAACTTTATACACGTTTTACTCGGAATTATTTTTCGGTATTTTTCAAAAATAGTTGCCTTGATATCTCAAGTTCTACACAACCGATTTAGATGAAATTTTTTTTAATACATTTTTTATGGTATATACTAGGATTATAAAAAAATTTCAATTTTTATTATTTTTAAAAAATTCGGAAAATCAAAAAAGCGGCGAAAAAAAAAGATTTTCAAGGCTCCGCCATTTTGCGAAAAAAATATTTTTTGACTTGGTTCTAGTATACATCAGAATTGCATTTTTACTGATTACGAAAATGACTTTTTTTTATTTTATGTGACTAGAAAAGTTGGGATCATGGCAACTATGGAGCGTCATTTTTTTGAGACCTCCTACTTTACCAGCCTGTAACTTTTTAGGTTTTTAGTTTTTTGCTTTGAATATTTTTTGTATATGTATTCTTTAAATATTAATAAATATCTGGTAAAAAAATGGACGTTAAATTGTTATTACTTTTTTTTTCTATAGCACTTGCAAAAACACCTAAAATTTCAGCCTCTAGACCGGAATACTGCCTTAATCGCTTTTTTAATTGCCGCTATGTACTTTTTGTAATAGTTCAATTTAGTAATATTAGTAGATATCATTAAATTTTAAGACTGTATTCATTAAATATTAATGTGTCTTAATTAATGACATTTCTATCCATGTCCACACTTCAAGTGGAACTCAAAAATTACGCCATTGCTCCTTCTTATTTTGAAGAGAGTAGGGGTAGAAGAGATCACTAAACCAGGAGTAGTGGGTAACTTATTATTCTTGCTACGTCTCTTTTTTAAGGATCAAATGGGTTTCGGAGGGAATTTCAGATAACACAGACATTCGTATATTAGAACAAAAAAATAATAATTCTTTGGAAAAATTAAGCTACCCAAACTTCCCAGTCTGGGTAGAAACCGTGACTTCTACAACCGAAGCCAACGACATAATCACTCGACCACGAAACCGATCCCCATACCTATTATTGAATGAAAAAGTCTTCATTGATTAATGATTGGTATCCGTAAACTTTGCTGATATATTACTACTTTTAAGGTGGTCACTGTCAATACTTGGTGGAATGACATTACAATGAAAATTATGTTTAGTATTATATATAATTAAAATTATTTGCCATGAGCGAAACCGGTCCTGATCCAATAAATTTTATGTGGGATAAGTACTACAAATGTGTTATTATTTTTATTTTTATTGGTATGGTGATGAGATTTAAAAATCAAAATAGTTTCGCAACGCAATTTCGAATTTCGAAAACATCTTTTTTCTAATCTGCGTTTTAAAATTTCTTAATTAAATTAACATCGGTGACTGTTTTATTCTTCTTGTAAAAAATACTTGAGTTTGTAACGCCTGGACTACTGTGCAGTGTTCTCAGCGTCATATATAATTGAATATTTATCAAGATTCGAATACATGCAAGCGATGCATGTGAACACAGTGAAAATACAAATAAAGCAATCAATTCATTAAGACAATATTTTGACTGCCATGATAAATGGATTAACTAATGAAACAAAACAGACTAAATATTGTACTAAATTTTGTTTGCTTTCCTTCGCCTCCAATATGCTGTCCTTGTTGTCAAGATTAATTAAGCAAATCTGAACAGAACTGTTTTAATTTGTTAGCATTCAGTCATATTAGAATTAATAATATGAATAAACATGTTTTTAGCTAGAAGATAGTTGAACCAAAAATCGAGAAGCAAAAACCATTCAGGATGATTTTTTATGACAGATCCTAAGCGGATTAGGAGTGTAGTGAGATGAATACGTTCATTTGACAACTTAGAAAATAATATGTAGTAGTCACTAATTTTACTCTTTATTAACTGAACTGTATTAATATTGAAACTTATTAAAATTACTTTAAAAGTAAAGTTAATTTCTGATAAATAGAAATAGCAATCACCCGATAATGTGAAAAAATCACATGTAACTTGAAGCTAGTTAGCTAGTTTGAAGATGTGAACACTTTTTCAAACAGATTCAGTGTTTGAAAAGATGTTTTTTTTGATCATTTCGATTATTGTATCTTTGTAATACATCTCGAATTTTTTGAAAATGGTTATTTTAAGAGAACCAATGAAGTTATTTTAGATTTTGAATATTCATTTATATAGGAGAGGTATCTCGATTCAAAAAATATATTTCCTTACTTTATGGGATTCTGTGAATGTAAACTTCTGTCCTTTTCAAACAATAATACAGGTAGATGATTTAAAAGTGTAAAGAAATGAATATCAAATAGAAACTAATATTTTTCCACGGTAGTATCTCTACACTTCCTGTTTGTATAAAAATACACTCACGTTTTTTTCAAATTTGAAATCACGTGCGAAAATATAGATATTATAAAAATAATTTCCGTTTTCTGGAATACGAAGGTAACTGAAGCGTCAACAGATGAGAATGACATGTCACAATCAAGAGAAACAAACAATGATCGAGAAGAAAGCAGGGAAAGAATTGGTTTGAATTTCGCATAGATATCCCACAAGGGACTTTTGTTATCGTTGTATTTATTTCAAAAATATTGTTATTCTCACGATAGAATATTTTTCATAAATAAATTTCTTTTCATTGATCCATTCAACCCTTTCTTGCGTCCATTTTTCTGCGCACAAAAGAGCACAATAATCCGAACCAGATATTTCTTCGGTTTCGTATTGTATTTGTCGCCAACAATGGAGCAGTATCTGTCATAGTCACAGAGCAATAATTTGTAGTTTTTCTGTTAATATTTCAGATGAAATCGCGAAAAAATGATCTGCGATTTTATCAAGAAACTTTTCTTCGGTCATTGTAGTTTAATGCCGTTTCTATGAAGATAAAACTATATCAATATAAGATCATATATCATATACAATCTTTGGTCAATATTTTCTGCAAGATGGAATCTCAGAATTCGAGCACACGTTTCAATAATAAACATATTCTATCAATAGAAAGATAGTACGAAATAAGAGAAAACTTATAGAACCATTCAGAATATAACCCTTAAAATTTTCATTTTTTTAAATTGATGGCACAAAGCCACGAAATACATTTTTTTTAATATATAGATTTGGCTACACAAAAACAACATCTCTCCATAATTAATATTGTTGTTTTGCATAGATAGTCAATAGCATCCACAAACAAAAAATACGACAAACCAACATGTAATGAATCCGAAGATTTTCCTTAGTGTTTTGGGTGGATGTATGAATCATAGTACAGTAAAATGCTTGAATATCTTCATTTGGTGTAGTTAAGTATTTATTTTTTAAAATATAGAATCTGCTGTTCCACGACCGTAAAAACTATTTAAAAATATTTTAAATTCAATTAGCTGAAAATTGTGCATCGTTTTAAGATGTAATAAGGATAATGCTGAAACGTCAAAAAAAAAGTCTGAAAAACATTATATGTCATCAAGCTTAAATTGATCAGTCTCTTTAGTAAAGAATAATAATCGGGTGCCGTTTGTCTAACTAAAAAAATTATTCAATATTCTCTAATATCAAGAAAAACGAATGAAAAGCTTAATTTACTACTACTTAGTGTTGTGTCTACATTCCAAAACAAAAATTAAATGATAATTTCTTATAGCACATATTATCCTCAACTATTCATAAAATAAATATAGACATTCATTAATATTACCGTCCAATTTATATATTATTTATTAATTTTGGAGATTTGAGAAATCTGGCTTAAATTGATTAACCTAATTAAATTGATAATGAAATTGTTATTACCACTCGGTTATAGTACCGGAAATAATCATAACTCATATAAATTCATATATATGTATATCATCTATTTTCTGACCTGAGGGTGAATTGACTCCTAGCCATTGTAAATGAATTAATATTGATATTTATCAATAATTGCTCTCTTTTTTAAATTTCTGTGAAGATTGCCTGTTTTTATAACATGTGCAGGACACTGTAAGTCTCTTGTACCGACATACCAACCTGTTTGAATGTGCGAATCTAGAATCCACGGAACAGGTAACGAGTTTTTAATGTATACCTCTCCTTTTATACGTATAATGCATGGTTTTCAAAGAAAAGCACGTTAGACTGTTGTAATCTTCAGAACGCTACCCCTTTCCTTTGTCACCGGGTGAATACACGATACCCCGGCAAACGTGAGATTTTTAAAGATATCTCTAAAAGGTAGACATTGAAATGCGAGTAAATATCGTAAAATACACTTTTTCGTGTGTAAAAAGTGAATTATTACATCCTCCGACATTATTTAGAAAATTGTGACAAAGCTGATAATCTGATACTATTTATTTAACCTTCATTTATGAACATGAGAGTGATTGATTTTTTTGTTTAGTGCTTGTTATAAGTATGTTTCTATAACTTATATTTGTTGCGACGTTAAGAAACGGAAATAAAAAGTGCTTGAAATTTATATGAACGCTGACACTTTTGATAGAATCGAATTCCAATACTATTTGATAATTCTTAACTGCATGGTTTTCATAATTTTAACTAAAAGAGTAAACCATAAGTAATAAGGTAAAACACCGTTTCAAATATAAAATTTAAAATAACTGTGACGCAGTGTTCTACTATTCGTTAGCAACCTGTCCTATTTAGGATATTATTTATTTATATTTCCTGACTGTTTACCTTTTTAATTTACTCTAAGATTTTAAATGTTTTTTAGAAAACAGTCTAAGATTTTTTTCGCTGAAAAGCATTATCTGAATGCAGTAAAATTGCTTTGGTTTTTGATATATTCAATATATGAAATACGAAACGTATTAAGTTAGTCTTTTTCATTGACAAATACTTTTTAATATCAATCACCTACTGATTAGATTGTATACATGGCACGATCCTTTTCACCGCATTACCCCGAAATCCTATTCATCTTTCATTTTTAATATTTCCGTCGCATCAACTTTCATTTGTGAACGCGTACAGTAATCCACTAATCCCTTTATCCGATAATGCCATTTTGTTCAGAAGTATTTTCAAACAAATTTGCAAACACAAACTTTTATGAAGTGCTGACAGCGGGAGTCCTTCGGGACTATTCTCAACTCTCCGCCACAGTAATCCGTATAATTTAAGTGTGAACAATACGTCATAATTGTTGGTTGGTGGCAAGGTAATCCATTGTGGCCTTTCCGATATAGCAAGAAGCTTTCAATGAACATCCAATACGAATATAATAGCCCTTTCAATTTTTCTTAGCTTAAGGTGAAGTTTATTCGAAGACAGATTGAATATCTAGTAGTCATAGCTGTATCGGTTGTTTATTTTTTATAATAAATAAATCTCTTCTAAAGAATTCAAAAAACAGTAAATTGTTTTTTTTGCCATAGCAATTCTTAATTTAGATTATATCTACAATTAATGAAAAATCTTAATCCTATCAATTTCAATTCTTGGTGGAAACAATCAATATTTTGTACTACTTTCACACACTGAAAATGATGATCGGTTTCGTGATGCGCTAGCATTTTCAACGGATTTTAGAAAAAAGTCCTGATTTTTAACATAATATACCTTTGAAGTAGTGAAGTAGTACAAAAAATGTGTTTAATTCTTTAAAACATTAAATCTTTATGATATTTTTTTATGACAGTCGCTAGATCTCTCTCCTCTTTGGAGAGGTAAACGAAAGATGGGTCGAACATCACAGGCGCTGGTAGTTCAAATGTGACTAAATTGATATTAAGAATATTCAATATCATACTCGATCTCACCAAAATAAGTTGCTTAAATTTTAACGCCATGCACTACAATCTCTTAAAATCACCATTATCAAAAAGATGTAAAACTAAAATATTTTTGAAATGATAAAGAAAATAAATTTTACAACTATGAGTGTTTCTGAAAAAGTGTATATACTTTCATGCTATTAATAATCATCCCTAGCTTTTTTGATTTTTTCACACGATCAGGTGCTTGCTATTCTTTAATTATCAGAAAGTTATTTTAATTATATATTTGGGCGAACAAGTTGGTTCTCCCACCACCCTTCCGTTATGTGTGTGTGTAGCCGTTTTTCACAGCCGCCTTCCATAACGCTATACGATCAAGAAAAGAAACGAATTTACTCCTCACTTTCTTGGCCCGAGACAGAGCTGCACGGGACTGATCTTTTAACCATGCACTAAGGTGCTTAAAGAGAAAAAAATAGAAAGGAACAAAAAAAAAAGATAATGTGACTTGCTCAGCCACTTTGTTATTAAGTATCCTATGAGTCTGTATACTGAGAAGATATTTTAATTATAGCGTAATTATAATCAATTTCAACATTAATGCAGTTATTTTAGTAATGCGTAAAATATTTTGTTACTACATAAATATGTGTTAGCCGATCAAGCCAGCTCTAAACCCTTAGTTGCTTAAATAAACGTATTCATCTCATTAAACTCATCCGCTTAGGATCCCTTTCATACAAATTCACGTGGAAAATAGACATCGTTATTAAAAAATAGATATTTTAATTCCATGCCACCGACTCTTAATGTCGCATCGTATTTCTCACATGACGAACAAATCTGACGTTTATTACACCAAATATCATTATATCAAAACCGTACAACTTTAAATATTTTCTCATTTTACTTATACCCTTTACAAAATATGACGTCTCGATTTCATAATAATTTATGTCATCCGTGAAGTGCACTCAAAAGTAAAGAGGCTTATCCCAACCACCGAGAGATGTCGCCTTTCTTTTAGAGACTTTAATCCGACAACCATGTGACTCATCTGATGGATATTAAATAAATTGATATTTTAATGTAAATAAGATATCTAGGTTTATAGCTTCTCATTTATATGGGTGTTCTATTTAATCCGGACAAAAAACAATATCCTTTCCAAGAAGGGATAGGGAGGTATGTACAAAAGTCGTCTTTATATTTTGATGCCGCCGTTCTGATAGAAGGAGATTAAATTATGGTCTTTTAACTACTAATAGATATTTTGAAAAGTAGATATCAATGTTGCATTGTCAAAATGAAAATTACGTTCATCGACAGTTATGGATACAATAACATAAAGGCTTACAAAATTTATATTAAAACAATATTGTATTTAAAATTTCTCCGTCATAAATATGTAACCAATAAAGATTGAGTATGATTTATTAGCAAGTATTTTTTATTGTCTTCAACACATTTCTTCTTTATTCTACTAATGTATGTAAGTAAACACTTGGAGGTTATTTTAGAATTCATCCAGTAAGTATCATCTCCTACCTCTGATGAATCAAATTTCAATATTCTTTTCTGATCAAGTATGTTGTGCATTTGGATGACACTGTAACGGCCTTGTAAATAATATGTGAATTTTATCTGAACCCATAATATTGATTCGTGTAATAGTTTAACTGGGTTGTAGCAGCATTTAAAAAATAGCAATGATTTTGCATTCATTGTAATATATACTTTCTATCATGCAAGAGACCATACCGGTTAAAATAAGCTCCACTTGATATATGCTAACAAACCTCTTATCCACAAAAAAATACTTGTTGCTCTTTTGGAATTAGTGACCTATAGAATACCTGACATGATTGAACATTTTGATTGTATTTCAAATAGGTTACAAGTCATTATTACCTAGTAGAAAAATGGCAACCAATCAGCCTAGTCTTAACCTCATCTTTTTTGAGAAAAAGAGTTTCATTGACCTATTTATAACACTTTCATTCAGATAAGAAAATAACATTAATTCAATTAAAGTAAAAGGTCAAGGTTACTGGACGAGATTAAGTATATTTGTATTCATTATTCTTAGTTGAATTTTTAAACTAACTGTATTTTATGAAAGTCCTATAACTACATCTACTATTTAAATGGGATGGATCGTAAATGCACGTTTTTAAATTAAAAACAACGATATATTCTGAAGATATAAAACTAAACGTTGCGTGTTTTGTATTCATTTATCTATATATTTTTGTTTTACTTAATATTACATTTAATGTTAAATAAATGAACTAATAGCATTCTGACATGTATAATTATGAATTATTGATTGCATAGAAATAGTTTTAACAACACTCCCACTGCGTATTAAGTTGAATATCGTCGAAATCAAAATATTATGAAACTATTATGGAAGCAGTATCAAATATTTCAATCAGCCTTATCTAGGATCTGTAGAATATTATAGTAAAGGATGACATATTTAGACATTACAAATTGTCACAAGGCCCATGCGGTGCGCTACGGGGCACGCCTAGGAACTGCATGTTGCTTCTACGGGTTGTACAAAAACGAAATAGCTTGAAACATACGTTCCTTGGTAATACTATTACAAACACTTAATTTGTTTGGGATGCTTTCATAGTCATTATGAAGAATTTTAAAATAGTGTTTTTATTAGTATGACACAGGAAAATTCCTTTTTTGCTCTCAGCAGGTTCATTCTATGAGTATTAATATATTGTAATTAATTAAAAATAATTTTACCTTATCTGCCTATCTCTCCTTAATCTCCCTTAACCCTTTGAGTACAGTGGGTATACATATCAACGTGCTTGCTCTTTCTGACTTTCTCGAACAATACACACAACAAAAATATATATACGTTTCATATGAAAGTCAATCAGCACAGATTTTTCCATTATTATTGTTCATTTCATAAATCAAAATATTGTTTCAATTCATTTTGTGCAGTTACAACGAGCCGATTGATCATCTACATTGGGCAAAGTGGTGTAAAGAAAGTTCCCTAAGCTTTTTATTGATCCCCTCAAAACATAAGTACACAAAATGTTTTATTATTTTTTAATATTATGCCAATAATGCCACCACAATTGACAGTGAGCACATTGAAAGTGATGAATAAACAAACTTCAGCAAAATTTCTAATATCAATAAATGTATAGTAAAACACATTAATTAAAACTGCACAGGCTCATGAAACTTAAATTGAAGAAATAAACCTTTTTTTTAAAACATTGCCACATTTTCCTATCATACATATTGAAATTAATTTTAATTTTATATGCTTTTTTGAAAATTCAGGGTTTCCTACAAGTGTAGTTAGGGTTGTTATGAGATGACTCATAATATAAATTTCCATACTGTTCACTGGATATAGAAAGATTATATGCCACATATTTCTTTCGACTTATCTGAGGACAAAATGAGAATTCCACCATTCTTGAAAATGTTAAATTGTACATATCCTGATATTTTTTTGAGGAATCGTAAACATGAGTTGTTTGTTCTTTCAAGGAGTAGACCCAGTCAGCCAATGGGGGTGCCACCGGAAAGAGCTTTAGAGATTTTTAGCGAAATTGCTTCGGATGTCGACATTTCACATGGACGTGAGTGAGTTCAGACGAATACTGTTTTTTTATGTATTATAGTTGATTTTGTCGGAACTCACTCGGTTGACTGCTTTGAAAATTTCTAATGTGATTTTATTAATTTTTCCTCTCTGTTCTTATGACTACAATGTTTTCATCTTGTTTTTAATTAATTTGTGATTTTTATTATGTTTTACATGTATATATATATAATATTACACGTATATACATATTATAAATAAATGTATTTATATTTGTCAAATGCATGGCGCATTGGCGTCAGCTGTAATGACATGATTTGTATTTTCTTGAATAAATAAAATAAAATAAATGTGTCACAGATTAAAAAGACTTAATATTTAAACTATTCTTTCTCAATGTTTTTTTCGTTATGTTCAATAATTTAATCCAATGACACGCGGCGATGTTACAATTTCAATTAATTTTATCATTGAGAAGTTCCCGTTACAAGCGGGGGTCTCATGTTTTCAAATGATTTATCGTCATTTGAAGATATATTTGACTCGAGATAAGGATGTTAATGTATGTTGGAGAGAGGCACCCAAAACGTAATAATAGTTTACAATACGGCAAACACACGTCTCAATAATAATTTCAAAAAACAGTGGTCGATTTTGTATACATGCGGGTCGTGATCTCTTATGTTCATTCGAAAGATTTCAATATGTTAGCATAACTTAGGAGGCGTGATCGAAAATGTTTGATAAAACTAGCCACTAACTTTTCGCTTCTTGACCAGTGAAATAACAAATTTATGCTTTTGGGCAAACACTGTGAAATTATATTCTCACATTTTTGTGGCCACAAATTCTGACTAATTATCTTGCTGTCATAAGTTAAAAGAGAGTGTATGACATATTTAATAGTTTTTATACTCTTTCGATTGATTCGGTGGTAACTTTGTAGAATTTAATTCCTCAATATAAAAATTGAAAATGATAACATTGTTATTTGACGTATGGTGTAACGAGTAGAGGACAAGTGTTTTGCTTCCTTACGAATATTTTTCAGGCTATCTATACAGTTTAAGTTAATTTATTGAAGTATATACCCGTTTGGTAATAGTAGATTTTTTTATTCCTTTGAATTCAATTACAGTAGCAAGAAAGCGTCACTGTGCTAAACATTGTTTCTGCTTTATTTCTCACAATTCTTTTGACAGTTAATGAGTGTTATCAACTAAAACTTAAAATTTTACCTTGCTATATTATATCGGGTCCGTTTTCGATTGTTATATCATGCTGTTGGCTTCGGAAATGGAGCTCGCTTGTATGAAATATAGTCAAGGAAGCTTTTTTTTTGTCGTAGTGTTACCGAAATAAATTGGACACTGTTTCAACGCGCTATTTGTATACTATCTACCCACATTTTTGACAGCTAATGAGTGATTTTATCAACCAAAACTTCTACCTTGCTATATTATTTCGAGTCCGTTGTCGATTGTTATATCATTTCGTTAGCGTCGGAAATGGAGCTCGCTTGTATGACACATAGTCCAGAAAGCTTTTCTTTATGTCGTATTGTTGATTTTTATTCGAATACATCCATGTATTGCCTGATTTTCCATTCCGCGGACATCCGATTTTGAAACTTTGACGTAGCGAGAGCGGTTAGCCAACCACTAGTTTTGTTCTAGTCATATCCTTTCACTACTTAATCACTTCAAAACAAGAGGCTTATTAACTGAGTATAAGAAAGAAAATTTCGTTTCAATATGCGTTGTCGGAGCGGAGAATGTTTCTGAAAAAATAAATACAACATATATTGGAATTCGAGTTGGAATGATGTTTCGCCGGTCAAAAGTCGCAGTCACGTATGTGAGAGCCAAAGCGCCATAGATCCATTGAAACCACCCGCTGGTTGACGGGTTTATTACCGCCTCGCCACCGGTGGCGAAGAGCTCACCTTGGCTACAAGCGAACGTTATGTATGCAGTATATTAAAATAAAAGCTTCCATGCAAAACACGACATGAATGCCAATATTTTGGCTTTATTTAAGTGGAGGCTTTTTAAAGACAAATAGTTTGGTGAAAGGGGTAAATTTTTTCTCACACAACCTTCATATTATACTAAGATACATTGTATGTATTCAATTTATAGATTGAAATATGTTTTGCATACAAAGTTAAAAAATATATTTTTGGTTGCCATCATTTGAAATTAATACTTCTGGAAATGAATCTCAGTTGGTATCTCCTACTACTAGTAATTATCTTTAATTTCGCGTTACCTTACGGTTATGTTATACATAATATGTACATTTTTATTTTTTATTCAAGGGCCCAGTGTAGTAACTTTATAAAGTTATATTTATCTGTTGATAGTTTTCGCGATGAGCGAAACTGGTCCTGATCTTTATCAGAGTATATGTGGACGTATTGCTATGTTGTTCAAAAATGATTGCAGATAGATAAAAATACAATATATTTTTTATGCAATGTTCGCTCCCAATGTGGAGGATATGAACTCTGAATGGAGGTTTCCAACGACAACGTCATGTTATGCAATAAATAAATCTGAGATATAATAATATATGAGAGTGGTCGTATATGGATGGGTGTAGGGCAGGATTATTGGTAAGCTAATCGGTCTCACTGACAACAAGTATTAAATACAGAATTATGCTACATGATACCGGAATGTTGCAAATTGTGTATACAATTATAATTAGTTTTTTGGTTACAAAAGCTGATACAAAAAATGCATTACAAACGATGATCCTCAAGCGCAACCTCAAAAAGCTCTCAAAGCGAATAAGCTCGTTTCGGTAATTTGAAAAGTACAGTGGACTTTATCGGATTATGGCGGAAATCCTTGAAATCTCCGCAACAGCTCTTTGTCCAGAGATTACGCAAACGATAAAAAAATCTTTATACAAATCGCTTACATACTCGTTGGTCTTTAGATAAAATCTTTGCCGTGTATTTATGCATGGTGCACTTTATCAAAGTTTGGGTAAACCGCACAGCTAGCTACTAGACATTTCACAGGTATGCATGATGCATATTTAACCCCTGCAGGGCTTACACATTTTTTTCACTGAATGTTTTCTTTTAAATACAAATTTAGCTTGCGGTGCATATTTCTTTGAGACAGAAATTTCGTAGGCTATAAAAATAACGAATCCTAGCGACTGAAACTTTGTTCTTAACATTAATTACTCTTGCACTTCTTTATAAATATTCATATCATACAAATTTTTAGCACTAATTTCAAATTGAATCTATTGAGATCAGTACCAGTCATTAGTTATCAATTGATAATACTCGCGAAGAACGAAACCGGTCCTGATCTAAATTAATTCAATGTGGTATAAGTACCAAATATGTTTTATTATTTTCATTATAATGACATTCTCCCAAGTATTGACAGTGAACACATTAAAAGTGAATATTCATGTCGTTGCTAATCAATTGCTTTGTCAATCCTTGACTATTTTTGATAGAAGATGAGAGCAAACTACTTCAATTCATTTTTTTTGTTTCACTTTAATGTGAAGATGGAAATCGAATCGTTTGTTGTTATATTAATTAATTTTTAATTTTGGTAAACTATTTTTATATCCAGTTTGTGGTGCGATATCATTTGCTTCCGCAACAGTATTCACGGGTGCGTGTCCCAGAACGAACAGCTTTTATTTATTCAACCTATCGTTTATTTTCGAGAGCATGGGTGTTCGTTTTGTCTAAAAATTTCCTCCCACGATCCTATAAACAGGGCGTAACGAGAGCGACCAGCTAACTACTAGTCCTCTCGGAGCCATTATCCCTTCTATACCTCCTCATATCAAACTTAAGAGATTGAGTGATTGAGTGATTGAGTAACAGACAGTTCTTTTAGAATAAAATATATGTAGATATCTCCATTACACGCCATATAGCAACTTTGAGATCGGACAATTTTTAGAAAAGTTATTTTTTAGCTTGTATGTCTAACAAATACTTATTTGTTACCCTTAAAACAGAAGCAACATGTATGCTATACGAAAAACTTACATTACACCTATGATTTTGAGTAAATAATTTATCCAATACCTATAAGCCATGTAGATAAATTAAGAATGTATTCATATTGTATTCATACAATTTTTGAAAAATACATTATAATTGAATTAACGGCTGAAAAAAACATATCTGCCATTAATGGGTATACCACACTGCTTACAAATGGACACACTTTCTTCGAGATTTAAATTTTTTATGTGCAAAACCGGAACATTTTAACAGGCTTCCCTTGGCTTGCAAAGGCATCAGATTTTTTAAAATCAATTTCGTTTTTGACACACAAACATGCCGTAATTTTTATGATCTTCGAAAAGTAGTTAAATATCTCATTATGAATAATTACAATAAAAATAGTACCCAAAAACATTATTGGTGGTAATAACTGTCCAAAGTAGAAATTTATAGCACCTTAATAAAAAGTACAGAAAGGTGAGAAAGATTGCAATATTTTTAATGCTTCAATTTAATTTAAATTGTTTTCTCATAAAATATAACTTCATTATTTATGACCCTTTGACTATCAAAATAATATAGTCTTTATGAATATTTAATTTAAGAATCTCTAAAGTTGCAAATGACCTTTAATAAACAATATTCTACATGAAAAAACTGAAATAACTATTTGACGACTTGTCTACTTTTTACTAATCACTTTTAAAGTATTCACTGTCAAATACTTGGTAGAATGGTATTTTAATATAAATAATATAACATTTTTAGTACTAATAACATAATGCATTCATTAATATCAGTACCGGTTCCACCCATCGCGAGCACTATCACTATCAATACAATTTATTATGTATATGTAAATAAATCAGGGGTGCGGAGTCGCGGTTTTTTGGACGGAGTCGGAGTCGTCGCGGCGTTTTGGCCGGAGTCGTACTCCGAGTCAAAATTTTTTAAGAGTTTGAGCTTTTTATCCATGCAAATAACATGTGCAATTTGGCATTTGGTCAGATTGGTTGGTTGATATTTAATTGAATACACATTAATAGGAAAGGTTGGAAATAAAAACGTGACGATATAAAGCATTTTTTCGTCGGAGTCTGAGTCGTGTTTATGGTCAATGTTGGAGTTGGAGTCTTGTTTTTGGTCAATGCTAGAGCTGGAGTCAGAGTTGTGCTTTCTTTCAACAATCCACAGCCGCGAAATAAATCGTCAAATCTTTATAAATTTCTTTCAAATAAAACATCAAATAGTTCCCTTTAATTTGAACATTTCCCATGTGTCGGCGTTATTGAAAAAATAAACTCACGATTTTTTTATCGACAGTTTATTAGTTTTGTAACATAATATTCAAAAATATCATTTTATTTTCGTATATTATTATGTGTACCTAGGTAGACGTGTTCAATGGCCGAACGTGAAATGACCATAGAGTATTGATGTACATGAGTGCGGTTGGTAGAGCTTTACGCAAACATGGCAGATAAAATCTAAAGCTTTGAATTCAAAATAACCACATATGTACATATAATGGAAATTTTTGTACAAAGTACGTTCGAAAATGATTGTCTGGCAAATTATTTAAAAAAAATAGTAAGTTGAGCATAAATATCAAATCATTTTTGGATATTAGATATGAATGGAAAAATGATCTCAACGTAATAAGCTTGAAATATGAGTGCTTACTTATTACACTTTTATTTGTAAAGGGAAGAGCTTTTTTCTCAAAATTATTAAAAGTTGTATCCTGTCTGCCGTCAGCATGAAACATTTACTTCTAGGTCTTTTTTTTAAATTACATAATATTCATTGTAATTTTTGTATGCAGCAGCTATTCGCTGTTTCGAGTAAATCAATGTTTTTCATAATCAAAACAGTTGAAATGGACATTGATCCCTTACGGCTTAAAAATAAAATACATGCAGGGGGGTTCGATTATAAAATAATTAAGCACTATGTTTATCAGACATCACAAATATATAATAATTATACAGTGGTACCTCGAGATACGAGTTTAATTCGTTCCGCAATTTTTTCCGTTGAAATTCATTGAAATGCCATTAATCCGTTCCAACCCCCAAAATGTGGCGTTGTGGAGCTGTTGTAGAGCTCCAGCTATGTCTTACGTATGGGATTTTTTTGTTGTGCGAAAGAGATGGAGCAAATAATGTTTTTTATAGTAGGTCCATAGCGTTTGACAGTCGAAGTAGAATCCAATACCAACACAGATATACATATACGGATTTGCCACCAATACATTCATATGTACCCCTTCCACACATACGCAAAGCGGACACAGATACCCGGCCGTTCTTCGGATCTCAAAGTTTGCTCGTATTTCAAAGCAAAACTTCGCTCGCTCTACTGCTCGTATCTCAAATATCTCGTATGTTAGGGCACTCTTATCACGAAAACCTGCTCGTTTTTAAAGTTTTAAGCAGTCAGGTTTGCTAATAAGAATTCACTATACACTCAATCTTTTCAGTCATAAAAAGTAAGCAATTTGATGAAACGCCGTACTGGTGTATTTTCTTTTATCCACTTTAAAGTGACGATCAAAGACAGCACATGTTTGCAATACCGTGTCAATATGGAAATGTTTTTTCATTGAGACCGATTTTCGATTCTATTTGTTTCAACATTTTACATCTCTACTGTGCTTAAATAATCATGAGTAAAAATCCACGTTTCATATAGCTTAGTATTTATTTACTTTAACCTCGAATTGCGCACATTCCATATTACAATACAATTTTTAATAAATTTTCATATAAAAAAACGATGTCTTTAAATATAGTAAATCCTTGATACGATAGACACTAGGTTCAGTCAATTGTGTATATTGTGTAATCCAAATTTCGTCACCGAGAAAAATATTCTGCGCAGCATAACCACTTGACCATAGTTTAGCAGTTTAACCGCGTGTCGGCTAATGATTTAACGTCCGCTCACATCTTATCCAAACATCCAACATTATTCATAATTATTATAACCAAAATAATATTTCATCGATTCTTTAATTAAACGTAAATTTCAATTAAAGTCACTGTTCTTTTATACAGATTTATTCTTTAATTTAACATTATTTATTTTATAACGAAATTTGACATAAACATACAACCTCTCATTTATTTTTTCAAGGCTTTCCTGTGTTAAATAAGTATGTACATACTGTACAATATGAGTGTGAGTATTGTGTAATATAAAATAATTTATTTTTTAGTTGCGCATACCAGTCAAAATAATCTTTATTTTCAGCAGCGGTGCATAACAATTGTGGCCAGCGGCGATCGAGAGAAACGCAGCTTCTTTGTCAGTGATTGCGAAGTGAAAAGTTCTGACGCGGAAGGATTGACAGGGTGATCAGCAAGCATATAGCTCCTGAAGCGTCTTTTGACTCCTGCAAGGATGGCTCAGATACTGACACAAGCACATGGAAAATGTATTTGAATTTATTAAAGTTTATTCAAAGTATTAAAATGGAAGCAATATGATATTCCAACCAAATATTAAATTTAAAATCTTTGAAACGAAAATTAAACTGTGGTACTAACTTTGATATTATGCACCCGGTCCACTGTCGATAGGATCCATAACTCTAATCAAAACACGAAATTCTTGAACTCGAATAAATTGAATTTACATACATTATTTAATATGGATATAATTAAGACTTTCAACTGAAAGTGCTTAATAGAATTTCAGTATAAAATTTTAATAATTCTTTGAGCTATAATTCGTATATAAAATTGTAATCAAAAACAGTTTTCATATCCATGCTTAATTTGAATTCTTTAATTTGTGTACTTTTCAATGAGCTTTGTCGCTAACGACCCGGGCTTTGCCTTCCGGCATCTTCAGGTATATTAAGTGCACGAATGTATTTGAACCTACTGTCAGTTCAAGTAAATTCGTGCAACAAGTAAGTATCCGTGCAATTAAAATGCCTGAAGATGCCGAAAAGTTTTTAGCGATGAAGTTCATCGAAAAGTACAAAATTTAACATGAATATGAAAATTGTTTTTGATATCAATTTTATTTGAGAAATTTAATGTATATCCAACGATTTGTATACAAGTTCGTTACTTATAACCAAATTCAGTTCGTCGATCAATAAGCTGATAAGATATGCAATATTTATATGATATCCAAAGCACGCAGAAACTTTAAATATAAATGAGAGCATCTCACGGTGTCTCAATTTTGCACGCTTTTGTTACAGTTAGCTTCCGCCTCCTCGGCTCGTTCAGCATATCAGCCCCGCCGCGTCACGGTGCGAGACGTATCAAATGGCCATAAGTCACAAATGCCAATCTCGCCGGAAGGCTGGGCGAGGAATATCAATCACGTGGCCGGGATTCGCGTCGAGAATTTTCCCCGAAGGGACGCGCTACCTGTTGCAATGAGAGCACGTCAACTTTCAAAAAAGCATTTTATCGAACTATGCAAAAGCTCAGCTGATAAAGCTCCTTTTGCCACATTACGCAAAATAAAGATTTTCAAATCTATTGTTGCGTACACAAAAAAATAATTTTTAACATATTATACCGCTACTGAATTAAATTGTTATTTGTAAAACACTGATTTAATTAGAAGTTCATTACTTACTGATTTAAGAAGCCACAAATCAATAAAATATGTCTCTAAATAATTATTGATTCATATGGTTATTCGTATCGTTAATAATTTAAACAAATCATAATTTATATCGCAAACAAATTCTCTAGGATAGGTTAAAAACAAAAACAAATAAAAACCACATCGATCCCAATTTGAACCATATACCAAAACTAAGTAAATATTGCTTGACTGATTGAAAAATTAAATGTATATTGATTTATTAATTTTATTAGGATTAACTTGATAGTAATCTATTATAACACAGTGACAATGTATTTTTGTGATTCTTCAATACACTGCTATTTTTCACCATTAGTTGGGGTGGGGGGAGATATGTTCACATAAAAAATATGCATTAATCAATTGAAAAACCATTCTACGAAAGCCTTCATTCGGTGAGCCAAAATGGAAACGGTGACCGTAAAAATATAAGCTTTGTGGATATGGATAACATTTTCATTAAAATGATTCTAAACCTATATTTGATGCTAATAAATATATGGCACGGAAGAAAAAAATATGTTTCTTCTAACACATACTAAGATATGTTAAGCGACCACATTTCAGAAAATAAAAAAGAACTTTCGTAGAGTCGCTTACAAAAAGTTTTCACATGGTGCGATATTGCATCGTACTTTATAATAATATAATATGTTATATGCTTTAATGCTTCACCTTAGTCATTTTTAAGACACAAGACAAAATAGCCTTTAGCGGCAATTTATAAACCAAAATGATTTTTGTTATTGTAAAAGATTTTAATACATTATTCTTTTTAATTCTGTTTGTTTACATGACATCTCGTGCATAAAAAAAATGCTACTAAAATTAAATATGCAAGCCGTATTTTACATCTAGAGCTTGTGGTGAAAATATAAGGTTTTTTGAACAGTTGGACACATAACTATTCAGTGTCACAATTTTTCATATCGTCAAAAAAATATTTATGATCATCTTACTAATTGAAAGAATAAGCCACCACAAGCTAAATAACAAAACATTGAAAGATATTAAATAATGAAGTAATTAATAATGTAATAGTTTAATTATGTAATACAAAAGTCGTTTAGGTACTTTATACATTACGTAAATATGTGAAATATACCTTAATATAATATACAGGAATTCATGGGAATACTAGGTCATTTTTAGAAGAAAAGTGTTAATAGCTAATGATCAGATGAAAATATTCGCGATCGACGAAACCAGCCCTTTATTTAATTACATGAATGTCAAAAAAGTACAAAATAATGTCTTTCGACTAAAAAACGACATATATTATTTGGATAAATTACTCAGGGGTATATAATTGGTTTTTAGATCTTACATAATATAAATTTAATTGCATTGCAATTCTATGATTGGAAAAAAAATGTTCTTAAATAAATGTCCGAATAAGTGTTTATTTGATTTTTATCTAAATAAGTAAAAAATCATTAAATATAATAAATTCAATTCAAAAGAATAATAACCTGAATGAATGTTCGAAATTTTGTCCCGTTCAATTACTGTAAAATAACTGTATCACTTTTGTCAGGAAGTCGCTTTTATAGTTCCTCTTCACATAAAATGGTTGTTACCTCGGCGCTTATTATATTGATATTTTAAGTTTTTTTTGTATTTAGGCCATAAAAATATTCTACGTGCTATTTTTTGCTTATTGAATTTGATACCAACATCTGCCGTCATTTCCACATCAAACGGTAAATCCATTGCAAACTTGAGGCGCACAGAAATACTTTATTATTCTCTATTGGTTTTTTTTGTTCGATATTTATTGCACATCATTTGGGGAGGAAACCTAATATATTGAATGAAAACAAAGGGATTTACAAGATTCGGAGCGAAATTTGGCCCAGTTCTGAGGATGATAATAAATCAATGTAGGTTAGGCAATACGATATGAGACTCTGGCGATGTTTTTATTATTCCGAGCACGCTCCATACTTCAGATCCTAATGGCTGAAAATGTTCGCATATAACCTTTCTTTAACACATAGAAAACTATTCCATGTTTTTAATTCATCCTTTTGAATCTGCGGATTACGCTAGTGTGGTATTTCTATCCGTAAAAGAGCAATTTATTACATTTCAATGTTAAATATAATAACTGATTTTCGTGGCATAAGAGGCTAGAAATATGTCACTAGTTCACTTTTATGTTTATATACAAAAATCGTCGCGAATTAATTATCATTCTATTCTTTTACTGCAATATCAATGACCAGAAGCTGGGGAGAAGTCAAATATAATCTAACTTATTCTAATTGAACTGCAAGTCTTGTATTCAAATGCTTTCATTATTGTCGAATTCAAAACGATCCAAATCGCATGAACGAATTGTAATGGTTTAGAGTAGAAGGTTAAAGTTAAATGCTTTATTTACCAGTTGCAGTTTGTATGATTTTGTTTAAATCAAATAATGAAAAACACAACAATATTAAATTTGTATTCGAAACTGTAAAATAAAATGTAGTAGTTTACTAATTAAGTATTTCGACTGAGGGTGCTTGATGGATTTTCAATATCAAATTTGAATTGTTTGAATTTTGTACTTTTCCATGAGTTTTGTCGCTAACGACGCGGGTTTCGCCTTTCGGCATCTTCAGGCATTTCAAGTGCATGGATGTACTTGAACTGACGCGTAGTAAACAGTTTGTATCGTTTATATACAAAAATATAAGTAGATCACTAAGTTAAATGGCTATTAAAATGTAACAACACGAAACTTCGACACTAATTTACTGTAGAATTCAGTCAATCTTGCCGTACTACCAATGTTGATATGATTAAGGATTTCGACTGAGGTTGCTTGATGGAATTTCAATATCAAATTTGAATTGTTAAAAAAAAAAAGTAGTAGTTTACGTTTCGAGTAATGGTAAATTGGAATGCTGAAAAATAAAGTGTCTTAAAATGCTAATCGCTATATACTCTGATTTACTTGCATTGTTCTAGAAAAATCTATTACAATGCATTTATTAGCTGCGGATAAAATTTGGCTGTATTGTGCAATGGAATAATTTGAGGTGGACCGTATCAAGGGATGGGTGTTCTGTTCTCTGAGGCAGTGAGAGAAAGGAAGAAGAAGCATCTCATTATTTATGGCATCCGTTTACTTATTATAAATCTCGAGATATAAGCCATCGCCCGCGGTAGCGGTCAAGCATACCCAATACCAGGGTTGCCACTCATTATTATTTATCCATAGTTTGACAAATATTTTTTTGTTTCAAATACCATAGCCTTGTATGATATGAGTCCTTATTTTGTGGTTATGGAATTGCTCTAATGTTAATGTGTATTATTCCAAGATTAAGTGTCATTTTTCAAGGCTTTGCGTACTCAGTAGAAACTCCAATTCATGTATCGAGTACTTGATACTCGAGTATACTCGTCCATTTTTCAAGTACTTGATACTCAAGTAATTTGAAAAATACTCGAATATTACTCGTAATTTACAAATAAAGATTTATTTCCAAATTTTATTTTGTTTTAAACAGCGGACAGAAAAACTAGATAGCACTATTTAATTGATTGCTAGCTTTTAAGCCAACGTTCACAGCAACAGAGAGTTTTTTCTACTGCGGGAATAAAAAAGCCTTTTAATTCTCTTTTGTTTTTGTAATAAATGTTTCATAAGTTGAAATATATGTATTAATGAAATAAAATAAGCTTATTTATTTATTTATCATCTATTTATATACACACATTTAAATTAATGATATAAAGTTTGGTACATCAGAAACTACTCGAGTATACTCGAGTACTCGATTATTTTAAAATTTTACTACTCGATACCCGAGTAGTAGAGATGTCGAGTAATTTGAGTCCCTAGTACTCGTTTATGTATCTTAATCACTTTCGTGATTAAGATACATACGATAACGAGCGGCTTACACTTTCTTATCTTAACTGTTTTTGTGAAATATAATATTAAGCGATAAATAATTATGTTATAATTCGTTGCGTTGGTCCCTGTGGTCTATAGAAAATATAGTATTTCTCATCGAGTTTATCTCGCATGACTTTCATATTTAAAAATATTTGGCGCTCTGGCTTTAAGCAGCAATACCATTTTTTTGTTCATAAATTTAAAATTTGGTGAGAACCACTTATGACGAGCTATAATTAATATTTCAAATCTGAAATCAATCTTTTGTAATATATTTGGGATCAATTGTGAATATTATTTTTGTCCCCTTTGAAGCGGTAAATCATTTAAGTGTATCTTCCACCACCCAATTGTTGCAAATTTTCTGTCATTTTATTCCTGTTGCTCAATTTCAGATTAGCTCGTTTCTCGTTCTCTGGAAAATCAATTTTCGAAAATGCTGTACTCCTTCTACGATATTTTCAGTATTTACATCAATCATCCAACGAAAAATTTGTGTCGGTAAATATTTCTGAATTAATAGTTTATTTATGGCAGCCCTATTTCGCATCTCGTGTTTCCCACACGCGTGAAGGATTTAAAAGCTGTCTTGCGCACTGTATTATTACCACACGAACATATGAAAAGCAAAAAATGTAAACGCAGTACCTACTTTCCTTATGAACATTTCATATACTCTCAGAATAATGCTTTATATACACGTAACATTGATGAATGACAGGAAGCGTCACGAAGTGATTATAAGATTGTATTTCACCTTTGATTCATTAAAGAAAATAAAATTTCCATATCATCTAATATGATTTGATGACAGTTTGCGAAGAATAAATATAACAAGGTAAGATAGTATTTTGTGAGATCACAAAATTATAATTTATCTCTAGGACAGAGTTACGTCACCGATATGAATAATTATAGTAAAAAACTTTCTTTGTTATGTATATAAACTGTATTCTCAGTGAAAATGTATCAAGTGATAGATTTGTATGACAACATGATTTCACTGGTCACGATCATTGAAATTATTGGCCCAAGTCGATGATTTGCCGGCCTAAAATTTTGGTTTGCATCAATGAAATAAAATCAGCAAGTAGTCCCTTTCATAAAAAGAGAACCAAAGAAAAACACAGACAAACATTGGGCTGAAGATAGGGCGGTCAAATTTAATTTCAATGACAGCTTGGAGAAGAATATATTTTAACTGTAACATATACCTACACAAATTAGGATTAGTAGCATCAATATTTCATACTTATAAGAGAAAATAAGGAGCGATATATAAGACATCTACTTATTTAAAACATTGAAGTTCATTTCATGCCATATCTATTTTCGCGATACCTATATGTTTTTCGGGTAGTTCTATCACTGACTATGTTGTTTAGTGTTTGTGATAATTATTATCCAGTTGAAATATGCATTATTATATTGCATTAATGACGATACGATTATACCTTTACAATATGGTTAGCAGAAATGAGTAGGCCAATAATAACAATATTTTTTAACTAGTAAGTAATTTTGAATCGGGTATTTCTTTTAAAGTGTATTAATTCAAATGAAACCATTTTTTTTTGATTACGATTTCTGACCAAGTCAACAACTTCCCAATGAAAAAAACTACTACACTTTGTTTACTGTTGTATTTCAAAATATATATTGCCACTATGAAATGTTAAATAATCAAAATTGGCTGAATTAGCTGCATGTCGTTTTCGTTCTCTCAAGAATGTCAAAAAAAATCTAGTAATGAGTAAATCTATTTTGAATATTAATTGAAGCTTTGTTTAGATGTCAGCAACATAACGACTGTTCAGTAATGATTGAGTGTGTGAATTTATTAATTAGAATATACTGATTTTTTAAATGTTTTGTGGGAATTGTTTGTCGAGAAAATGTGTACGTACATCATGTTTTTAGACATAACTGGATAGCTTTTGAGTTGTTCTATATTTTAAGTTTAATAAAATGCTCACATCTGCAAATTATGCTTTCAATGATTATTCTTTGTAATAGGTTAAATAAAAAGATCAGTGCATCACCTAGACATGTATTGTATTATATATTATCCTATTGAGTATTGATATCGAAGGGTGCACACTGCCTTGAACAAAAGCTCAAGGTGGAGTATTGCATTTCAGTATCGAGGAATGGTTTTTGGGAGCAAGCCTTCCATTAGAGTTCACCAGGTGACACCTTGCGCACGCTCTAAAATCACATCTGCCTTTGCAGATTTTATTTACATATAATCATTGTGAAATGTTTCGGCACAAAAACAAGAATAAGATCTATCAATGCACCGCTGTATCGTAAAGGGTTCGATTGCTATGAGATACAACTTTCAGATATAATCAATTTTCAGTTTATATGAACATATTCTGAAACATATTAGTTCCCAATATCATGTGAATAATTCAGAATTAAAAATCATATCAAATTTGAACTATAAGCTTTATGGCAGCCTTGATTAAAATAAAATACATTTACAATTTAGTCTAATATTTTCCAATTTAATTTATGGATACTGATTAAATATTTTTTTTGCAAAGTATCTTTCGACCATGTCTTGCTACAAAAACATAGTATGTAATGCTACACATTTTGATCTGAAAGATGAAATGTAATTATTTATTATTATATATTTGGGTGAACAAGTTGGTTGTCCCACCACCTCCCGTTTTTTTTATGCACCAATTTTTCATAGCCACCTTCCATAACGCTAAACGATCAAGGAAAGAAACGACTTTATTCTTCACTTAATTGGCACGATAAAGTGCTGAACGGGACTGATCTTTTAATCATTCTCTTAAGTGCTTGAAGAAAATAAAAATAGGGAGGAAAAAAATAAGAATATGTGACTTGCTCGGCCACTTTGTTGAAGTGATATTTAGTATCATGTGTATTCGTATACTGAGAATCCGCCGTGGCGGTAGAGTTTAATCGACTTTGTGTTGAGTCTTAATAGGAGTTAAAAGCATCCCGTTCCCCATAATATGATGTTGCAAATTTATCGAATGCCTCAAAATTGGCTTTGGTCGAAATAAAGTCCGCATGACCCAGTGGGCCGGTATGAGGACGGAGTGCAGCAAAATTGTCAAGGAAAAATGGAAAATATTTTTCACATACATAATATGACTCTAACAGAGGTTGGTAGAAGTAGAGAAAAAATTAAAATTGGTAAAAATCCAAAAAAAAAATTGAAAATTGTCCACAGTTCCTTTCGTTTATAACATCTGATAAATATCGAGGATCGATAGACATCTGTAGTGAACAAAATGGATGCGTACTGCTTTCCTTTGGAAATTTAGTTCGCGAAATAAAGGGTTCTTGTTATTTATGCGTATCACCTTGAAATGTGCTAATATTTTCAATATTTACAATTCAATCGTCGTAAATTTTGGATTTTATACAAAAATTAAACATCTGTTCGTTGCGTTAATAGAAAGTTTCGTAATACAGAAAGTATTTTTTTTAAATCATCTGTAATTATTTTGCCTCAACTCTGTGAGAGGAATAATTTTATCACTCGATACTGAATGTTATTTAATATTTCTAGCTAATAATTATATTTATATTGGACAATTAAAATAGAATGTTTTCCATTTTTACCATTGGATAATAGAGAAAAGATATTAAAGAAAGATGGACTGAAAAAGATTCTTTTAATACTGACTAAAAACCAGGGCTGTGGAGTCGATGTCGTGGAGTCGGAGCTTTTAGGCCGGAGTTGGAGTCGTCGCGGCGTTCTGGCCGTAGTCGTACTCGGAGTCGGAAATTTTTAAAAGTTTGAACTTTTTATTTCTGCATTAAATATGTCAAATTTGGCTTGTGGCCGCATTGATAGGGTTGATTTTTAATTTAATACACATAAATAGGAAAATTAGGAGAAAAAAGTGACGATATTAACCTTTTTTTTTCGGAGTCGGAGTCGTGGTTTTGGTAAATGCTGGAGTCGGAGTCGGACTTTTTTGACCGACTCCACAGGCCTGCTAAAAACACTATAGCTTTTTTTAAATTTTTATTCATATACCAGCAGGTTTTTTTTAACTGAGCTCTACTGTTTATTTATCTTGGTACGTCATTAATTCATATAATATTTCAATTAATAGTTCTTCATTTTACATGATGAATGGTTTGAAAAAAGATAATTATTCACGGAGTTTATCTCAATATATATTTTTATACGAAATCTGCTTGTTTTTCAGTTGCTCAATCTGTCATTTTCAAGAGACTAGAGATTAAAAGGATACGAGGATCAAGATAAGACTAGTGGTTAGTTAATCGCTCTCACTACTCGCCGCTTTGGGATCGGAATAATGGGTTTGATTTTTAACGAAAAAAACACCATTCATTCATTGGCTTCAAACAGTATCGATTTATTCACTGAAAAAATCTGCTCAAGCTGGAGCTCGAACCCGTGCAGTCCGTCGCGGTAGCCAACGACGTTGACCACTGCTCCACGGACCGACTTCTTTAGCATTGCAGCTTAAAATCGTAAAAAAACATAAAATCTTCTCAAGTATGACTTATTTCAATCAACTGGGTACGGAATAAGTATAAAGATTTTTTTTTGTACAATGAAAACGAAACGCGATATTGTATATAAAACACATGTAGAACTATTGTTTATTATGAATGTTTGAAAATTGTTATCATGGTCAAGCTGGTGAAAGCAGATTTTTTCTTACAAAGTTACAGCTGATGTTTGCGCGCATGCTTTAGATTTTGGATGCACCTTGCTATAGATTTTGACGTGTCCTTACATAATATTATATCACAGAATGTATCAAATAGGCCGTGCCTTATGCAATTCTATTGAATTTTGTTTAAAGCGAAGGATGTTCAAGGTGGACCTAATATTTTGAGGTACGTTACAATAAACTGATAATTTATTATTTTGAATCAATTTTAACAATAATATATATTTAATCATCCAAATTAAAGTCATTGTATTTTCTATTTATTAAAATTCATAAATTTACTCATTTTTAATCAACTTTTTGACTCCGCACATTGACTTAATTCTCTTTCAATGAGCAATTAATATTTAGATTTTTTTAAATCTAAACATTCATTGCTAATTGAAAACACTGAAATCCACAATACTAAAATAGTGTCAATAATATTTTATTATGGCGATTCACTTCATTTCGACTAATATTTACTGCGGAACCTTTTATTTGAAAAAAGTCATATTTGGTATATTTTTCTTTGTATATTATTATATATAAATAATTTTAGTATTTCTAAAGTTTTCAGATGAACAAGATAAAATGTTTTTGAATAGTAGTTAAAATATGCATTAGCTTAAAGAATAATCAAATAAAATTATAAAATATATGAAATACATACATAATATATATAAAAATCTAAATAAAAAAACATTTATTTCACATAAAATTTATGAGGTCTGGACCGGTTTCTATTATCACGAGCATTATCTACTGATCATCAGTGAAATCGGTCCTGATCTAATAAATTTAATGTGGAATGAGTATGTACAAAGTTATGTTATTTTTATCATAATGCCATTTTACCAAGTAATTATATATAAAAAGTGATTATATGTAAATAGTCTTGAATGCTTTTCAAACTGATACGGTTTCCATAAAACTGCATGTTTAAAATATCAACATATATTGCATACTATTAACAATTATTGTTGATATTTAATAATATATTTTACGTAATAGTTTAATGTGAACTCCCCGTAAGTATAGTGTATGCACATTTTGGGAACAGAGAATAGGTGATATTCTTTGCATGCTTCTAACCCTTCACGTTGAATTTTGGCACGCATAAAAGAGTATAACATCGCGGTAAATAGGTAGATGAGTTAGTAAATAATACATCGCCAGCCTGAAAAATCGGAAACATTTGTTTGTTTGCGGTCAAGTGCTGACGTCTTGCCGACAAGGGCTACTTCAAACCCGAATCATTTTTTCACGGAGACAACCATTGTGCAAATATTAACACTGAGTCAAAGCTCTTACTTCTCCGGTGGACACGAAAGCTCTTGGAACAACACAATATTTAGAACTTATTTAATTAAATGCTTTCATTTTTTTATTTCAAGAGCAAGAAGGTTTTTTAGCCGACGATTTGTTTTGACTACAACTACACTTTCCTAAAAATACTTTTTTTCGATTCTTGTTTAATTAATATTCAATTTTAAGGTATTAACTGTCTGATAAAGATTAAGGCTGTTTTTGCTGATCGCAAACATTGTCAACTGATGCTTGTAATGAGCGAAATATGTAGTGATTATTATCAGAATACATGTTAAAATATAACTTTATGGGCTTTATTTATTTTAATAATGCCTTTCTACCAAGATGTGACAGCTAATACATTAAAAGTGAATATTAATTTATCAAGAATCAAAAAAAAAAAATGTAGAAAAGTGTAGTGCTTTTCAATTTTAAATCAAAATACAGATAACTATTTCAAAAGTATAAGCTATTTATTATGCATATGGTAAAATTCTTTGAGGAATGATAACACATGTATGTACTATACATTATACATTCTATAATTACCCTTTTTATGTATCTTTCGATAAGATTTGCAGGCAAATAGATTTTCATAAATGATTAAAATGAATAAAATTCAACTTATAAATTACGGCAAAGTGTCAAAGTATATAATAAAGTTCTTTTTTAGTTGATTAAAAAATTACGTGCTAAAGTATGGGATAATTTTGGTGGCCTACCATATATTTAGTTGGTTTTAAAGTATGATTAGTTGGTGAAATGTTAATACCAGTCCGGTATAGGAAGAACTTTGCTTTTCATGTGCCATAACAGGGGTATGTCATTTAGCAGTACTGTACCTTGGTGATACAATACATCAACGCATAGCTTTAAGCTTCACTCGAACAATGGTAATGTATTTATCTTATTCGTTCTACTTACTTCAACCCTTTGCATGTTTACCGACGGCTTTCAATATTTGCAATCTCTTAGAAGAAAAAAATGCGCATATTATTTATCCGTTTTGCGTTATCTCGCTCGAGTCAGATTTCATGTGACGCCACCCAGCAAATAGACATACTAAATTTTCCTTTCCAACCGCTTCGAATAGACGAATTATTTTTTTGCTGCATTTGCATTAGTACTTATTGTTGAGATTTAATTTAGAAAAAAAAAATTGTAAACATTTACGTCATGGCTTGAAATACAATACTTGCATGTTTTCAATTGTATTCAATTGCTTACAAAATTATAACAAACAAAAAATAACAAATCTTACATATTTAAACATATTATTCCATAGATAATATGATTTATTGTATTATTCTGATAATGCATTATAGGATTATTATATATGTATATTACTGGTATATGAAATCTGAGAATTTGTACATTTCTTTTACCAAATGCGCTAAAAGCGCTTTGATAATTAATTGAGTATCAAAATAGTTTTGAGACCTGCTTGACTCTTAAAATTATCTCGTTCGCATGTAAAGAAATTGGATAGGAAAATAATTTAACTTATCTATTTGCCTTATTTGATACCTTTATTTGAATCTGATAAAAAGAGTTCTGGAATCTAATGGCATTTGAAAATAACAGAGAACCATGCTTTCTTATATATATCCATTAATTGCTAGGTAAATTGTCCATTTGAGGATAGAAACCCTTAGACCTGTAACTGGCTTGACCACTTGGCTTAAGGATTCGGACAAATTAATTAAATCTGGTTCATCCTTATTTCTTTTTCTTTTTAGATTTTTTCCGGAATTAAGAATTAGGTATTCGTCGTAAATAGTTCAAAATATCGTAAAACTTACATGGATAACAACATCTACTAATTAAACACCTCACGAATACCAGATACTTAGACATACATATCAGCTTTTGAAATAAATGATACATTTTAAAATACAATATCTGTATCGGTTACCCTGTGAAACTTCTTGCATGAACACAATATTCTATTAAAATTGTATGAAATATTTATTAAATTTAAAATATCATTACAATGTTCGTATAACTGACAATACATAATTTAATACGGACGAAATCAATTTTCTGTCTTGTCTGTGCGTTGTTGTCTCAAATGCTTAACCAAATAGCCGTCTAGCTTTTCACACACATATGATCATACTTCAGCTATTGAACAAGATGAAAAATGGTACATAAATATTATTTAAACAGTAAGCTTTGGTCCGGAAGTTATTTAAATAAATGGAATTTAGTTCGGTCGGGAAAATAATATTTTTCTAGAAATACAACGCATTACCTTTATATAATTTATAAATTTAAAACAAATTTGATTCATCGAGAGAACATTTTTAACTGATAAAAACTTTCAGCTGACTTAAGCAAAAAGATTAAAATTTCCATAAATTAACCCATTTCAAAAAGACTGTCTTATTTAGAACTATTAAACACTTAAAATATTATCATAAATAAATACACGATTCCACAATATTGAAAAAATGCACATTCAAAATAAAATGAAGCGGTTTCATCATTATCACACGTTAGATGTTGAATAAATCACCCACCCAGTGGGCCAAAACACAAGAAACAAATTTCTTTAATATCATTTGTATATACTAAATCACCTTTTTTACTTTCACGGGTCAATAAAACAGACATATAAATGTCTAAGAATTATATATAGCGTGCAATCAAATCTTAAAATCTTATTTATTTTTATGGATCACACCAAAGTTCCTACTGGGAGGATAAACAAATAGATAGGAAGTGTTTAATTTCGGCTAAATCATCAGAGCTTTTAAACTCGACACTGTAAATAAAAAGCTTGCATTAATCGTGTTATCAAAATCAAATCGTAGAGTTTTTGCTCATCGAATTATTTTTTAAAAATAACAAAAATAAGTTATTATAAATATCACGTTGGCAATAAAAGATATTTTTTAAGATTACTAATTATTTGGTCAGTTTCTAGTTCGATAAATGGTCAGTTATAAATACTTAAAACGGCCAGTTAAAAATAATAAATGGTCAGTTAAAATAATAAATTTATCTCATACGACCATATTTGATAAAATTCACAAGCTGTCAAACTAAAACTTATCATTTTTTATAAATAAATGACCATTCAAATAAATTACTAACCGTTTTTAATAAATAACTAACCATTAAAATATATAACTGACCGTTTTATTTAATAACTGACCACATTCACACTTATTCAATGACAACTGACCGCTTATAATATTAACTGACCATTTTGATTTTTAACTGAACATTTATTTATTTAACTGACCAAAACTTGAATTAGTTACTGGCCTATTAAATACATGCCATTTTTTAATAATATCAGTATTAACTACGTCAAATAAATTCAAATATTTTAATTGATTGATTCGGTGTGTTCTTGGTAGAACTCCATTATAGCACGTTGAAAAATAGTAATATCTTTTAGATTTACATTTTTTATTATAATATGTATATAGTTGGTAGCTTTTTCATGTTACGCCATCGTCTGAACTATTGTAACAGAAGTGTTAAAATATTTTAAACATGCTGCTATTTTATGATTTAGGAATTACTTGTGACAATTTTTGTATTAGTTGGTAACATAATTACTAAACATATTTATGTATGATGCATCATTTGATTTTTAATAGCAAAACTAAAATATTAAATATAGTATACTTTCAATGGATTCAGTAGGATTTATGTATGCGTACATTTAATTTGATTAAATTGTTATGGTGGCCTTGAGGTAGTCCAAATGTGCTTCTTTAAGATGCAATATATTTGTCACTATTTGTTACGTGATACGTGAAATAATAATGTAATCATTTTTTTTTAAATTATCATTTTCAGAGATAATTAAGAATATGCGGAAAATGATTTATTTTAATATCTTCTAAGCCCATTTGTTCTTTATCCCATATCGTGATGAGTTTCATGATATACGGGGAGAGTTTTTTGTTTTGCCGCCAAACATGCTAGAAGATATGCCAACGTAAGATTAACACCACCAATCATTTACACATATATTTTTACGAGCTGTTATCGATCAGATATATATCCCAGGTATATAGAGTTACTCGGATATTTTTTTTATCTTTTAAGAAAGCTACGATGCTTGAAAAAGAAATTAAAAATCATGCTTTATTTAATACTTACAAATATATTTCGAACGTTCATTGGTAAATAAACCCAAAACTATACATATGTACTCGAATTGGAGATTTTATATAAAAAAATATCTACGTGAGCCGTTTGTTACTTAGTATAATTTATTTAAAAAAAAAAACAATATTATAACAATTAGAACTAACTCATTTTTTCTAGCTGGATAGTCAGTCTCCATGTCTATGTTACGGTTCTCAATAACAATAAAATTTTACGTAGATGAAGAGGAATAAAAATATTTGACATTTATTTCTTTCGTGCAAATTTTAATTTGATTTCCATTTACGCCATAGGTACCCAATGGTGCCCGCCGATCCCTGATGGGTACTAGAGGAAGGAAATTTAATCCCATAATCTCCATCATCAAAATCTTCATCAGCCATTTGAATCTTGCATTATCACTTGACTACTACATACAAATCTAATGTACTATGCAGGTTGCCCAAAACTTAAGTTTCCATAAAAAAAATATTTTTTGCTTTATACATACTAATAAATCACTTCATTTTCACAATGTTTATATGTATTTTCTTTAATATAAACTAATAAAGTGCTAAATATAAAACCAATCAATTTTTGTAATTTTTCTGCACCAGACTAAGAGAAAGAGGGTCAGTTAGAAATGCGCAAAAGTCCCTTTTCAGATACAAAAATAGTCAACATAGAAAATTTGGCAGATACGTTTTTATGGTTCATTAAAATCAGCTATGAAAGCTTTTCAAAAAATGGAAATGCAAAGCTTTTCAAACATTTTGATTACTAGATGTAATATAATAAGTGTGTCTGACGACCTTCACAACTTCTGCGGGGTGCTGCGGTTGATTAAAAATTAAAAAAAAAAAAAATTTCATTATATTTTACAATTGATATTATAAAAGACATGAATTTCATAAATCATTAAAGCCATGCATTTCTTTTCATGAGAAAGACAGTACCAAAGCAAGATTGTATTTGAAAACTCCCTTCTCCGCGCCCCTCCTTCGCTTACTTGAATATATTCCATCGCAAACGGTACTGCATAATACATTTGTTACGCTGCGTGTGATAATTATTGAATGCATTGGTGCACGGGTGACCTTAATACACGCTTAAATAATATTGATATTTTAAAATAATATTATAATTTTACATTTTTTTAAATTGGCCTGGGGGTGCTGTAGCTCCGCAGTGCGTATGGACGAGCCGCCACTGTATACAACGTTCCGTTTTGTATAAATACTATCTCATTTGTATTCAACAATTTGTTATATTTTATTAAATAAGAAACAATCTTAGTACAAGAATGTTTGTTTTTAATATTAAAATATGCATACAACTGTGGAGCCATCTCCACATGACATTTCCAGAAGGCGCTACATGACGTCAAACTATTGGTGCCCTAGAACTATTGGGTACTTTGCATTCAAAATGTATTCAGTTATAAGAGAAAATCCGCTTTGTATTAAAATGTAGACAGTATGCGATACCTATAAACAGATCATAACATTTATCATAACCACTGGGTGAATTGTTTATCTTTTCATCATCTTAATTTGAATATTCAAACAAGGCTACTTGTATGTCTTATTACTTTTGTTTATTATTCATAGCCTTATTATGTTTATTGCCTCTATATTTTTATTGTTTCAATGCGTATGAGCAACGTCCGTGATTAATATTCAATGTGAAATCTATAAACCTTTTTGCCGCGATCAAATTAGAATTTTTGCATTATTACATCTCACCATTGCATACCATTATTATGCAATATGTAAGTTTTATTTATTTTGCTTACTTTCAATATGTATGTAGTATATGAATGGTGTATCTTAATTAATGTTGTTTTTTATGAAAGCTCATTATGATGTCATTAAAATTATGTTTCAGAAAAGGTAAGGATAGAATTTTGTGGTAAGTCTAATAGATATGATAGGGATTATAGAGAATAATAAAAAGAATCGTCATCTTCGGTGTATTAAGACATAACTATTTACATGAATTGAATTTTTACAACCGTCCAGTACGACCTCATGACCTCGCAACCGAATGTTACCTAAATAAAACTCTTAACTCTAACCTTATTTATATTTTTGTGTTCATATAAAAACATTACCTTTTACCTTTTATCGAATATAGATTTGAAAATATCATGCGCATCAGCAATTATGTTGTTTAATTTAATATACTAACTAAGATTCGTGACGGACATCATGGGTTAGCGTCTCATTTCGAGCAGTCGATGTATCGATTCTGTTCAAAGACATGGGTGTTTGTGTTGTCTATAAAATCCTTCTCACCCATCCAATAAGCAGGGACGTAGCGATAGTAACTAGCTAACAATTAGTCTTGTCATATCCTCTCCTTATATTTTCTATCTCTAATCTCATCGAACTAAATTATAAGTTGAGCAACTCAGTAACAAGCAGTTCTCGGAGAAAAAAATATTGTGATACTTTCATAAGGAAGCTATTTAATTTGGGAGCAGACAAGGATTTAACAAAATAATACCTACAATCTTAGAGAAAATAATGTTTGAAGAAAAAAACTGTCGAGAGAAAAAATACGTTTCAAAATCATTCGCACAATTTACGTTTTTCTAAGCGATACGTGATACCTTGATATCTCCGACAATCGCTGATGTATTAAGGTGACTTTTATTTGTAAAGTGTACGATACAATATCATTAAGATGTTTATTGAAGTATTCAAAGAAATTCACCCTCAATTGAAACGAAGTAAAAGTCATTATGTGCTATCGGATACGGACATCACATTGCTTTGTTGGTTGAATTCTTCAGCCATTCAAACTGAATTATTTCGATGTATCAAGTTCTTCAAGATGAAGAAGATGAGTAATGGATATCACGGATGCCGACACACGGAAGCTGTTTTGAAATCATCGTAATGTGCCGACAGTCGATATAATTATTAAGTTTATATCAAAAGATCTTGCAAGTGTGTTGTATCGTTTAATTAAAAGCCTATAATCCAACGTATTGCTAAAGACTTCATACCTGCTTTTGTGATGTATTGTTGTATTTTAAGTTGTAGACTTAACACAACTCTTAAAGATAACTATAACTCCTAGAACTCTTATGTCAAGTTTAGCTCAACATCTAACAGTGAACGCGCAACTCTTATGTCAAGTCTTGCTCGACATTGTAAAACTTAAAACTATTTTTTACTATTTTTAAACTTTTCATTATTTCAAAAACCATATTTGTTAGATTGTGTGCCTTGGCTAAGGTTTGTAACATTTTTCAGTGTTTCGTTTTATCATGCCAATAAACACGGAAAACCATGTTGTATCAATCAATTTCTCAAATCTATTGAGGGGTTGCTGGAATGAAAAAAAAATATATTGAGGAGTACAAGAGGTTAAGAATATAATCATACCAATTAAACACGAAAAAACAATGTATTTTAATTCTACATCAATTTTTAAATATTTGTCAAATCTATTTACGCCTTCGTCTAGTTCTGACGAAGGCGTAAGCCGAAAAAAAAAATATAAAAATTGAGGAGTAAAAAGAGGTTAAGAGTTATAATCGAGTAAATGCCTACTCAATCAATACATCTTAATTATATTTGGCAGAACAATTTGGCTGTCCCACCACTCTCCGTTTTGTGTTTGCAACCGTTGTTCACGGCCGCTTGAAGGCTATGCGTTCAAGAAATGAAACGAATTCACTCCAATTTAAATGTCCGATACAGAGCTGCACGGCACTGATCTTTTAAACATGCTGTATATGTCACTCGGAAATATAGTAAGATGACTGTACGATCTTTCATTGAAACACTTGGACCGCTTTTGTTTGTGAGCATTTCAGCCGATTTTAAATAGGTTTATAATTTTAGTATCTTTATGTGTTTTGACATTAACCAAATGAAATTGAATAGTTCAATCTATTTTTTCGAGATTCTAATGAGAACTTAATGTTATCACTCTCAATAAGTTCATTCTTAAGAATTGGATGGGTGTTATTACTTACTACCCAAGACCGCTCGCTCCCACTGTTGATCATATAGATTCCGAATGGAGCATTTAAACAGAAGTTGTTCTGAGAACCACGTATTTTTTTTATTATGTCGATAAACGCTTTTATTTGCATAATGTAGGAATATATAGATAGAGCTTATTTTTAGAATTAGATTTGTAAGCAAGAAATAAAAAATTCCAAACAAAGATTCCTAAAATGATGTATGAACTAGTCTATTCGGTATTCAAGCCCCCGAGCTCCGGATTAGATAAACATTAAAAATGGTTTTACTAAAATAATGGTTTTTTACATAAATAAATGATTCAATTAAATAAAAGTATAAATATTGAAATATACCTAAATAAGTTTAATGAAATCAAAACCCATCAGTTATTCTTTCTTATGCCATCTATCAACTTGATGTCGTTGACATACGATATAATTAAAATCTGGACCTCAAGGGATATCGCAGCTTTTAAAAATAGTCGTCCAAACCTGATCATTCAAATATAATATCGTGTCAAAGAGCTAATTAAAAGTATTATATTAAATTATTTACTACTTAATTTTTACTAAATTAATAAATTGCCTGAGAACTGATTTTTCAAAAGCCATGGTTGAAATTATTTTGACTAACATGGTTTTTATGAAACGATTATGCGGTTATCCGGATTCCGATTATCCGGATTCGATTGCTGGTCAAGTCAAATTTTTTTTTTTTTCATTTTTACATTTTGTAGCTTGGTAATTGTTTTTATTATTTTCCTTTTGTTTCCCTAGTTTATCTGTGTATAATTAGAAATATAAAAAGTTGCCAATAACTATAAGCTTTGCTGCAAAATATTTTAAAATATAATTCAAAATCAGAAAAACAATTGTTTCCTTCTCTTACAAAACAAAGGCACTGAATACACATATGAATACATTGAAGATTATCTGTCACTATGTATAATATATATGTATAGACATATTTTAAATAAAATGCCTGCGTCGATTAATAGTTTAAGAAAAAAAAATTGAATAATATGCGAGAAGTACAAACTGGTGAAAGTCAATCGTTGAAGAAATTTACGCAATTGTGTCACACATATTATACACACAACAATTTTTTCATATGTTTATTAATTTTCTAAAGAATTTTTACCAATGACAAGTGTCTCAGGAGCATCTGACTTAAACATCGTGACAAACATTGTATTTCTCCTATGGAAATGCTTCATAAAAAAATAATATTCTCTACATTGGAAGCGATCATAGTTAAAAAAAAATTCAACCTTTAAGAAAATATTTATATATTTATTTAATATGGTTTATCTTATGACGTTTTATGAAATGTTCAAGTGTAGATGTATTTTTGATTAAACGTAGCGTTCTTGAGTTGTCGTTCCAGTAAACGACATTGAGCGACTTCTTCCCATACAGAAAGATAAGAAAAATATTGTGATTGAAAATCATACTTCGTTAATTAATATAAAGTGTAATAAGCGCATCCAATATGATGGCTAACGAAATGATACAAAGACGAACCGTTTGACATGTAACGGCCACCGGAACGGGAAACCAGTTCTTAGCCGATCAGAGCTTTTTATACAACTGGATTAATATGGTATTACGCGGTCACTGGCATAAGGTATCTCATTATGGTTCTTAAAAAGATAAATACGCAAGATACTACAAAATTTTCTGTGTTATTATTATTTTTTATTTATAATTTTAACATCGCAATCAGTAACAATCCCCATTTTATAAAAATGGTGTATACATCATTTGTTTTTAATAACCGCTTTGTGTGTGATGAATTTATTCCACAGCGGAATTGGAATGCAAGAGCATTATCGCTTTACCAGTGCTTTATTAAATTCTGCAAAGAAAGCTTAAAACAGATCTTACGAGTTAAACTTTAGCAGGGCTTGGGTGATGCATGGAAGTTAGTTAAGGACTATACCAGTTAAAGTTAGCTCTATAAACATACATTTTTACATAATTGATAAGCTAATTTTAAATGTATTTTATACATGAAAGTGAAAAAAATAAATACCCTCACCTCATTTTGTAGGTTTCACATGGATTCAATAAAAATAAGATAGAGGTGCGCTCCAGATCTTAAAAAAATAGCACATCTCAAACATATTGTTATTTAACCTTTAAGTTATTTATTGTCACTTATGGTGAAACATAAGTATTTATTTAATGTAGATTAGAGAGAACAATATTAAGTATGCACAAAAATATTACTTTATTTATTAAAAAAATCTCAAATAGCAAACGAGACGATATGTTGAGGATGATAATTTTTCGTATTGGATACATTTATTTCATTTCTTCCATTGAATATTTTGTCAGTTAAAGCATATTCATGCACTTGAAATGCCTAACGATGTCAGAAGGCGAAACCTAGATCGTAAGCGACAAAACTCTCGGAAAAATACAAAATTCAAACGTTTCAAATTTGTATCCATTTGTGTTCAAATTTAATTATTGGTCCATTTATTTACTATAAAATATTCAACAAAAGAATCATCTCTCTCTATATATTGATTGAGTAGGCATTTACTTGGTAGAACTCCATTATAATACGGAAAGAAAAATAACAATGTATTTTAGTTCTACATAAATTATTTTATATATTTGTTGATAGCTATTTCGGCTTACGCCTTCGTCTGTTATAGTTCTGACGAAGGCGTAAGCCGAAATAGCTATCAACAAATATATAAAATAATTTATGTAGAACTAAAATACATTGTTATTTTTCTTTCCGTATTAATCATCTCTCTTTCTAAAATTATTTTTAAGTAGAACTCCTCTAACTAATTTTAGATACTTCTTATAATTAAACAATGTTTTCAAGGCAATTAATTAAGCCTAATAAATTCTGTAAGCATTGCAATAAACGATGATGATCCATATTATGACTCCTTCGAAACGGATGCACATATTTTCACGGCCATTACGCTTTAAAAGCGATAATTTTATATGAACGCATAGCGTCACGCGAATCGCAGTAGAGTCTCAATAAATTTGGCCCCAACAAATGTTGTACGTTGTAGCATGTTTTGATACGGCCAGTCTGCAAGAGATGCCTTAATCTTCACTCCTAAACTTTTCCTTCTCGGTGGGTGAGACAGTCGACCACCACTGCCACTTTATCTTAAATATCTATCTTAGTATTAGTGTTACAATGTGTTAACTTTTGGTGTTCTTAGATCATTTTCTTTTACACCGTTTGCAGACAAAAATATATGGTTTTTATTGACTACTGTCGGATTATTATTGGCTGAAAACCATCTACATATATCGTCGCTGCAAATTGCTAGAATTCAAAATTCACTGCCCATACGCGATAAGATAACGTTATATTATCTTAAATGCGCCTCGTTCAAACGTACTTTTCGAATCAAATGGATGCTTTTTACATTAAAAGGCGTAGATAAGCGCTCGCGTTCATAGTTTTGATCACGCCAGTCTGTCATAAAAATCAATGCGAACAGGTTATTTCTTTCATGCGTGACTTCAAATATGAATAATTGTAGGAAAACTATCGATTTTTATATTTATATATTAGAACGATGTATAAAGATACGATAAAGCATACTATAACATTTTTTTAATGCAATTTATCCCAATAAAGCCATTCCACTGGGGTATTTTTAGACCTCCTTTCGGACCTCGCGCTATTTTCCAGGGATCGTCTTTCAAAGGTTAACGTCGAGTCGGCATCAAACGATGGGCTGCCGTACAGGGGACTTTAATCTCATCGCGTAACAGCCACTAGATGGAGGTTTCCGTCAATTTAAGTCTTAATTATTTGACCAATTTTGATAGCACTCTCAGTTTACTGTCGCCAAATTGGAAGCGGAGTGAGATTCAAAAAGCTCTGATTAAATGCACGTTAATTAACTTTCAGAATTCAAAGTCTGATTTAAGCTGTTGATTGATTGATTGTGATAAAATTCTATTTGACGGCAAAGTTATAAGTTTTATATTTATTTAATTAATCAATTAAAGAGCCAATTAACAATCAAACGCTGCGGTAAAAGTAAGCACTAATCCATTGTATGTTTATGTTTGCATCATATATGACTATCTTTACTCAACTTTTAAATTATAAAATGAAATGTTATTGTTTATTTTTCAGAAAGGGTACGACATTAAATATTTCACAAAATAATTAAGCTTGCATTTATTTTTATAAATACAATGAGATTTCCTACCATATTGCAATTTTATTTTAAAAAATACATAAAGCATTCCTCACTCGTTAATTTTCTGATATTACAATGGAAATCTGTATATATTGTAAACGAATTCTATATTTTTGTTTGCTTGTACTGAATGCGTTTTTATACCGTTCATCCGACTGCGATAAAACTTTGGTGAGTTGTTGTGCAAACGCAAGCACAGGTTTCTTTAAAAAAAATAATCTTAAAGTATCTTGTTTTGCCCGAAATACCGTCGCTCGTTTTATCATTGAAAATTGGCGTACCTATCATTCTTCTTCAAAATATAAATCCACCACGGCTTTGCAACGGTACCAGGCTTTTAAATGAAAAAGATTATGAACAATATCACCAAGGCTACAATTTTAAAAAAAAACATCAAATGCTATGTCCTGAATGCCGGGTACCAGCTTGTTATAAATAAATGCTAATTAAAACTCGAATATTATTGAATGATTGATATTTGAAAATATTTTCCAATTATTTCAAGTCTTTTTATAATGGTAACATTTTTATGACTGTGTTCTATTTTTAAATAATATTGAATGAGCAAAATTATCAAAACATCGGTACATGGTTAGCGAATTCTTCAAAACGTATTACTTCCTCTGAGATTTTTTATGTAATGGAGGCTATCACGCAAACCCTAACAACTAATGAAGCTCACGCATTATTTTAATTGTTGTTTTATTGACGCTATAAAGCAATGCCACGCCAGTAATCAGTCAGATTTATATTACTGCGTTTTGTGAATCGTGTGGCTGAAGCATACATGTTATGGGAACCAAATCAATATTGCATTTTACGAACACGCCGAGCTCAAGCTTAAAAAAGCGATAAAAGGGAACCAATCTCATTGGTTTTAAATTGTGATTAAAACATTAACAAACAATGTTAACCCAATTTTACCCTGTGTTTCTATTTGTAAATCGTTTTTCATATATGAGGAGCTAATTTTCAAAAGTGGACAATTCCAAAATACTTGTTTTCAACTGTCAGTTTTAGATTAAACTCTTGAGACCTTTTTTATTCACATGGAAAAGTTTGAATTGTTACACATTATCCGTAATTCTTTAATTTAAAACATATGTTAAAAATATTGATAGTAAACACAAATTTATGAGGAAAAAGTAATGAAAATATCTGACATTTTCAATTTTTCAACAAATGGATTTTTACACTTATGAAAATTAGCTCCTGATATTGATTGAGTAGGCATTTACTTGGTAGAACTCCATTGTAAAACGGTAAGAAAAATAACAATATATTTTAATTCTACATAAATTATTTTATATATTTGTTGATAGCTATTTCGGCTTACGCCCTCGTCAGAACTAGTTCTATATATATCTATGATATAGCTATCAACAAATATATAAAATAATTTATGTACAATTAAAATACATTGTTATTTTTCTTACCGTTTTTCATATATGTACATACTTCAATATCGCTGAGAGTCGTATTGAAGTTTTTTATCCTCAATAATTGTCGAGTTTCTCCTAATTTTAATAGTTTTTATATTGCTTTAAGTCCTTTTAAAGATTAAACTATTTTTGAGTTAAGCTATAATTTTCGCACACATAATACGTACACCCAAACCTCATTTTGTGTGATTTCAAAGTTATACGGCTTTTTTTATATTTTCATATATTTTTGAAACTTGTACAACGTATATATCGATATATATATAATAACATAATAAGCAGCGCGTTGTTCACATACTGTACGTATAAAATATAGTGTTTCGCCTGTTTATTACAATGTGACCTTGACACATGCGTCCTTGTATATGTTATGTTACCATATTTAGTCATAGCGTTTTTGTGTAATTTTTTCGCGGAACGCAAGCAACAAAGAAAGGTTAAGGTGTATATGGATACCTGCAAAAAATACTCCAAAAATAAATTAACATTCAAAATATAAACTGAACAATCGATAGTATCTATTGGATATTCTATGTATCATGGATTAATAACAACAATTAAATTATTTGAAATAAAATAAAATAAAATATTTAACATACATACATTAAATGGTTGAATCTCTTTCTGCTAAGTTCCAAGACTCGGACGAGAAGTGACCTGTTTTATTTTTGTTTGTGAAACATACACATAAATCGTATGTGATACAATGAACATAGCATTTTGGTTGTAAGGTGTCGATTACAATGTTGAAAACCAAAACCTGCGCCTGTCGACATACAACCTTCCGTATAAATTACTTCCGTAGTCATGGTGAAAACTTAAGTATCAAGTAACCTAGACTACCGTCATTTTGTTTATTATGTTCAAATCACAGAAAACATTTTAAAAATTACACCTTTGTTATCAAATAATTGTTTGCGGGTTTTTCTCACATTATTTTAGATTTAATTTATCAACACGTTAAAACATGTGAGTTATCATTTGTCAAATAGGATATTGACAGTATTATGTTTTCAGTAATCAGCTCAAAAAGAAATCGTTTCTTATTTCACTTTTTCGGTGTGGTTATGATACCTATATCTTTTCGTTTTATGAAACAAGCTCTATGGTTTCCGATTGAAATAAACAACGCTTTTGATTTGTTGCGTCTCTAGAATATGTTATTTATGACCGACCAATGTCTGTAATTCATTTCTGATTGGCCGTCGTCGCATTCGTCTCCGATTGGTTGTGGTTAAATTAAAAAATCATACGTTTTAAATGCACTTATCTAAAAAAAACAAACGAGTGCAATTTACGTACGTCACGAAAGATTTGTTTGGAATTTATTGTTAATTATCTTTGAATTGATTTTGAACTGTGATCATATTAAAAGTATACATTTTACAAATATCGAGCAAAGGCGTGCGGAACTCTTTTATAAAATTACAATTATGGCAGTTTAATCATCCAATTTTATGAATATACTAGTATTGCTACCCGGCGTCGCTCGGACTAAGTGACCAATAATTATTTAATGTTATATCATCCGACATAATTATATCGCAAAATCTAACATCCAAAATATAGTTAAAATAAAATCACAAACTTTATTTAATTTGATGACAGCCCCATTCTCGCCCATTAAAATGTCCAAATTCAAGGAAAAAATCTAATTTGCTGTCAAAGAAATGTCAAATAATACCTTCACGTAAATAATAAACATTATTATTAATAATAAAAGCCGGGAAAAGTTCTGTAGAAGACTAATTTATTACATTTTGACTAAATGTCTTCGCCGATAAAAATTCAAACATATTTTCTTTTATATTCGTTTTTATGGCAACTTGCAACAATAATGCAAAAGGGAATTACAGACCCACATGCATACATACGCCGTTTCGGTTTTATATATAAGATTCAGATTTGATACTAAAACTCCCCAATTACTTTCATTCGAAATCCTCAATAAATACAATAACATTTATATTTTTTGACTGTATTTATATGTATATGAGAAAATAACATTTATAACCAGGGCTGTGGAGTCGGAGTCGGAGTCGTCGCGGCGTTTTGACCGGAGTCGTACTCGGAGTCGGAAAGTTTGAACTTTTTATTTTTGCATATAATATGACAAAATTGACTAGTGGGCGGATTGGTAGGTTTGATATTTAATTGAATACACATAAATTAGAAAATTAGGAAAAAAGTGACGATATTAAAAAAAATTTTTTAGTTGGAGTCGTGTTTTTGGTCAATGTTGGAGTCGGAGTCGAACTTTTTTTTACCGACTCCACATCCCTGTTTATAGCTTATTATTAAATCGGTATGAATATTTTAAGTATCAACTGTGAATTATTGTAAGTTTATTATGAAGGATAAATATGTATATACTATGACCTCGTTGATACCAATCCGATTAAAGAAGCTTCCAAGTCTCTTATTACAATGTAACTGAATATAGTTGAAGCCGAAAGACACATTACAAAAATTTATCATGCAACAGTCAGATAAGTAAGCTTTGTAAAAAATACGAGATTACACGAGAAATATTGCCGTTGTTATATTGTCAACACATTTTATCATGATATAAGTCCGAACGTTAACATACATAGCTTACGGATTTCATAAACTTTAATATGAAAAAATTTATGTGAATATAATCAGTGTGGTAAATATATCACTGTGAAATATTATTTACGTTATTTTAATACAGTGGAAGTATAAGTCCAGGAAGAATTTTTCAATGTTGCAAGTAAAAATAAAAATAATATTTAAGATAGATTTTTCATTGCAGTAATGCGGGTTGTCAGCTTTTACAAATGTACTGGTCAAATTTTATTGAGAATTTATCTTGGATTATTAGAAACACTATTTATTTACTTTTACATATAACGCCACACCTAAGCTGGAGGGAAAGGATGTACATATATGTAATGCAATGATTCAAAACACTACTCTACTATATGTTGCATGTTTACTGCAAATATTATACTATTTAGATTTTTTAATGACGTTTGAAAGGAAGAGTGTTTACAATTTTAAGCGGTTGCTTCGGATGTTGACATATTTCACATTGACGTGAGTGAGTTCAGACGAGTACTATTTTTTAATTTATTTAATCTATTGATATCACCCGGTTTACGTCTTAGCCAATTTCCAATGTATTTTTTCTCTCTCTTCCTACTGTAAACCTTAGTTTTATTTTCTTACGATGTTTAATCTTTTCTCACATTGCAAAAGAAATAAACGTAAAATTTGTATACATTTCCGTATATATATCAATAATTGAATAAATAAAATGTCCATTAATTTATTCGAAAAGGTAAAATTTATGTTGTAGTAAAAAATAGCAAAAACTCAAAATCATCTATCGTCACTTATGTATGGGTGGCTGCATATTAATTTATAATCTGATTTTTTTTAGATATGTGTCTCTATAATAAAATAATGACGAGATAATTTCAAAGTTATGCTTCCCTAAATATATTTGAGACCTAAGCCCTGAAGCCTAAACCGCAACACCTGTATATCTATGCAAATAGAATATGAGAAAGAAATAATACAATGATTAAATATGTCCAAAATCAATCGGCGTTGTTTACATGGTCGTGGTAGATTTTTCATCTTAACAAATTAGTTGTCCAATCAAAGAATGGTTTGTACAATGCATGTAAATTTTATCAGTTGACACAATCTCACAGTTCGAGGAACAGTTACATTACGTTACGATTCGAGATACTCTGAGATACCATGGGTATTTCAAGCTACAGAGCAAATAAAATACAAGATTAATTTGCAAAGTAGTTTAAATTTCTTCAAAATAACAATTTTTACAACAGTTAAAAACATTTTGATTTAAAAATATCGTAAATAAATTTTGATTTTGAAATGAGAACGATTTTTAAATTAATGATGTAGGTATACAATTTAAGTTTTAATAAAATGAAGCCATCTTCCATTTCTCACCAATTAAATGAAAATATTGGTAAATTATGGCTATATGGTCACGGAATAGAATTTTTTTAAAGATTTATGAAAAATAAGCACATTAAATGTAATGAATGTAAAGCTTACGATTTTTTTTGAAATGTTTTTTAATTTTTAAATTTATTATAATAGAAGATCCTAAAGAATACTCGCAATAAGTATGAAATCGAGTTGTTTTAATTTACAGGAGCAAAAATGCATAGACAAACTACACAAATAATAATTTTATACAGATAGAGACAGTCACATATGTTAATTATTTGTTTAAAATAAAAAGAATAATTTTATTGTAGGCTAATATTAAAAAACAAATTCTTCTTTCAGAACTCATACAATAATCAGTAATATTGTTCAGATTTAATCATTTTGAATCCACATTTTATAATGATCCACAAGAACTCAAAGAGTAAAGTCAAAATATAAAATTATAAGCCAGTATGTAAAATTTTTTGAGCTTAGTTCGAGAGGATTGGAATTCAGTCCAATGACCATATATCCATAATTAACCAAAATACCCACTACTGATGTATATCAAGTGTCACACCCTGAGTCACAAAAACTGGGCATTGACATCAATTTTAATTTAATGCAAAATTAGTTTTTTTTAAGTATTGCAATTGGACGATTATTGTGGGGGATTAATTATTCATTGCTTATTCTACTTAAAATAACGTCTAAAACGAGAAAAAATAATTAATGTGTTAAAAGAAACGAAATCTACGAGGTAAAAAGAAAAATAATTCCAACAATCAAGTCTATTATACAAATAAATACATAAGCGTATATCTTAAAAACATTGTATCCAAAGAGGTATAATATTTAAATGTTACAAATTTAACTTGTCACACCTGAACTACACCGGTCAAAGGTAAGATTATTGGAATAAAGCCAAGACAGACTTCTTCAGTTAAAAATCGACGGTATTTTATTGGAAGGGTTTTCAAAATTTATCACACGATTAAACATCTTCAATGACCTTCGATTTAAACAGAAGATACTTACTTGATAATAAATTGTTTGGGGTGAATGGGACATCTTAATCATTGAAGAAAAAACATAGACGTGTCTACACAATTCATGTTTTTTCAACTTCTCTACAGAATCATTTATATTACAAGCTTGATTTTTACTTTTAAAGCTCTAGACCTAAAGCCAAGTGCTCAACATCATCGGTTTCAGCTGTGAGGACCCCATCAGTCTGTAATAAAAATAATAACACATTTAAAATACTGATTCCACATTAGATTTATTAAGATTAGGACCGACTACACTCATCGCGAGCATTATCAGCTGAAACAAAAATACAGCGTTATTTATACAAACACTTGGCAGTAGGTATGACACAAAATTGGTAATAAAAATATGCAAATAGTTTAAAATAAAATAAAACTAAAATATGCACATTTGATATTAAATAGACTATAGCAAAGGTTCCCAACCTTTTCCGGGTGGCGACCCTCATACAATTCTAAAAGGCATTTTTAATAATAGAATTTAACAAAAAACAACGAAAATGTATTATAGTGAATATATTTTTTGGTTTACTATAAATTGAGGACCTCACAGAAAACCAATCACGACCTCTTTGGGGGTCGCGATCCATGGGTTGATAACTAGTAGACTATAAATATAATGTTGAAAACTTCTTTCCAATACAAGCTACTGAATGATTATTAAAAAAATAAAATCCAACTGATGAATAGAGCGAGAGCGATTTTTTGAAATAATGAGTCAAGTGCAAAGTGGGAAAAAATACTTCTAAAGTCGGAAAAACATCTAGTCCAGTGGTCACTTTTAGTTCGTGCCAAATAATTAATCGATTTGTGCTCAAAGAGAGTGTGTGATGACTAAATTTTTCCTCAAACATCCTGTTGTGAAAACAAAGCGTAGTAAAAACAACTAATTAACTAACTCTGAACAAGTAAACTGAGAGACCAAGCAACAAGTATGTTCTCATAATGGTTTACATTGGGAGCGGACATGGATAAACAAAATCAATGATTTCGCATTTATTTCAAGTCGGGATTTTTTTTTAATAGTTCAAATCTTGCTTCAACATCATTGTGATCAATCACAAATATTCATTTAAATCTGTCTCACAGCTTTCTATAGACAGAAAAAAACTCAAAAACGTTCTTTGCAAAAGTGAGCCATGCTTTAGACTGACACGTGTAGTTGAAATGAATGAAATAAGTAGGTAATCTACGTTGATATAAATGACGTTCACCATTTTAATAAAAGCATTACATTATATTTGTAAAATAGTAACTATACAATATAAAGTAATATTGCAACGCTATTTTGTATTTGGCATGAAGCCGCAGACGTGACAAAAGTTTAGGCACCTATTAGTAACAGACAATGGCTGAATTATCTTTTGAATTACGGCTACGACACGTATTACAGAACCGAAAGCTTTTTTTTGCTTTTCAAAAGCGCGTGCCGAGCTTTATAGTATAATAGGATTTGTTAAAACTGCACCGAATATTGACAAAATTCCATATTTCCTGTAAAAAAATATCTTCCTGTTAAATTTTATTTATGAAATATTATATTGTTTGACCGGAAGAACGAATATCTCAAGTACTTTAATAATATCAAACAAATGAGCAATATGGAAGAACGAAAAAAGTTTGAGTACTGCAATGAATAACAAAATATAATCCTGTTATTCAAAATATTTTAAATTTACCTCATTATTAGACAGATTAACGGAAGATCCTTTTATATATGCAATTACAGTGAAACTTTAGTACTAACAAAAAAAATACGGGCTTTTTTCGGTTGTCGTGCTTAAAAGTTATACCTAGAATAATATTGAAAGCATCCAAATTATTATTGATTAAATTTTGTCATTTACTTGGTAGAACTCCATTATCACACGGAATAAAAAAATAGCAATGTAGTTTAGTTCAACGGAGATTATTTTTTATATTTGTTGATACATAGCTATATCGTCAGAACTTTAAGTTATTACTAGTTCTGACGATGGCATATGCCATAACAGCAACCAACAAATACATACAATAATTTCCACAGAACTTATATACATTGTTATTTTTTATACCGTGTTATACAGATTATTTATAATGTTCACCTCCGTGGTTGAGTATCAATACATGTCGGTCCCTGTGGTCTAGTGGCAAGAGCTTTGTCCTAGCAATCGGGGGGCCCGGGTTCAATCCCCGGCAAGGTTAGATTTTTTCAATTGAAAAAAAAGATCTTGGGCTGGGTGTTATGTTATTTATCGTTGATTTTGTGCACAACTGATACATTATTTACCATCGAGTTAATCTCGTGTGACTTTCACAACTCAGAATATTTGGCGCATTGGCGCAAGCTGTAATGCCAAATATTTTAAAAAAAAAAAAAAAATACAAAAAAAGTATTCATACCAAATTTGCTAAGAGATAAGTAAAAGCATCTTGATACTTTTAATAAAACCATAATTTTATACTAATTGCATCGTTAAAATGCATCCCTAATGATGTTTCGCTGATTATTTCACGAATAGCGTCCGAGCAACAAAATTCAAAGCTCGCTTAGCTTTCTCAGGCTTTATGTAATTATGTGGTCCCAAATTTCAAAACGCGACCAATAAACACACGCATGGCCAATATATTTTTATAGAGCCGATATCACATCTCAACCTGTGGATCAGCAATAAATACCAGTTGGATTGACCTTATGAAATTAATTATTTTTCATGCGGAATCTAAAAAACGTTTTTTACGGATTACGAGTTTAGGGATTCCAACTATTCGGATAACAAATTGTAAAACTTAAGCTATCCGGATAGTTTTGACATGGCTAAAATGTTGTACAATAGTTTGAGAATAATGAGCAAAATTATGTTTTAAAAACCTATTTTAATTAAGAAGAAATTGCCAGTAGCCTTTTTAGTAAATAATCGTATAACTCGCACGCGAATAGAGGTGTTTCACGATCAACGTTTCCTTGTTCACTTATATACATTTTATAATATTTTAAGACTAAATCTTTTCCCACAATACATACAAATACACAGTTCAATACCGTTCCAATGCGACTTTTTGCAATGGTAGTTTTACCGGTGCTCTTTTATCGTAAAAAATTAAAACAGGTACTGAGTTTGAAAAAAAAGAGATGTTAACATTTTAGTTTGTGGCTGCTTATATGCATTACAATTATCAGTATTGCCACTCGCATGCGAGTAAAGTTATTATATATATTCGGCTGATTTTATATGTATCTATGATGATTTGTGTAAATTGTATTCAGTCGCATATTTTATTTTAAGGACGCGTTAGTTATTTCACTGAATAATATATAATAATAATAATAACGGATGAACCCATAAAATATAATAAATATTTTCAATCATAAATTTCAATAGAAATTACATTTGTTTACATTATATAATTATGTAAGAACATATAAATCAATATTCTGATTGGAATCCAACAAGAATTTATTTATCATCCGGCCCGCCAAGTTTATAAAAATTTCAATCCAGCCCGTTTCTCAAAAATTCTGGTGACCCCCGGCTTAAAATAAAGGTGCTTAATGGATTTTGCATATGGAATTAGATGAATTCAAATTGGAAGTCTAGTATTATAAACAGTACTGAAAAATATTGAAATTATCAATATTAAATTGAATTATGAATGATACAAAGTTGTCAATGATATGACGTAATCCTTCTGAAAAAGCTTCATTATCAAATTTTTTAAATACTTCTTTTTTAAAAAATCATCAATAAGATACATTTAAGTACCTTTTAAAAAAATCACTAACTTCGTATTTCCAATAAACACATTTAAGGGCCAAGATAAAAAGTAAGTACCTCTTAAGAAAGCAAATATTTAATTCATAAAATAACAACGTTATTGAATCTAAATGCCACTTTTGTAAAATTTTATTTTTTTAATCACATTTCTTGGAAGCCTAACGCTATTTTATTGTTGAATTCGACTTTTGAATCATAAACGAATACAAATCGTTCAACAACAAATTGAATATAAACTTTATAGCTCATTATATGCTTCGATCGTGAAATAGTTATTATTTTTTAATTTACAATCCCCAATTTCAGGTTGTAAAAAGTATATCGAACCTAGGTCATAGTTCTTCGACCACCATGGGCCACATTTCATACTAACGCATGTTGTACAACATACCAATATCCAATGATTGTTCATGGGTAATTAAATTTTGATAACTTAATTAAAATTTTATATCCGAGTCTACAAAGTTGCCTGTTTTTGAATGATATGGGTATTTTAAAAGGTACAGAATGGAGAACTAAATCGAAAATCAGATACATATTTGAAACAATTTTTCGAATAATATAGATGAGAGGTTTTCGTGTGCGGCTACCAACAACTTCAGAGGAAATATTGATAATGAATAAAACGTGTTTTTAATGTTATTTGACAAGAAATGCTCTGAAATATTTTGTATGCATTGTATTGTGCATCAATAAGAGACCATCGAAATGTTTTTAAATGCATGGAAAATGTGGAATAAACAGTGAGAAAAATATGCAATGCACTTAATATCAGTATTAAATAGTCAAACCTAAATTTGGTGCAGCCACCAGAAATATCCGTAGGCTTATATAAACAATGCGGCCACGGCACAATTTTACAATCATCATGAAGACATTCACAAATGTTCATCCTTAATAAATGAAAAACTTCTCTGTTGAAAATAAAAAATGCTATTTTGTACGAATCCTACATATTTGATAAAGATCTCATCGTGAGTATTATTTGCAGTAAATATGGAGTTAGTTAAACTAAAAATTACATATTTTGTCAAATTGACTATAAAACCATTAAACCGGTCAACTGTCAGTTGTCAAGGTGAGCAATGAACGAAATTGGTTCTAATCGTAACGCGATAGAAGTAGAAGTATTACAAACAATAATTGTTTTTTAATTTATTAAAATATCATGCGTTTCCAACAATATATTTTAGAGCTTTTATGAGCTTTAATATTCTCACGTTGAAATCAATTGAAAGTGTACTGGTTTAATTGACATTATAAACAAAGATTTATATGGACCAAATGAAGAATAATTTTCACAACTACATAAACTCAATTTAAGTGAAAGAAATATTACATATTTATGAAATGGTATAAACTTTCTGATGTATAAAAGTGATAAAAAAAACCGTAATAAATATGATGGAAAAATTAACAATCAACACAATGTCGGAATTTATTCCCACATTTTCCCATAAAAAAAGAACTCCTGCGTAGAAACTCTTCGAGGGTGGCCAGATATTGCCCTCAATTGCTGTTGACACCGTTTTAAATGCTTCTTAATAGATCGTGTTTGTCACAAACAATTTAATACACACCTATCGGCATTTTGTAACACCTTCCGCTGGCGGCACCTCTCTAAGAATCACCTCGAACCTAATGCCCACGGTTATTCAATGGGAAATCTATTAGCCGTGACTAATCAGCCACTCTCACAATGCACTGCAATCCAATGAAAAAGAGTAACACTTGTATGATTTCTTATTCTGTGTTACCGGCAAAGTAACAATATAAACACAGACGTTATTATGTCTTCATTAGGCCAGCGCAGCTCACAGATGCATGTATAACTCAGCACACGATGGGAATCTTTAACACTTCACAATTGAAGAATAGTCACTTGAACTCTAGTAAGGTGTAATCATTTCACCGTGAACAAACTGTATAAGTTTTCGCACTTTGTCGGTGCGGATTAGTGAATGAAATGAATATATTTATATACCATTTGGGTGAGAGCTTATAACCCATTATGGAATATTTAGTCTTAGTATATTTAGAATCAAGCTTACTTATTTCATTCAATATACAGTCAGCTCTTGACTTACGACGGGGTTCCGTTCCACCACCTAGGACGTAAGTCGAAATGGTCATAAGTCGAATTTCATACAAAAAAATAATGAAATGATAGACATAAACAGTGCGTTGTACGTTAGTCGTATTTATTTCAGAATATGTCATAAAAGTAAAATACATATAATATATGGTGTCCGGTCCGTGGCGCAGTGTCAACGTTGTTGGCTTGCGTGCGTTACCACCGGGTTCGATTCCCGGTACGAGCGGATTTTTTCATTCTATAAATCTGTTCAACGGCATGGGTGTTTGTGTTGTTGAAAATACCTTCCCACCTTTCCGATTCCAAAGAGCGACGCCTAGTGACAGCGATTAGCTAATCACTAGTCCTGTCCTAGCCCTCGTCTCCTTTCTATCCATACTCTCTTCGAAAAAGAGAGGTTGAGCAACTGAGTAACAAGCAGTTCTCTTAGAAAAACATATGTTGAGATAAGCTCCGTGAGGAGTCCATATGCTCCAAGCTGAGAGCGGGCATGGATAAAAAAATATATATATGTATTTATAATATAATAATAAATAATATGTATTTACAAAATTATTCTGTGGTATTTTCATCATCTGTGCTAATTATCCATAGGTGTCTCAGTGATTGTAGTAGTGGGGCTAGTCTTTCTCACAAACATTTCCAGATTTGTTTGTATAGATTGCTTTTTCTTTTCTTTATACATTTCATTATAACACGGTAAGAAAAATAACAATGTATTTTAGTTCTACATAAATTATTTTATATTTTTTTTATATATCTATATAGTTCTGACGAAGGCGTAAGCCGAAATAGCTATTAACAAATATAAAATAGTTTATGTAGAACTAAAATACATTGTTATTTTTCTTACCGTATTATAATGGAGTTCTACCAAGTAAATGCCTACTCAATCCATTAATTATAACAGGCTGTTGGCATCAAAGTGTTGTACAACTGGTTTTTAAATTATTTTAAAATGTTTCACAGTACCTAATTTTTTAGTAACGAATGAGTTAATTAAGGTGGACGCACCAATAACATTACGGCGCGCGCATGATTTTTAAATTTTTATTTTATATTTAAATTTTAAAATTTTTGTCTGCGTCGTAAGTCTGAATGGTCGTAAGAAAAGAACTGACTATATATATTTTTTAAAAATTACCACGTTAATTGCAACGAATAATGTGTTTGAATCGTTTGAACTTTTGTATCTTTCCATGTGTCTTTTACTGGCAACCCGGGATTAACAACTACAAAATTCAAACGATTCAAGTTTGATACTCAAACTCCATTATGCAACTTCAGTCAACATTTTCGATTATTATGGTATTTGAATAATTTTGTTAATAATATTTTCATCGATTTCATACTTTTAACTTAAGAATATATTTAAAATTTAATACTTCTAAGCTTGGTGTAATAATAGAAGCAATCATTTTAAAGAATTCCAAGACGAACAATGATAATTCTAAATTCGTTTACCACGGTAACAGTACGCGCCTCCCAAAAAGTGCAGCGCACCTTTGTTGTACCTGAATGGGAATGCTCCTCGGTCATTTGTGTGAATGGACCTTGAATGGTGTGGGACTATATTAAAATCCATTCAAGACGTCGCGTCCGTGAATGATGGGAGCGACCCGGTAAATAACTTGAGTGGAGAGCTTTTTGTTTCGCGGCGAGGCTGTGTCGTTTTGGCACCGCTACAAAGCGCCTCTTGTCAATGATTGAAATCCAGTTGCAAAACGAAATTACTTTCATATTATGGGAACCTTTACGGTGAATATTAAACGGACGCTGTTCGTCTTTTTACCTTTTTGGTGATCGATCTTTATTAGACGCAGATTTTTTCGTAAGCGTTCAACGTTTGTTGGATTTGATAATACGCCTTGATTTATATTATATGAATTGAGTATTTATAAGAAAAAAATTGTTATTTCAAATATACCCAAGTACACACTTCCGATAAAACTTCGATGGTATAATATATTACTTATTAAATAGATACTCTTATACGTATTATAAGAGATGGTTTTTTCCAATCGATACGTGTTTTGGGTAAATTATGGATATATGATCACGGGACAGAATCCCAATCCTCTCGAGCTAAGCTCAAAAATTATTATTATTTGTGTAGTTTGTGATTGCATTTTTGCTGCTGTAAATTAAGACAACTCGATTTCATACTTATTGCCAAGTATTCTTTATGATCATCTATTATAATAAATTTAAAAATTAAAGACGAAAAATTTCAAAAAAAATCGTAAGCCTTACATTCATTTCATTTAATGTGCTTATTTTTCATAAATCTTTACAAAAATTCTGTCCCGTGACCATATATCCACAATTTACCGTGCTATGTTACGTATTTTGTAAATATCTTGAGTAATTTAATTATTAGATAAAAATCAGGTCCGTCTCATAGGCTGCTTTCAAGCTGTCAGCAGATTGACAAATTTGATATAATGAATTGATTGAAACAAAAATATCCTGATGTCTTAATTTTTATTAAAACCTTCTAATGTTTATAATAAATCTATGTTTTATTGTAACTGTGATTTAAATATCAAATTAAACAAACACTTATTTTAACCGACCTGTTTAAATCACCTGAAAGTTAATGAATAGCAGATATTCATCAAATAAAATGACATAAAATCAGTTTCGTAGTAAAACTCAATATAAATACACATTATGTTTTTATAGCATTAAATTGGCGAGGCATAAACATTTTCTCTTATTATCCACCTATAAAAATGCATAAAGTGCATGCTTCCATCGCAAGCTGTTTAAGACAACTATAAAACCTGCCACTGTATTTGTATAAGAAGAAGACATAATACGTTCGATATCTTATGATAAATATAGTAAACTACATTGTCACTTAAATAGTTTTGATTCAAACATTAAATCGAATTTTATAACGGTACTTTATTGTATATGTTACAGTGAAACTGTATTCTCAGTGAAAATATATTCTTCTCCAATCTCTCATTGAAATTAAATTTGACCGCCCTATCTTCAGCCATATGCTTGTCTGTGTTTTTATTTGGTTCTCTTTTTATGAAAGGGACTACTTGACGATTTTGTTTCACTGACGAGAATACAGTTTCACTGTAACATATACATAACGAAATATTAACGCAGCTTACAATAAATACTATTAATCGGCTCCGTGGTCGAGTCGTCAACGTCGTTGGCTTCGGTTGCGGAAATCACGGTCTCATTCACTAGGGGCTATTTTATAAATTGATTTTCAATTGATCTGTTCAAAAGCATCGATGTATGTGCTGCTTAAAATACAACACCCCTCCACACTCTTTCGAAACTAAATATGGCGCGTATGTAGAAAAATCGCCCCCCTAATAGTGTCCACTTCGTAAAAAGATGGGTGAACAACGGATTAACATGCTATCTAGCTATAGGATAGCTAAAAAAGCTTCTGTTATACGCATCAAAGTAAAATAAAATAGTGCTTTGTTGCCCAAGGTGTGAAATGCTTTTTAAAAAAAATTGTGCCTTCTTAGATGTATTTAAAAAAAATAGGAAAAATTAAGACAGGAAATATTTTTTGCAATAAAGTGTCTTTTCTTTAAAAGAATCCTTTTTTATTTTATGTTCTCAAAGATAGTAACTTCTTATCCAATACACAAGATTCATCTATTTTTATAACGATTTAATGATTTTCGCACGAGTTTTAGGGTTCGTATGGAGCCGACTTCTTAACTTTATCATTGTAGCGACGTTTCCTAATGGTATTTCTATGTCTTTATTCCTTTTTCTCCAGACATCCGCAAGTCGGTGCATTTTAAATACCCCCCAAAACTTAATAAGATAAGATAATCGGGATTTGCGAGTCGCTCAGACCAGTTAGTTGGCATAGTTTTAACAAAACCTTTGTACCGTTAGAGGTGTAAGGTTCTTTAGAGATTGGTCTGGCATTGTTCAAGTGATAAGAGGCTTTTAATTAAGACCTCTTTTAAACCTTAGACAGGTATCTAACTGGCTTGTATTACGTCTTTATTATCTGTGATTGTTTCTGTTTATGTCTGTGTAAAAAAATACGCGATAATGTCACATATGAAAGTTAGCACCATTCTACATTTTTATGCTTTAAAATTTGTAATCTCAAATTATGTTTTATGTATAATTTACTTCTTTCAATAGTGTTTGAAGACGAACAGTGTGATATTTATGATAACTTGACAGATCAATGGTTCTTTCTTTGCAAATACAACATATTAGTTAGAAATTAGATTATAGTTGTCCAATCGGTGGAAAATGTTAATAATACATATCCAACATTTTAGGTAAGAGTTTAACCATTGAAGGGTTAAAATATATTTTTCAAATTCTAAATAAAATGAAAAAAATAGAAGCGGATGGAAAATTGTTCTGAATAACACAATGTAATAGGTATGCACATTATGACAGCTTAGTAAGAACTATAATATTGAAAATAGTTACCTGAACGATTAAATGTATGGAGTTATTAAAAAAAACTGCTATAGCCACGGTCTTTTTACCAGTGTGATAAGCTAACTTTATAAAATATACTTTACAACAAACTATGACTATTATAAAATTTAAAATAAATTTGATTATTCCACGTAAAATGAACTTCCACAAAGTTACCGCCGAATCCATCGAAACAATAACTAAATTTGTAATTAAGAATATTGTTTTTTCTTTAACACATCAGCGCATGTTTAAAAGATCAGTCCCGTGCAGGTTTACATCGAGTCAATTAAATTAGCTTCTTTTTTTGATCGCATAGATTTATGGAAGGTAGCCGTGAAACGATATTCATTAAGGAAATTGTTGACACAACCAACTTGTACACCCACATATTTATCACTTATAAGATAATATGAATATAAGTCATAATTTGGACGAAAGGTGTCAAAATGGCCGTCACCTGTATTTAATAATTATTGGGAAACATTGTTTTTTTTAACCTGTTGTTTGGTTTCCGGTATAAAAGTGCATTTAAAAATTTTGAAATTGGACATAATGAAATATATAGTAAAATGAAGAACACTTAAATATCGTCATTCAATTTTCTTAGTGAAAAATATTTTGAATTCGTACTTACGTATTCTTCCGCATTTTGCAACTGTTAAAATTGTAAACTCACTTTTTGTTTGCTAAGTAATCATGCCAGCATTCTGCATTTGCCAATTTTATTACCGTGCGTACACAATTGAGGCTTTAACTCAATGAGCTTCAGAAGATTTCAATTAAAGGGCATGGCTTCCTCCTTTTTGAAAGTTTTTAAATTCAATTTTAACTAGGCTCTTCCGCCATTCGGAGTAGACAGAATGCTCGGAGGTGATCATGCGGCGATGGCCCTCAGACAAAAAGGCGTAATGACGTGTAATTGTGGGAGTGAAAAAAATACTGCAGTTTTATAAAGACTGATTTAAAACGCGTCGGACAAAGCAGGACGGTAATAAATTGACGCAAAAAATATATCCCGGTCCAAGCGTTACGCAATTTATGAATGGGCAAAAAATGAATTTGGTTATGCACTTACTTTGGCGCACAAACTATGTAGTATTTTGACTCTTAAAAGTTTGGAGTGTGGCCTTATTCGGATATCAAAATCGTAACGATGTAAAAAAACTAGTGATTGATTCTTGGCTGGCTGGTCAATTATTCGCTCAACTCGTAGGGTAAAACCTACAATTGTCGGCCACTTAAGGATTTTTTCAACTTTAGTAATTTTTTGTGGACACTTATCATAGAGAAGGCAATATAACTGTGTGCTAGATTGATGATATGTTTATAATAATCAATTTTTAAAAACGTAAGATATTATTTTTTTGATAGTAAAAAAATAGTTTAAAAAAAGTGTTACAAAATTACAATTAAGGGCCACTTTCTGCAATTGTTGGCCACCAAAAGATTCAATTATTGGCCACCCCAAAAGTTGTAATAAAAAATATATTTTTTTTAAAACCGAAACTAGATGTATAATTTAATGACCCCAAATCAATATTGAGTGTAAAATCAAGTGTTTTATTGGATTCCAACATCATTTTTTAAGCTGCAGTTATTGCCCAAAAAGTCAACATTTTCCTAGATATATCGGAGAAATGTAATAAATACATAGGTGATTAATAATATTATAAAAACATTATTCATGCAATAAAAAAATATATTTTAGAACTTTTTTATAAGAATTTATAGCATTAGCTTGGCCGGCCAGTAATAGAAATTGTATGTGTTTTTGGAATCAGTTAATGGCCACCGCCATAATAACCTTTTACAAAAATATTTTCAATGCATAAAAATAATTATTTTATAACTTCACTAAAGACGAATTATTCTGTTCAATTAAAAATTAAATTGATTAACTTTCAAACGTGTATGATGCTTTTAGACTGACGTCCAATCCTTATGATATTTACAAGAGATTTCACTTGCTTCACGGTGGCACTCCGGCTGTCTGATAAAAATGCGTTTTTGGAGTTGTTTGGAAATTCATAAAATCACAATTTTATGTTTATACGATAAAGGAATAATAAAGGGACTATATTAATAAACCAAAAGTTGGAAATGTTGTTTTGGTTAATAAAAAAAATTAGATTTTATATGTAAGTGGCCAATAATTGTAGCTGGCCCACAATAGGAGGTTTTACCCTAGTATAAATGCAGGGAGTTGATAAAATTATTTTAAAATGTCTAACTTTCAACAAACACTCACATTTTATTTTGAGTCTTTGATTTGTTATTATATTATTTAATATCTTTAATTGTATTATACTATTTACGTTTTCATCACTGCGACTGTGCGTTAATTATTTATTATTGTGGTTATTATGTTAAATTAATTGTCCCTGATAATTTTCTGAGGAATCGTGAGCATGAGTTGTTTGTTCTTCCAATGAGTAGAACCAGCTTGCCAATGGGGATGCCACTGGAAAGAGCTTTAGTGATTTTTAGCGAAATTGCTTCGGATGTTGACATATTTCATATGGACGTGAGTGAGTTCATACGAGTACTATTTTTTATGTATTATAGTTGATTTTGCCGAAACTCACTCGGTTGAATTCTTTGCCAATTTCGAAGTATATTTTTTTTCTTTCACTCTTATATCTGTAAAGTATTATTTGTTCTTTCAATGTTTTCATTTTTTTCACAGTGCAAAAGCAATAAACTTATAATTTGTAATTTTTGCTATGTACATTTATAAATAAATAAATTATAAAGTTATTCCAGGTGAATTAATTTATTTTATCGATACAAGGTGCATTCGGAAATATAGCTTGAAAGCTTTTTTATATCTCTTTGCCCATTCAAATCCTTTGTCAAATGGGGGTATTTATTTATTTTTATAAAGTGAAGAAAGTCAATTCAAGTTCACTCGTGCACGTTATGCCTAAAGGCGAAACACGGGTGCAAACGATTCAAATTTGATACTGAAATTCCACCAAGCACGTTCAGTAGAAATCCTTAAATATAAGTTTAAATAATTATTGCGAAAAAAGATTAAAACACCGACATTTTTAGTTGTTAAAAACTCAATAGACTTAAGCGACACAGTAATTATATCAAATTAAAAGTAGATTCTCAATTATGTTGTTGTAGGTATATGTCATTAAAAACTGATAAGAAAATTAAGAAAGACTTGTGATTGCTTGTTGCAAATACTTTCTCAATTCTGATTATGTACATATAAAATGTTTAAGTGATTTCACTCTATATGAGAACTTGCAGTGTATTTATGGAACGTTAAGTAAAACTGCTCAAAGCACTCGACTTCAAAAGGACTCAAATAATTGTGTAACTGCTTGCAATTTATAGAACAATAACGCAATTTTAACATTTTACAAAAATTCTTATAAGGTGCAAATGCTTTATTATCACTGAATAGCAGTTAAGTGAAATTACTTAATTGCCTGGCAATAATGGATGTTATTGCGTAAAATAAAATAACTTCCAATGCACTTAGTATGTTTACGTTGTTCACCGGCTACTTTTTAAACATCCGCGTGGTCGCATGTTTTTCATGCAGCTATTCGGATACCTAAGAATCCTGGGCTTCAGATGTATCTACGTTAAGCGTACTTTTAATACATAGATACATCTGAAACACGCTTAAGTCTATTGAGTTTTTAACAACTAAAAATGTCGGTGTTTTAATCTTTTTTCGCAATAATTATTTAAACTTATATTTAAGGATTTCTACTGAACGTGCTTTGGTGGAATTTCAGTATCAAATTTGAATCGTTTGCACCGTGTTTGCCTTTTAGGCATAACGTGCACGAGTGAACTTGAATTGACTTTCTTCACTTTATAAAAAATAAATAAATAACCCCATTTGACAAAGGATTTGAATGGGCAAAGAGATATAAAAAAGCTTTCAAGCTATATTTCCGAATGCACCTTGTATCGATAAAATAAATTAATTCACCTGGAATAACTTTATAATTTATTTATTTATAAATGTACATAGCAAAAATTACAAATTATAAGTTTATTGCTTTTGCACTGTGAAAAAAATGAAAACATTGAAAGAACAAATAATACTTTACAGATATAAGAGTGAAAGAAAAAAAATATACTTCGAAATTGGCAAAGAATTCAACCGAGTGAGTTTCTGGCAAAATCAACTATAATACATAAAAAAATAGTACTCGTATGAACTCACTCACGTCCATATGAAATATGTCAACATCCGAAGCAATTTCGCTAAAAATCACTAAAGCTCTTTCCAGTGGCATCCCCATTGGCAAGCTGGTTCTACTCATTGGAAGAACAAACAACTCATGCTCAGATTCCTCAGAAAATTATCAGGGACAATTAATTTAACATAATAACCACAATAATAAATAATTAACGCACAGTCGCAGTGATGAAAACGTAAATAGTATAATACAATTAAAGATATTAAATAATATAATAACAAATCAAAGACTCAAAATAAAATGTGAGTGTTTGTTGAAAGTTAGACATTTTAAAATAATTTTATCAACTCCCTGCATTTATACTAGGGGTAAAACCTCCTATTGTGGGCCAGCTACAATTATTGGCCACTTACATATAAAATCTAGTTTTTTTTATTAACCAAAACAACATTTCCAACTTTTGGTTTATTAATATAGTCCCTTTATTATTCCTTTATCGTATAAACATAAAATTGTGATTTTATGAATTTCCAAACAACTCCAAAAAACGCATTTTTATCAGACAGCCGGAGTGCCACCGTGAAGTGAAATCTCTTTGTAAATATCATAAGGATTGGACGTCAGTCTAAAAGCATCATACACGTTTGAAAGTTAATTTAATTTTTTAATTGAACAGAATAATTGTCTTTAGTGAAGTTATAAATAATTATTTTTATGCATTGAAAATATTTTTGTAAAGGTTATTATGGCGGTGGCCATTAACTGATTCCAAAAACACATACAATTTCTATTACTGGCCGGCCAAGTTAATGCTATAAATTTTATAAAAAGTTCTAAAATATATTTTTTATTGCATGAATAATGTTTTTATAATATTATTAATCACCTATGTATTTATTACATTCGATATATCTAGGAAAAATGTTGACTTTTGGGCAGCTTAAAATGATGTTGGAATCCAATAAAAACACTTGATTTTACACTCAATATTGATTTGGGGTCATTAAATTATACATCTAGTTTCGGTTTTTAAAAAATATATTTTTTATTACAACTTTGGGTGGCCAATAATTGAATCTTTTGTTTTTAAAATTGTAAACTCACTTTTTGTTTGCTAAGTAATCATGCCAGCATTCTGCATTTGCCAATTTTATTACCGTGCGTACACAATTGAGGCTTTAACTCAATGAGCTTCAGAAGATTTCAATTAAAGGGCATGGCTTCCTCCTTTTTGAAAGTTTTTAAATTCAATTTTAACTAGGCTCTTCCGCCATTCGGAGTAGACAGAATGCTCGGAGGTGATCATGCGGCGATGGCCCTCAGACAAAAAGGCGTAATGACGTGTAATTGTGGGAGTGAAAAAAATACTGCAGTTTTATAAAGACTGATTTAAAACGCGTCGGACAAAGCAGGACGGTAATAAATTGACGCAAAAAATATATCCCGGTCCAAGCGTTACGCAATTTATGAATGGGCAAAAAATGAATTTGGTTATGCACTTACTTTGGCGCACAAACTATGTAGTATTTTGACTCTTAAAAGTTTGGAGTGTGGCCTTATTCGGATATCAAAATCGTAACGATGTAAAAAAACTAGTGATTGATTCTTGGCTGGCTGGTCAATTATTCGCTCAACTCGTAGGGTAAAACCTACAATTGTCGGCCACTTAAGGATTTTTTCAACTTTAGTAATTTTTTGTGGACACTTATCATAGAGAAGGCAATATAACTGTGTGCTAGATTGATGATATGTTTATAATAATCAATTTTTAAAAACGTAAGATATTATTTTTTTGATAGTAAAAAAAATAGTTTAAAAAAAGTGTTACAAAATTACAATTAAGGGCCACTTTCTGCAATTGTTGGCCACCAAAAGATTCAATTATTGGCCACCCCAAAGTTGTAATAAAAAAATATATTTTTTAAAACCGAAACTAGATGTATAATTTAATGACCCCAAATCAATATTGAGTGTAAAATCAAGTGTTTTATTGGATTCCAACATCATTTTTAAGCTGCAGTTATTGCCCAAAAAGTCAACATTTTCCTAGATATATCGGAGAAATGTAATAAATACATAGGTGATTAATAATATTATAAAAACATTATTCATGCAATAAAAAAATATATTTTAGAACTTTTTTATAAGAATTTATAGCATTAGCTTGGCCGGCCAGTAATAGAAATTGTATGTGTTTTTGGAATCAGTTAATGGCCACCGCCATAATAACCTTTTACAAAAATATTTTCAATGCATAAAAATAATTATTTTATAACTTCACTAAAGACGAATTATTCTGTTCAATTAAAAATTAAATTGATTAACTTTCAAACGTGTATGATGCTTTTAGACTGACGTCCAATCCTTATGATATTTACAAGAGATTTCACTTCACGGTGGCACTCCGGCTGTCTGATAAAAATGCGTTTTTGGAGTTGTTTGGAAATTCATAAAATCACAATTTTATGTTTATACGATAAAGGAATAATAAAGGGACTATATTAATAAACCAAAAGTTGGAAATGTTGTTTTGGTTAATAAAAAAAATTAGATTTTATATGTAAGTGGCCAATAATTGTAGCTGGCCCACAATAGGAGGTTTTACCCTAGTATAAATGCAGGGAGTTGATAAAATTATTTTAAAATGTCTAACTTTCAACAAACACTCACATTTTATTTTGAGTCTTTGATTTGTTATTATATTATTTAATATCTTTAATTGTATTATACTATTTACGTTTTCATCACTGCGACTGTGCGTTAATTATTTATTATTGTGGTTATTATGTTAAATTAATTGTCCCTGATAATTTTCTGAGGAATCGTGAGCATGAGTTGTTTGTTCTTCCAATGAGTAGAACCAGCTTGCCAATGGGGATGCCACTGGAAAGAGCTTTAGTGATTTTTAGCGAAATTGCTTCGGATGTTGACATATTTCATATGGACGTGAGTGAGTTCATACGAGTACTATTTTTTATGTATTATAGTTGATTTTGCCGAAACTCACTCGGTTGAATTCTTTGCCAATTTCGAAGTATATTTTTTTCTTTCACTCTTATATCTGTAAAGTATTATTTGTTCTTTCAATGTTTTCATTTTTTCACAGTGCAAAAGCAATAAACTTATAATTTGTAATTTTTGCTATGTACATTTATAAATAAATAAATTATAAAGTTATTCCAGGTGAATTAATTTATTTTATCGATACAAGGTGCATTCGGAAATATAGCTTGAAAGCTTTTTATATCTCTTTGCCCATTCAAATCCTTTGTCAAATGGGGGTATTTATTTATTTTTATAAAGTGAAGAAAGTCAATTCAAGTTCACTCGTGCACGTTATGCCTAAAGGCGAAACACGGGTGCAAACGATTCAAATTTGATACTGAAATTCCACCAAGCACGTTCAGTAGAAATCCTTAAATATAAGTTTAAATAATTATTGCGAAAAAAGATTAAAACACCGACATTTTTAGTTGTTAAAAACTCAATAGACTTAAGCGACACAGTAATTATATCAAATTAAAAGTAGATTCTCAATTATGTTGTTGTAGGTATATGTCATTAAAAACTGATAAGAAAATTAAGAAAGACTTATGATTGCTTGTTGCAAATACTTTCTCAATTCTGATTATGTACATATAAAATGTTTAAGTGATTTCACTCTATATGAGAACTTGCAGTGTATTTATGGAACGTTAAGTAAAACTGCTCAAAGCACTCGACTTCAAAAGGACTCAAATAATTGTGTAACTGCTTGCAATTTATAGAACAATAACGCAATTTTAACATTTTACAAAAATTCTTATAAGGTGCAAATGCTTTATTATCACTGAATAGCAGTTAAGTGAAATTACTTAATTGCCTGGCAATAATGGATGTTATTGCGTAAAATAAAATAACTTCCAATGCACTTAGTATGTTTACGTTGTTCACCGGCTACTTTTTAAACATCCGCGTGGTCGCATGTTTTTCATGCAGCTATTCGGATACCTAAGAATCCTGGGCTTCAGATGTATCTACGTTAAGCGTACTTCTAATACATAGATACATCTGAAACACAATCTTTCTTTCTTGCATTCATCGTTTTCTTACATCTATGATTATTTTGTTTAAATATGAACATTTGGCAGGTCCGTGGCGCAGTGTCAACGGCGTTGGCTTGCGTGCCGGATCGCCCGCGTTCGATTCCCGATACGATTGGATTTTTTCAGTCGATAAATCTGTTCAAAGGCATGGGTATTTGTGATGTTGAAAATCCCTTCCCACCTTTCCGATCCCAAAGAGCGACACATAGTGACAGCGATTAACTAATCACGAGTCCTCGTATCCTTTCCATTCCTAATCTCTTCAAAAGCAGAGAGGTTGAGGAATTGAGTAACACGCAGTTCTCGTAGAAAAAACAAATGTTTTGATAAACTCCGCGTGGAGTCCATATGCTCCAAGTTGGGAGCGGACATGGTGAATATATATATATATATATGAACAAACACAGATATACACCTCTAAGAAATCCCGCACTCATACTACGATCTAAATCTAAATCACTTCTTTTTATCGATCTATAAAATTAAATATGATGGTAAATTATGGGAATATTGGTCATATCGCTCAGAAGCATGCTTGATGTAACAACCTTGTTCGCACAATAACCGAGACTGCAAGTCTTTGATGTTATGATGCTTGAATGTCTCCGCTGCTGAATCATTCGCTGAGTTTACTAAAAGAGAACTAGCTTCAATTTCAAATTATCCTGGCATGAATAAGGTTAGAACTCAGCATGGTAGTGTTGAAAAAATCCAAAAAAAACACATTGACATAACCAAACGTCTGGTACTCGCAACAACATTTCTCAACTTAAGAATAATAGGACCAACTACACTCTGACTTATTTAACAGTTCGCTTGAGCGTGCGGCAGCCGTTGATACTTAATGAATGTTCCTCCCTCTGACATAAGAATCCACCTACCGCACTTAGCCCACGCGTTCAGATTATATCAAATAAGGTAATTTAAAATTTTCGAACTCTGGCAATCTTTTCTTTTGTGGGTGTCATTCAAGACATTCTCACAGCGCCACTCTTTCGAGTGCATACTTAGCGTGGTCAGTCTGTAGGTAATCGTTAAAATAACTATACAAATAAACTACATATATACATAAATAAGATCTTATATGTGATTATGATAATTTGCCACATTTATCGTATTTTTTAAGGAACCCTTACAGATCTTACAACGGGGTTCAACTGTATTAAAATAACAAGATTTAATTTTAAAAAATGGCAAAAATGTTCTGTAATTATAATGAAAAGAAAAACAAAAATCTGTATTATATCTTAGCATCATATTATAAAATCTATCTTAACTGTCTATCATATGTAATGTTCAGAACGCAAAATTACACCCAACCCACGTATAAATACATCTATTAGGATTCAATATACTTCGTACTGTCTATGAAAACACTATCATATAAAAATTTCACACAAAAAATCGATCCTGGCCTGGTTAGTTTTTACACCAATATATCATTATAATTATAGTGTCAAATTAGGTGAGTCGTTTTATTTGATAGCTGATTGTTTTTGATGGTGAGTGCAAAATAAACTTACACGCTACATTCGTCAAAGCAGTTGTTTATTTATTCCCACAAGGACAATATAAAGTCAATAAAATATGGTTATATGTATATTATAATTCCATGCATTACACAATCAATTATAGATTAATCACGAAAAAAGAATAAATATTGTCATGGTTGTGTATGATATTACATAATATGGAATAAGCGATAAGAATTATTAGTAAATTTTTATACATGCATTTTATACATAAAATGCATAATTTCCAGCGCAAGCTTTGAAAACATTTCGCTGGATGTCGCTGTAGTACTACTAAGAAGGTGATTTTATAATCAATGAAAAAAGTTACCTTGTGACCTACAAGTTGCAGTCGTCAAAAGTAAAATATTTCATATTCTATTATTCCTGAGTTGTTGATAATTTTCAGAAATGAATACAAGTAGATTTACGGTTTTCACAGGAGTATATTTTTGAGAAAACTGGTGGTTGTGAAATATGCGTGACCTCTCGTGATAGTTTATTTGCAAAGATCTTTTGATCGTTCTCTAACGAATTGAAGGATGCATATATACTTGCTTTATTTCCGATCATATATTCAATTACATTTTGTAGTAAAGACTGGTGTAATGTTGCCAAGATTCATATTGGAAAAGATTATCGTTCAAAATGAGCGCTTCTTTTCGTTTGTTTGTATGTAAAATGACAATACTTATTCATCTCGAACATTCAAAATGACACTTGTAAAGTTAAAAAATTAGTGTATATGTTACAGTGAAAATGTATCAAGTAATAGATTTGTATGACAACATGATTTCACTGGTCATTGAAATTATTGGCACAAGTCGATGATTTGCCGGCCTAAAATTTTGGTTTGCTTCAATGAAACAAAATCAGCCTTTCATAAAAAGAGAACCAAAGAAAAACACAGACAAAAATTGGGCGGAAGATAGGGCGATTAAATTTAATTTCAATGACTACTTGGAAAAGAATATATTTTCACTGAGAATACAGTTTCACTGTAACAATATAAATTCACCTGAAATTATGAATTGATTAACTCATATAACTTACTATTTCATTGAAAGCTCAGTTATAGTCTGATCTCTGAACTAATCAACAGGAATTAAGTAAAGAAATAAGTAAAATTTTCCTATTAGGGCTACCTGACGCGAATATTATAAGTTTGTTCTACTAAATATTATTACAAAATCATACTCAAGTAATTTGTTGTATGGCATATCTTATAAATATATAAAACCGAAACGGGGGATGTATGTCTGTAATTCCCTTTTGCATTGTTGTTGCAAGTTCAAACAAACGAATTGATTTCGCTCGCGAAAGTTTCGACGGTAAATTTGTTTCGTTATCAATGTGTGTGTAGAGACTCCAATTACTCGAGTATCGAGTAGTACATATATAAAACCGAAACGGCGTATGTATGTCTGTGGGTCTGTAATTCCCTTTTGCATTGTTGGTCATTAAGTTGCCATAAAAACGAATATGAAAGAAAATATGTTTGATTTTTTTATCGGCGAAGACATTTAGTCAAAATTTAATAAATTAGTTTTCCACTGAACTACTGAACTTTTCCCGGCTTTTATTAATATAATAATGTTTTTATTTACGTGAAGGTATTATTTGACATTTCTTTGACAGCAAATTAGATTTTTTCCTTGAATTTGGACATTTTAATGGGCGAGAATGGGGCTGTCAATATATGAAAGGGGCTGTGAAATGTCAATGCCAGTCTGAAATGTTCATTTTAATTCCATTTTAAATTGACTTTTGAATTTTGAAAAAAGTTGTTTCAACTTGGCCCGTCTGAATTTACGCGCCGAGCTGAACATAACCCCAAACTGGTCCGAAGCCGGGTTCGAATACTAGTGTAAGATATTCATTTGTATTTATTTAAAATTCAACCATTTTAATCAATTTTCAATTTTATTGTCAATCAAGGAAAAATAATTGCTTTGTAAATAAATAGACACCAAGATTTAACTGATACAATTTGATAGGTTTTATTTAATATCAAATTTATAATTTGTAAGTAAATTAAACGAGTTTGTAAAACTTTCAATGCACTCAAATGTGTGTAAATCAAAATAAGATTTTTTTTTATTTTTTTAATTTTAAAGAAAAAAAATATTTGGCATTACAGCTTACGCCAATGCGCCAAATATTCTTAACTGTGAAAGTCATACGAGATTAACTCGATGATAAATAATAAATCAGTTGTGCACAGAATAAAGATCGCTAGCCAAAAATCATATGAGTTTATGACCCGACGGTTGTTACTTGATTTAATGGTTTTTTCATCACAAATTGATAATAATGTCACTATCATACTTACACCATGCTGCTGTTAATTGTAGTTATATAATCTCGGTCACACTAACATATAAATATTAATATGAATAAAACTATGATTTTGTTTGGTTCATTAAATACTTACGGTGATGATATATCTTCGTTGTTCCAGCAAGATGCATTCAGTATGCAACAGCTTTTAGTTAATCGAAATCGATTTTAATATTTCAGTAACATACCTACAATGTATCGTTAAAATATTTTTAAAAGTCAAAAGCTGTCAGCACTGAATCATTAAATATGATTACAATTACAGTTGTATTCACAGTTTTGTTCATTTCTGCTTGTTTTTGCTAGAGATATTTTTTAATAATATATCGAGTATTTTGTTGACGTCAAGGCTGCAAGGGTATATCATATAATCTCTTTCTATTTTATAAGTAAATAAATTAAAACTCAGGGCATTTTCAGTCATAGATGTTTATTAATGCAATGCAATAAATGCAAATTGGTCTTAACATAAATAATAGGCTAATAAAATACTTAAATCTAAAGATGGTTCTTTTAAAATGACGACAACCTATTTTACTGACTAGATAACAGGCGGATATAAACTATTTTGTACACAATATAAGGAGTCATAAAAGTCTTATTAATCTAATAAAACTTCTGCGCTAGTAACATTTTACTTAATTATTTTACAACTGGCACCGGTGAATCATTCTTCTTCTTCCAAATGTGATGAGATTATTTTAGGACGTTTATCATCAGCAAATTGAAGTAACTGTAACAAAGAAAGAAATATTTATTAGTATAATGTTAGAAACTGACACTTGTAAAAAATATTTGTAACTATCAATGAGCCATCAACTAAAAAAACATCAATATATTTTAAAACATAATATACTTAAAAGTACTCAAAAATATTTCAGATCAACGAGATTTGATTGATGAATAAATGCTAAGCAGTAAATTACTAAAAATAATAAAAAACAAGTAAAAAGTGGTTAAGTTTAAGATTTTTTTTGAAAATAATAAACAAGTAAATGATGCTTACCTCAAAGTTATTTCTGTTGCCACCAAGATATTGCATCTATGAGTTCCTCATCCATGATGTTCATATGATGAGAGGCGTCATATTTTTCACTGGGAAAGCAGGCATTCAAGGTGTATCCTGAAGCTCCCGAAGAAATTTCCGATGAGAATGAAGGTGCAGGTGATGACGATGTTTCTGAGCAAGGTGGTGTCTGGTCCAATAAAAATCCATGCTCCAACCGTTGGGTGACATCAGCCATCTCACTCGACGTGAAGAACATGTTATTTTCTTGATTTTCATTATTATCTTGGCACATTTCCAAACTTCCATCACTTTCGTCTAATACTTGTTGAAGGTATCTGATGTACTCTACGACCATTCTCAAAGTGTCAACTTTGCTTAGCTTTTTACTGGCACCTCTTCCAGCACTGCTTGATAATGCTGCTACAACAGAAGGTGGAAGATGTTTTCTTAGTTCAGCGAATCCATCATTGACTTGCTTAACTCTGTTTCTTTCACGAGCGTTTCTTCTGATGATGGAAGGAGATTGGTGTCCTGTGTAAGCTGTAGGCTTGTAATTCATCTTCTTCCGGCACCGCAGTAGATCGGAAGTCAAATTACTGCCTTGCGATGAGTAATTGTTGTTGTTTATTTTGATTGGCGCCGGCGCAATAGGAACAGTTCGTTTATCCATTATCTTCACTTGTTGATTGTTTTGAGGGTATCCAGTGGATACGATAACACAATTATTTTGTCCAGGAATCAACTGAATTTCGTTCAACATTTTGAAAGTATTTAAAAACAACCGCTTACACTCTTCAAGTATGAAGGTGTTTTGTCGAAAATGTTCACGATTTTATTTACGTAAGTCTTTGATCGCGCTACGAATAACAGGTAACAGAGCACACGTACATCTGGCACGGAGTCGCGGGGACTACTAACTCGAGGAGCGGAGCAGAAGGAGGAACAACTGTGGCAGTGGTGGAAACTAGAATGAGCCCTTTGCGTTTGCTCCCTAGGTTTTGTAGAAGTAATTTTTGGTTCGTAAGGACCGCGAGTGTTTTTTTCAGCTGTTCACAAGAGCGGCACGTGGCGAAAATAATAAAAACAAGTTCCGAATTTTAATTATTTTTTAATGCCCTTATATTTTTGATCGTAATAATTTGTATTATAAGAAATAAAAAATATATTTTATTTGCATACTTTTGGTACTTTAGTTTTTCTATTTTATTTTGTATATCTAAATTACATTGCTATTTTTCACCGGATTATATCACGTACATAATAAATAATTGACTGTCTTTATCAAAAAATTATAATAAAGATATTCCGGTAGATTATCAGCAGATTTGCTTTTGCAGTCTGTCAAACTTCTCTTACTTCGTATAACTATAAATAAATAAAACAACATGCCGGCACACAAATTATGCCAGTGTTTAAAGCTCGAAAAATTTAAACACAATTATTAGTAATTATGAAACAAAACGTTTGTTGTAAAAATATGTTTATAGTGTGACTCCATGCATGATTTTTTTGCCGAATTAATTATTAGGGTAAAATAAAAATTACCTTCTACGCTGTACGCCATTGCGTTGATTATCCCCTCTCACAATGCCCGTCTCAGTCGCAGGCGGCAACCTGCTCGTGTCTGGCGCGCGACGGGCAGGTGAGAGCTTTGCGCCCCTCTCCCGCACGCCTCTGCCTCGCCAAAGTGCCCATACACCAACCCTCAATACCTATGCACGATAAAAAAAACACTCGACCGAAAAATACACCTACTGTAGAAATAGGCAGCTAATAATTTTATACTATTATGCTATTATTTTAATATCAAATTTGATGTAAGTTAGCTATTATTAAGAGGAAAGGGGATCAAGCCAATGGTAAGTTTGCCGCGATATTTTTATCACATGATTTTTTTATATGTACTTCAAAATATTGCGCGATTTGATCGCATGTTAATGAATGTACTGCCCTTGCAAGGAATAAAGTAGTAACTCGCAAAATGTCTGAAGTCGAGCAATGAATGCCATTTATTAAATATTTTTGAAAGTTAAATATTCTGCTCACTTTAATAGCAATATAATAAATTAAATACTACATAATATATAATTATATCATATGCTATAAGTTTAAGAATTTATTATCACAAAGGCAGCAATTCTAGTTTTTTCTTTCGAGGCAGTCAATTCGGCTAATTACTCACTTTTAAGGTGTTCTCTGTCAATACTTGGTTGTATAACGTTATAATAAAAATGGTAAAAGATTTTCAGTACCTATGCCACATAAAATTTATTGGACCAGGATACGGCGAGTATTATCAACTGATCGCCTTGAGCGAAACCGGTCCTTGATCCAAACAATTTTATGTGGAATAAGTACTAAAATTTTTATATTATCTTCAACTACTTACTGTTCTTTTTACAAAGAAATCAGTTAATTTTCGCATTGACCGGATATTATAAATTCTCAATACTAAAACATCAAAAAGCGTACGATTTCATTTTTATCAAAAGATTGTCAGAGTTCCTTACTGCCTTACTTGCGGGGAAGGGCAGTATACAACCCTTGTTGCTTTACAGAAAGAGCACCGCTGTTCAATTGTTAGAGTGCGCAATCGAGTCCCGGTAATGTGGAAATTAAACTAGTATTTTAAATCTTAGACAAGTATTCGCGCGTGTTTTTACATCCCGGAGATGACCTTAAGGGACTATATTGAATTTACTTTAGTTTACCCGGAACGCACATTTTCTTCATAGATGTTTTAATGCCTTGTTGGTTATAAGGACATAATTGTGAATTTCAATAATTTTAATACCTACCTATCAATTAATTTTTTTTTTATTTTCATATTTATCTACTGTCATATCGTGGCAATAATGAACAATATCATCGTAATGTGTGATTGTTTTCCTGCTTATGTGTAATGCATAATAAAAAAAAAACCACTTAGAAAAAAAAAAGGAAATTTATTTTAGTTCTACAAAAATATAGTTTATGGTTTTTGCTTATTTCTGCTTACGCTCTCTTCACTACGTCGAGGGCGTAAGCAGACATAATTAAAGTTGGGAGCGGACATGGCAAAAAAATATGTTATAAAAAATTTGAAGAACTAAAAATACATTGCTCTTTTAATAGTGTTTTAATGTAGTTCTACGCAAATTCTAATTCAATCAAATTATATTTATATAATCTTCTTCGCTATCAAAAATAAAATTAAATGATATTTCTAAAACCAAACATAGGAAAAGATTTTTTTAAATAAAATTTAAAATAACTGTGATTTAAATATTTTCATTTTTGTTCTTTTGTGTTTACCAAAAATAGAAGAAAGTTTTATTATAAACAAGAAAATTAGTTAGAAAATTTTAACTCACCGGCACAGAGCGCCACTCATTTAAACAGCGGAAGATTGGGGAAATAGTATTACTATTGCCGCATAAAATTATCACGCTACCAAAATTATAATGATCTTTAAAATTATTTCGATCGCCCCAACAGTAGTTTCTATATGAATTACATACATCAATATCATTTTTAGATGTAAAATGTAATTCATTCTCAATCACTTATAAGAAGTTTTTAAATTTTATTAGAATGTATCGTTGAAAAAGAAATTATTTGAAAATATCTAAATGGATTTTTAATATTATTTTCAATTGAATAAATACAACTGGATTTTGAATTGAGGCTTTAATTCCAACAAGATTCACGTATCAAAAGATATCCGTACCGTCAATATATTGGAGATATAGTAATTGTGATATATAATATGAATACAGAGAGAGTTTTTTTCATATTTGAATTTCCTAATTTTCATAACTTCATATTCTAGTAGTGTCACATTTTCAATATTATTATTAAAACATATATCTTAGCACTTTTAATGTGTTCACTGTCAATACTTGGTGGAATGAAATTATTATAAAACATACATACCGGTTGATAATGTTCGCGATGGGCGAAATCGGTAATGATTTATCGTGGAATAAGTACAAAAACTGTGTTATTTTTTTTTACATAAATCTGACGTTAATACTTTTTCCAATTATCCCATTTTTAAGCGATACCCTGTAATGAATTGGATGCATTAATTTACGAAAAAAAGTAAGCAAGGATAAAGGCGTTTTTATTTACCATAAGCGGCCCCTACTTAAAGTGAATAAACATTTGCATAATAACTACCAGTCCAGTTCATTCTGAAATAAGTTTTGTTATTCATTCTTTCTTATATTCATATTTCCATTTGAATACTAATTTTATTAATGTTTGAGTTTTAGATTACAAAAAAGAGTTAAAAATATATATTTAAAAAGTGTTCAATATACCATTGAAAAAAATCATTTAAAATCACTGCCGGGAAAAAGTTGGTAAACCGTATAATAACTAAGTGATTTTATCTTTCATACGTTTATCAATAAATAATTCTCGCTACGCCGATTTCCATTTTACTAGTTTTATTAAGGTTTGGTTTTTATATATTTTTCCGACTTATCGTCGGGCACAAAAGGCGCCTATTTAAAATCTTGGAAACATTCTGACTTCCCAACTCACTCTAAATAGATTGATGTACATTTTTAGTGACCCACTTAATACTTAGTGCATCCGTCATATTTTTATAATCAACGTATCTTTTTTAATATAATTTGCTAAAGGGTTGTCTCTTTTTTGATTGCTCATTAATATGTGTTGGTTTATATGTAATTATAATTATTATTCATGTTATATAATGATGATGTTTCAATTTTCGATCTTGTTATTTTACCGTACTTTCTGTAAACAAATCAAAAAAAAATATGGAAGCTCCAGTGCATCCTTGCCCAACTGAAATAGCTTGGTGAATCAATTAAAATAATCCATGTCTCCGACAGGACACATAAATATGTGGCTTGGCAAGAATTTCGCTATTTTTTAAAAAAAGAATTTTAGTGTCTGATATTTTTTAAATGTCAACCGGTAATTTGGACGTCACGCATAGCAGTAGATTAGTTAAATTTTCATCAGTCAACATGTTTCGACACTGCGATTCAACGGTTTGTAACTACGAGAAAAATGACTCGCAGTGATATGTGGTGCCAAACGCAACTGCATATATATAATATTGCAAATTTCTAATGCCGTAATTACAGAAATGTATCTTCATGGATATATTTTTGATTTTGACACCCTTTGTTGGCACAGTCTAAAATTCTAAAAGTCGTCAATTTTTTAAATGTATTATATTTAACCAGGGCTGTGGAGTCGGAGTCAGAGTCGGAGTCATGGAGTCGGAGCTTTTTGGCCGGAGTAGGAGTCGGAGTCGGCGCGGCGTTTTGGCCGGAGTCGTACTCGGAGTCGGAAATTTACTAAATACACTAAATACACATAAATAGGAAAATAAGGGAGAAAAAGTGACGATATTAACCTTTTTTAGTCGGAGTCGGAGTCGTGGTTTTGGTAAATACTGGAATCGGAGTCGGAATTTTTTCACCGACTCCACAGCCCTGTATTTTACCAATAAAAAATATTATATAGTAAGTTGACAACAACAAGGGCCACATAACTTAAATTTTGCCACATTTGACCCACGGGCCAAGGTTTGAACATGCCCGCTTTAGTGTTTAGTGCAAGTATGTAGGACTTTGCAAGATATTATATTCACCTTTTATTCACTTGTATTAGATGTCACGTTTTTGCGTGGACACAAAACTTCACACGATAAGAAGCGAAGCCTAGCAAGTCGATTTTGCGTTATCTTTCGAATGACTTCAAGAATGATGGTCTACATTCGAGAAAACCGTGTCGTGTTTACAGCACGGACTTGTTGGCGACAAAAGTTATGTTTCCAGGATCTTATCAGGATTAAGAACTCACAGAGTGATCACTATTCGTAGGCACTTGTCACCGTGGGATTTTATTCCATATAATAAAATACCATGTTCGTTATACAACTACAGACAACTAGAAATAGTTAACCAGGTGGCAGAAAGAAATAATTAAGCACTTTCTTAACACGTGGAGTGCTAGCGTCTCATATACTGAGACGCCTGATTTCGGTGTGTTGCAAATTGGTATTAAAAAATAAATAGAGTTAACAGTGTTAAAACTATAATGCACAAGATTTTTTTATTCATTATTTGATATCATAGTCTCCATGGGTGGATTTAACTCAGAAAATGATAAATTAATGTTTGAAATCTTAGTTGTTGAAATATTCGTAAATCGGGCTCAGCACGGAAGAGGTTAATACAGAATTCGACAAAAATGCGCAGAGTGAAAGTGTTTGTGCTGCGTCACAAAAGTAAAAAAATATATTTTTTAAATTTTTATCTTTATTTAAAAAAATGTATTTTCAATGAAACATTATTGAAACGCATTATATGATATCAATGACATCGATTTTTTTGAGTCCAGGTTCCCTCAAAATGTGGAGAATATGGCCTCTTGATGGTGTTATCTAAACATTTTTTTTCTTCGAGAACTGCTTGTTAATTAGTCGCTCATCCTGTCTATAGTTCGATGAGAGTAGGGATAAAAAGGATAATACTAGGACAAAACTAGTGGTAAGCCAGTCCCCTTTTCTACGCCCCGCTTTTTTTAAAATAAATAAGAATTTATTATACATAAAAACATTTAGATTTATATAAAAAAAATATATTTAATATTGTATAAACACCGCCACAAGATCCCCCTAACAAAAACGTCTCGCGACCGCACTAGAGAGTCTCATTTCAACTAAAAATATTAAGCCGTTGCATTAAGGTACTTAACAAATATTTTCCTTTAACATTTCAGTACAAAATCTGTATATAATGATGAATATTAAATATAACCTTGTTACAGCAATCATCTTACAATCAGCCTTCTGCTGATCTCATTCTTCATTATTTCCAGTTCTTCACTAATTGGTTGAGCGATTGGCTTATATCGATTCCAAATTAAAAATACAATATTAAATAAAAATAAGTATCAGTATAATGCCTGGCGTCAATATATTGCCTGGCCACAATCATCGAAAGTTGTTGCGTTTAATTAAACACTTAAGATCTACATACAAAGGTGTTGTTGGTGAATGTTTCATATTATTATCATTTTCTTACCAATTGCAATATAGTAAAAAGTGTTTTTTTTATTGTTTCTAGCATTGATTTTTAATTTTTATTGTCAGATATATTTATACGTGCACACAGATAAAAAAATCCTCGACATATACATACATCTTTGGTATGTGTTATAATATATTATCATTATTTTTAATAGTGATCTTTAAGGAAGTATACCTTTGAATATAGCCCATAATCAGCTGTATCGAATCCCTTGATCCAAAAACGAAAAAAAGTTTATTTCTAACAATCCTTTTCCTTATAAGAAATAAGCCCTTTTCAGAGAACAACAAAGACCTCATAACGCAGGGCAAGCAATGCGTCGATAATCAAAAATGTCGAAGACATTTGATAAAAAATCTCGCTATGAAATCGAAATGATTGATACCTCATTAGCTTCAGAGCAGACGTGATCCTAGATATTTTTTTACGAATTCCACTCAACATTTATGTCAAATTTATAATATTTTATTTTATTACGAATGGAAATATTTATTGGGTCTATGCTTTGAATAAAAAATAGGTATGTATCAAGATAATATTTCAAACTTTTTACGAAGGAATGTGGCGACAATTATTATTAGATATGATAAGTTTATTAAATATAAATTTGACAGTATTTTTGATAGATAAAGGTGTTTAAAAATTAAACCATGAATGACGATTTTTCTTGACCACATAGCAGTCATATACATATGTATAGTATTTTTTTGTAATTTCTTGAGTTGTCACTAAAAAAAATTGATTTATCTTTTAAAATATATAATAATTGAAATGAAAATACATCAAATGACACTTTACGAGCTTTTAGAAAACCTTTTTATTTTACGAACGATATTTCAATAGAAACATTTTTTTCGAAAACGTTTCTATTGAAAAATAGATTAATAAAACTGCCCGTAATAAAGACAATGTAGTTGACCCGTCAGCTAATGTTATAGTCGTATGATAAAAGAAATTTAGATATCACAAAATTAAAGGTTTAAATTTTAGAAACGAGTTTTTTTAAATATAGAAAGCTATGCTTCAGTAATAATAAGAATACACCTTATGCTCAAGTTAATTGTTAATTTCACAATATTGTGTTAATTGTGTATAATTTAAAATTCATAAAAATATATGCTGTTCAGTAAAAGGAATTATATTTTTTATTTAAATTCTTGTTTAAAATTTAAGGCATCTTACAAATCTAACTCCACTTTTTCGAGTGTGGGAACTTATCAATAATGGTAGTAGCAAAGTAACAAAGGTTGAGATATAAAAAAATTTACCTGCCGGAATATTTGGATTGTATAGCTTGTATCTAAAGAATTTAAATTATAATGAATGCCTTCGCATACATAAAAACACTAACCAGTTGTTGATATGTTCATGCAAATTTGATAGGTAATTTTAGTGGACAGTATTTTTGATAAAAAGGTAACAGTTCTGTATTTAAAATAATCATTATCGTTGACGAAAATGCGATTCATCAAAATTTGTTACAAACATCATTAAAGGTATTTATCATACAATAATTAATAATCTGTTATAATCGACGTGGTGAGCTTTATCGAGAGTCAGCGGGCGGCCTCTTTAGTGTGTCAAATGTCAAAAGCTCAAAGAAAATGTTAATACATCGATGAGTGATGAATGCTTCGCGCGGCAGCCTTTGCAGAGCCTCGTCACGTAAGTCGGTTGCTGTTCTGTCGGTGCGTTTAATTTTAAATTGCCCCGAGAAGCCTTATATTGAATATATTTGGACTGCACTAGACATTTTCAATGCACGTCGGTATAATATTTTAGTAAAATTGTTTATTGAGCTAACATATAAGTGTATCAATATTTCTTCGGTAGTCATAAATGTCAGCTTTTGACATATTTATTTGCAAAATATTTCACTTAACACGATTTGTGTAATTGAATTAAATTGATAAATAACGATGAGCGATAAATTATAAAAGCATGAATAAAGAATTATTTTCGTCTTATAAATGAAAAACATAACCAAGGGTTACTTCGCAAAATCACATTAGCCTCAAATATTATAATATTGTATTTTGAGGCTACGTTGTAAATAATTTATAAATATAGTTCTGACGAGGGCGTAAGCCAAAATAGCCATCAACAATAACAATATTATATACTATTTGTTGAACTACAGTGTTTTTTTTCCTCCGCGTTAAGTATTAAAAAAGCAAAAGGGTTGGCAACACAACCGGATCGATTTTGACCAAATTAATTAATTGATTTTTCATTTGGATGGATTTGTCTCTTTTCTCGGAAATGTAAGAGGTGATATATAAAATTTTATGTCTGAGATATTTTATATTAAGATTTTTGTTTGTTGGATTATAAGACGCTAGTTGAAAATACTGTAGGTACAACTGAATAATGTTTTGCTTGTGAAGGTGTTTAGGGTTGTGAATAGTTTTCTTAGTTTGGACTTTTTTGTGTTTCAATATGTCAAAATCATTGTGTATTGGCGTCTAGTAGTGCTGTCGTTTATCAATAAATAAAGTAATACTTCAAATTGTGAGTTAAAAAATTGCAGCAGAGTTTTGAAAAATTTGTATCCTTTAACAATTGAAAAAATGATTATTAGAATAGCAATTTAAACCTATTTCAGTTCCGTGCAGTCCACACTATGTAGATTTAGTATGCACTGTTCGATATGCAAAAAGGCATATATTTACGCATACAGAATGTTTATTATATTCATCAAAGCTACTCATCACAAAAGCATCATTTAATTAAATATAAATTGTTGTAATGGTTGTAATCTATCAATTTTATATTTAATTAGTCCGCTATATGCCGGTAGGTATAAAAACGGTCGTGTACAAAGAGCCGCGGTTTCCTTTGAAAAAATAGCGACGGATTTCGGTAACACAAAGAAAATCTCTTTAAAATCGACAATACAAAATATGTCAACCGTAAGTATAGGATTGATTCTAATAGATGTCGATAAAATGATTAAATTATGAAATCGTCGTTAGAGGGTGTAAAATGGACTTCATTTCGTCGGCACTGCGCTCACGGAATTGTAGACCGTAAATACACTTTTCTGGCATAAAACCGGTTAAATTTTTTCCACCAAAAAATTATAGTTACAACATTAAAAATGGTAAAAAAAGATTTGATTTCATAACATTAATCATTGTATGCATTTTTAAAACTCTTCTAACGAGGTTCTTACAGCAGTACAATAACGGCGTTAAACTTTATTACCCTACGAAAGTTTCGTTTGTGTTCAATCACGTCAGGTAAGCATAGCCGAAAGCTCACATGATAATATAGTAACATTATTGTTGTGGCAGGTATGAACGTGCATTGAGTGAACTTCACTAATGTTTGAAACGTGACTATTAATTTTTAATAAAAGCTCCTCATGTTACACTGAACTAATATTTTAGCTTTCGTCGAAGGTGTTTATCATAACGAAAGCTAGTTTGTGAATCAAGTTTTCAATGATTTATTAGTGAACTGGCTGTAAACGTCAAACTGGATTTTATAAAATAGAATTATTAGCCTACTGAATATGCTTTTACAAGCGGTAAAAATTATTAATGATTCTTCGATGCAAGTGGACTTTATTTTCTTTGATAAATATGCCCTATTCTTTTTTAGTTTTTTGAAATTAAATATTTGTTATGCTTCTTATTATACTTGCTTGAATAAGAGATTTTAAACTAGTTTCAACTGATATACATAACATTTATTTCAAACGTTTCACATGTGAAAGATATAATGATGTGTATTGTTTTCTATTAAATCAAAGTTGAAATGTTTCAATTTTGTACTTTTCCATGAGTTTTGTCGCTGACGTTCCTGGTTTCACTTAAAAGCATCTTCAATATTTCAAGTGCAAGAATGAATTTGAACTGGTTCAACTATGAAATATAGGTTAATTTAAAAGTTACAGTACACTATAGTTAAGGGGCTTGCCATTCAAGAAATCTTTCCAAATACATTTCTTTAGGGACTCTCAGTTTGATAAAATATTCGTAAGAAATTTCACCAAGAACTGACAAATACATAATTATGTCAATCCATACAATATTTTGGAGTTAAATAGTCTAAAAAGAACTCGGTCGTCTGCAAACTTAAAGTAAGCATAAGACTGAAAAAAATCGTATTTAACATAAATTTAATACACCAGAAGTTCTTTTGTATAGATGAATTAAAAAAAGATGTTCTTTTTTGCCACCATAAAACCCCAACAAAAATACCAAAGATATCATAGCTGCGTTTTGTTTTAGGATTCGTTTGTAAGCGATATGGCCGCTTTTGAAAGTATGTACTCATTGACAGAGCGGCCACAATATTTTTGGTATCGAAATCCGTCCTTCATTGAAATGTTGTTTGCACCAAAATCCCCTCCGAGGATAGCGCTGGGGACTAAAGACTCCAATTACTCGACACCACAACTACTCGAGTATCGATTAGTATTTTTTTTTTTAATACTCGAGTAGTTTCAGATGGACTTAAATATCTATATATATATATAAATATAAGTCGTGTTAGTTACACTACTTGTAAGTCGAGAACGGCTAGACTGATTTTGATTTTCTGGCTTTGTCACCGTCCCAAATAGCAGAATGAGTATTAAAACATCTCATTTTTGCAAATTTATTAGTATTCATTTTTAGTATTCATTTTAGCTTAGTATAAAACTGAATTTAATTCAGCTTATAAGTTAACACAACATCTATTGATTCTGAGGCGGTACGAAGTTCGCCAGGTCAGCTAGTATATTATAAATTCAAATTTGTGTATATAATTAGATGAAAAATAAATAAATTAGCTTATTGAATTTCATTAAAACATATATCAAATATAATAAAGAATTAAACGTCTCAAATTTTAGTATGAGCTTAGTTTAAGTTTAGTACGAGTATCGAGTACTTGAAAAATGGACGAGTATTCTCGAGTATCGAGTTCTCGATACTTGAATTGGAGTCTCTACTGGGGACCATTGCGTGCCGAAAGCCCATGCGGGGCGTATTAACAAACCAAATGAATAATATGACCATGATAAAGCAATAATGGTAATACGATTTGGAATCATTTTATTTGTTCACCGCAAATTAAGCCAACAAATCATTGTACGCAAGTCAATGGACCTTTTTAAATATTGTATTTTTACTTTGATATCTTCAATCATGCGCGGTACATATATAAGGGTATCTATTATGATACTAGCTTCGTCATTTATATACCCTTCTTTTGAATTATTTAAAGATTTGAAAATAAATACAAATGTATATAATTTTAAACTAAACGAATCAATTTTCAAATTTTTTCGTTGGACAACTATTCACTGCAGGGCGATCTACAATTTCAAAACTATATCATTTTTAGGAGCACTAATTTAATTACGAAAAATTTACTTTTCAGAATATTATTTTGCTTTTAAAAATATTGTTATAATTATTATTCCTTTTATTATTTAAATATACTACATTGTTGTGCCAAATTCATTGAATTAAAAATGAAAGTATTACATAAGTATTTAATTAAAGCATAAATTATTTTAAATTTTATATTAAAATAGAATCAACCATTTTTTATGCTCACTACTTAAATTTTTACCACTAAGCTTGAAAAAGCAGTTATTTTTTCTATCTGAATTTATCGTTACATAAAAATATGAAATAGAAATTATTTTTCAAGACTTAATTAGAATTATTTTAAAACGTATACTCATTAAAAGATTTAGAATAATTAAAAACAAGACAATTACTCTTATAAACGATTTATCTACTCGTTTTTGATAAATGAATGTACAGAATTTGCCTAATAACCAATACATTGCATATATCCAAGACTGATAATCGTAGTGCGATTTTTATTCGTGTATAAATTAGACTCATTTGTTTCAAAATCTATCATTAATTTAATCTCTAGCTTCGTTAATTATTTATTGAAATGCCCCTTCAGTCAATGTTGGGCTGTGAAGTCGGTAAAAAATCCGACTCCGACTCCAACATTGACCAAGAACACGACTCCGACTAAAAAATTTGAATATCGTCACTTTTTTTGCCTATTTTTCCTATTCATGTGTATTCAATCAAATATAAACCCTACAAATCCGGCCAATGGCCAAATTTGACATATTATATGCAAAAATAAAAAGTTCAAACTTTTCAAAATTTCCGACTCCGAGTAGGACTCCAACAAAATCGCCGAAACGACTCCGACTCCGACTCTGGGCAAAAAGCTCCGACTCCACGACTTCAACTCCGACTCCACAGCCCTGAGTAAATGCACTAATACAAAAACATGTCTAGAAAAAATTCTCAGTGTAAATATTCCAACAAGAATGAATCCATGAAGTCTCATTTCACACGAATCTTTATCGCTTGATTAAAAACTAAGTGGTAAATGAAAAAAATAGTAATTAAAAGATTGATGATTTGGGTGATAAGATAAACATTACTCATTGATAAAAAACGTTCCAATCTCCCACACAAATAAAATAAACTCGCCATAGATACTAATATACAATTGGTTCGATCCCCAAAACCAATTTCACCGTATGCTTTTCTAAAACAAATAGTTGAAATATAATTTGTTAATAGTAATAAATCTGAGAAGGGTCCGTTAAAGAGGTGTGTTTTTCTTGATTCATATTTACTTTTTCCATGTTTAATTTACATATCTAAATAAGGTGATTTAATCAGTGTCTCCGATACACCTCTCTTAGAGTGCTATAAAATAAATTCGACAAAAAGATTAGAAAACTCAATTAGCTACCTAGTTCTTTTAATTAAAAATAAGAAAGAGTTGAATAATTGGTTAGCATTCAAATTGTCTCATGAGCTACTGAAGTTTATTTGTTTTTATTAAATGATAATACAGCAGTGGCTTACGATGCTTTATATAATCTCATAAAAATAATGAATATTAACATTAATATTTGGACATTTTAGATGGAGTTATTCTCTGTAAGAGTGTGAACTCAAATTAAATAGTTCAACCTCTTCTATCAGAGAGGGTATGCTTGGGAGAATCATGTTCCAAGAGGACTTGTGATGAGAAACACTCTCTATGTCACTTTCTTTTTTATATTTGGAGAGTAGCTGTGAAGGAGTCAACAATTTGCAATGAATATCCGCTGATACTAATTTGGCCGGTGGCCATTCGTTTTGAAATTACGCTTTTTTACATACATATTACAATATTGTTTAATTATACTTTGAGATCTTAGACAAGGGTGCTTGTGATGATTTTATCTTCAAGTTGATCTCATTTGATTTTAAATAAAAACTCGTCAAATACAAACAAATAATATTTATTTCATGACGTTTACTTTTTCTCACTTAATCAAATGTTAAAATAATAAAGTGAACGAGATATAAGAGTGTGTTGGCGATTGCTTTGTTATCAAACTTTCTCACACACAAGCAGGGCTGGGTGAATGAGATGAAAAAATATCAACCGATGAAATGTACCCATAATATATAGATGCACGCCTTGGCCAAGTTTTTTGTTAGGTGGTTTAATATTATTTTATTTTATAAAGTTAGTTACTGAAAGAAAATAACATTGTTCAATTGAATACAGCTTTCAATACTCTCCAGATACTGAGCTCGATGAGTTATTTATTATGGTTGTACAAGAGTATTCAATTTCTCATGAAAGTGCCAATTAGGTAAATTTTTCAGCAATTGGTCAAGTGGTAAAATCGAGATTTGAATTATTCTTTCCACGTTTGAGGGCGATTTTCAAGCGGACCTTGTGAAAAGATTTCGTACACCACTTAAAAAGAAATGATTGCTGACTTTTTCTGATGAATTTAAAGGCCATATATATTTTCTATGTGAATGAATTTAAACGGAAAGTATTAAATTTTACCGGAATTGTCAATAAGCATATTTATAATTATATATTAATATAGTTTAGATTTTTTAATAACATTATTTTGTAAACCTAACTGACTATATTGCGTTGTGAAATTTGTATCCTGTTTTTCTCAATAATGTAAAAAGCTTTGTTTTTTTAATGTTCGTATGTATTTTTTGTGTAACCATATCCGCTCCCAACTTGGAGCATGTGGACTCCTCCCAGATTTTATATCAACATATGTTTTTCTACGAGAACTGCTTGCTACTTAAGTGCTCAACCTCTCTTTTTCGAAGAGAATAGGAATTAAAAGGATACAAGCACTAAGACAGTTCAAGTGATTTACTTATCGCTCTCACGTCACTTTTTGGGATCAAAAAGATAGGATATTTTTTAAACAACACAATCACCCATTGCCTTCGAACAGAATTTGATTTATTGACTGAAAAAAAATTGCTGGGAATTTAGCCCAGGTAGAAGCCTGTCACGGAAGCCAAAGACGTTGACTACTGCACCAGGGTATGCCCAAACATTATATAACAGGTAAGTTGTCAAATGATTGTAGCATTTTTGACCGCTTTTGTACTGTGTGTTGTATTTTTATTTTCATAATAAAAACATTAATCATAATTTTTGTTATTGGTAAACGTATATTTTTGGTTAGATAAGGGCAGTCATTGCAAATTTTGAACTAATAACATATTCTGTGTCATAATGAAAATAAATTCAGTCGAAAAATGTGCCTAATTATTGATCCCTCCATCTTTGTTAGATATGAGAACAACATTGTAAATTTATTAAGTTTTTCCAGGAATATTGAAAAAATACGAAGCTCCTCTTTCGTGACGCGATTAAGATTTCGGCAGGACTTCCTGCGGTCTGAGATCGAACGGTCTTTTCAAAAGAAGGACATGCTATGAATATTAAAAACCGCTTTGAAAAAAGCAGACCAAAATATTGATAAACCCAAATAATTTTTGAAGAAGAGTTTTTCAAATACGATAACATTTATACGGAATCTTTGTAATGTTATTAACAAGATGTTTATGTTAAAAGAAATACAATAATGCATTGAATGGCTCAATAAATATATCTTTATTTTAAAAAGTAAAGTTAGCTGATTACAAGATCATCACAATCACGAGTGAAACATTGCGGGATGATTTATGACCTTTTGTGACAACTTTCCTCTACCTATCGAATATGGTATCTAATTTTTCAACCTTTTCTATGAGTATACGAATACGACTATAGCTAGCAAGTTAAGTATTACTTTGCTTTATTTTCTCCGCACAGATATAGCAAAGAAATTAGGCAGTGTAATAGGTCATGGGTTTTATATAAAGCAATTGTGATTTTTTCTATGAAAAATGCTTTATTCACTTTATTTTAATAACTAACATATTTTACCAATGCTTTGAACAATTTGGTCACATAATGTTAACAATTAAATTATCCTACATCTTTTTCTAAAAATCTTGAACCTTTGAAGTCAGTTATTTTATTATAAGTATGCGTGTTTAATATTTGTAACAGTTCAATTATGATTCAGAATGGGTAATTGGTTTATTAATTTTTTTTCATATCTTTTTGATTCCATTTAATTCCGCGACGCAGTTACAACTTTGCAAAATAAAAAGCTCTATCCGCACAAAACAAAGGAAGATCCGAAACGTCAGCACATACAACTCGACGAGCGGGCAAGACAAAAAACTGTCGGATAGATTGATGAATACATTGGCTGATCATACGGTGGTCCGATTCGATCAGATGGACACTTCAAAGGATTCACTCTGCTCCTCTGACATCCTTACCTACCTCCAATCACGCACAGGACATCTTTGACGACGGATATTTGCATGCTACCGGATTTCTGTTTGTTCGCGGAACTTTTACACAAAGCGGATATGCCTTTCTACGGGACAGCTGATTTTGACTGGAAATTTCTTTTTGTATGCTTTTTGTGGGCTGTTTTCATTCAAGAACTTTTGGAAAAATCTTGCCATACATTTTGTTATGCAACATTGCAACATCCTTTATTTTTGGTACATATTTTATAAATGAAGTGTTTGGAGTGTTAAACGCTTAACAAAATACTTAAAATTTTCAAAAAAGATTTCCTATTTTATGACATTATTTATTGATAAAAGGCCATGATTTTAAATTAAAACCTGACACCCTGAAAAACCGTAATTATTTCGGTGATTAGTCAAATGATCAAAATTCTGATGATAATTTACCTAAATTTTAATAAACCGGCATTGAAATTCCATCAAGCACCTTCAGTCAAAATTTTAAATTAAATAATTTATTTTCTGTCACTGTTTTTTTTTAGTTTCTTTCATATTTGCATATTCCTTATGTAAATTCAATATTTTTCAGTAATCAAGTTATGCACATACAAACCGATGTTAATGTTGAATAATGTATAAGTTAAAGCATTACAATATTCTGGCACTTTAAAACTTTGAATAAAAACAATATTTTTATACGTACGTATTGCTCATTTAAATTTAATGATCCAGATAAAGCAAAAAAACACATTTCAATTAACAAAATAAAAACTTAATATTTATTTTAAATTACAAAAGATATAATACTCCAGTTTTAAGAACGTATTGCTTAAAATATCATGATAACAAACAAACATTAATCTTACACTACTGATCAATGAGAAAGATCAAATTTTGTGTGTTAAAGGTATTCGTATAGCTCTAAAATAATACATCATGGGTAATTGAAACGATTTCGCAGGGCCTAACACACCCTTCCCATTTGCGGTGCGCCGCCATTCGGGGCCCAACCCCCGCTTCCGGCCATCACGTTATTGCATTGAAAGCCCACAATAATTTGGCATTGATAAATATTCGACTATATATCAAAACCGATCGACAGATACTGAGCATACAATATTTATATCAAAAATGGATTCATTTGATAATAGAACCTTTGACTTTTGGTTATGGAATTTTGATTTAAAGTAAATACCAGAGCTGTAGAGTTGTTAAAAAAAAAGACTCTGACTCCGACTTAAAATCGACACAGCCCTGCTAAATTCATAATTAAACAATATTATAAAATTTGAGTCACTTATCACAAGTACTGTTGATTAATGCACTGCCTATCGAAGTGGGCATTTCCAGCAGTAAACTTGGTGACTCATTTTTTTTCTTTTTACACTTATAATTGTTATGTTAATAATATGTTGTGTTTTTTTACGATTTTCTCTACATTATATATCTCTTTATGTTCTGTTATATATTACGTTGTATCTTTATGGTATTTGGCAAATGCATGGTGCATTGGCGTCAGTTGTAATGTCATGTATAATATTTTATTATTTTTCAATAAAAAAATATCGGGATGCATAATAAATCTTACCAATATATCATAAAAAAAATCAAATCTGTGCTTTAAATGTAAAGATGTTCACAAAAAAATAATATGTTAATGATGACATCAAAATAAACTATGTACTTAATGATATTTGATACAAACGTAAATTTCACATTGTTAATGTCTTTAAAAAAAATATAAATTGTTAAATCAAAATAAAGGCATAGGAAATATAAGAAATTTAATTAATGAATTCATTTATCTCAGTGATATGTGTCATGTGAATACTTTGGTGTGAACAGTTATTATTTTTCAACTTTTATTACTCCAAAAATAAGCTCACACAATTCTAATCTCCGGTTACTTTCTTTACAAGCGTATTATTTGTACCTCAAGCTATTCAGTTAGAGGTCTCAAGATGCTCCAAATACCTGGCATTATGTTCGAAACTCAAATTTGTAAACCTCCGTATTAGGGCTAAAAGCTCACTTTATTGTGGCATTGGTGCATCGAGTCGTTACGTTTTTCATTACTTTTTTTTCATATTTCGCAAACATGAGCTTTCACCGTTGATTGTCAAAATGTGTGCAATAAAACGTATTTTTATTTGTGTTATATTGATTCAGCCTAAGAAGAAAAAATAACGAACCAATAATTAATGAAAATTATTTTAATGTATTTATGTGTGTATGTCCGGTCCGTGGCGCAGTGTCAACAGTGTTAATTTGCGTGCCAGACCACCCGGGTTCGATTCCCGGCACGAATTTTTTCAGGCGAATTTTTTCAGTCGATAAATCTGTTCAAAGGCATGGGTGTTTGTGTTGCTGAAAATCCTTTCCCACCTTTCCCGATCCCAAAGAGCGACGCATAGTGACAGCGAATAGCTAATCCCTAGTCCTGTCCTAGTCCTCGTCTCCTTTCTATCTATACTCTCTTCGAAAAAGAGAGGTTGAGCAAATGAGTAACAAGCAGTTCTCGTAGAAAAACATATGTTGAGATAAACTCCGTGAGGAGTCCATTTGCTCCAAGTTGGGAGCGGAAAAAAATCCGAAGCTTTAAAACTTCGAATAGATCTTAACCTATTTTAAATGACAAGTTATTGAATGCTGCTTAGAAGATGAATCATTCAAACAATTCAATGACATTTCTGAACTTTATCAGTGTCTTTTTGCCATGAAAGGTTAGGCACGTTTTAATTTAAGCAGATTTAAAGTAACTCATGCTATTATTAAGTACCAAGAATGTCATATTTATCTTTTATGCGTTTTATTAATTTAATGCTGATATATTTATATGTTGTTATAGTAATATATTTATACTAACATAACAAAACATTATTAAAGCTTATCAATAGCTCAAGTCTTTCAATCTCAACTATACTTATCTAATACATATGTGTTAATATTCTACATGCGATAATGAGTCCTATTATTTTATTGGCAGCAATTTTTCATGCTCCATCCAAATAATGCAATACCGCCTGCGGGAAATGTTTCAAACTAAGTATACATTTTCTAAGTTTTTGACCTCTCATTAAGTTGATGCGTTAAAAGATGTGGGAACTCTCAATTTAAGAAAGAACAACTGCCAAATACTGGACGAAATATACAAAAATGATAACGTTCTGCTAATTTTTATTTTCAATTGAATATGCATACAACTTTGTCTTTAATATAAAAAATGTGAATGAATATTGGTAATGTGAAAAATCGAAAAAATCACTATGAATATGTATACTTTACAACAGACTTTCTCTTAGGGATGCTCACTTTCAATAGTTTGAATGCTCGAAGAGAAATGTACTTGGCATTATATTTCTTTCGGCTTATCCGAGGCCAAAATGAGAATTCCACCATTCTTGAAAATGTTAAATTGAATGTTCCTGATAATTTTTTGAGGAATCGTGAGCATGAGTTGTTTGTTCTTCCAAGGGGTAGAACCAGTCTGCCAATGGGAATGCCTCTGGGAAGAGCTATAACAATTTTAAACGGCATTGCTTCGGATGTCGACATATTTCATATTGACGTGAGTGAGTTCAGACGAATACTATATTTTATGAATAAAAGTTGATTTTGTCAGAACTCACTCGGTTGACATCTTTGAAAATTTCTAATATGATTTTATATATTTTTTTTTCTTCTGTTTTTATGACTACAATGTTTTCATCTTGTTTTTAATTAATTAGTGATTAATATTATGTATTTACATGTATGTATATATATAAATACATACACGTATTTATATTTGTCAAATACATGGCGCATTGGCATCAGCTGTAATGCCATGATTTGCTTTTTCTTAAATAAATAAATAAATACTTAACATACCATGAAAAACATTTTTCGCACTGCGTAGGTATATGATATTTAATATTTTTCTCGAGGTATCAAACCTTGAAAAACATCACAGAACTTTATTCATTATTGGTTCACCAATTTTTCATTATATTGGAAGTACTTTATATTCTATAATAATTATTACTTTCCAGTCATGCCCAGGTTTTTGGAAAGATCTGATTAAATGGATTGAATAATATACTTGATACATATCAATATTTTTTAGAGATAAAGAGTAAAGTACAATACTTTTGTCTTATCAAAGAAAAATAAAACGATTTAAAATTGACGACAGATGACAAAACTTACAAGCAACAAAAACTTGTTTTAGTAATGAATATACCAAGATTGACGATTTAAATTAACCAAAAATTTCAAAAAGGTGTGATATTATTTTTTATATAAGCTGAAAATATTTTGTATTTTGGAATAAAAATAAGAAAAAACCAAATATTACGACAGTATTCGCCAACTTAAAAAGGAAATATTCATATTCTAATAGTTTGGTTCTATGATGACTTGATTGCACAATTTTACACTCAGGTCAGGTCTAGAAAAAATCGTTTGCTACCATTGCGGTGTTTATGGAATCTAATTCCAGTAAGGTCAGTATAAATTCAAATGATTTATTTGTATTCGTTGGAAGTCATCGATGTCTGAATTTCCATCTTACAACTTGATCAGAAATACGATCTCACACAATTTCATAATACTTTTTTTTCTTAAGAAATATTTAAGATACTGACGTGCCCATAATAACCAATATTATCTCATATTGGCAGTGCTAATAGCAAGCATTTACTAACATTAGTCTAAGTATTATATCTGAAACAATTTTAAGTTACTTGTACGACTTACTTATAATTTGACGCGTATTACCTCTAATGATACAAAAATAAATTGCCCGCGCTTACCTCACTTTTTATTATTTTTAGAATGCATTGTTTTTTACGTAGAGGCCGGAGCTTTCATTCGAGCTTTCGAATTATATGAGCTGTGAAAATAAAATCGAGCACGCAACACCGACCCACACGTAATCGGTATCGACAAATTTACACAAACGTACCTGAGCTTTTACACGAGTGTCCACACGTACAGTAAGCCAAGAATAGAATTTATTTAACAATTTTCCCCCGCTTACTTTAGTAAATATTTCAATCTGTCTATTTAATTGTTTGTAACAGTTGAAATAAAACAATTACTGTATTGATTATCAAGCATCTGAAACATTTTAATTACATTCTATTATTTTCTATAAACTATATTATTATAAAATATTTTATATAAATGTATATTATTAACGATAAGTTTATCGAGCGAGTAACAATATGTTGAGATACTCCACTTGAAGGCCTTCTGTTCCACATTGGTAGCGGACATAGATTAAAAAATAAATATAGAACAGGTATGGAATTTTATGAAAATTTCGACGTTTATATGTTGATTTGCATATCTAATTTAACATGCAAAGAGTTAAATTATAATATCTGCATGTTTTTAATTATTCCAAAATAAATTTGTTAAGATCAGGACCAGTCATTCAGTCATCATTATTCTCATCAGTTAAAAATGCTCGCGATGAGGGAAACCGGTACTGATCTTAATTAATTAAATTAATTGTGGAATAAGTAGAAAAATATTTTATATAATGTCTTTCCATCTTGTTTTGAAAATGAACACTTTAAAAGTGATAAAATATACTACTGATTACAATAATTTTTTATGTATATGATGATACTAACATAAATAATATTTTATTGATAAAATATTTCGAATTTGTAATTTTTTTAAACATTATTGATGGTTGAATGTTTGTCACAAATTATAGTATAAGTAACGCTTGCAACATTATATCAACTGCAATATAGGTTTTCCTTTTATACAAATAATGTATTCCCAGCGAGAAAAATCAGTTAACAACTTGTAAAATTACAATTACAAAAGTGTATGCTGAGAAATAATCAACAGTGTCAAAATTATGTAACGAATAAATAATTTGATACTGAGATACGAAAGTGGCGATGTGTTTCTATTCGGCTTACTGTATGGACGGTATCAAATTCGGCAGTCTCTTGAATTAAAATTATAGCAATTTTGACACCTTCGAGGTGCTAACATCCATGCTTCAAACAAGCTATTTTCAAAATGATCAATGGGGCCAATTTTTCTAAAACCGAATTATACCCTATACTTGATAATTTAAATGATTGACCGTGTAATATTCATACCTTGGCATTCAAAATAAAAAAGTAATTGTACATCCTTATTCTCATAAATACAAAGATTTTCAATCAGACTATTCCTGTTAAAAAACATCAAAACAAATCTACAAATACACACCTATTACTTATCCCAGGTACTAAGATATCAAAAAAAGAAACCTATAACATCAAATGGAGATCACTTCCAATCGGCGTATCACCGTTTCCATTGCCAATTGTAAATATGAAAAGATTAAAAAATTTCATGGATGCATAAAAACAGTTGAAAATGATAAAACACACAATTGATATAAAAATTAACTTTACCATAACTTTAGCAGCGTGATTTTTGCAGTGCTATTAATTAATAAAGAAGTTAAAACGCATATATTGTAAGTATACTACCTTGCAATGGAAACGAAAATCTCTATATATATAAAAATCTCGACACAAATTTTTGTCGCCGAACTCCTTCGAAACGGCTTGGACTGATTATTATGAAATTTTGTATGTATATTTCTTAGATATGAGAGAAGGTTGTAATGTATATTTCATACCGCTAAGTGAAGGATGTCCCTATCAGGACGTATTTTAATATTTCTGAAATCTGTCATTATTTATTATTTTTGTTGTTGAATAAGTATTTCAACATCCCAAAATATCCCATTAGATCAAGGTCATTGGATCTACCTGGCTTGGCATTGTACAATTTACATCATTTCAATGTAATTAAAATATTTCATTTTTATTTTTGCACATTTATTTTGCATATTCATTTTGAGTATTGATTTTGACTTAATAAAAAACTAAATTTAATTCAGCTCATACGTTAACATATCTATTGATTCTGAGGCGGTACGAAGTTCGCCGGGTCAGCTAGTATTATATAATTTTTTTACATCGAACACAAGATAGTCATTCTTCACTTTTTTGCTAACAATTTACTATGTTCTAACGTTTCAAATCCATACAAATGTAAGACAGTGGTTAAATGTGTTCGTATTTACTCCAGTTTTTAAAACATAGTATTATGTATACATGTTACAGTGAAACTGTATTCTCAGTGAAAATATATTCTTCTCCAAGCTGTCATTGAAATTAAATTTGACCGCCCTATCTTCAGCCCTATGTTTGTTTGTGTTTTTCTTTGGTTCTCTTTTTATGAAAGGGACTACTTGCTGATTTTGTTTCATTGAAGCAAACCAAAATTTTAGGCCGGCAAATCATCGACTTGTGCCAATAATTTCAATGATCGTGTCCAGTGAAATCATGTTGTCATACAAATCTATTACTTACTGAGAATGCAGTTTCACTGTAACAAATATGTATTAATTTTCTATCCCAATGTATAGCAAATGGATGCTCAATAGAGGTAATCTCAACAAAATTTATATATTCATCTCAACCTTAGCTAGTAGGATATCTTTTATTGATATTAAATTTATGGTCGTATTCAAAAAATATCTACCAGATATGGTTGATTGCGTATATCGTATAGTATTGAAGCAGATTAAACGTTTTAAGCCACAATCCGAATGCCGTGATGCAAAATTTTACAGCCATCGTTTTATGGGTGATAAACACCTAACGAACGCTTAGCCATGTTAAAACAATGTCTTCATTCTCTCATTCTAGCCATAGTGCAAACAAGACGAGCATGCCCACAAATGAGGTGGAAATATCTTGATGCCGCAATTTCTTGAATCGGAAACATAATGAGAGAGTAAAAATACTAAATATAACGGCCGCGTCTGAGAAATAATAAACCAATAATCATCGCGAATGAAACATTCTCAATCCGGCTGATCATAAAATTTCGTGTAAATATATTGAAAAATAGAAATACATTTTTGTTACATTAAATTGATTGGTATTTTCAAGTGATAAGAAATACAAAAAAACAGGGTTATTTATGAAAAAAACTGTGCAAGACTATAGATCTCGTTATGAAAAACAATTTTTTAATACAAATATGAAAACAATTCAGAGAATCTAAAACCATAATTGATATCAAATAGAAGAATATTATAATGATTAAGACCTCTTGCAAATATAATCTTCTATATTAAACACTAATTAAGTAAAAATGGACATTAACAATCAAATGGGGAATTTGATTAATAATGTCGATTCGCGGGCAAAGTGGTAAAGAATACTCTTCCAGCCCAACGTTCACGAGCGTTATGAAAAATAATTTAACGATACTTTATCAATTCTTAAAAAGAAAAGAAGCAAATTTCAAAAAGTAATTGTAAAAAATATGACTTAAGAAAATATATTTATATATATCTAGACGAAGGTTAATGAAACCGATATAACAAGGGCAAAGAATGTAAAAATGTATGCCTTTTAATTTCTAATATCCCTTGTTTATCTAATTTGATGTGAAATAAGTACAAAAATTGTTATTTTAATATTATAAAATTCCACCAAGTATTGTCAGTAAACACCATAAATGTATATATTTAATTACTTTAAAAGATATTTTCTATTGTGAATAAATGGAATTATTAAAATATAATATGCAAAAATGAAAAAAAGTTTACGCCAATATGCGAACCGATAATTTAACATTTTAAATTCGTATCATGTGTATCAATTTGACATAAAAATATATAAATTCAATCCTTATCATTACTTGGTGCAAGGTAGCAATTTGAATACCAAATTACTCCTGCGTAAAAGATATAAACAGTGCAACTGACATGATATTTTATACCCACCGTGATTTACCTCGATTGATCAAACACATTTTTGGCAACACTTTACGCCGATGTTAATTCACTTACGAATTTCATGATATTCACTTATGGTAGGGGTGAAAAACATTTCAATGGTGGCTTATTTTAAATGGCGTGTATTTAATGGGTCAATATCTAATTAGAGTTTTGGTTAGGTAATTAAATGAATTGTCAGTAATATTTAAAAATGATCAGTTTATATCTTAAGCGGTCAGTATTCAATGAATCAGTGGTCAGTTATTAAATGAAACTGTCAGTAATTTATGTAAAACTATCAGTATTTTAACTAAATTGACAGCTTGTTAAATTGATCAAATATGGTCGTAAAAAGCAAATTCATGACCAATTCATACGATTATTTTTAAATTTTTGATTAGTACGTAACCCAAACCTTACCTAACTAACCAAATCTTCGTACCATTACTCATTACAAACCGTTCATACAATAGATATCTAATAGTCCTTTAACCAAAAAATACCAACCAGTTTCCAATAATAAATTGACAAAAATTGTCTATTTACTGACGTTTTATGTATTCATTACTGAACATTTCTTTCATATTAACGTACAGTTTATCGAATTCGGTACGGGCTAAATAATTAGTTACCATTTTGATGAAGAAAGCATGAATTCCAATGTTGGTTGATTTGAGAAGTCTGAACTCCAATTTTCGCATTAAATAGGTTCCACAAACGATTGAGAATTATAAGGATGGCTTCGATATTATATTAATTAAAAGAGGCTTACAGTTGAAAGAATATTACGAAATATGCCCCAAAATCTCGAAACAATGATTTGTTATCGGATCACGATTTTTTTGGGTTAATAATATATTTGTGTTATGGTCTTAGTAGTTTATGATTTTATTATGATATCCGTAAACGTAGAGGTAAAATCAGTGTTTAAAATTTGAATTTGAATATTACTTTATTCTCCCAGAAGTGAGACGTTAAGTGCCTAAAATAAGTCAAAATGTCAGAAATAAGAAAAATACATTCATGATCACTTCCGACTCGGTGATAATTCATAATAAATGGGCAGTAATGGTTGATATTTTCGTTTGATATGCAATGATTATAATAAATTTAAGCATGTTATAATAATATGAAATAGTTGCCAATTCCTGAACAACGACATTAAGAGAAGTAAGGCAATCGTTTCCCAGAGAGAAAGACTTGAGATATTTCTGTGGAGTAATATTTCATAAATTAATAGCAGGTTTGCAAGACGGGATGCTGTGATCGATGGGGGCAAAAGGCAAGAAAAAGTAATCACCGAGAGGATGGATAATTATTTTAGTGCTCCCGTTGCATTTCTCGAAAGAGCCGCAATTTTAACACCGGAGTTATTTTTTTGCTCGTTTTCTCACAGAACAGATCGATCAAAGTGATTTCTGCTTTGCCAACAACTGAAATGAAAAATATATAAACTGAGCTTAAATAATTAGAATGTTTTTCAATTACCTTTATCTATTTGCACTAAGCGTCGTATTTATTCCATACAAGTTTTAATGATATTTTAGGCGGTATCATAAAATTCAAAACACAGATATTTTTTTAATCAACTGTCATATCTACCATAAATGACGTAACATGATTAAGTGTATATTTGAACTCTCCCAGAATAAGAGATTCCATTAGAAAATTGTCAAAACGATCCTTGAAAAAAATGCTTTTTTGTGACATCACATTTAAGCCGCTTAAAAGAGTTTTATACACGGATATACCTCGTTTATCGACGAACATAAATAAATAAATATAACTATTTGTCATTTAAATTTCTTTCTCACCAGCACCACGCTATGGCAGTTAGTTTCAACCTTAAATTTTCCTAAACATATATTTTTCATGAACTTTCACAATTGTTTTAGTCACCACTGAAATCGTAAAATGAAACACCTAACAAAATCACCATAGAAATAAGCTTAACATTAACCTTCCTGAGACAACTTTGAAATAACCATATCATTCATTGAATCTTAAATGTAATTGGAAAAACTCGAGCATTAATATTATGCCTATTTAGAACCATTATATCCTGATCGCAAAACGGATATACATATAATTGTCTTCGAATGCTGAAAATCTTAGATAGATTTGTCATAATTAATTAGAAATTGTTTACAAATATTGTGCTTAAAGAGCTTTTTTTGTATGCAAGATCTACATAAATATTCAAGGCTTGCACATCAGAAATGTTAAATTAATCGTTGCATTCTTGCTACCCTCGTTAATGTGCTCAAGTACTATTTTCCTTTACGCACTTTCTTGAAATAACTCTTACTTTGTTTTATAATTTTAACTGTTTTTGTAATTATCTCAGCTGATTATGTTCATTAAGGTGGGTGGTCAAGACGTTTATTATTTTGACACACGGTTCTGTTGCATTAAAAATACCACGCTGCTTGAAATATTACGTAACACCACATCTTTGTAACAAATGTAAGAAACATTTAAAATTAATTAGCCCATGGTTTCAACAATATGCTCATAAAACCGCGTATGAATTTTTGCTAAATTAAATATTACACGTACAGGAAGCCTTTGCAGAATTAACTTCACAATTTTATAGTATTAATAACACATGCATTCTTTGGAGAATCACATACAAATTAGTTTTTAGAATGACAGTTTTTAGGAGACATCTCACTTTTTAATAATAGGTGTCGGCATCTGTAGTCTAGTATTTTTAACATCAAAAGTCTCAGTTCAAGTCCAGGCAAGGTCAATATCAGATTTAGATTTATTCTTTTTTTTTCATCTTGCATACAAAATTAAATATAAATGTTTCAGTCTATTGCAATACTGTTAACTTGCTTATTGATTTATTAGTGTTTTTATCTTTCTTTTTTAATCTTGATCCTTTCTCTCGTATATAGCGCTGAGGCAACCTTTCAATATGAGTTTTATATTTGATATTTTTCGTTTAAGTCATTCTTATAGAGGACAAAAGTTTGCTTTTAATAGAAATTATGCTTATTTTGGCAATCAAAAATTAAAGTCCGTCGTGATGAACAATGATGTCTATCACAAGTATTAAAAAAAAAAATACATTCATTTAAATAGATAAAATTCTATCAAATTCGTAGTATTTTAAATTACACTTCCAAATTTTGTTCGAGATCGTTCGTGAAATCTCTAAAAACGAGGAGACATCAGAAAATCGTGTTAGACCAAGCGCTATTCTTCTCGATGATCCACTATAGGTAAAAAGGAAACGGAAGCTGACCTCTTGAAATTTAGTGAGCTCGCCCTCCTGTCAGCGGCAGTGGGAATAGAATGCAACTTAAATTTAAATATTAAACATAGAGACTTTAACATCAACGCGCCTTAGTACTTGAAGCTCTATCAAATATATTAACATCAACAAAAATGCTACATTCTTTAAATGTCGTATAGTTTCAATATAAAAATAAACGTATTAATTTTAATAATATTGATGAAAACATTTAATACACATTCTTTTTAATTTAAAACAATAAAGAATGCTGAGGTACGAAAAAAATTAATTACCATCGTCTCGATTTTAATAAAGCCTCATTAAATGAGCTTTTATTAATTTACCAAACACGCGCGGCTGGAACGTGGCTTACACGTGTCTGCTTACCAAAAAAACCCCTCGAGATATCTCAAAATTATACACTTTAAACGGAACGCATTACAAAGTAACATCTTTAAAGTTTTAAACAATAGACGCGCTTTTAAAAAAAAGCACACGTCACATTTAATGATAGATAAATTACAAGAGAATTTTACAACTCGACACCTTACTTTGAAAAGGTTCTAACTGCTCTTGACACTGTTTTGAGATAAGAACGTTTGAAGTTTCGATTGATTAAAATTCAATTGTAACAATGAGCAAGTAAACATGTTTCAAATTACTTATTTTTAGCATATTTTTTTCACAACTCTTGCTAAGAAATATTGATCTTAAAGATCTAATGATTGATATATTGACGACAATCTTAGAATTTTGTCAAATAAATTTAGTAAAAAAGTGTACAGATGCAATGCAACTCCGGAATTCTGCTAACTCCGTTATTCAACCATAGATAATTCAGGGTTTTTTTTCCATTTAACGCGGTGGAACGGTGTTCCGACACCTTTTTTCACAATGTCAAAATCAATTAGACGAAACAATATTTGCGCTTACGTTATTACAATCCATGTTTATATAATTCGTCAAAATGATAAAAAATGGTATTGTTATAAACCGTGTTATTTTATTTAGTAAAAAGCTTGACATGAAGTGAGTTCCGGCACCTTCTTTTTCAAAAAAAAACCCCTGGGTAATTCTGAAATTCATATATATCATAGAATGCGGTAAAAGTTGATTTTGTCAGAACTCACTCGGTTAACATCATTGAAAATTTCTAATGTGATTTTATAAATTTTTTTCTCTCTGTTTTTATGACTACAATGTTTTCATCTTGTTTTTAATTAATTAATGATTAATATTATGTATTTACATGTATGTATATATATAAATACATACACGTATTTATATTTGTCAAATACATGGCGCATTGGCATCAGCTGTAATGCCATGATTTGATTTTTCTTAAATAAATAAATAAATAAATAAATAAAAGCTTTTCCGACCTAAAGGTCGTTATAGGCAAAAAATTCAATTAGAACCTTTTCAAAGTAAGATAACGAACTGACCACAGATATGATGATTGATGCCATAAAGCTGGTCTACTGCAGAAGTTGACGCCGGTTTTTGAGCTTTTAATGAAATAGGCCCTGTAAAAAGGGCTTGGTTTGCGGTCTAGTTACGTATTTTTCATCAATTTTGGGGAAACAATATGCCATAAACGCACGATTAGCCGCTCCAAATAACCCCTTCTAGACAAACAATTTATTTCCGAGCACGCCCAACGATGTGTAATCTGTGTTTTGTAATTATCTCTGTGCATTTACTGGCCGCTTAAGCAGTGTGAGAGAAAATTGTTTTTACCTCCTTTGTTCTGTAAGGGGTCAGAGTTATAGTGGAGAGGTGTGTCGGATGTTGGTAGTGAACTATCGATTTCATTTAATTTGATTACAACAATTTACAAGTTCAACGTATTCTATTTAGGTAGGAATATTTTTTCGAATGGTGAACATAACTTACATTCAGGGCTGTGGAGTCGGAGTCGTGGAGTCGCGGCGTTTTGGCCGGAGTCGAAGTTGGTGTCGGAAATTTTTAAAAGATTGAACTTTTTATTTTTACATATAATATGTCAAATTTGAATTTTATACTTTTTCATGAGTTTCATCACTAACGACCCGAGTTTCACCTTTCGGAATCTTCAGGTTTCAATATTAATGAGTTTCAATAAATTGATTGGGCAAATTCTCTTATTCATATAGATTACGTCAAAAAACAATTAAACTTATTAGATGAACTTTTATCGAGAAGTTTTTTTTCACGAAATTAAATACTCAATAATCTTGGGTGCGACATGAATAATATTTCAACGTTAAATAATTATTTATAAATAAAATAACTATACCAAACTATTTGAACAAACGTTTAAATAAAAACAATGAATCCAGTGTTTCCAAAACTTTCAAAATCTGTATACCCAGAGGGTATGCGTACCACACTTTGAGGACCACTAGTTATTCAACAACCATAAAAATCGTGCATACATAACTGATCGATTTAAACAATAAAATCATAGGAATGATATGAAATAGAATAAGTTTGTTCCAATTATAAATATTGTTTTCTTGTTTCGATATATAAATATGTATGTATGTATATGTTACAGTGAAACTGTATTTTCAGTGAAAATATATTCTTCTCCAAGCTGTCATTGAAATTAAATTTGACCGCCCTATCTTCAGCCCAATGTTTATCTGTGTTTTTCTTTGATTCTCGTTTTATGAAAGGGACTGATTTTGTTTCATTGAAGCAAACCAAAATTTTAGGCCGGCAAATCATCGACTTGTGCCAATAATTTCAATTGTCATACAAATCTATTACTTGATACATTTTCACTGAGAATACAGTTTCACTGTAACATATATTTATATATCCTGGAGGCGGAATGTTCCCGTGACTGATAAAAAAACTTCTATTGTTATAAAATAGGTACAATTCACATCTCCCGTCACATTATCGTGGCACTACTTTTAATGAGAAGTGTTGTTAGTGGTTTTTATGGAATCCTAAGAAGCCGTACCTCTTCACCAACATTATATGCTCGTCCTAAACTAGTCATAAAACTTAACGAGGTACAAACTGCCCTGACCAAAACGACGAGGAACATTCGAATACAGAGATTATCACCCATTTATTTACGGGCAAATTTTTCTTCGTAAATTATCGTATGAATAAAATAACCTATTATCTTAATAATTAATTCCATAGAGAAAAACTAATAAAAATTTCATCGAAGTCGTGTGTAAATTTATAATAATCTAGCACATGAATTTCTTCCATAGCATTTATAGCAAGATAGTATTTTATAAGCAGAATAAAACATGAAATATAATTTAAATTTTGTACTCGAGTAGATAAGAGAGAACTGAAAATCATTTTTTTTTAAGTTTTCAAAATAAAGGTGACCATTTTGCATTGTAAACTATGTAATTATTCACTTTTAATGTATTATAATACCATTCACTTCTTGGTGGAAAGGCGTTATTTTAAATACATTTTGTCGTACTACTAGATACTCGTAGATCAGAACCGATTTCGCTCACCGGGAGCATTCAGTTGATAATGCTAATGTTTTATCTTTATTATATTTGTCAAATGCATGGCGCATTGACGTCAGCTGTAGTGCCAGATGTTATATTTTTTTTATCTTAAACTGGTCATTATCAGAATATAAGTAAATAATATAATAATATAATAAATTAGTAGAATATAAGGGCTATTCGGCTGATAAATGCGCTGCCTGTTGATGTTGACATCTTCGGCTGTGAACTTGATGCTTTGTTTAAAAATTATGTTTTCTTATGTAAATAATATGTTTCTGTTCTGTTTCTTATTTTTGTGTAATATTTTATGTAATCTTTATTAATTTCTCAAATGCATGGCGCATTGGCGCTTGCTGTAATGCCATGTATTTTTAATAGTTTTTTGCCAATAAATAAATAAATAAATAAGTGAAGGTAGTATTAGAAAATTAGTTTTATTTATTTTAAATATATTATAATTATTAATTATATAACTGAAATGATTATTTTTGTATTTAAAAATGCAATATAACACAATTATGAATGTTTTATTTGTTTCTCTCCAATTGAAGAGATCATCGTAATATATTTATATAAATAAGTCAGTTAAAGTATATCCGTGCACTTGAAATGCCTGAAGATGCCGAAAGGAAAAACCCAGGTTTGTTAGCGACAAAACTCATGGAAAAATACAAAATTCAAATATATTTATAAATTAATTTCAAATGCTCTTACTGTTTGTGTTTGGGGAATTTTTAAATACAAAAAAAATATCATTGAATAATCAATTCATTTTATTACTTTATTTTGAAAGATTTCATTCAATCAAATTATTAAACGAAATTGAAAGTTTTATCTCAATTTATCTTTAAGATGGTTGACCACACCCTCAGCGTAATTTATAAGCTTACCGCATAGCATCCGAATAGGTTTCTTACTGTGCCATAAAATCAATTTTTACATGAACGATTCATAAAATGTTTTGTTCAAAAGAAAAAAAAATTGGAATCTGACGAGAAAATTATTATCGTATAAATATTAATAAAGAGCATAATTATTTAACAATATCCTCAAGTTGGCTATCTATTATAGTTCGGTAATACGATGCAATATATGAATAATGGATAAATAGATTGGTTCAGAAGTATTTATTTATTATCCCATAGAACAGGCCCATAGAATATATTTGACACCAGTGATTCAAATAATTAAATTATGATAAAAATAATAAAAAAAACATTGTACTTATTCAACATAAAATGTATTGGATCAGGACCGGTTTCGCTCATGGCGAGCATTATCAACTGATAAGAAATACAACGAAACAGTGATAATTATACAAAGTTTAAGTAATAATTACAAGGTAAGACAAACAATTGGTATTATAACTAAGCAAATAAATTGAAGCTAAATGTAAGAAAAATAGATTATAATTAAAATAAAAGACCTCTTAGCAATGCAAGCTATTACATCAAAAATTAATTATGTATGAATAATCATTAGTAATCAAAGTAAAAACCAAATTTATGTGGAAAAAGCACTAAAATTGTTTTATTTTTTTATAATGCTATTCCACCAAGAATTTACAGTGAACACCTTAAAAGTAGTTAAATTATGATTGTTTATTTATTTATTGACAAAAAATAATATAAAATACATGGCTTTACAGCAAGCGCCAATGCGCCATGCATTTGACAAATTAATAAAATTACATAACATATTACACAACAATTTTAAAAATGAGAAACAGAACAGAAACATATTATTTACATTTTTATTACAACTTTTGATATCAGAGAATAACCGACAGACATACGTTCGCAAACGATTTAATGAAGATAACCTGTCTTTTATATGAACAATATTCTCTATGAGGAACCATATTCTCTTAGAAAAGTGGTGAAGAAAGTGAGTTACATACAACTCTCGTCAAAATGCTTCTTGAGAGATAAACTCTATAAGAAATCCGTATGTTCCACGTCAAAAGCGGCAATGTTTAAAAAGCATCTTTTGAATGAAATAAATCAGTGCTTCCCAAACTAACACTTCGCTCAAAACATGTTTTTTGTTCAGTGGGGCCGCGGATTATTTTTTTCAAACTTGATGGACCGTTGCATGGAAAAGTTTGGGAATCAGACCTAAATCACTCCTCTCTCTTTCATGGAAATATTTGGATCGTCTAACATCCGACTTTGTCAATAACCTAACCTAATCTAGGTAATGCTTAGGTTTGAGTTTGGTAAGGTTATATTTAGGTTTGGGTAAAGTTAAGTTAGGTTTGTGTTAGTTTTTTAAACATTTAAAAAATGCCAGATAGCGTTTTGTCATGGAATATTTTGTCAGGGGACATTTTGTCGCGTCGAGATTTTGTCCGGGGACGTTTTGTCTTTCGACCATTGGCTGGCACACCGTCTACAGCGAATACAAATCCATAGTATAATATATAAACATATTCTTTGTTTCACAGTATCGTATTGTATATATATTATTGTACCAATCCTCAAGCCGGTAAAATAACGAATGATTTCATTAACTCTGATAATAATTTTTGTAAAATCACGATTTGTGGCAATCTTCTACAGATATCAAAAGGTTGTGGGTATTGTGATATTTAAATGTACACAACAGTGGCCGGCAACATTTATTGCTAAATGGAATTGCAGAGAAACATAACACTAAGATTACTGTTGGTTACTTTAGTAGAAAACATTATTTTTTTTGAATTTTAGTGATTTTATTTGTAATTTTTGAAATATAATCAAATGAGTTTTTTTGAATCGTTTGAATTTTGTACTTATCCATAAGTTTTGTTGTTGGCAAACTGGGTTCACCTTTCGACATCTTCAGGTGAAACCCGGGTCGTTAACGACAAAACTCTTGTAAAAGTACATAAATCAATCGACTCAAATTTGATATTGATTTTCCATCAAACACATTCAATCAAAATCCTCAAATTAATCAAATCAGTGTAAAAGGGAGTTTTATAAAAAAAAGTTAGTTTAAATTCAAAAACATACCCAGCATTTTATAATTATGCATTGAATAGAAGAATACGATTTAGTAAAACTGTCTCTAACGAAGTATCACTTGCCGACCGATGATATGTTAGTGACCTGAAATGTATATACCCACTGGTTACTGATCACTGATCTGCAGTGTTGATATAATCCACAATAAAGAATACACGCGATGAAAAACAATGCGAGTAATCGTTAAACTGAGTTATAAAGCTTTATTCTCGGGTCTCGTTGGAGAGATAATAAAAATCTGGGAACAAATCGGCAACAAAATGCAGTAATGATACGATGCAGAGGCGCTCATAAAAAGTGTGAGGCGACCAATATACTCACTGACTTCATGGCGTGGACCAAAAAGAGTTTCAGTTAATAAATTCATAAAATATGTCGTTCAAAGATGTTTTATGCTTATTTTTTATGCGGATTCGAAGATATGCTGCTTAAAAAAAAATAGAAATGTATCATTACTTTTAACCGGGGCTGTGGAGTCGGAGTCGGAGTCGTGGCGGTGTTTTGGCCAGAGTCGTACCCCGAGTCGGAAATTTAGAAAATTCCGTCACCGAACGCCTTGGAGGATGCAGTCTGTACCAGTCAGATCGAGACAGAATACCAGGTCGTCTCAGAATGTTGTATTTTTGCATATAATATGTGAAATTTGGCTATTGGCCGAATTGGTTCGTTGGTATATAATTGAATACACATAATTTCGGAAGGTAGATTAAAAATGTGGTGAAATTAAGCCCTTTTTAGTCGGAGTCAGAGTCAGAGTCGTAATTCTTTTTAACGACTCCACAGGAATGCTTTTAACTATATTTAAAAAACTGCTCAACTTGTTCGAAAAAGCGGACCCTGAAAATTAGATTGCATTAAAGATATTTTATATTATGGATCTTTATACATCGTTCCAAAAAAAAGTATTTTTAAAATCGATAGTTTTCCTATAATTATTCATGTTTTGTGTCGCACATGAAACAGACAACGTGTTCGCGTTGATTTTCATGACAGACTGGCGTAATCAAAACAATGAGCGCTTATCTACGCATTTTATTGTAAAGAGCATCCATTTGACTTACGTTTGAATGAGTCTGATTGAGATCTTATCGCGTGTGGGCAGTAAAATTTGAATCCTGGCAGTTTGTAGCCAATGTTTTCGGCCAATTTTGGTCGAAATCCGACTCTATTTATGCGTCGAAACTAGTCGATAAAAATCATAGGTTTTTTCTACAAAAGGTGTAAAAAACAATGATTTAAGAATACCAAAAGCTTACACATTGTATCACTAATATTAAGATAGATATTTAAGATAAAGTGGCAGTGGTGATAAACTGTATTACCCACCGGGAAGGCAATGTTAAAATTAATTCATCTGACAATTATTATCGCAAATAAAATACGATCATAATCGGCAGTTTATAACTATAAAGAAAAATCTGCACATCATTTGTGGAAAGATTAAATATCTTTAGCAATCCGCAATTTTGATTTCATTTTAGATAACTCTATATTTTTAATGACGTAAAACACCTTATGGAATGCTCTAATATCCTGTAATTGCTTATTGTTTATAAAAGAACATTATTTGTAGCAATATGAAAATATGCATTTTCATTTGAAAAAAAAAGTTATTACAACATCACGAGCGTTAAATAATTGTAGCTTCTTTCTAGGCCTACCATATAATATATCTTGTTTTTTGGTAATCATAAATCAGTCAATCATTTTGTTTCGAGCTCTAAAGTGATGCTACAAATTTATCGTATTAAAATTCCTGGTAAAAAGAACCTAAATTTTAGATAACCCGACAAAGATTTCGAAGAACAATTTACACTTTCATGTAATGTAAACGAACAGAATATATTCACACCCAATTGTCCTTTGTATAGTTTGTTATACACAGAGGTCAAGGGTTTATCGAATTATCTCACAAGCGACAAAGGAATCTACCGGCGAATTGATAAAGTGCCACGAATTTTAATTTATTTCCAGTTGTTCTTATTACGGCTTTGTTATTTAAGTGGCAGAAATGTTATAAAGAATACTTTTGTTAAAAATTTAGATAGTATCGTATGTATCTGTGAGATAAGTTTTCGGTGGCATTTTAAGCCGGCTGTAAGAAGCCATTAATTTGCTCACGAATTGTATGCTGTATTTGTTTAAATATATTTTTTTTAGATTTCACTAAACTTCTCTGTAGATTATATATCCATAGTAAAAAAATACTGAGCAATTAAGCATACAGACTGACCACGCTACTTATGCACTCGAAAGAGAGGCGATGTGAGAATGTTCTGAATGACGCCCACAAAAAAAAATTGCCAGAGTTCGAAAATTTTTAATTCCCTAATTTGATATAGACTGAACGCGTGGGTTAAGTGCAGTAGGCGTATGTCATAGGGGAGAAGATTTATTTATTATTAACGGCTGCCGCACACTCGAGTGAATTGTTAAAGAAGTCAGAGTGTACATAAAGCCAAGACGCTAAATATTTTTGAGACAGGTTCAATTATAAATTTAAATGTCACTTGAGATCAACATAAAATGAAAAAGATCTCATGCTTTACCCATTGCACTCCTCAATATATAAATATTTTTTTTTGTCCAGCAACTCGTCAAAAGATTTGATAAATTGATTATTATCACAGGGTTTGGTTATTTATCCTCATGGTAAAATGAAATACCGAAAAATATACCACATAACGACACGTAACAAACTTTAACTAAGTCACACAATTCAATAAACACTTTTTTCAGGTTTTTGAAATATGGATAAATAAAAATGAATAATACTAATATAACATACGGATTCCTCTCGGAGTTTATCTCAGCATGTTTTTTTTCTACGAGCACTGCTTGCTAATCAGTTGCTCAATCTCTCATTTTTTCGAAGAGAGTAGCGATTGAAAGGATACGAGGACTAGGAAAGGATTAGTGTTTAGCTAATCGATCTCGCTTTGTGCCCCGCTTTTTTGGATAGGAAAAGAGGCAAGAAATTTTAACAACAAAAACACCCATTGCCTTCGAAATAAATCGATTGATCGACTGAAAAAAATATGGTCGTACCGAGAATCAAACCCCGGCGGTCCGTCATGGAAGACAAAAACGGTCCCCGGTTGCCCGGTCCGAGGTGTAATGGTTTTTTTTAATGAGCTATGATTTACTCATAGTTGGAAAAAATATTTTCGGAAACGAAGTACCTATCTATGGTCCGAACGTTTCCGGTCCAACGTTTCCGGTCCAAATATGTATAGTATAGATATGTTAATTAGTCGCTTTCAATGAAACAAATGGTAAATATATTTAAAAAAAATAGTGATTATCTGGTGCCCTATATTTTCTCTACATAATATCAACAATGCCATACCATGGTAACGTGAAAATATAACTTTTCTAGTAATGAAACAGACAACTCTTAAAAGGTAGAATGCAATAAAAAAAAAAACATGTTCTCAATATGTAAGGTAAAGAAGTATCTTTAATATACGCATGTGATGTTACAATTATAAAACATACCACTTAATCATTATAAACTGCTGATTAATTTGCTTAATCGTGAATCGTTAATATGTTAGAAATTTTATCAGCGTTGTTTTTAATATGCTGAACAAATACTGCCTACAACAGAGCGTCGTAATATTAAAATGTATTTCTCAATTAGCAGCATTTACTTGTATTCTTAATTAAGCTCGTTATGAGTTTGGATAATCCAAAGTGTTTAAGCACACTTTGTAGCTTAGTATCGTAATGATATTGCTTAGTATGTAGGCAGTAAAATCATAAGGCTCATTAGTAGCCATAATGTTGTAACTATCGCGGAAGGTCTTGCTTAGTGCAAAGCAAAAGTGAAGTAGGTCAGTTTCTCACGCACTGGAAATAAAGAGAAATAAACGAAACAATATAGGAGTAACTACTTAAAACACATCCCGAGATGAAGTATAAAATATTGACCGGTGCTAACTTGCAAGTAGGGTTTGCAATCATTGAGTTGTTATTTTGATACGTTAATTACGGTATTTGACAATTTTGAATACCGAGATTCTAAAATAACACAAAATAGTATAGATATAGTAATTTTAAAGCATTATATTTATATGAACTGTCATGCTTTTTAGAATACACTGTTTCACAGTCATAATTTTGCATTGACGTTCATTATTTCACTTTTAAGTTGAGCTTAAATTAAATAGCTGTTTGTCTAATAAAAAATAATTTGACAATGCTTTTTTGCCGTAAAACTTGCGATTCGATCAAGATTGATATAAAGCAGAATTGACATACTGGTATTCAACAGTTTATATTGGAATTAAAAGAAAATAAAGATTCTAAATTTAAATGAAAATCAGTTAAATATCGAAAATTATACTAAATATTTTCACACAGTCGGTTTCCATATTTTATATTTGCCGGTATTTAATATCAATCACCGAAATTCCGGTATTGACAATTCATCCGGTATTACAATTACTAGCCTTGCGTTATTATGGTTTGATGTTTGACATTTTTTAAGCAGTCTTAAAATAGATTCTGAAAGATTTGTATTACTTAAATGTATTGTTAAAATCCAGGGCTGTCGCTTATTAATCCCGGATGTTTTTATAGAAATTAAGCGGATAACGCTGCAGTCCCTTCTTGAGAGAGGATGTATGTAAATAACGCATGTAAGCTTTTATATGAGGCATGCGCTGTATGTATAAAATAATAATCTGGACAATCAGAAGTTACGCCGCGGGCCTATGTGCAATATTGTAAAATTAAAAACAGATCAAAGCTTCGATATAACAAACATAGGGGTATCTTTACGGTAGATATCTGAAGAAATGCTCTGGGATATCAGACGGCCGTACCTCATTTGTTTCAGATAGCGTCAAATTAAGCGATTGTGTTCTGCTTGTACAAAAATAAACATTTCCATATATTGTGAGCGATCAGATTTCCATCTTCGTTTAATGGAATCAAAATATAATTATACCAGCACACATCTAATTATCATAACTGGTAATTATTATGTCAATTACGCAGTTGCAAACAACGGTAGATGCGTACCGGGAAAAATCGCACAAAAAAGCTATGACTTAATATAAGAACATATGTAACATGTACAAGGACGTACGTGTCAAGGTAACATTGTAATAAACAGGTGAGACACTGTATTTCCCAAGTACAGTATGTGAAACGCGCTGCTAATTACGCTATCACATATAAGGTTTATATAGTGCCAAAAATTCTACTAAATAACCTCATTACTTTGAAATCGCCCAAAAAGAGGTTTCAGTGTAGTAGGACATAATATCTTAGTATCTTTTGGTCGAGTTTCATCAAACACTCCCAATAGAATGATCACAAAACGAATCCTATTTTAATTAAATCATGCATTGTAGCCTCACCTGTTGCAAATGATCTGAGCATTAAATAACTTAAATAATTATTTTCAGTATACCATCTTAGCATTTTGATTCAACTAGTTTTATGACGAATCCAGCTGTTTCAATCATCTTCATTTGTGACATTAATAAATTACAAATTTGCCAACAATTACAGTCAAACATTTTTTCTTTCTCTAAAACTGTTGAATTCATCAGCGATGTCATAAATAGCTAGATCGACCACCGATAGAATGCAAACAGAAACTGTTTTAAATTTAAATTATGAATCTTAAGCAAGCATTTTCGATTTAGTATTTTCCGTACCTAGCACTTAATAGTCGAGTACAGGGCACCGTTATTTTCTCTTGAAAAGTGCGCTTTGCTTTTTTATGAGAACAAGGAAAACATTAAAAACGATTGAGTAATGCTTTTGTATACTTTGTGTGTCTTATGATACTACATGTAAAAGTGGTGAGATAGGGTTTACAACTTTTTATTAGCATACAAGTATAAAATATTTTTTCAAAATAACTAATGTTTCAACACATATTAAAAAATAATAAATAAATATTGTACTTATTATTATTATTATTATTAGATTAAATAATATCGGTACCAGTTTAGCTAATTAGCTAGGATAATTATCAGTTGATAATGGTCAGTCGAAGCCGGTCCTGATCCGAATAAATTTAATGTGGAATAGGTACAAAAATCCTTTTATTTATTTATATGATGCCACTCCACCAAGTATTGACAGATAAAACCTTTAAATTGGTCATCAACATATATTTTGGTATCGAGGCATTTATTGCAATGACAAAACAATATTACTTGTAAAAAAATAGTAATGCTTTTTTACAAGTAATATTGTCTGGAAATCAATTGAAAAGAAAGTATCTACAAAAATGTACATACAATTAAAAAAAAATTGTGTTGTCAAGTAAATATATAAATTACCGGTATCATACCTGAATGCAAATGTATTTTTTAAATGTTAATGTGGTATTTTAAAAACCATTTAGACGTACAAACATACCTACTTTTAAATTTTAAATAATTTTTCATTATTATATATGTAGTCATTAATAAATGTAAAATATGTTCAAAACTATGAAATAATGCGTTATTTAAAAACAAAATACAGGAAGATAGTATGTGCTTTATTTTACGAATTTCATGGAGCCATAAAATATATTTGGGTATATCCGAAACTGATGTTTTCGTAGATAGGCCCATGTGATCTTAAATCCCCGGTTTAGTTGTCTGGAGATCTCAATATTTATCCATCTACGTATCTTGTCTTCTGCACACTGACGGTTAAACATATGTGCGATACCGCTCTCGTTAGGGAGTTGATGTATGCAATCCGCCCTGGGCGACATGCGGAACAATGGTGGGCGGCGAGTGAAGTAGGGCGGGGGCGGCGCCCGTCTCTCAAACGCGAGAGAAGTGACTGAGACACTGCCTCATTATTATTATTAGTAAACATAAGTTTTCAAAGTTTATTACAATTCCATAACAACCATTTATAATTTTTTTTGATGAAAGAAATATCTGTGAATTGAGGTAATGAATATTTGAATATTTATTACTAACAAATGCTGGAAGAAATTAAAACACTGGTGACCAAGAAAAAAATCAGAAAATTATTATTTTTTGGATTAGTATGATATTTAACATTTAACAGAAAACCATTTAAGAGCTGAATGATTTGGCATTATGGTATGATTAACGAAACGCCTAACCTATTTGAATGAACCTCTTTTTGAGAGATTTACAGATTTTCCACTATGAACAATACGAGTTAACCTTTAAGCGCCCGAGAATTTTTTGCAAAATATACCATGAGACCTGTAACTCTTATAAACATAATAATATCTCTCAAATAAGTCAGCCTATGTGGGTAAAATAAAAATCATTAGCAAAATAAAAGATTGCTTACAATTTACGAACAAAGACCAGCATTTATACGCTTTCTAATTCTATAGGTAAACAAATAAACGAATCCATTTTAGCTACAGCTATCTTGAAAAAAGATTCGGTCACCCCAAAGGATAAATTTCTAGGTATGGAAAAAGTCTGTATCTGTATATGATACAACGCATACCCCAAAAGTCAACCTTGTATTGCAGATTTTTATATTCCTAATAATGATAAAAATATTTAACGAAACCGAAAATAAAATTGAGGATCGGTATCTCATAGACATTATTTATGAAAGCTAAAATTCACATGGTGAAAACTATTATTATAAATCAGTTTACTCCGATAGCGAGGTGCACCATAATGGTCCCATACAGGACCGTAGAGCTTTAAAAAGTCAATTTAATTCATCACGCAAAGAAAAATAGTAAGCAAAATATATGTCAGTAAGAAAAGTTTTCATTAATAATCAGAAATCCCCACAATTGTTATTTGTATACTCCAACGATGTTAGATGAATCATAATGGTTGAGTAGCATTGCGTTTTACCAATACGGATCCTTGGGCAAAATTCCATGCTCACTTAGTGTGACCATAGTCTCAATCCTTGTGCTGTTTTGCCGAGCCGCCTCTTGACGATCTTCCGATTAATGAGATTGCAATCTCTGACTGCACTACTAATTTTACAAAAGCATGGTTTGCATTTGGATACCTCTGCCATATTTATGTATATTATTATTGAAATTACCCTGACCATGGATGGTGCATGATACTCCAGATTTTATTCCTTAATAAGATATAATTATGTATGTAATTTAAATGAAAAACAAAACGATATGGTTACTGTAGTCAACACTTGGAGCTTGCATTAAAACAATATGTTTTTTTATCAAATCATATTTCAATCTATATTCCGCTTGCTAAAGGTTATCTAGAATGCATTCAGCTAAATACAGTCGACTCGACTTACGACCATTCAGACTTACGACGGAGACCAAAACGACCAAATTGACCCAAAACGCACCAAAATTTTGATCCTGGCGACTTTTGACATCTGACAAATAAAAGGAGGAGATTAAGCCACTAATTATAGAATACCGAATGATTTTCCCAGTATCGATTTTACCTTGATTGTGGTAACTATTGTAATATTATAAATATATTATATGTATATTACTTAACGTACATATTCTGAAATAAAAACCACTGACGTATCTCGCACTTTTTATGTCTATCATGTCACTATTTTTTTGTATGAAATTCGACTTACGACCATTTCGACTTACGTCATAGGTGGTGGAACGGAACCCCGTCGTAAGTCGAGAACTGACTGTACATTCATAACATACATCCAAACACGCTACATTGGAAATTTATTCATAATTTCTTGATTTATTTAAAAAGCTATTTCAATATAATTAATAATTCACAGGTTAATTGCTTAATGCAGAACAGTGACTAGAAAGTAAAGATAGCAGGATTAAGCTTGATGACAACCAGTAATAAGTTATTCACAATTTTTTGCGCCGTTTTTAGGATCGCATTTTGCATTTTTTTTAAAATATCATTACTGATAGAAAAAGTTATCTTCTAATATATAAAACCGAAACGGCGTATGTATGTATGTGGGTTTGTAATTCCCTTTTGCATTGTTGTTGCAAGTTCAAACAAACGAATTGATTTCGCGCGCGAAAGTTTCGACGGTAAATTTGTTTCGTTATCAATGTGTGTGTAGAGACTCCAATTACTCGAGTATCGAGTAGTACATTTTACAAAATACTCGAGTACTCGAGTAGTTTCATATGAACCAAAATATCTTATATATAAAACCGAAACGGCGTATGTATGTCTGTGGGTCTGTAATTCCCTTTTGCATTGTTGGTCAATAAGTTGCCAGTTGTTTCAACTTGGCCCGTCTGAATTTACGCGGCGAGGTGAACATAACCCCAAACTGGTCCGAGCGAAGCCGGGTTCGAATACTAGTTTATTATAAAATTTAGGAGTTTTTATCTGTTACCACTACTGAAAAAAATCGCAATTTAATTATTGCGGATGGCGTATGATTTACATTGACATAAAATTGTCAAAATGAATTTTCAAATATTTTTATATATAACATTAAGTAATAAAAATAGTGCAACATATTTATTAAATCGATTCTGTGAATATGTGATATTTTTTTAAAACTATAAACGAAGTCTCCTGAGACAAAAACAACATTTTTATTTGAAGGGCAATTATGTTTTATTTCTGGTTTTTTAATTGATTTCAAATTTACATTTACTACACTCAGATTCATTCAACTTGTTATATTTATATACGATTATTATTCTGTTCATGGCTCGAATGCATTAACGGAATTTATGTCGATGGAACCGAGATAAAAACTTGAGGACTATAAATAGGAAATTTACTTACCATATAAATATTAACGCAAAATACACCAATATTGTTTATCCATTTATACCATGTAAAAAAGTTTGTATGACAATACTTTGACTCAATAAATCAGATACTTTAGTCTTTTCATTTTTTATTGTATTTTAATCAAACCACATAATATGCTTTATATTATAAGGGAAGTCCATGAGAGTTTCCATAAAATTGAAAGCATGCAATTGATTAAATATTAATTTATTAATACTAACGATAGTTAATCGATTTGGATCAATATTAATTTTCTACTGCCACTTGAAAACTTTGCTTCGCATTTATCTTAGCTTCGCGATAGTCATTCTTAGTTTAATATTTTCGTCCGACTAACATAAAAATTCTATTGCACGGTTTTTAAGCTTTCTATACGTTACCCAAGCGTTATAATTAATGTATTTGGGAAGAAAAATTGTGTGAAGAGATCACCCTTTTAACCCTTTATAGGGCAAATTACAAATTATGAAAATCTAATTTAGATGATATTTTAAATATTTATTAACCATATATAAAAAAATATTATAAAAAATTAAAATATGGTTTTTTGTAATAAAAACATCAATATTTCCATTTGTGTATTACATTGACTAATTTATATATTTTTTAAGTCAACTGTGCAACATTGAAGTTGAAGATTTTTCCATTAAGACGTGACGATAAAATGTTGCTAAGACAACAACAGACTGATAATTTATGGGATTTTTTTATAAATGTATGTTTATTTGTATATAAAATGATTAAAAAAATAGTTTTCTCTAAAAATCGCAAACAGCCTTTAAAATTCAGGTCCAAATGCAATACGGTGCTCCAAAGCTGTTAGTTGCGCGTAGAAATGGCCAATTGTTAATTTAAAGACTCGCGGATAAAGACATTGATTTTTAGGGAACAAGGCAAACTTCCCGCCATTTGATATATTGTATGATGAAATAATATTATTGACAATGCATTGAGATACTAATATTGGTGGTATTGGATATTTTAACCTTAATGCGAGTGGTTAATATATTAAGCAATTTCGGCCTTTGCCCTATAAAGGGTTAAAATATTACAGACATTATATTGAACATATTTATGGTTTAATTATCACTGATTTTCGCATACCCTATCAGTAAATATTCCAGCTTGCTAAATACACCTTGACAATACAGATGTACCAAGGGCGTGCTAAGTACTTTTATTGAAAAAATTGCATGAAGCATACCTACTCTCTTTATGTTAATTATGAGCGTCTTCTGGATATTAAGTATGCTTGAAATAATTAATATAAAACGATAAGTGATGTCTTTTTCAAATTTACGATTTTAATAATACACACGATACGTTAAGTCACGGGTCTACAACCTGGCCCATAGCGCCCACTAGTGGGCAATAAAGGCTTCCGTGGTGGGTGGTGGATGATTTTTGCTTTTACCCAAAATTTTTCACTGATATACTGAATTGAAATTTTACGATAAAAAAAAAAGTGGGCAGTAGGCATGAAAAGGTTGACGACCCCTGCATTAGGTTAATATAATAATATAAGTTCATCTTATTTTTGTGTAATATTTTATGTAATTTTTATTAATTTGTCAAATGCATGGCGCATTGGCGCTTGCTGTAATGCCATGTATTTTATATAGTTTTTTTCCAATAAATAAAAATAAATAAACAACAACAGGTAGATTTAGTTTTTGAGATATAAAGATTCTATGTTAATTTAGTCTTTCTTACTTAAAGCGTAACAATATGACCGGTTTTTTAAAGATTTTGAGTACGTTCAACTCACAAAAGTTGAATAATTAAAAATATATATAGATATAGTGAATGTAAGACTACTTTTATAGCCACATAAAAAAGAAAGTTAATAAAGTATTCATTAATTAAGATTAAATATTCCCCACATATTTAAAATAGCATGTCATTAATTGATACTTGACAAAAATCAAGGAAAGCGGGAGCTAAATGCAGTGGTCTCCAAACAGAGGCTTATACGCCAACATTATTTAAAAAAATCACACATTCACACTTTTTACAAGTTTAACATAAAAATAGCTTTATTACATAAAATGAAAAATGGAATTTATAGAATAACTATTAAATTAATATACATACCTTATTTTTAAACATAATTAGTTTTAATTATTAAAAATAACCACATCTATCGCACGAATATTGAATGCAAGAGGTGTACTTGATTGTTTATTGGAACAAAGTATATCAAATCTTGGTAGTAATGTGGAGAGTACCATCCGTATAGAGAAAAACCTCTACTGCTAACCTGACTCAATATTTGGTTTTAATTTTAATTATGTTCCTATGGTATCCGACTTAGTTACACTGCCAAATTAGTACAACCTGTTATAATAATTTGATAAAGCAATGCAAAGCAAAGTATGGTTGTAATACTTGGTTGGTATTGAATCACGGGGGAATTTTTGTCGTTTAATTAAATGAACGGAATATTTTATTACATATATATAATATTTCTACATCACACAAATTGAATGTTGGTCTTTTTTACGACCAACATTTGTGAATTATTGAAGGAATAAACGCATCTTCTTACTCCCTTTTGTATAATTATTTCTTCGGGTTGAGATGCTCAGTAAATTATTCTACGATTGATACTTTAAAGCGCCACTGAGTGTTGATATAATCAGTAGCCAATCGTCCTTGATCAAGAAAATGTGTAGACGACCAAATCAACAGGTGTTGGAATCACTTGGACAGACTATCCACGCGTCTACTTTCAAATCACGTACAGCTTCATTAAAAGTCATGTCTCAGATAGAAATGATATTCTTGCAGAGCGTCATAAAAAATCTTACACAAGAATTTTTGCACAGCTGAGTTGTGTATTTATTTAGCATAAAAGTAAAAAGCGAAAGCAAAGAATTTATTTTAAAGTAGTTATTTTGAAAGTGAAACTCTTTCTGATTTATATAAAAGCTCTGTTATAATAAAAACCATATATATTTGAATAAAGATTGAGAAGACCTCACTGTCCAGCTCTATTATAGAAGAGTGAGACAAGCTTGGAAATACGTTACAAAATATTAGACGTAAATTTCGTCCATTGACGATATTAATTTCGATTCGATAACATTTTTCAGCTTTCTGTTTGTATGAATGAGTTTGGACCAGGGCTGTGGAGTCGGAGTCGGAGTCGTCGCGGCGTTTTGGCCGGAGTCGTACTCGGAGTCGGAAATTTTGAAAAGTTTGAACTTTTTATTTTTGCATTTAATATGTCAAATTTAGCTTTGGGCCGCATTGATAGGGTTGATATTTAATTGAATTCACATAACTAAGAAATTTAGGAGAAAAAAGTGACGATATTAACCTTTTTTTAGTCGGAGTCGTGGTTTTGGTGGGACTTTTTTTCACCGACTCCACAGCCCTGGCTTGGACACATGTATTGCGGTGAACAAAGATCGCTCGTGATACGTTCAGAGCGACCTGCAATGTTGGGCCTTATCAAGTTTTATTTCTAGCATCATGAACCATTATAGATTGTGATTACAATAATTTTGAAATGGAATTCGTTGGATTATGTTTATTTGATTTTATGATAGGCTTTGGTTTATTATAGCAGAATTATCACACATTCCATTTTATATAGAACTAAGCAGGGTAAGATAATGAAAGATAAGTTGAAAACGAGGATCTGTATATTTTATATTTTTCACGGAATTCAGAGAAAACTCAACTTCTATTCACCATTGAATATCCATTTGAGATTCTTGCTAATTAAAATTACTGATTATTTTTGCACGCCGTGTGGGCTCAATGATTGATTGCAATAGACTTTTCCACTTCCAATATTTTCTTTCACTGCTAGGATGTAAAGTAAAAAGAAATTGTTTAATATAAAATAAAAAAAAATTCAAAAGCTTACGAGCTTATTTAAACATTTTCTCGTCGTTTGATTGTTATAAAAATACGAGATAGTAAATTATATCAATTTAGCGGTACCTGTATAAAGATAAGCTAGACGCCTTAATAATATATTGCTACGATGGACTATAATCATGGACTTGGCAATGAAATGTCCCTATAATTACTTCAAATATATTTTTTTTTGCGTGTGCTTGGCATTAATATTACCCGCAACGAGCGATGCGTCGTATGGAAAACTTTACCTTGACAGATACGTAGAGCACGCTTTAGCAAATTGCATTTTGCGCATAATGTGACATGACTTCTTTATTTCATACGGCATGGAAAAACTGTAAGGTCTGCCGTACAAGTAGGCAGCATTGATGAAAAGAGGTGAATGTGCCTAAAGCAGTTTTCTCTTTGGCACTTTAATATTTATGCTTAAACGATGATAAAAATATTTATCACTACACTTAGTTCAGTTGCAATTCAAAGTTTCTATGTATTTTATTTTTTGAATTGATATTTACTTGGTCGAGCTCGGAACGTCGATTATAACGCGGAACAAAAGCTATGATTTCTTTGTAAAACTAAGATATATATTAAATTAAGTATTTCGACTGAGGGTGCTTGATAGAATTTCAATATCAAATTAGAATTTTTTGAATTTTGTACTTTTCCATGAGTTTTGTCGCTAACGACCCGGGTTTCGCCTTTCGGCATCTTCAGGCATTCCAAGTGCACGGATGTACTTGAACTGGCGCGTAGTAAACAGTTTGTATCGTTTATATACAAAAATATAAGTAGGTCACTAAGTTAAAAGGTTATTAAAATTTAAATTAGCGAAATTTGAATGAATACAAGTTTCCATGATTTAAGTGGGTTTGTTATAATTACGGGGATTTTTGAAAATATTAATGACCAGATGATAACATAAGAATATTTAAAATAAATCTAGGGTCCTATCCGTCGTCTCGTTAATGAGATGATTGATTTTAAGCCTTTATTATTATACATTAAACTTTATTATTATATTAATTTACATTTTAATAACCTTTTAACTTAGTGACCTACTTATATTTTTGTATATAAACGATACAAACTGTTTACTACGCGCCAGTTCAAGTACATCCGTGCACTTGGAATGCCTGAAGATGCCGAAAGGCGAAACCCGGGTCGTTAGCGACAAAACTCATGGAAAAGTACAAAATTCAAAAAATTCTAATTTAAGATATATATAGTTGAAAGCTATGTCAGCTATATATAACAACAATAGTTAAGTTTAAAACTCTTTATTTCATACGGTATGGAAAAAGATATTTAGGACAATTAATCGATACCATTGGTTAAATTTTCTCTTTGGAACTTTCAGATTTATCTCTAAATGACGATAAAAATACCCTTCATATTTTTAAGTACTAACTAAAACAATAAGAGTCACCGTGTAAAACCTTTACCTTATATGATATGAAAAAACTGTAAGTGTTACACAATTAAATAGCATTGATGAAAAGGGTGAACGTGACAAAAGAAGTTTTCTTTTCGGCACTTTATCTTAATAAAACCAATATGGGATATGTTCAAAAAATGTGTCATAATTTTTCAATTTAATGCCATTTCACCAAGTATTATACACCTTAAAAGTGATTATTAAACTTTTAAAGTGATTGTTAAACAAGTAACATTTTTTTATTTATTTGGCTGAAAATATGTGATATCAAATTAAAAAATGTATAGCAGAATATTTTTGATTTAAAAATCATTCATATTATATATGAGAATGTTTGTGAATAAAAAAATTAAAGAAAAATAACGTTTTTGATGATATTTAAAAACATTTTGTTGTAGTAAATTGCTTAAATATATCGTGAATACATAATTATCACCCGAAATTTTATGAAAAAAGTATTCCTCTCAGCAAAAAAACTCAACTATTTTTTATATGGCAAATGAAGAAAAATGCATATAAAAGATAATGACCGCACAAGCTCATTAGAAAGAAATACAGGTAATATTGCATACCAATAAAATCTCAAATACCTTCCGTAAAATTGCAGGCGCATTCTTTGAAAAAGTTTCAAAAAAATGCCGCCGACGTGTCGTTCAATTAATGAGGTTGTTAATCTGAATAAACGGTTTGGCACCAACAAAAAAACCTTCCGTTGGTGGTCTTCATCTTTTTTTGCATCAAACTATTAATGACTTAACAAAGTATATTGACTAATTGGTCTAACAGGAGTCTCGATGTGTGCAGATTACTAAGATGCAGCCATTAGTCTCGAAAACGGAACTTTTATTGCGGTTCCTGCATTATAAGCCAGAATAAAATTAGTTTATGTAGTCGTTATGTCTAAACAAGCTGTATAAGGAATTAATGGTTTATTCAATGTTTCAATTAAAAAATTAGCATCTTTCTAACGATGTTTTTGATTACAGAATGTATTAATTTGCTTAAATGGCAAAAGAAAGATTTCAATTGTCATTGTTTGGAAATACGACTATTCTTGAAAGTTCCTGACATGATTGTTGATTTGATTGTAACTGTAAAATAAAGTTTATCTTAGTTTCATTAATTAAACAATAAAAATATATCACTTAAATTGAAGGAAATTTTTGTTTCTTTTTTAACAAACTTCCATCCCGCTTGGATTTTTAAATGATAAATTAAAAACTATCGAAGATAAAGCCAGGTTAGTAAAATGCATTGCGATAAAGTAAAGACAGCTAATTTTTATTAAATTTTAGATATCAGTTTCCCAACATTTTATGCTATTTTTTTTAATCTGTCTACACAGTTTCAAATATTGAAACACTAAATATTTTAAAAAGATGCCCATTTCATTTTTAAGATGGTCATTTTTAAATGGTATTTTGAAAATACTTGGTAGAAAGGCTTTATATTAAAAAATATTAAAACATGTTTTATACTTATTCCACAATTTCAGGACCAGTTTCAATCGCCGCGAGAACTTTCAACTGAAGATGTCCAGTTTATTTAGAAAATCATTTAACGAGTTTACATGGCTATGGTTGTTGTAAAGTGTTGACTTGGTGAAATTTAGATACCAACATAAACTGAAATGATAGCTTTGAAGTATAATTCTCATAAGCAACACAGTCTTACAGAATATATAAATTAAAAATTGTGATTTTTTATATTGCAGTAGTTGAATTGTAGATAATGCAACATTTTTCTAAACGCTTTTATCATGGCGGCTATAAAACAGAAAGAAATATTCCAGAAAACAACAAGTATGTATATTTATTTCACTCTCATTATTTTACATGTTTTGAATGAGGTGTTACACAGTCTACTGGTGCTGTAAAGACTTAAATAGCTTCCTCTCGGAGCCTTATAAGCATTCGTTCTGAATATTAACTTAACTTTTAATCTCATTATCTTTGTTCTCACTGACTTGATTGCAGATAACACTCTCTGAGACATTTTGTACGTGACAATTTAATAAAGTATCCAACCCACCATGGACACAATAAAAAGACTGTAAAATTCTTTAATAGTCGGTTATGGCAAATAATTCTTTTACTACTTTTTAATATGCACATTTGTCATTTCTACACATTTCATATGAAGCGTGGGAAACTGTGTTTCTCGATAGTAAAAATGTGGGCGTTTGATCCTAGTCTACATAAATTGATAGATTCAATATTGAATTGGTGGGACTTCAAAATGACGTATCATTAATTGGTATATCCTAGGTAATTATTTCAACTAAAAAAAATCATTTAAGAATCATCAAAATGATGATATAATGAAGAACAGGAACAGTATGAGATCATTATTGTCTATGTTAAAAAAACACAATAAATATCATATAGTGAAAATTCAATTGATTTATTTGATTTCTTAATAAATCTTGTAATGAATGACAGTTTTAAGGGATGAGTTTGAACAATTGAGCACCACAAACTATTTTTACTCCAAATATAATCAATGTTTTTTTGAATCTCTGTTTTTTTTTTTGGATATCAATTTGACGGAGCATCAAGTTCTAAGGCGCGTTAGCCCAAAGTTCTTCCAGTATCCTTCGTCTCTAAATGTTTTAACTCTTGAATTTTATTTGTTGACATTCCCATCCCATCGCTATCAACACGAGGGCGCGATCGCTACAGTTGAGAAGTCAGTTTAATATTGCGTCTCTACCTAGAGAGGGTCATCGAGAAGAATAGCTCTCGGTCTATATCGATTCTCTGAGCCGTCTTGTGATAATTCTGCAAGCAAGAGATTGTTAGGTTATCGTGAAGGCACACAGCCTTTTGAAACTTTTTACAGGTTTCACGAACGAATTCGCGAATGGTGGGCACAATTAAATCTCTGTGTAACAGCGATCCACGCACGAACCATGGAGCATCACATACTTGCCTCAATGACTTATTCTGAACAACCTGGATAGTCTTCAGATGCTTTTGGTGAGAAAACTCATGTCTGAATCTTTGGTAGAGAAGTGATCGGTCCGTACATATCAGATGTGTTCTAATATTAATAACAAGTAACAGCTTAATATATACTCCATGATTATAATGAAATCGGGTCAGTATTGAAATCTACATGTTTCATTTAATATGTTTTGTGTTTCGTAACAATGGACTATTTTTTATGTATAAATAAGCTTATAAGAAAAAACACGTTTTTAAAATGAATCATAATATAATAAGGATGATATTTTGTTGATGAATTCATGTCGATAAAGATTATAAAAAGAAAAATCGTTTGTCACGAGCTTGCAAGAAATTTCAATTACTTTATTCATTGTAAATGTTGTTTATGACTGATATGTGTTTATTTGGTATACAAACCGATGTAAAATATGTAAATTTATTTTATTAGTTGTTCGTTAGGATTAAAAAAAACTATAAGACGTCACACAATTTAACAGTGTCAAAATGAATTTGATACGGTCAATCTCAATAGCGATAAATCGAAACACATCATTGCACTTATGGCTGGAATTTTCAATAAATTATATATTTGGTCATCTTCGTTCACACGCAGACGAAGAGGAGAGAAACACCACAAGGAATAAGGATAGTATCACGTCTTCGGAACATTCATCAACAAACCGTTTGCTTAGGTTTATTTAATTATTTACTTCAAGACAACACAAGAAAATTATTAATAAAAAGAGTACCGAACAAATCTGTGGCGACAAAAATAGGGACAAACAAAAATGGTCAATGCTGGCAGCATGGAACAAATGAACTTTTTATTTGAATGTGGCTCCTTCGCCGCTCAATTCCTGTTTTAAGTGAGGGTAAGAATAGAAAGATCCGTGTGGAGGGCTCAACTTCTTTGGCTGTCATTGATTTTGTTGATCATTTGCCTAAAAAATCCTTTTGAAAAAACCAATCTACCGACTAGCTTACCACTTCCTTTCACTTACGCGGATCATAGTCTTATCCTCTCTATCCTTACTCTCATCGAACTGAAGAGAGGTGAGAAAAAAATGCTTCGATACCTCTATAAAAACGTCATATGCTCCTCATCGGGAGTGGACACAATTTTTTAAAATGACACTTATGAGAGGGCATTAATTAATTATGTGCATTAATTATTTCGACCAAAAGTCGACTTCAGGATTGGAAAATTATTGTTTGCCAAATAAATATATTTACATACTATGTAGATATTAAAGAAAGTCCAAGTTTACAAATATAGTGAGAGCACATATTCAACGAAAGAAAACCCATTTATTGGTCAAACAAAATTAATCATAAATATTAAGAGGGATACCTAAATTATATGACAGTCACTTTTTTCACTATATATTCCATACTTGAAATAAATAAAATATATTTGGGTGAACAAGTTGGTTCTCCCACCACCCTTCCATTATGTGTGTGCAGCCGTTTTTCACAGCCGCCTTCCAAAACGCTATACGTTCAAGAAAAGAAACGAATTTACTCATCACTTACTTGGCCCAATATAGAGCTGCACAGAACTGATCTTTTAACCATGCACTAAGGTGCTTAAAGAGAAGAGAAATAGAAAGGAAAAAAAAAGAAAATGTGACTTGCTCAGCCACTTTGTTAGAGTGATATTAAGTATCTTATGTATCTGTATACTGAGAATCCGTGGAGTTTAATCTACTTCGCGTTGAATCTGAAGAGGATTCAAGATTATCCCGTTCCCCATATGATGTTGCAAATTTATCGAAAGCCTCAAAATTGGCCTTGATTGAGATCAAGTTAGCGCGCCATATTAGGCCCGTATGAGGACGGACCGCAGCAAACAGCTCAGCTCGTTCAGCATTCATCTCGGGGTAGTCCCACAGTACGTGATTAGCGTCCTGGTAGTCGTGTCCACAAGTGCAATCCGGTCTTACGACCAACTTGCCCAACCCAAATAGTTTGCCGTTGAACATAAATAAAATATAGTACAACGATTTATGTAATTGGTGTAAGTATAAGAGCAGTTGATAGGTTTTTATAATGCATATTAATATTTTATTTTTTTAAGCTAACGTCATGAACTGAAAATATTTTTATTGATGACGAATCGCTGGGACTTCGATAGTGGATAAAGCGCATAGCGCATGCGCCTCACGACCGCCGCAAAGTGTTTTTTGAGAGACAGACAACATGATATTTTGAACGGCAAGCCATTCATAAATAAAATCATTGCTATTATAGAATCCATTCAGGAGGGTCGGCAATTGTTTATTCACAATGCGTCTCTCTTAAATGGCATCCACGCAGAGTCGAGACTTAGAGTAGTATCTCACAGCACTGCATACAGACTTACAAATCTTGTAAACACCCGCTTTTTAATAATTGAAAATTCTCAACATAGGCAAAAAAATTTTGACTTTAACATGAATAGACCATGGAAAAGCTTACATCTCTACAAAAATTAGTATTTAGATTTAATGATTCATAAATGTGTCAATTTTATTATGTAAATATCAGGGCCCTGTGACGGATAAGGACTCGACTTATCCGAGGCCAAAATGAGACTTCCCCCATTCTTGAGAATGTTAAATTGAATGTCCCTGATATTTTTTTGAGGAATCGTGAACATGAGTTGTTTGTTCTTCCAAGGAGTAGAACCAGTCTGCCAATGGGGATGCCACTGGGAAGAGCTTTAGTGATTTTTAACGAATTTGCTTCGGATGTCGACATATTTCATATGGACGTGAGTGAGTTCAGACGAATACTGTTTTTTGTATGTATGTATGTTTATGATTTTGTCGGAACTCACTCGGTGGACTGCTTTGAAAATTTCTTATGTGATTTTATTAATTTTTCCTCTCTGTTCTTATGACTACAATGTTTTCATCTTGTTTTTAATTAATTTGTGATTTTTATTATGTATTTACAGGCATGTATGTATATATATTTAAATAAATGTATTTAAATTTGTTAAATGCATGTCGCAATGGCGTCAGCTGTAATGCCATGATTTGTATTTTCTTAAATAAATAAGCGCAAGAGGCACGCGCTTTGGGACTCCAAGTCTTGGGGGACTCAAAAAAAAACTCTGAAAACGGATGAATATTTTTAAAATATATTATGATATCTCACTAAAAAGTGCATTTTCAATGGTAGTAGTATTGAATGACCATCGGGTCATAAATCATATACTACGGTGTGCGGATGTGCTAGGTTCACATTCTGGTGAACTACGTGGAACACCTACATTTTTCAAGCTATACTCTTGCTATCACATACGATAAAAAAAAGAAATTGTACATTTTAATGAGACGACCCAAAATGAGCCCCTAAGACCTACTAAAATATTAATCCACCACTGTTAGGCCCTGTTTCACTCATATCAAGCATTTTCTTCTTTAAGTTAAGTTTATAAAACAATAGGGAAGATTTTTAACATACAGCTTTGTGGGAAATAAATTGGTATATATAAAGCTTGAAGGCAAATGCCGATCTGGACGGCTTTTTACAAGGAATTTAAATATTGTGAAAATTTGTATGTTTTAAAGACTTTAAGTTCTAGAAGATGGAGAGAAATTGATCAGGATGATCAGATGGAAAATTATTGTTTGGGCCAAGACATGATCTGGAATATACAGTAAGAAGAAAGGGTACCTTTTCATTTATTAGGTACGTATAAAAATCTGGCTTGCGTACTTTATTCACTTATTCAATTTGAATCAAAACATGAAATACCTAAATGGTAATATTATGACTCTTACATTGTTTTTCCCAAAAGATAACATTCAAGATAAAGGCTTCGAAATATATTACATATTCACTAAAAACGCACGTTTCGGGACAGCTTTAAGGCTGTTGAAAACTCAATGTCTATCTTTTAAGCTTTTTTTTGACGTTTTGTACATTATTCTGAAGAAAATCGCAGTGGGAACAGAATTCTTTTAGAATATAGCCAGGTTTTGTCGGTTTTTGACGACATAAAGACAATCGTATGAATTATTTACGAAAAATACAATTTTCAAAATAGCGCCTCGATTTTTTACGTCCATGGTCCCTTTAAAGAGGCTATTTATTTTGATTTATTGGCGTATTAGTTTAAAGAATTTTGTCGTGTTTTTTAGACCTCACAAGCCGTTTTCACAAAGTTTGCTTAACAGTTTCTTATATCACACAGACAACGCCATGACTTGGTTACACTGAAAGCGAATTATATAGTGAATTATTAGAACCTTGCAAAACTTTTTGCAGAAGCATTTTGCCTAGATACATAATTTATTGTAACCATGCTTAGTCAAATTGCTGCTGAAACACTCACGGCAATCATGAAAAGCGGTAATAGTACCTACAATGATTCTATTAAATCGTTTGTAGGATTAAACTATTTTAAACATATGCATATGAATTTGAAATATTACTGCTCATTATATGGAGAATTTTGACTCATAATGTAACTTTAGAGCATAAGGTGTTTCAATGGAATTAGTTTATATCAGTTGCTCAATTTCTTTCTTTATATAGTGTAAAAGAAGAAGTGTGCGTCATAGAAATAACGTTTGTAGTTAAGTAGTTTTATCTACCTACACCCCCATTTCAGCTACGTTAACCTAGCCATCCCGAACAGTATAGATTTTGTCCCAACAGCTACTTTACCTTAAATATCTATCTAAATACTAGTGATACGACGTCTTAACTTTTGGTATTCTTAAATCATAATTTTGTACACCTTTTGCAGAAAAAAAATATGATATTTATTGGCTAGTTGCGCCGTAATCGATTAAAAAAGAGAAGAAGTCGGAATTTTTCAGTCTCATTGTCGATGTTAACAATTACTGGGAAGCGCTAACATAAAATTTCACGCCCATAAGCGATAAGAGAACGTAACCATAGTGAGTCATAGATGACATGGATGGAGTGTTTCATATCTGACAACAATAAAAGGCGATAAGCGATAAGATAAGAGATAAGGTAATGTGACTTCATGCACGGTTATTGGCTTGTTAGTCCGCCATAGCCGTTGGAGTGGAAACGTCGTCGTTTTCATGCGCGACTTAAATATGAATAATTATAGGAAACATAGGGATTTTTATATGATTTTTTTTTCAGAAAGATGTATAAATATACGTCAAAGCATAATCAATCATTTTTTTATTGCAGTCAATGCCAATAAGGCCAAAACACTGGGGTCTTTTTTTACCCCCCTTCGGCCTGAGAGTCATTTTTCAAGGATAGTCCTACGAAGGTTAAAGGGTGTTGAGAAAAATATGAAAAAATCACAGACATTCCTTTGAATACAAAAACATAGGTAAATTAATAAATCGATGTATTAAATAAAGTTGAGCAATCGGTGCAACAGATCAGACTCAAACACATAAACAAAAAGTAACAAAACGATCTTAGAACATTTAAAGTAACTAAGATTATCCCACGCATTATTCTACTATAAATGATCCATCATCAGAATTAACATCTGAAATCTAAAGCAACCTTTGCACTTTACCTTAAATTAATATAAAAATGAACATTCATTGAAAGTAAAACAATCTAATCAATTTAAGATATTCCTATGTCTTTATCTGGTAATTAGTATTTGCGATACAATTATTCAAAAATCCCAATAATTATAACAAGCTCACTAAATTCATTGAAACTCGTTTATATAAAATTCGCCAATTTACATTTCAATAGTAATTTAACTTAGTGATCTACTTCTATGTTTGTATATAAACGATACGAACTGTTTACTACGCGTAAGTTCAAGTATAACCGTGCACTTGAAATGCCTGAAGTTGTCGATAGGCAAAACCCGGGACGTTAGCCACAAAACTCATAGAAAAGTACAAAATTCAAACAATTCAAATTTAAAACAATCTACATTTGATTTTTTTACTGAAAACTTTTGAAGTTGGTCGCATAATTCAAAAAGCAATATAATTATTTGACAAGTGATTATTTTATTGCATCGTTACTTTTATTGGTATATAAAGCTTTTATTTGAATCGATCCTTCCTAGAATATAATGACACTGTTTATCCTTAACCATTCCTTGCCTCGTGCCAATGATATGTTTTATAATGAGAGCACGTCAAGCGATAGACGCGGTACGTGGAAGCCTGGAGACGCTCAGAGTGGAGACTTTGTCTAAAAGGTGCGCAAGATGCGGGCACACCATTAATTAGTAATCCAGGTGGTTACACAAATACAGATGTACATCGCCGTGCGTCTGCGGGGTGAAGACTATCCGACGAATGCCGTAGTGTCCCATTGTCCGTAGTAATTTAATATAAAAGATGTTTCCATTAATAAGCTGCTTTGAAATAATCGTAAATAATAAGTTTTTTTTTTTTAAATTTAAGTGTTGTACCTGCTAAGCCATGGTTAGTACATGACTTCAGCATCCATTATTAGAGATGATCAACAATATTAAGACCGGTTTCGCTCATCGCGAGCATTATCAACTGATAATAGAAACAAAAATTCAGCGTTATTTATGCAAAAGTATAATAAAATGACAAACCATTAGTGATACAAATATGAAAATAATTCAAATTAAAATAAAACAAAATTAGCATTATTAATCAAGTAGACTATATATAACATCTTGAAGACCTCTTACCAATAGAAGCTACTGAATTAAAAACCAACGAAGTAAAATGACCATTAGCAATATAAAATACAACAGGTAATGTGCATTAACAAATGGGGATTTTTTAATAATAATGTTATGCTCATGAAAAAATGCTCTCACAGTCCAACGGTCATGAGGGTTGTGACTGATAATGCTCGCGATGAGCGAAACCGGTCCTGATCTGAATAGATCTAATGTAGGATAAATACTAAAAATGTTCTATTATATTTATTCAAATCAGTAATTATATATATATTGACTTGTTGATGAAACGAAATTGGTTGTTCTTTTCAACATCACTCCGTTAAGTATTCACATATTTACCTTTGTATTAATACTGGATACATACATATATGTGTAACTTGGCCGTCGGCAGAAGTCTGAATTAAAAAGTCACATTACGACTTTTTTGTATCAGAATACTTATGAATTATCTTGCATGTTTTTTTTTACGAATAATATAACTTTAAAAACGATATATACAAGAAAATTCTTAATTAGTATACGTTATAATATTAAATAATGTTATATAATTCAAATGTGTATTTTTAGAAATAAAAAAATAATTTATGAATAACTCCACTCACGCCTGCTTACATGGAATAAAGCCGATATAAAAAGTTCTTTGCGGCCAAAGGGATGATCCCGCCGGCATGCGGGACAATAAGAACTTTAATATATCAGCATATAAAAAGGCAAAAACAAAGTCGTGAGGAAGTCTTCTTATTTATACATAGTCCACTCACCTAGATACCCGCTGCCCGAGACTCGTTATTGAAAATCATTAAGTCAATTTATATCGAGTTTAAATATTGGACAACATATAAATAATGTGCTATTTATGGAAATTGCATGCAATGTTTCCTTATTTTTTACGATTATTAGATAATGATACCTGAAAAAACGTTTCACGATTATTTTTATCAGTTGTTTGTTGTGGAAATTATTGTTTTGCGAAGTTTTCGAAATTTTTACTAATAAAGGATTTTTCTATATCTATTTAAGTTCTAAGGCACGTTAACGTCAAAGTTTTTTTCAATTCAAGTTGAATTTATTCGTATCGCTTCTGACAGGAGGGCGCGATCACTGTAGTGGTGTGCAATCCCTAGTGAAGCCAGTTCAAGAGGTCAGCTTAACTATGGAGGGTCATCGATCAGAATGGCTCTCGATCTATAACAATTGTAAAGTTCCTTCAAGCCATAATAAAATGCCACCTGTATACTATTGTTTACTAAAATCAATTGAGGTAAGAAAAGGGGATTAGCATATTTTGAAAACAGCATAATTAATATGGGTATTATTATAAATATGCTCTGAATAGTGATTTTTGCCAATTATTAGAGAACAAAAATTGTAGGCACATTTTTATTTAATACCTACATATGTCTCATTATAGAATTTCTAAATTTTTGTGACGTTTTTATTTAAATAATCATCCTTTTTCATGTTGTGTAATGGTAATTCATGTGACTGACTACATACATAATTTCACAATTTCTATAAAGTTTTCACTCTTTGCGAGCATTTTAAACATACATACTTTGTATGATTTACGTGGTTCCAAATTTTACTAAAAAAACTAATACTTATAGCTAGAAATTAGCCGAATACTTAACTGCTTGGATGAAAAAATATTGCAGTGTATCTGCTTTTTAGAAATACATAGAATAAGATCAAGACACAAAAAATATATTGTTACTATGAAGTGCAAAGTTAACCTGATTCATAAACAAAAAAAATTGACGTACTTAAAAAACAAATGAACACAATAAAAAAGAAAGAATGTTTAAAAAAAAATGAATTAATATCATTTTACAATATTACTATTCAATACGTCACTGTAGACTAACATCCAATGCGGACTGAATTTTAAAGCAGCTTTATTAATCTGATTAAAAAATGTATGGGCAGTCACTTTGCAGCAGTGGGTGATAGACGCCAAGTGTTTGATTTTAGTATGGATCCCATACCACCCTTACTACGTGATAGTAATAGGAAATCTCACATCATGTCTGGCAGACGTCTGCAGTAATTGATGAAAACATACACATGGCGGTCTTGTTCCCAATTTAATAAATGATGTTATCACTTTTAAGGTGTTCACTGTCAATACTTGGTGGAAAGGCATAAATGCCCAATAAAACAGTGATATTTATACAAAAGTTAAGTATGAAAAACAAGGTATGCCAACAATTGGTAAAACAACTAAGCAAATGAATTGATTTCCATCTAAATATGGTTGACAGACATGCAGATTTATTTATTTAATTAAATGCACTCATTTTCGGGCTTTTACTTTGTTATTGATAATTTATATTTAATTGATTTTTGATGTATTAGTTTGCATTGCTAAGAGGTCTTAAACATTTTATTTATAGTCTATTTTTCTTGTAATTTGCTTCAATGTATTCCTTATAAGTTGACAATTCTCGCCATGAGCGAAACCGGTCCTGATCAAATAAATTTTATGAGGAAAAAGTACTAAAAATGTATTATTATTTTTATTATAAATTATGTTATGTAAATTTATTGATATTTTTGAATTATTGCAATAGTTATCCATCGTGAGATTTCGCCTTTATATAATATTTGCGAAGGGGAAAAAAACACGAACATGCACGCTTTCATTTTACAAAAGCTCGGGCCACTATAAAATGACTTTAAATCGCTATGAAACTTAACCTTTCAGATGCCTGTGAAGAGACAAGTACGCACGATTTTCGCGCTGCCATTTTGGAGCGATTCTCTAAATAAAATATATTTTTTTCAATTTGAATACTAGCAATGTCATCTCTAGTATGTTTTAGTAATAAAAAGCATCGATTATCGAATATATCACTGGAAATAAAGAGATTTACACACAAAGGAGAAAGCGGGAATGTCGGGAGGCAAAATCAGGGTTCCCGTATTTTATTTTAATGTCATTCATCGACGTACGTTATTTCGCTACGTGGAAGGTGGCGTATCAAATATCTTTAATTATTGTTATTGAATTTTAGTCACTAAAAAGTGAATGTATACGGTGGGTAGTTTTATTTGATAATGCATGGATGCTGAGACATCCTTAACTTTTGCATAGATTTTTGCATATTTTCACTAAGTTAGCTAAGCAAGAAGTATTTTCTCTATCTATTATAATATTTTGTAAGTACATACATGTTAAACATCTAGTTACTTATTAATTCTATTTTGTAAACTTAATTAAAATTATGGGCCCTGTGCTGTTTACCTGGTGTTTCAGTCTGGGCTGGTGAACTCATTCTTTCAAGAGATTCGTCAATGTATGACATTTTTCAAAAATATTGAAGATTCCTAAGCATGTGCGCCAGTTATCTTGTTTACCTACATGTTAGCTATAAGAATAGATTTATCGGTTGCTTTGTGGAATTATCTTTGATAAATTATTGAATTGGCATCTGCGCTGAATTCCAAGATGAGGTGGGCGTTTGAAGAATTGCGATGATTGTCATAAATCAACATAATAAAAATTCAACGCTATCAAGTACAATGGACACTGTACTTAATATGCAGAAAAAAATTATGGTTTTGTCAAGAGACGCATATCTTATGCAAGCCGGATGACTGTACTTGGGGAAATTTTCCAGGATATAGAAAATTCTTTACAACTAATGGAATTTGATATTTAAAAAAAAATATTTCGCATTAAAGCGTAAGCACTAATACCAATGGGCCAAAGATTTTTAATAATGAAGTTTGGAAGATAAACTCAATGAGCTCAACAAAATATGACATACACCCATGTTGTTTTTGTTCCAAAATGTTTTTTTTCAATTGGAAAAAATATTTCATTACCAGGAATTGAACTCAGACCCACCTGATCGAAATCGAAAGACACTAGGCCACAGAGACTGACTGTTATAACAGAGCAATGTATTTTTAAGATTTTCAAATTTGCTGCTTAGTTTTATTATTTAGCTTTTTATAAGTTCTGAAAACTTTCTCTTGCAGAGTTAGCTGGTTTTTATATACAGAATTTTCTTATTTTTTGCATATCCAGACATTCTATAAATACTTATTCAAAAGAAAAAATACGTGCTACATTTATCTACACGGAAATATACGTTAGGACTTTTTAACATGCAAATATTTTTCCCGATTCAACAAAAACAAAATCTTCGATAAAAAATAATAAGCAGACATTTTGCCTGATTATACATCAAACAACCTTGACTTCATTCTGAATTTTTCAATAATGCAACAATTTTAATTTAATTTGTCTTCTTATGTAAAACTTCAATTAAAAAATCCCTCGCTAATGGTAGCTTGCATTGCGTATGTTGCCAAAAAAAATTATAGCAGTGTGTAATTTAAGATCGTTGTTTTATTCAGCGCCTTGCAATTATTCCAAACAGGTTCGCTCGGGTCCATCAACTCAAAACATTTAATATATGTAAATTTTCCTCGAACAATATTAAATCGAGAAAATTGTCGCGTAAAAGTGAAACGAAAAATGGAGCGAGACTTTGTAATACGTTAAGGCTTCTGGTTAAGCTCACCACACGTGTTATTACTTATTTCTCTGCTCTTTTACATATTGCTTATACTAAACAGTGAAAAATGTGGAGAGTGTCCACACTAACTTCTTGGCGTCATTAAATTTTATAATTTATCTTTACTTTTTTTACACTAAACATATTTTTTTACATTAAGATAAAAGTATAAAATATTTCATTCCTTAAGAGTTATAAATATATTTGATAGCTTTATCGGCTTAACACATTCGCCAGAAATATTATGTAGAGTCTTAGATCATAAAGTGCTACAAATACGTGACAGTGACGTAAACCTGACAAATCTATTTCTACATCGAAGAACTCTTGTGAAACTTAATAATTTGGTATTTTTTTTACTATGAGCGCTCCCAACTTGGAGTATATAGACTCCTCTCAGAGTTTATCTCAACGTGGTTTTTTCTACGAAATCAGTTTGTTACTCAGTTTCTCAACCTTTCTTTTTGATTGGGGGTTGAAAGGATATGAGGGCTACGACAGGACTTGTGAATGGCTAATCGCACTTACTAGGCACCGCTTTAGGGGAAAGGGATGGTGGAAAGAGATTTTTTTAACACAAACAACCATTGCATTCGAACAGATTCGATTTATCTTCTCGAATGCTGGGACTCGAACCCAGCCGGTCCACCACGGAAGCTAATGACGTTAACCACTGCATCACGTTCCGGGCAGTATTTTAACCTTATCATTATAACGTTCTACCAATAAAAATTAAGTGAATGTAAAGAAAATACGATTTAGAGTAATGAGAAATTATTACAATTTGTACATTCTTACTTTCCACCACAAAAAAGAGCCTTTATGGAAATGTGTATCACTGGTATAAACCGGTACAAAATACTTAATTTGAGATGATAACAAGAACGTATAAGTAAGTAATGATTAATACTAATTGATGCCAATAAATTAATTAAGCAATATAATTCAATATTTTTATGAACTGAAATGAATTTTAGAAATAAGAATCTAAAATTTAATAAAGGTATTCTTAAAGAATAGTTATCCTCAAAAACGAATGAGATACATAGATAGTTCGCAATGTAATGAGGTTGCACATTGTCGGTTCAAAATACCTCCATTTAAAGTGAACCGATACGCCTGTGGCAAAATAAAGCATATTGATCGCTTACTGATATTACCAGAAAATTACAATGTTTACTGGATTGAATGATCGAATTATGAAGACTTATGTTATCTCAATTTAACGCAATTTAGTTTAAGTGTGATATATTCCGTATGGAAATCGAGTGCGTTCTCCTTGTTCGGAATTTTCTTGATAAAACCTCCTCCATCCAATATGTTTACAATTATTCTAGTATTTCATCAAATATTTCGATTTTGAAATTTTCATACATTCTTAGAAATGTGTTCTTCTGTTTGATGGTCAGTTATATTGCAGAATTATTACAAATAAAATTTATTGACGTCGACACATCTGCTGTCATATGTAAGTGGTTACAATGTTTTTCAAACATTTCTTGCCATTGTGTATTTTAAGAAATCAAACATAGATCTTCCATAATTGCCAACTCACCAAAACCATTTTTTTTTATTATTCTTGGATTACAATAAGACGATTTTATCAGTTACCACTGAGGGTAAACATCGAAAAAAGTACAAATATTTATTAGAAAAAAAGGCGGAAAAAGAATGCTAGTTTTTTTATAATCCTTTCTTCAATTAAAGCATTTAAAGTGTAAAATAAACATATTGATACTGCATACAAATTTGCATTCGTTTTGATAGACGATTAAGGTTAAGTTAATTTGTCATAAATATTATATATCGTAGACTAGCGGGAGGGTAGGGTAATCTTAGCATACCAACTAGCGAGATAATTTCAGCACGCACTTACCGCAGAATACTAATGGATATTTAAGTGTTTTAACCGGTTTAATTTCTTTTTATTAATTACCTATATAAATAATCTTATTCTTAACTTATAATAATATTATAATTATAGGTCAGCATCTTTTATAAATAATATATGTATGTACAATGGTAAATGCCAACCACAAATGACATTGCTTTGACAAATATTATACTTCATACAAAGAAAAAAATTATTAGCATCGTTATATTGAACAGCTTATTTCATAGCAATTAACAGGTACTTATTTTTACTAAAGTACCACTTTTATGAATGACTTAAAACTGTACAGTTTCAGAAACATTTCTGAACAAAAATATAGAAGTACTACGAAATACTTTTTTCTGAATTTATTTTAAATGGAGAGTTAACATTTGTATAGTGCTAAAATTATGCAAAACAATAAAAGGAAAGAATTGTCAAAACTGAAGCTAAAATTATTGTTAATCTATTCCAACAACAAGTCGATCAAATATTATTTAAATAACTTATATTATAATTATTTTAACTACACCTTTATAAAATAAAAGGTTTCCTAAGCACATCACATAATAAATTTAAGCAGCATAATCTTATTTGTTTGTTTGTTTGTACTCTATGCTCTGCCATACGTTTCATCCGATTGCAATGAAGCGATTTGTTGTATAGACGCCCGGAAAGGTTCTTGCGTTCCCAAATCGTCCATCCGATTGCGATAAAGCTTTGTTGGTTTGTTGTGTGGACGCCCACAACAGTTTTTTAATTACAAATATATATTAAAATTAATGTTTTTTGTCATGTATGCGATCCAATACCGTTCATCCGTTTGCGATAAAACTTTGGTGATTTGTCGTGTGAAAGCCAACAAAGGTTTCTTAACTATCTATCTATGTACACATTTAAAAATGAATGTTTTTTGACCCGTATGAACACAATTAACACTATCTTTCTTTGAGTGGCATTGCAACGCTTGCTGGGTACCGGCTAGTAATATAATATAATCGATTAAAGTGCTTGCATTAAAAAGTCATAAAAACTGAACTTAATTCAATCGAATTTAATTAATTTTACATAAAGATCTAACAGCGTACAATTAAACTATGTTTTCTAACATTATTTATTGGAAGGACTTATAAATTCACAAATTATTCTTCCACAATCTCTAAGTAGTAAACATTCCAAGCTTAAAGTCAAAACAATACTCACGTAATTTAATACAAAGATTTGAAGATAAGTTATCATGTGATTCATTTTTATAAAACAGCTTTGCCATCGTTCGAAATTGAAACAACTACATCAATTGTTTGTCAAAATTAATGTTGATTAAACCAACTATCACATATATTAATGCGAGTAATTATCGTGGCGAAAACTTGAAATACTTATTTATGTGTGTCAAAAATAACGATGATAAAAATATTTAATACGGCACCCGTTTTTGATCTTGTTAATATTTAAATGGATCATTATCGCAGATTCGAAAAATCTTGTTTTCAGCTACCCACATTTATCTTATAAGCGAGAAAATTCGTCAGAAAATAATTGTATTCGATGCCCGAGGCAAAACACGGTGGCATGTTAGTTTGAATATAATACATACCGTCTACACGTTTTATTGACAAGACATTTTTGTATTTTTAACCCCACGATACGTTGGATATTACCTAAATAATAAAAATAATCACATTTTTTTATAAATTAACAGCCGGTACCCGACTAGCGTTGCAATGCCACTCAAAGAAAGAAAGTGTTTGTGTTTATTCAAGTGCTTTCGGATGCACAATATTTTAGACAAATAATTTCGATACATTTCACTAACATTAATCGGTATCGATGACATTTGCCGTTTGTCTTTTGACGATTGTCCATGGGTCCACACACATGCAACCTGCTGAAAACTATTTTTACTATGCCTTAACCAGGGCTGTGGAGTCAGAATCGGAGTCGTGGAGTCGGAGCTTTTTGGCCGGAGTCGGAGACGTCGCGGCATTCTGGAACTAGCAAGTTCGAACTTTTTATTTTTGCATTTAATATGTCAAATTTGACTTTTGGCCGCATTAATAGGGTTCTTATTTAATTGAATACACATAAATAGGAAAATTAAGGGAAAAAGTGACGATATTAACCTTTTATTAGTCGGAGTCGGAGTCGTATTTTTGGTCGAAGTCAGAGTCGGAGTCTGACTTTTTTTCGCTGACTCCACAGCCCTGCATATAACCTTTACGCAAGTGCAAGCAATAAGTTGACAAAGTTTTATCGCAATCGGATGAACGGTATGGCTACGCATAAAATACGAAAAAACAAACATTGATTTTTATATATAAGATAGATTCCACATTGAATTTATTGAGATCAGAACAGGTTTCGTTCTTCGCAAGTATTATTAACTGATAAGAAATAAAAAAAATACAATGTTATTTATACAAAATTTAAGCAAGACTTAAATACATAGTATGACAAACAATCGGTAATAAAAATGTTTATTTAAAATATCAATTCTTACGAAATGTTTTTAAAAAATGTTTCATGCAGACTTCTTATTTGATCAATTTAAAACTCACATTTCCCCGAAAATTAAATAAAAATTGTTATCGAACAAGTTAAGTATACAATTATGACATAAAATACATTTTGTAATAATCCGAACACTTACCATCCACACGTTGCAGTTTCTTTAAGCTTTATGCAAGCCATACAAAGATAATTTATATTATGATTGAGGTTTTCATGGTTTCCTTGATTTTGCATTCCCTTTTATTAATATTGGTGTTGATTTATATATTTAATGGTTAATTAAAACCAAATACGATTTTCTTATATGTATATAAAATTTGAAATAACTTTGATTTTTACAGGTATTCTGCTACAACACGTGTTTAGCTTCTTTCAGAAACACGTGACTTCTACAAAGCTACTGCCGAATCCATCGAAAGAATTTCTGTTTTTTATGTTTAGTTCGGAGAAATATAAGCGCAATAATATTATGTGCGGAAAATATAAATAAAATGTGCTTGAGATAATAAACAGACCATGAGCTTACAATTATACAGTACCATTGAATACTAGAACAGTATCTAAAGCTCCACATAAACCTGTATAAACAACAATACTACCTTAACACAAAGAGTTGACACTTAACACCTCACCAGATTCAAAAAAAATCATACGTGTGTGAAATAATCAAAGAATACAATAAAAATATTGATGAAATCTTCATCGACCTCATGTAATTGTTTTTTGTTATATCCATTTCAATGAAATTCTAAAACTCAGTTAATCCGATGTTAAATAAAACGAATGAAAATGCTGACTAAAAAAAGTTAAGGTATATTATTTATTTATTTATTTATTTATTGTAAAAAATGAAACAGAATACATGGCATTACAGCTGACGCCAATGCGCCATGCATTTGACAATTAATAAAAATAACACAAAAAGTATTACACAAAATTGAAAAAAATAAAATAAATATAGAATAACAAATGTATGGATCAGAACAGAAACATATTAATTACATAAAAAGAAAAAATATAAAAACAAAGAACCAAGCTCACTACCGAAGATGTCCACATCAACAGGCAGTGCATTCATCAGCCGAACAGCCCTTGTGACTGGCGACTCAAATGACCTACGTGACAAACAAGTTCTGACAAAGAACATTGATTGGCCTAGGCTACGACCACGTAGGTAGAAACTGGGAGCATGCAAGCTTAAAGTTTCAAGGATGACAGGGTTATCAACTCGGCCCCGAAGAAGAAGAGTAAAATTTTTCAACATTGAAATCGATCTGCGAGCTTCAAGAGAGTGAAACGAAAGCATTCCCAAAAGAAACTTGGTTGGATAATATTCCATTAAAGAATTATCAAAAGGAAATAGATTGAATTTTTTGAAATAATAATAACGCAGAAATTTTTTATGAACTCGCTCCAGTTGCGAAATATATTTATTTTCATATGGACCCCAAATAATAGATCCATATTCAAGCTTGCTTAAAACTAAGGAAATATACAGAGTACGAAACACAGTAGGATTTTTAAATGGCTTAGCGAAAAAACTCATGGAAAAGTACAAAATTCAAAAAATTCTAACTCAAAATTTTTTTTACATACTGGCTTTTAATTTTATGTTTTGACTTTACTCTTTGAGTTCTTGTGGATTATTATAAAATGTGGAATCAAAATGATTAAATCTGAAGAATATTACTGAGTATTGTATGAGTTCTGAAAGAAGAATTTGTTTTTTAATATCAGTCTATAGTAAAATTATTCTTTTTATTTTAAACAAATAATAAACTTATGTGACTGTCTCTATCTGTGTAATATTATTATTTGTGTAGTTTTTTGGTTGCATTTTTGCTCCAGTAAATTAAAACAACTTGATTTCATACTTATTGCGAAGTATTCTTTAGGATCTTCTATTATAATAAATTTAAATAAAATTAAAAAATCGTTAGCCTTATACATTCATTTTATTTAATGTGCTTATTTTTCATAAATCTTTACAAAAATTCTGGCCCGTGACCATATATCCATAATTTACCAAAACTCCGACTCCACAACCCTGGATTATACGCAATAGAAAACTTCAATTAAGTACCTCAAACGATGCTTTCAATAATATATTATTTAATGGTACGTAATTTTTTAACAATGAGCTTCATCGCTTCCGGAAAACCAACATGAATGTGACGATTTCGAGGGATTAAGCTGTTTTAAGGTTCGCTAGTGTATACCAGAGCATGAGAAAAAAACAACGCGTGAGATGAAGTGCATTGTACGTAATTGCACTTAATTTGTTTGCGAAAATCTGGCTTCGATAAAAATGAACTGAGAACTTCTATAGATATTTATGATGTTTAAAACAAGTTAAAAGATGTTGGCGTTGCTGTAATACGCCTTTCGAGTATTTTACAATATTCGTAAAGTGCACACTGAAAATGCTTACTAATCAAAAAATATCAATACATATTTTTAAAGGGACTATATAAATATTAGAAGTGCTAACCACCTTCTCCCAACGTGAAAAAAACCACTTATTTGAAGTGAAGAAATGGAAATTTATATTTGTATTTTCAAAAAAAAAAAGTCAAAATCATCAAGAAACATATTGCGTAAATGAAATAATTATATAATGATGGATAAATAACATTTTTTTAACTATGTCCGCTCCCAATGAGAATGATATGGACTACTTGCGGCGTTCAACTCAACATATATTTTTTCTACGAGAACTGTTTGTTACTCAGTTACTCAATATATTTATTTCGAAGAGAGTAGGGATTGAACGGATATGAGGACTATTGGCTAGCTAGTTGCTGTCGTTACGTCCCGCTTTAAGAATCTGGTGGGAAGGGGGTAATTTTTAGACAACACAATCAACCATGACTGAAGAGAATCGATAAATCGACTGAAAAACCGCTGCTCGTACTGGGATTCGAACCCGTGAAGTTCGCAACGAATTTGACCACTACACTACGGACATGAGAAAAAAATAGTCGACTGTCGCTATGTCAATAATAGGTAATAATATTGAAAAATACAATACAATCAGTGTTAAGACGAGCTTGAATGTCCGTTCGCCATGTTTGCTCCAATCAAATGGGCTCTTAATTACGCCTTCCTCAATAGAAGCTGTTTTATATGAACTAATTATTGCCATAAAATGGCCTGGTTTTTAAAGAAACCAACTTTTAAGCACAATTAAAAATCGATCAATTTTACGTTGTGACTCAACCAGTCGACTGACAGACATGCATCAGTATTAAAAATGTAATTTTCTGCAAAATCCACATACGATATTGTTTTTTGAAAACTGCCAATGATTATTGAGTATGTACTTGCATAAAAAAAGTTGATCACATTCTCGTTTACCTGCACTATAAAACATATGTTTGTAATTAAAAGAGTTGCGCATGCCTGTGAACTACATATATCAAGTATTATGTCTTTCATCAAAATATTTAAACACAAACATTATACAAATTACAAGGCGGCACGATAAAAGATATATAATCCGAATCCAAAGTAAAGTGAAAGTCAATTTTCAATACCATAACATTAAGACTTAACAATTTTATCGATCAATTTTGATAGCCGATCTGTAATGTTGAAAGTCACCCAATAAAGCTCCGATAACTTGTGTAAATTTCAGATTTTGGTAGTAAAGTAACATACAATTTGAATGTGCAAACAAATAAATTTTTCTCATAGAATCGTAGAATGATTTTTTTTGGCTTTTTTGTATAAACATTATGAATGAAATTCACCAAATGACAGTACTTCATATCAACTTCTTCTTCTGTTTATTTTGCATACTGGGTAGAGACTCCAATTCGAGTATCGAGAACTCGATACTCAAGAAAACTCGTCCCTTTTTAAAGTACTCGATACTCGAGTATTTTGAAAAATACTCGAGTAATCTTCGTGCGTAATACTTACTTATTTAAAAAATATATATATAATGTTTAATCATTGCGTTTAACTGAGTTTTACGCATGGATTTTACTGTCAGGTAATAATTTTTTTTAATTGGCCTTGCCGTTGACCTTCTGATGGGTGAATTTTTTTTATTACTTTTGCTTTGGGTCCTGCTGACTTTTGACTGCTAAAATTTGAGACGCTTAATTCTTTATTATTTTTCAAATATATTTTTTACAAATTGAAATAAATGGATTAATAAAATTAAATAAGCTTATGTATTTACGTATCTTTTTATAAAAAAACATTTGAATTACAAAAATATTTTTAGTACATCTGAAACTACTCGAGTATTTTTAAATTTTACTACTCGGTACTCGAGTAGTTGAGATGTCGAATAATTGTAGTCTCTAATTCGCAAGAAAAATTTTGATAGCTTTTCTATCATCAAACGTCGTGTAAAGAAGTTTTATCGCGGTAACTAATCGTCTTACCAATAGTATTCAATTTTTAAAGAATTTTACTAGCTTCTGATTTGTTTCGTTCCAAATCACAATAAGAATTAAACACGCTCTTTACATTAATTGTCTACACTCAAAATAGCCTACCCAGTGAGCACGTGTTTGATGTTAATAATTTCAGAAAAAATCAATAGTAAGGCAGGCTGGGGGAGGAAATAACAGGAAAGTTTGGAAACCTGTGGTGCATAAATTGAAGCAAAGCTCGTGCCAAGTACTCTGGCCGCTCACTTCGGTGGTAATTATAATGAATGAAGATATGCATAAGGAGTACCAGCTCGCATAAGTGCTGCAGACACTGACCTCACCCGCGGCTGCGCATTACGCACCAACCAAATAAGTCGTCATTGCCATATCATAAGGCTTCGATAAACCTTTTTTTTGATATTTTCACAATAATAAAACAGCGATTTTATTTTGATTTTTTCGATTTTCACTTACTTGTAACATAATTTGAACACTAAATTAATCACACAATTTTATGCCAAGAAAGTATTCAAACCTAAACCTTTTAATCTAATAAGCAACATGACTAAAAAAATAGCATAATTTTGTTTTCACCACCTAGCAAAAGGATATTCTGCGTAACAGACATAAAAAGTTGTCGTAAACTTCTGGCCTATTTGTTATATAATAAATATAGAGCGAAAATTATTCACCATGATTCTATATTAATTTGAGACGAGCTTTCATTAAATACTTTTTGTTTCATTTGAGGTCAAGAAATTTGGGAAAAGTTTATGAATAATAAATTGCTAAAATCTTGGCTCTTTCAGGGATTCAAATAAAAAAAAATTATGGGTTCTAGTAATAATTAGTTGAGAAAAATCGTTTTATGATTTTCAATGATCATCATTATTTTATAATATAAATTATATTTTTACCATTCATCCGCTCTCAACGTAGAGTGGAGCATATAAACTTGCAGTGGAACATCTCGGCAGGAAATATTTTAACTAGAATTGGTTTTTATTCAATTGATTAACCTATCTATTTTGGAGCATACTAAAAAAATCGATGAAAATGAGCAATTTATAGATGTATGAATTCGGAAATACAAATTCGGAATCACCTCAATCGAAAAGCTTTGACCACTTTTTGACAGCCTAGGTATTTGGAAAAAATACAGAAAAGTATAATATATTTTCAGATGTTGATTAAGATAAACTTTTTACTCTACACTTTTTGAAGATAGATAGGTTTATAGATTAAATCAGATTAAGTGAACGCACAACTATTTTACAATATTAAATATTATTGTACATATGTATATTAGACTGTATCTTTTGTAAAATAATTAAATATGAATTTTTTATCTTCTTCTGAAATGTGTTTTGATAAATTTCAATAGGCACTGACTTAAACAAACATTTTTATTTCAATAAACGTACATAACATAATCTTAGATTATTTTAAGGGCATTATAAGTGTCTAGCGAGTAAAACGGCTCGGTCATGTAATTGTTTCCTTGCTTACAAAAACTAACATCCTCTATATGTTGTTATTCCGACATCACATGGCTAGCCAATTACCTCCGGAAGAAAATTAGATGAATGCATTTTTTGTGGCACAAATAACGAGATCTTGTTATAGTAAGATGCTACTTATGTACGATAATTCTTCGAAAGCCCCGAGGCAAGCCAACGACCAATTTCGTCACCTCATAAAAATTTCATTAGATACGCTTAGTATTTTTTCACTTGGAAACGTTTTCATCGATAAACATTTTTTAAATTGTAATTTTTTATCACATCGTTATTCACGCAATGATTTCCTTACTGGCCAATTTAAAATTGACCTATTTAATGCTGAAAGAATCGGATACACTAACGGAAGGAAACGTTCAACACCGTCTCATAAAGGTTTAAATATATTTACCTATTATATATATGGCAATCTTATGTATTTATTACCCAGCGAGTACTTTGAATGGCTGTATCATCGCATTATGTAATGGTACAATCGTCTGACCGAAGTAGTTGAATTGATTGCATTTTTACTAGTCTTACTAACTACTTCTACTAACTAAGTCCATATTTTCACAGAGGGATTGAATATTTTAGTTATTATACTGCTATAAAAATGATCACCATATATATGTAGCTTTCAAAAATATTTAGTATATTGCAGTGATAAGTCAATTTCAGAAATTTGCCTTCTTCCTTGGTACGGCAGGTATTTGAAATGGAAATATTACTAAACAAGCATTTAACTCAACTTTTGCTTGACAAAAAAAAAATGTTTGGTTTCCAAAACAATATTTCTATTAATGTTAATATATTCACACATGTACGTAAAAACGTTAGCACAAAATCCGTATAAAACAAAACTGTACAGTACACATTTTACTCTTCCATTTTAATTAATTACGTACTTTATATACTACTGCTATGTATAATGATATACACAAGTTTTAAAATAATTAATACTTATTTTAAAATACATATTAATTCTTTGCGATCTGTTAAATCTGATCCAAGTTTTCACGCTGCATACATTAAAATTATAATAACAATAGTTCTAACTATTAAATTCACTCAGCTATTTCATAATCTGCCCCCAAGCTTCGGCCTTAGAATAGTGAAATAAAACGAACCCTTCCGTAAAAAATAAAAGATAATTTGAATATAATAAAATACATATTAAAATGGGCATCAATTTGTGGTTGAGTGCCACATTCATACTTGTACATAAACGACCGGATCTTAGAAATTTTTCTAAGACAAGACTTTGATCATGCTTCTAAAAATGTAACGTATTGAGTGACTATATTATATCGAATACTTCTCGGTCAGTTGAATTAAATTTAATAATAAGCGATTACAGTGAGTGATGGAATGTGTATCCAATTTTCTCTTATTGGTTCATAACTTGCAACGCTACTGTCAATAGTACTAAAATTGATTGTATCTAGCCTCTCATCCTGCGTCATGTAAAAAGGAAAAATCCAAAATTATGTTAAGGTTTTTTTTTAAAACCCATGTCCGCTCTTAACTTGGAGCATATGGACTCCTCACGGAGTTTATCTCAACATATGTTTTTATACGTGAACTGCTTGTTACTCAGTTGGTCAACCTTCCTTTTTCGAAGAGAGTAGAGAAGGAAAGGATACGAGGATTAGGACAAGACTAATGGTAAGCTAATCACTATGCGTCGCTCTTTAGCATTAAATAGGTGGGAAGGGAGAAAATTTTATAGTAAAATCTTCACCATTTTATTGAAAACCTTTACGATAGTATGCCTTAATATTCCTTTAAAGTAGGCGAAACACTTGTCACTATTTGTTACACAGTACTTGGAATAAGCAAAGGTTATTTTAAACTTTGTCAGTCCCTGTGGTCTAGTGGCAAAGAGCTTTGTTCTAGCGATCAGGGGGCCTGGGTTCAATTCCCAGCAAGGTCAATTTTTTTCAATTGAAAAAAAAGAGATCTTGGGCTTGGTGTATGTTATTTATCGTTGATTTTGTGCACAACTGATTCATTATTTAACAACGAGTTAATCTCGTATGACTTTCACAATTAAGAATATTTGGCACATTGGCGTAAGCTGTAATGCCAAATATTTTTTTTTATCTATAAAAAAAAACAAAATATATTTAATTGAACTTCCACAAAGCTAGCACCCAATCCATCAAAAATATAAACCAAGGAATACTTCAAAACATCACAGGTTTATCGTATCTGAACTCTGGTACAAATATTTAAGTGTGTGCTTGCGTAAGTAATTATTTATCGGCGCCAGATAACCGTAGAATTTCACGGTCTATTGAATTTTTTTCCTTATTCTTAACCCGCCCCATCCCCTGATTATATAATTTTTTCATCAGTCTTACTCTTTCAAATTGTTCCTACAGATAATAACCGTATAATGGAACTGAGTGGATATTTTTAGAGTGCTGCGTTATTAATTATTATAATCTGCATAATATGATGGACAGATATTCGCTTTTACTATGTGTAACCGAATATTTATTAAATTATTGCGTGTCATAAATGTATTTATCTGGCGCCACTGTAACACGTCTTTAGCATTATATTGACATACAAAAATACATGATAAACACAGTAAACGTTGGAGATGGAAAAGACTGGTTGAAATTTTACCCCTTTCTATAGGGCATTTTTGTATGGTTAGGTTAGGTTAAGTTAGAGTTGTAAGAAAAGATGAAACTCAATAAGCTTATCTCAATTAACAGAAGATTTTCTGCTAGAACAGAATTGTACTCAGTTCCTTGGCCTATATTTTTCGAAGAGATTAAAGATATGTCTTATAAAGATCGCAAAATTCTGTTTGTATTATTGAATGGGGAATTTTAGAGTTTTTAAATACCCATGACTTCGAACAGAAATCAATAACTCGACAGAGAATTAAATCAATGAAACATCTGCAACCGAATAGAAAGATTATATTACTCGACCACCTCTCCAGTCTTTTGCTACAAACCTTTACTGCCCCCATAAGCTAAAAGAAAGTTATTTGACAAAATCACAAATTGAATCTTATTCTACGTAAGTTTCTACCAACCTACAATAAAAAAAATCTACATACCTAATTTATTTTAATGTAAAAATCGACATCATATATTTTTAAGTTATCGCGAAAACTATAGGTATTCGAACCAATTTATCAGTTTACTGAAATTTATAAACTGAAAAACAGTATGCTTTGTGTTAATACCGGTTTTTACTTAGAAACAAGCTCATACTGAGTCTTTTATCTCTTAAAAAAGGTAATGACATTGAAAGCTAATTAATGACGTTTGCAAAAACTGCCTAGATATTTTTTGTACTTATTCCACGTTAAATTTACATGGATTAGGACCGGTTTTAAACTAATGACTGCCTCACTACCTTTATGCTTATGAGGGTGGTATTCCACTCGTCTTTAGTGATATGCTTCACCATAGGATTGCTCTTTAAAATAGGAGGTTGAGCCACAGTACTGCAATAATATTTTCCGAATTCCTTTTTGGCTAACAACATATCCATAAAGGTATTTTTGTGAATAGGGCCGTAGCGAGGTTCTCCGGCGCATATGGCAAATAGTAGATTTTGCGCCCCGCAACTCCACCAAAAACGGAATTCATACAATAATACGAAATTATGCAACGGAATTACAACTACGATCGCGAATTCGATAGCAAATTAAACATTTAAAAATGCGTTTATGTGTATTGATTAATGATCTCTGTGGTCGATAATTGTGTTTTCATGGACAGTTTCGACACGTGCCGGTGCCTTCGATTCTTCAACTAATCGCATAAAATAAAACATAATATGTGTTAAAAATTTTATATTGCTTCATTTTCAACACCAAATTTCGGAATTGCGTATTTTTATTTAAATAAATCCTGACATCATTTTGGCGCCCCCTAGCACCTCGGCGCTCAGGGCGGTCACCCTATTCGCCAGCCCCTAGCTACGGCCCTGGTTGCGAATTATTCTCGAAGCTAATATAAGTACTTCGGTACGTATTTGGTTGAAGAGTCAGTACACACGCCAATAAATGATAATTACTTTTCATAATCATCTCATAAAAACATCAACAAATATAATTTTACATCGCGTATGGCAATAAAATATTTTGCGGTAAAAAAGACTTTCATCGTATCGAATTTATCATTTTAATTTTGACGCGCTTTTTAAAAGCTTCCAATATTACGGTAGACTGGTGACGCAACGCAAATAATTAATAATAATGAATTCACCTGGGAAACAAGTGTTTCGACCTCAAAAAACGGCAGGTGATATTAAGACCATCGAGTACCGGGCGGCACGCGTCGTATACTTGCTAGCCACGCGACATTTAACTCGCGCCGTATCAAAATAAGAAAAAACTACGAATCGATCACACAAGAAGTGATGTTTTGATCCTCAAGTAAGATTTCATTTGTCAAAATCAAAAACAGAAATCTTTGCAAGAAAATTATTTTTATATTGGTAGCTTTGGTTTTTACACTTGTTCAATTTACCGAGTATGGACGTGTATTATTATTTTATTTCATATGGAATTCCTCGCCAGGTTGCTCCCTTGAAAATGTCACGAGCTTTTTTGAATTTAAACGCCAGTATATTTTATCCATAAGTTTTCTATAAAAATTCTTAATAGTAAAGAATGTAATGATAAAGGTGTTTTATTTGTCAATCATATCAATTTTTTTTGAGATATAATATATATGAAAAGAAAAGCTGGCATTTACTTTAAAATTCCAGTGATTTTTTTTTTATCCATGTCCGCTCCCAACTTGGAGCATATGGACTCCTCACGGAGTTTATCTCAACATATGTTGTTCTACGAGAACTTGCTTGTTACTCAGTTGCTCAGCCTCTCTTTTTCGAAGAGAGTAGGAATGGAAAGGATACGAGGACTAGGACAGGACTAGTGATTAGGTAATCGCTGTCACCATGCGTCGCTCTTTGGGATCGGAAAGGTGGGTAGGGATTTTCAACAACACAAACACCCATGCCTTTGAACAGATTTATCGACTGAAAAAATCCGCTCCTACCGGGAATCGAACCCGGGCGATCCGGCACGCAAGTCAAAGCCGTTTCCACTGCACCAATTTAATTTATGTAAATTAAAAAGTTGAATTGAGAAATTTTTTAAATTAAGATGTTAATTTAAATCAATATAATGTTCAAAACATTTACAGAGAAGATTGTCAGCAAAAAGGTTTTAGTTGCATTTCTTAGTGATTTTTCCTTATATTTGTATGGACTTATAATTAAGAACAGCCGACCATTATTTTTATTGAGTATTTTAAAAGCATTTCAATCGGTTTTCAGCTTATCAGATGGTTACAATGTAAAAATGTTCTTTTTCTTAAAAATAAATTGTGTACAGTTCATTGATTGTATTAGCATTTACTTGGTAAACTTTGGTAAAAATATAAATGTGCAAAGACATGAAAATAACCTCATAATAGTCAAGCTATTTCAATGTCCTTAACTTAAACCATTCTTTTAAGGTGATCACTGTCAATACTTGGTGGAAAGGTATTAAAATAAAAATAATAATACATTTTTAGTACTTTTTAGTTGTTCAACTGTCAGAACAGAACAGAACAGAACAGAACAACTGTCATCAGATGACAATGCTCGCCATGAGCGAAACCGATCCTGATCAAATAAATTTTATGTGGAAAAAGTACTAAAAATGTATTATTATTTCTATTAAACCATTCTAATAAGCTTATTTAATTCCAATCTATTTTTCATAGTTTTAATTAAATTTCTTTTAAGACTCAATAATAATATCGTATCTTTGTTTTTTTAAATACAATTTATTATTCATTTATTTATGTTAGAGTATGTAAGACAATAAAAGGATTGCCTGACCTTAGCGAGTTATGACGATGGCGTGAAGCCGACTTAACTATCAAATGAAATTACAACTATTTAATTAGATATTTAATAAATAATTAAATTTTAAAATATTAGAATCAACTTGCTTTATTACTTCAGCAAACTTTGCGATAGTTAATCCAAATATGACTTATAAATAGATACTTAGAAGTTATTTTAATATAATGAAAATTTTATGGAAATTTCATGGAAAATTTCATGGATGGTTTTCATAAGAAATATTGAACAAACTTTATTTTTATTGCTTGGTCCAGAATATGTTTATTAATTTTAAAATGATTTTGTCTAACGTGTTTTTAGTTTTGTAAAAAAATGTATTTGTTTATATTATTCATTGATATCAAAAGACAACAGTGTTTTAAATTTTTAAAGATCATAATATATGTAATTATTTTATAGGAAAAGATAATTACGTTTAGCTACTGGAAACTTCATGTACCAAATAATCTTAATAATACATATTGAATTGAGATCAAACTATCTTTGCCCTGTGATCAAATAGTTCATTCAGTAATAATATATTCTCAGTCAACCTTTGTCTATTACCTCATAATGAGGTTGTTTAAATTCAAGCTTAAATGATCCGCTTTTATCCTTTTTAAAGACATCAACCTAGGTGGCTTTATTTTTACAAAATAATGTATAGGAATCAAAATAAATGATATGTAATTTTCTTAAGCATCTATTTTAAATTCAAATTATTTCACCGGTTATTATGACTATAAAACAAACAGAAATCCCTTTAAATGACGGGTAAAAATTCAATCATCGTATAATTTATTTTAATTTTATTAAACATTTACGCTGAAGTAAATCTGTAAATTTTTTGTTGCTTTCATGATGAGCACTACAATTATATTACTTCCATGTTTATAAATGAATTTAATATTTAAACGATTTTTTGCTTATTCATTTTGGACCGGACATGTTATAAGCCGTACAATAAAACTGATGAATACCCTCGCCAGTACTGTTTTTATTTAATGTTTAAATGCTTCAAATAACTTGTTATGTTTATTGAACATCACTTAATGAAATAAAATAATTGGGTGAAAGTTCTTGCTGAAACAATAAACGTACTGGATGCACAATGTGCCCATTATAAATAAAATGATGCACTTAAAACACAACTTCTGTTTCATGTTTTAAATTGAAAGTCAATATTCGAAGACGATAACAATTTATTTAATTCTACGAGTATTTTGTTAATTTGGAAACAAAAAGCCGCAAAGTATCTGCTTTTACATTATTTGGCAAGCAAACAAACATGATGACCGATTATGCATTTTTTGTGGAATGATTTTCATTAGTGAAATTAAATAATATACATTTTGACTGAAGTATTGATAAAAATTATTTCATTGAGCTATTGATATAATAATTTACTATATCACCTTTGCATCGTAGACCTGAATATTCAATCTATGACGCAAAGTGGCCCTATCTTCGAAATAAAGACTGTATATCGTATCTTTGGTGTAGTCAAGAATAAAAACAATTGGAAGGCCTAATTCCCAGATAAGTGAAATCTGTTTTTTGTCACCCTCTTATATATTATAACCAGGGCTGTGGAGTCGGTAAAAAAAAGTCCAACTCTGACACCGACATTGACCAAAAGCACGACTCCGACTCCGACTAAAAAAAGGTTAATATCGTCACTTTTTTTCCCCAATTTTCCTATTTATGTGTATTCAATTAAATATCAACCCTATCAATGCGGCCACAAGCCGAATTTGACATATTAAATGCAAAAATAAAAAGTTCAAACTTTTCAAAATTTCCGACTCCGAGTACGACTCCGGCCAGATCGCCGCGACGACTCCGACTCCGACTTCACAGCCCTGATTATAACATTATACTTAATCCTTTTATTAACATTGAGTATACTTTATACTCTTTATAGGATAAACAGCCATGGAAAAGGTGCAGTGAGAATAGACACATACGTGAAAGAAAAATGTTGTAAATAATAATTAAGTATTCGTGCCGAAATGGATATGATAATAATATTAAACATTTTATCATCACTGACGGCTGATACAACTAATGTCAACTAATCGTAAAAATAAGTTCGTTGAATCTTTCTTTTTTATATTGAAGCATTTCTTATAATTTGTTCGATTGTGAGTTTAATAAGTTGTTTTAAAACCCAACGCTATATTTAAACTTCCACGGTAGACGTTTCTTTAAGTTACAAGTACTTCTGCTTTTCCTTGTCTTAAAGAACACGATTAGGTAAGCAGAATTTTTCCAACCATCTATTTATGCTCCTTGAAATTTGTATTCAAGGAAATAAAGCATTTTTTTTTTGCACAAACATAAAGCGACTAAAACAATTTTCCATTTATTATCTAGTAAAGAAACTGGCCATATTTGGCACTATTATATGAGAAAAAATATTTTCTGAACTGTATGCATATATCACCTCATCGTTGACATCGTTTACATGGGAAAACAATATACCACTGATCTATGTATGCGTGCTAGTTAAATAAAATAAACATACGGACTAAGTTGGTTGGTTTTGCATTGATACCAGCTACTAACAGAGATAAAAATGATTTTCAGTTTTGTAGAATATAATAGTATCAACGACAAACGGCCTGTGCGCAGAATCACCAAATTGGACGTCAATCATCACACTAGATAGTAAGAACCGAAGATAGATGTGGAATCCAAGACCCACGGGTTTTTGCACTCATGATGGTAATAACTTTGTATCTTGCCCGCGTCCTTACAATCAGCAATTACTGCTATCCTGACTCGGCGGTTGACATTCCTACGATAATATATTATTTATTATGCCCTCAATTTGTGATGTAAATATTACGTTTAGTAATCCAAAAGGATATGAGTAACATTTGAAATGATCAACAATTCAAAAAATGCTTTTTGTTTCATATTTTTAACAAATAACTATGATGGATTACAGATACTCTTTGTTGGATAAGGCAGTATCACGAAATAATTTAAAAAAATTTATCATAAGAATCTTGAGAAGAGATAGAGAGCGTCAGATTAAACTATATTGCATTATTCATAGTATTATCAACTTTATATTTAAAGAACTTTTTTGTACTTATTCCGCAGTAAAGGTATTAAGATTAGAACCGGTTTCGCTCATCGCGAGTATTTTCACATGAAAATGCTCGCAAAAGTACAAAAAAAAATTTCATATATTTATAATATAATTCAATTCCACCAAGTATTGACAGTGACCACTTTTAAATTATATACTCTGCTACTTTGAATACTTCCTTATTTTAATGGAATGACAACCGATAAACTCCGATCCATGTTTGTATCTTAACAAATAATATTTTCAATTTTCTACTAATCTATATCAATTAACTCGTTTTTTCCAAAATATCACATACGTCCTTTTGGCTTTTAAGCTTCGATGTTATCCTGGCGTAAAGCATCAATAATACAGCTTTTAAAACGAGCCTCTCGCGAATTTTTGCATTTTTACGTATTTTTAATCGCACTGCGTATCTCTTATAATAGTGGTCACCTGCCAAACGTAGCGGTATCGTGAGGTAACTTCAGTAGTTGACGCGTGCACTGAGCCGCGGTTAATCATGTATGAAAATGGTTTGACAGGTTAATTTCAATAATAAATTGTTATGGCGGTCCAAAAGTGGGCCACTCCAATTAAACTCGGATGCCAAATTAATTATAATGTAATGACGCACCGCGGGTGCAAGCCTGGAACTCGTCCCCGCAAGATGTGCGGAGACGCCCGACAGCTCGCGACAGCATCCCAAGGTACCGCCGTCTTACTATACCGGCACATGTGACATTGCAAATCAAACGTGGCCATATCCATTGAATATCAATTCGAGATAATTGCTCAAAATCAGGACTGTGGAATCAAAGCCAAAGCTGTAGATTTATGATATTTTCGGTGAAGGCGAACTCATTCAATCGATGAAATGTGTTTGTGTGAGTCCTCACCGGCCTTCGTTTGAGTTTGTTATTTTCTGATGTTTTTCATGTTTTTATGAAATTATGCTGCAATTATACTACACTTTGACTTCAACTTAAACTAGTTAAAACCACTACTATGAGTTTTTATCCTTTTTTTATAAATACATCTATGTTTTAAGTCACTATCCTCACATGCTTAATGACTTCTCATCATCGGGACATACGTTTGTTGGTGCCTTAAGGGAAAGGTTTGTAAAAACATTAACGCTGATAAGTAAAAACAAATTTGATTCAACAATCTTTAAGTGAATTTAAATCAGAGTTGTGGTGTGAGATAACGTCTGATGTGGACTTTTAGACGACATTGTCACCGTCGAAGAATTGGTCATAAATTTAATGAAATGGATATGACTCACTTTGATTTTCGGATGCAGTTGTGTTCGATAAAAGCATTTAATGTTCGATTACAAAAAAAAATAACGAATAACGACCGCAGATGAAACAATTAAAAAACATTATCATCGAGCATTATCATAATTGCATTATTTACAGTAAAAATGCCAATTACTCGGTAGCAAATATTTTTATCGACGTAATCGAACGAGTGAAATAAAAGCTTTTTAGCATCAACCGTTACATGCCAATGCGTCTTCATTGACTGTATGGTAAGGTTTAAATTATATAATGGAAAAAAATATTATGCAATTATTTCAATTTTATCTACATCCCGAATATTTTAACAAAGAACAACGCGTCACAATTATAATTTTAAATTATTAGAATTCCTATTTATAAAGTGTCTTTATGCAACTCCAAAAAAATCGTATTGTCAATTTAAAGATTTGCATTTTACGCGTCAATTAAATTTTTCTACAAACGAAAGATAGTTTAATATAGATCAGAAATTTTTGTTTCTATGGGCCATAAACCACAAGATTTAATAAGCGTTTTCAGTGAGAAGACTTTTACTAAAAGTGTTACATAAGGACTTATTCTTCATCATTTGATAAATCTTGCGATAGTCGAAATCGGTCCATGATCTTGTTTAAATACGTGAAATTAGTATGTTCGAAGAAATGTTCTGGTTTTTATATTAAAAAGACGATATTTATATTAAGTGTCTCAAGGGTGAACGCCTAAAATAGTATGCGTAATATGAAGTGTAATAATCCATTAATGGCGATACAAGGCAATTATTTGCAGACGACTTATGGGTATAAAATTAATGAGTGGTTTTTTTGTTATATAAAGTGTAAATAAACTTCGTGTGTATGTTTCGTTATTTATTCAGGTTACGATTGCTGCATATTAAAGTCATAGCCAAAAATAAAACTTGTAATTCCACAGTTACAGAAGCGTATTAATTTCATCCTTATTAGTATTTTTGGAAGCCTTGAGAAGTCGTCATTTAAAAATATTTAGTAATGGAACGCGTGCGTTTATTTTTTTGTAACTATGCTTACTCCCAATGTGGAGCGTGTGGAATACTAATGAAACAGATCTCAACGGATATTTTTCTACGAGAAATATTTGTTACTTGGTCACTCAACCACTCATCTTCGAATAGATGAAGGGTTAACAGGTGTAGCCATGAGAAAATCAGTGGTAACAGGACATAATAGTGGGTAGAACTTTTATTAGTTCATATCTACTTTTAGAATGCCTTGTCAGTTTCCCTCGTCAACTAATTCTAGGCTATTTTTACTTTGAGTGAACCCAACTTATAAATAATTACTATAAATTATACTGAATAAAAAATTAACTGCTGGGTCTCAATGTATCGTTTTTAATATCCTTCGTTCGTCGTGGAATACCATTTTTTAAAGTAATGAATTATTTGTTCGTTGTATAATGCTAATTAATTGAAATAAATTCCAGTTATCTTCACTATAAAGAGTTGTAAATTCCGTATATTGCCATTTGGACTGGTTGCAAGTTTTTACTTACTGTTTCATAAATTGTAAAGGTCAGTCCATCCATTATTGAGTTTCAGTAATATGCTGTTTCGCATTTATTCGTATGCATACGTAACTAGAACCGACTATCCGATGATTATTCAAGAAGGGTTTATAAATGCGATCTATATCGTTGAATATCTCCGTGAAAGGAATTTTAAAAACATTCACGTTGAGTCAATAATTATTTTATATTCTGAACTTAATAAGAGAGGAAGATGGATCTCGCCTTGACGTGTGCTAATGGTTTCTGCGTGTTTTTTTTATCCAACCAGATGAAATCCGTCACCCTGAAAGAACAATGATGATCATTTATAGAATGCACTCTGTGGAGCAACCTGGACGCCGAGATAAGTTGAGAGGAAGGAAAGAGACTGACCCATGGTAAAGAAGATCTATAAAGGTGAAGAAAGGCGCTAATTGGTGGCTATATACTCCGAGAAGGGAGTAAAAATGATACAAAATATAAAGGGGAAAACGCGAAACACGTATCACAATTAGTAACACAATACGTGAAATAATCAAAGTCATTTTAAATTTTATATTACACATAGTTTCCGCAGAATCCATCAAAAGTATTAAATTTATATGAAGTCTGTTATATAATTGAATATTTCTTTCCGCTACTAAAGCTTTTTCAAAGAATTCCAATAGAAAAACTCCAATTGATAAAGTAAGCGATATTGGTACTTAATCAAATGCAGTTTCAATTATTTAAGATTTGAATATAAACATCGAATAATATTTCAATGCGAGAAATACGAGATGCCAAATGTGTTACGCGGTGTCTAAAGGAGTCAGATACTAATTCCTTGTTACTTCTGTATAGAACGTTAAATACTTTATGTAAATTGTATTGCTTTCATTTCTCATATGTGTAATTACTTTTTGTATCTTTGCCAGGCAGTTGCCAATAAACCATAAGACGATATTATTTACAAACGAGTTTGATTCTTAAAGATCGTTAGGAAAATCTTTTTAAAAGCCAAAGTATTTATAAAAAAATAATATCTACTATAATTGTAATCATTATATGTGCCAACCGTTGTGGCTCGTGTATGAATGAATTTTTAATACAGCGAACACTCATTCATTACATTGTTTTGTTAATATTACTAATAATAAAAATATAATATTGACTCCTAAAACTTATATGTCGAGTCTAGCCCGACATCGTTTAAATAACGCGCAACTCTAATGCCGAATCCTGTTCAACATAGTGATACATGAATGGAAAATTATCCATATTTCAAAAATCGTATTTATTGGATTGTATGCCTTAGTTAATGATTATAATATGTCTTAATGTGGTATATTTTTCGGTATTTCGGAGTCCAAATAATTAATTATCAGATCTTAATGAAATGATAATTCACTTGTAAGGTGTTCACTGTCAATACTTGGTGGAAAGGTATTATAATAAAAATAATAACAGTTGAAAATACTCGCCATGAGCGAAACCGGTCCTGATTGTGAATGAAATTTTATGTGGAAAAAGTACTAAAAATATATCATTATTTTTATTGAAATGATAATTCGTTCGTGAACGTTTTTTTTTTATAAACACAAACTATGTTTGAACAAAAAGATATATGTACATACATAGAATACATAGATAGCAATCCTACAAATAATGTCGTTGAATATAATTTTAATTGAAAATTTAACAGCCGAAACAATCCTTCTTTTTATTTGAATTATTAATTTGACTAAGCAATCCATTTTTCACACCAAAAAGCATTTTCGCTTTTTATCCTGTGTGATATTTCGGTTGTGCTTTTATGGTTGTCGATTGAAGATGCAACGCAAACATTTTACCGTCGTCCCTCTGGCAATCGTATTCCGTAGTACGTTGACTAGTTAGCTACCATCTTAACCGATGCTTCGATATTATTGATGTTGCTCCAATTTGCACGTAATAGACCTGTCATGCACTCCATAAATATCGCGAGTCACATTCGAATTGCAATGATTCGTGCAAATGGTCATATTCGTATTTTTCAAATTACAAAATGACTTGCATGCAATCAGGATTTAATTTAACGCTCATATTTATTAAGCTTCAATTAGTATTTGTCATAAATGAATTTGCATTCAGTGGCGTCGTTAAATCAAATAATTTTACAAGCTATTTTTCATGACAACTTATTATTTGATTTGCAACTAAATGCAAAACTGCGCGATTTGAATTGCGAACTATTTAATTTACATACTGACCATTTATAAAACTTTTCATGACCTGCCAATAAAAAAGCTTAGCGTTAGCGGTAGATTTTTTTTATCTTACGGTCATCAAAAGGGTACAGAGATGGTAACGCGCGGGACATTAGTGCGCCGACGTTAGCGCGCAAAACTAAATTAACTTAAAAAACAGCTTAAAAATAGCGCCAAACAAACAAATCAGAAATTTTAAAAAAAAACTTTAAATTATAAAGCAATTATACACAAAAATTTACAGATTTATTGATTGAGTAGGCATTTACTTGGTAGACCTCCATTATAATACGGTAAGAAAAATAACAATGTATTCTAATTCTACGGAAATTACTGTAGAATTAAAATACATTGTTATTTTTCTTACCGTAACAAAAATTTACAGTTTAAAATACACGTAAAAGACAAATTTAATTTCAAAATTATTGCAGATTTTTTATAAAAAATCTGATATACTAACATTAAGTCGATAAACGCTCATATATAATATGTATTTTCAATAAAATTTTACATGGTGGAGTGTCCTTAACTTATTATTATTTTTCAATCAATAAAATTTTAGGTTAGTAAAATTATCAATTTTAAATAAGATGTAATCTTACTTGAAAAGTTATCGTATGTAAGAAAATTTATTTAAATAAGCAGTCAACAATACAAAGTTATCTTATATTGCCCGCTAGTGTCAGCGGGATAATGTCGGAGGGCCCATCAAAAGGTGTCATTGTAAGTAAAATTTTAATATGTTTTATAATCAAAATTCCTATTCCAAGTAACAGATCGACTCGTAGGTAATTATAATAATGATGATTTGTGAACTGAAACTGTATTTAAAAAGGTGTACACCTTACTTTCAATAACAGTGTGAAATAATATACTTGATCTCAAAATAATTTTGTATCGTTGTAACAAAAGCTCGGACAATAGTAAAGGTTGTATGGGAAGAATGGCATTCCCACGCCCAAGATAAAAGCTCTCTCTCATTGACGCGCATCCAGTGATTGTTTGACGTATGTCTGTATATTTCCAGCAAAAATACGTTACACATCAACAATGCCAAAGATATATCCTGTCATTAGGTCAACAGACGCGCGTAGGGTTACCATACGGAAGGGTTAAAAGCAACTATTTTACCAACATATGTAATTTATTTATTATTGACAGTTAAGTAATTTGATAATATCAAATATACGTACTCATATTCCCTTATGTATTATGCCTCTAAAAATTGCATGCACTTACCAGAACGACATTACTTGAATGATGTAGATTTTTAGTTTTTTCTAGAAGACTTTATGTGGAAGACAACAATATCTTTCTATAGAGTCGGCGGTAACTTTGAAAAAAACCATTTTTATTTATTATTAAATTTTATTGAATAACTCGTTATTTTGTATCACCTTTCTGAGAAGAATGAGTATGAAGATGTTTCTTGAAGAGGCGAAACACATGTCATCATCTTTAACAATTTGTTATAATATTTATTTTTTGGTCGGCTCTGTGGTGCTGTGGTCAACGTCGTTGTCTTTCGTGAAGGACTTCACGAGTTCGAGTCCGAGTACGAGCGGCAATTTTTCGATTCCGTTTGAAGGTATGGGTGTTTGTGTTGTCTATAAATACTCTCGCACACCCATCCGATCCTATAAGCCGGGCGTAGCGACAGCGACTAGCTTACCACTTGGCCTGCCCTAGTCTTCCCATCCTTTCAATTCTTACTCTCTTAACCTTCGTATGACTATCCTTGAAAAATGACTCTCATGCCGAAGGGGGGTATAAAAAGACCCCAGTGTTTTGGCCTTATTGGCATAGACTACAATAAATAAATGATTGATTATGCTTTGACGTATACTTATACATCTTTCTGAAAACAAAATCATATAAAAATCCCTATTTTTCCTATAATTATTCATATTTAAGTCGCGCATGAAAACGACGACGTTTCCACTCCAACGGCTATGGCGGACTAACAATCCAATAGCTGTGCACGAATTCACATTACCTTATCTCTTATCTTATCGCTATTGTTGCCAGATATGAAACACTCCGTCCATGTTATCTATGACTCACTATGGTCACGTTCTCTTATGGCTTATTAGACTGAAAAATTCCGACTTCTTCTCTTATTTAATCGATTACGGCGCAACTAGCCAATAAATTTCATATTTTTTTTCTGCAAAAGATGTAAAAAACTATGATTTATAATACCAAAAGTTTAGACATCGTATCACTAGTATTAAGATAGATATTTAAGGTAAAGTAGCTTTTGGGACAAAATCAATAGTGTTCGGGATGGCTGGGTTAAAAAAAAAGACGTTTGGGCAACAGAGTTACCAGTAGTTATTTTAGAAAATAATCATTAAATGAAATTAACTCCGCAAGGAATCTATAAGATCCACATAGAGAGCGGTCATGGTTAAAACAATACAATTAATAACAAAAGTAAAAATGTTGTATTTGTATCGCGTGAAACAATATCAATATGGTCACAGGAAACATTTTCTTTTCGTGTGATACTTGTCACACAATGGGGTGAATGTTGTGTTGTGTGACACGACAATCTAATACAACACAGGTGACAATATTGGTTCATAATATAAAACACATCATTAACAATATTCCTTTCAATTTGTTTGCGGAAGTAGTCGAAATTGTGTGAAATAATAATCGCTTTCATTTAAATCTATACTAATAATTAGGCGGTTCCCGTGTCATTTTGATATGGACAATAAATCGTCTGTTTGTCGCTGAGAAATATAATTTGTTTAAGGGTTGTAATAATTTAAAATAAACTTGTTATTTTTGGGGATATACCACCATGGTATCGAGCAGTGGCTCTCACGTAAAAATGTACTGTGGCCACGGTTCTACGGAAACGTCTAGCGGCCGCTCCAAATTTTTGTATTGAGACTGTTGTGTTTGAGTTGTGTCGAATGGACCTAAAGATGCATAACAATTTACTATTGGTATTAATTTGAGTACGAAATAATTAAGATATAACGTGTGAATCCCTTTCATGATGATGTTGTATTTTAAGTAGTGTGCATTTGATATTATAAAGGTAAAAAAAATATATGGGTCATAATTAAGTATTTCGACTGAGGGTGCTTGCTGGAATTTCAATATCATTTTGAATTTTTTGTATTTTGTACTTTTCCATGAGTTTTGTCGCTAACGACCCGGTTTTCGCCTTTCGGCATCTTCAGGCATTCCAAGTGCACGGATGTACTTGAAATGACGCGTAGTAAACAGTTTGTATCGTTTATATACAAAAATATAAGTAGATCACTAAGTTAAAAGGTTATTAAAATGTAAATAAGCGAAATTCGAATGAATACAAGTTTCAATGAATTAAGCGGGTTTGTTATAATTATGGGGATTTTTGAAAATATTAATGACCAGATAATAACATAAGAATATTTAAAATATATCTAGGGTTTTAAAACCGTCATGGGTCATGTCATTTCATCTCAAAACACTATGTTCAGCACAATTTATTTAAAACTGTGAAAAAAAATAAGTATTTTAATTTCCTTAAATATCATTTAACATATATGTAGTTCATAGTTATTTTGACTTACGGCCTCATCAGAACTGTAAGGGCTTACTGGAGGGCGTTACCGAAATAGCTGTCAACGATATATTATTTAGAGAAAGTAAAATACTTCGTTATTTTTATCGTGTCATTATGGCTTTCTACTAAGTTAATTCAAATTCAATCAATACATTACTCATTAATACATAGATATAATAGCAACTCAAAATTAAAAAACACGTATTTAAATACAACTTTGAAAATTCATTAAAATGAGATGATATTGAAAAAAAAACATTACCTCGAGAAAAAATGCAACGCATTTCCGAGTCAATTTTTTATGTAGTGCCACAAAGAAATACAAGAGAATGGCTTGTTCAAAATTGATTTTATTGTTTTTACAATAACCACTGTAATCAGACGTTCTATTAAAATCTAAACAAATAAACCATTGGAAAATCGTGACGTGGATGATTCTCAGGCTATTAACTAACACCAATGATACAAATTTATACTCAATAACATACATTAAGCATCAACAAAAATAACGAATCAAAATTGGATAGATTCATTTTGATTTTTTACCGTCACGCGAAGAATATTCTAGATGTTATATTTGTAATAAATAATAGCACCCAGAGACGTCTCGTTTTGAACCAATTTAACGAGTGTAAGAAAAAATCTAGTTATCTATAATAATTATGGACAGGTTCTTTCACCGGAAACAACAATTACAACATGCTTAGTCGGACGAATATTACATAAAATGAATTCAGGTTTTTCTGAATTTCATTTTGATTTTTTAAAGTATAACCTTAAAAATCTATTACATACGAAGTGACACCGCCCTATATGGTAGGTCATCAGAACTCTCTCGAACGATCTATTTTTCACCTCAGTTTATGAGTTTAAGTCGATATCAGGAAATAAATTCATTCTTATAATACTCTATATTGAAATTTATAGCGATTCAATATAGAGTAATTACTAAATTATAAAAGAGACATTTTTGCACGATGTTCCAGAACATCGTTTTGCGGGCGTCTCGCTCAAAAATGTCTCTTACTCTTTCACGCCCTGAGTGCATGGTATTTCATGCAAAGTTCGATGAGCCATAAATAATGGCTTATCGCGCGGACGTTTAACGATCTTTTGTCGTAACGGTTTTCTACCTAAAGGAACCGCTTTTTTTCAGTCGCAGTCTGAGATGAGAGAGCTTTGAGTGAGCACTTGATAGCCTTATAAAGCTTGCAAGATTGGTTGAGGTATCCTCCCTCTTGAAGTATTGGCAAGTAGCCTTCAAGCTCTCAATCTTTCTCCTAAAACTTAATTCACGGTCAAGTACTGATATGGGCGTCGCAATCGTGTAACTGTGTTTTTGTCTTGTATTTAAATTCAATTCTGTGTAACTGATAAACAATTGAATAAATTATACGTGTGTGCTAATTGTACTGTTTAACATTTTGAGATCGTGTTTTTAATTAAGAACATCCTGATTCTCCTACTCCGATCCCTAAATTCCTCTTCCCGAGTATCGAACGGAGGTTCTTTCTCATTTACGAGAGAACCCGAATTGAGGTCGTCTCAGAAGGAACTCTAATATAATATATTATTCTTATATATTATGTTATGCTTAGTATATTGTGCTTATTTTTTTCACTTTTAAGGTGCTCACTGTCAATACTTGTTAGAATGGCATTAAAATAAAACTTTTTTAGTATTTTTTCCACATAAACATTATTTATTTTTCATACATTTTGCTTAATTTATTTGCTTAGTTATAATATTAATTGTTTGTCATACCTTTGTATAAATATCACTATTTTGTTGTATTTCTTATCAGTTGACAATGCTCGCCATGAGCGAAACTGGTCCTGATCTAATAAATTTTATGTGCAAAAGTTACTAAAAAAGTTATTATTCTAATTTTTTTTGTTAAGGTTCTGTATATTTCCTTTATATTTTTTGCAGTTTTTATTGGCAACTATCGTTAAACTGACAAGAATTGTCAGCTGGTCAGATAAAAACAATAACCCCATCTCTTTCATGCGCATTGCTTGAAAAAAGATAGTCCTTTGCCTGTTCCTAGATACTTAACGTCATCAAACTTCAGTAGAGATTAATCATCACTCACCTTTCAATTCGATTTATAAGATCATTAAATGTGTTGCAGTGTATAAAACCCTTACAAATTGTCACGGAAAACTTATTCAGGTTCGGCGGACCATAGTTTGGGAAACTCTACCATTTACTATATTTTTTTTTGAATAAATTTTTATTAAATATACGTACATAAATATAATATGCTAACTGGAATAAATAAGCGTTTTCAGACTTTTTTAAATTTTCTACTTAACCTAGAGAATATGTATATTGTAAGCTCAACATACTGAAAAAGCAATGTGACCTTGATAAGCCAATGTCCATTAACCTTTACAAATAATTGATGCAATTATTATCATTAAAGAAGTTCATAAAGACAACATTTTTCAGCTGTCCAATTACATCTCATTATGACGTGATTCGCACTAGGGTATGTTCGATGAATCATTTATAGGCGATGAGAAATAAATATCACCGAAGAAGTTAAATTAAATAAAGTATTATTTCAATCAATTTCAAACACTAGTTTAGTAACATCCCCAATTTTGGTATGTAAAATGACTATTTGCTTTAATGAAGTAATTGTTGTTGTTCCAAAGGAATTATTTTCATTTAAAATTATTAAAGTTCCCTACAGATGAGTATATAGCTCAAATTTTACGATATTCTTTTTTTTGAATATTTAAAAGTCAACTATCGGGTTCGTGGTGCAGTGTTCAACATGGTTAGTTTCCGTAACGGCCCTCATGGATTCGACACCTAGTAAGAAAAACATTCTAACCCCTAGTCCTGTCCTAAGATTTACCCCTACTCTCATCGAACTTAAGGGAGGTTTAGCGACTAACAAGCAGTTTTCCTAGAAAAAATATGTGGTGATTCCTAAATCAGGTGGCCATATACTTACTCCACATTGAAAACAGAAACGGATTAAAAATACATTCTTTCATAAACTCGTTCTTTCAATTAATCAGTTTAAATATTATGCAATCAGTAATTCAAAATGAATAATTTAGGATTTTAACTGAAGGTGCGTGATGGAATTTTAATATTAAATTTGATTTTTTTTACTTTTCCATGAGCTTTGTCGCTTACAACCCAGATTTCACCTTGCCGCATCTACAGGGACTTTAAGTGCACGAATGAACTTGAACTGACATTATCCGTGCATTTGGAATGTATGAAAAAACCAAAAGACGAAACCCGGGTTCTTAACAACAAAACTTATAGAAAAGTAGAAAATTCAAACGATTCAATTTTAAAAGGAATAAGTTTATTAATATTATGACATTTTTCGAAATAATAATTTTCAATATCAGTTCAAACTGATGAATCAAGCCATACCCTAGTAAGGAGAATAATTATATCGTTTCCTGTACACTGTACAGTATGCGCCTGTTCGTGTTTCAGAGATGAAATCGTGACAACCCTCATACACATAATTATTAAATATTCATACTCTACCAACCACCATATCAAGTAACAATTCATTACTCGTTACTTTTTCAATGCACTATGTAAAGCTGCGCATCAAAAATGGTTTTGTTTTATAATTATGATACAATTACTTTGCCGATAACGATACCTGAATCCCTGTGACTCGAGAATGGAAGTAAAATAATTATGGGCTTTCACAGAGGTCCACAACGACACCTGAATCACCGCGACTCGATTATAGAAGTAACATAATTATGGGCTATGACAGAGATCGACAAGATACTCCTCTAGTGTACTAGTGAACCTTCAATCGATGGCAGAGATTAAAAAACGATTCATACATAGTATTTTTATTCTATAGTCGACATATTAGCATACTTTGACTAGAGAAAATGTAATGATACATAATACGATATAAAACGTGACAAGTACATATATTCATTTCTCTACCAATATGGAACATTTTAAGTATCGCTAATTAATCAAGTAATTATTAATGCTATCATTTTTCAATACTGTAACTCCGTGTTTTTCTCCCATTTAACGCGGTAAAACGGCGTTCCGGCACCTATTTTCATAGAATTTTTCAAAATTTCAAAATCAATTAGACGAAACAATGTTTATGCTTACGTAATTACAATCTATATTTATATAATTCGTCAAATTGATAAAATATGGAATTGCAATTAACCGGATTAGATATGAATAGATTCGAAATTGGCGCTCTCATGTGGCAACGAAGGGGAAGGGGACAAGTCCACGTTCCCATTGGTCACTCGTGATCAAGGACTGATAACGGCCAGTAACGTCTGACGCATAGACTTATATACTTTCTGTATGTCTGACGTTTGTGATTGAATGTACTTGGCTCGCGATTGACAATGTGCGGAATATTTTAAATACTTAATTTTACATGAATTTGACGTCATTACCTTTTTTCACTGTTTCTTTAACTTTACTTATAAAATGTATAAAACAAAAAATAAATCTAAAAACTGTTTTTTGTGCGCTTTGTGGCATATGAAAAGCTGCTTTAAATTTACCACTAACAAAGCAAACAAAGATAGTGTAATTATTAAGGATTTCGACTAAGAGTGTTTGATATAACTTCAATATCAAATTTAAAATTTGATTGTCAGCGACAAAACTCACGGAAAAGTACACAATTCAAACAATTCAAAAAAATTAGATTATATTGATTAATTAACTATTTTGATGTTTTTTTCTTTGTGTGCGACCCACTAAATAGCAGTAATATTTTATATGGCCCTCCAAAAGATTCCTGTTGGACATCACTGGTCTGCAGTGTATGTACGTTAAAGGTCTGCACGGGCCGAAATTTTAAAATTTCACCCGGCCCGAACCCGAAGACTTCCGACCCGGCCCGGCCCGGCCCGAGGCTCATTTGCAAAAATCTTACCCGAACCCGACCCAGGCCCAATATTTTTCGACCTTGCCCGAAAAAAACCCGATTTTTTTTTGAAATAAAAATTAAAAATTGACTCACCAACTATAGTGTGTGTGCAGTTGTGCGAAATACATTTCTTCCTAATTAGAATTAGTTTTTGTTTGTTTTACATGAATGACGACTCAAGTGAGAAGTTTTTGAACTAGAAAAGCTGAAAATGCATTTACATTTTAAACACTCAACGTATCCAACTTTTTTGTTTGTAGCCACCTCTATGATTTCACTAAATGATTTTTACATTTCACTTTTCCCATGGGTTTTAACTGAAGAAATATAGTCTTCACTCTTCAGTTTTGTCTCTTCGTTTAATATTTTCGAACCCCATTTCTTGTCGGTAAATTTAAAAAAAAATCAACCTAACAAATCGAATTGCGACTGATTGAAATCACCATATATAACATACTGATACCCTGGATCATATTATGAAATTCATTATGCGTATTGTACAAACGCCGATGAAGCAGACATCATTAAAAAATACTAAAATAATTGCGTCAAAAGTCATAAAGTTATTAAGAACAATCATCACAATACCGTTTATTTATAATTAGACTGGTAGGTGTCACGAGCAACCCGCATACGGCGCCGCCACCTGCCACCACTGATTTTAAATACTTGTCACGTGTTTTTCTTCATATTATACTCATTGAGATCATACACAGTCATTTTTAACAAGAAAGAAAAACATTATCATTATTCACTTATAGGGTGTTCACTGTCAATACTTGGTGGAATGGCATTGTAATAAAAATAATAAAACATTTTTAGTACTTTTTCCACAAAAAGAATATTGGATCAGGACCGGATTCGCTCATGGCAAGCATTTTCAACTGATAACAAAGAAAAATTGATTATAATTAAAATGTTGAAGACCGCTTAGCAATGCAAGCTATTACATCAAAAATCTATTTTTCTTACATTTTGCTTCAATTTATTTGCTTATTTATAATGCCAATTGTTTGTCACACCTTGTAAAAATTACTAAAACTTTGTATAAATATTACTGTTAATATAAGCTAGCACATTAAAAATAAGAAAATTAAAACCAAATATTGAAGATCACTCTTACTTTAATGGGCTATAATGTAGTAGCTTGTATTGCTAAGAAGTATTTTTTATTATTTTATATTAGTCGCATAGTTGTATCACCAATTGTTTGTAATACCTTTATTAGTCTTGCTTAGATTTTTTTATAAATGACGAAGAATCTTTGTATTTCATATCAGTTGATAAAGATCGCGATGAGCGAAACCGGTCCAGATCGCAATAAATCCAATGTGTAATAAGCACTATTGTTCACTGTCAATACTTGGTGGAGTGGCATTACACTAAAAATAATAGCAAATCTTTAGTACTTATTCCACATAAAATTTCAGGACCGAAATACAAAAATTCTTCGTCATTTATTCAGTTGATAATGCTCACCATGAGCGAAACCGGTCCTGATCCAATACATTTTATGTGGAATAAGTACTAAAAATGCTACAGCTTGCATTGCTAAGAGGTCTTCAACATTTTGATTACAGTCTATTTTGCTTCAATTTATTTGCTTAGTTGTAATACCAATTGTTTGTCATACCCTGTAATTATTGCTTAACTTTTGTATAAATATCAGTGTTTCGGTGTATTTCTTATCAGTTGATAATGCTCGCCATGAGCGAAACCGGTCCTGATCCAATAATTTTTTTGTGGAAAAAGTACTAAAAATGTTTTATTATTCTTATTATTATCATTATTGTCAAATGCAGGTGATATCTACATTTAAGCTAATTTCAAAATACGGTAAAATTCTCCATAGCCTAGCGGTACGGGCTTCTTTGAGACATCAGAAGGCACCATTCAAATCCTGGCAAAAACAACATTTGATAAATGTTGTTGTTTTTTAAATAACGATGTCTTCTCTCCTCGACTTCTTTTTATAATTGTCTCAATATGTTTATCTGATGTTTTGTTATAAAACGATATTTGTAACTCATAACTAAAAATCATCGAAGAAGGGAAAAGAAAGATAAGTTAAGTAACTACTATTTTCTTTGTCACATCTGTCTATTCTCACCCTTTTTGACAAGAGAGCTTGAATGACTGCATTACAAGCAATTTTCAAAAACAACAACTTTTTAGGTTCTCTAGTAAGAGTTCATGAATGTACTTAATGAATTGAGTTGAATTTTTTTGGTATAAATAGAATAAGTGGTTACAACTTTCTATTTTACCAAATTCATTTCAAAATAATATTCAACAAATGAATTTTGCATCGGCATAATCTGTAAAGGCTATTATCCCAATTAATGTATGGTACTTCAAGCATTTCGATCAATTTATTAATGTGCAATGATTATTTGAAGATTTAGTTTGTTTTGAATCGTTTGATTTTTGTACATTTCTATGAGCTTTGTCGCTATCGACCCGGGTTTCGTCTTTCGCTATATTCATGCATTTTAGCTACAAGAGACGTGTCAGTTTGAGTCCAATCGCAAACTTGAAATGCCTGAAGATGCTGAAAGGCAAAACTTAAGTCCTTAGTGGAAAAACTAACGGCAAAAGATTCAAATTTACTATGATTATGACGAAGCTAGGATTTATAAGTTATCGATTTCCACTGAATTATTTTATAAATATCATGTTCATTTTGTTAACCTTTATCAGTGCCACCATTTTTTTTTAAGATGAATGATTCCGTCTGTATCAATACCAAAAGCGATATGATCTTCTGAAAGTTTCAGAACAAATGCACATGGCGGCGAGAGAGAGCTTTCTTTGAACAATGCAATTTTCGCAAACAGCTGCTCGGTACCTATTCGACCTGGAAGATTCTCAAACTGATTGGAATTTATTTCAGATCTGATTTGAAGATAGTTTTATTTTTGTATACCTAATAAAATTTGCAACACTGTATGACTTGTTATTTGTATTGGAAATTATGCCTCTTTTAAGTGTCAATAAAAATAGTACTGTCCTCAAAAAATGCTGTGTTTGAATACTAAAATCTAAGGTAGTAAAAATTACTACATATGTAAGTGCTTTATTTTGAAGATGTATTTTTGAAAGATTATTGAAACTTATTGTATCTATGTATATAGTCCAGAAAAGTTGTGACTTTTCGCATTTTAACTGCCTCAGTAAACAAAGACACTTTCCACACCAATACAATTCAACTTCTAATCGTCTATAATCTATGCGAGTATAGAGACATTTCTTGGCCAAAAGTTTACTGCAACATTATGATCACATAAAAATTAGCTTTCCTTATATCTCATTAATTTAAAATAAAAAGACATAAGGATTTATAGAATAAGAAGAAAGTATTTTAAAATATTATCTGATTCTTCAATCCAAGTGGCCAAAACCTAACATAGGCATTATAGCCTAGAAATATTTTATGTTTGAGCTTTTAATTTAAATTGTTTGAATTTTGTACATATCCATGAGTTTTGTCGCTAACGACCCGGGTTTCGCCTTTTGGCATCTTCGGGCATTCAAGTGCACGGATGTACTTGAACCGACACGCAGTATACAGTATGTATCGTTTACATGCAAAAATAAAAGTAGATCACTAAGTTAAATTACTATTAAAATGTAAATTAGCGAAAATTTTTAGTAAACTAGTTTCAACAATTCAAATTTGAGTTGAAATTCCATTAAGCACTCAGTCGAAATCCTTAATTAAAGTTAGAGCATATTTAAAGCTTTCTATAAAGCTTGATGTATATGCACCATCCAAAATTAAGCGCTCTCTACCTTCAGATTCAAAAAAGTTTGATGATCTCACTGGAAGGATTCGATTCTGGTAGACGGATGCACAGCTTTTGTATTTGCAACGAACGTTCGCAGCTTTCCTTCATACATATTTTAATGAGTGGTCCCGTAAAATTTGCTGGTCATTCTTTCAACAGACACGCCTATAATATCACTCTTGTCAAGACATTTCACTGTTATATTTTTTGAATAAATTTGCAATTTTATTGCGTTACTAATGTGTAATGCACTCATTACGGGGAAAAAAAAAGTTGAACTAAAGTATAGCAAAATATGTTTCATACCAAAAATACCAACATATTTGATAGTAAAAGAAATAATAAAAATAAAAATTGTACTTATTCCATATTAAATTTATTAGATCAGGACCGGCTTCGTTCATGGCGAGCATTATCGACTGATATCAACTCATCATAAATTTAATGTAGCATAAATACTAAAAATGTTTTGTTATTTTTATTATAATGCCATTCCACCAAGTATTGAAAGTGAACACCTTTAAAGTGATATTTTTCATCATGTACATTTTTTAAAAACCTTTTTAAAAAAGTTTTAATGAATTATGTATGTAACATAGTGTTGTTTGTCAAAACAATGAAGATATCATTCAAAGATTTTCCTCAATATTAAATGATTATAAAGTATTTTCTGTTGCTAAAGCATTTACATATTTATGATAATTTTAATGCTTAACTTAACTTATTACATAATAATAATTTAGAGATATTATTAATATTTCAATATTAAAAATTGAGATGAAATATTCATGATGTCATTCGAAGCATTTTGCATTTATCTGAAAACCCCTTCGATTTAAAAACCACAATGTCATACAATTGGAGAAAGCATAGGATTATTACCTGGCCAAAACTACTGTCATACCCTTTTGACGTTAATAATATTAATTTTGATACAGAAAAAAATACCCCTCGTCACTTCACCTACAGAAGCTGCTCATTTTATCGTCATTCTTACAAACATCTGCTCTGATTTTCAATATCTTTATGGCACATGCCACGACCATCTTTTTCCAATAACCAATCCAAGTGTTTATTTTTCAAATACACCTTTCATTCGGCATCATCGAGAGCCACTACTAAATGTAAACAAGTTACAATATATTTATTCAAAGGTATTTTTTCTATTCAGTGTGCTTTCACCCCTTCCTATTATGTGTATTTCAAGCCGAGATAACCAAAACATATATCGGTGTGATACCTTATACCAAATCGCTTAATGTAAGTTTATCATAACGTCACGCTTCAAATCGTTCTTAGGCGAACTTGAAATTTTGAAATATGTAATTTATTTATAACCCGGCAAGCGTTGCAATTCCACTCAAATAAAGGAAGTGTTTGTGTTTATTGAAATGCTTTCGGATGCACAATATTTTAGTTAAAAAATTTCACTTACATTGATCGGTATCGATGACATTTGCCGTTTGCATTTGCTGTACTATGCCTGTAACCTTTGTGCAAGTGCAACAATAAGTTTTCAAAATGAACGGTGTGTCAGCGCATAAAATATGAAAAAATATTGATTTTTATATAAAAGACTTTAAGTTGATTTTACTATGTCTTTAACGTTTGCGCAAGTGCAAAAAATAAGTTACCAAAGTTATATCGCAATCGGATGAACGGTATGGCAACGCATAAAATACGAAAAAACAAACAAACATTGATATTTATATATTAATAAGATAAGATATATTTACAAAAAAATTTACTGTTAATTCTTGGCATGAAAAATAAAGAAATCTTGCGAAAGAGACAACCTCGGATACTGGTTTATTACTTGGTTTTGCTGATATAATTATCATGTTAATTTTTTTATCCATTTAAACTTTACTTCCGTGACTAATTTCATCGTGTGCTACTTAATTTGTAAAAAAAATAACTAATTCGAGTTGGCCATTAGTTGTCATTGTCATTTTAAATATTCATCATTATTTTTATTGAAAATTGAAATCAATTAGTTTATTTCAGATATTTAAAAAAAAATTGAAACGAAAGTCTCACCAAATGATTCTTATTAAAGATTTCGTTGCTTCTAGGTTAATTTAAATTTAAACAAAATATTTTTTACTGCTCTATTCCTATAAATATAAAATAACAGGCAGTGGTCGGCACAACCACGTTATCCTTATTGATATCGTTCATCGATAAAATAGTGTTGTAATAATCGTTCAACAATATAGTCGTGTGTCAACAGGTAAATGCTAGCTTCAATTTCAATTATTAAAATCATAGAATAATATCAACGCAGAATAATAAAGAGTCAACAAACGGCGCAATCTAAAAATTGGCAAGTTTTAGTGAAAAAAAAAAAATTAGTTTTTTATGGTCTTTTATTTTTTTACACTAAAATTTAAGCATTAGAATATACTTTTGATTTTTAAGCTTCCACAGTCCTTGTAGAAATATGTATTTTGTTAGGGGTAGAACCGATTATCTTGAATAATTCTGCATAGCTTATGTATCTGCATAAACACAATTTTTTAGATTCATTTTTTGTGTCTCAACCATCACATACATGCCATACAAATAACTGTTTGGTATTCTTGGACTAACAGTGTTTCTATCAGAAACTACATATACATATTAAATACACATGAAATTCTAAATTATTCATTTTGTAGGAGACAAAAATGTAGATTTAAAATAAATCTGGATGTGTGAATTTTTCTTCGTTATTAAGCAAATATTTATTTAAAAATATCTTTAATTAAAAAACGAGAATACCAGAATTACAACATTATTGGTTTTATATTTTAGGTATGTTTATAAAAACAGTATCATTAAGAACGCTTTTATTTTTTCCCTGGGATCGATAATCTTAATTAATGTGTTAAGCGAATACTTACTCGCGATTCCTTAAACAGGATGCAATTTCGCATGGCATAAAATGCAATATTTATCAAAAGATAAGCAAATCGATAATAGTGTCATCTCCGGCTTTAAGCTTCGTCCACATTATTTAATTGTGCGACGCGTAAGCGGGCCGACAAGTACCACCAGTAGGTTTGCATTTGTAACTGGGCAGTTGGTACATTTTCGCACAAGCCTTTATTAATAATATGGGCTTACACCTTGCGCTGTGGATTTCAGCTGTCCCTTTTTATTATTATTCGCAAGACCGTTTCACATTCTCACCTACCGCCAACGTGTACTCGGAACAGCCACATATCGCAGTGTGTGCCCACTAAATAGCAATTTCCAACTAAATTACTTACTCAAAGCAGACTTATAAACAAACACCAACTGTATAAACGACATACAATAATTTCTAGGAAAATAGTTGCACAACTGCCTGTGTTTAAAATTACACATATTAACTTGAATAAGGCAAGCCAATTGCATATTTTTTGATAAACTATGTAACGATCATCAATGATCACTTGTCGGGTGTTAACTATCAATTCTTGTTCTAAAGAAATGATAAAATAAATAAATAAACTTAATTGGTATCGACGACTACAACATATATTTAAAAAATATATGGACCAGTTTCGCTTATCGCAAGTATTTTTAAATGGTCATTCATAAAATATATGTGGAGGTTATACATTACAATGCAATTGTCACATTCTTATATCAAATGATGCTTTATACCTGTAGATATAAAGTTGTATTTACTAAACAGCTTTCATGCAATACGATCGATGGATTAAGCGGTAGCTTTGTGTAAGTTCAATCTAAAATAATATTAAGCAAAATAAAGTAACTTAATGATGCTTCCTAAAGAAGAGTCAGTATGTGTTACACAATACGTGGAATAGATAATAATATATCAATTGTTTATTAACTTTCATGAATGTGTTAATAATAAGACACTTTCAAAATAAGAATATGTAGAGGTAGAAATATTTTTTAATATAATAGGGTACTTTATATGACTTCTTTTTTAATAACTTACCAATGATCGTGCTAATTATATCTGTATTTTGTCGTAGACTTAACAAGTGAACTTCTCTGTAATATATCATAAATTCTTACCGCATCAAAGTAAAACATGAATTCGCATTCTTTTGAGTTGAAGTATATCCCGATGAAAACAGTTTTGTTATACAATTTTGGGGCGTTTAATTGTTATTTTATTAAAATGATCACAAAAAAACTAATTGTTTTTTTGGTCTATGAACTGAATTTATTTCTGTCATTTTCCTCGTTTATATTTTTTATCGCAGCCCTATAACTAGAATCCATATTATTCCGTAATTATGAATTAGCACAGAGCGGTTTTGTCTACTATTTATATTCCAACTTTTGAAGTTCTTAAAATTAATGTATTTATCTTAATATTTTGCGTAAACTTTCACATTAATTCTTGTTGATTTTTGTGGGAACAGTATAATTAAAAATAGTTATTCTGGCTTTAAGTACATTTTAATTTGATAGAAGAGCTGAAAATGTTATTATAATAATGATTTCTCGAGTTGGTATAAACATACATTTAAATTTATAAATAAGCAGAAAACTTAATTTAAAAACAACATAGCTAAAAATTTTGCACGCTGTAAGTTATGTGATCTAACATCATCATCTAACTATTATATGAAATATACATGTATATTCATTTGTTTTTTTTTTGTTTTTCTAAATCGGCACCTAACTCAACTTAACATTTTTTTTCCTCACATCTAGCAAGAGACAGTTGGCACAAAAACGCTTAACAATGCACGATTTGAAATGATCTAATGAGAGTCTAATACAATGTAATTCACATAGCGCGTAATTTGCAAAGCAATATAGGATATGAAATTTGGTTAACTGATCACGTCATTATTATTTATCTTTGATATATTTTTAAATGTAAAAAAAATGCAAATTAACTTACAGTCAATTCGGGTAACTTTGGACTTCAATATAACATTGGACCAAACTCGAGCAAGTACCGTTTATTAATTTTTCTGCTGTCTAGTAATCGTGCTCATTCTTGCGATTGATGAATATAACAAATCGATCTTTTGTCTTATACGTGGTCAAAAAAAAGAGCCACATTCACCTCTCAAATTATTTTTATCTTTTTATGATATTTTGTGAAATAAACCTAAAAAACTATGAAAATATACGACTTTTTTATTTTTTCGAAACAGGTGTCTTCGCTTAAGCCAGGTGTTACGGGTAAGGAATAGGCAAAAAGTTGTAATTTTTTTAATATTTTCCATCAAAAGACTATCGTTATTTATAAAAGTTCAATTCAATGTCACCAAGCTGGATGATTCAGCTAAACTTCGCTCATTGAAAGTGGTGGTGTCCAATGTTACTCAATTATAAATTTAACATTGGACCGCCCGTAAAAGCAGTTTTAAGTAATTTTTCCTTGTATTTTCATAATATTTCAATTCAAAATTATATAAAAGAAATGGTTAGAACACATATTAGTCTAAAAAATGTATCTTACTATATCTGAAAATAAAAATTTCACAAAAAAACACCTGTAAAGTGTCCAAAGTTACCCACCCGAATTGACGGTACTTCAATTATATTGATTATAATTCCTTTGGTCATGTTAAGGATTTTGTCATGTGAAGTACCTATGTCAAATGGAGTTCGTATAACTTAATATGTTTTTTTGGTAATTGAAAAATATTAACGACAAAGCTTGTGTGGTAAAAATTGTATTGATGAATTATTAAAAAAAAACGTACAAATTGACGTGGTCACAAAGACTTGATGAATTATAAATTAAGAATTCGTATCAATTACTTTCTAACTGTACAAAGGCTGCCCTATTAATTATTGATTTTATCAGTTTACACTTAGTTATTGACTGACAACATGTGTTAATTTATGAATCTTGAAATATATACTTTTTTTAAATTCATTAATCTTGCTCTTTTAATTAAATTATATCCGTATTAGGAATTCATTCAACAATCATGTGACATTGTTGGATTAGTTCGAAGAAATAATTTATTAAAAAGATAATATCAATATATTGAAACCGAGTATTTATTAGTTAAATAATTATTATTCAACTATAACGAATAAATCTGCATACTGATTGGCTTTTATTTCACACAACTTATTTGCTTGGGTGGTATTCAGTGTTATTAAAATTTGGAAATAGCTTTAAATTATTTATCTGATATGATAGAAATAGTTTTAACTAGACCAAAAAAAATATATTTTTCAATTATTCTACTACAGTTAATTCAATTTGATGTCATGATTAAATCATGGGATATGTGGAGTTTAAATTTCCATGATTTGTAATAATTAAAGAACCCTTATTCAGTTCATTTTGGCGGTACAAAAAAAGTGTTTAAATCTTCATTAGGTGTTGTTTTTTACAATATCTTAAACTTTTTAAGTTAAGAAAACTTTAGCAGTAGATAAAGATTTAATCTTTTTCTAAAGGGTATGCAGCGGTTGAATAAAAGCTCTAAGGCCTTATTTTTGCCGGAAGTCTATTAGAAATCATAAAAAATAGGATAATCAAAATTAAAAAGATATTCGATTGGTTATATGTAGTTGAAGTTTTTTTTTTTAAGATTAAAATATAGCAAACCGTCTTTTAAAAAGAATTAAGATACAGAAAAAATACAAAAAGCGTCGCATTAATTAAAAGGTCAAGGCTTATTTAATAGTACAGTACAAAAATATTTTTGTTTCAAAATTGCTATAGATTCATATCTTGTGATTCAGTTGAAAGCCACTGGCTGATAGTATACAGAGCTGCGTATTAAAAAAACTGAGACAAAAATTGTTGAAATCATTTGAAAATAAACTGGCATAATCTTATTAACGGCGATTGTTAATTGCTATATTTTTTATAAAATTATAAATGTAATTAAATGATAAAAAAAATAATATCCTAATTAATATAGCAACATTGTAATGATTGGCGTACAGGTGAAATTTGTTATTTTAAACATTCGCTAACCATAATATGTGTAAATTATACCACAAGGGAATAGAAACCTTATGAATACCTGTTTTGAGAATATTTTGCCACTGTGAGACCTTGGCTGTTGTGCTTAATGCATTTTTACCGGATACAGGTGACACTGTCAGATGGGTAAATAAATACCTATTACAAATAAATGCGTTTGTGTAACCGCTGAAATTATCAAAATACAATTTTCTCAATGGCTTACTTACCTTGGGGTAATACCGCGTATTGGTATGTAGCAAGTTCATAAATATTTACGATACGGTTGCATTAAACACGTAACCTTCTTGAAAACCACTGGAGACAAGCAACTTCTAAAAAAGGAAATCAAAATGCGTAAAAATATTGACATTATGTGTATAAAATATTGGGGTTTCAGGTAAAGTTAAAGTGTCTGATGAAATTATGTGTACACAGTAGTTTTTATTATTTAGTCCAGCGGCCACCAAACTTTGGCCCGTGGGTCAGATGCGGCCCTCCATAGTTTTTTCTCAAAAAAACACCGATTATTTTACTAATTGTTCATATGGGAAATACTAATTTTATAAAACTACATGATTTGGATGAGAATTTGGTTTGATTTTTATTTCAATTCATCATTTGGGATACGATAAGATCAGGTCGCGGACTTACAGTGAACACATTAGGTATAAAATGTATTTTCACTTGAAAAATTATTCTAATCCTAAGAATGCAGGGCCCAAATAAATTAATTTTCCTACTAGATTGCAACAAGAATTATTTGTTTTTTTTTCGGCATGCCACCCGAGTTTCAAAAAAATATTACGGCCCGTTTCTCAAAAAGTGTGATGACCCCTGATCTAATCTAAAGCAAACCTGTCTAAACTTATATCTGAAGGGCCACGTTGAAAATTCAATGCAACCGGTGGACTGACTGCTAAATTCTGAAATTCTAATAACCAACAATTGATGGAAAAATTCTTACAAGGGCAGGCAAATTTGCGAAATATTTCTGAATATAATTAGATGAATGCAGATTATTGACCGATTTCTCGGCTTTCATATTGATATATTTCCATTACTTCGTTGCCTAGTTCTCATAGCTGGGGTCGAATGGTAGATAGTCTATTTAAATATGACGATATGATTCAAGATGCTGATCAAATTCTTTGAAAATCTTTGACAATACGAGCATCATTTGAATCTGTCGGTCCCGTCAGTCCTACCGACTATGTCGTATCTAGAAAAAATTAAAAGCATTCAAATAGTTCATGGTTTCCTATAAACTAGAGTAGAACTAAAATCATAAAAGCTCTTTCATAAGCAAGTTCATGTATTTAGTTAATTTTCTGCTTACTTCAGTTTTCGACGATCAATATCAAGATGTTGTGTAGATCAACGGTCGCCAAACAAAGGCCCGCCGATGATTTTCTTCCAGCCCTCTAAAACTCTTCTTTTAAATTCCATGATTTGGTTGTGAAATCCCATAAAATATAATAATTATTTTCTATTATAAGTTCCATTAGAATTACGTTATATAATTATATTAGAACATGTAAATTAATATTGTTATTGGATTTCAACACGAATTCATTTGTCATACGGCCCGCCAAGTTTTCAAAATTTCAATCCAGCCCGTTTCTCAAAAAGTCTTGTGACCCCTGGCTTAGATAGTGATAGTGCTTTTAAAGTTTAATTTATGAATTAATTATTTTCAATGATATGAAGCATGCATAAATACGGAAATGAAAATAATATACCTAACATATCATCCTAAATTTATTCATAATAAAACAATAAATGTCTATAAATATTGAAGCTTTTACTGAAATATACCTTATATGAATGCTATCAGAATTTGCAAATCGAGCTTCGAGCTTAAAAAGATCGGATATAAGTTGACTACGTCTCAATTCCCTGTGCCGTATGAGAATTGCCTTTGAGCGTCAGCCAATACAATCGTGAAAACACTTTGCTTGTAAGATCCGCTTTATCTTTGAAAAGGCAAAGCTTCTTATATATTTTACACTACTTAGCACATTTTGCTTCAGAGTACAACAAGTTCCAATATGAATCCACTTGAACATTGCGTACAGTCACAACGAAGTTCGAATTTTGTGTCGGTGGTTAAGTCGTTTTATCAACGGAACTAAACGAATTGGATAAATGTTAAACATTCATTGTGTATAGAGGCTGTTACAACGTTTTGTATTTTATTGGATTAAAAGCGGCGTAAAACAATGGTATCCTGTGCGATACGTTAAATATTTGAATGCTGTTTATTGGGAAGGATACTAGTTTTTCAAAAAAATATCCAATTGCAATAATAATTATATTGGATTTCCTTTATAAAATTCCGATTGAATTAGTTTTACGTCTTACAAATATACTGCCATGTCGATTTCTTCAATTTGTTTCAAATTGTTATACAAGTTGACAAAAATCGTTCTTTCGAATTTGACTTGACTAAATTTTCTAATTGATATGAATTGAATTAAAAGTAGCGCCATTGATTGTAAAGAAAAACTTACTGATTAATCTAAGGTCTCTCGAGTGTCAACGTTGTTAGGCTTGGTTGCAGAAATCACGGGCCCAAATCCCATAAGGTTCATCAATTCATTTAATTTATGATTTCGAGTGAAGGTGCTAGGTCAGTGGTTCTCACGTAAAATTTGGCTGTAGCCGCATTAGGAACATCAGCTGTCGAACGGAAATGTCTGGTGGCCGCACCAAATTTTTGTGTCGAGTCTTTTTTCTCAAAAAGACCTAAACATGTATGTATGTATGTGTTTTTATTGCGAACTAACCATTCTTGATGCACAATACAATGCATACGAAATATTCAATTTCCAGTGTCATTGTTGACAATTTAACTTGTTAAAACATTTTTTTTATTAAATATTAATATTAACTATGAAGCTGTTGGTGGCCGCAGCAAAATCCTCTGGTGGCCACACATGAGAACCAGTGTGCTAGATGGAGTTTCATGAACAAATTTAAATCGTTTGAATTTTTTTATTTTTCATGAGATTTGTACTTAAGAGTACTGAACTTGAGCCTGAAGATACCGAAAGGCAAAGCCCGGGTCGACAGCAACAAAACTCATGGAAAAGTGCAAAATTCATTTAATGTTTTCTGTATGCTAAAAGCGGGGCTACTAAACTTAAAAGTACTGAACTTGAGCCTGAAGATACCGAAAGGCAAAACCCGGGTCGTCAGCGACAATGCTCATGGAAAAGTTCAAAATTCATTTAATCTTTTATGTTCGATGCTTAAAGCGGGGTGTACCGAGAGTGATTACCTAATCACAAGTCCTGCCCTAGTCCTTTACTTAAATACCTTAATACCCTTCTCTCATGATAAATCGATTTGATGAGCAAATGAGTAACGAGCAGTTCTCGCAGAAAAACTTGACCCCATATGCGTCACGTTGAGAAAGGACGTGGTAAAAAAATAAAAATAATACTACTACACAATAAAATGAAACAAAGATGAACACGTAATCCTGGCACTTGGCTGAAAATTGATTACCCTACCAATGATCACGCAGTTCAGATATTTAAGTTGAAATAATTATAACATTGTTTTTTTAAGCCTGATAAATATGACGCGGCTGATTGGCTTTAGGGCTAATTTGCACTCGACCATTTAATGTTTTAACTCATATAAATAAACATTTTTATTTATCAGGTATCGCAGGGACTATGATATTTTATTTGCACGCTTAAATTATTTCGTTAAAGATGCAACCCGACATTTAAATAATTTGAATTAATAACATTAAAAAAAATTTAAAGCATGTTCATGATTAATTGTAGGTAGAAATTCTTTGATATGATATAAATAATAATGCTCAATTTATTAAAAGTATTGTGAGTATTTTGAGACGCTTTTTATCAGGACCAGTTTTGCTCATAACGAGCATTATTGACTGGAGCTTGATTTAAAATATTAACACTCAAAAGGGGATCACAGGCTAAAAGATGTTGACAGACTAGAGGTCTGCAGGGGCCGATATTTCAAAACTCTACCCAGCCGTGCTACAAAAATGTCCAACCCAACCAATTTAGATGTTCGATAATAGTGTGTACATCCGAAAATATATACTTTCGATGGTTTCGGCGGTAACTTTGTGGAAGTTCATTTTAATATAAAATTTAAAATAATATCGCAAAGTTTGCTTAAGTAATAAGTTATTATTTAAGCAAACTTTGCGACAGTAAGTCCGAAGATGCCCAACACGTGGAATAATCATAGTTATTTTAAATTTTATATTAACCCGATATATGTTTGAATTTTTGTGTAACTGTTCGTGGGTATTATTCATCAGAGGTAAATAATGTTGACGTGTTACGTAAGAAGCCAATGCTATTGGCTGATGTCAAGGAATAATAAATTTGTCACGCGTTGGTCAAATAGTATGCTCTACAAAGGAATAAACGGGCGGATATTATAAGTTGATCATTGATGAAATGTTAAATTTTTTCAAGTATTAATTATTAGAATTTGGTTCCAGTCGCACTCATTTTTGATTTTGAATGCGTTAAACAAATATCGCAAACCAGCGATAAATTAACGCCAATATATAAATTAACTGCAGGGTAACCAATAGCTATCAATTATTTGATTTTTATTTACAAGCGTTTGCCGTTCATCTGATACCAGTCGCCGAGTTCGTTCTGTTTACTCTGCATGCGACTGAAGTGGAGCGCTCGGTCATAACTCAAAGCATACCTTGTGTTATCATGTGTATTAAACTAAATAATTATATTTATTTGATATAGATCGTTATGAAATTGATTTAAAAACACTTATTTCTACCACGCTTTTTTGCTAACTTGCATACGAGCGACTCAACACAAATTGATAACGAATCACAATGGGATAGAATCATGTTGACTTTTAACAGACACTCGAAGATTTGGAACATTACAACAACACCAAATAACAAAAATTCCGTGTTTGGCATGTTTGAAGTACATGTATGAGAAAAGAAAGTCAGTAAGTTTGAATCTATGATTTCGTTCATGTGTTAAATATTATTTTTTTCATATCCGCTCCCTATTCGGAGCATATGGCTGCCACACGATGCCTCCAAGATTCTCTGTCTCCCGCCAACCTCCTCGCATCTTCCCAGGCCATCCCGGCGTCCCTTAGCTCCCCTGAGTACATCCTATGGATGGTCATCAGAGGCCTTCCGCGGCGTCGGGATCCATCAGGTTGATAGAAGAGGCAGGCAGGATTCAGGCTCCCCTGGGGCATCCGCAGCACATGTCCGAGCCAGGTCCATCGTCCCTTTTTATTTTTGGACGTAACGTCAAGAAAATTTGCTTTTATATCTTATATATAAAACCGAAACAGTGTATGTAAAATTGTCTGTAATATTTGGGAAACATAACATTAAATAAGTATTCCTTGGTAATGAGCGAAGCCGGGTAACAATACTAGAAAATACCGAAACGGCGTATGTATGTTTTGGGTCTGTAATTCTTTGGGAATGATATAACATTAAATAATTATTGGTCGCTTAGTCCGAGCGAAGAAGGGTAAAAATACTAGTTATATTTAAAAACAACATATTTATGTAAAATTGTATATTTCAAACATTATTGCAGGTTAACCTTCCCTGGTAATGGGAGTTGGGTGAATTTTCTGAACTAAATTTTAGAAAATAAACGCCACATTGAAGAACAAATTTAGTTTCATAAATTTTTTATTAATTTATATCACCATGGATCATATTATAATTGCTGAAATCTTTTCTGAACTAAATTTTAGAAAATAAACGCCACTTAAAAACATTTTGTTTGAAACTTGTGCGAATGCTAAATTTATTTTTCAACCAAGAAATTGAATAAAATTTTTTAGTTTGAAACTGGATTACCATCTGATTAAATTTTTTTAGTAGCTTTGAGCATAATTTACGTATTGTTAAATTTTATTTATGTGTGTAACAATTTCTAACAGCGGCTATTGAGTTATTTTTTTAATAAGTCGTCATTCAACCAGTGACGGCTGGTGACGGAGTGCTGAGGGGTGCAAAAGGAAGATTCAACTATTTTTCCGTACTACGGAAGAGAAACAGTTGGTATTGCGAACATCTGAATTGATAGTCCATGCTAAAGAAGTCTTTTAAAATCCAATGAATAGGAAAGAACTCTTACAAAAATGGTTGAATCTTCCATTGCACCCCCCAACACCCCGTCACCAGCCGTCACTGCATTCAACAATAGCTCATTAGTATTTTAAATTAACCGCGATTTTTCTACTATATATATGTATATCTATATAATTTTTATCGTCAAATAGAACAAGATAAGTTTGTAACATTTGTATACATTACTAGGTTTGTTGTCTGAATGAATTATTTTATAAATAATCAGAAGTCGGTTTTTGAATGAATAACTGATTTAATCAAATAACTGAAATAGTCAATATTATACATTAAGCAATTTATTTGTCCAAGTTAATTTTTAAATCTCCCGTGTTAATAATCATACAAATATCATTAGCTAGTAATCTTATCTTATATAAATATAAAGCCGAAACGGGGGATGTATGTCTGTAATTCCCTTTGCATTGGTGTTGCAAAGGAAGAACAAACGAATTTTTGCAAGAGTTCTTTCGTTATTCATGTAGAGCAGTGGTTCTCAAAAATTTGGCTATGGCATGGACTTTCAATTCAGATGTTCGCAAAATTTTTGTGTTGAGTCTTCCTTTGTCAAAAAAGACATAAAAAATGTATGTGTTTGAGTTTACATAGTAAAATACAGCCGAAATATTTAATTTTCAATGTCTTTGTTGACAAATTAGCTTGTAAAAACACATTTTAAACAACCAATTATTAACTAAGAAGCTGTTGGTGGCCGCAGCAAAACTCTCTGGTGGCCGCACATGAGAACCACTGGTGTAGAGACTCCAATTACTCGGGTATCGAGTAGTACATATATAAAACCGAAACGGCGTATGTATGTCTGTGGGTCTGTAATTCCCTTTTGCATTGTTGGTCATAAAGTTGCCATAAAAACGAATATGAAAGAAAATATGTTTGAATTTTTATCGGCGAAGACATTTAGTCTAAATGTAATAAATTAGTCTTCTAGTGAACTTTTCTCGGCTTTTATTAATATAAAAATGTTTATTATTTACGTGAAAGTATTATTTGACATTTCTTTGACAGCAAATTAGATTTTCCCCTTGAATTTGGATATTTTAATGGGCCAGAATGGGGCTGTCAATATATGAAAGGGGCTGTGAAATGTCAATGCCAGTCTGATTCCATTTTAATTGACCTAGACTTTTGAATTTTGAAAAAAGTTATTTCAGTTTGGCCCGTCTGAATTTACGCGCCGAGGTGAAAATAACCCCAAACTGGTCCGAGCGAAGCCGGGTAGCAATACTAGTATAATATAACACTGTGTTTATGGGATATTATAGATTTGTATAGAATGAGAATAAATGAAAACTTCACAGACAATAATAAATTGATCAAATCTATAAATCTGCTCAATTTGTTGATTCGAATCAGTCACCACGCAACCGGGCCTACGATAAGTGGATTAATTACTTTACCCAAATGTGTGGTTCAATCAGATAAAAAATATTTGCATTTTTAATAGAGTTTTGATCACATTTTTCTGTTTTATTTAATCGTATTATAAACAACACAATCGTACTGGAAAATCCATGTTTAATACTAGACGAAACTCTTTAAAGTTCAATATTAATAATCATTGTTGTCCGTGGCGCAGTGCCAACGCTGTTGGCTTGCGTACCGGACCGCCCGGGTTCGGTAAATCTGTTCAAAGGCATGGGTATTGTGCTGCTGAAAATCCCTCCCCACCTCTCCTATCCCCATAGCGAGAGCGATTAGCTAACCACCAGTCCTGTCCCATTCCTCGTATCCTTTCCTTCTCCTACTCTCTTCGATAAAGAAAGGTTGAGCAACTGAGTAACAATTAGTTCTCGTAGAAAAACATTTGTTGGGATAAACTCCGTAAGGAATCCATATGCTCCAAGTTGGGAGCGGACATGGTTAAAAAAACAAAACAAATAAAGATACATATTTGTTTTTCAATGATTCTCGATTAGGCAACCATGTGATCTATTGGGAACAGCTATGGCTGAAAAAAGCAAGTTAAACTATCTACACATATAACAGGAAAAGTGCAACAGGCATACTTTACGTACTTAGATAAAAATAAAATAATATAAGCACACTTCCCTTGGACTTCACAGTCTTCCGAATTTTGAATCGGACAGTCAGTTTGACATACTTACTTAGGTCTTTTTATCCGTCCATTGGAGGTTCCGACAAAGGCTCGCCGCAGCTACTTTGACAGCTTTTGTTAATCACCCCAATTCCCACACCCTTAATAAAAAAAATCCGGCACTCGACTTTGGATGAATCCGCCATTCAAAGCTAAAAGAATTCTGACGAAGATGAGTTATGTATAATGAAATACAAGTGTTATCAATTTATTTTTAATATTACCGTAGGTCATTTATCTATCAAAATTAATACATATTTCAACGTTGCATTACAGGAAATATTATGTATGGCTAGATGGTATATTTAATTTAATTTTAATCACTTTATATCTTGATTTACAATTGTTTCACACCAATTATTAGTTTTTTACATATTTTTTGATTCGTTTAACTTTGAAAATTATGAATTTCTGTACAATAATTACAATATTCAAAAAGAACTTTTTCTTTTTATGTTACATGTTTGTTTAGATAAAACCATATTAACCTGACCTATATAAATGGCAGGGCAATCCCTACAAAACAATTTTAAAATGTTTATCTACTAGGTATGTATATTCTAAATAAGCATTTTGTACCTATTTCAAATATTATCATATATTTTGTAAAAACATATTGCTTTGTTTGAAAAACTGGTGAATTCTGAAATATACTCTTTAATAACAGCAATGGAATATAATTAAAAGTACTAAATCATTTTTTAATTAAAAAGAATATTTACAAATTATTTGTACACATTAAAAAAATTGGGTTCAATAATGCGTTTTTATTTTTTAATATAATACCATTCATCCAAATATTGAAAGTGATCAAATTTTTAAATTAGTTAAAAAAAGCCGCTTGAATGTGGAGTTGGTAACTCTTAAAATGATTTCAATGAAGATTTAGATAAATAATATAAAACTGAAAATTTTACTAATCCTGAATCCTTTTTCTGGCGAACATTTGAAAGAGCGATGAGATACTGCAATAGCTCACCTTCCTTGAAGCAACTGCCAAAACCTTGTGTGGTTCTTCTCCATGAATAATCAAAAATAATATGTTATACAAATATTAAAGCCCGATCATAAGCCGGCTTCCTTCCTTTTTGAAGTTCGATTCCTTCCGCAGTCAAATTATAAAGGATTGCTTTTTGAGTCCTGAGAAAGAAAATCTTGGAAATAGAATACTACAAAAAAAATTCATTGATTTTTTTTATTAAAATTCTTAAAATATTGTCAAGCTTTGAATATTTTGTATAAATCTCTATCCAGTCGTCACAACTATAATTGCGTACTGTTTTAATTTATTGTTTCAAACATTGTATTGTTTTTTTCCTTTCTAGATTAATGAAACGAGTTAAATATATTATGTGCTTAAACACGTGATAAAAATGTAATAAATACATTGTGTGTATAAAAAAAATACAAATTTATGTTGTCTAAACTAAAATAACCAAAATTACTCTTCCAATCTAAAAACGAAACGTAGCGAGAGTAATTAGCTAACCTTTAGTCCTGACTTATTCTTTTTTTGAAAAAGAGAGGTTAAACATCTGAATAACAAGCAGCTATCATAGAAAAACTTTTGTTGCGATAAACTCCGTTAAAACTCCCGGTGCTCCACATTCGGATCGAAAACCAGGTTATATATCGAAGCAAGACCACAATGACAGACTGACTTATGATGGCATGATATATTGTGATCGGATTAGTGCTCAGTACAAAAATATATAGGGCATTGACATTGCGAATATCAATTAAATTGCAGAGGTTATGTAGGATTGATTTAACGCTTTGAAAAAAAGTACAAAAGTTTTTTGTTTATATATCACGATATTAATACGGCGAAAAAATTCAATTTTATTTCAAAATGCTAAAATATGCCATATTTTTTGGCACCGTTAAAAATAAAATAAAGTCCAAATAGGTGCTACATTCAAAATCAATAAATCTTAATTGTAAAAATAAGTTTATTATCGAAGTCTATTTTTTGGAAAAGCCAAAACTTCACTACCTAGGAAGCAGTAGAATCCATGCCAATAAAAATGTACGGATCTTAAATATTGAAAAAAAAAAATAGACCAAAGTTGAACTAATGAGTGTGTAATTTCTCAGGGGTGGCGGCTCACCCTGGCGGTCCTTTTGTTTATTCAAGGGATGATTAGGTGGAACGTCCACAAGACCAAATCGACCGTCATATTAAATTCCTGGAGAGCGGAATATATCAGTCGACTGTTTTAAAAACTTGTCTAAATATTCAAAATTGTAGAAGTACGCAAATAACGAAATACAAAAAAATGGCTAACGATTTAAATATTACATGCATATACTATTAATCTCATCAATGATAGACATATTTTATAGTATATTCAACCTAAATAATCTATTTCATTTGTTTAATTTTAATTTGAAAGACACATTTAATACTAGTTAACTAAAGATAAAAATCGGGATGAATATCTTTAATTAACTCTTTGTATTCCAATGTCCACACATAGTGGACAATAATTTTTTACTGGCAGCTCCAACGTGTGGACATTTTTTTTTAAAATTTATTTTACAATTTGTTTTTAGCTTCTCTGATATTTTTTAACCTGATGAGTGAACGTATGTGTTAAGAAGAGATAATTAATATTTCCCTTCGAATTGAGCCATTCAAGAGTTTCCTGGAATGTGGGAAAAAATATGTTGGGGTTCGGGTATTCGGGCACCGCAAGTAAACTTAGTATCTGTTGTACTGTGTCACTGTCAACATAATATTTGTGAAAAGTCGTAATATTTTTGGATTGCAAGTAAGTTTTTACATCTTGTGTCTTTATAGATAATTATATATCTATAAACTATTACTACTACTATTATTGTGATACGTGCGGGCGAAAACCATCCCTTAACACTGGAGAATTTTTCAAAATTTATCATACTATAACGAATTTAAAAAATTGATTCATTAAATAAATATCTTGGCAAAAAATACTTTTTTTAATTTTTTTAAGACCCTTGTTTTATCACTTTTAACAACATCATTTTTTGAGAAAATTAGCTAAAAAATGCTTGAAGCTAGTGCAAACTTTTTAAAAAAACATTTGGAGTGCAAGGGGTCAAGTACGCTACATATGTATGTACATATGTACAAAAATATTTAACTATGCCGTTTCAGTGATTTTACTCAAACCGCTTATACGTAGACACGTAATGAGCGTAATATGTTTCTACCGTGTAAAAAAGAGCTGGGCATGTATTTTTATATATCTAACACCATCAAGAATTGATAGTTAGCAACATAAAAGTGATTTTACCTTGGATTAATGCTGAATTATTTAAAACTCTTAAGGTGATTTCGATGGATTCCATTCTGTGGAAGTTTATTTTAGTATAGAATTTAAAATAACTTGTCTTGTACTAGAGAAAATTTTGCGATAGTATGTCTGTGAAAGAGCCAAAACACGTGTCACTACAAGTGTGACAAAGCGTGAAGTTATTAAAAATTTTAATTCGTTATTTTGAATACCGTTTAATTCTGTTGTGAACACACAATTTTTTGCAGTGCAATCAAATCGATATAAACATATTGCATATTAATCAAAGTCATCTTAAGCTCTTAAAAACTCAATACCTTGGCAGATATGACAACAGGACACAATAGTTTACCGGTAACGAGTTTCGAATCTACTGTATGCAATATTTCAAATATTGAGGGATTATAAATACGATTTTAAAAATAATGGTTCAGTCCGATTTACGACCGAGAGCCTAGTTGTAAATTTTATTGACCAAAACAAGAAATTTAATCTCGAATATTATACACGCAATTATTTAAGGTTGATTTTTTTCTGTGAGTTTTGGATCATTTAATTTCGATTAGACTCCACAATTATATTTTATTAGTGTTTTCTCACAAAGAAAACATGATTTTATGAATTTTGACTCACACCTTTTTTATTCAAAAATATTATTCACAGAAACCTAAATAATATTATTATATTCGTAGAATTAAAATTAATAGCTATTGCATTCGTAGATTTATCTTTTTGATAAAATGTTTACTGCAAAAATACCTACTTACATAAATATTTTGACTTATTTAGGTATATTTATTTAAAATTTTATACCTACATCGCTGAATAGAATGCGATAAGGAGAGCATTTTTACCGTCGGATATAATATTCCATTTTAAATAAAAACGTTAATATTGCCGATTTATTATTTTAACGGCAGTATGTAATGCATTATTTAGGAACATATTTTTTCTTTTCTGTTAAGTATGATATTTTGTTATGCTGTGTAAAAAATATTAATTAATTAACCCGTTGACAACAATTGACAGCGGGGACATATGGTAATTTACAATTTAAGCCCAACGTACATAGTATTTATATTTCATATAGGTATAAAATATGAATATATTTGTGTAAGTAAATCAATAACTCATTCAATAATTTTGATTTTACTGAGAAATACTCCTCACATTAGTTAGAATGTTTTCAACATTGATAAAAAAATACGTGGACATTGGGTTGAGAAAAATCAGGGTTTTGGAGTCGGAGTCGGGGTTTTTGGCCGGAATCGTACTCGAAGTCGAAAATTTGAAAAGTTTGATCTTTTTTATTTTTGCATATAATATGTAAAATTTGGCTATCGGCCAGATTGGTTGGTTGATAATACCCTTAAATAAAAAGAAAATAAGGGAAAAAATTACGAAATTAAACTTTTTACAATCGGAGTCGTAGTCGTTTTTCTGGTCAATGCTGGAGTCGGAGTCGTGTTTTTGTTAAACGCTGTAGTCGGAGTCGTACTTTTTTTAATGAATCCACAGCCCTGGAAAAAAATCAATTTTGTTATTCCATGTGTTGTATTACAATAATTGACACGCGCTTAGCCTCTGTAATAAACATCATCAGATAGTGTGATGATTTTTCTCATAAAGGTGAAACACGTGTCATTTTGTAGTTGAGTAACAAAGTGATCAATGCTATTTTAAATTTAAAATACATCCATCGAATGTAACATTTAATTTATGGACATTTAAATACAAGGCTACGAGATGATTTAAAAAATATTTCATTATAGTCGATCACGAAAACACTCGGCAACAGGTCCAAGAAGCCTCTCCGTTCACTATTTTATTCATTCACAACCCTCAATAAAAGTCTGTCTCAAAGCATTTATGTACATGCTGCCTTGAGGCGTGAGACTAATAATTGTACAAGAAAGCGAAAATTTCCAAGCTAGTTTTGGTATTCTTTTCCCTTAAAATTAAGATTGCAAAGAAATTAATACTGATGGTCAAACTTGAGATTTGTACGTCTCCGTGAGTTAAGTCGCTAACGACCGGGTTTCGCATGTCGGCATCTTCAGGCATTTCAAGTGCACGGATTTACTTGAACTGGCAGTCAGTTCAGTTCAAGTTCATCCGTGCACTTGAAATGCTTGAAGTTGCCGAAAGGCAAAACCCGGGTCGTAAGTGACAAAGCCCATGGAAAAGTACAAAATTCAAACGATTCTAATTTGATATTCAAATTCCATCAAGCACCCTTAGTCGATATTCTTAATGCTGATAATATCAAAAAGTACCCAATATAATTGTATTATCGTAACCGTACTTTGAAAAGGTCATAATATACATTTTTGCTTAAAATGACCTCTTGGTCCGAAACGTTTGTACCGCATTCTATCGTTTATTTGAATTTCAGTATTATCAATGGTTGAATAACGAAGTTAGCAGAATTCAGGAGTTGCACTACATCTCCACACTTTTTTTACTAAATTTATTTGACAAAGTTCTAATATTGTCATCATTATTTCCATCATTAGATTTTTAAATATTTTTTCTTGCAAGAGTTGTGAAAGATTATGCTTAAAATAAGTAATTTGAAACATTTTCACGTGCTCATTGTTACAAGTGAAATTTAATCAATCGAAACTTCAAGCTGTCATATCTCAAAACAGTGTCAAGAGATGTTAGAATCTTTTCAAAGTAAGGTGTCGTTATGTTATCATACATTTAAACGACGATTAAGTCTCAATACCGTAATAAATAATTAAAATAAGCATCCGAAAGAGCAATCATTAAAATACGTCAAATGTATTATATATTCGATTCATCACTCTAGCTTTAAGACGAAAGCTTTAATAATCGCTGTCATTAGTGCGATGTGAACTTTACATCCCTCAGGTGGTAGGATAGTGTTTAATGGCTACCTTCAATTGCTGGGGGTGCCGAGTTCAAATCCTGCGCGCCGGCGCAATCTACGTAGCCCAGCTGACCGACATGGACAAATGATTTGCTGATACGGCGTCATTATACCCAAGTAAACAATCGCGCCATTAAAACAGTATCGCATACTGGATGATCCAAAGAAACTTCGATCCAAAAAAAGACTTCGGTAAAACTATTTTTTTGTTACCATGTCCGCTCCCATTAGGGAGCACGTGCCCTTCAATAATAAAGTTTATATCAACATTTTTAAAAACAAAAACTGTTTAAATTGGATTCGTTTGAATTTTGTGCTTTTCCATGAGTTTTGTCGCTAACGACCTGGGTTTCGTATTTATGCATCTTCAGGCATTTCAAGTTCTTGAATGTAATTTAACTGACAAGTACATTCGTGGATTTGAAATACCTGCAGATGTCGAAAGGCAAAACCCAGTTCCTTAGAGACAAAACTCATGAAAAAGTACAGAATTTAAACAATAGGATTTGATATTAATATTACAGGACCTTCAGTCGAAATTATTAATTAAAAATCTGCTCACTTTATAACACATAAACGGAAGAAAAAAAGATTGGGCTGGGGCAGGAGTGGGTGAATCATTCTCGCTACCCCACGTTTTTGAAGACAAGTGAGAGGTTATTAAGAACCACACACATAATTCCTGTTGGTATTATTGATGTTTTGACTGTCCATAACATATCCACGTTAATAGAAATATAATTTGTTGACTTTTTCTTTGACACGTTGTCATTGATTCTGTTTCTTTTAAAATGCCAAAAAAAATGTTCAATACCTAAAGGATTGTAAGTCTCTCTATCGCGATCATTGAGGAACAATCCAAGCTACTTTTCATTATTTTAAGCACGAAACAGCTGACGAATCCCTGAGCACCCATGATAATTAACCTGCAAAGACTTTAAAAACTAGAATGCTCATGAGATTGTTTTACGGAAATATTTTTTTAAGCGAGGGTGTGATGTACTTTTTGTACATCTAATACAGAAAATACATTTTTTTCTATTTTCTTCCTAGGTGCTAGAAATCAATCTTATGTTTTAAAACGATAGGACACGTTGGTAGGTACGTCGAGATAACTTAAAAGATAACAAATTTACGAAATATTAATATATCCAACAATTATCTGTACCTACGGTAGACATTTTGAAGTATTTGCTATTTCAAAATGGAACACATAAAAACTTATTCAGTGGTAAATTCCATGTAAATGATTTTTAAAAGGCCTCCCGATACATCAATAAACAATATCCGAGAGACGGAATGGCATAAGCGGCATTTTTAGCTTTATAGTAAAATATTGTTTTTAATCGTTATCCCTGTTGGAATTGTATAAACGTAACATTGTTTTCATTATAAGGTGTGTAGTGCTAAATTTTGGGGAAAGGCATTGCATTTCAATAAATTTAACACATTTTTCAGTACGCGTTTCAATTGAAGATTTATGCAACCCTATTGGAGCATGTATTTTTTTGTCATCGGCATTATTAATTTGTTTTATTAAATTACTAGTAATGCTAATGAATAAATATTGAGAATTATTTAATGTTATATCATTCCCAAAGAATTACAGACCCACAGACATACAATCATACATACGCCGTTTCGGTATTTCTAGTATTGCTACCCGGCTTCGCTCGGACTAAGCGACCAATACTTATTTAATGTTATATCATTCCCAAAGAATTACAGACCCACAGACATACATATATACGCCGTTTCGGTTTTATATATAAGATTTGAATATTTAGCACAACTGGGCTTCGTTTATTGATCTATCGATGATATTCGTCATATGAGTCATGTGAGTCATGACCCAAAGAATTCAGTAGACTCATACATCGTCAATTTTCAAGTACTCGATACTCGAGTATTTTGAAAAATACTCGAGTAATACTCGTTTTAGTAATAATCGTCGAAGTTTTTTCTACTGCGAGAATTATAAAGAAAAACATCAAACCAATTTAAAATTTGGGTCATAATTCTCTATTGTTGAAATATATGTTGCATAAATGGAAATAAATGTATTAGTAATATTCAATAAGTTTCTTTAATTATTTGTCATTTATAAATATACACAAATTCGAATTAAAATATATATTTTACATTAGAAACTACTCGAGTATACTCGAGTACTGCTTATTGAAATTTACTACTCGATATGATAGTTTCGTAATTGAGTCATGACGGTTTACTTAACTCAGATTTGAGATCTAAACTAAAGTTACAGCATACAGCATAATATCGATGTCGCTAGATATTTCAATTTATTTCTTATATCGCACAGATAAACCAATGGAAATTGAATCTCACATCACTAATATAACATCGAAAATATCTTACCAACACCACTTGACCACTCAGGACAATATTTTATTCTTTGAAAAGCTTATTTAAAATTTTGTTTTTATTTTGTTTAAAAACAGTTTAAAATTTCGACTTTCGTTTGAATTTTGTATTTTTCCATGAGTTTTGTCGTTAAAGGCCCGGGTTTCGCCTTTCAGTATCATTAGGCATTTCAAGTGAACGGATGTACTTTTTCATTTAGTCTACGTTAATAGCAATTTAATTTAGTTTTTATGTTTGTATAATTTATATAAATACACACTGTTTACTTCGCTTCAGTTAAAGCACATCCGTGCACTTGAAATGCCTGAAGATGCCAAAAGGCGAAACCCGGGACGCGAGCGACAAACCTCATGGAAAAGTACAAAATTTAAACGATTCAAATTTTAAAACAGTTTCTTTGAATATTTCATTCAGGCCGTGATGGTTTTTCAGTAAACTATTTAAACACCTCTAGGGAGATGAATAAATGTGTCAATTATAATATAAAACGCACAAAATTTGATACCAGTGATGCGGAACATTGCGGAGTACAGTATGGGAAATTGTACCCGGTGGCTATAATAACAACAGCTCTTCATCTCAATTTTTCACCCCTTGATGGTTGTTATTTTTTTAATTTTATAACGTATCGAAATTTTGAACAACAAAACTCCCATGAGGGATGTTCGTTTACTTCAATTACTATAATGGCGATAGACGCTGATAGTTAAATATATCACCACCTTTTTTTGTTGGGTTTGTTTCTAATCCATGTCTGCTCTCAATGTGGAGCATATGGCTTACTAATGAAGGCATCTGAACATATTTTTTTCCCACGAGAAACGTCGCTCGGCCTCTCTTTAGTTCGTCGAGATAAAGCATAGCAAGGATTCGGCCAAGATTGAACTTGTCGTAAGCCAGCCGATCTCACTACGCCACGCTTAGAAAAATGTGATGGGTTGAAAGGAAATGCTGCTCCTGTTGGGACGCGAACCCGTGATGTCCGTCACGGAAGTCGACGAAGTTGACCACTGTACCACAAACCCAGCAGTATTTATATATTTTAAATTAGGATTCGATAGTATAATATACATAGTTCTGATAAAATAATACTATGGTAATGTAATTCATTTGTTTTGCGAAATGAAGTTGATGTTAATAAAATATATAATAATGCAGTTTTCAGAATAAAAGAATCATTATTTATAGCTTTCTTTTGAAACATTTCGACAATGCTGAATGATTTCAAAAACTATTTTGACCACCAAATACGGAACACAAAATATCCTTTTGGAAGTAAGCAACATGTGTTGCTTAACGAGAACTTCAATTACCTAATGAGCTAAGTAAACCAATGGAATATGGATGAATTCATTCGAAGATAGCTAATACTTGAATCGGAAAGACGTGGATGAGGAATTTGAGTATGAAAAAATATATTACAAAGCCATAAATTAAATACTATATTAAATTTACGAAAGTTTTCTTTGTATACTCCAAACATGGCATGATAATTATATAATGTAAATACTAAAATAATGATATGTAAGTGAAGGTATTTCATATTTTATATTAAGTATCACCGAATGATTACCATCTCTTGTTTTTAAACACCTCACTAACAATATTACAAAAGCCAAGATATGTTTATCATAGATTTAATATTTTCAGCTGCAGTGGTCAAGATTTCATACGCAATAATATGCTGATATAGACTGTGAATAATTTACAATCTTTATAACTTTCTAATGAATAAAAATGCAATTATAAAACATCATTTTAACTTCTTACATCTTAAAAATATTCATCTGACATTCAGCTTAAAAACGTGCTGTCTCTTTCTTACTTTTAGAGAATATTTTATTATCGATAGTTTATATTTTCAGTTAACTGTTGCTTAATGTTTGTACATTAACAGTAAATATGTTTTCAATGGGGTTGGCAGAACTTAAGACGTATTCATCGTTTTCAAAGACATTGATTCTTGAAATTTTCATATCATTGCGTATGTATGTAAACAAAGGGGAGCTGTTGAATTGTCTATACCAGGCGTATCCAACACATAAAAAAGAGGATGGCAAAATTAGAGTAAAAGTAAAAAGTAAAGTACAAGTATTTTGCTTAAGAATATTCATGCAGCATTCGAACTTAATATCATCCGTTGTTTCATATAATATTTAATTATATTATTAGCATACATTTGTTGAGATAGTTTCATTAGGAACGGATATTGAAAAAAATTGTAGGGATATAAATTTATTTGTAATGAAAAATTTGTCAGTAATAACTGTAATGCCCGGTCTGTGATAAACCGATTCTGCTCAGTGACAATGGGTGTTTGTGTTGTTAAAATCCTTCCCACCTTTCCGATCCCAAAGAGCGACGCATTGTGACAGCGATTAGCGAACCACTAGTTCGTTTACTTTCCATTCCTACTCTCTTCGAGTATATGTTGAGATAAACTTCGTGAGGAGTCCATATGCTCCAAATTGGGAGGGGAGAAATAAATATAATAAGTAATTATTAAATAAAAATCAACGCTGCGGGGGTAGAAATCAAAGCTCAAGACAGTGGTTTATGAAAAAAATATTTTACAGTAAATAAAACAAATGTTATGGTACGTATTCCACATATCAGGAGGTAATTTTCAAAAGTGGACAAATCCATTTGTTGAAAAACTGAGAATGTGAGATATTTTCATTACTTTTTTCCTCATAAATTTGTGTTTACTAACAATATTTTTAAAAATATGTTTTAAAATAAAGAATTACGGATAATGTGAAAAACATTCAAACTTTTCCATGTGAATAAAAAAGCGTCTCAAAAGTTAAACTTGAAATTGATAGTTGAAAAAAAATACTTTGGAATTGTCCACCTTTGAAAATTACCTCCTGATATATATATATATATCCGTTTAAAGATTAGAACTGGATTCGTTAATAATGCTCGCGATATAAAATTGTGTTTTATTTATTTTAAATAGTGGCTATTCACCATGAAGTGAAAGTTAACATCATGAAAGTGAAAAGATTGATTTCAATGACATATACAACTTGTCATTAATGATAACTTTTAATTTAGAATACCCTTATCCGTTAATTTAACAAAACTGAGAGCCATAGTTGGTACCATGGTTTCTTCATATCGGTATTAATTAATCCTTTCCTCGAAACACGTTTTAACTTTGCAAGAAGTAGCATTTACAATAAAAAATCAAAGGCCGACGATACTCAAATAAGAATAGTTGAGTTCCTCTGTACTTCTCCATAGTATTCAATTATTTTAAATGCATTATGGAACCCAAAAAGTATATTTTACAGAAAAAGCATCATAGTACGAAATTTAATAAAAAAAATACAATTTTAATATAGCCGCATATTATAAATGCTTATTATAAGCTCAATTTAAGGCTGTATATTCTTCATTGTTATCATTGTTATTCTCCATTGATTTAATGACTGCGCGACAGCAGTCATTAAACCTATATAATTTTTAAATGATGTCTGCTGTTGAGGAGTTTGTACAATACGCATGATAAATATCATAATATGATCCCAAATTCAGTATTTCTTAAATGGTGATTACGATCGGTCGTAATTCGATTTGTTAAGTTGATTTTTCTGAAATTTATCGGCAAAAAATGAGCTTTTTTGACACAACAATTAAAATAGTGGGAACCGGTAACCAGGGAGACTTTGCTGGTAACAAATTTATGTTGTTAAGTCATTAAGTTATTAAGTAATTTGGAAGAAATGTATTTTGCAAAACTGCACACACACGATAGTTAGTGGGTAAATTTTAATTATTTTTAATAATTATACTACTGATGACGTTAGCATTACAACATATTAACTAATGCGCTGTAATCAATCAGATAGGTTTGGGTTAAACCTGCTAATTGGAAATAATGTAAGCAGTGGCGAGCAACCTGTCCTATTGAGAATATTATTAAATAATACTCCTTTTTTGGTAAGAGTTATATTTATTTCTAAAAATTCTAAACTCTTCATCTTTTAAACCCTTTTTATTTACTCGGTGGATTCGGCAGAACTCGATAGAACTCGCCGGCTTCATTACTTAAGCAAACTTTGCTATTGTAGGTCCGAAGGTGCCTCTGAAAGAGGCAAAACACGTGTCACACTTAGTAGCACAATACGTGGAATAATCAAAGTTATTTAATATTAAATATTTATTTTGATGGTTATAGTTTTGGCATCTGAACCATGAGAAAAAACATATATTTGCATAATAAATAGACGCAGATGAATTTTGGTATCGCGAATCGCGTGCTTCGGTTTGTTTGAGATGGGTGGTAACTATATCACAGACCCCCCTTTCAGCACACTATCAATAATACCATTGTTCAGACGGATGCCATTCTAACGCTTTTACATTAACAAAACGCTCTATAGACGGTTAACTGTCAAAAAAAATCATTTTGATCGCGTATGTTTGTCTGAAATTACAATAGAAATCTTCCGCCGGAGATCGAATTTGGTATCGCTTACCAAAAACGATACTTTCGAGGCGCTTAGCTCACAAATAATTTAGATTTTTTCAATATTTTATTTTAAAATCACTTAGCAGGAGGGGAACTATATCATGTTATTGGTGCCAACATACTTATAGTGAAATTATAACAAACCGTTTGAATAGGTAACTTTGGGTAATTTTCAACTTACACTTATTCATAATACGGTAAGAAAAATAACAATGTATTTTAATTCTACATAAATTATTTTATATATTTGTTGATAGCTATTTCGGCTTACGCCTTCGCCAGAACTATAGACAGAACAGAATAGAAGGCGTAAGCTGAAATAGCTATCAACAAATATATAAAATAATTTATGTAGAATTAAAATACGTTGTTATTTTTCTTTCCGCATTATAATGGAGTTCTACCAAGTAAATGCCTACTCAATCAATACACTTATTCAGTCTTTTAAAATAGTACAACAAACCAATATTGTCCTTATTATTATTATTAGGATATGAAATTGTAAATTGTAAAGACCTGATAAGTCACCATTGAATTCGAATTTCTCAAAAGGCTTGTGGATTTATGCATCTTTCATTTATTTTTTGGTTTATTCGTATAAAATAACTCCGACTCCAATAGTAGTACGACTAACTTTTTGCCCGTATTATATTAGCACGATTTCAAAATTACACGGTTTAATGTAATGTTACCTATCCGTCATGTATGCTTACCATAGTTAGTACAAATAAGAGAATGTACATTTTTCTTAAGATGGTAGTATTGCAGTTATTAAGGAAAATACAACTAAGGATTGTTATTTTATTTGCATTTAATAAAGAGCACATTGATTTGTTTTAGAAATAAATATTTAAAATACAACATGGATTGGATTTATGGAATCAAAATAAGAATGACTAAAAAACCTACCCGAATTTTCGCAAGAAAAGAATTTACACAACTTTCCCGTGGAATAATGGTTTTTTATAATCGTTTCATTATTTTTCTATTTATTTTTGTTTTTCATACTCGTTGAAAATAAAAGAAACTTTAACTTACTACTACACAAATTCTCTAAAACAAAAAATTGTTTAAATAAGGTACATTTATTTTTACTTATTCCTCACATTGGTTTCAATATCAGTAACGGTTTTTCTTGTCATGGGCAATGTCAACTGATGAAATATAAATACAGACACGGTTTTTAATATTAAATGGTTTTAAGACTAAATAACGACAAGGTATATCTAACATTATTCGAATCAGTACGTATCATTTTTGCATATTTTGCGTGAATAATGTACATAGCCTTGTTTTTATTTATATTTCATCAGTAAATATTGCTAGCCATTGAATAAAAGTTAGTATACTTATTTATATATACATAGTTTTCTATCAATTATTGACAGCTTATACATTAAAAGTTAAATAGACTTTTGGTTGCATTTTCGAATTAATATATTATTTATTCTTTGATAATTACAACTGTTTCAGGTGCATTTAGACACACGAATAATTTTGTACGTTCTTCATACCTTATTCATCTTGATGGCATTTCATTTATATAAAAAAACATTTTCATATGAGGAAACAGGGACTGCAGTGCACCTTCATCGTTGCATCTGTCCTATTGCACCTGCTTTAATATACTACTCGCTCATTTTGGAAGTGCATACTTGTACATAAATGAATATAACACATTGACATAGATTTACATATGTATTACCATGCATATAAGTGGTGATTTATCAAAAAGTCATCCCTTAAAATAACGACTTCTTAATTCACAGGCAGTTCAATACTTGAAACATTCAGGAATAATTAATTTCATCTTTCTGCTCAACACATTCTTACGTACGAAACCAATAGAGTAAAACCTCGATATAACGGACAAAATATCCGGTAAAAATATTAAATTAAAAAAATTTCGTAATTTTCGAGAGAAAAACAGCAAACTTCAAAAGAGCAAACAAAACTTCATTTCCTTTTTCAAGTAGGATTACCGAAAGCAAGCGCGTCGATATCAAACAGGAACGTCACCTCACGACGAGTGTCCCAAGACAATTAAGTAGAATTTTGTATTGTTTATTTATATCTTAAATGATAAATGCATTTTCCAAGAAAAGTTTTATGATTTATTTTTATATAACGGACTTTTGGCTTTAGCGGAAACCCTTTTCTCCTAATTAGTCCGTTATATCGAGGTTATACTTAACTCGAATAGTTGCATTGTATGACTATCTATACAACCAAAATAGTAATATAAAATGTAAGATGAATTCACGTGTTGTGTGGCATTCGTGTCACGTGTTACGCCTCTTTCAAATGCATCTTCAGACTATCGCAAAGCTTGCTGAAGTAATAAAGTAAGAGTGATTCTCATATTGTAGCATCATAAATTACAAAATTTAGGCTGGAAGTGATCCTTTTATGGCAAGCAAGGAGAGTGGCAACCAGTCTTATGCAGGATATAATTTTATTTATTTAAAAAAAAAATGTAATCTCTTATATTACTTTAGTCAAAGTAGTAATGAAGGAATACTACACATTGGCTACGGGGGAAATCAAAAACACACATAGAAACGACGCGTATTCAATGTTATCCGTTAGTTTTAATGTATTTTCGTTGATTTTTTAAATTACTTTATAAAAAAGGCCTTTTCAAATTTGGCCTAGGGGGTCGCGGGTCAATTGGATTTCATAAAAATGGGTCGCCATCCGAAAAAGGTTGGGAACCTTTGTGTTAGAACGTCCACAAAGCATCCGCCGAATCCATTGAAAGTATCACAATATTATTAATGATACGAATTGAATGATATGTAATGAATTTTGACATTTACAATAAATACAATAAATTAAAACATTGGAAGATGTCGATCAAAATTGTACACGAAACAAACTGCTAACAAATGTATGAAGTAACTTTTTATAACTGATTCCATTTTTGTTTCAATTAATGCAATAAAACAAGCGTCATTCCACTGTTCAACGCATACAATAGCAAACAAAAATCAAATAGTTCCATTAATTAAAATGTCCACAATTATTTACCATACAAATCGAATGACAACTTTTGAATTATGATCTGTAAAAATACATGTAATTAATTAAAGTAAATGGTAAAAAGTGTCGAACTAAATGTTCTATGAAGCTATCTTATGAGTATGTTTCTTTTATTAAATAATACTGTGTAAATGAGCTGGATTTTTTTTGCTCATAAAATTTAGAAGTGGGTATGAGTTTTATCATAAAAACTTCACTGGATACAAGTCGGCAAATCAATTGATAAAAAATCAGTTATCTTCGGCGTGTGTCCAAAGTGTGTGCGATACAATTTACTCGATAAGTATCTTGTATACCAACTGGCGCACTCAAATTTCTACAAGTGCCTACACGCGTGTTACTTATTCAACAATTCGTCCAATAGATAACAATATTAAGTCGGTCACAAATCAATTCTACATATCGTTACCTTACTTTGAAAAGGTACTAATTTACATTTTTACCTAAAATGATTTTTTGGTCGGTAATGCTTGTATTTATCGCATTCTATCACATACATATATGAATTTCAGAATTATCTATGGTTAAATAACGGAGTTAGTAGAATTTTAGAGTTGCACTGCATCTGCACACTTTTTTTATTAAATTTATTTGACAATATTCTAATATTGTCATCTATATTTCCATCATTAGATCTGATCATTATTTCTAAGTAAGAGTTGTGAAAAACATGCTTAAAATAAGTAATTTGAAACATTTTTACTTGTTCATTGTTACAAGTCTCATATCTCAAAACAGTGTCAAGAGCAGTTAGAACCGTTTCAAAGTAAGGTGTCGATAAAATAAATAATAGGGCTTCCTAAATTATGTATATATCTTTTTTCAAGCAATGCGCATGAAGGAAAGTATATTTGTTGCCTGACCGGCTGACAAGACTTGTCAGTTTGACAGTTAAACGACAGTTACCAATAAAAAACTGCTGAAAAATCAACAGGAATTTCCGAATTACAAAAGTGTTTCGTTAAAATTTCCGGGCTTGCGAAGTGTTTCATTGCAAAAAAAGTTTGGGAATTCCTGATATAAGGTATAAAAGAAACGCTACATTACAAAATTAAGTTTCAACATTTATATTAGAGTTCCTTCGTATGAAATAATTTTTTAAGGTTATATTGTAAGAAATCTGTAACTTCAAATGCTTATATGTATCTCAAAACAAACCATTTTAAAATAAAGTGTCGATATATTGAGCTTCAATAAAATGCGTCGTTATGGTATAAAACATAAAATTGTTTTTTTACATTAGAATTGAACATAACTGTTAATCTACTCGTTGATTAAAAGAAGTTGTAAGCTTTTATTAGAAGCTTCACTAATTCGTACAAAACTATATAAAACCATACATTTAAAATTCGTCGACAGTTTGAAATTGACATTGAAAAATGAACTGTTGTGGAATGGCATTATATTGAAAATAATAAACCATTTTCAGTACTTATTCTACATTGAATTAATTTAGATCAGGGCCGGTTTCGCTCATTACGAACATTTTCAACTGAATGATCTATGTATATAAATTCAAAATGGAATAAGCCTACTAAAAATGACGTATGAATTATATTTAAAATATTGTTTTGTATGAAATTATATCCATGTTAACATGTTTATCTTTTTTATTCAGGATATTGACTTAAGTTATTTTTAAATATTAAATATGAATCGATTAAATTTCTTACATATCCATGCGTTTTGTTCATGTTTATCCGTGTAATTAAATGCCCAAAGATACATACTAAAAAAAACAATGGAAATTAAAAAAAAATGTTTTATTCATTTCAATGGCAAAATTGACTAATGATACTGCATGGCTTTGAAAGTGTTAATCGATTTTTAAGTGCATATTTTTACTAATGATTTAACATTGAGTTGAACCTTTAATAATTATTGCAAATTAAAAGTGCGATTGTTCTTTTACTGTGTATGGTAAGTTTAAAGAATAACAGTATTCATTTTTTTATATTTGGAGAAATAGATCCCATTGGAAATAAATCAAACATCAGAAAACTACCTGTCTTATTTTAAGTGCTATTTAACATCAACTTAAATCATATTAGGTTACTGTAGATTATACAAAACATAAATTATTTCTTGAAGCTCATAAATTTGTTATATTAGCTTGAAACTTTCTTTAAATCATTGAAGTATAATTCCAATCCGCCAAGTATTGACAGTGAACACCTCAAAAGTGATCATTAAACATGCATTCGCAGTGATTGCTTACAGAACATTAATATCAGCATTCTCATTTATGAGTAACAATTAATGGTTCTTAACTGTTATTAGCGAGTTACTCAAAACACTTTTGTTAGAAGTCCCTATAAAAGTTGAACGTTAAATAAGAGAAGCTCATTTACAGAATACCAAACGGGAAAGCAATTATTTTTAGATATATTTTAAAAAAAAAATGGCATTACAGCTTACGCCAATGCGCCAAATATTCTTAATTGTGAAAGTCAAACGAGATTAACTCGATGATAAGTAATAAATCAGTTGTGCACAAAATCAACGATATATAACATACACCCAGCCCAAGATCTCTTTTTTTTTTAATTGAAAAAATCTGACCTTGCCGGGAATTGAACCCGGGTCTCCAGATCGCTAGGACAAAGCTCTTGCCACTAGACCACAGGGACCGACAATTTAAATCACTTTGAAGTTTTTGGCTGTTGACTGGATACATTCATCGATTCTCGTCATCAGTGGCGGTTCGTGGATTTTACAGCGAATGATTAAAAATATTTATTTTACATTACAATTATTTAAATAAAAAACATGCATTTCATAATTCATTAAAGCTTTGCAATTTTTTTAACTTGAGTAAAATACTTTCTAATGAGAAACAAATTAGAAGAAGTAAAGCTCGCAGCCTTATATAGGCGGGAGCAACACTACGAGAAAGACAGTACCAAAGCGAGCTTGTATTTGCTAACTCCCCTTCCCGCGCCCATCCTTCACTTACTCGAATATATTCTATCGCAAACGGTACTGCAAAATATATATTTGTGCCGTGGTGTGTGATAATTATTGAATGCATCGGTTTGCGGGTGAGCTTTCACGATACTATTAATATTTTCAAATTGTACATAAATTTATGTATATTATAATTTTACATTTTTCTCAATTTGCATGGGGGGCCTGCAGTTCTGCAGTGCGTATGGATGAGCCGCCACTGGTCGTCATGATACAGCGAAATCGATTCCTTACCCTTTAGGTCACAAAGTCTGATTGCATTTGTAGCGTAAACTGTTTTTAATTGGTTAGTAACAAGCTAGTAACTGAACAGTGTTTATTTCGTATCCAAAGAAAAAATGCGCATTAGCATTATCGATATGAATTTTTCAACCCTAATTAATATATTATTATGCAAAGAGATGCCTTTTTGTTTTTAATCCACTCAACTCTTTGTTTATCCAATTTTACGGTACGGCCGGGTATCTGTATGCGCTTTGCGTATGTGTAAAAGGGGTTCATATGGATGTATTGGTGGCAAATCCGTATATGTATATCTGTGTTGGTATTAGATTCTACTTCGACTGTCAAACGCTATGGACCTACTATAAAAAACATACTTCACTCCATCTCTTTCACACTACCGACACATCTCATACGTAAGACATAGACGGCGCTCTCCAACTGCTCTACAACGCCACATTTTGGGTACTGGAACGGATTAATGGCATTTCAATTAATTTCAATGGGAAAAAATGGTTTAAGATACGAGCAAGGTACCATTGTATTTTCAAATATATTATTGGACAAATTGATTATTACAATACTTTCCGATAAAAGGCAACGACGCTCAGATGACGAAGAAATTGTTTATATGTTTATAATTAATGTTTACAATATTCTGTTTAGTTTTCGTTGAAATAACTTTATTGAGAGTGTTATATAATAACCTTATTTGCAAGGAGCCACTACAACTAAATCAATTAAATAAAGTAAGCCACGGAGGCGAGTGATTTTATCTGGAATTGTAAATTATTTCAAGGTATTAAAGCATTTGTATCAGTTTTAGACAAAGCGGTCAAATTGAATTTTGTGTTGATAGCCTCGATCTATATTCATAAACGATGTTGTCAGTATTAATATGTAATAAGTCTCATATAGTAAAAATATCTCCCATTCAACACTATCCGACGCCGTTCTGTCTTAATCAAAAAAGTTATTTGTATATCATACACAACCTTTTCGTAAAAATAACTTTAGTTAACTACAGTGCTATAATAAAATATAAACAAAAATAATGAAAGGATTTAAAACAAGATTGGAAAGAGTTTTTCATTCATTAGTAGAGACATGTATATATTTTGTTTATCTATTTTTGTCAATTTTAATATTTTAATTTTGTATTTGAGCGTTCAAATATCTGAAATTGAGTTATGAATATTTTTTAAAGCTATATATATGGTTCTCAATTTTATATCAGTATATTAACTAAAAAAATCCTTTGTCAAGAAATGGACGTCTGCTAAAGTTATAAGATTTATTAGTAAAAAGTAGATACCCTAGTATTCTTAGCAATGAGGCAGGCAATGCAATGCAATACTAACTGCTTGTTTAAAAAGAAATTAGCGTATTTTAGCCTATCAAGAGCTTTGTATAAATTCTTAATATGAAAACGTCAAAAAACACATTATGCCATGATTCTCAAAAGATTGTGAGAGTCACTTACTGCTTTCTTGCATGGAACCTCAGTGTAGCGCAAGTTCTCACCGGTTGTATAAAATATTTAAATATTCTTAGAAAAAAATGTGAAATTGTATTACCACGCTCGTTCGAAATTGTGTTCTCAATATGTTTCATAGACATTTCATGTAATAATTTGATGTAAAACCATAGTTTACAAGCAATTTCTATCTGGATCGATATTACACTAAGTGCACCTTAGTTGGAATTAGAGGTCTGCACGGGCTCGGGTTTGGCCCGCGGGCTTAACTCGGCCCGGCCCGCAAGCCGGGTCGGGTTGGGTAACGAAGGTTTGGATTCGGGCCCGGGCCGGGCTTGGACACAAGCATACTACAAAATATAACAAAAATCGGGCTATTTCCAAATTTCCATTATCGTAAATCTAAATTTAATACTATAATAAACTTCACTTACTCGTATTAGTCATCTTTTCGAAAAAAAATCGGATTTGTTTCGGGCAAGGTTGAAAAATGTCGGGCTTGGGTCGGGTTCGGGTAAGATTTTTGATAATGATCATCGGGCCCGGGCCGGGCCGGGCTGGAGGTCTTCGGGTTCGGGCCGGGTAACATTTTAAAATTTCGGCCCGTGCAGACCTCTAGTCGGAATAAATCTAAGTGCTCGCGTAATCAGTTTGTGATAGAAATACTTCGTATTAAACGTTTCGGAGCTACCATTGGCTCCCGTTCTCACAATCTTCACTCGCCCGGCCTATGATGTAATGAAACGATACGTCGGTATCAAATCTTGCGTTTATCATAAAGGATCGATCACACGATGCATTTTTAAGCAATAGTGTCGACAGTTAAATGGAAACTTTAGTTAAAGATTAATTTTTTTTTTAACCGCTTCAGTGCCGTAAGCCCACAGGTGGCCGCCGCGTACGAACGTCGAAAATGCCGTCACAAATATTGAAAAATATATTAAAAAATCTCCCAGTAAGAATTCGAATGATATTATTCATTGCATAGCTAGTGACATCTATACACAGTCTCTAGAAAAGGGTGCTTCTGTCATCAATCAATCTTTAGGTACTCATCTTGGGATATATACATATGGCCAGGACATTACTTATGGGATGGTCACTTTCGTTAAGCCTTGTGGTTAGATAAATCCGTAAATAGATTTAAAAAATATTTTATGAAACTATCCGTATTACTGAAACAAGTAATCACTCCAACTAAAGCAACGCTGTTTGCCACTCAGCTACAGGTCTAGAGATTGTAGATTATCAGTCTGTATCTTATATTTATTGTATTTAAAGGTCTTTTTTATATTCTAAGATTAAAAAAGTAGTTTTTTCGTCGGTCATATAATATACCAATTGCAAAGCTTTTTCGAAACTTGTGCTTGTGAAACGAATAATAAAATATTTTTTCTTTGGTCTATAATTTATTTTGTGATCCAAATTATGGATAAATATTTTCATTATGTCTTTATAAATCCTTTTTAATTAAGGAGTTCACTGTTCATACTTGGTGGAAAAGCATCACATTTCAAAATAATATAACACTTTTTGTGCTTATTCCACACTTAATGTATTAAGATCAGAACCGGTTTCACCTCATCGCAAGAATTTACAAAGTGATCAGTTGAACATTCTTGAGATGAGCGAAGCCGTTTCTTCACTTAATAAACTACTTGTTACTCAGTTGCTCAACCTCTCTTTTTCGAAGAGAAAAGGGATGGAAAGGATACGAGGACTAGGACAGGGCTAGTGGTTAGCTAATCGCTGTCGCTATGCGTCGATCTTTTGGGATCTTGAAAGGTAGGGAGCGATTTTAAACAACACAAACACCCATAGCTTTGAACAGATGTATCGATTGAAAAATCCGCTCGTACCGGGAATCAAACCCGGGCGGTCCGCCACGCAAGCCAACAACGTTGACACTGCGCCACGGACCGGACATGTTTTTATATATTTTTAACATGTTTTACTATATTTTAAAATCTTCGTTGGGTGCTCAATTGGAGTGCATGGAGAACAATTATAAGTTTTCTGTTTTTTTTTATCCTAAATGAAAAAAAGTATGATTAATTAATTATTATATTTTTTTTTATATATTTAAGTGAAGACAAAATTTTCATGCAATATGGAGCAGTAAGATTTGTAAATTTTATTTATAAAGATGCATCAGTGAGTTGAAGCTTATGGGTCTCGAGTTTTACGCAGTCGGTAAATATCATCACGTATATCATGATGAACGCAGCTTTAAAGCATATAATCAGGAGCAAACGGCGCATTTCAGATGTGCAGACGATAAAAAAAATTAATGAAAATTAAGTGCGATTACTGTAACACTCCTACAAAAACTACAAAAATGCAAAGATCGCCTTGGAGTTGTATGAAAGCTACGCAGCTCGCAATATTGGATATTTAAATTAATTAATTGATTGAATTGGCGTTTAATTGGTAGAATACCATTTTAAAACGGTGAAAAAATAAACATGTATTTTAATTCTACAGAAATTATATGATATATTTGTTGATAGCTATTTCGGTTTACGCCATCGTCAGAACAATGTTTAAGCCTGCATTTACTTATCCTATACATATATACAGTTGTAGACAGGGTACACAATATATATTTTTTTTCCTTCTCTTTTCCACAATCCTAGTTTTATATGGTAATAATAAATTATTAAATGTGACGCACTGCGAGAAATACATACATCAAATCAATGGCTTGAAATGCAATTGTAATAAAACGCCGTAAACACATTATTCTTTACAATTATGAAATTGAAAATTTTTGTGTTAGCGTCGGTAAAGAGTTGCCCGATCAACCTTTATAAGTGTTATGTTTTCTAACAATAAATTCCTTTTTTCTGATCGGCGTAAACCTGAAAGATTGAAATGCATTTAAAAGGGTTTCCAATACTATCAAATAACACTTGCTTTGAATGCTTATGAAGCATTTAACATTCAATAAAAGATACAACGTAGAAGTTAAATAATCATAAACCAATTCAAAAATCACACACTTAGTTCACTGCCTAAAATGTCCATGATCAACCGAAAAGTCCTTGTGACTGGTGACTCAAATGACTTACGTGACAAGTTCTGATGAAAATAATGTTTGGCGTT